>OZ010800.1:30347476-31738101 GCA_963932465.1 Maratus speciosus
ACATTAATGTCATCACTTGTGATTATACTTTCGATTTTCTTAATGTAATTTGTTACACTTCTCCGTAGAGTAGTTCTTTTTGTTTTTAAAGATACCAGTTCACTCATTTTTGGTTAAATCAAGCCCAAAACTAGTTCTAAAATATCTAAACTGTATACTTTCAAAATAATTCTACACTTTTAAATACAAATTATTTTTAGACATGAAATAGAATGTTCAAAGTTAACTTACCTCACAACCTGAGGTAATTTTTTCATTACAGATGATATCGCACGGCAGTTCATAAATTGTTCGATTGTGCTCTTTTATTTTTTACTAACACTCCGGATAGACTTGTACCAACCAATGGTTTTGCGGTTTTTAACTAATCAATTACACAACTGGTTCGTTCACATAAACACAAAGCGGACTAAAGTCCGATTTGTAGTAAATGCTTAAAGTAAATGCTTAGTAATATAATAGTAAATGCTTAAGTAAATGCATTCGTGTTTAAAAACACGAATTTATTATAACACTAAATATTTGCGAGCCAACAGCGGCTTACTACATTCCATCATTTTTCATATTCTACAACACGAATCAAAACAGAATAAAATACAGAGTGTTGCCACATGCGGAAAAAAGAACAAGAAACTTACATGGATTCGGAGCACACGAAACCACGGAATATGCAGCAGACGATACTTACATAAACACTATTCTTTTTTTAAAAGAAACTAAGGGGCTCTGCCCCCTACGAGCTACGCTCGCCAACCGCCGTTCAGAGCACCAGATTCTAAAAGTATGTTAATTTCATCGGCCTTAAAAAGATTGAATTATAATTTTAAAAAACAGTGACAGTCTCCCTGTGAACGGGTTTTCATTCATTTTCCTTTGATTGGAGATTTTTAAGACGAAATCAGCCGCTGCTATGAGATACAATGGCTGTTTTCGTCTTTGATTAAAAACAAGAAAGAAAAATCGTGCGTATGGCATAGATTATGAAACACTTTTCAACACTCCCTGAAAGCTTTAACAAAACTTCGTTATTTAGGGAAATAAGGTAAATAAGATAACTAACTAAACATTTAAAAAACTGATTTCAGCAGTTACCATCCATAGCCAAATACTTATTCCAATTCTCCCGAAAAGCCCTGTATTTGATCTGTAGGCTGATATACACTCTAAAATCGGGAGGAGTGAAAACCTCACTCTTTGAAAGAGTGAGAGGCATTTTTACTCTTTTTGGAGTGAATTTTATAAAAATACACTCCTTAAAGAGTGGAATTTTCCACTCTATATAAAGGAGTGAAATGTCTCACTCCTGAAAGAGTGACTTACGTATGCATTGCTTATTAACCAATCAGAGTAGCAAGGTGACGACACCCTTAAAAGATAAGAAAAATGATCATTTTTTTCCGCCATCTTAGGATTTGCAGATTAGGATATCATTAAAATTATTCTTTATGGAATACATAAAATAAAGGTAAGTCTTATTTAATTTTAAGCTTTTATCCGTGTAGATATGTGGAATGTTAAGATTATTAGCTAAATAGTGTATGTTGTATAGAAAAAGATTGATCGTTAGAGTGTTCAAAAGGGATTCTCTGTTATATTTCTTCATGTAGCGGTTTGAAATATAATTCTTTTAACAATTGAATACGCACTAGAGATCTGCACGGGCCGGCTCGGGCTCGGGCCGATTTTCACTCACGGAACTCGGGCTGGGCCCGGGCCACACTTTTTTCTGAAGTCTCGGGCCGTGCCTAACTTATTTTTTTCTGTACAAAGCCGGGACTGATTCTTTGCGAGTCTTCACGGCCCAAAATTTTCAGTCCTAATTTTGACCCAGCCCGTATGAAAATCATTGTCTCAACGTGGTCTGGTGCATTCAAAGGTCAGTACAATTAGACCTGTCCCAAACATTTTTGCAAAAAATGCATACATTTTCAAATGGCCATTATTCTACACTTAAACATTAAAATATTCTTTTTAAAGAACACTAGATTTCTGCGCATATTAAAATATAGCTAATTTAAAACATAATAAAACGTGTGACAAAGAACCTGCCTATGACGGAACCCAGTTTTATACTCACTAACGTGTTCATCCATACATAATTAATATATTAATACATAAGAATAAAATATATAATACATTTACACTCGCTAAGAAGGAAACTTGTCTATAACGATTTTTTTTTTCTTTTCTATGCAATTCCGTCTTACTGTATAGCATTTTTGAGATTTTTAATACTTCAAAAAAAAATTCAATGTTTTGGTGAAATTCACTCGGGCCGTGACGGGCTCGAGACGAGATTTTAACTTTTTTTTCGTGCCGGGCCGGGGCCAATCTTTTAAGTTTTTTACCGGGCTGGGTCGGGCCATTTTTTTTCATAGGCCGGGCCGAGCCGAATTTTTTTCTATGAGTCGGCCCAGGCCCGGGGTTGGAAATTTCAGCCCGTGCAGACTTCTAATACGCAGAATGCTTAGCAAATCATTAGTTCGGGAAATGTGAAAAAAAAATGAGTGTAAATATTCCCTTTCAATGCTGTGTTGCAATTTTTTTTTTTTTTTTTTTTTTTGCCAACGATCAAAGTAAAAAGTTTTATCTCTTTGGTTTGAAAGGGTGACTGACTCATAAGTGAAGACATCTGGAAGTTTTAATTTCTTAGGAGACATATTCGAAACATTAATCTGCCGTTACATTAGATTTTTTTTCTTTTTGGTTATTACTGATTTCGGATTATATACAGTTAAGAGTATTTATTATTGTTTCGGATTTAAATATGATATTTGATGTTTATGATATTACGAAAAGGTTGGTACAGTGAAACCTCACTGTGAGACCAACTCCATTAGGCGACCACCTCCCTGAACGACTATTTTTTCATGGAACGAAATTTATTCCCATAGCCTCAATACTAGTTTTACCTCCATTCAGAGACCATCCCACATTAACTCCCTCCATGAGAAATCAATTTCTTTGAAGAAAATGAAATAAATTCCGTTTTTTCCTGGTCGCTTGAAGAAGGTTTTATTAAAAAAATAATTCCGGAGTGTGTACCATTCATCAAACTTCTAAACTAAGTTTACATTTTCTTTTTTACATCCCGGTAACTTTTAAGTATTTTTAAGAGTTTTTAAGTCGCTTTGTGCCTTTTTAGGCAATGAATTTAACTCTGATTACAAATTAAGAATGACGGTCAATAAACTCATCTGCCCTATTCTGTCGGGAAACTCTCAAAGAAATAGATAAAGTAATGAAATTGTCATTATTTGTTCCTGTCCAAAAAAAAAGTATTTATTTACTGAACTTCGAAAGGACTTGGAGATAAAAATTATAAATTATAAAACTGTAAAATTAAAGCAAAGCTCACAATGTATTATTTTTTTTTAATTCTGCAGTAATTAACTTATGTAATTAACTTTTACTTTGATACTTAAATTTTTATATTTTATCCAAATGTGAAAAATAAATTTTAGTAACATTGTTACCATTTTTAAACAATTAAAATCTAGATTTAAACATGACCTCCATTAAAAGACCAGCTCTCAGAATGACCCAATTTTATTGGAACGGTACGTGATCGCCTTAGGGAGGTTTTACTGTACATTAATTTTTTTTTAATTATATGTAAACATTTTTCTGCGGATTATAATTTTAAAATTTCGAGACTGAGCGATATAAAAAAAATTAATTATAGATATTCTGTATCAGTTATTAAATTTCCTTCTATTATAAAAACATTTTCTACGTTTTTGCATACACGTAATTTTTGGCGCTAAACAATAAAACATGATATTTAAACATTGGAATAAAATGTTTTTTTATGCCTGTTTTGAAGTTTATGGACTGCTTTAGTATATTTTTTAAATGGTCATATTGACTTACATAATACAGGACTGAATATTTTTTTAAAGAGATTAATAACCACTTTTTTTATACTAAAATGTTTTAAAAACAATAAGAATATTTCTAATGCAGTCATTTACTTTATTTTTAAGTTTCCTTTTTTTCTATTTCCGAGGTCAATCTTTTCCTATAAAACATATGAAATATATTTTGCTCATAGTCACAAAATACAATATCTACTCGAATAAAAAAATTTAATTAAATATGGCTTATCGTGGCTTATGGCAATAATGGACGAAAATTTAAAATCATGATTAAGTTAAGCAATAAGTTTAAAAGAAAAAGATATACATATTCCAGAGAACTCAAAATTTAGACGCCATGTTCATATTAAATAAAACAAAAGCAAATCACAGCGGATAAAAAAATTACACATTCTTAACATTTAAATCATGCTTAGAACTTATTTAAAATTATTATGCTTATAAGCATTGCGTTTAAATGGAAAGATTAAAAATATTTTAGAACAATAGAACTTTGCAAAAATAGCAATAATTTAAGGAAAAACTACAGTTTTATATTTAAAACAAAAATTAAAATGAGATCAAACATTGTTAAACATATAACATCCACCTATTAAAAAGTTATTAATAAAACTTTGAAAGTACTATCTTTATAGGGCATGCAATAAAAGCAAACACAAAGGATAAGATTGCAGTAAAATATTTTAGTTTATTTCTGTCAGTAATCTAATTTAAATTCGTATGCAACTTTAACTGAATTTTTTCTTAAAAGTTCAATTAGTGTTACAAACTATGAATTAGATAAATATTGCTAATAAAGTATTTTATTCTAATCTTGTTTCTAATCTCTTCTAGTCTATTCACGCTTGTATCTATTTCCATTGCATGCCGTAAAAGATGCGATTCTTTTAAAATGACCATAAAAGCAAAATAAAAAAACAACCCACTACAAAAAATGAACATTCACTCCTATGAAAGAGTGACTATTAACTTCTACCAGGGGTGAAAAACTGCACTCCTTTAGCAAGAGTGGATAGTCACTCCTCCGAAAGAGCGATTATATGTTGTGACGATCCATCACCAACACACTTGGTCACCCGACAATAAAGTGGTTAGCGCAAATAATAGAAATATTACCCGATCCGCCTTGTGAAAGATCAAAAGAGGGTAATATTAATTAATAAAATAGGAGGAGATTAGATTGTTAATAAAATTATGCGTCAATACTCAGAATCGACTTATTTAACGTTAAAATTTATATTCAGGATTCAGTGGGTTGCATACATAATTATTCGATTTATTATTTTCTAAAATTGAACTCTTAAAACTCATAAATTTAATAAACCTCTGAAAAGAAAGAATAAGAATAAAGATTCAAAGAAAAGATAGGAAATGCACATAGATAATCAAATTTTATTAATTCAGGCATATAAATTTCTTATGTCAAAGCATAATTATTATAAACTTCATATTGATTTTTACAGCATTTCTCACAGCACAAAATAGATGGGCTTCTTAGCCAAGTTATGGACACATTACCAATTTTAATATTTATATTTTGTTTTGTCCATAATAATTAGATTTCACTCATATTTTCACTAAACATTTTGCATGTAACATATTTAAACACAGAAATCCCTAAGCACAAATATTATCAATACAAAATAATATTATGGCCAAAATATTAAAGTAATTAAAAGGTTTTCTCACCATACACCTCAGACGAAAGGGGCGAAAGCAATCTGTACATCATGGATTGTTCATATCTCTATGATGATATTGTATGCACATTTCAATTGTAAAAGTCTCTTTAAATGAGCACATTCAAGTTCATATAGCGTCTTTTAGGCTGAGCGTATTTACACAATCACGGGATAACAGGAACATTCGTTTAACTAAAGCTGGTGTGCTTTTCGGTGTAACATACCATTTCATCAGCTAATGATGATAGAACAATGAAGTCTTATTCCTCAGTCAGACTTCGGTCCGCATATACTACAGGGTGATGAAGAAATTTTCCATCATTGGCAATAAGAAATGTTTGCGACCTCCAGGAGCAGGTTTCCTTTTTCTGTTCTGCACAGGGTGACGAAGAGATATATAGACAAAATCCAAGTGTTCCTTTTCTCTTCAAAAAATTTCTCCATAAGTAAAATGGGCGTATTTTATTAGTAGAATGTGGTATTTTTTTATTTGTCGAGTGGTACTTCTCACTTACTGGTGCATCTTCTCTCTTGGCTGCGGTTCGCTGCTCGTACCCTTCTTATGGGCGTGATCATCCTTTCCTGGCGCATATTTAATTTTCCTCTTCATTTTCGGGGATTTTACGTCACTTGTGAACTCCGGACCCCTTTGCCACACACGATGATACCCATAAATATTAGCCCTGTCAGTCCTGAAAGCGTTATAAATATTTTTGACTGGCTTCATTCTTCTCGTGTTTTATATGGCGTACGTGTGCTCCACTTTAAGTTTTTATTGCTCTATTTTCGTCTGAAGCATATGCGAGTTTTTATCACGCAGTTAATTAGCATGTAAAATAATACAAAATTTTTAATTATTGACCATTTTCCGAAATACCTAACATATTCACAAACCATAAAATTTTCCGAATTAAATGACACTAAAAACATATATATTCATTCATAATTATAATTTAATGACTTTTCTTTATCCTTTGCTCTTACAATTTTTGTATCAAATTAATTTACGTTATTTATTTTATAAAAGAAATATATAGCATAATACTATTTATTATTTGTTTTGCATAATGATTTAATTGAATACCAAGCTGTGTGTATAGGTCTCTACCATAATTATCCACTCCTGTTTAGAGTGGATATTCGCTTTCAAGGAGTGACTATTCACTCTTTCAGAGAGTCAAAAATTTCACTTTGGCTCAGAGTGAATAGTCACTCTAAAGAGGTTGGGCATATTTTGACTCTGCGATAGAGTGACTATTCACTCCTCCGGAGTGAATAGCCACTCTTTTTTATTTAGAGTGCATATGCTATATAATAGAAAATTTAGTTTAGCAAGAAAACGCATAACAGGTTGAAATTTCTCTTTCAGCAATTTATACTAATTGATGGAAACATACTTGAATATTTTTGTTCAGCCTTGTTGTTTATCTAGTACTTTTATTACACGCCACTATTTAGCTAAACTTTAATTCAAACTAAATCACTATTAAAACTACTGAAATCGCATTTCCAGAATTTATCATCTATAGGCGGCCATGTATCCAATTCTTTGCGTGGCCCTGTATATCATTTTATCTATATTCTTCAAACATTTCATTGAAAACAACATGCAGTTCAGCATAACACATTTTAAACCCACCTTTCAGCAATTTACGGTCATACTCAGTAACGATTACGAATTCTTTTGCGTAGCCCTGTATATCAACTATAACATTTACACACACCATATAGTATGCATAAATATAGTGAAACTTAAAAGCGCATATCATAATTAAAAATGCATTCCCTGCCATTGCCGCTAATATACAGTACTTCGGATAGAAAATACTTGTCTGAAGTGTTTTGTATGTTCCTGTAAATGCTATGCACTTCGTATTATGCATGAAATAACTTAAGTAAGCCTCACCGACGTAAGCTGGTAGACGGGAGGTGCTGGGCTCGATCCCAATCGCGTCCGTCGGCCTAATCGTTCGGCGTTTTCGTGGTTTTCTTCGAGCCTTGGATTTCCAAGCGTTAATACGGGTTAGGTTCCCTTAGAAAGACCCCCACGAAGGGCACTCCCCCCCCGGGCCTATATTCTTCGAGCAGATAATTGGCCGTCAAAAATCAACCAACCTCACCGACGTATATTAATTTTATTATATATGAATTTGTATAATTAAAATACGCCGCAAACAATTTCCCTCTATATCATTTTTAATGGAATTTTATTGTGTAGACCTGCAAATGAATAGTAACTATTCGTTGCACCGCATATGCTACAGAATATTCTGCATATTTTAGTGCACTTCGTAAATACATATAATTTTTATTATGTTTGAAAGGGTGTAACATCTTTAAAATTCATTTGAAATGATTTTTTCCCTTTGGCCGTAATGTAACGGAATACTTTTGACTGTCCCTGTAAATGAACTAAACATGCTACAAACTTCATTTGAAATAGGGTTCGTGCTAGGCTAAACGTCAATAACCAAAAGTTTCAATGCGATCCGAGTATATTTAAGAGAGTTAGAGTGCGAACAGACAAACCGAAATCAATAACACTTTTCAGCTTTGTTGAAAAGTGTTAAAGTTAGTTAAAATTTTGAAAGTAAGCTAATGCAAAATGAATTACGTACACAGAGTCTTTGTTCTCGGTACTTTTTAACAACGGTATGAGAAAGTTCTTTTAAATGTATCGTTTTAAATCTGACGTAATTTTCACCGAAGTTTCCTTTTTCTTTTTATTTATTTATTTAACAACAAACATACGACTTGTGTGCTTGACGTGAGAGCCCGCTTATAAGTCGGAGACAAGATAGCACAAGGAAATATTACAACACAAGATAGATACACCATTGGAGTTCCACACAAAGAGTGAGTGCAATGGAACCAGCGGGAATCGAACCCACAATCTCTTACGCTCGCAAGCGATTAGCAGTGTGGTGCTTTGACCATTCAGCAACAAAGACCCCTTTCACTTTTTAATATTCAAATGAAAAGACATTTGTTGCTAGAAAGGAAATATTTGCACTGTCTTTGAATTCACGATAATAGTTGAAAAGATTATCCCAAAATATGAAATAAATGTCTCGTGTAAATATATTTTTTAATTTGAAGTGTTTTGTCTACTTTTATTTATTTGGCCTTTTTAAATATGACGTAATTTCCTTCATTTGTGACTTTTAACGCATAATAATGAATTTAGTATTTAAAAATTTTCTCTCCCTTTTAAAATTCACGTGTAACTGTTGTTTTTATGATGTAATTTTCAATATTTTCCCGATTTTTAACACGTAATCACCTAATTCCAATTTGAAAGTTTTTTTCTGTGTATAATAGCCACGTGTAAATATTTTTTTTTTATTTGAAGGAAATATTAATCTTTGCGCTGTTTTTAAAATTGGCAATAGTTTAAAAGAATTGCCCTTTTTCAAAATGTGTAAATAATATCTCTCGAAATGCTGAATATTTGAATTTAAAATGGAAATAAATCCTCAAAAAATGAGTAAAATTAAAAAGATAATTGCAGTCTGCACATTGGAAACTTCCAATGTATAAAATGATCTAAAAATGTTTAAATTCCTATGTATAGTTTTTTTTCTATAAAACTTAATTAATGGAACGATTTTGAACATCTTTAACGTTATATATCTCTTAAAGTAATTATTCGATTTAAAAACTGTCTGCATCAGCGTGTTTATCAAACATGTCTCTATAATACCACCTATTTTCATATTTTTGTATGAAACAGTTTTCTTAATAATAACGAAGAAAGACTCCCAGTCACAAAAAAATATAGATGCCGATCTAGTAAGAGTATACTCGGATGATCTATGCAGATTTTCATTGGTCCATTTCCAAATCAAAACTTTTTTTTATATATAGAAGGATATTATTTAATCATAACGATGCAAAACTTTTTAATTTACTACTTTTCTTTCGAAAATATTTTTTAATAAGTTTTAACTTGTATTTTTCGCTGATTTAAAAATAAAAATATTTACTGCAGTCCTAAGAAACAATTGCACGCCTGCAGTTTAAGGAGAAATTTTTAACAAAATATTTTACTAAATAATATGGCACAGATTTTTTCTGACGCCAATGTCGTATAAGCACCGGGTACTTAACTGGCACCAAAGTAGTGTTATTTTGCTTGATATTGTAACCGGATATAGATGATATGGTAACGAGGTTTTCACCAAACTGGAGTTGGAAAAAATCGCGCCAATATGAAATCTGTGCCAAATACTTAATTTATAATTTTTTGGAATTGGAAATACTTTTTATTATTAAGTAAAATTAAGTTGCAACTTCATTTTTCGCTGATTAAAAAATGGAAATGTTTACTACAGTGCTAAGAGACACTTAGAATTTCATGTGCGCAATTTAAAGGGCGTTTTTGAAGAAAAAAATCGGATTATAATAATATCGTAACCCAAACCAAATTGGCTCCTTTTATCAAGAAAGTTTCGGTACAAAATGAAATACATTTGTTGTAGACATGATCTTAAATCTCAGTACTCGCCATTGAAAAGTCTAAATAATTATTCAGCAGAGAGAACGAAAAATAGTATGCCGTTTCATAAATTTTAAGTTTCAATATTCTTATCAATCAATCTACTTCTGCTTCTACTATATATACGAGAGTAAAATGCGAATGGGAAATTCTACCCGGCTGCATATAACTTGACCTCACGTAAATGGATTTTGATGAGAATCGAAATAATAGTTAGATAATTTTTCAGGGGAGATATTAGCATATAACATATCGTTCGACGTTGCTTACACATAGAATTATATTTTAAAGCTCTGTAATCAAACGACCCCGATTATGAAAGATTAGCCTTTTTAAAAGATTCAGTCGAATGGATTTCGATTGAGTTTGCACTGTTAGTCAGATAATTTTTCAGGCAGGCTTTTGGTATATTCTATACCCTTCTGAATTGCTTAATAATAGAAATTTGGGGGAAAGTTCTATAATCAGTTGAACCCGATTATGAAAGCTTAGCATTTTTAAAAAGTTCTACAGAACGGATTTTAATTGAAATTCCAGTGTTAGTTAGATATTTAGTCAGGTATGGTTTTAGTATTTTGCATATTATTCTTCGTTGCTTAGTTCATAAAGTAATGGCGGAATGTTTCATTATCATGTGAAACCGATTATGAAAAATTAGGCTTTTCAAAATGTTCTAGATGGCGAATATTAATAATACTTGCTTTGTTGATTAGACAATGTTTGGGAAGGTTTTAGTTTATTGCGTATCATTCTACGTTGCTCAGTTATTGAATTATGGGGAAAAGTTCTATAATCAGATGGACCCCAATATGAAAGATCAGCCTTTAAAAACAAGTTTTACTGGATGGATTTTGACAGTTTGTTTGTTTGCATCATTAGTTAAATAATTTTTCAGTGTTTGTTTTATTATATTGCATATTGTACAATCATTCTTTAGCAAATACTACTGTGATTGGTCAACTGAAAGGTTCAAGACCTTAATAGCTGAAAATATGTCTGCACAGTAGAAAATATAATAGCACAATGGCGTTCATATCGTTTTCAGAAGTGCGAAAATTCATTCCAGGTAAGGTTCCATATTGCTTTAAATCACGATGTAAATTCATTGATACATTTTGTTTGGTTCAAGGTTCGTTTGGATAAATAGTCCAGCGTAGCGGGCATAGTCTGCTAGGATATATATAAAATCCAAATGGAAATTTCGTTCCGAACCTCTATATTTCGAGTTCTACTGCATTGATTTTGACAGAAATTATACGTTTAGATAAGTATCTTTTCAGAGAAGGTTTTAAGCTGTAACACATCGGTCTGCATAGATTAGTTATGACGGAATTATGACGGAAAATTCTGTTATTTTGGACGATAAGTTTACCATTTTATTTCTTGGCGAAATTTTTCTTTGATAAAAAAAAATTGAAACGGCTATTACACCTCGAAAAATAAAAGAAAAAACTGTTACTAGTTTTAATTAAAAGTTAAAAAAGAGACAAAAATCCGTTTTAATGAATGATAGGAAAAAAAACGGAAATATTTAATTTAAAAATGGAAGGGAATGTTCGAAATGCTTAAAAAATTACTCAGTTAAAATATTGCAATTGAAATAAGATTTGGCTATTTATCTTTTGCGTCAGTTTAAGAAAAATGCATCTGAGAAATTGATAGGATCCCAGCTAGAAAATGTTTGCACTTTTTTTTGCAAAAAAGTATAGATTGTACACAATTTGTGCATAAAAAGTGACTATTTTTGAACACTTCGAAAAGTATGCACCTTTTGTGCAAACTGTCTGTATTTTTTATACATACAAAAAAGTGTATATTCTAAGTTGTCAAAAATTGTGCACACTTTTTCCATAAAATAAATTAATATCCCGTGTTCGCGACAAGTGTGCATTTTTTATGCACACACACACACACAAAAAAAAAACCCCCTGTAGATTCCATTTTTCCAAAAATTATGTATTTTTTATGGATGTAAAAATTAGTACTTTTATTTAAAAAGTATATATATCCCCCCCCCCCCTAAACGAAAATTCTCAATTCCATTTTAATTTTAAGGTAAACGAAATAAATACATTTTACTATGTTTTTTAAAATAAGAAAAAACAAATTTTAATTATTTAAATTTCAAAATCCAGGAAGGGGCAATGTGGCTCCTCCCCCCTCCCTCTTTCATTAACAGAAATTTCCTGAGTTCATTTTTTATTTTAAGTCGCTTGAAAAAAATAAATGTTACCATGTTTTTCAAAATAAGCAAAAAAGAAATTTTAATTAATTAAATTTTAAAATCTGGGGTAGGGGTAATGGTTCATCGAAACCCTCTAACTTTACAGAAAATAATTTAATTCCTCATTTATTTTAAGTTATTTGAAAAGACAAAATTTTACTGTGTTTTTCAATATCATTGAAAATAAAATTTAGAGATAATTTAGATTAAATCAAATGTAAATCAAATTCGAGGGAGGGCAATAGCTCTCATATGACCCCCCCCCCCCCCCAAGTAAAAGTTCTTACTTCCTCTTTAATTTTAATATACTCGAAATAAATAATTTTGCTGCGCATTTCAAAATCGGAGAAAAAGATATTTTAATTAAATAAGTTTCAAAATCCAGGGAGGGGCAAAATCCCCCCCCCCCTTCCTTAACAGAAAATCCGCAGTTCCACTTTTAGTTTAAGTTACTTGAAAGAATAAAATTTACTGTTTTTTTTCAAAATCGGAAAAAAAATTAAGTTAGTTAAATTTTTAAATCGAGGGAGGGGAAATGGCCCTCCTAAGACCCCTTCCCCCAAAGGAAAATTCTTAGTTTATCTTTATTTTAAGTTACTCATAAATAATAAATTTGACTCTGTATTTCAAAATAGGAGAAAAATAAATTTTAATTAATCAAATTTTAAAAGGCAGGGAGGGGCAATGGCCCTCCCATGCCCCCACCCCCTATCAGAAAATTTCTTACTTCATCTTTTATTTTAAATTCTTCGAAAAGAATAAATTTTATGAAGTTTTCAAAATTATCAAAAAAGAAAATTTAGTTAGTTAAAATCTAAAATCGAGTGAAGGGCAGTGGACCCCCCCCCCCTTTCACACACACTCACGCAAACTCTCTTCTTTCTGACGAAGCCCGTGATTACTAAGTGCTTCCCTTACCCTCTATCAAGCATAAGTTCCAGTTATTATGGAAATTACTTCTGCTTTTAAAAATCAAATGAAAAACATTTATTTCTCATTAATTTATTTCAAATTTCTATTTAAACATTTGGGCAGAGATCCAGATACATTTTTCGCTGTTAGCCAAACGAGATTGTCCAATCAGAAGCCTGCATATTTGCAAAGAATGAAAAGGTCGCAAAACTGCAGGCTTCTGATTAGTCGATCTCGTTTCGCTAACAGCGAAAATCTGTCTGGAACACCACCTTGATTATTATTTTCGTATGTGCAGCTGCATTTCAACTCAACACTCCTTTTACTCTGTGGTGTTTACATGAATCGGCGCGGCGGCGATTTAGCTTACGTGTTACATTTGTCTGACTCTCGCCAGCTTTAGAATTAGCGAAACTTCTTGATTTTGTTTCGTTCTAGTTTTTTCTACTAGTCTACTTTTATTAATTGTCTTTTAAGGGCTAGTTTACTAGCTACAAGCTGGCGAGATAGTAGTCGTTTACACACGAACTTGTTTACTCGCTCAGTAGCCAACTCGCTATTTCATTATTATGGACTAATCATAACATTAAAATATCAGCGTTGGAAATTTGTCAATAACTTGGCTAAGAAGCCCATTTAATTTGTGCTGTGAGAACTTCAACCAACGTTTTGAATCCAAAATTTCACAAAGATATGACTCATAATTATCTTGTTATGAGATCTCATGTAACTGAGTATGCTGTCAAATTAATATGCATTTAAGAGTAATTATGTTTGATATATGGAAGTTATGTGCTTGAAAATAATAAAATTTGATCGATAAGTCGATTCTGAGTATTGACGTATAATTTTATTCAAAATTTATTCTCCTCCTATTTTATTAATTAATATTACCCTCTTTTGATCTTTCACAACGTGGATCGGGTAATATTTTTATCATTTGTACTACCACTTCATTGTCGCGTGACCAAGTGTGTTGGTGATAAATCGTCACCACATAATAAATTTAATGGTGCTAATACCAGGTGTTATAAATTTGTATTTAGGATCTAAATTTAATATTTGTAGTAATTGATTAGAAAATATTTAATATTATATAAAAAATTCTTCTCTTCCATCGTTTCTCTTTTCTTACTAACAAAAATCATTTTTGCATATTGGGTATAAAAACATAAAATATGATATTTTGAATTATTCATACAGAATAAATAAAAATAAATATATTTATTAAAGATAAGTAGGATAATTATATATATGTATATAAAAAAGAAAAAAAGTAGTTCAGCTCACAGCACATAATTTAGTATGAACATAACGAGTGATTATTATAATTAATATTTATGAAAGGAAATATTGGTGAAAATTTCATATTGTGTTTTATTTATGTGCATGCAAGTAGAATATTCAGTGTTATTTCAGTAGAATTTATGCGAAAATATTATTTTACAAATTAGTATGATCTTGAAAATATAGATAGACAATTATATTCTAAAATTGAAAAAATAATAATTTGCAGTGTAGGAAATTTCTGAGAAACTAGGATAGTAGCAAAACAAAATAGAAATTATTCTATTATATATTTGGGAATTGCAGCCGCTAGGAAAATAAGGCATAAAAATTAAATCATGACAGGCGGCAGAGGGAAGAGACAAACTTCTCCTGAAAGGGAAACATTTACGATAGGAGTAGACACCTTAATAAATTCTCTCCAAAATTTTGAAGATAAAACAGACCAAGAAATTACACAATTTTTTGACGAATTTGAAGAATTAGCCGATGCGGCACAATTTCCCGATGATATCAAATTAGTACTTGCAAAATCAAAATTTAAAGGGCAAGCACGGGAAATTATGAAAAATACAACAGAACTTCATAAGGCAAACGACTACAAAACATTCAAAGAAAATTCAATAAAGCAGTTTCAAAAAGAAAAATCTTTCGCAAAAGCGCAATTACAGTTCATTAACGCGAAACAAACAGCCAATCAAACGATTGAGGAATTTACTAAAAAATTCAATATTGAGGCACAAAAATATTTAGCTTTATCGGGACACGAAAACAAAATAGAGCAAAAGAACTGCTTGAAACGATGAAATTAACAAAATACCTTGAGGCGTTGAGACCGGATATTTCTTTTGAATTAAAAAAATATCCTCCAACAAAATTCGACGATGATTTTAAATGGGCCAAGGACATCGAATTAGCAATCAACGGAAAATGCGCAGAAATGAACAACTTAACAGAAACTAGTGAAAAAAAATTGTATGAGGCACTAATCAATATGTCCCAAGAGCAAAAAACTGAAATACAAGACCTAAAGAAACAGATAAATAATTTAAAGCTTGAGACTCATGAAAACAAACAAAATGAAGGGGAAATTAATCACATCACCCAACAATTCTGTCACATATGCAACAAATCAAACCACCAAACACAACATTGTTTTTTTTAATAAAAGAAGCGAAAATTTTGTACAACCTAGGGGATCGCAAAAATACAATGTTAGGACAAGATTTCCAAGGAACTACTATACAAATTACAATTATAAAAATTTCCAAAGAAGTCCACAAAATTATATACCGCATTTTCAAAATCCTCAAAATTTCAATCCCATAAGACCGCACTATAATCAGCTTCGACAAAATTACATGTACAATGTGATGCCCAATTGGCATAATGATTCTCAACAGCTGATTGGTCAAAATCAAATGCACCAAGGGAATTACAATTTTCAAAACTCTGTCCCAATTCAGAATGCTGATTTTACACAGGGGAATAATGCACAAAGTCAGTATACAGAGCAACACCAAGGCGTGACAAATATACAAATGGGCAAAACAATTTTTCTCAACCACCTAATGATAGAAATAGAGAAACGCAGCCTACTATTACCTTCCCAAGTGAAAATCAACAGGGAAGGGGTAGAGAAAATACCAGAGGGAAAAGAGGACACCGTCATTTAAACCGATAGGCGGGCCTCAAAATTTAGCACAAGTGCAAACCCGCAGGTCCCGCATATTAGAGGAAAAACAGGGTTATAAAATAAAAACGAAATTAAACAAAAAAGCAAGAAAAACAGAACATAAACAAGGGAAAAAAAGTGAGCAAAGAAAATGTAGACCAAAATCCAAAAATCCAGGAAAAATTTATAGCAAGTTGCAACTCTGGTAGGAACAATCAATTACCAATATGGAATTTAAAAATTACAAAAGAACTAATTATACCCAGTCTCGTAGACTCAGGGGCAAGCATAAGTCTATTGTCACCAGAGATTTTGAAAAAAATTAAACAGGCTGATGTAAATATAAAATATTTAGCAAATTCCATCAAAATTACAACTTTGGCAAACAAAACGATCCCTTTCAAAAACTGCGTAAAATTTAAATTTAGAAATGAGAATAATTTCCTAAACGGGACATTTTATGTCACCAAAGAAGAATTTGACCGAGATTACAAAATAATTTTGGGATACGATTTTTTAAAGAATAACAAAATAATTATGGATTTGGAAAACAATACTGTAAAAATCAATAACATGATAATAAAATTAAATTCTAATGAAAATCATTTTACAGAAGCTAACAGAATTAAAGACACACAATTAAATGATGATTTTCAAACTGTACCTAGACGAATTAGTTATAATGATCAGTGTTATAACTCACAAAATAATATAAGAGCAGTTGTAGAAAATAAAATTACTCTAAGACCTAAAGAATCGAAATTAGTAAATTTAATTTTCGACGGAGTTTTAGAAAAAGACCAATTCCTTTTTCAACCCAAATACAATAATAAAAAATTAGCAATTCAGAATTCTGTTCATAAAAATAAAGAATCGGATAATAATTCATTTCAAATTATAGTGCAGAATCTCTCCAAGAATTATTTAAAATTATACAAGGATCAAGAAATGGGGAAGATTACAACTGATTTTTCTATTAAAGAACAAAATGAAACAAATACTGGCAGTATTTATGAAGTAACAATTTAAATATAACACAAATTATAGAGAATTGCGAAGAAAGGAACTGTCGAGAGAGGATTTCAAAGTAGATCATTTACCATCGAAGGTGCAAAAGGAAGTTTTGGATATTGTAATGAGACATGCGACAGCATTCAGTAAATCTTATAAAACACTAGGAGCGACGGATGTAATTAAACCTAAAATTAAATTACAGCATGACATTCCGATCCAAACCAAACCTTTTAAATTAGCACACGATATAAAGAAGAGTGCAGAAAAAGAAATAAGAGGTCTATTAGACGCAGGTATTATAAAACCTACGAATTCCAGCTATGCATTTCCAGTAATTTTCGTGAAAAAAAAATCCACATCAAAAACTAACGACAAAAATTTAATCAAAGTAAGAGTAGCTCTAGATTTTAGATCGCTTAATGATATAGTAGAGAGCGACCCATACCCTGTGCCAAATACAAAAAAGATTTTACAAAGAATGTCAGGAAAGAAAATATACACGGTGTTAGATTTACACTCAGCGTTTTTTCAAATCAAGCTGAGGGAAGAAGACAAGCACAAATTGGCTTTCGTCACGGAAAACAATCACTTTCAAATGACTCGTTTAGCATTTGGATTAAAATTTTCGACGAATTTATTTGCTCGTTTAATGGACATAGTTCTAAGTGACTTAAAAGAAAAATATGACATTGAATATTTCATCGATGATATCCTTCTTGGAGCTCAAAATATAGAACAAATGCATGAAATACTTGAAGAAGTACTAAAAAGATTAGAAAATTTCAATTTAACTATAGAGCCTACAAAACTAAAACTATATATGCCGGAAATTGAATTTTTGGGGTATAAAATCAGCGAAAAGGGATATGCACCCTCAGAAAAAAATATAAAGAAAATTACTAACTTTGCAAGACCCACATCTCATAAAACGGTGAGAGCATTCATAGGTCTATGCACATATTTTAAATCAACCATACAAAATTACGCGAAAATTATTTCACCACTGACAGATCTTACGAGAAGTAAAGAAAAATTCAAATGGAAAGAAACTGCATAAAAATCATTTAAAGCAATACAACGAATAATAATGCAACAGCCAACTATATATCCTCCGAATTATGCGAAAGAATTTTATGTAATTACGGACGGATCTAAAATCGCAACATCAGGTATATTGGCACAAAAGCAAGGTGATAAAATGATACCAAATGAATTTACAGGAAGAAAGTTAAGAGAGTCAGAAAAGAAATATCCCAGTCTACAAATCGAGCTTTTAGCTATATACGAAACAATAACCTATTTTCGAAAATTTTATTAGGAAGAAAATTCTATCTTTTAACGGATTCTAAGGCTTTAACATATCATTTACAACTAGATAAACAGCCTGAGATTGTCGCACGTTGGTTACTTAAACTCCAAGACTACGACTATGAGATATCTCACATTTCTGGAAATAACAACCCAGCTGATTTCAATTCTCGCGAAGTACACAATTTAACAATTGCAGATAATTTAAATAAACATCTTTCCGCGGTGAATAAAAATTTAACTGAGGATAATATAAAAAAAGAACAGATGAAAGACCCTAAACTAAAAGAAATTATAGAAGCTTTACAGCAACAGAAGAAAGCAAAGAAGTACGAAAAGTACACTTTAAATAAAAATGGGATTCTAATTTAAAAAAATTCACAAAATTCCAGTAATGATGACTTATACATTGCACCACAAAGTTTGAAAGAAGACATTTTAAATAGTGCACATGTACCACATTTTGCTTTTCTAAAAACTTATGGTATAATAAAAGAAAGATTTTTCTGGTATAGAATGTATCAGGAGGTAAAAACATTCTGTGTGAAATGTATAACATGCAATACTTTTAAACAACATAAGACGATAAAGTACCATTAAAAAATGGATAAGAATTATTTAGCAGGGGAAAGGTTAACGATTGATATAATGGGACCTTTGGTTGTATCGTTAAAAAAAATAAATATATTTTAACAGTAATGGCTACACGCTTTCTACAAGCATTTCCACTCAGATCAACCGATACTAAGGTCATAATTAACGCTTTGAACCAATATTTTAGTGCATACGGTTTAGCACGATATATTGCAAGCGATAATGGACCTTATTTTAGGTCAAAAGATTTCAAAGATTACATGCAGAATTTAAATATCGAGCTAATAAGGTCGAGTGTATATAATCCACAAAGTCAAGGGATTGTAGAAAGAGTCCATCTTGATTTAAAAAATTCTATAGCATCCATGTGTACTAAAACGTACGAATGGGACATTAGACTTCCATATTTTGTGCTTATGTACAATACAACAAAAAATCGAATAATGGATTTTACACCAAGCATGTTATTTTTTGCACGAGAAATAAAAACGCCATTCAAAAATTTCACAACACACGAAATGGACTCGTACAGTACCTATGTGCAAAATAAATTAAAACATATGTACGAAATCAGACACGAGGTCATGAAAAACCAAGAAAAATCGGATCAAGAATTAAATAAAAACACAAAATTAAAACATAAACAGCTACAAGTAGGTGATGAAGTTTATTTAAAACTTCTAATAAAACCTAAAGCGTTACACCAAAAATTTTCAGGGCCATATTTTGTCGAAAGAATTTTTAGAAACGACAATTACTTAATCAAAAACAGGGACAAGCCGGAATTAAAACCCGTCACTATTCACATCTCAAAATTGTTCGCGCCTAACATCGCAAACAAAATAAATAAATAAATAACCAGGTAATTTATAAAATAATACTATATGCAAAAAAAATAAATCAGTGAAAACTGATTAAACAAAAACATAGCAAAAATACAAAAAAATTTTCAACGGCAACACGGAATTAATAATAATAATAATAATAAAAATATTAATAAATATACTTATATTTGCTTAGATTATATTATTTTAATAAAATAGTTAATATTGGAAAATTATTATGAATGAAGAAGCAAAATTTGAATTTTTAATAAAATTTATGGAGCCATGATGTGTATTTTATACCATGAAAATAAAATGTTATGCGGTGGAATTTTTTGGTAGAAAATGTGGTAATAATAATAATAATAAAGAATTTTAATAAACATGTAGTAAAGCATAAATGTGTTAAAATTTCGTTTTCCCTCAATAAAATAAAATTCAACGAAGTTGGACAAATACTGCCCAAGAAATTCACATATTTTGTGCAAAAATTCTGGAGGTATAAAGGAAGTCCTTTTGAGATATTAACACAAAATAAATCAAAGGTATATAGTCAAAAAAATAAAATAACAATATAATATTTTGTCACAGTAATAGGAATGATTTTTGCAAACAAGTAAAACAGATAATTTTTCTTTCATACATCCCTCCACAAAAACAAGAAATATAATATGCACAAACAGAATTTATTACATTATACACAGGTAAGCATGACATAAAAAAAATTACTAAAATAAAAAAATGCAAATATTGGTATACGACGACAGCATCAAACACAAAAGAGAAGCGCTAAGTAGCATCTCCTGAGATAAAGAAGATAATTGTGGCTTGGAGAAATACCTCTTCTCCGCATGCCGTATAGCAAGGCAGCGGGTAACCTTTTCCCCCCATCCTTTTTTTGCTTCCTCCAGTGACCAGCGGAACGAGCCAGCGAAGGCAAACCTGTTCCAAGAGCAAAGTGTGAACGTTCAGGGAGGAAGAGTGAAACAGAAACTAATACTGCACCAAAAACTGGTTTGGGTTACCCCGGCTTCCTAGCAAATTCAGGGGAGCTGAACAGAACAGTTAGGGTGACGAATGGGGATTTAAAAATACAGATTGATAAAAAGGGAATAAATAAAGAATTTTCTCACCAACCCGGTATCGTAGCAGAATTCCGGTAGAGCCAAGGCGTTTTTTTTTCACTCAGGAGTTGAGAGCTTTAGCTTGGCTGCGTAGTAGTCAAAATATATCCTGGCTGTGTAGTGCAATGGGCATCAAGCAGTTGTTTCCATGGGCAATCTTTTCACGGATGGCAAATTTTTCACGACACACAGGTTGCAGATAGTTGATTGAGTAATTTGAGTAGAAAACACAGCTAAATAATTGAATGACAAAATTAATATTGAATTGCATATTAATTACAATGGCTAGAAAAGAAACATTTTGAGCGAGTAAAAATGAAGCGTAACATAAGGATTATCCTGGAAAATAAAAATTAGAAAAATATGTATTAAAAAAATAGAAAAACGGAAAACAAGGTATATATAATCTATTGGTTTACACTTCAAAATTGTTTTGACGTATTTCAAAACATGTTAGAAAAATATTTTGATCGCTAGTGATCGCTAAAACAAACCACATACTTACTTCAAGAGGATTAAAAAAATATACATATATATTAAATTGACACATTTATTAAAATTGAAAAATTCTGTCGTACAAAATATAAAAAAACGGTTCCTTTGGAGATATATAAGTAGAAATTAGCAACATTGGATGGAAAATGTATTTTCCATTATACATATTATAAGATATTAACAAAACGTTATGACTTTGACACGAAATGAAACATTACGAACACATGGACTTAAAGTATGCAAATAAATAAAAATTGCTATGTCACGGATGCACTTTTAAATATGGCATTTATATTACCACATTTATGACACAACATGGATAAAATTGTATATAAATCTATACAACATTTCACACTCTTTGTAAATAAAAATGACTTAAAACACCATTTGTCAGAAAATAAAATTTTCTACACATTACTACCAATTATAAAAAGAAAAACAAGTAGTAATTGGGAAAATGTAAACAAAATATAAGTGTGTAAAATTGCTAAAAATTTATGAAATTAAGAGATTAAACATACAAAAAATCTGAAAAATAATACATAAATAAGTAAATAAATTAATACATATATTAAAATAAACATTACAGACTCATTTAGGAAAATAAATAAAGTGGATGCCCACATAAGGGCCAAAAATGAAAAGCACACCGTTTTGTAAACAACATAATAAGTAAACAACCGGTAAGTATTATTTAAAAACCTTAAAACTATCAACAACAAAGTAATTTTAATAGAATAATGTTTGAAAAAATTGTAATAATCGCATGAAATTATGCTATATTCCCGGGAAAATGTCATTTTATTGCTGGACGATAGGATGACATTATTAAAAAAATAAAATTTCATGAGTTTGTTAACAAATTTTTTCAATATTGAAGCAAAATATTAAAACACACATACCTAAATTAATATATTAATATAATAAATAAACCATAATATACCTAAAATTAACAAAATATATATGGTAGATTTGCAACAATACCTTAACGGAACGAAAAAAATATATAAAAATTTATTAACTTCATTGTGCTGGAATGAAAACATATTCGGAAATAAACAAAAACAAAACCATTATAGATGAATTATTACAACATATATTAAAATTTTCACAATTTATAAATATAAACAAATAATTAATTAAAACGGATGCATATTAATTTGGGAACCCATTAAACAATTAAATAAATATAAAACGGCAAAATGTGCACGGAACGACATATTTAAACACTATATTTACCGCTAGTATATGAGTGAATAGAGGGTACCATCTTTCACACATGTGTTAGAAAATCGTAGTATAAAATAAATAAATAATATAAAATTAACTCAAAAGATGTTAAGCAAAGTACCATGAGTCATATGACGCATAGTAGCGTATAAAAAAATTATATATATAGCAAAACAATTTATTAGGAGTTTAGGATTAAAACATTTCACACGTCATAAATATACAAAATACCACATTAAAAAGGATACGGTTGACGAAACAAAAAAAAAATCTCATTAACACAGTGTATATAATGACGCACGAGAACTACACTGTGCGCAAACGAAATAAAACATAATATTGTTTGTGAAATAAAATCAAAATATACATAAATAAATATATCAGAAAAAATTACGTAACCAAATGACACGAAAGATTATGACAAAAAATACTGTGAAAGAAAAATAAAAAAGGATACATTGACAGACTTCTAATATCATATGGGATAATAAGGCATATATGAAAGGAAATTGTACGAGGTAAGGAGAATATTTTATGAATTTAAAAGCACTAAAATTATTTAATGAAATGATAGTTACATGAGTGCAATTTCTTGAAGGTAAGCTCAAAAGAAAATGGCGACCAGTCAGACACTAGAGATCTGATAAACAAATATTTAAAGGACATCATTAAGAATAAGGAACGATATACTATATAAATAAGAACACTTTTATTAGATAGTATTTAAAATCTTCGGATTTAAAAATGAATTACACTTACCTTATATTCTATAGATATTATCCAATTTTATATCCAGGGAAAACATACACATGATAGAAAAAACATACCGAGCACACTTCGATATCCATTAAGTAAAAAAAAAACGATTAGTAAGGTGGCCAACGCGATAAGGAGAAACCTGTTTGGAGTGATAGTACTGACCAGTCCGTCTTGTTCCGAGATTATCGTCACTGTCAAGGACACGGGCGTGGGAAAATCGCACCTAGGCACCGAAGTGGATATTCGGTTGTGCTCTCTGTGGAGAGATTTTTCGGTTCATCTTTCTGGACTGCAGGGATCCACGATGAATTGTCTCGCTCGCTCTGGGATGTGCTTCCCCGCATAGCGCGCGCCAGTTACTGGATATTCTTTTAAAATTACACACTGATTTCAGTGATGTTTTGCATGAATGTACATATATTTCTACACACATTATTGTATATCTTTTGGAAAATGGGGTTTATGTAATATCTGTATTGTGAGGATGTAAAAAATGTATAAAATTATGTTTTTTCAATGGCCAGATATTATAGTAATCTTCTCACCTATACGTCATTTTAATTGTATATAACAATTTATATTTTGTATTACTGTACTCAAATGTTATTTCAGATCCCCTTAGTGAATATAGAAGAAAATATGAACTTATCAGGTTTGATAAATTTTTGTAAATACTAGATGTATATATATATATATAGAAAATTATGTGGGACGCGTTGTTTTTTTTCTTTTTTTAAACAAACGGGGCAGAAGCTATGTGGTATAGAAATCTATACACACAGCTTGTTATACAATTAAAATATTTATACAAAACAGAACAACCTATTATTATTCAAGAGAAAATAATAAATGGCATTTTGACAAATATTTCTTTATAAAATAAATAAAGTAAATTAATTTGTAAAAAATCTTAAGAGTATTTAGATAAAGAAAAATCATAATTTATAATAAGTATATGGATGCATATATATGTTTTCGGTATCATTTCATTTGTAAAAATTTAAGGTTTGTGAATATTGAATGTATTTCGTAATATGGCAATTAATTAAGAATTTTGTAATATTTTATATGAAAATTAATAGTGTGATAAAAATTCACATATACTTCAGACGAAAATAGGGCATATAGGAAGGGCACATGGACGCCATATAAGACATGTTAATAATAAAGCCACTCACAATTATTTATGATGCACTTAGCACTGACAGGGCTACTATTTATTGGTATCATCGTGTGTGGCAGAGGGGGTCCGAAGCTCATAGGTGACGTCAGATCCCCGTAAACGAAGAGAAAAAATTAGCTATGCGTTGGAAAAATACGGAGACACCCAGAAGAGGGGAAAAAAGCGAACCACAGCGAAGAGATCAGGCGTACCAGTAAGAGAGAAGCACCAATCGACGAATAAAAAAAATCATATTGTACTAATGAAATACGCCCATTTTTTGTGGAGGAAGATTTTTTTAAAAAAGAAGAGAGACTTGGATTTTGTCTTCCACCTATGTCACGCCTCCTGAAGGAAGCTCTGGGATTAGTCTTGCGACCAAAAAGGCTAGGTTGATAAGCTGAAGTCTGCGAAATCCTGCATCACCCTGTATCGGATATGGAAAGAAGTCTGATCTCGGAGGACTCCAACATTTCTAATGACTATTGATGGATGGAACTCTGCGAAAACTTTTCATCATCCTGAATTGATTATGGACAGAACTCTGACCTAGGAGTGAGACACCATTTTTCTGATTGCCATTAGCGGATGAGATGGGATGCCACACCACCATTTTTCTGATTACCATTAGCGGATGAGATGGGATGTCACACCACCATTTTTCTGATTACCATTAGCGGATGAGATGGGATGCCACACCGAAAAGTTCCAGTTATCACCGTGATTGTATAAAGAGTTCAGCCAAAAGAGACTATATGAACTTTAATGTGCTCGGTCAAAAGTGACTTTCAAAATTTGAAATGTGCGCACCAAATCTACCTAGTGATAAGAAATATCAGGGCTCTACAGGAAGTGTTTTCGCCCCTTTCGTCTGAGGTATATGGTGAGTTTATTACTTAATATATGGCCATTATTTTATTATATATTTATGTTGTGTGCGTAGGATTTTCTGTGTCTAATATTTTATAGGCAAAATTTTAATGCAGTTATGAGTATTTGTCATTATTATGGACTAATCATAACATTAAAATATCAGCGTTGGAAATTTCTCAATAACTTGGCTAAGAAGCCTATTTATTTGTGCTGTGAGAACTTCAACCAACGTTTTGAATCCAAAATTCCACAAAGATATGACTCATAATTATCTTGTTATGAGATCTCATGTAACTGAGTATGCTGTCAAATTAATATGCATTTAAGAGTAATTATGTTTGATATATGGAAGTTATGTGCTTGAAAATAATAAAATTTGATTCTATATGTGCATTTCCTATCTTTTCTTTGAAGCATTATTCTTATTCTTTCTTTTCAGAGGTTTATTAAGTTTATGAGTTTTAAGAGTTTAATTTTAGAAACTATTAAATTGAATAATTATCTATGCAACCCACTGAATCCTGAATATAAATTTTAACGTTAAATAAGTCGATTCTGAGTATTGACGTATAATTTTATTCAAAATTTATTCTCCTCCTATTTTATTAATTAATATTACCCTCTTTTGATCTTTCACAACGCGGATCGGGTAATATTTCTATCATTTGTACTACCACTTTATTGTCGCGTGACCAAATCATGGTGATGGATCGTCACCACACTGCATAAAAAGGCACATTTTTTACTACACAGATCACACTACACATCGACGAATATTTCAATTTGAATGAGAATTTTCAATACAACATAGTATCCTTGTATCGAAGATGAGAATTTCAGCTATGAAGAATATAAATGGTCATAACATCGACCAACGTGGGTGCGTTAAAGTAGACACCTTCGAATGATTTGATCTGGTTATCTAAAAACGACGAATTATACATTGTCAACGAATATAGATGAATAACTTTCTTACTCCACATCGAATAATACATATTAGACTCAAAGAATAAACACCTTAGCTTACTTCATTTCCACCGTTCGAATTCGGAATGTTTTGTTTTTAGAGACTGTACCTGTAAAGGCTGACGTCACGCTCTTACGTCAGTTGCTCGTTTGCCAAGGTAAAACGTTTTTTCCCTCGACAATCGTACTGATCGTCTATAACCTCCGGGGGGCCGGTGTGGATTTCAGGTAAAGCAGCAATCTGCTGAATCGGACGCTTGAATGTGCCTTCACCGGTACGGATAGTCACAACTCTGACCACACCGTCAACACCAGGATGGATGTTTTCGACCACGGCTAGTTTACAATGAGTTGGATGAATTGAAGAATCTTTTACCAAGACTAGTTGACCAATCTTCATAATATGATTGCCCTTTTTCCATTTATGCCTTAAGGACAATGTTTGGAGATAATCTTTAGTCCAGTGTTGCCAGAAATTATCCCGAATCTTGGTGCTCAGTTTCCACCTGGAAGAGAGACTAATACATGGATTATTATGAGATGACATGTCAGGCAAAGCAAGTAATGGATCACCAACAAGGAAATGTCTTGGAGTTAAAACGGATAAGTAATTAGGGTCTGTTGATAAAAGAATAAGTGGACAAGAATTTATACATGCTTCAATAAGGCATAGGGTTGTCGATAGTTCCTCAAAAGTCATAAAAGTACCTTGGCATGCTTTGGTTAGATGACGTTTGGCTAGCTTTATGGAAGACTCCCATAATCCTCCAAAGTTTGGACCATAAGGAGGTATGAAATGCCAAATAATTTGGCGTTGTGTGCAAAAGTCTTGGACTTTTGATTCTTTGAGAATTAGGAAAAGTTTTTTAAGATATGAAGCTGCACCAACGAATGTTTTACAGTTATCTGAATAAATGTCTGTTGCATGTCCTCGGCGTGACATGAAACGCTGTAAAGTGCATATAAAGGCTTCGGTGGTAAGTTCTGAAACTAATTCAATGTGTACTGCTTTGGTACACATGCATATAAAAAGACAGATATAGGATTTAAAAGTAGTAGACTTTCGTTTATGTTGGCATTTTGTATTGATTGGTCCTGCAAAATCAATCCCGGTGCGTTGGAACGCTCTGCAAGGATTAATTCGTGAAGAAGGCAAGTCACCAATGATTTGAGTAAGCGGTTGGGCAGATATTCGAATGCAACGGATACACTTTCTTAATTCTTTCTTAACTGTTGATCTGCCATCTGGAATCCAAAATTTTTGACGAATTAAGGAAAGAACTTGATCAGGACCCGCATGCAGACTATAGAGATGGAAGTAAATGATAATAGCTTCTGTTAAGGGATGGTTTTTAGGGATAAGCATTGGATGTTTGGAATAGAATGACATGGTTTTTTTTAAGTTGGAGATGGATCATCAACGAAAGGATTAGAAGACTTGTAGAGCCAAGTAGGCCCAGACCACCAACATTCGCAATCTTTTAACTGATAGGGATATAGTCCCCGTGTTGCACAATCGGGTGGATTATGTTTACCAGGAATATGATGCCAATGTTCAATTGAGGTCAAATCTCTGATTTTATTGGCCAGGTGAAGCACGAATTGGTTGCGTTTGGTTGGAGGTTTCAAAATCCAGCTCAATGTAATGGCCGAATCTGTCCACAAGAATGTTTCGTGGATAGCGTTAGGTAATGCATCTTGCACAACTTGAATAAGGTTTGCTAGCAAAAGAGCTGAAGATAGCTCTAACCTTGGCAATGTTATTGCGCTGGCGGGCGCTATTCTAGTTTTAGCAGCGACTAGCATTACCGTGACAGGATTAATATATACAACCGCAGCGTATGCACGTATAGAGGCATCACAGAACCCATGAAGTTCGAAAGGGGGTGATTTGCTGAAATTCATAAATCGTGGAATGTGCATAGAATTAAAAGCATGTATTTCAGAATAGAATCTATTCCACGTTTCTAGAATATCTGAGGGAAGAGGATCATCCCACTTCAAGTCTGCCTTCCACACTTCTTTCAATAACATTTTCAAAATAACAGTGGAAGGTGACAAAAGACCCAAAGGATCAAAAATGCCAGCGATTACGGATAATAATTGACTTTTAGTCTTTACTGTAGGTTTTTCTACAACTTGTACTCGCAGGGAATCTGTTTCCTAGTTCCACTCTAATCCTAGAAAACTTTGAGATGAATTCGGATTGAAAGAATGAGTTAAGTTATTTGCCTTTAAATAATGTGGCAAACTATCATCTTTTGCTATACTGGCAGCCACAGGAAAATTAGTTTTTTCCTCATCACAAACTTGTTTATTTTGCCGAATTGAATTGTGATACAGTTCTTTAGCTGCATCCGATTTAATAAACTCCGTAGCTTGAGGAACAGACTCTGAGTTGAAAAAATCAGTCATGTCTACTGAATGGCAGACCACGGTCGTGGCCGGTTTAGACGAATAGGGTACTGGACCACTTAGAATATATCCCAGTTAAGTTGGGATTGCAACGGGTTCACCAGATTGTCCAAAAATGGGTGACCCTAATAACAGATGTGCAAAAACATCTGCTCCTAGCAGAATGTCGATTGACTTGGAGATATGAAACTCAAGATCCGCCAGCTGTAACTTTGCCATGTGCAGCCATGAATGCCTTTCAAGCCTGAAGTTAGGGAGTGGGCTAGTAACCTGATTGACTACAAGGGCTTTTAAAGAATTGTAATTATTTTCAAAATATGGCGAGTAATTAAATTCAGTGAAATTTAGGCAGGTTTCAGCCGAAATGCCATTTATACCTACAAGCCTATGGTTCGTTCTGCCTACAAGCAAATTCAATCTTTCTACACAATTTTTTGAGATTAAAGAATTTTGAGAAGCATTGTCAATAAGTGCTTTGCACTGAATAACATTACCTGTGCTAGATTTTACATTAATAAGAGCGGTAGATAATAGAACATTATAATTCTGCAAAGCTGAATGACACTGCGCACTATTAGAAACAGAAATTGCGGGTGCATTATCATTAACAAACTCTCTATTAGTTTGACTAGTCGTATACACATGTAATAATATATGATGCATTTTGGAACAATTTTTGCATTTAACATTAATTCTACACCGCCCTACTTGATGGTTTTGTCTAAGACAATTTTCACATAATTTGTTTAATTGAACGATTTTCCACCTCTCTTTCACTAGTTTTGAATTAAATAAAGGACATTTGAATAATGCATGGCTTTCATTACATTTTAGCGCTTGTCTACGTATTTATATTGAATAAATAAGCCATTTTTTGAGTCACACCACAACATTTAATAAAACACTCACAAGACGAACAAATAGAACATGAAGAATAATAAATATGAGTATCAGATATCGTTTGTTGCCATGCAACTGGTATAAATTCTCAACTTTTAAAAATATCGTTTCCTTCATCCATGGAGCGATAAGATTGTAAGATACACGAGCATGAAAATAAATGTATTAGAGAAATTTAATTATTAGAGAAATACTACATGAGTATCCCCCCAGTGACGAAGGAACGATACAACAAAAAAAAACAATGTGAAAATACAAGGAGCATGTAAATAACACAATAAATTTATAAAAAAAAATCAATTGTATGAAGTATAGTTTATTTCAGTTATCAGTCTTTTAGGAAATCTTACTCGTCTGCCTGATTTGGTAGTTGGTTCTTCTGATTTTACTTGCTGGCTATCTACTGGAAAACTTTTAGTTTTATGATTATCTGTATTACTTGGTAAATCACTGAACACAAATGCAGGTTTAACTCTATCAAGTGAAACACAACTTTTCTTTCCATTTATGATTATGGTTATGTGCTTGTCATTTCTCGACAGAACTTCATGAGGGCCAGAATAAAGTTGAGATAAGGATGGGAGGACTTTATCTAATCGGAGAAACACATGCGTGCAATCCTTCAATTTAGGGTGAACAAAAATTTTTGAGTGTCCGTGAGCTAATGTATATGAAGGTTTTAAACTATTCATTCTCTCTTTCAATTGTTGGATGAAATTATTGTCGCAAGATACCAAAGATGGGATTTCTGAACACATTTCAGCTGGTAGTGTGAGTGAAATGCCATAAACTAACTCAGCACTTGAAGCTTTTATATCAGGTTTCACAGCAGCTCGTATACCAAGTAGAACTGCAGGTAAACTTTCGGCCCACTTACTATGCTCATGAGCCTTTAATGCGCTCTTTAAGACTCTGTGGAACCGTTCAACTAAACCATTTGCTTGAGGATGAAATGCTGTCGTTCGTATGCGGTTTGTGCCCAGAAATCTTGTCAGTTCTTTGAACAGATTTGATTCAAATTGTCTACCTTCGTCGGTTGTTATTATGATGGGGCAACCGAATCTAGATATCCATCTGTCAAAAATGGCACGGCAAACTGATTCTGCAGTTATATCTTTTAAAGGTAAAACCTCTGGCCATCTTGTAAATCGATCTATTATTGTTAAACAGTATACATTTCCGTCTGATGGAGGTAATGGACCTATCAAATCTATGTGAATGTGTGAAAATCTTGCATCGGGTAATGCGAAAGTACCTAGACTTGTTTTCGTGTATCTGTGTACTTTAGAACGTTGGCAAGCACTACAACTATTGATCCATTCTTTCACATTTTTCTGCATATTGGGCCATACATATCGTGATGCAATAAGATTTAAGGATGCTGCAACACCAGGATGAGCTAAATTATGGAAATGTTCAAATACCGTTCTACGAAAATTCGCTGGTACGAATGGTCTCGGAGAACCTGTTGATACATCACATGTTCTGTGGCAGACATTGGAGATGGCATGCTTTTAAACACAAGAGAAGATTTGCTATCATTTTGCAAATTGCGTAGATCTACATCATCTTCTTGAGCTTTTGCAAACTCCTCAAAGTCTAAAAATGAGCTGGAGATTTGATCTACTTCAATTCGAGATAAATCATCAGCAACTGTATTGTTGACGCCTCTTACGTGACGTACATCTGTACTAAACTGAGATATATAATCTAGATGCCGCCATTGGCGCGGGCTGCATTTGTCTGGATTTTGTTTGAAGGCATATATGAGAGGCTTTTGGTCTGTATATATGATAAAGTTTCTTCCTTCGAGCATGTGTCGAAAACGCTTTACTGATGTATACATTGCCAAGAGTTCTCTGTCGTATGTAGACCATTTCTGCTGACTTTTTGAAAGCTTGATTGATAAAAAAGCAATGGGTTCCCAATACTTTTTATTAAGCTGCATAAGAGAACCGCCAACGGCTTTGTCGCTTGCGTCAATCCAAAGGCTTAACTTTGCGCCGGGAATGGGATGTCGTAGGAGAGTTGCATTGGCTAAAGCTTGTTTGGCGTCATTAAAAGCCTGCTCAAACCTCCACAGTCCATTGAATTGAGTCGTGTGAATTTTTTTCAGAGCGTCTTCTAGACTTTTTTGAATTCTTTATTCCTTCCAAGAATTTATTTAATGGAGCCAATATGTGAGCAGCTTTTGATATACATCGACGGTAATAATTAAATAACCCAAGAAATATTCTTAACTGTGTAAGAGTAGTAGGTTGAGGGAATTTTAAAATGCAATCAACACGATCTGGTAGGGGCTCAATGCCAAATTCAGATACCTTAAAACCTAGAAAATCTATGGATCATACGCCGAAAATGCATTTTGATGGTTTTAAGCTTAATCCGTATTCTTGCAAACGCTGAAATATGATTTTCAGATGCTCGAGACGTTCTTCTGGTGTGCGAGATGCTACCAGGATGTCATCAATGAAAACATACAAAAATGGAAGATCTCGTGTAATTTGATCCATGAACCGTTGAAATGTAGCAGATGCGTTGCAAAGACCGAATTGCATTCTTGTACTCTCAAATAAGCCAAACGGTGTAATAATGGCACTTTTATGTACATCATCTGGATGAATTGGTATTTGGTGGTAAGCTTTTATGAGATCAAGTTGGGAGTACATTTTTGTACCATGAAGGTTCGAAGTAAAGTATTTGGAATGCTATAATTATCTTTTACTGTTTGCGCATTAAGTGCTCGGTAATCTCCGACAGGTCTCCAATCTGTAGAATGTTTTTTAGGAACCATATGAAGTGGTGAAGAGTAATTGCTTTTGGATGGCCGAATGTGACCAAGATCAAGCATTTGCTGAAATTCGGCTTTGGCTATTTTTAATCTGTCTGGAGCTAATCTTCTTGGTTTGGCGTGGACAGGAGATCCGGTAGTTTCTATATGGTGAAATATTGAATGCTTTATTTGTTGATCAGCACGAGGAGGTTTAGTTATATCTGGAAATTTAAGTAGTAATTTATGATAAATACTATTTCCCGAAACAGTTTTGATAGAATGAACGGATGCTGTATGTATATGACCGGGAGTAGCTAAATTTGTAACATTATCCACTAACTTTTTATTACGAAGATCTGGAATTAGATTAAAATGATATAGGATCTGCGCCGATAATTGGAGTGCTTACATCACCTATTAAAAAGGGAAAGCGAAAAGTTTTCCGGAGATTGAAATCAAGTGTCAAAAGCTTTTCTCCATATACATTGATTCTTGAGGTATTCGCAGCAGTTAGGGTCATAAAAGGGGTATTTTTCTTGTGGGAAAATGACGCTGGAATAATACTGATGTCGGAGCCTGTGTCGCATAAATAATTTATATTGGTCTTTCGATCCTTTAAAAAGAGGCGACGAGATATTTTATGCAAGGTGGCTGTCGCCGCTACACCTCGCCGTCTGTGTTTTTTGAAAATGAACAACGTTCGGTGCATTTCTTGGCCTTTTCGCCAAATTTTTCGTGATACCAACATTGCTGTCTGGAATCTTTTGAAATGCTACGATTCCTCCCAAAGGAACGCCGACGAAAAGAGCTTCGTGACCTACGTAATTCCAGTTGTTTAATTCGATCATTCAGTTTTTTAATTTCACATAAAATTTCTTATTTAGCATTTGATGGTACTGAAACAGCATTTGCTGCGGGGGGATTATATTCCAAAATTCGGTCAGCAACTTCGGCTGCTTTATCAAGTGACAGCGGTGAGATAGATGCTAAAATGCTCTGTACATATGACGGTAAATGTGAAATAAATAATTCCAACATCAATTCATCGGATACATTGTGGGACTCAGCTCTTCTTTGCATTACTCTTAAAAGATCACTGGGTTTACTATCACCGAGCTGTTCACCAGCTAACAATTTCCTTATTTCAGATTTTGACGAGTCGCTTGTCCGTTTTATTAATTCCATTTTTAAATCCTCATATGGTGTATTATCGGATGGTTTGATAATTAAATCCCGTACAACAGATGCGGCATTTGGAGGTAAGTTAGCTGAAATATAATTAAATTTAGTTCGACTTTCTGTTATGACCTTTGGATGAGCTAATTCAAATGAATGTTCACACATTGCGAACCAAACACCGTCATCATTAAAGTTATACGGTGGAATACGAACAGCGCAAATTTCTGTCATTTTCCAAAATAAAATGAAATATTACTCACTTATTACAGAGTTCTTTTAACATGCTCCAGTCCGGGTCACCAATATAGCACTTGTCTACGTATTTATATTGAATAAATAAGCCATTTTTTGAGTCACACCACAACATTTAATAAAACACTCACAAGACGAACAAATAGAACATGAAGAATAATAAACATGAGTGTCAGATATCGTTTGTTGCCATGCAACTGGTATAAATTCTCAACTTTTAAAAATATCGTTTCCTTCATCCATGGAGCGATGAGATTGTAAGATACACGAGCATGAAAATAAATGTATTAGAGAAATTTAATTATTAGAGAAATACTACAACATAATATGCAGTTATTACCATTCCTGATAAACGCGCTGTTCATTACGTTGGTTTTGACTCGACTAGCATCTAGAGACTTTACTGCATTTTGACTCCTCTACACTTCTAGCTTCCCGCTCAATAAATATTCGAAATAAATCCATATCCGGTATTTTATCATTGTCTAACAACAATTCCCATCTTTGTTTGAGAGGCTGATCTAATTTATTCAACATAAAATTTATTAACATTAAATAACTCAAAGCATTAGATTCTAATCCCAAAATTTTCAAATTCCGAATTGCTTCATTACACGTATCAAGCAATTCTAACAAAGATTTTGAATTACTAGCTTTAATAATCTTTATCGAAAATATTTTATTTATTTGACTTAATGCCAATTGTCTTTTATTTTCATATCTTTGACTTAACAAATCCCAACAGTGAACTAAATTTTCTGCTTTTAAAGAAAATCCTCGAATTAATTTTGCGGCATGTCCGCGAACAGAAGAATGTAAATATTGTAATTTCTCAATATCAGGTAAATTTTCATTCCCCAAAATCGTAGACTGAAATAATTCTTTAAACGAAATCCATTGTTCCGAGTCGCCATAAAAATGGGGCAAATCGAATTTCGGTAATTTCCCCTGCGAATAATTCTGTTTATTTTGAGTTTCTACACGAATTTCAGTGGGAGAATCGACTTTGGTTTTCTCCTCTAAATTGACTAACAAATCTCAAATAATTCCCTGATACTTCAAAAAAGTATCCTAATTCTCATTATTTTCTTTCGGCGAAAGTTTATCAAATGCTTGCGCAAGAGTATTTTCATAAGAAGATATTTTCGATTTAAAAACTTTAATTTTTGCCTGCTCATCTGAATTCGCATTTTGCACTTTATCTTCAATTACATCTATTTCCTTACAACTGCGACAGAATCTGCGACAGACATCTGTGATAGAAAATATTTATTGAACTTTTATTTAAACAAAATAGCGGGTTTTTTTATTTAAGTTTAACAGGGTTGATTTCAAAAGTACAGAATGCATTTTGTTTATCATTTACACCCTTGGATAAGTTTTCGGAATCATTTGTATTCATAATTTACCTATATAACTATTATTATTATTATTATTATTTAGTTAAAATTTGGTGTTTCTCTTTCTTTTTCGTCCGCAAAGGTTGCTATTTGGCATTGTTTCTCATCTTGGCGACAATATATTATGTTATTATTGAGGAATTGAAACGGCTATATTATTTAGCAAAAAAATACGAACAACATGGAAAAACGGTTTGTAATTTTATTTAAAATATAATAATAATAAAAAAGCAGCAATTTAGCAAATTACAATGACCATTTGGAAAATGATTTTTTCGAAGACTAAAATTTAAGACATAAAAAATCGCACGGAGTTGATCATACATTACGTACGCCACGAATTAAACATTAATAGTGTTATTACACGTAAAAATTCCAAGTGACAAAAATCACCTGCGACTCGTATTTGGTGTGAAATATCTATATGTATTCATTCCTGTCCTATTTATCTTTTTTTTTTAATTGGCTTATTCCATTTTTCTTTTGCACGTGAAAATCATACAAATTAAAATTAACTCTTTGGCAAAAATTGTTATTCATTTTCTTTCATTTTCATTAGTTATTATCCACCTGAAAGTTACGTATTATCCAAGCTTTTCATTGGCTGTATGGGAAAAGGCTTTTCCATCGTCAGATTTCCAAGAAATCTGACTACCAATTTTAAATGAAATTTCATTCTTAAACTTCCAAACATCCCACAATACTACGTTTTACACCGTTGGATTGAAAAAAAAATGTACTTTTAAATGCAATTTTTTTTAATGCTGTATCTCAATTTATTTCTGAGTTATTAATTTTTTTGTAGTTTTTATTACTTTTTTGTCATAGTGGCAACATAAGGTATCCATCTCTGTTGAAAGTAAAGGGAAATACAGATTACTGTACAGACCAATCATAAAACGAATAAAATGCGAATTAAACCAATCAAAACCTTCAGATATGCTTTTGATTTCTACCCTGATAATAACCATTTTTCCAAATGGTTAAAAACGAAATTAAGGGAACCTAGAATTATTTTTATGGAGATTTGTGTAATTACGCATTATTAAAAAAATTTTCATGGTGAATTTTTTTTTTTTTTTTTTTTTTTTTTTTTTGTTTTTAGTATAACTGCGTATACACCTCCATTTTTCTGATAGGCGATTACAGGATTTTTGAAGAATCTTCCGTAATTGAGTACCCCACCCAACTGGCGTATAAATTATGTTATTGGATGCATTTTTCAACTTTGGAGAGAATTATACAGGATTAAACCTATTAAAAAAGATGAACCGATTTCACAATTAATGATTATTTAGAAATTTGTGGTTTTTCAATCAATCAGTTTTCAGATTAGCACACTCAATGCAGTAATGAACAATCTGGCTGAGAGTGAAAAATTAAGAAACTTGGACCGTTATTCATGGGTTCGAATTTATATAATTATGATTTTAGGTAATAAAATTTACTTTTTTGTCTCTTATGCGGGAGCAAATGTTTCCAAAGATGAATTTCTTTCATCTTGGCGACAACATATCTCAATATCCTTGATTAAAAATTTTAAACTTCTAAACCAGTTAGATAAATATAGGGAACAGTTCCTGTCGCAATACAGAATAAGAATACACCACACCTCATTCTCTAGGACTGTATACATCATAATTATTTATTTCACTCACATAAACAACTCAAAACAAAACTTGCGAAAACAAATCGCCATTTCACAACACCAACTTACTCTTCGACCAGAGTACTCTCGAACCCAATGTCACTTTTATTTCACTGATGGCGCTGTTCCAGCACTTACCATTAGGTACGGAACATTCCGCCCCTCGTTGCAATGTTTACATTCAACATTAAATTATATAGTCATTTCAATGTAAATAAAAAATAAGCACAATATTGATAATGTTAAATCACACATAAGAAAAAAAATATATATATACAAAATTACGCATTAACAGGCAAAATACAAATCTTAGAAATTGGTCTTTTGTAAGCTCCAGACTGAGTTATTATTTTAACCACTCTGACCTGTTTATCTTCACCAAAATAAATCTCTATTATTCTACCCAATGCTCATTTTTGAGGCGGTAGATTTTTATCTTTAAGAAGCACTAACTCATTAACTTTAACATTATCGTTTTCAATCATCCACTTTGGACCTGTTTTGCAAATTATTAAGATACTGAATGTGCCATTTCTTTCAAAAAATGTGAATTATTTTTGTCAATTTTTTCCAGTTAGACAACCGATTGTCTTTAACCTCAATTAAATTTGACTCAATTATAGCATTTAAGGGCCTGCCAATTAGGAAATGGGCAGGGGTTAACACATCATACACTACAGTATCTGACGACAGAGGTGCAAGCGTTCTTGAATTTAGAATACCCTCTATTTGGGTAATGACCGTTAGGAATTCTTCATATGTCAACCTGTCAACAGCCTAAAACTCTTTTAAAATGATATTTGAATGCCTTCACGCCACTTTCCCAGAGGCCACCAAAATTAGGTGCTCTTGGCGGAAGGAAGTTCCTGTCAATTCCCTCTGCTGACATATAATTTGCAAGCCCCTCATCTGGTTTTAAAACTAAGTTATGTAACTTAGGAAGCTCTTTATTTTCTCCTATAAAATTTGTGGCGTTGTCCGAATATAATTTCGAACACAAACCTCTGCGAGCCACAAATCCCTTTAAACTTGCCGCAAAGGCATCCGAAGTCAAATCAGTCACAATTTCGAGGTGAATGGCTTTTGTGACTAAGCATACAAAAATGTACACATATATTTTGTGACGAATTCCTTTCCTTTGATTTCTATACCTAATAAGGAATGGGCCACAAAAATATGTTCCTGAACAATTAGATGAGAAATCAGGAGTTACCCTCTCTTTTGGTAAATCACCCATTACTTGCTCAACTCCTATGAGTTTAATTTTAAAACACTTAATGTAATCATGCAAGACTTTCCTAAACGTAGCCTTACCTTGAACTGGCCAAAACTTTTGTCTAGCATAATGTAATAAGGCAGTAGGGCCTAAATGAAAATATCTCTCATGATATGCCACTAAAATTAACTTAGTTAACATATGTCCCTTAGGCAGAATAATTGGGAATTTGCTGTTGAAACTTAATTTAGAATTTTTTATTCTACCGTTTACTCTTATTATTCCATCGCTGTCTAAAAAGGGGTTTAAAGATTTTATCTTACTTTTATCAGGAACATTCTTTTCGCGAATTAGGCACTTAATTTCTTCTGGAAACTCACTACTTTGAACCTCTTTTATAATAAAAATTCAATTGTTTATCTCCTCTGTTGGACCCAACCTCCTTTTACTTGGATTCTTCAAAATGTGAATAACTCTGAAAAGATAACTAACAATATGCAATATTTTAGTATAACATTTAGTAATGTCAAATATTTTTTCAATAAAAGGATTAGCAGTTACAATAAGAACAGGTAAGTCACTTTGTTGTAAATGTTTGAGTTCGTATGAGAAATCATCTCTAATTATAGACGTAGGAATTTCGCGATTGGGATATTCTCACTCAGTCAGTAACGTAGGACCTGCGAACCACAGCTTATTTTTAACCAGTTTCTCAGGGTCCATTCCTCTTGAAATAAGATCTGCTGGATTGTTCTAAGAAGATACATGACGCCACTGTTGAACTTTTGTCAAGTCCTGTATTGTCGCTACACGGTTTGACACAAACGTTTTAAGAAGATACGGCTCTTTTCGTATCCAGGAAAGCACTATCATTGAATCACTCCATAAATAAATATCAATCGTCTGAAATTGTAAGGCACATTTCACTTTTGTCATCAACTTTGCTAAAAGGACGGCCGCAGAAAGTTGCAACCTAGGTATAGTAACACGCTTAAGGGGTGATATTCGGGATTTGCGCCATAACAAATTTACTTCCAAGGCTCCATTATCTGATGTTGATTTGCAATAAATGACGCACCCATAGGCAGACTCGGAAATATCCGCAAATCCGTGAAGCTCAATATGCATACATTTTTCCATTAATATGCTCCTTTTAACACTCACATTGTTTATTGCTGGCAGGGACTAGATGAAGCTGTGCCATTGTTGCGCTTCCATTTCAGGAAGTGGATTGCTCCAACCTAAATTCAAGCACCACAGTTTTTGCATAAAGATTTTAGCTTTTGCTATGACAGGACCCAATAGTCCAAGGGGACACAAAGATCCGTCCAATTGTTGAAAGCACTGTTCTTTTCGTAGGCGGAACCACGTTTTCCATCTGGATTTGGAAACTAAGGCTGTCAAAGATGGGTTTCCATGTAACACCAAGCGCTTTTGTCTCTTCTTGAAATTTATAATCACTGTCAGGCCCTGTTTTTAACTCTAAGTTATTGCTGTGCCACTTGTGCAAAGACATTCCTGCACTCTTGAGAGCCTCCACCAACTCTGATTGCAGTTCTTTCGCTTCGATTAGAGTGGCTGCGCCGCTTAAGACGTCGTCCATGTAAAAATCACTTTTTAAAATTGTGGACGCTAAAGGATAGTTCTCACGCTCATCTCTTGATAGTTGAAGTAAGACTCTTGTTGCCAAAGAAGGTGCACTTACTGTACCATAGGTTACAGTTTTGAGCTCATAGGTCTTAACTGGTTCACTCACCCCCTCCCTCCAAAGAATTTTCAAAAGTTTAGTTTGACTCGGATCAATTAAAATCATCTTATACATTTGTTTAATGTCAGCAGCGAACGCATAAATATGCTTACGAAATCTCGTCATTATTTTAAAAAGGTCTTCCTGAATAACCCCACCGTTATATTGTAAGGAGTTAAGAGAGTTACCTAAGGTTGTTTGTGAAGACGCATTAAAAACTACACGGAGTTTTGTTGTCCTTTTATCAGGGCGGTAGACCCCTAAATGCGGTATATAATAGGTTCCTACTTCTTCCTCATACTTCAAAATCTCTGTCATGTGACCGAATTTTTCGTATTCGCGAAAAAATTCTCTATACAATTCTAAATACGCAGGCTCTTTTAAAAAACGATTCCACAGTAAATTTAATTTTTAAGGGCAATATCTCTGGATTTCCCTAAACACATCGGACCCTCCTTCAATGTCATTTTCACAATATATCACCCCGTACTATCTCTTTCCACGTTTTTTCTCACAGTGCTCTTCTCAAATTATTGCTTCTTTATTTTGGAGTACCTCAATCTAACATCTTCTATTTCTCAAAATTTCTCCATAGTTTCGTTTAAAAGAGTATTATCCTGAATAAAACCACAATGAACCCTTCCCTGACTTGAAACGGGAGCACTTCCACTTGCTACGTATCCAAGAACCGTATTTTGAAAAAATCAAATTACTATTAACCGGACAAATTTCACCTGGCCGTAACAACCCGTAAAATATTTCAGCGCTTAAAAGCAAATCTGTACGACCTGGCTTATTAAAGTTTTCATCTGCTAATTAGGTAGATTTCGTATGAAATACTACCTATTGGGATCGTTCCTATGTTGGAATTTCTGAAAAATTTTTGCAGATCTACACCGATCATGACCCCTAGAACCCAAAACCACCCTCAGTAAAAAACTTTATATATATATCTATCTATCTATCTATCTATCTATCTATATATATATATCACTTTCTTATGGACACGATAACTTTCGTAATTCTGCACCAATCTCTTCCAAACTGATACATAAAATCAATGGGCATAAAATCTCGGTCAAGTTCGTTAATGGGCAAAATCGGACCAAGGGGAGGGAAATAGGGAGGGGTTTTGTGAAAACAGAAAACCCCCCATAACTTCTTAATTTTTGTACATATCAAATCCGTTTAAAGTTTTTATTACTTCTAAAAATAGGGCCAAAAATTTATGTATCACAGATTTTTGATAAAGTTAAAAATGGGCTCAAGGGGCGCAAAAAATAGGGTTTTTGGGACAAAAAAAATCATAACTTCGTCAATTCTCAAGATATCAAATTCAATTAATTTTATTATAAATCTCCTTAACATTATCTAAAACTTTTATATTCACAAGTTTTTGATAGGAACAATTCGTACCGCAAAAAAAAAAATTAAAAACGAAAACAAAAAGGGCGTTTGAAGAAGAAAAAAATCCATAACTTCGTCAATTCTCAAGATATCAAATCCAATTAATTTTATCATGAATTTCCTTAACATTATCTACAACTTTTATATTCACAAGTTTTTCATAGGACCAATTCGTACCGCAAAAAAAATTAAAAACGAAAACAAAAAGGTGGTTTGAAGAAGAAAAAAATCCATAACTCCGTCAATTCAAAAGATACAAAATCCCCATGAATTTATCATATATCTTCTTAATATTGTCTACAACATCTATATAGACGAGTTTTGGATAGGACCAATTCTAAACAAATTAAAATACATACCGACTGAAGTAAAAAATGATCTTAGTAAGGGTGTTTTCAAATCCAAACTGCTTATTTTCTGACTCATTTTACAATTCATTTTTGCTCTCAAAGGCTTCCAATTGGTACGTTTTCTTACTCAGAAACTATATAATGTACCGTAATGGTCGATTTTCTGATAGGGGCAGAATATATTTTTTTAAATGCTGTTAAAAAGGGCATTTTGAACCGAATTTACCGAAGCGGATTGTGTTGGAAAAATCATTGTATTAAGGATGCGCTTAAATCCAAACTGCTTATTTTCTGACTGGTTTTTAAATTCATTTTTGCTCTCAAACGCATTTAATTGGTAGATTCGCTTATTCAGAAACTATATAATGTACCGTAATAATCGATTTTTAGATGGAGGCAGAATATATTTCAAAAAATTATGTCAAAGTGGGCATTTTGAACGGAATTTCCCGAAGCGATTGTGTTAGAAACGAAAAATATTGTCCTTCTGAGAAAATAATTGTTTATATATCAAGTTTTAATTAATTGAACAAAAAATAAAAACACAGGTCGCTTATAAATCTCTTCAAAAATCACGTCAGCAAGTTGCATATTTTTTTAAAATTAAAAATGAATCTGGAATTATGCCAGAAAATTTCGAGTTGTTGAGCATGGAAAAGTATTTTTTTGAATACCGCCCTAAAATGATTCTGATAAAACCAGCTATTATATGAAAATGAAATAAAAACTCGTCAAGAGCGGCCAGATAAAATTGTTAAAGTGGATTTATCTATAATCATGATTTAGTTTTTTTTTGTGAAATTAGTATATTTGACTTCGAAATCTACCTCTGCCTGTAGGCCGGGCCGGCAGGGATTTTTTTTATATATTTTAATTCTTGCACATGAACGTTAAACATTTTTGACGGCAAGAAGTCCGTAATTTTAGATACAATCAAAAAATCTAATTCTTTTTCAAAATTACCCTCAAAATTGGAAATCGTCGCGGTAGCAGCAGATTTAATTTTCGTGAATGTATCTCCGATACCGCAAACTGTCAAATTGGTTTTCTCTTTTTTTAATCTGAGGCTATTCCTGAAGTGATATAATTATTCATAACTCCCTGATCAAGCACCGCTCGCATTTCGTAATAATTTCCTGCATCGTCTCTCAATAAGCATTTTACAGTGCTCAACAAAACAGTTTTTCTTGATTTATTACTCGCGTAGAAAGTACGGAACTATTATTGTTTTGATTAGATCGAAACGCGGGAGCGTCTGGCTTCAGAATAAATTCATTTATTCTTAAAGTAGGGGGGAAGAAGGCAATTCCTGGCCACCTGCTCTGCTCGCATTTGCATTGCGCAATGTTTCCAAATCCTTCGGAAAATGCAGTGATAAATGATGACTCTTGATTTTACTCGGTCTTTTGCACAAGGAGCATGAAAAATTTGATTTACAATTTTTAACCAAATGGCTGCCTAAACAATTAAAACAACAATTATTTTTCTTAATTACCTCTATCCTTTCAGAAACAGTCAACGCCATATAATTTTTACATTTATATAAGGTGTGGCTTTCGGTACAAAAAATGCATTTTGCTGTCTTGCAATCAGATAGAAATACTCTAGGCACATTTTTCGACGATTTTTGATTATTGTTCTCAGTTAATGATTTCCCGCGTGACACAATATACAGATCGACTTCTTTAGCTAACATCAGTGGACCGACCCAGGAATCTGATTGCCTAACACTAATATGAGCTGCTGTTCCTTTGTCTAAATCCTGAAACAATTTGTCTGATACAATTAATTGCTTCAGCTTCTCAAATTTAGACACTTCTCGCAATTTTAAATAGTAATAAAAGCTAGTTGTAAAACGTGACGCAAATTGCACATGGGTTTCATTCGATTGCCTAATAGTTTTTCTGAATTGCTCGAGAAAACATTGGGGAGTCGGTTCAAATTCTCTAGGAACAATTTTCTTTACTTTATCATAATCATTCAGCTCTTTATCACCTATGTAAAAAATTACATTTGAAGCTTTCTCACCTAATAAATTCAAACGAATCTCTGCTTTAAATTTATCGCGTTCATTTTTCGTTATAAGTGATCTTTCCAAAGAAGCAAAGAACAATCCTCATCCTTCAGGTCGACTCGGAATTCTAATCGTTAAAGTTTTTATACATTTTATTAGAGAATCTAGAGAATCAATTTTATTTTCTGAATCGGAGTCGGTAGTTTTCAAATTTATTCGCATGAGAGATAATTCTAATTCGGCTTTCGCTCTTTCCAATTTAATTTGCTCTAGCTGCAATTCTAATTGTTTACTTTTCTCGATTTTCTCCGATTCTTCTTTCCGGTCCTCAATTGTACCGTCTATTAGATTAGTTACATATTCAGGGTAACTTTTGAATTTCTCAGTATTTTTTATGATATTAATTAAATCTGGTTTTGTAACTTTATCGGTTACTACTTCACCTAACTCTGTAGCAGCAAGCTGCAAATCAACTTTTCGCGCGTCTTTAAACATTTTAAGAATAAATTACAAAACTCAAAAGAATTAACTCTCTTAACTCAAAATAAAATAATAAAATATATAACACAATGATTTCACCGACTCTTCTGGACCAGGTGTCGCAACACAGAATAAGAATACACCACACCTCATTCTCTAGGACTGTATGCATCATAATTATTTATTTCACTCAAATAAACAACACACCAAAAAAAAAATTGCGAAAACAAATTGCTATTTCACAATACCAACTCACTCTTCGATCAGAATACTCTCGAACCAAATGTCACTTTTATTTCACAGATGGTGCTGTTCCAGCACTTACCATTAGGTACGGAACAGTTCCAAATCCTGTTTATATGGCGATGAATTTTTCGATGTGTTGTTGCGATCTTCAGTATTTGGGATTGCTTTTTTTATTACTTGAATGCTACTGGTGATTAAGTAACAATTTTGAATACTTTTTTATAATTATTTTTTTTAATATATATATATTTTAATGTATAATTTTCTGGAGATTTTTTAAACGATATTTTCCAGTATATGCAATATAATGTAAATATACATAAAACTAATACGTATATATATTATTTTCAATTTAAAAATAAATATTTATAAATATTTATAAAACATGTTTTTCCGCCATCTTGAAAGTTTTCGTAAGATGCCAAATCGGTCTATTGGTGCCATTTTGGATTCCTTCGCCAATCGCGCCAACCGGGACAAAATGCGGAACTCTTCTAAAAATATACAGTCACTCCTCCTAACCTATTTAGCCTTTTCTTTTCTTTAATTTTTTTTTTAGTTTTATGTTAGTACTAACATCTCAGGGATTCGGAATTCAAGATTATTCTTAAGGATATTTATGAAGTTATGTTTTAATATCATTTGCATAAATATTACTATTTTGGGGCAAAAAATGTGTTTCCTAAAAGAAAGCTTAGATCATCTGTTTATTAGGTACAACTGGATTATCCCGCCGACCAATTTCACCGAATTGTACAAATCGCCAAACTATTTAGCCAAATTATACAAATGGAAGAATGCTGCCATTCTAAAATTTTAAGATAGGAAAATTAATGAATTTAAATTTAAAAAAAATTCTAAATAATAGGGTTACCTTAATAATGACGTAACAATCGGATGTATTAAAAACCACAATAAATATCAATGATAACGGAAAATTGTAACGAACCTAATGCTTTTTATTTAGTAAAAAAATGTAGATGGATATAGCTAAAAAAAATGCATGTAAACATTAGATATAGAACTGAAGAAAAAAAAATCAATATTTGCCGTAATTTTAAATAAGGAAAGAACAAATAAATTGGTAAAACATTAATAAAAATGCAAAAAAAAAAAAAAAAAAAAAAAAAAAAACCGTCGAATTAAAAAGACTTGATTACGTAACAAACACAAGTATAGTGTTTAATGTCAAGTGAATGTGGCGTTTACGATCATCCATTATTAGCATTTAATCTCACAGTTTGCGACAGTTTTTTGTCGACGGGATTATCAAGTAGCTTTGGTGATTGTATATGGTGTGTTCATAGTATTCCAGACTAATACTTTGTAGCTGGATATCTCGGAAATTGACGTTATAAATATGATTTTTAAAGCATCGTTTTTGTTTGAAGCAAAATCTTCATAACGTATTCCATTACAGAAAATTATATCATCTTTTACCATATTCATTTGAATTTCAACTGAACGGTTTATATTATGTTGATAGAAATTACAATGTTAGTTTTTGGGGTTAGGTATACAATACATTGTTCAACAATGCTTAGTAATAGAATTACGGAAAATTTTCCTAATTCTGTGAACACGATTATTAAATATTAACTTGTTTAAGAATTTCATGAATTATAAGAAGTTTTTTTTTAGAGAAAGCTTTTCGTGACGTATTAAAAAGAGTTCTGAATTTTAACGGCTGATGGAAGCTACAGTATTATTTACTGCTATTACAGTTTTAACAGCATTTTTTCTGCTAAAATGGAAATATGAAAAACTGTGGCAGAATTGCTTTTACGCAATATAACAGAACATTGAGCGATATAGCACTTAAACTACCAGAATCACACATGGCACAAAACCAAAAAGCTCGGAATTTAAAAGATAACAAATGAGAATGAGTCACTTGAACATTATTTCGATGCGACGGACAATCTCTGCAATCATTTTAATGCACTTTATTTCAGTAGTGTAGCTATTAAAGGACATTTTGAATCCTGTTGCCATAACGGCTTCACTTTCCTGCTAAATAAAATTGTAATTGATCAACTAAAATAGTAGTTGGTGCTTAATAACTCAAATTTTATCCCAATACATTAGTAAATATAATACTGCAATGATGCATCGTTTACATCGTTTCTCTAAATCAGGAAATACATTGCCACAGATATATTCTCTTTGATTCAAATTGAAGAAATAATACCAGCGTAGCGGGCGTAGCCTGCTAGTATCTATATTATAAAGGACAAACATATCTGTGCGTAACGCATACGTCATTTTGCGAATGGCAACACTTTGAAATTTGAAATGAAATTTCGGTTTTGCAATTTACGCTACTGCAAATTTTTAAACTTCTAAACATCGCACATTTAAAATTTTTACACCTTCGTACAGGGAGAAAAATATGTGCTTTTAAATGCAATTTATTAATTTTTTCTGTAGTTTTTAATAAATATTTTGTAATTGTGGCAACTGAAGTACTCCATTTATATTGAAAGTGAAGGGAAAATATTCATGGTTTATTATTTTTATTGACTATATCCTTATTGATGCCATTTTCAGATTACAAATAAAAGTAACTTTTTTATAATTTTTGAAGAGAAAATGACGTCAGACATAAAAAAAAAAAAAAAAAAAACGCGCATTCTTTTTCATAAATCAGCTACATTTTAATATTTTCACATTACGCTGATACTGAGTTTGAGCCGCTAGGCAAAATGATTCAGTGAGTAAAAATGATATATTTAAAACAAAACGTTCATTTTTTTTTTCTTGATAAAACTAAATGTTTGATCAATACTAAAGGACCAATACTATGACAACTAAAGGCAAATTTCTGAATTTTTTTTCGTGGGTACTGAGATTAGAACTTAAAGTTTGTGCTAATGTTCACATGAAAAGTTGTATCGGACAAACGTGACTTTAAGTTTGGAAATACATTCATTAATAATCTGTTGCGCGTTAGAATACTTTAGAATTGTGAATTTGAGTGGTGCGTATGTAAATTATGAGAATGTGAAAATAACGTACAGTTTAGATTTTATGGGGAAACTTTTATGATGTGACAAAGCGAAATCCTTTTTACTGATTTTTCATCCCATAAAAACGAACATAAGAGCTCCATCGATAACTTCATCACAATTACTCATCTTGATTACGTAATCTAATACAGTTTAATTTTTCCATAATTTAAGCAGTTGAAGTTTGTGGATATTATATTTCGGTAATTTAAGGTTAAAGATATTATTTGTTTTAAGAGTTAGACAACCAATGTAAGATGATTTTTTTATTGTAATTATTTTTGTATGTTTATTATAAATTCGACCTGACAGTTCCTTTCTAACATATTAGTTCGTCGAATTTCGACGGGTGCAAACTCGTATATGTAAAATCCAAACGGAAATTTCGTTCCGAACATCTATATTTCGAGTTCTACTGCATGGATTTTGACAAAACTTACACTGTTAGATAGATATCGTTTAAAGGAAGGTTTTAAGTTTTAAGCTATAACACATCGTTCTACGTAGATTAGTTATAGACTTATGATGGGAAGTTCTGTTATTTTGGACGAAAAGGTTGCCATTGGCATATGATTTTCATCTTGGCATGTTAAGCTATCTTTTTGTTAAAGAATTGAAACGTCTATATGAATTAGAAATTAAAAAATACAAATAAGGTCGAAAAATAAAATGAAAAAAAATATCACAGATTATTATTAAATACCAAGAAATACACTTTTAAGGAGAAATAATGGCATAAAACGAAACTATTTAGTTTAAATATGAGAGGAAAGTGTTTGTTCGGCTTAAAAGAAGTATTCGTTATTAAAGTCGATCCGTTGAAGCAATATTTGGCGCTTTATCCTTTTTAATGTCTATATCTAAAACCTGGATAAGGAACAAATTATTGAAATTTTATTTAAATATAAAATGGCGTTTCCTTTTTTTAACTCTTCCCAAAAGAGTTGAAAAGTGTTTATGATTTCGGTTTTTCTGTCCGTCTGTCCGTCTGGCTGTCTTTCCACTCTCTAACTCTCGTAAATATGCTCGGATCATTCTGAAATTTTTGGATGTTAGTGACCTCTACCATAGCACGTTCCCTGTTTCAAATGAAGTTTGTAGCATGTTTAGTTAATTTACAGGGACAGTCAAAAGTTTTCCGTTACATTACGTCCAATGGGAAAAAATTGTTTCAAATGATCTTTATTAACACTTTCCAACAAACTTGAAAAATGTTTATGACTTCGGGTTGTCTGTCCGTCTGGCCGTCTTTCCACGCTTTAACTCTCGTAAATATGCTCGGATCGTTCTGAAATTTTTGGATGTTAGTGACCTCTACAATATCACGTTCCCTATTTCAAATGAAGTTTGTAGCATGTTTAGTTCATATACAGGGACAGTCAAAAGTTTTCCGTTACATTGCGGCCAATGGGAATATATCGTTTCAAATGGTTTTTAATGGTATTACACTCTTTCAAACATAGTAAAATTCATATAATATGTGGTGCAAAGAATAGTTATTGTTCATTTACAGGGCCACACAAAATAATTCGGTTCATATTGGTATAGGGGGAATTGTTTGCTGTGTATTTGAAAAGATTCCAGATAGTATATTGTATCCGAATTGCTGTATATTAGTAGTGATTGCTCCACATGCATTTTCAATTATGATATGCGTTTTTTTTTTTTTTTTTTTTTTTTTTTTTTTTTTTTTTTTTTTTTTTTCACTATATTTATGCATACTATAAAGTGCGTATAAATGTTATAGTTCATATACAGGGCTACAGATATGAATTCTTAAAGGTTACTGAATATGAGCATAAATTGCTTAAAGGTGGGTTTTAAAGGAGTTATGCATTTTTACGCTGATCTGAATTTAGTGCACTAAGAAATATTTGTAGAATATAGATAAAAAGATATACAGGGCCACGCAAAGTGTTGGATACATAGCCGACTAAGGATGATAATTTCTGGAAATGTAATTTCAGTAATTTTAAGAGTGCTTTAGTTTTAATTAAATTTTAGCTAAATAGTGGCATGTAATAAAAGTAATAGGTAAACTACAGGGCTATACAAAAGTATTCAAGTATGTTTCCATCTATTAGTATAAATTGCTGAAAGATGAATTTCAAACTGTAATGCGTTTTCTTGCTAAACTAAATTTCCCCATTATATAGTTTATATATAAACCTACAGATCAAATACAGGGCTGTTAAAAAGACTTGGAATACATGTTTGCTATGGACGGTAACTGCTGAAATCAGTTTTTCAAATATTTTATGCTTTTTCTAAAATGTTTACTTAGTTCTCTTATATAACTTATTTCCCTAAATAATGAAGTTTTATTAAAGCATTCAGGAAGTGTTGGAACGTGTTCCATAATTTATGATAACGCATAACGCATGATTTTTCTTACTTGTTTAAGTTTGTCAAGGTAATGTTCAATATTTTAGGATATTATAAGGATATATTTGCGATATATTAGGCTTTTGATTTTACTTTTGTCTCCAAACAATTTGATTTTAAGCTAAAAAGTCATAAGTGTGACATCGGTCCGTACGATATAAACAATAATGGAAAATGTTCAAGCATATGACAGCTTTTTTTGAGTAAATTGTTATATTCAAATGTAAGTTATATAAATAGCAGTTAATATTATGAAAAAAAATTAGATATTTGAATTTTAGTGTAAACGTCTGCCACACACGCATATTGTAAAATAATTTAATTTGAGACATTAAAAAAACAAACAACAAAAAAAAAAAAACACATTACTAGGGAAACATGCCAATTTCTTCTCCGAAACTTGTGTATACACATAAATTATAAGTAGAAATTTCGTTTCGGCTGCATATAACTCGAGATCGGCTAAGTGGATTTTGACGATTTTGTACTGTTAGATAATTTACATGGAAGGTTTCAGTACGTGGCATAACATTCTGCGTTGATTATTTATAGAATAACAGTGAAAATTTCTATAATCAGATAAACCCGATTATGAAAGTTTATCCTTTTAAAAAGATTTCAGGGAATGGATTTCGATAGAACTTACATTCTTAGCTAGATAATTTTCAAGGTAAGGTTTTGTTATGTAACGTAATGTTCTATATTGCTTGGTTATAGAGTTACGGGGTGGATTCTCTAATCAGGTAATCCATTTTAAAGCAATAGGGGAAAATTCCTGACGCACATTTGACTCCGAACTTGGCCATTATTAACTAATATAGGCGTCACAGTGATATCTTTTTAGACCATCACTATTTCCTTACAAAATATTTCGCTTGAGATTTTTGTTACAAATATCTTAGAAACTTGCTATGTGAAGAAGTTTTTCTGTGCATTTATGTTAGTCCAGAGAAAATTTCACTAATAGCAATTTATTCCCGGCAATATTGTTTTCCTGGTACTATTTAGTTATCCCGTCGACCAATTTCGCCAAATTATATAAATTGCCAAATTATACAAATTGACATAATTTTTATTTTAAGTAACACAAGAGCAAATAAAATAGTATAACAATAGTAAAAATACAAATAAAACGTCGAAAAAAATCACTTGATAGCGTAAACACGTGTAACTTGCTAAAGTCAAAGTGAATGTGACATTTAGGACCAACCAGTATTGACATCTAATCTTATAGTTTGGCAATAGATTTTTGGTCGACGGGGTAATTAGGTAGTACCATTTTTCGCGTATGTAAGTTAGAAAAATTACTTTGATGATGAAATAGATTGTTTTGGTTTATAATATTATATCTGATTTTCATTTTTTTTTTTTTTTAAGAAATGTGTGAAAGGTGTGCATTTTAAATGTTTGTAATATGTATTTTTAAATACGCGTATTTTAAATAAAATGAGTGAAATGTATATATTTTAAATGGAATGAATCTAATAAGAATCATGGTGATATATTACAATATTTGGCGATTTATCACAAGCTCCCGAATAACATAAAAGTACCGCTTTTCCTTGCAATTGTTGTAGGATACTATCACTAGAATAATTTAAAAAATATATTGGTCCCCCCCCCCCCCCTCAAAAAAAATCTAGTAAACAGGAATTTTGCTTTTTCAGAATTTAGTGTCGCCCCGATGAAAAAAAAATATATGTATATAAATACAGATACAGTAGTATACAGATACAGATACTGTTCGATTATCCGAGTTAATCGAACTTATACCTTTGGAATGGATCCTTTTCTTTTGATGGACTGATGGCTTCCATTATTATGAAACAGTCATTATAAATGAAGTGTTAGGTGAAGATGAAAGAGCAGTCGTAAAAAGTTAGAACTCTGATTTTCTGGACAGAATAGAAAAAAAAATAGCCTTTTTTTTTTTTTTGAAAAAAAAAAAATGGCCATTTTTTTTTTCCATTGTGAGCAGGAAATCAGAGTTCTAACTTTTTACGGCGGCTCTTTCATCTTCACCTTTCATCTTCTAACACTTCATTTATAATGACTGTTTCATATTAATAGAAGCCATCAGTCCATCAGTAGAAAATAACTCGGTGAAAGCGGAAAATCCGTTAATCGGGACTCTACTGTAGTTCAGTTTTGAGACTTATAACTTGCGATTTTATTTTACATAAAGTCACGTCATCCATATCCGCTGAAGAATTAATCATTTACGATAAAGTGTTAAACAACATCTGCAGTAATGTACGCTTAGGACGTCACTATCACTGAATAGTACACAACCCCCCCCCCAAAAAAAAAAAAAAAAAAAAAAAAAAAAAAAAAAAAAAAAAGATTTCGTCATTCAAAAAACTCAACAAAAAAATCGGCTACCTATATTCATACGCGTTCTTTTTTTTTTTTGTATTATTTAATATAGATATTTAAAATTAAATTTAGTTTCTAATAGCTCAATGTTTTATCAGAAATCCTTCGTTTATATTTTTTCAAAATAGCACGTATTTTAATTAAATTTGTGTTCCAGTTTTTATGGGAAAATAGCAAGAAAAAGATATAATTGCTATTTTTCTTTCACTTTCTGCAGAAATAGAGTTCTTCCGTTACCAATATTAAGGAAATGGCTCTAAAAACTACAAAAAAATTAATGTCTCAAAAATAAATGCAGATGCAGTTTTGAAACAAATTGCAATAAAAAGTACTTTTTTCCGAATACGACGGTATAAAAATTGAAAATGAGGATACCTAGAAGCTTAAAAAATTGCTATAGAATATTTAATCGTACTGCTTTGCTTTACGGCTGGCTTCTGTAAGGTAACGTTATTTTTTGGAGACTACACAAAATAAGCTGGGAGAAAGAAATAGCATACCGTACCGGGTGCTAAGAAAAAAAACACGACCTGTCCGAGTACTGTAAATAATGACAGAAATATTGGTAACAATAATATTAAATACTAGCCTCCCTTGGCGACCAGTTTGGTCTCCGTTAAATGTATGCTAAGCATTAATTGTATCATGCTACTATTATTCATAATTTAATTTACTTTTTTACTTGCTCAATCCTTCGCCAAATAGGAAGATTCTGACAGAGAAATCTAGAACTCGGCATTTAGTACTACTTAATTATCACGTCGACCAAAAAACTATCGCCAGATTATAAGATTAAATGCCAATAATTGCTTTTCGTAAATGTCACATTCACTTGACATTAAATACGTTACACGCGTTTGGCACATAATTAAGTTAAAGGACACAGATGTCATATATTGGCGCGATTTTTTTCTGACGCTAATGTCATATATGCAAAGGGTACTTAACTGGCGCCAAAGTGTCGTTATTTTGCTTGATATGGTAACCCGGATATTGTTGTTTATGCTGTTGATGTTTTCGCCAAATTGGCGTCAGAAAAAAATCGCACCAATATGGTGCGTGTATGAGATCTGTGCCACATAAAGAACTGTTATATTGTTTTTATATCTTTAAAGCGGCCCTATTCTATAATATATTCTACACAGAATTGGTGCATTTTTGAAAAAAGCTTTTTTTGGCTACCATATGGTATTTTCCTGCTATACCAACATCCTGCCAAAATGTATGCTAATGCGCCATTTATTTCAACCCTGAACGTGCAAGATATTTTTATTTCAAACCATGCCAAACATTATAACCCTCTATTTATTCAAAGCTAATTTATTCTTTTTTTTATATTATTTAATCATAACCTTGTAAAACTTTTTAATTTACTACTTTTTTGTTCGAAAATATTTTTTAATAAGTTATTACTTGCATTTTTCGCTGATTTAAAAATAACAACTAAGAAAAAATCATGCGTCAAGCATAGATTATGAAACACTTTCCAACACATTCAGAATAATATAACAAAACTGCACGGTTTAAAAAATTAAAATATTACGTCTAATTCAACCATATGGAAACGCATAATACATTTCAGAACCCAATTTCAGCTGTTCCCATCCACAATCGGAAAATTATGCGAATTGCAGCCCTGTATATGATTTATAGATTTGAATCTATTTGCTACATGCAAGCCAAAATTTAGTTCACTTAAGAACTACATATACTTCAGTTGAAAATTTACCTTCAGCAATTTCCTCTAATAAGGAGAACGGGACGTGAATACTTTTTTTCAGCCCTGTATTTGAGGTATAGAATTTACATATAACGGGTAAGATGCAAAAAATTAATTAAATTTAAAAGCGCATACCGAATTTTAAACAGTGCATTCCAGCAATAATTACTCAAAGACAGTACTGTACTGTAACCGATTTCTTTTGCATGTCCCTGCAAATGAATAAAAAATGCTATGAATGTCCTGTTATAACGTGATCGTAGGGAAATTCAGTGATTTAAATCATTTTCAATACATTTGAAATAGCATAATGTCATTGCAAACGATTTTTCCCCATATATCATAATGTAATGGAATACTTTTGAGTGTCCCTGTAAATGAACGATTAATCCTAGATACTTCATATATAATACCAAACATTCTTTGGTTATCCTAAATACCCTTTATCAATTTCGTGAAAATCCGAGTATATTTACGGGAGTTATTCCCCATATACCATAATGTAATGGAATAATTTTGAGTGCCCCTTTAAATGAACGTTTAATCCTACATACTTCAAATACAATACCAAACATGCTTTGGTGACCCTAAATAACCTTTATCAATTTCATGAAAATCCTAATATATTTACGGGAGTTAGAGCGTGGACAGACGAACAGACGAACCGAATGCATAAACACTTTTCAACTTTGTTGGAAATTTTTTAAAATGATTACTGCAGTCCAAAGAAACTATTCCACGCTTGCAGTTTAAAGACAAATTTTGGTACTACTTAGTTATCCCGTCGACCAATTTCGCTAAATTATATAAATCGCCAAACCACTCGCAAAATTATACAAATTGACATAATTTTTATTTTAAACAACGTAAGGACAAATAAATTAGTATCTCATAAAAAACAACTTGTTATAAATGATGCCGACAAGCCACAAACTTAAAACGTCAGTCATGAAATGAAGTGATATCACATAAAAAGAAGCGATATAGAAGTGCATACGCCCAGTGCCGTGTAAAAATCTATCACTACTCATAATGATTCCAAAGGTCTCGGAGTGTGTTACAGTATGTGAAAACTGCTTGGCTACCTGCAGGCTTTTATAATGTTTGTTTTTCCTGCACTTACATAAGACTATTTGTTTAACAATTTTCTTCTTGTATTACTTCTCCCATTAAACTGTGAAAATTCGAAGCTTATGGTGTTTACATGCCCATTCTTATTTCACATCATGGGATCGATTTATTGATTACCATTATTTGAACGAGAAAGACCACTTTTATGAGGAGAATTTTCTAAGTAAACATGCAATAAACATTTGAGTTCGCAAAATAACAATAAAAAATAATGATTATATTAATATTAGTAACAATGCACCTAATAAAAGACGTTAATTAAACTAAGGTATATTGCAGTAATTACTGCGTAAACGGAATTGCACATGACAGGGAAAAAAACTGTTCTAATAAGGCTGCTAGTATTATGTAATATTCCTTATGTCGGAAACACAGTATTTACGTTTAAAAAATAAATCTGTCATAAACAGGATCCATTTTACCAGTTTTCCCTTTAATTTTAATACAGTGTGTTATTAAACGTATTTATGTAATTAAAAATTGTTTAAATTAATGAAAAGTATAATTGTAATAATAGATGATTACCGCAATTACGTACCATTTCCTGCTTGTCTTAAAAATCTTTCTGATTTATTACAGATCTTCCTCCTACAAATATTTATAAGAGTGATATAATGAGAAATGAAAATTAATTTTTTCGACTTTCACAATTTTTCGAAATTGGTATAGGTACTGCATATATTAAATATACGCCTGAAGGTCGCCAAGCAGTTTTCACATGCTGTACCTCACTCCAAGTCCTTTGGAAACATTATGAGTAGTGGTAGATTTTTACACGGCACTCGGAGTATGCACTTCTATATCACTACTTTTTATGTGATATCACTTCTTTTTATGACTGACGTTTTAAGTTTGTGGCTTGGCGGCATCATTTATAACGAGTTTTTTTTTTTGATTAGATGTCACTTCTTTTTGTAAGGTATTTCATTTGCATTATACATATTCCATTTCAATTCAGAAAAGAAAACATAGGCGAAAGATGATAGAAGCAAAGGAATAATTTAATAGTGAGGCTACAAACTTTTCAAAAGTGTATTACATCTAGTAAGACGTAATGTTGGACTTTTTAAAAACAATTCAAAACCATTTAATCGATCCTTACAAATCTCAGAAGATATCATATTTTTTTAGAAAGGATAAAATGTGTCGAACTAACCAGTAATATTTTTTGCTGTTGTTCTATAAGCTATACGATGATTCATTAACTCAGCAAGGATTTTATCCTAATAACTTTTGAAAAACTGCCATTACATTTTCAAAATTCGCAAGGGACGATAATATTGCAAGTGAACCTTTCGTTACCTTGGCAATAGAGTAACTGACGTAAAATCGTGACGTCAACCTCTACAGGTACCATCTCTAAAAACAAACATTCGGAATTTGAACGGTGGAAATGAAGTACGATAAGGTGTTTATTCTTTGAGTCTAATATGTATTATTCGATGTGGAGTAAGAAGGTTATTCATCTATATTTATTTACTATGTCTAATTCGTCGTTTTTAAATGACAAGTCAAGAATTCAATCGAAGATGTTTCTAATTTGACCAGCTCAATGGGATTCGAACATTTATAAGTGCATTCAACTAGAATCTACAATATTCTTGCGTCAGTTCTGTGTATTATAATAAATTTGTGTCGTGTTATATATCCTGCTGCTCCTTTATTGTCAGTGTCTGCCTGAATTTCTGGGAAAATGGGGTAAGTAACGAAAATTTAAATTTAATTCAAAATTCTAACTAAAATAACAGTTTTTGTTTAAAAATCGAATCGTGAATTTATTTCTGTTAAGTCCCATTCTTTCGTCAGATTATTCATATTTCTTTTCCCTAATTTAAATTCGAAATTCAAATCGTTATTCAAAATTAATCCTTAAATATTCTATCCATAAATTTTTGGTCTGTATCGAGCCTGAGCTACGATGGAATCTATTCTTAAATCGTAGCTGTCAATTAATTTATCTGTGCTAGATGTAACGTAAAAAAAAGTAAAAACGGTTGTGCTTATTTATTCAATTCTTGTTTGTTTTTTATATTTTGTATATTATGGTGCATTTTGTATGAGATTGTGTAATTTTCGTATTTTTTTGTTATTCATTTCTTATATTGTTTATTTGTAATTATTAAAAATGACTAAACAAACTAAACAGGAGCTGTATTTTGAGCGAATTTGTAAGGAAATATATGTAATTAAAGATAAAGTTAAAAATGCGAATTCATATGAGCAGGCAAAAATTAAAGTTTTGAAATCGAAAATATCTTCTTATGGAAATACTCTTGCGCAAGCATTTGATAAACTGTCGCCGAAAAAAAATAAAGAGAATTTGGATACTTTTTTGAAGTATCAGGGAATTATTTGTGATTTGTTCGTCAATTTAGATGAGAAAACTAAAGTTGATTCTCCGACGGAAATTCGTGTAGAAACTCAAAATAAACAGAATTATTCGCAGGTGAAATTACCGAAATTCGATTTGCCCCATTTTTATGGCGACTCGGAACAATGGATTTCGTTTAAAGAATTATTTCAGTCTACGATTTTGAGGAATGAAAATTTATCTTATATTGAGAAATTACAATATTTGCATTCTTCTGTTCGCGGAAATGGGGCAAAATTAATTCGAGGATTTTCTTTAAAAGCAGAAAATTTAGTTCAGTGTTGGGATTTGTTAAGTCAAAGATATGAAAATAAAAGACAATTGGCATTAAGTCAAATAAATAAAATATTTTCGATAAAGATTATTAAAGCTAGTAATTAAAATCCTTGTTAGAATTGCTAGATACAAGTAATGAAGGAATTCGGAATTTGAAAATTTTGGGATTAGAATCTAATGCTTTGAGTGATTTAATGTTAATAAATTTTGTGTTGAATAAATTAGATCAGCCTCTCAAACAAAGATGGGAATTGTTGTTAGACAATGATAAAATAACGGATATGGATTTATTTCGAAAATTTATTGAGCGGGAAGCTCGAAGTGTAGAGGAGTAAAAATGCATTAAAGTAGAGTCTAAATTCAATTTCGCAAAAAAGCCTCCAGATGCTAATCGAGTCAAAACAAACGTAATGAACAGCGCGTTTGTTAGGAATGGTAATAACTGCCTATTATGTAATGAAAGCCATGCGTTATTCACATGTCCTTTATTTAATTCAAAACCAGTGAAGGAGAGGTGGAAAATCGTTCAATTAAACAAATTATGTGAAAATTGTCTTAGACAGAACCATCAAGTAGGGCAGAGTAGAATTAATGTTAAATGCAAAAATTGTTCCAAAATGCATCATAAATTATTACATATTTATACGACTAATCAAACTAATAGAGAGTTTGTTAATGATAATGCACCAGAAATTTCTGTTTCTAATAGTGCGCAGTGTCATTCATCTTTGCAGAATTATAATGTCCTATTATCTACCGCTCTTATTAATGTAAAATCTAGCACAGGTAATATTATTCAGTGCAGCGCACTTATTGACAATGCTTCTCAAAATTCTTTAATCTCAAAAAATTGTGTAGAAAGATTGATTTTGCCTGTTGGCAGAACGAACCATAGGTAGGTATAAATGGCATTTCGGCTGAAACCTGCCTAAATTTCACTGAATTTAATTACTCGCCATATTTTGAAAATAATTACAATTCTTTAAAAGCCCTTGTAGTCAATCAGGTTACTAGCCCACTCCCTAACTTCAGGCTTGAAAGGCATTCATGGCTGCACATGGCAAAGTTACAGCTGGCGGATCTTGAGTTTCATATCTCCAAGTCAATCGACATTCTGCTAGGAGCAGATGTTTTTGCACATCTGTTATTAGGGTCACCCATTTTTGGGCAATCTGATGAACTCGTTGCAATCCAAACTCAACTGGGATATATTCTAAGTGGTCCAGTACCCTATTCGTCTAAACCGGCCATGACCGTGGTCTGCCATTCAGTAGACATGACTGATTTTTCAACTCAGAGTCTGTTCCTCAAGCTAAGGAGTTTATTAAATCGGATGCAGCTAAAGAACTGTATCACAATTCAATTCGGCAAAATAAACAAGTTTGTGATGAGGAAAAAACTAATTTTCCTGTGGCTGCCAGTATAGCAAAAGATGATAGTTTGCCACATTCTTTAAAGGCAAATAACTTAACCCATTCTTTCAATCCGAATTCATCTCAAAGTTTTCTAGGGTTAGAGTGGAACCAGGAAACAGATTTCCTGCGAGTACAAGTTGTAGAAAAACCTACAGTAAAGACTAAAAGTCAATTATTATCCGTAATCGCTGGCATTTTTGATCCTTTGGGTCTTTTGTCACCTTCCACTGTTATTTTGAAAATGTTATTGAAAGAAGTGTGGAAGGCAGACTTGAAGTGGGATGATCCTCTTCCCTCAGATATTCTAGAAACGTGGGATAGATTCTTTTCTGAAATAAGTGCTTTTAATTCTATGCACATTCCACGATTTATGAATTTCAGCACTTCATCACCTTTCGAACTCCATGGGTTCTGTGATGCCTCTATACGTGCATACGCTGCGGTTGTATATATTAAAACTTTTAACCCTGTCACGGTAATGCTAGTCGCCTCTAAAACTAGAATAGCGCCCGGCAGTGCAATAACATTACCAAGGTTAGAGCTATCTTCAGCTCTTTTGCTAGCGAACCTTATTCAAGTTGTGCAAGATGCATTACCTAACGCTATCCACGAAACATTCTTGTGGACCGATTCGACCATTACATTAAAATGGATTTTGAAACCTCCAACCAAAGGCAACCAATTCGTGCTTCACCGTGCCAATAAAGTCAGAGATTTAACCTCAATTGAACATTGGCATCATATTCCTGGTAAACATAATCCAGCCGATTGTGCAACACGATGTCTATATCCCTATCAATTAAAGGATTGCGAATGTTGGTGGTCTGGGCCTACTGGACTCTACACGTCTTCTAATCCTTTCGTTGATGATCCATCTCCAACTTCAAACTTTGCAGTGGAGTCTTTACCCACCGAAAGTTTTTGTTTAATAAATCAACTAGAAACCGATGTAGACATTCTCAACAGATTTTCTTCATATACAAAAGTAATCCGAGTAGTTGCTTGGATTCAACGATTCGCCTACAACACAAAATTCCACTTAAAAAGGAAAGGGCCATTAAATGCAATTGAACTTAACAACGCTTGTAAAACTGTCGTCAAGTGCTTACAACAGTCAGCCTTTTCTGATGAAATTAATCTACTTAAACAACACAAACCACTACCAACATCCAGTAAATTGCTTTCTTTAAACACCTTTCTCGACGCAGATAATATTTTGAGAGTTGGTGGACGCCTCAGCAAACACAACACCATGTCATTCGATTCCAAACATCCAATGCTTATCTCTAAAACCCATCCCTTAACAGAAGCTATTATCAGGTACTTCCATCTCTATAGTCTGCATGCGGGTCCTGATCAAGTTCTTTCCTTAATTCGCCAAAAATTTGGATTTCGGATGGCAGATCAACAATTAAGAAAGAATTAAGAAAGTGTATCCATTGCATTCGAATATCTGCCCAACCGCTTACTCAAATCATGGGTGACTTGTCCTCGTCACGAATTAATCCTTGCAGAGCGTTCCAGCGCACAGGGATTGATTTTGCAGGACCAATCAATACAAAATGCCAACATAAACGGAAGTCTACTACTTTTAAATCCTATATCTGTCTATTTATATGCATGTGTACCAAAGCAGTTCACATTGAATTAGTTTCAGAACTTACCACCGAAGCATTTATATGCACTTTACAGCGTTTCATATCACGCCGAGGACATCCAACAGACATTTATTCTGATAACGGTAAAACATTCGTTGGTGCAGCCTCATATCTTAAAAAACTGTTCCTAATTCTCAAAGAATCAAAAGTCCAAGATTTTTGCGCACAACGCTAAATTATTTGGCATTTCATACCTCCTTATGGTCCAAACTTTGGAGGATTATGGGAGTCTTCCATAAATCTAGCCAAACGACATCTAACCAAATCATGCCAAGGTACTTTTATGACTTTTGAGGAACTATCGACAACCCTATGCCTTATTGAAGCATGTATAAATTCTTGTCCACTTATTCCTTTATCAACAGACCCTAATGACTTATCAGTTTTAACTCCCGGACATTTCCTCATTGGTGATCCATTACTGACATGTCATTTGCCTGACATGTCATCTCATAATAATCCATGTATTAGTCTCTCTTCCAGGTGGAAACTGTGTACCAAGATTCGGGATAATTTCTGGCAACGCTGGACTAAAGATTATCTCCAAACATTGTCCTTAAGGCATAAATGGCAATCATATTATCAAGATTGGTCAACTAGTCTTGGTAAAAGAATCTTCAATTCATCCAACTCATTGGAAATTAGCCGTGGTCGAAAACATCCATCCTGGTGTTGACGGTGTGGTCAGAGTTGTGGCTATCCGTTCCAATGAAGGTACATTCAAGCGTCCGATTCAGAAGATTGCTGCTTTACCTGAGGTCCACGCCGGCCCCCCGGAGGTTATCGACGATAATATTGCAAGTGAACCTTTCGTTACCTTGGCAACAGAGTAACTGACGTAAAATCGTGACGTCAGCCTCTACAGGTACCATCTGTAAAAACAAACGTTCGGAATTCGAACGGTGGAAATGAAGTACGCTAAGGTGTTTATTCTTTGAGTCTAATATGTATTATTCGATGTGGAGTAAGAAAGTTATTCATCTGTATTCATTTACTGTGTCTAATTCGTCGTTTTTAAATGACAAGTCAATAATTCAATTGAAGATGTTCCTAATTTGACCAGCTCAATGGGATTCGAACATTTATAAGTGCATTCAACTAGAATCTACAATATTCTTGCGTCAGTTCTGTGTATTATAATAAATTTGTGTCGTGTTATATATCCTGCTGCTCCTTCATTGTCAGTGTCTGCCTGAATTCTGGGAAAATGGGCTAAGTAACGAAAATTTAAATTTAATTCTAAATTCTAACTAAAATCACAGTTTTTGTTTAAAAATCGAATCGTGAATTTATTTTTGTTAAGTCCCATTTTTTGTCAGATTATTCATATTTCTTTTCCCTAATTTAAATTCGAGTTATTCAAAATTAATCCTTAAATATTCTATCCACGCATCATTTTACAAAAAGTATGTAAAGACTTAAAAACAGACTGAATAATGGTCATTTGTTTTATCACCGGGCGTGCTTGAAGTAATTTTTAAATAAAGTTAGTTTTTTAATAATTTTGAAATCGAATGTCCCTCCGATAAGCGCGGCAGAAACTCAGATTATCTGATTAAGCCTCATTTTTTAGAAAATGTTTGCATAAGCTCCAACATTTGTTGCATTTTCTGAATTTTCAATGCATGTACTTTCTAAATTCAAAATTGTTTTTTACGTGACTAGCAGGACATACAAAGTCATATGCTTTCCAAGTATTTTCTCACATATTTCGGACCATTCAGACAATAAATTATAATTCATTTCAATAAAAATTCAGAATTCGATATTTCATCGTTATGAAATGATTTTCCCTAATTTCAATCATATTTGTAAATTTTTAAGTATCTCTATTATCTGATTAAAAATTAACTAAAAGCTAGTCATGGTATATTGATAACATTCTTTAATTACCAAGTCCAAAATAACAGAATCGATTACTTTAATAAATCCCCTTATTAAAATTTTTAATTATAAAGAAAAGGAAAAATTCCAATAAAACTGCCAAAAATTTAATTGATATGAAAGGATTGTAAAAAAATTATGTAATAAAAAACCAAACCCCCTGTATTACCTTTGTAAAATTGTTTAAATTGAATAAATTGCAAAGTTTTGAATGTTGAAAAAAATATTTGAGTGTATGTGCATTTTTGTATAAAAGCAATACAGGATTGAACATTTTCCCGCTTATTTCAGTATGATAAACTGTGATCCTTAAGTTCTGTCGAATTGTTTTCATGACTATAAGTACTCTGTGATTCACTAAAGTACTTACATTATCTTTCTAAGCCTGTTCTTTGGTTTCTCCGCAGTCAGTGTTTACCTAGAAACTTTCCATAATCGAGATCCACTGGCACGTTTCTATAATCCAGTTTCTCCTCAGATATCAGCAGGACATTCGGTGACGATTATTATGCATAGTAGGTTCGTCAAACATCATTCCGATTTCGTGCAAAATAAAAGTTAATTTAATTTTTATCTAAATTTTTTGTGCAAAAATACCCATAGTATTGGAATTTTGAAAGGGTGTGGGCTAAAATCTAGAAGCATTTTAATAAAGTTGATGATAGAAACATCTTTCATAAAGTAGAAACCTGGATCGTTGAGTCTTTAGATGAATAAATTGAATTCATATTCAACTTTCAAGTAACCTGAAATTGTCTAGGGATTGAAAAGGTATAAATTCATTAAAATACATGCCACTCAGGAAATATCTATCGGTTGTAATGTGACCTTGTAAACGAAATGTAAATGCTTCAATGCCGCCTTACAATAGAGAGCTTAACTGGGTCGAATGCAATAACATCTGTCCTATTAAAATCCGTGCGCGTATCTATCTATGTAACCTCACAAACTCTGAAACCACAGGGAGCAGGGCTGCGAAATTTGGCACACGGGTAGGTGGCTCATGAACGATTGGAGCCAAAAATTGGAAAATTTTGAATATATTTTTTTTTTTTTTTTACGTTTTTGGTGAATTTTTGCCTTTTTTATATTTACCTGTAATCGCGCGAGTTCTAACCAGCTTTAAATGTTTACTGCTATGTGAGATATACATGTCGCAGTTTAACTGGAGAATCATCTCTCATTTTCCAATTAGCCAAATATTTTTCAGGTCTATTGCATAGAGCCTAGACAGCGGTTAGGCCATTTGACAAGTAACCACTTATTTCTCAGTCAGGGTGATTCTTTTAGACTTATAAACCCATAACCCGAACCGAACCACCAAAAATAAATTACAACAGAGTGTACGCTGATCCGAGTAAACCAAAAGCAGACCAACATATTTAAATAACCGTAACCCGATCCGATCAAGACAAAAAACTTTCCGTGCACCCGCCACCCAAAACGCAACTAAAAATTCCCTTTGAAGAAAACCAGAAATCTGACCCGAACCAAATCTGAACCGAACAAAAATATTCCAAAAAACCATAATTGGGTCCGAGCAGCACAAAATAATTTCCGTGGACATGTTACCCGACCCGAACCTATAAATTCCTTTAAAAACCGAAATCTGATCGGAACCAAATCTGAACTCCACAAAAACATTTCATTGAACCACATCCCGAACCGAGCAAAACAAAATAATTTCCGTGGAAACGCAACCCGACCCGAACCAAAATATTTCATTTGAAAAAAAAAACGAAATTTCAACCCGACAAAAATATTCCTAAAGTCAATGATCCGATACAAGCAAGAAAAAATAATTTCCGTTGACAAGGAAACCGATCCGAATCTGAAAATTTCATTTAAAAGAAACCCGAAATTTCAACCCGACAGAGATATTCCAAAGATCCATAACCAGATCCGAGCAAGGCAAATTAGTTTCCATAATCACGCAACACGATCAGAACCTAAAAATTCCATTTGAAACCAGGCCCGAACCAAATCTTAAGCCGAGATAAATATTCCAAAGAACTATAACCCGATCCGAACCAGAAAGTTCTAATTGAACTCGATCCGAAACCGGGTTATGGTCGGTTTTCGGGTTGACTTCAAAGGAATCCCGTTGTATGTCGACAGAAATAATTTTGTCTTACTCGGTTCGGGTTACGGCTCTTTGAAATATTTTTGTCCTTTCCATATCGGATTCGGGGTCGGGTTTCAGGTTGACTTCAAATTGAATTTTCAGATTCTGGTCATATTGAGTGTAAACGAAAATTAATTTGCCTTGCTCGGATCGGAGTACGGCTTGATGTATTTTTATTCCGTGTGCTGTTCGGGCTTCGGGTTAACTTCAAGTAGAACTTTCAGGTTCTGATCGGGTAGCATGAACACGGAAATAATTTTTCCTTCCTGGGATCCGGTTATGATTCTTTGGAATACTTTTGTCGATTATAATATTTTGTTCGGGTCATATTTCGTGTTTATTTCAAACTAAATGATCGGATCGGGTTGCTTGTCCACAGAAGTTATTTTGCCTTGCTCAGATGTGATTATGGTTCTTTGGAATAGTTTATTTGTCGGGTTTAGATTTGGTTCGTGTCAGATTTCGGGTTTTTTAATGGAATTGTTATGCTCGGGTCTTGTTGCGTCCACGGAAACTATTTTGTCTTGCTGTTATCGGGCTATGGTTTTTGGGGACATTTTTGTCGGATTCAGATATGGTTCGGGTCAGATTTCAGGGTTTTTTTAAGTGGAATTTTTAAGTTCAGTTCGGGTTGCGCGTCCAAGGAAATTATTTTGTCTTGCTCGGATCGGGTTATGGTTCTTTAGAATATTTTTGTCGGTTATCATATTTGGTTCGGGTCATATTTCGGGGTTTTTTTAAAAAAAATTTAGGTTCGTGTCGGGTTGCGTGTTCAGGGAAATTATTTTGTCTTGATCGGATCGGGTTATGGTTCTTGGGAATATTTTTGTCGGGTTCAGATTTTGTTCGTATCAGATTTCGGGTTTTTTCTACAGGAATTTTTAGTTTCGGGTCGCGTTGCGCCACGGAAATTATTTTGTATTTCTCGTATCGGGTTATGGTTTTTAAGAATAATTTTTCGGATTCAGACATGGTTCGAGTCAGATTTTTTTTTAATGGAAGCTTTAGGTTCGGTTGGGGGTTGCGTGTCCAAGGAAATTATTTTGTCTTGCTCGGATCGGGTTATGGTTCTTTAGAATATTTTTTCGGTTATTAAACTTGGTTCGACTCATATTTCTTTTTTTTTTCAAAAAAAAATTGATGTTCGGGTCGGGTTGCGTGTTCACGGAAATTATTTTGTCTTGTTCGGATCAGGTTAGGGTTCTTGGGAATGTTTTTGTTGGGTTCAGAATTAATTCGTGTCAGATTTCGGGTTTTTTCTAATGGAAGTTTTAGGTTGGGTTCGTGTTGCATCCACGGAAATTATTTTTTCTTGTTCGTATCGGGTTATGTGTTTGTAGGTATATTTTTCTCGGATTCAGATTTGGTTCGGGCCAGATTTCAGGTTTCTTTAAAGGAATTTTTAGGTTTGGTTCGGGTTGCTTGTCCAAGGAAATTATTTTGTATTGCTCGGATCGGGTTATGGTTCTTTCAGGTTTGGTTAGTGTCAGATTTCGGGTTTTTTCTAATGGAATTTTTAGGTTCGGGTCGTGTTGCGTCCAAGGAAATTATTTTGTGTTTCTTGGATCGGGTTTTTAGAATATTTTTGTCGGTTATCATATTTGGTTCGTGTCAGATTTCGGTATTTTGTTATCAGGTTCTGCTCCGGTTGAGTGTCGACAGAAATTATTTTGTCTTGCTCCGGTCGATTTTTCACGAATCCATTAATTTCTTCTTGTAACGATAGAAAGAATTAAAAATTATTCTTTCAGAGACTCAAAAGTCAAATGATTGTTGGAATGTCTCACATATTACGTATGCCACGCTGCAATAATAAGAAACTAGCGAGTATTACGATAATTCTTTTACTAAAATAAAAATTATTATTCCGGGACTTAAAAGTCAAAAGATTGAGAGAATGCGTCACATATTACGCACGCCGCTCTGCAAAAATTAAGAGACTTTAAACTGGTATAAATCAAAAACCAATTTATATTTTTACATGAAACTTTCAAAGGTTTAAACTACTCATAAAAACAATTCTAAGGCAGTAAACAGCGTAAAAATCCGATAATTACAAATTGCTGCAGCTCTGTCAACAGATTTGGTCAGAACAAGAATTTCAAAAGTGCAAAAAACATTGCTTTTAAAATCGCATTTACTAAAAACCCATTGGCCGGTTTCAACTTTATTTTCGTTTTCTGAGTCACGTGCACGCCCCATTAGATAGAAATAAGAATTTTGTTTCTATCATAAATAGAACCGGAAATATAGAGGTGTCAAAATCCCGCTTTGGTCAGTCCGGAAAATATAAATTTGACAGAGTACTAAAAAATTTTTTAAATATCGTTTTGCATTAATTGGCGGAAATTCCTTTCATTTACGGTTCATTGAACTGCTCTTTCTATTGCTTGGTGAGAAACTCTGTCGAGTTTCTATGATAACATTAATAAAATTAGAAATAAAACATTGGAATAAAAATGACTTGATGACGTTAACACGTAAAACTTGCTTAAAGTCAAGTGAATCTGACCTCGCTCCTTGCTCATCCAATTTCCTCGCCCCCACTAGGGGGCGCTTTTTAAATTTTTTCAGACACACGTCATGTGACAAATCATTAGAAAGTCCTTTGACTGCTCTTTCATGTTATGCACCTACCATCCCCCTCATCCCGCTTTCCCCCACGTGGGGCACGTTTCTATATAAAAAAATGTAAATGTTCGTTTGAACGAAATCTTAAACCTCCGAAAGTTCTTCACAGATTTCTTTGAATTTCACCGATTGTGTTGCATTTGAATGCGCGCGTGATTTTTTTTATAAATATTATGAACCTCGCATCCCCCTCCTTTAAATCGCATCACTCGGGGCACTTTTTAAATATTTTTCGACACCCATTATGTGTTATATCATTAGAAAGCCCATTTACCACTCTTTCATATTACGTATCTTCTCTCACTATGCCCTCCGGATGGACGTATTACTGAAATATTTCGCGAGTATTTTTTATGATATTTGTTTTTTCTTTGTTTTTTTAGTTCGTGTTTTTTTTCTTTTTAGCTCACAGGCTATTAAAGCCTGATAGCTAATGTGCCCGCAGGTTCTGCATGTACGTATGTATGTAACGCGATAACTCTAGATATATCCGATTTGCTTCTATTTTTGTAAATAGTTTCATTCTGATAGGGCGCTTCCCTGATTAGTTTTGGGAGTTCGTTGGTTGTGCAAAGGAGAACGGGCAGCTAATTCTCCACCTTAATTTAGATAACTTGGTTTTTCATGTAGAATCATTCGATTTGCTTCAAATTTTGTGAATAGGTTCTATCTGATAAGGTGCTTCCCTCATTGTTTTTTAGAGTTCATTGGTTAATCATAAAAGGGGCAACGGGGGCTAATCTCCCCTTAATTTAGATAAATGGGTTTTTCATGCAGAATTATCTGATTTCCTTCAAATTTTGTAAATAGGTTCATTCCGATAAAGTGCTTCCCTGATTAGTTTTGGTGTTTTATTGGTTGTGCAAAGGGGAACGGGAAGCTATTCCACTCTCCTTAATTTAGCTAAAGTGGTTTTTCATGTAGAATAATTTGATTTGCTTAAAATTTTGTGAATAGGTCCTATCTGGTAAGGCCTTTCCCTGATATGTTTTGGGGGGTCATTGATTAAGTTTAACGGGGCGAACGGTGGCTACCCCCCCCCCTTAATTTAGATAAATGGGTTTTTCATGCAGAATTATCCGATTTGCTTCAAATTTGTTATAACGGTTTATTCCTCAGAGTAAATATTATATAGAGAGCTCATCCCCGTTACTTTCGCTTCTAAAAAGTGGGGCCAGGATGACCCACGTGACAGATGGCATTTGGCGATCAAAGGTTACCAGTAGCAACGCTAGTTTTTCGCTTTATCACAGCTCTTGGCAGTGATTGCAGTGGTGCAGTATTTTTATGCTGTGATTCAGAAATTTGAGAGTTGACAGAAATACAAATCAGTAGTAAAAGAAATCTGAATGTATACCGGATATTTATCCTAATGTTTTCTTTATCATTCAAAGAATGGCTCATCAGTAATAAATAAATAATGAAATTATGAAACTTTTATTCAGATAAATATGTATGTATATATTTAATTAATAATTTAATCTGTTTTCAATCTTTGACATGGTTTTGTTTATATTTAATTTCATTGGATACTTATTTTTTTTATTGTTAATACAAAGTAAAAAATAGGACAGAAACAAATAAAGAAATTAGATAAGAAGTTTAACTTTGTGTGTTAGAAGTCCAAAAGGCAGGGGGAGAAAGGTGAAATTTCGAGGGAAGTGAAATTTAGGTGATGAATTATTTACCTATTATTACTATAATATTACAAACTTAACAAACAGGTCTTTTTTTTTTTTTTTTTTTTTTTTTGTAAATTAAAAAAAATTAATAATTATTTTAATTGGAAAACGCTGATATTACATAAAGGACATTTTAACTGAAAAAAAAAAAAAGTCAGCTTTAAACTTTCTGAATTCATGAAATGTTTATTGTTTTTCTTTCCAAAAAATACATCTATAACAACACATTCAATTAATTGAAATGTTTAACTGAACTCAAACTTATACACATAATTTTATTTACAAATTTCGCTTCATGGATGCAAGTTTATAAATAATAACTTAGTACACAACTATAACAAACATACAGGAATTATTTTACAATAAAAATTGCATAAATACACACAAAATAGTTAGAAATAGAAAAAGTCCAAAATGCAAAATTTCAATTTCAGAAATAATACAATTTAAAAAAAAAGTTATTTGCCTGTGCTTAATTCATTTATATTAGCGGTTGCCAACTTCTGAACCTCACGGAACACTAAATTCAAAATTTGAAATCACACGGACTACTAATAAGAATTTTTTAACAATAAAAATGTATTTGTACAATAATTATCACAGAATGTTTATTCTATTAAAATGAAATGTACCTATTCAATAAAATAAAATTATAAATGTGGGGTGTCACTTTCTTGCCTATGTGATTGATACCACTATTTTTTAATAGTGTCACGTCTTATTTAATCATAACAAAAAGCTTCAAAAGTTTGTTTAATTGTATCAAAATTATTAAGGCTGTTCTCAAATCCAAAAGGCCAACTTTATGACATAAATTTTAATTCATTTTTGTTCGGAAATGTATGAAAGTAGCAGGTTTGTTGTCGATGTAACTACTACGATGTAACTGTGATGACTATGTAATCAAGCTGTTTCTTCCGTTGTTTTTGCAAATGCAATAGATCTTTCAAAAAATAGTGTCAAAGTGAGCGTTTTGAACCGCTTTACCGTGCGAAAGAAAAAAAAATCCACTCAAGAAAGGATGAAAAACATGTTTGTCACGTGATCAAAATCACTTCTAACTCAATAGGCAATTTATGGATCAAAAAATAGAAAACACAGTTCGATTCCAAATCGCTTCCATGGTCAGGCTTTCCAATTTTATATCTTTCCGTTAAAAAATGAATTTGTAAATGCTTAAAATCGTTTTGCACTTGTTGAGCAGAGCAGTTGAGAACAGCCTTAACGTTAATTTCAACCTTACAAAATAATTGAAGCTTATTTAAGAATCACGCATTTTGATGGGATATTTATTACTGTTTGTTTAAAATAAGTTCATATACGGAATCAACGACATCGTATGAACACAGAGAGCAGTTCTTATTTCACGCTGAGACCAGTAACGATTTTTAATAGCTGTGACCCAATCATCAAAATATTTGTTTCGCACAAATATGTAGTTCAAAATTAAGCCAAAATTTTCGTTGTTTTCCAGTCAATAATGCATATTCATATTTTCGGGAGAGTCCAAAATTAATACTTATCTGTGTTAATACAATTCAACAAATAAAGCATATACTAAATAATCTCTATTAATATAATTACCAATGCCCGCTATAATTTAAATTTTCAAAACTACACATCTAAATTGTTACAAATACGGGAATTTTTAGAGTATTATCATGTTATCATTAATAGTTTGAATATTTATAAAGTACAATTATTAATTTAACATTCAAAATCCAAATAATGTCCAACATTTTCTGAGGAACACCGAAATTTTCTCAAGGACCACCTGTTGGCAACCTCTGATCTATATAACAATGAATCCTAACTATTCCGCAAAAAAATTCGTTAATAAATCAAATTATAATCCACAAACTAGTTTTATTAAATGATATATCTCTCTATTCTAAAAAAAAGTAACTACCGCTGTCGCCGCCGCCGCCGCCGCCGCCGCCGGTTTTGAATTTTTTGTGACCGGAGGTCTTTCTTCGTTAATATTAAAAAAACTGTTGCATACAAAAATATGAAAATCGGTAGTATTATAGAAAAATGTTTGATAAACACGCTGATGCAGACAGTTTTCAAATCGAAGAATTATTTTAAGAGATATTTAATGCCAAAGTTGGACAAAATCGTTCCATTAAAAAAGTTTTATAGGAGCAAAAACTGTACATAGGAATTTAATCATTTTTAGATCATTTTATGCGTCAGAATTTCCCGGTGTGCAGATTGCAGTTAGTTTTTTAATTTGAATAATTTTTCGAGGTTTTATTTCTATTTTAAATTCAAATTTTCAGCATTTCGAGAGATATTTTTTACAAATTTTAGAAAATTGTATTAATTTAAACTGTTGCCAACTACATAAAAAGCGCAACCAATAATGTTTGCTTCAAATTAAAAATTTATTTTATACGTGACTATTATAAACAAAAAATATAAAAAGCAGGAACTCATTGAAAATTACGTCATAAAAACTATAGTTACACGTGAACTTTAAATGAGAAAGAATATTGTAAAATAATAAATTCAGTAACATGCGTTAGAAGTCCTAAATAGGAGAATTTACGTCATATTACATTTATTACGTAAAATGAACAAAAAATAATATTGCAAAACAGTTTTAATTTAAAAACTGCGCGAGACATTTACTTGACATTTTAAGATGATCATAATATTTCATTTCTAACAAAAGTATTTTGACGTGAATATTAAAAAGAGAAAGAAAAGTTTGGTGAAAATTACGTCAGATTATAATTGTCAGATTCAAATTATAATTCAATCTTCCGAAATCTTTTTAATGGCGGTCAAATTAGCGTGCTGTTAGAGTCTGCGGTGTCTGAACGGGGGTTGACGAGCGTAGCTCGTAGGGGGCAGAGCCCCCTAGTTTAGTTTAAATAAATAAAGAAAGAAAACAGAGTAGTTATATAATATATAAAAAAAGCGGATTAACTATATGATACTGCACTGCTAATTTTCATTTTCGGTTAATTAACATCAGCTATATTAATATATTAATATATAAATATAGATTAGCATCAAGCTAAGTTACATTGGTTAAAACGATACATTGCATTAAGAATATGCCCAGACTTGTATTTTAAGTTTATTATACAAGAAGGGGTTCTGCCCCCCCCCCTCCCCTATCCCCGCACGACGAAGCTACTGTTTTCTTCTTTCATTCGTAATTCTGCGAAGTTTTGAATTTTAAATATTTTGTGTAAAATAATTAAAATACTGATTTCTTGATACTGGCATTATTAATAAGTTTGAGCGATTAATTAATTTTTCTTATAATTATTTTTTGCTAAAAGTTATGAGTGCATTAAATTTAGCTGCGTATCTTATTAGTATATTAAATTTAGGTAATATTTAAAGACCTACCTGTTAATACATTTAAAACGTACTTTAATAGCATACTTTATTTAAAGCATAAATTTAATCTAAAGCAAGATTTAAAAAAACAAAAACATAAGTATTTAGGTTTTAAAGCGACGAAAACAAGTTTCTTTTGGCGAAAAAAAATGTATCGCCAAACACCTTAATACGAAATGTTCTTAAAATTCAAATTAATCAAACTCACAATTTTAATATTTAAACTGATAACACTAGATAACGGTATATCCTAGTATTACATACATTTATGTTATTAAAAGTAAAATATTTTGTATTTTCATCGTAACAACGTGAATAAACGATATCATAGTTCCAATGATATCTTTTTAAGACCCTTTAAATATTAATAAAAATAAATAAATAATAAATACATAACAATGGAAGGTAACAGAAGTTGTTTTGTTTGATCTTTCTGTACATCCATAGACACAACAACTTGCTACTGTGATATTTTTGAATCGTAAACATGAAATTGTCTAATATCCTCCGTAGAAATCAATGCTATTTGCAAGCTGACCGGGAAGCTTCTTGCCCCGAGTCACGTGATTTTATCCTGACTGAAGAAACTGTCGGGGAATTCCCCCTCTAATATATGATTACTCTGGCCTTTCCCTGATATGTTTTGGGGGGTCATTGATTAAGTTTAACGGGGCGAACGGTGGCTACCCCCCCCCCTTAATTTAGATAAATGGGTTTTTCATGCAGAATTATCCGATTTGCTTCAAATTTGTTATAACGGTTTATTCTGATAAGACGTCTCTTATTAGATTTGGAGGTTTATTTTATAAGTATAAAGGGCACAAACGGGGGGTAATCCCCTTAATTTATTTTTCAATGGGCATTATTCTTTGAAATAAGAGTAATATACAATTAGTGTGAATAGCCTGTGAGCTCAATGCCATAAGTCTAAGACGTCACATACCTTTTTAGTTCACTCGATCTGCAAGAGATGCCACCGAACGTACTGCAATTGACAATCAGCCTGCCAGTTATGATGTTGCGAAATATTCACAAGCCAATTACCTATATTTTTGGCGTTTGTAATCTCCATCAACAAAGCTTAGGGCCAAGCTTTAAAATTCTGCGGTTTAGATCTAGACATGAATTGCTTCTCACACGGGCGGTTATATGTCTCGTGTTCTAGAATCAGCAAATCGGACAATCTCTATATCTGCACAGACAATGTAACAACAAAAAATATTGTATACCCACAAGTATTATGAAATTAAACATACTAGAAAAGTGCACTTTCTCTTTTCTTTCTTTTCCACTTAGCCAGAGTGAGCCACAGGAACGCGCGGCCAAGTACAGCTAGTTTAAAATAATACATTTGATGTAAAAGACTACTACAAAAATTAAATAGCGTGCTTAATTTTGCTATTGTAAAAGTCGTTCATAAGTTATTCAAAATAAGCTTTTGAAAATGTCGATTTAAACATATTCATTACAGATTGCAGGACTATGGTTACCCAAATTTTAGTTGCAACCGACAATCCTAATGTTCATTTACATTTTCTTTTAATTAACTGCGAACGATTTAAAACTATTCGGATGTAACAATCCCAAAACTTTCTTCTATCTCATACATGTCAATACTTCAAAATTTACTATCACAGTGCCAAAATTAAATGACAATATATGCTCATCGTCAGGATTCTAAAAAGATGAAATTCTGTGCATTAGTTCTTAAGATATGACTATCGCTGAAATCGCGTGAATCCATCAAATTGCAGCATAGTAGCGCAACCTATTGGTTGATTTACACCAGAACCTAATCATCATCATCTGATGTCAACGTCTAAATGGATATGAAGTTAGGGGAAAATACGTACATTAGTTCTTGAGGTAGAGCTATTGCACAAATCATGAGAAATGCAGCAGAGCAGTGCCACCTTTTGAGCGATTTAGACAAACACTTAATCAGCAGCAATATTAATCAAGGTATACTTGAATCTGAAGTTTGATGAAAATTCGTGCATTAGTTCTTGAGATGGCGCTATTGAGGAAACAGTGCAAAATGCACCACTGCAGCGCCACCTATTGTGTGATTTTCACCAACGCGTCCTCAGCATCATTTCATATAAAAGACTAACTGAATCTGAAGTTTGATGAAAATTTGTGCATTAGTTCTTGAGATAGAGCTATTGCAGAAATCATGTAAATCCTGCAAAATGCAGCATAACAGCGCCATCTGTTGAACGATTTACACTAAAAACTAATCAGCATCAATTTATATCAGGGCCTACCTGAATATGAAATTTTATTAAGTTTTGTCCATTAGTTCTCGAGATAGACTCTCGACAAAATTTGTGTCACATACACACAAGACAGAAAGACAGAGTCACAGACTCACAGGCAGACACTTTGCAAAAACATGTTTTTTGGGATCTCTGACCCGTAAAACGTGCAAATCCGTCAAAAACCAGAAGTTGAAAATCTTCACGAATCCAATAATTTCTTTTTGTATAGGTAGAAGAAAGTAAAATGATTTTCTTATTTAAATTATGCTATTGAAAATAAACGATATTAAAATTATGATACCAGGATTTTTCTAATAAAAGAATAAAAGTTAATGTGCTGTTGCCAGGACAGGTATTGGTCTTACGAAACGTTGAAACAAATATGAGATACAAACAAGGCTCCAGGTTTAAGAAACAATAAGATTCATAAATGTTGTTTCTACTTTTACATTCATGATGATATAATAATTTCGCGCCATCGTAGAAAAATATAATTCAAAATATAGATAGCGTTAATGATAGAGGCAATGTAGTAAATAATGATTTTAAAGGATTTTTTAGTAATTAATTTTTGAATCATTTTCAGCCATTTTCTGAGTTTGCTTTGAGTGATGATTTTTAACACAATCTGGAAGCCCACACATGCGAACGTACGTGCATGCATTTTAGGGGACGAGGCAATATCGAATTTCCCGCAGTTTTGTGATACCTGCCCAAAGACATTTCTTTGAAAGTTGCAGGGATTTCTCCGTTTTTTCTTCATTTGCACTTTTTTACAGAACACGTTTACGTAACTGGTATTTAAATTTCTTCTAACCATAATGTGTCCAATAACATGGCCAGATACGGTTACTATCTTTGTCAAGTAACCTTTACCTATAAAAAGGGACGAGTAATGGGGAATTTTCTGCTCATTGTCAATAATGTGTCTTATTAGTCAGGAACCAATGGGAAAAATTTTAAGAGACTTACATGCAGCAGTGGATTCATAACAGTTGATGTTTTCTATGATATAACATTAATAAATAAATACTATTTCTTCAGATTGACTTAATTGCTATTTTAATTTTCACTCTTGATTCTTCTGCTCTTTTATATATTTGTATGTTTACATATATATTTATTTATTTATTTATATATTTCAGAGAACATAGTTACCATATTGTTGCTCATCCTGCATTGAACGCGAAATTAGAGGTATGTAATAGTCAAAATTTTATGTACTGTTTAATTTTCTTTCTTCTGGCAGACATATCAGAGCTTTTAGTATGCTAAATTTGCAGCAGATGGCAGTACTACAGATATTAAGAGCTATTGACTGTTCTTTTAAAAATCAGACTAATTAATTCTAATTCATATTCTTTTTAACTCATTTTTTATTTCAAAATTCTTATTATCATTTTTCTGTATTATGTGTATATAAATCACTGTATTTTTCTCTTTATTAGATAATTTTACTTGCTTTATTTTTTGCATTTGCTACGGGACTATTGACGCTATTTGCGAGTTCGTTCAGTTTTGAATTTGAAATGTGAAGTCAACAAAAATTCTAAATATTCTACATCTGCTATGCTATTAAAATTCTAAAAGACAAGTGAAATCGTCTTATTTAGTAAAATCTTTATTCATTTAAATAAAATAAGTTTTTCATTCAAGTCAAAAATTCTTCAAAATAGTTTTAGGTATTAACGAATTGTTTCATCCATACAGACCGCAAGAACATCGGAATGCACGCAGCCAAAAAGGTATTTTTTCGAATCAAATTTAATCTGATTCGTGGAAATAAATCTGCATCTTATTATTCCTAAACTTTACATGTACATATAAATGTAATACATGTTATGTTTATTAATTTATTTTAGTGAAAACCATTCAATAGTGGTAATATTTTTTACAACTAAAAGTAGCTGAAAGTATCTGAATAAACACCCTTTTACCCACTAATAAAGTACATTCTAAATAACAATCTTTAAATTGCTAATAATTTAAAAACATCGATATTATCGATGGAAAAAAATTGCTAATTTTAATTTATGATGTTGACAAACGTTTGCATCCATAAGGCTGGTGTGATCTTGATGGTGGCAATAGCAGACGATTAAATTCACTTTTACTGCAACTTTTTAAACATCAATGTATCGCAGATTTTCAATTTTTACATCGTCTATTAAGAACAAAAATCTACTTTCAAATGCAATTTGTTTGTAAACTATCTCGCAATTTGTTTAAAAACTGTACAGCCATTTACTAATTACTTCCTTCTATCTTTACAAGAAGAAAGTATTGGATTCATGAAAATTTTCGAATTCCGGTTTTCGACGGATTTACACGTTTTAGGGGTCACAGATTCCAAAAAACATGTTTTTACAAAATGTCTGTCTGTGACTCTGTGAGTCTGTCTGTCTGTCTGTCTGTCTGTATGTATGTGACACAAATTTTGTGGGCGCTCTATCTCAAGAACTAATGCACGGAATTTAATAAAAATTGATATTCATTTAGTCCCTAATACAAATTGATGCTGATTAGTTTTGGGTGTAAATCGCTCAACAGGTGGCGCTGCTATGCTGCATTTTTCACGATTTTCGCAATAGCTCTATCTCAAGAACTAATGCACGGATTTCGATCAAACTTCAGATTTAGTTAGTCCTAGATATGAATCGATGATGATTACGTTTTGGTGTAAATCGCCCAACATTGGCGCTGTTGTGATGAATTTTGCAGGATTTACACGATTTCCCCAATAGCTCTATCTTAAGAACTAACGCACGGATTTTCATCAAACTTCAGATTGAGTTAGTCCTTGATATGACTTGCTACTGATTATGTGTTGGTGTAAATCGCCCAACAGGTGGCGCTTCTCTGCTGCCTTTTTCACGATTGCCTCAATAGCTCTATCAATAGAACTAATGGACGAATTTTCATCTAACTTCAGATTTAGTTGTATGTTGACACAAGTTGTTATTAATTAGGTTTTGGTGTTAATCACCCAATAGGTGGGGCTGCTATGCAGGAATTTTCACGATTTTCGTTATTGCTCTATCTCAAAAACTAATGTACGGATTTTCTCCAAACTTCAGATTCAGTCAGACGTTGACATAAATTGTTGCTGATTAGGATTTGATATAAATCACCCAATAGGTGGCGCTGCTAGGCAGCATTTTTCTGAATTTAGACGATTTCAGCGATAGTCCTATCTCAAGAACTAACGCACGGAATTTCATATCGTTAGAATCCTCATGAGATGCATAGATTGCCATTTAATTTTGGCAGTGTGATAGCGGATTTTGAATTATTAACATGTATGAGATAGAGGAAAGTTTTGGGGTTGGTACATCCGACTAGTTTTTTATGGGGCCGATATCGGACAAATTTCTAAAATAATAAAACTCCTGAAAGTTTAATTCTAGATAGTTTCTATAGTTGAAAAATTGGATCGCTTTTATTACTCTTCAAATTAGTAAAATTTATAAACATCAAAGTTTTCCAAAAATTATTTTTCCGAAATATTTTTCTGTGGATATAAAAATCTAAATTCCAAAAAAAAAAAAAAAAAAAAAAAAAAAAAAAAAAAGTGGAATTTAAAAAATTACAACGGCCATTTGGAAAATGATTTTTCAAAGACTAAAATTTAAGACATAAAAATTCGCACGGAGTTGATCATACATTACGTACGCCATGGATTACATTTTCCGGTACTGTAAATTTTTAAAACTTCCACGGAGCTGGTCATACATTACGTACACCATGGATTAAACATTCCTATTCCTGGGCCCATTTTAAATGAAATTTCATTCTGAAACTTCTAAATATCCCACAATATTACTTTTTACACTGTCGTATAGAGAAAAAAAAGTACTTTTAAATGCAATTTGTTTGAAAGCTGTATCTGAATTTGTTTCTGAGTTAATAATTTTTTTTTTTGTAGTTTTTATTATTTTTTGTCATAGTGGCAACAGAAGTACCCATCCCTGTTGAAAGTAAAGGGAAAATACAGAATACTGTATAGACGAATCAGAAAACGAATAGAATGCGGATTCAACTAATAAAAAGCTTCAGATATGTTTTTGATTTCCTACCTTGACCGGGGACAATAACCATTTTTCCAGCTGAATAAAAAAATTTTTAATTCCTAGTTTTTTTTATTGTTTTTAAAATAATTTTAAAAATCTGTCTCTATCGCGTGCAGACAATTACGAAAGGTAAATCCGTTTGCACTCGGAATAATGTTTCCAACTTAATACATTCATCAATCAGTAAGTAAAAAAATAAATATAAATAATGTACAAATTTAAGACATGTAATCAAGCTACGCGCTTAACCTACAACGACGAGCATAGCCCGCGTACGATGATCGAGCCAAATCTAAATTCCTCTTACCACTAAAATTTCACAGTAAATACAGTTTAATTTAATCGCCGAAATTCCATGATTAAACAAGAAAAAAATCTCTATTAAATTTTAGTGGTAGCTATGGATTTACCAAACCGTAGATTAAATCGTAGGCTAAGGGGTTAAACTACTCAAAGATATAGAATCAAAACGGCTGATTATAAATTGTGATCTTTGGAGATTTCTTCGGCTATTAACTCCTGTGGACTGAGGCCAATACGAAAGTACGTCATAAGACTAAAATTTTTCATAAACATAATCAACTGTAGTATCAAGCAGGACGGTTGTTCTGCCAAGCTAAGCTATAAAAAAATGTTAACCCCGCCAAACAAACAAACGCCAATAACCGAAAGCCAGAACAGCGTAAATACTTATTATACTGAAGTCAACTTTTCCATGTTAAATAGACAAAACGTGCCAGCGTAAAATTTTCGATATTAAAAGAACCAATCATCGCAGAAAAATAAAACGGAAACTAGACAAATCTAAAGAAGAAATCCTCCAATTTGAGACCAAATCCATCTTCATAAATTAAATATAAAAAGAGATATAGATTTTTTAAAAAATGTAAAGATTCTAAAAATGATCAATTATTTTTCTTCGTCAACATTTCAATTAAAACAACATACAGACTTAAACAACGGACAGGAAAAGTAAGGATTACATTTTTGGACAGATACTTACTCGATCTACGTGCTTTTATAAAATTCAGTTAAAAATAAATAAAATTTATATTCTTAATTAGCAAAGAAAAAAACTGTAATTAATTTTAAAATAAAAAAAATATGCCAAAAAGCGATAAAACAGCCAAAGAACATGTAACTATCTACATTATAATAGCACAAATCAGATAAGGTAAAGACCACTTCGATTTTAATATACCAATCAGCCATTTTTCATTGTAATTATTTTTTTAAAATAAAATTGGATAAAAGTTATATTTTTAGAAAGATCTTTGAGATAAAATTAATTTTTGAGAGAACAGGTACTTTCTAAAATGTATGCATTAAGAGTTACAGGCATTTAAAGTTTCTTTTCTAATGTAAACAAAACTTTTGAAAAGGAATTGAGTTGAATGTAATTTTTATATTACAAACACGTAAGAAAAATCATGCGTTTAGAATAGATTATGCAACACTTCCTGAATGCTTTAACAAAACTTCGTTATTTAGAGAAATAAGGTATATAAGAGAACTAAGTAAACAATTTAGAAAACGCTTGAAACAATTGAAAAACTGATTTCTGCAGTTACCGTATATACCCAAATATGTATTCCAATCCTTTTGAACAGCCCTGTATTTGATCTGTAGGTTGATATATATATACTATATAATGGGAAAATTTAGTTTAGCAAGAAAACTCATAACAGGTAGGAATTTCTCTTTCAGCAATTTATACTAATAGATCAAAACATACTTGTATACATTTGTATAGCCGTGCAGTTAACCTAGTACCTTTATAACACGCCACTATATAGTTAAAGTTTAATTCAAAGTAAAACACTTTTAAAATTACTGAAATCACATTTCCAGAAATTATTATTTATAGACGGCCATGTATCCTATTCTTTGCGTGACCCTGTATATCCTTTTATATATGTTCTACAAACATTTCTTAGTAAACCAAATGCAGCTCTACGTAAAAATACATAACTGATTTAAAAACCACCTTTAAGCAATTTGCAATCATACCCAGTAACCATTACGAATTATTTTGTATAGCCCTGTATATGAATTACAACATTTATACACATCATATACTATGTATAAATATAGTGAAACATAAAGGCACATAACATATATAAAAATGCATTTCTATCAATCATCGCTTCTGTACAGTACTTCGGACACAATATAGTACCTGAAATCTTTTGTGTGTCCCTGTAAATGCTATGCACTTCGTAGTATACATGAAATAAGTTAGAGTAAACCTCAGCGACGTATATCAATTTCGTTATACATGAAATAATTTAACATAATTAAAATAAGATGCAAACAATTCCTTCTACCCCTATATCGTTCTGTAACAAAATTTTTTTGTGTGGCCCTGTAAATGAATAATAACTATTCTTTGCATCGTATATTCTACAGAATGCATATTTTAGTGCACTTGATAAATGCATATGAATTTTATTATGTTTGCAAGCATGTAACATCATTAAAAACCATTTTATGCGATTTTTTCCCATAGACCTTAATGTAAAGGAAAACTTTTGACTGTTTCTGTAAATGAACTAGACATGCTAGATATTTTATTTGAAATAGGGACCATGCTATGGTAGAGGTTACTAACATCCAAAAATTTCAGAACGATCCGACTATATTTACGAGAGTTAGAGCGCGGACAGACGGACAGACGGCCAGACAAATCGAAGTCATAAACACTTTTCAACTTTGTTGGAAAGTGTTTAAAAGAATTACTTCGTTCGCAAGCTTAGAGACAAATTGGAAACTATATTTGACGTATTTTTTCTCTGAATGAAATTCTGTTTTAGCGTGAAAGGCTTGTTTGTTTCTAGAGTGTAATTTCCAAAACTACACTGATAAAAATCTGCAGCTTTAGTTGCATAGTCACTCCACCGCTTTTATAGAATATCTCTATTCTGACCACTGAGAATGCTCCACAGTATAGTCAAGTAATTGTTTTCTATTCATTTTCAAGTAATTTTTTTTCAGGTAATGGTTTTCTAAATTGGTGGAGTGACTATGCACCAAATGCTACAAATTTTTAACAGTGTATAATAGTGGTGGAGTGATTATGCAGCAAACGCAACAGATTTTTAAAGGTCTAAGCTATATTTGATCTCGATTCTACCAACCCGAATCGTATGTATGCGCAAAAAACGTTCAAAAATTGCGATTAGTGTAATACCTATGGGGAAAGAAACCTGAAAATTCGCATTTTCGTTAATATCCAGAATGCGACTGTATAAAACCTTGACCGGGTTCTAGATAGACTTTTTCGCTGTTAGTGAAACGAGATTGATCAATCAGAAGCTAGCATTTTTGCAAACTGCGAAAAGTTCACAAAAATGCAGGCTTCTGATTGGTCAATTTCGTTTTGCTAACAGCGAAAAATCTATCTGGATCCCGACCATCATGTTATAAGATACAAGAAAATTATATATTTTATATAAGGGTAGAAATAAGGGAATCTAATGATTCAAGGCTGCCGGATGTAAGGCTGTGCCTAAACAAAAAAATAATATTACCACTTCCGGTTTATTTTTAGAAATTTATCTTTACTATGTAATATGAGAAAAATAAAAAAAAAAATGAAAAATGTGTCAATTTTTTCAAACATGTCAATTCGTCGCGCACAATTCATCGCAGAACAATTCATCGCGCACAATTCATCGCGAAACAATTCATCGCGCACAATTCATCGCGGCGGTAATTCGTCGCGGCGTCAATTCATCGCAGCGTCAATTCGTCGTGGTATCAATTTGTCGCACCGTCAATTCGTTGTAGCGAAATTTTTTTTAAAGGCGATCATGATATTTTTTTTCAAATATAACGAATTATAACTAATATGTTACTGGCTGGTTTTAACCCTCTAGTTCATACTGTTGCCAATTGACAACATATTAAATTTTCCCTCCTTATTGTTTGTTTACCGTTGTCTCTTGAAAACTTTATGTTTTATGTATTCATGTTGGTCCTATATTTAGGTTTAGATCATAAAAAGTATCATAGTTAGCAATAGTTGTTTATAAATTACAAATAAAAAGCAACTTTTGATACCTTCCATTTTGTTAGCCATAGTTGGATTTCTAACTCATATAAAAAATATTTAAAATGCAAAATTTCATTTGAAAAAAAATATTTCTGAAAAGAATATACTTTTAAAAGTTATTTTAAATAATTTTCAGTAATTTTTATTGGAACAAAAATTGCATGCATATGAATAAACATTTGTTGCCATTTGGCAACACCATGAATTGAGTTCCGCTTTTGTAAACATTTTGAGCATTGTTTGTTTCACAACTGGTTCGCATGATATTTAATTTTTTTTTCACTTTTATCACCATATGTCATTATAACTCGATAAACAACTCTTATTAAATACAAAATCTTCTCAGTTTACTGTAAAACCAGGGCCTGACTAATGCAGAGGCATGCAGGCGGCTGTCCCGGGATTCCCGATTTGAGGGTACCCCCTAATGGCAGATATAAGATTTTTGTTAAACGGGAGCCAAATGATAAAAATTGGCCAAAATACTTCTTTTTCAGATTTAAAGGGGCTCTATTCTCCTTCCCTTGTGCTTCCGTGTCCATGACCCCCCTGAAGATACCAGTTACATCATCAAAAAAGCCAATGATTAAAATTTTATAGTAACAACTTTGTAGTCCATTGTTTTCAGCTTTATGAAACTTCTAAAGATGTCAGGAAGGATAAAATTGATCACTGCCACAACACTTAGATGAAAAACAACGGTGTAAAGTTCTTGGCTGTATAGGTTGCACTAGAGTAAAATTCATTAAGTGTTTGTACCTCTATGTTTAAACAAAAACAATAAATGTTCTATTGGTTACCTTTCATAACTTTGATAAATATTATTGATATAAAATTGTATAGTATTCTGCTGCATTGCCCGTATATTTATGGAGTATATTTTATTAGCCTATAATTTTTTCATTGTATTTTACATGTGATATTACACTTTATAAGCCCATGTTGGTTTTTGAATTTTAAATAATTTCTTTTGGTTTAAAATACAGGATAAATATGACTGCATTTCCGCATTTTATTATGTACTTATATAATTATGTGTTTTACATACTTCTATTGTGTTCTGTATCAGTACAGCATATCTTCTTATTCATTTATAAATTAAAAATGATTCTATTGTAGCATCTAACTTCTTCTGTTCCTTTAATATCTTAGAACTATAATTTGTACCATTATTATTTTGTTGATAGATAACAATTAATGTATAATATTATTACATGCCGTCTTTATATAGAATTTTGGTTAATATTGTTATATGACTTGTAAGTTAAATTTTGATTTAAAATTATTACATATACATACATATACATATGTATCTATATATATGTATATACATATATATATATACGTATATGCATACATATATATATATATATATATATATATATATATATATAATTTTATTTTTCTAAGTGTACGTAAAATATTATATGCATTTAAAATCTTATAATTAAAAAAAATGCAATAAAACAGCACAGTGTTGCTAGTTGACAAAGTTCAATATTATTTATTTATTTATTTATTTAATTTTTTTTGTGTTGATGCATGGTGTTGCCATTTGGCAACAATTTAAAAAACTTCAAAATACTAAAAAATATAAGAGTGAAAAATTTTTTCAATATTTTTTTCTGTAATTTATGGCTGTCAAGGAAGCAAATATATTTTTTTAAAGAAAAAATAAAAAATCATGCACTAGAGGGTCAAATACAAGTATATATTTTATAATTATTATTTATTACATAGAGTGCTTTTTTTTAATTGCTTTTGTCCAAAAATATCAATCGTTAAAATGGAGAGGAATTTTTTTTATATGTGATTTTTGAGAAATTCCTAATCGCGAATATGTAAGTTTAATGGATAATGGAATAAAAACTCTACACATTTGAATAAAAACTCTACAAAGATTGTAACAAAAAGAATATATGTATATATATTGGCATGTGCGTACGGAAGCAGGACATTTCGGTCCCGATGCCATTGGGAAGGTGGGGGGGGGGGGGGTATCTGTTGATTTGCTATGGAAATCTCCCATATTTTAGTGTATCATAAGTATAACATCCTGATAAATTAAAATAAACTCAAGCTATAATTATCGCAAAACACTTACTTTCTGTCTGGTAAACGTAATCTTTATAAAGGAAGGACATTATCAGGTTTTTTTTTTTACCGAAGCCCCCTAAATTTTAGTATAGCGTAAATATAGGGACGCAAAAACAGACATGCATTTATCTTGCATCCTAACTGTAGGAAACCACGCCACCTAACCACGCAAATTTCGAATGGTAGAAGTAATCGTTTTCAGGAGGGTGAGAAAATGGGCTCTGTAATTTTTTTAAAGCACCCCACATTTTACTGTATCATAAATATAGAGTCCTTGCAGCTTAAAACAATTATAATCCGATCTGTAATTATCGTATAATAATCATACATTGTATGGTAAAAGTAATCTTTAAAAATGAGGGACTTTAACGGGTTTTTTAACTGAAACTCTCCAAATTTCTTTAAAGCGCGGATATAAGGGCTCGGAACTGCAAACACTTATAACTCGGATTGAAAGTGACGCAGCGCAGACAAATTTTATATGTTAAACGTACGTAATCGTTGTATGGGGTGCAGAGCTCTGTGGCTTTTATACAGAAGGCCCTCATATTTTAGTCTTTTATAAATACTAGGGGATCGAACCCGAGCTCCTCGGGTTACAGAGTATAGGAGAAAACCATTCTTTTTTTATTATTGTAATTATTTTTTACTTGAAATATTTTAGATTTCCCACAAACATCAAAAAGAATTTTTATCTGAAAAATATTAATTATGCAATCAAATAAAGTTTTAAAATTTATTAAAAGCGATACTTTCACATGTCATCGCATGCCAGGAGTTATTAGCTCAAGATTATGCGACTTGCGGCAGTCTTTCTGATGATTTCAGTGCTTTCAGCGCGTGGATCAATCACATGTCTGTTAAATTTACTTCTTATTTACATTATTTTATTCATTTTTCTATAGAGGAATTTTGAATTTTGTTGTGGAACTTTAGACGGAAATAAATGCTGAACTTTTTACATTGTTTTAAGGGCAAGCGGATTAATATTTCGTAATCGAGCTACAAATAATTCTTGCTTGAAAAAATATATATATTATGCTATCGTACGTGGCACAGAAATCGCGATTATTTGTTAATTGTTTAATGGTAACACCTGAATGAAACGCATATATTTTAATAAAGGGAATAACAATAAATAAAAAAAAAGTTTAATTAATAACTATAGAACAAAACAATTTATGTAATTAAAAAAAATAAAATAAAAGTAAATAAACAATTTATTAATAAATAAACAACAACATCCGGGTTACCATATCAAGCAAAATAACGACACTTTGGCGCCAGTTAAGTACCCCGGTGCGTATATGACATTGGCGTCAGAAAAAAATCGCGCCAACCTGGTGCGTATATGACATCTGTGCCGTCTTTTATTCATCTGATTTAAAATGCAATAAATAAATAAAGATATTTTCCAGTATAGGTACTTTGCGAAATAGAGAAAAGGCCCATTGCGAGAAAAGAAATTTGGCAACGTATTTTATGGCAACCTATTTCATCAAAATATTTTTTTTGAATAAGCATTTTTTATTTTTTGAGGGGTAAAATAAAACATTGCTTTGATGTTGAAATTAAACGGTTTATGCGTTTATGGTATTTATTCTTTTCTTTTTCTCTTTTTTTAACCCCTTAACACTCGAATTAAATTACGGTTTAAAAATTCAAATTGCTTATTGGCACCACTTTTATGAAAAAGAAATATTCACCTTATTTAATGACAGGTAAAACGATACTAAAATATAGCCAATCTCTATTTTATAAAACTGGTGGAATCAAACAATCTGAGTAAAAGACACAGCCCGTGAATATGCCGGGATCGAGAATTAATTGGTTAAAGAATTTTTTTTATGTGAAATTTATGAATTTGAAATATTTCAGTTTCACATTAGAGTTATTGGTTTTAAAATGAGTGAAAGGATTATATTTTAATTTAAATTAATTAAATGTGGGAACATGTGACGGGTACAATGTTTGGCGATTTATCTCCTGTGCTCGACTATCATAAAAATACCAAGTTCTTGATTTTTCTATCAGAATCTTCCGATTTGGCGAAGGATTGAGCAAGTAAATTAAATTCGGAATAAAAGTAACATGATATAATGCCTAGAATACATTTAAGGGAGACCAAACTGGTCGCCACGGGCGGCTAGTTATTTTAAAAATCGTAATAACTCAGTCAATTAAGATACAATTTTCAAACAAAATGCATTTGAAAGTAGATTTTTTTCTCTATTTGACTGTGTAAAAATTAAAAAATGTGCGATATTTGGAAACTTAAAAAATCGCTGACATATCATGCATTATAAATTCAATTTTTTTTTCAGTTTTTTATGAGACAATGGCAACAAAAGGTACAGTAATATATTATTTTATTTCCTCCGTGATTATTTTCTCTCTACTTTCAGCCCTCCATGACTTTCAACAGAAATGGAGTACTTAAGTTGCCACAATTACAAAAAAATGTATTAAAAACTACAAAAAACTTAATATCTCAAAATTAAATTGAGATACAGCTTTCAAACAAATAGCATTAAAAAGTTAATTTTTTTCCTTATACGCGGTGTAAAAATTTAAAATGTGCGTGTGACTGCGTTTCTGTTCCATAGCTATCAGTTTTATTCAAAATTAATTTAAAACATAACTTTCTTACTTTTAGATCATATTATCCTCCCACCCCCCTCTTTCCTATACTGAAATATGTGATTAAATTCATTTCTCAAAACCATCCAGATTTTTATTAATGTGTTTTCTTTCTTCTTTCTAAAAACATCTTTATTTCAGGCCGCTCAAAGATTCATTTCTCTTTTTCCCTTTTTTCCTTATCTGTCGGTTACCGCTCCCAGTGCAAAGAAATAAATAAAAATTATAAGGCGCGGCTGCTAGTAACAATATCTCTTCTTTTAATTACATCGGATTTTGCCCACCGCAGTGAAATGCTTCCTTATCACTGCTAATATGGAACCGTTGAAAATCTTTTAACAACAAATGTGAAAGGAATGTATTTTATGCGATTCACTGCATATTCCCTTCCATCTGTCTGCAGTATGTAATCGTAAGTAACACTTGTTTAAGCGAATGCCAGTCTGTAATATAAACACCTCCCAGATGTTTCTGCCATCTCTCTCATCGAAATGAGATGCGGTTTTTAAAATCACGTTTCATGGATGTTAAATCTATTTGTCTGTTGGTTTACCAGATGCCTTTCTTGGCATTTCGCGATTGCATGTTGCGGGCCTTTTTTAACGTAATCATTTCGATTAGATAATGATTCCCAGGATTTGTGGACTGGCAACCATTTTCCATCACGCGTTTCATTGTTCTCATCGGGGTTGCAGGATTTTTTGGGGATAATCATGTGGCTCGCGAATAAAACCTTTGTCCACAGTTCGTTCAGTGTGCCAATGTTTAAATTTGGCGATGTTGTAGTGACTAGTGTTATATGATTCTTATGAAATAACGATCTCTTCAAACTTCTGATCTCGATCAAAAAGGATGTAAGACCTTCGTGATCTGTGGGTCACGCCAAGGCGTACCTATTAAACATGGACTCTCTCTCATTCTTAATTAATTATGAGTATGATTTCTTTCGTAACTTTAAATTTAAAAATGTTAAATAAATTTTCATAGTTCCTGTAATATGGTTGGAATTTTTTGCATTCAACTGAACCATCCCACTGAACACCTTTACAAAATTTGGCCCATCGGCTGGTCTTTTCTCCAACCTAAAAAAAAAGAAAAAAAAGTTAAGAGAGAGAAATCCCCCTCCCCACACACACACTTTTAAAATGGATGTATGCTCCGCTTTCGACGTATTCCAGTTAGACTTTAAAAGGACAATTGTCTTCTTCAAGTTCCCTGCCAGTTCCTGTCTCTGTGTCTAGTGATGTTGGAATAAAGAGTATATCATCACCCCTCCACTTAAGCGACGAGCCATGGTTGCCTGATTGATGTGCCTGTGATGCGCGGCGCCGTTTCTTCAAATACGCTGTGTTTTTTTTTATTCAAGACTGCTTAGTCCTCAGTGCTCACTCCTGCGATCCATGCATGTTTCCAAAAATGCCATGCAGTCTGGCAAATAGTGGATCTCACCTGTAATTGCCATCTACGGCAGTTGTGTTTTCTGCGATTCCTGTTTTCTTTCATGCGATCTGTTATTTCTTCAATAAGTGTGTCAACATAAAAAAAGAGTAATAGTTCTGCACCAGTGTACTCGACAAAAAAAGGGCACCTGTTAATGTCCACATTCATCACACATCATTTTTGGTTGTTTGTGAGATAGCTAAAAAAAAAATGAAACCTATTGATTCTTACAAAAAAGTGCACCTGACAATGTCAAAAATTCATCGTGCTTCATTCCGAATATTGCCTTTGTGATAGAATGTTTTTTTTTTTCTTTTCAAAATGTGTTTTTACGCAAGTTAATCTAAAAAAAAGTGTTTCTCACTTAAAATGTGAAGGACGCATCATTTTCCAAGTACGGGCTTTTCTGTGACTTAAATGAAAATCTCAAAGTGAACTTTTAGTAAAGACTTGACAGTATGGGAAATAAGTCTAGATATTTTCGAAAAAAAATAGTTGCGTTTCGGTTCAAATACTTCTAATGTGACACTAGTTGTGTTAATTACTACAGTTAAAAAGTGCATTTTTATATAGTGTTAAAAAAAAAGTAAGAATACACTACAAATTGCAACATGAACATTTTTTTTTCCTTTTTAAAATCTTAATTTTAATTAGTACAGTATTTCCTTTTTACATTTTTTTTTTTGCAGTTTCATCTCTTTTCATGCTATGATAAATGTTTCTATATTCATACTTGTTTAAAGATTTTATTACTTCATACAATTCCATATAGTTTTTATTAAGGCTGCTTATAAAATATGATAGCCGGAAGAGAGAATATATCGGCTTTATAAAAAAAAAAAAAATTGTTTTTTTTTAAACCGTTAAACTTGCAGCTATATTTCTAAGCTGCTCTTTGCAAGTTAATGTTTAAAAGGTGAGTGCTATTTCCGTTCACAGTTATGTTATGTATGTTTATATACTTTATTTTCATGCATGACAGGGATTTTCTTGGTTTAATATTTATCTTGAAAGATAGTAGTCTTGCATTCCTTGTCGCTGTTGGACAAACAATAGCTTTTAAAATTTATCTAATTTATCTGTTGCACATTTTGTTGCTTTTAATTATAGTTATGAATGACATATTTTTAACGAAAGGTGTGTTTATTTTTTAATTTAATTTCTATTTTGATTGAAAAGAGATGTATTTGTATTTATCTCTGTTATGAATATTTAATATGTTAGGTAATATTTCATCTGCTTTTAAAAATATAAGTTGTTACTTACAGATTGGCAGTTGAAGTGTAAAGTAAAATTTATGAATAATTGAGATGCATTTCTAAGAGTATAAAAAAAAAGGGTAGCAAATTTTTTTAAGTGTGTTGCATTTGATTCATATTAGAAACTTCCTGGGTATCTTGCATTGACACATTGACGCACTTCAGAGATAATATATTCCTTTTATTTTATCCCCAGGCCTTGAATTTGCTTCTCTGTTGTTTTATCATTTGTTGGACATAAATACGCTGGCTCGTATGCTGTCTGTTAACGGTATGATTTAAATAATATGTTGTGTCATATTGCAACTTATTCAGTATAGTGTCTTTTATGAGTAGTTCTCTGGGGATTATTAGATTTTTTTTATTGTTAGTTAAGATGTTGTCATTCAGCCTTTCTTAGAAATAGTGATAAAAAAAAGTCTATAGATATATTTATCTTAGATTGTAAATGACTTGCTTTTAAATACCTTTTTACACAATTAAATCTGTGACACACTTTTTGCAATTTTTTTTAGAGTTAATATACTTTTTTTTCTATGCAGAAAGTTTTATGTTTTATGACTTTAGTATAAATTTTTTTGCACTGATTAAGAGTAATGGGAAATATGTTAGATTTGCATATTGGTGACAATTTAAAATAATTATAGAGGATGTGAGCATAACATTTTTTTTTCTCAGTTAGATGTGGGCACTTGATTAGAAATTTACATACAGTTGGCGTAATCATAATTAAAAAAAAAAATAATAGATTATTTTATCTTTCACATAGATATTTTCTTGGATGGTGAACTTTGGCAAAATATTTAGTAAGTTTAGATTAGTTTATCCTGGTATACATTTTCTTTAGGCATATTACATAGCTCGAGTCATCATGCCATGGTTACAAAAAAATATTTTTTTCCCTTTGGATCTCGTTTGCTTTTGCAAAATATATAAGATGTACAACATAGGTTTGACGTATAGTTTTAAACAGTTATTTTTTTGTATGTTTCTCCATGACATGCATTCACATTAATACATTGTTTTTTTTTTGTTTTTTTGTGTGTAAGTTTGATTGCTAGTACTTCTGTCATGGTTTATGAGGGATACTTCAGTCATAACGCTATTTTCCATGGGATAGCAAAATGTCTGAGGTGTGTATTTCGATCTATGGTTAAGCAAGTTGGCCGCTAGCTTAATCAGGGATCGGATATGTTTTCTTACATATTTCATGGAGTTACACTAATATTAATTTTACAATTGGTGTAGTGTTCACATTTTTTTTAAATTGCCAAAATTCACCTGTAATTGTTTCCTAATGCTGATTATGTATACCACTTTTACACTAGTTTACACTTTTATTTCTAACTTGCTATGGGCAGATAGCATTGTTAGGCATTAATCACACATGTTTTTCCCCCCTCTCATGCACATGGCTTGTGATGTCATATTTGGCCTGGTACTTCACACACACACACATTTGCTCGTTCAGTTTTGCTGATTTTGTTATGTTTCAATTAACACTCACTATAGTTAAGGACATTCATTACCATCTGTGCATGTATAGGTGTCTTTTATCAGCATTTGTGTTTAGCTTAAAAATTGCATTTTTTTTCACTGCATTCACAACTTCGTAGTTGTTTTTAGATAGATTTTCTTTTAATGTCAAATGTTTTTTAGTTGGTGTGTTTAAAGGTTTTGCAGAAATTATAACATAATTTTACTATTGTACAGTGTTTGCACAGTCATCTTAAAGTTTTATGCAAGGGATCATTAACAGGGTGTACATTTTTACACATGCAGCTAATGTACTGTTAAATTTCATTGTTTATGCGCGGCTGGTGACTCGTTGCTATTTTAGTTATAACATAAGGTATCTTTTATTATAACTGACATGATATTTGATATCGGTAAGAATCTTTTTTATAAAGTTTTGTCACATGCATAATGTGAGCTGTTAGGTACACTTTATTTTTTTAAAGGGCTATTCACATATAGTCATTAAACTAAATCTTTGGCATTTTTTTTTCTTCAGATTTAATTTTTTTTAATTTGTGAGTTCAAGTCTCACAGTTGTCTTGTGACGGATACATACACTCATACCACATAAGGTACATTGCTTGTTATTTTTGCTATTAATATGTTTTTTTCCCTTTCATTCTTTTCTTGGATGATGTTTGGCTTGCATAACTTCTACAATTTTTAGCGTAGAGTTATACATTTTATGCACGCTTCTGTTAACTTAAGACAGTAATGACTTTGGCAGATGCAGTTTTATTTTCTTTTTAACCCTTAGGCAACCACTTATTCAACAGTCTTTTGACAAATAGTTCATGTGTTGGGTATTTGTTTGTGTTACACAGCATTTGCTTATTTAGAATACCTTTTTGTGCATTCATATACATACATTACAATACTTCATGTGTTGATTTACATATTTTGTTCATTTGCTTTTACACAGTGTACTTTGCTAGCGATTTATTTGGCAGTATTTCTTTTTGTTTTATTTTTCTCATTTTGTAGTTCATTGAGTTGTACACACTGGCTGGTTTAGAGTTTAACCAGAGTTTACACGCACATTACAAGTAGTTCATTTGTTTTATTAACCCTTATTCATTACATTTTGATGATAACTCATTAATTATGTAATTGAATCTCACTCGTATGCAAGTGTCTTGGGTTATTACACATATACTGTCTGTTTATTTTGTTGGCAAATACATTACAATTTTACTTCATTGACACATTAATACATATAGTTTTTAGTTCATTGAGACATTAATACATATAGTTCATGTGATATTATACAATTTGTTCATGTGTTTACTTACACTTTGTGATGCTTGCGTACACTTTTGTTCATGTGTTTATTTCAGGTAGTTCATGAGCTTGGGAGTTTCCCCTCCCCTCCCTCCACACACATACAGTTTCTCCTTTTACTTTTCTATCTTTTAAATTTTACACCATGTTTCAATATTAAAATACTTCTTTTATTTTTAACAAGGTTTTTTTGTGTTTGCATAATGTCATAACATATCAATGGCATCATCACTTTGTCTCTATACAAAGATTTTAATGTTTCTAGGAGTTATCCGTCACATGACATATTAAACTACACATACGTTTCGAATTTGTTTACTTTTAAATGTAACATTTTTTACACTTTCATTGGATACTTCTTACTTGGTGGTGGCAGATCTAGTAAGATATCTTGCTACACTATACAGGGTGTCCGGTCTCAACGGTGTCCAATGGCTAATTCCTAAACCGTTAGTCATAGACATATAGTTCCAATTACAAAAATGTTTTAAATCAGGTAAAGAAACATTTTAAAAGCGATTTGGGTCAATAAAAACATTTCTTTAAAAATTACGATATTTAAATTTTTATACGGTCCCCCGGTCCTATAAGTTATATTTAGTAATTTTTTCCTATTACACTGACAAGTAAGCAAAAAAATTCCCATTCATATAACGCTAAAATTGAGCGAGTTATGAAACTTTAAAAATGCATGACTTATGCCACTTTCGTACTCAGAAAACAAATGAGTTCGGCTTGGCTTTGAGGGATCATATTCCAAGTGTTTAAAGTATTCGAAGATCTTACTTCATGTGTATATGCGCTTTAAAAAAATCCTACATGTATTATGATTAAGTCTCAAATTGGCTAAAATAACACATGTTTTATTTTGTCAGGATTTGAGACTGTTTCTCTTATGATTTCTTTTAACAAAAATTATGTTTTTTTATAAATTTTTATGTTACTTCAACAATCGTATGTAAGTTTTTCCAGTTCAAAATTTGTACTCGAACTTTAACCCTCTTTTAAATATCCGATCGAGATAGCATTTTACATACTGGCGCAAATCCGATAACAATCCAATATTATTAAAATTTTCGGTGGTTACCATTTATACTTATTTTACATGATAACACAAAAAATTTCGGATAGATTTCTGCCAAGGAGTTTAGGAAAAAGTTTTAGATTAAATAATACAAGACTGCGATTGTTGGGTTTTTCAACTTTTATGTATTTTTTAGCGCTAAATCCGAAAATTACCTTAATTTTTAACCATCATGTCAGGATACTTCTCAAATCATAAATTTTCTAATTTAAAGAATAACAAAAATCGAATACTATAAAGTAGAGGAGATGGTTGTGTTTTTTAACTTTTGATAATTGATTTTTACGCAATTTTTAGCACTGAATCTGAAAATGACCTTCATTTTTAACCATCACGTTAGAATTTTTTTGCAAATCGCAAATGTGTAAGTTAAAATATATCGAAAAATCTCATACTATAAACATATGTAAAACATTTTTTATTTTATTTTATTTTATTAAAAAATTATTCTATATTTTTGCTTATCCTGGCATTCTTACAGCTAAACAGCTGAGTGGTCCGATGAGATGGGGGAGGAAATTCAATTTTAACATTGAACTTCTTTTCTTAACTTTGCAATTTGCAATTTGCGAAAAATCCTGATATCATAGTTAAAAATGAATGTCAATTTCGGATTCAGCGGTACAGAATATATAAGAATCAATTATCAAAAGCTAAAAAAACAAGACATAACCCAAATTTTGCAGGCTTGTGTAATCTCTAATAATATTTTAAAATACGTATCATTTTGTAAAGAATTGAGGCTGTTAATTTAAAATCATTTTATTTAACAAAAATTCTGTTTTTTCTTTCTTCTTAAATGTTTATTACAAATTGTATATTTTCCATCAATATGCCAGAATGATTAAAGATTTCAAATTTATATTGCAATGTTAATTTTACTCCCAAACATTTTTTATATCTGACGAAATTATATTTCGACTAAATTTGTGAATGACCCCCAATTTGCAGCAAAAAATATGCTCTAACTTTAAACAGCTATTACTCCGTCAATTTTAATCGTAGAATAACGGGACTTTTTTTGTATTACTTGTCAGTGTAAAAGGAAAATTTCACTAAATATAACTTATAGGACCGGGGGACCGTATAAAAATTTAAATTTCGTAATTTTTTAAGAAATGTTTTTATTGACCCAAATCGCTTTTAAAATATTTCTTAACCTGATTTAAAACATTTTTGTAATTGGAACTGTATGTCTATGACTAACGGTTTAGGAATTAGCCATTGGACACCGTTGAGACCGGACACCCTGTATAAAATAGTTTGAAATTTCTTATTAAATTTTTTTTATAAGTTTGCCAGGAGTTAAATTTTGATCAATACACGGAAAGTCAGGATGACAGTGCGTAAATTCATTAAATGCTAAAGTATAATATACTGTTTTTTTGGAAAGCGGGAACTTAGTTAAAGTGCAGGAATCTAAAAAAACAACCCCCTTATTATTTAAGGCAGAAGCCATAAGCTGATGCCACTAAATTTCACAATATTTCAATACTTAGGGCTACACTTCTTGCGTGTGTGCACCTTCCACAAGTTTTGTCCCTGGTAGTCCTGTGCGTTATGCACAAATTTTTTAGACCAGTAATGATGCAACTTAAGATAATACAAATGACAATAATTTTATAAAAGGATTCACCAGGATTCACCTTTCCTTAAAGTAAGATTTTTTTTTACTGGTGTGTTTTTGTCCTTTGATTTTATTTGCTTGCATTTTTTTAATATTATGATCCCATGTACGATCAAGTTTTGAGAAGTGGTAAATACAGTAAATGCTTCTCTATATGAATAGATACATGACTAAAAATGCTGGTACCAGCGCCACAAACACAATGCCACACAAAAAAAAATATAGGATCCTGTGTCATCAACTAATGTGGCACGTTTATTTTGTGGAATATTTAATTTTAAAAAAAGATTATTTTGAATATTGTGAGCGCTCAGTCATAGATATAACACAATTGTTGTGAATTGTTTTGAAAGCAAGCAAATATATTTTTTTCTACTTACTTATATTTGTATAAAATATTTTACAGGAGCTAACGGGTAATAGTTTCACAGACAAGTTAAAATAGGTTTCTTGTTAGATATCAACTTAAATAGTTAATTTTACTTATTTTGTCATGGTACATATTCTGTAAGTGCGAAGGTGGACAAAATATTTTAAGTAGATATAAAGCTGCAACGTACATGTTTCTGCTTTCTTCTGTTGTCGGGGTGAGTTATGTGACAGCGTTTCTGTCCCATAGCTATCAGTTTTATTCAAAATTAATTTAAAACATACCTTTCTTACTTTTAGATCATATTATGCCCCCCCCCCCTCTTTCCTATACTGAAATATGTGATAAAATTCATTTCTCAAAACCATCCAGATTTTTATTAATGTGTTTTCTTTCTTCTTTCTAAAAACATCTTTATTTCAGGCGCTCAAAGATTCATTTCTTTTTTCCCTTTTTCCCTTATCTGTCCGTTACCGCTCCCAGTGCAAAGAAATAAATAAAAATTATAAGACGCGACTGCTAGTAACAATATCTCTTCATTTAATTACATCGGATTTTGCCCACCGCAGTGAAAAGTTTCCTTATCACTGCTAATATGGAACCGTTGAAAATCTTTTAACAACAAATGTGAAAGGAATGTATTTTATGCGATTCGCTGCATATTCCCTTCCATCTGTCTGCAGTATGTAATCGTAAGTAACATTTGTTTAAGCGAATGCCAGTCTGTTATATAAACACCTCCCAGATGTTTCTGCCGTCTCTCTCATCGAAATGAGATGCGGTTTTTAAAATCACGTTTCATGGATGTTAAATCTATTTGTCTGTTGGTTTACCAGATGCCTTTCTTGGCATTTCGCGATTGTATGTTGCGGGCATTTTTTAACGTAATCATTTCGGTTAGATAATGTTTCACAGGATTTGTGGGCTGGCAACCATTTTCCATCACGCGTTTCATTGTACTCATCGGGGTTGCTGGGTTTTTTTGGGATAATCATTTGGCTCGCGAATAAAACCTTTGTCCACAGTTCGTTCAGGGTGCCAATGTTTGAATTTGGCGATGTTGTAGTGACTAGTGTTATATGATTCTTATGAAATAACGATCTCTTCAAACTTCTGATATCGATCAAAAAGGATGTAACACCTTCGTGATCTGTGTGTCACGCCAAGGCGTACCTTTTAAACATGGACTCTCTCTCACTCTTAATTAATTATGAGTATGATTTCTTTTGTAACTTTAAATTTAAAAATGTTAAATAAATTTTCATAGTTCCTGTAATATGGTTGGAGTTTTTGCATTCAACTGAACCATCCCACTGAACACCGTTACAGTGCGATGTTTAGAAGTTTAAAATTTTGCAGTAAAGAAAATTGCAAAACCAAAATTTCATTTCAAATTTCAAAGTGATGCCATTCGCAAAATGCCGAATGCGTTACACACAGATATGTTTGTCCTTTATAATATAGATGAGGTCCTGACAATTCAAACACTTACATGTTGAGATTTAATTTTCGTCGCCTGGTTTTGCACATGCTTATACAACTGCATATAGTTGGGCCCTATGTGATAAATAATAAAAAAAATCTGCAAATATTTTTATATATATCCTACTATTTAACGACACATCAACTTTTTGTGGCACTTTATATTCTTAAAAAGGGTAATTCTTAACATGGAATTTTATTTTTATAATGAATCGTTATCTTTTAAATTGCGTATTAAAGCAGGCTAAAACTTTTTATTTTATTTTAATAATTATTTTATATCTATATTCAAAAATGCAGCAAAATTAAAATGAACTTTGCATTAATAATGTACTGTCATTTAACAATGAAAAATTTTGTCTAGTTGAAAAGTTAATTAAATAGATACTTTTCTCTTTCCTTTGAACAATTTATCTTATATATTTTTTTAAATAACTAAATTTCGAAAGGAAAAATAACTGTATTATTCTAAAAAAAAAAAAAATAATAATAATAAATAAATAAATAAATAAAAATGCCTTAAAATTATCTTTTGCAATTTCTGTGGGACTTTTTAAAAATCATTTCTAAATATTCTCTAACAAGTTTCAGAAGTGATCCTATTATACGTGCTAAATTTATGGAGGTTGACATTTCAGTTACTTCTAAAATTAAGTCAAAGACATGAAAAAATGCTGTTCTTTTTAAAACGTTCATATTTCTTTACCGAATGAAAACAATTAAGTAGGAGGTCCACGTATGAGCTAGTGGGAAAAAAAGGCTATTGCAAGAAATAAGGGATTTGTATATAGTCCAGTCAATAGGGAATTTTACCCAGATAATTAATGGTAGTACTGGAAATCGGCTTGCTAGATGTTTTTTGGGTCGCTGAATCCGAATTTGTAATTTCCCACCAAAATTTCCCCCGGCAACCTCCCCAAATTTTGGTAAAAAGCACCCCCCAAAAAAGGTTTTTATTAAAAAAATCAATTTTTTTATTGTTTTAGAGAAAAAGTATCTAGAAATTCAGAAAGTAGACAAAATTTCCAAAAAATTATATATAAGACACTATGACTTAGGATGAAGGGGAAGGGGGGATCTGCTTCGGAACGTGCGCGCGGTGCTGCGTAAACTAAGTTGCGCAATTCCACTTAACCACTCACACGTTTACATTCGCCTTCCCATCTCCCCTCCGAACTTTCTCTATAAGGTTTACTTTAAGATTTTTGGGTCGCTGAATCCGAATTTTTAACTTTCCCCCAAAAATGTCCCCCCCCCCCGAAACCCCCCTCAAATAGTTGTTTTCAACTTAAATTTCTTATTGTTTCAGGGGAAAAGAATTACAAATTTCAGAAACTAGACAAAATTTGCAACAAATAGGATATGTGACATTAGGAATTAGGATGGACGGGGAGGGTGAGGGCTGCCTCTGAACATGCACTTCGCCGCAACGTGCACTAAATTAGGAAGTCCAGGCAATAGGGGATTTTATCTGGCAAAATTAATACTAGTTCTGGATTTCGACTCACTTTATGTTTTTCTGATCGCTGAATCCGAATGTGTAACTTTCCACCAAAATTTCACCCGACAACCCTCCAAAAAATTGATTTTTTGAAAAAAATTGATTTTTGAGAAAAGCGCACGGGGAATGTTCCAAGGCAGCCCCCTCTCTCCCCATTTATCCTACGTCATAATGTCATCTATCCAATTTGTTGCAAATTTTGTCTAATTTCTGAATTTTGTAATGATTTTCCTCTAAAACAATAAGAATTTTAAGTTAAAAGCAACTATTTGGGGGGGAGGGGAGGTTCGGGGGGAAAATTTTGGGGGTAAGTTAAAAATTCGGTTTCAGCGACCCAAAAATCTTAAAGTAAACCTTAAAGGGAAAGTTCAGAGGGAAGATGGGAGGGCTAATGTAAACGTGTGAGTGGTTAAGTGGAATTGCGCAACTTAGCCCACGCAGCACTGCGGCGCATGTTCCGAGGCAGATCACCCCTTCCCCTTCATCCTAAATCATAATGTCATATATCTAATTTGTTGCAAATTTTATCTACTTTCTGAATTTTAAGCTACTTTCCCCCTAAAACAATAAAAATATTGATTTTTTTAATAACAACCTTTTTTGGGGGGCTTTTTACCAAAATTTGGGGAGGTTGCCGAGGGAAATTTTGGTGTTGAAGTTACAAATTCGGATTCAGCGACCCAAGAAACATCTAGAAAGCCGATTTCCAGTACTACCATTAATTTTGCTAGGTAGAGTCCCTATACGGTCTCTATTGCCTGGACTGATAAAGAGGATCAATTTATGACATAAGCGTTGACAACTGACTGGCATGCAGAATTTTTTCTAGGAAGGAGATAGTGTTTAGCTGGTACTTTATTAGTATTTCAAATTACATACCAACATAAACACCAAAAATGCTTCATTAAAAAGTCCTGGCATCGGGTTTCGATTTATTATTTGTTCAATATCGTACAGTATTTTATTGAAGGAATAATATCTTAGACAATTTGAAAACATTCGTTGTTTATGGTGAACAGTCTTAGTGAATGAAATGGGTAAATATAAACTAAATTATATGAAGTTTCCACTTGTAATGGGCTATAAAGAAAACAGCAAAACAAAACTTCGAATAATAATAATATTAATAATAATGACATTAAATAAAATAAATAAAAATTAATAACTTTAAAACAAATAAGTATTTGTGTTTCAATAAGTATATCTCAATTCTGATTAATTAAAGAAGGTTGTGTAGAGGAAGGATTTGAGGAAATATTTGCATATAATAGAAGGAAAAAAATTAAGCACAGTTTTTGTTTAGAATTGAATTGGTGATAATTTAGAGGTTCTGAACAATGCATGAAACCACAAGAAAATGACATATGTATTTAAGGTAGTTTATAATATATATAAAATACATGATAATAATAATAAATTAAAACATCAATTCTCTTTTATTAAATCGTCCCCTGCAAAATTATGTCACATTGTTCAATCACACAAAATTTCAACGCGATAGGATTCCATTATGACGAATTATAACAGATTAAATTTCTCGGACTCTTATATTCAGATTTTAACAAAATTTGGTGGAATTGATGAAAAATGATAATGGCCCCAAGCGGTGTTGAGCCATACAATGTTTGGCGGGCCTATGATGATTAGAGTCCGAATTATAAGGTGATGGGCACCAAAATGGCTAAGGACCAAAATGGCAAGGGGCCAAGATGGCAAGGGAAAGGAATGGCTAGGGACCCAAATGGCATCGATACCGAAACGGCGGGACCAAAATGCCAGGACCGAAACTCCAGGACTGAAATGTCGTGTACCCTGATAAGATAAATCTGAAAAGTGGGTTGAATTGTTTAATGCATTCAATTTTCTATGTAAGCTAACGCCGTTAAACAATAACATATAGTAGGAATATAAAAAAAACTTACTAATTGTGTAATTTGAAAAAAATAATCAAGTTATAATTTATTTTACTTTTATAATGAGATAAATGAAAGAAAAAATTTAAAAAATAAAACTATCATACAATGACAGTCAATCATGTTATGTCAAATCAGTCAATATTCAAACAAAATCACAAACAGCGTTTTGTTAGCCTCCAATATGCTATTTCTTTCAGGCAGCAGTTAAAATGTCGTCCCTAAAAAATAACATTACGTTACAAAAGCCAGTCATAAAACGAAGCAGATGAATAATTCTACGGTTTACTACTGATAATCTCTACTGCATTTTTTTTAACTTCTAAGCATAGCACATTTTAAATTTTTACACCTTCGTATAGGGAAAAAATACTTTTAACAGTAATTTGTTTGAAAACGATATCTAAATTTATTTTTGATATACCGTATATATACCGGGTGGGGGTCGACTTATACACAAGGCAAAAAAAAGAAAAAAAATCGTAAATAATAGTCAAACAATCGGTAAATGGGAAAGTCCTATAAGTAATCACATGAGAGATAAAAGCGGACAATGGTCATTTCCCTGTGATTGACGAAAAGAAAAGTTCAACAATAATGTCCTGCAATTGTTCTGCACCCATTTTCTCTTCGGACCAAATTCCCTTCGATACAGGGACATTCCTTTTAACATTTTAATCTCCTTTTTAAAAAGAGCTCAACTTGAGAATGCTTCTAGATATGTCTCCTAAAAATTCTACAATACAAAAAAGCACTACATTTGAGCAGCCTAAAAAGTTGTTTACCCTTGTAAATAAGGCTTTAATCGATTCGTGAATACATTATTTTTTCTTTTTAAATATCATTGAATTGATGTGAATAGGTTTCAAAATAGTTCAAGCTACTTCAGTTTTACATAATTATACAGTTTTAAAACGTTGAATTAAAAAAAATGTCTGATTAGATACGTAAAAATGTTTACTAATTTAAAGAAATGTTATTATTATTATTATTTATTTTATTTTTAAATCCTCGATTACAAATCATTTTACTACCAAAATGTGGTTCGACTTATACACGAAAATTTAATTTTTTTCAAACTTTTGCTTAAGAATTGAGGGGAGGGCTGGGGAGTCACCTTATACACGAGTATATACGGTATTAATTTTTTTTTTTGTAGATTTAATGCCATTTCTATAATAATGGCTACTAAAGTACTCGATTTCTGTAGAAAGTAAAGGGAAAATAGTAGACTACTATATCATTTTGTCGCTATTTTCTCATAACAACTGAAAATAATGTAATTAAAATACTTTCTATTTTGAAAAACTATAAATGAATGATTTCTGTTTAAACATAGAGTTATTATAAACTATATTTAATTTTTAGTATCCAAATAATTGTTATAAACAAATGAAAGCATGTGAATCATTAGATAGCCTTTTTTTTTGTTTTTGCCGTGTTTCGGCATCAGTTTTTGCTGCTCCTGTATACTGTATACCTTGTCTGGTTCCATTTTTTTCCGAAATAGTGACGCTTGTGTTTATATACTGTTTGTACTTTTCTTTTCTTAATTTTACATATGTTCGAGGAAGCTCACCCCCCCCCCCTTCCCTCCCTTTTATACGCCAATGTCAATTGACAATTTGATATAATTTTTCTAGCATTGTACTTATGCCTTAAATCTCTCACTATTTTCCTGGTTATCGAAAGCAAAACAAGGAGAAAAATGCACGAAAATGTATCTTTAGTTGGAAAAATGCTGGTCAGATCAAAAGTTAGACAAAACGTTGCTGGGTTTTAGAAAGTCAAACTTGGCTTTTTGTTAAGGAAATGCTAAATGAAAGCAATTATATACAATTCATGAGTACAAAACATGTCAAGCATGAGCGTCTTTCTTACCAATTTTCAGATGTTTTCCTGATCTTCTATTTGTCTCCGTGTTTTGTTCATGCTCTACTTTGCACAATCAGAATCCGAGAAAGCATGTGATGGTGATGACCTAGCACCAGGTTCCAAGCCGAAAAAGCGTTTAATCAGTGCTACAAGTTGTTACTATTCATGCATTAGTGATTAATGAAATGTAAAATAATTTTTTTAGCACTACACACCTAACAGAGAGCCCAATCATTTTCATTACGCCATCAGTAAGTCTGGTTCTTCACAAATAAAAAGTCCTTTTATCGTTTGGTAAGCTTTTGAATCAACAGAGATAATAGAACATCTTTGCAATTATTTATCCGTTAAAATTTTCTGCAGTCAATATGACATTTGCTTATTTTGAAACATTTATTTACGAAAGTGCCTTACATTAAAAAAAATACGCTGAAAATAAATTTATCTGAAAGGAAAATTTTGTCTGAGTGAGTTTGTTTACTCGCCGTGTTTTTTGGAATGAATGAAAGGGTGTTTTGCCTGCACATCGAGTAATTATTATGAGGAAGTAATAGGAAATGTTTTTGATCTGCGGTGATATTTTGAATTAGAGATATTTATGGCAAGTTTCTTTGACTAATTTAAAGGGTTAATACTACGAATTCATTTTTTCATACGAGAGTTTTTTTGTGGGGAGGGGGGAGGGTTGGGTTGGGTTGATTTTTTGACGGCCAATTATCTACACGAGGGGTATAGGCCCGGGGGAGTGCCCTCCGTGGGGGTCTTTCTAAGGGAACCTAATCCGTATTAACGCATGGAAAATCCACGGCTCGAAGAAAACCACGAAAACTCCGAACGATTAGGCCGACGGGCGCGATTGGGATCGAACCCAGCACCTCCCGTCTACCAGCTTCGAGAGCAGAACCTCTCCGCCACTGGTGGGGCGGGGAGGGGGGAGGAGAAAGGTGATTCTCGCACTATAAATTTCGCTTTTTGGCCAAGTGTTTTCAATATTTTTGTTTTATCATTGCGTTTAATGGGAGCCGAAAAACATTTAATTTCTGTGATTTGATTTCGCTGAAAAAAAAGAAAGAAAATAGCCTCCTATAATTTGTGAGAAAACTTAATTTTTGTACATTTGTAATTAATTTGAAAAACATATTTGTACGAACGAAATTTGTTTGGATGAATTTTATTTGATTAAAAGTATATAAATAATATTTTTGTGTTCTTGTGAAATTAGCTTTGAATATGCGTTGACGGGTACGGCTGCTATGAATTCGGAGATCAAATTCCTCTTTTTTAGTACTTTCCACCGTAGTTGAAAACTGCTTATGAATTCGATTTGTTTGCCCGTCTGTCTGCCCTTGCTCTAACTCGTGTAAATACTGTCCGATTGCCATGAAATGGATATATGTTATTCTTGGGCTTTAGTATGGCATGTTCGGTATTGAAAAGGAAGTGTGTAGCATTTTAGGTTCATTTACAGGGTTACTCAAAAGAATTCCGTTACATTACGGTACACGGGGATAAATCACTTGTCGTGTATTTTAATGATATTACAGTATTTAAAACATATTGAAATTTACTTCACTGGGGTTTACTATAAGGTTCTTACTATAGAATAGGGTGTGCATAGAACGTATCGTTTATTGACAGGAACACACAAAAGTATTTGGATATAAAAGAAAATGAGCAATAATTGAACTATTGAAGCCAACGCACAATAATTGCTGGACATGCGTTTTCATTTGTGGCATGCATTTTTAAATTGAGCTATTTTTTAAATATTACTTGTTGTGTATCAGTTCTAGATCATATACAAGGTCGAAAAAAAGTTCTGAACAACATTCGTCTATTAGCTGAAATTGCAGAGCGGAAATTTTTAACTGTGCTACGTGTTTAACTGAACTGACTTTTAGCATATTATGTAGTATGCATACATATCTGTAGATCGTATACAGGGCTGTAAAAGTATCCTATATTTTAACGACTATTCGTGATAATGGCAGAAATCATATTTTTAAATGCATTCTGTATTTTACAAATTGTTCATTAGACGTCATATTCCACCTTTGTAAATTGTGAAGTTTTGTAGTATTCTAAATGTGTTGTAAAGTGTTTCATAATCTGTGCTGTATGCATTTTTTTTTTAGAAATCGCGTTGTTAAAACTGTGTTTAATATTATACTGCGTGTCTCTTATCGTTTATCAATGAAAAGAAACTTTTTCTCTGCTCCCCATGGCAACGAAGCGCGCGCGATGCGCGCGCATCCTACTTTAGAATGCGACTTCAGTATTATTGCTGGAACGATAGGAAGAGATGTTTCGATTTCAAAAGCATGATCGCTGTAATTTTTTTACAGTTTGTTGATGAGGCTAAGCCTCCCTTTTTCGAAAAACCAGATTAAGTATTTGATAATACTTATTGTAAATATGGATAGAATCATGTATCTGTAAATATTCATTAAATATTTCAAGAAAAGAATTCAGAAAGCACCTCCTTCATTGAATTTATGTTCGAATGTTTTGAAATTTTCCACATGGTGCATCACGCCGAAAAAGAAAAAAAAAGTATTTGTTACCTTTTTAATGTCTTCAAAACACAAATAAGGAAATAGAGGATAGTAAGTAATAAGAAGACGGCAAAGGTAAAATAAGTGTTTCATATTTTATTTCGAAATGTCTGCTTTAGAAAAGTTGAAAAAGAACCGAACAGTTTTGAGAACAGCAGTAACAAAGCTGATTAATAATATAGAAAATGTTATGAAGGATAGTCCAATAGATTTTGATAATTTAGAAGAATTATTTATTCAGTTACATACTAAAGCAGAATTATTGAAGTCAGTTGACGAGAAAATTAAGCCCCTTTTAGGGTTAGACGACTATGAAACTGAAATCAATTCTGTTTATGATTACGCGGATCAGTTGCAAAATTCCGAGTGAAGAAAAAATTATCCGAAAACAAAAAAATTGTTAATATTGATTTAAATAACAGTCAAGATTTAAAATCAAATGTGATTAATGATGAAAACTCAGTTGTTAAATTGCCAAAACTCAATATACAAAAATTCTATGGCGACTGTACGCAATTTATTTCATTTTTTAATACCTTTAAAAATACAATTCACGAAAATAAATCGCTTTCGAAAATTGAAAAATTTCATTATTTGAAGAGTTATTTATCTGGAGCTTCGGCTAAAGCTGTAGAAGGTTTTGAAATATCAGAAGCTAATTATGACGCAGCATTGAAAGTTTTAGAAACGCGTTATGGTCAAAAAGACGTGATAATTAATCATCACCTGAACAAGCTTCTTAATTTATCCCCTGTTTATAAGGCTAACGAAATTCAAAAATTGAAAAAAAATTTTACAGTGATATAGAAATAAATGTTCGATGTTTGCCTACATTAGGACTCGAACCAGCAAATTATGGCTCCATGCTTATCGCCGTAATTTTAAAATTAATACAGGCAGAATTAGCTTTGGAATATAATAGACAAAATGTAGGTAATTTAACACATTCAGATATACATAAATTATTAGATTTTCTGCACACTGAAATAAGAAGCTGAGAACACACATTTTTTTCGAGAATGAAAGCATTTGTAAATAATAAAACAAAAATCAAGAGTCAAACAACAAAATCTGAATTTAAATCTACTTGTGAATTTATGAACATTTCGAATGATAAATCGACTTCAGATAGAGGCAGCTGGCTCATTGCATTTTTTGCAACGATAGTAAACATTCATCTGATTTGTGTAGGGCTGTTGATGTAAACACTAAAAGAAATTTGTTGAAATCTCAAGGAAGATGTTTCCTTTGCTTAGGCAGGAAACACGTTTATCAAAAATTGTAACTCTAAAACTAGTTGAAGGAAGTGTTCAAGCAGACATAATCAAACGATATGCCTAAAATCTAAATTAATAAAAGAAGTAAATACACCCGAATTAAAAGTTAATGAAAGTTTAACTAGTGAAAAAGTAATGTCGGCTATTTCCTCTACAGAAAATAATAAAATTCTTCTACAAACTTGTTGTGTAAAAATAAAATCAAACGGAAAACAATCTCTAATTAGGTTACTTTTAGATTGTGGGAGCATGCGAACCTTTATATCTGAAGAAATAGCAAATAAATTGAATTTACAGGCAATAAGAAAAGAAAAAATGTCGGTTTTTACATTTGGAAATAAGAACCCTGTTGAAAAAACCTTTGAAGTAGTTAAACTAACTATTGAAAATAAAAATGTACCTAATTCAAAATTAGATATAGAAGCGCTAGTCACCAATCAAATATCAGCTACTGAAATCCCCCCCCACCCCACCTGAAATCAATGATTTGATGAAAAGTAAACAATTTGAAAATTTAACCCTTGCGGACACACCCACATCCAAAGAACCCATTACATTACTTATAGGTGCTGACTATTATTATGATATAGTTACTGGAAATATAAAACATTTGAATAAAAAATTAGTAGCTGTCGACACCATTTTCGGTTGATGTCTACAGGGAAAAACAACTGACAGTTATACGCCCTTAGCATTTAATGTAATAGTAGAAAAAAATTTTATTTCTGAACAGATTGAAAAATTCTGGAATATCGAATCATCCGGCCTTTTCAATACTAAACCGGATTCAGATTTTTCAGAAAACAGCGTTATGAAGCAGTTTGAGTCAGAAATTAAATACAATGATAAGCGATATTCAGTTCGATTTCCGTGCAAGCTTGAAAGGGAATGTTTAAATGACAATCGGAAAATTGCAGAATATAGATTTTTTAAACTCAAACAAAGATTGATTAAAAACCCTGAATTATTTTTTGAGTATAAGGGGGTGTTCGCAGATTATTTGAAACAAGGTATTATTGAGTTAGTTACAGATCCTGAAGAAAAACAAAATGGAACTTTTTATTTACCTCATCGAGAAATAATTAGAACTGATAGGACAACGAGCAGATTACGCATATTTTTCGATGCCTCTGCTCATGACACAGGCTCACTGTCTTTGAATAATTGCCTGCATGTAGGTCCAAATTTGCATCCTGAAATATTTGATGTTTTGTTACAGTTTAGATTTAATCCCATAGCTTTTGAAACTGATATAAAACAAGCATTTCTACAACTAATTATTGATGAAAACGATCGTGATGTAACAATTTTTTTTCACAAGATTTGTTTGATAATTCTAAACCCTTTGAAATTTATAGATTCACCAGAGTGTTATTTGGAATTAGTAGCAGTCCCTTTTTATTGGCTGCAACAATTAAACACCACTTGAAAAAACACACCGAAAAATATCCAAACACAGTAAAATTTTTAAATGAAAATATCTATGTTGATGACGTTATAGGAAGTCATGAAAATATTGATCAAGCCCTATCCACGAGTTTACAATGTATTGATATATTTGAAAATGCAAGTATGCATTTACACAAATGGCATACGAACTCTTTACCACTTAGTGAATCATGGAAAGAAAATGGCATAACTTCAGAAGTAAATTCTGAAGATTTTGGAGAACAAAATCTCCCTTATAAAGTTTTAGGAATCGTTTGGAATAATTCCAAAGATTTACTTTATTTTGATGTTCGAGGTTTAGTTGATTTCGTTTCAAAAAGAAGACACCAAAAGATTTATTCTACAAGTTTTAGGCCGGATTTTTGATCCACTTGGATTCCTAGGACCATTTACATTAAGACTAAAATGTATAATTCAACAAATTTGGAATTTGGGTCTAGATTGGGATGACACCTTACCCGAAGATTTACGTATACTTTGGAGTAGCTGGTGTAACGAGCTCCCTCATTTGAAAAACTTTTCAGTACCCAGATACTATTTTTCTGACGTCACCAATTGGCATGATTATGACCTACAATTGCATATTTTTGCCGATTAGAGCATGAAGGCTTATGGTACGGTTGCTTATTTACGTGCAGCAACAACCACCAAAAATGTTCGAACAGTTTTTGTTGCTTTGAAAAACAGGGTTGCTCCACTGAAAGCACTTACCTTACCAAGGCTTGAATTGATGGCCGTATTGTTGTCTTCCAAGCTAAGTAGTAACATTTTGAAAGCTCTAAAATTGAATGTACCGACTTATTACTGGACGAATTCAAAAATATCCTATTTTTGGATAAAAGGATCCCCTAAAAAGTTTATGCCCTTTGTCAGAAACAGAATTGAAGAGATCCATAAATTGACCTCACCTGATAACTGGTATCATTGTCCTGGTACTGCCAATCCAGCTGATATATTTTCTCGAGGATCAAAAATCTCTAGGATAATCAATGATACAACTTGGTTACATGGACCAGAATAGCTAAGTTTACCTCCTGAGTGTTGGCCAATATCAGAAAACAAAGAAATCGCTTTCTCAGATGAATTAGAATACAAAAAAATCCTAGCGATGTTTTTCAGAGCGAGTGCTAAGTCAAAAAGCTCGAAAATCCCATAAACATTTCAAAATATAGGAATTTAGAGAAACTTTTGAGAATTACCGTTTGGGTAAAGAAATTCATTATGAAGCTGAAAAAATCAACTGAAGTGCAAGACGTAGTAACAACCGAAGAATTACTCGAAGCTGAAATTTTTTTTATACAATCTGAACAAAAACAATTTTATAAGGAAGAAATAGAATCTCTAAAAAATAGTAAATCAGTGGATAAGACGTCATACTTATCAAATTTCATGCCCTTTATTGAAAAAAACGGGTTGATGAGGTTGGACGGAAGGCTCGAATTTTCCAACCTGTCCGCAGAAGAGAAAAAAACAATAATTCTCCCCAAACATTCTTGGTTAACTACTCTAATAGTTCGTCAAGAACACGAGAAAATTATGCATGGAGAGACAGCCAGTACTTTGGCAAAAATTAGATCTCGTTTTTGGATACCTAAAGGTCGTCAGTTGGTCAAGAGTGTTATCAAGAATTGTATAATATGTAAAAAAATATTTCTCCAAACCAGCAGACCAGATCACCGCACTATTACCAAAAGACAAAGCTAGTGAAGCACCGCCATTCTCAATCTGCGGTTTAGACTTCACCGGTCCGATCTATAAAAGTAATTTTAAAGAAACGCAAAAATCTTACATTGTCCTGTTTACTTGCGGTGTGGCTAGAGCCATTCACCTGGAACTCGCGTCTGATATGACAACAAATTCATTTTTGATGGCATTCAGAAGATTCACAGCTAGACGAGGAAATCCCAAAATTATTTATTCTGACAACTCAAAAACCTTCAAAAAGGCCAAAGGTGATCACGAAATTTTATACAACATACTGGCAGACAAAGTATGTTTAAATTTTATTACAAAAGAGAGAATTATATGGAAGAATATTATAGAAAGAGCAGCATGGTGGGGAGGCTTCTATGAGCGACTAGTAAAGTCAGTCAAAGACTGTTTGAGAAAAGTAATTGGTAGAGCACTCTTAAGTTATGATGAATTAGCGACTCTGTTGACAGAAGTGGAAGCAGTTTTGAATACGCGACCACTAACGTATGTATATAGCGACAGCGATGAACCAGAACCTCTTACTCCAATGCACTTTTTAAATTTTGGAAAAGAACTTTCATTTCCTATTAATTTTTTTGAAATAATTGAAGATTGTTCAAAGAGATCAACACTCCTGAAAAGAGAAAAATATCAATCTTTACTATTGAAACAATTGTGGACCAAATGGAGAAAACAATATTTGATGGATTTGAAAACAGCCCATTCCTTGAAAAATCCTAATGCCCATACGCCACTGAAAGTGGGCGATGTTGTTTTGATTCAAGATGACGCAAAAAATAAGTTCCTTTGGAAACTTGGTAAGATTCAGACTGCGATTCCTGGAAGAGATGGCAATATTCTTTCATACGAAATAAAAACAGCGAGTGGAATCTTAAAAAGATCCATCCAGCACTTGTATCCCTCTGAAATACAAAATGACTAACAAATGACTTTTTCCAGACTTTTTATAAACATTCATAAACTTTTATAGACATTTATTTAGTTTGTTTTTTCTGCATTTAGGACTCTAAATATTTTCTTTCTCTTTTTTAATTTTTAGTCTTATTTATATATGGAATCTTTTTGAATTTTGGTATAAGTAAGTATATGATTTAACTGAAAAAAAGTGTGTGTTATTTAACTGTCATTATTTTTACTTTGTTTGAATTTAAAGTGTTTTATTTAGAATTTATTGATATTTTTAATTTGACTAATTAAGTGATTAATTAGATATTGTTTGAATTCTTATATTTACTATTTTGTATTCGAATTTAAAAAAATGTATTAGATTACTGAACCACAGATACGAAAAATTGAATTTTTATGATTTTATGATGGAATTTTGATATGTGAACTCTTTATCAGTTCGGGTGGGGAGTGTGAAGAGAAATTTTTTCTCAGCTCCACATGGCAACGAAGGACGCGCGATGCGCGCCCATTCTACCTTAGAAGGCGACTTCGGTATTATTGCTGGAACGATAGGAAGATATATTTTTATTTCAAAAGCATGATCGCTGTAATTTTTTTACAGTTTGTTGATGAGGCTAAGCCTCCCTTTTTCGAAAAACCAGATTATTTGATAATACTTATTGTAAATATGTATAGAATCATGTATCTGTAAATATTCATTAAATATTTCAAGAAAAGAATTCAGAAAGCACCTCCTTCATTGATTTTATGTTCGAATGTTTTGAAATTTTCCACAATCAATAACTAATTTCTAAGACGTTAGTTTTATTTGTATAGCCAGTTGCAAAAATGTTTCAAATTTTGTTTTGCATCACATAAAAATCGATTTACATTACAATAATTACTTTTCAAATAGATAAGAAAATACCAATTTTATATAGTGCCTTGATCGTATAAGTTTTATTTAAAAGACTAACATTTTCTAACAAGTAAAACAGCAAAAATGTATTCTTGTATTGTCAAAACTTAATGAGTTATGATACTTGGAATTTTATGAATTTTCAATGTTTTAATTACCATAAATATAAAAACATATTTTTAGTGTCAGAAAATGCCAAAAATGCATGAAATTCAAAATATTATAACTAGGTAAGTTTTTATCTTGCAAAAATTAAGTTTTTAACCACAAACTGATTTTAATTAATCTGAATATAAAGCAGCATTTATAATTACGTCAAACAATTATTTAAGACATTTTTTTGAAAGAGCTTCTAATTAAAACATCTGTCGATCGAATACATAGCGATTAGTTATATGTTATAAATATAACAGGTTGCTGGAACCTGTTACCTGTACATGTGTGGAACGACGTAACCTGTTAACCAAAAGTAACTACATTTCCCATCTCTAGCGGATAGTAAATTTTTCGTTTTTTTTTTTTGTTGTTGTTTTTTTTTTGTTTTTTTTTTTTTTGTTTTTTTTTTTGTTGTTGTTGTTGTTGTTGTTGTTCTTATATAGTTGTTAGATTTGGAAGTTAAATGCGTAATAATTTTATGCCAGTATCTGTAATTAAAATTTCCTATTTGAAGAATTTTTCATGCATTTCACCTTTTTTAGGGTATCGTACTTAAAAAGGAAAAACGGAACCATTATAAGATCACTCCTGAGTCTCTTTGTCTGTCTGAATGTCACAGTCATTTTAGTCGTAAATTATAGAACGTGGGAAGTTCAAATTGGGGAAAGTAATAAAGACTATTGACCCACATATTTTCAGATTATTAAACATTCATAAATATATTTAGCAAAAATGTAGAGGGTCTAAATATGCTACTTCAAAAAAAATCTTTATATCTTGTGTGGGGTATCGCGTGAAGACTTTCGTAACTCTGAACTCAAAAATTCATTCCTTTTAATTTTAGGTATTATATTTTCAAAGATGTCGTCGAAAATGTAGTGCTACAATATGTTCCTCTCCATCTAATTTCGAATCTACTGATACTAAAATTATGAAAAAATTAGAGGAAGTAGGCGCTAATTTAAACCTTGAAGGAAAATTATAGCGATTACCGTAGGTCACATAGTTTTTGTGAAAATCGCATTTTTCCATTACACTCAAATTTCGATTTACGAGCATTCCGCAAACGTGTTGAGCTCTGTTGGATGTATCTACCGTAGCAGAAGTATAAAAGCATTGTTGATAAGGATTTTTGAAAAAAAATCGTCAGTAATTAGCCGATATAGCAAAGATACGGACGGTTTGGACATACATGATGACAGGGGCGGCGTATTCTATGTACCATCGGTTTTTAATGCCTAGTTAACAACTTTTAATGGTATATATATGTGTAATGCAATATCCAATAGCAGTATAGAAGGAATAAACTTCAAATTGTTTAAAACAGACTACTTTAAAAGGTCTCAGGACTCTAAAAATTGAAAAGAAAAAAGTCCAATTTCAACATTTAATGTCTTAAAATGTATAGGATTTTAAAACACAATTTTTATTGGGATGAAAGATATAAGTATGTTCTTTCATTTCATTTATCTAAAAAATTGCAAGATGCAGAATTAGTATTTATAAGTGGCTCGAAACTGTCAGAAATTTGTTGAGCAGAAAATTGGTACAACAGGTTACGCGCAAGATTATAAAATATATATTGCAAGTAGAATAGAAATTTTGGTGCCTACTTATACATCAGGTTGTAACAATTACCGTGAACCTAAATAAATTTTTATTTAAAGCATTTTTATATTTTTAATGCAAAATTGTATTTACCTAATACAAAATTTGGACACTTTCAACAGTATAATCATCTAAAAAAATATTTTTTTGAACAATAAAAAGGAAATTTTAGGTTTAGTTTACAGACTAACATGAAATATATGTTTTGAAAATTTTATGAAATAATAACCAGAAGTTTTTGAGGCATCCTGCGTGTTATGACCAAAAACGTCATTTGAAAAAAAATAACTTCAAAGTTACGGAAACGCCGCTTCAGCTATTGAGTGGATAACTGAAAGCCATAATTTCTGTTCTAAGGGGAATTTCAAGGAAACAATTATATAAAAATGTCCAGAAAAGATATGAGTTTAAAATCTAAAAAAAAAATTAAATTTCTAAAATTTTGAAGCTTTAAGAGTCCTGAGACACCTTAATTAGAACAAATCACATAAATACTATGGGATTTGCGTCTAGTTTGCATTGAGTGGATCTCTCAATACGCCTCGAGTGATTTTAAGAGTTAAATAAAAACCTATCTGGAAAGACGCATCACGGACCAAGGCGGTGTTGCAACTTTGCGACCTTTTTTCGAAGCGCGCTTAGCACAATGCCAAATTTAAACTTTGAACAAAGGTTTTGTTTCAGCTACACTGCACAAATAAAGGTTATTACTACGCTGAATTTTGCTTTATGTTTGCCAAATGAAGTTTAAATATGCACTGCTTTTATTGTCAGTATCGAATTAAGTACATCATAAACAGATTACGATAATATTAAAAAAGGAGTTATACAGAATAGCTAAATTTGATATTATTTAGGTTCCATATCTCTTTGAACTTTCATTTTATATCAATTTGTACTTTTCTAGCACATACAGTTATACCAAATCTTACGTTGTATTGTTTTTTACAAAGTCTAAGTATTCTTTTAGCAACGGATTTTTTTTTTTAATAATACAATTGCAAATTCATATATTTATTCTACGGAACCCTTTGTGAGCGAGTAATACTCTCACTTGACCGTTTATTTTTTCTTTCAGTTACAAAATAATTCAAGTTAAAATGGATTGTAAAGTTCTTTTATTTGTAAATTATAAAAATGATATTAATCACAATTAGGGTAAGTTCAATAAAATATATTTTAAATTTTTAAAGTACATGCAATAATGCAACACATTTGAAAAAATGTAAAGTTTATATCACACATAATAAATACAAAATATGTTCTTAAAATTCAAAAACGTTATTGGGTAAGAAAGCTTTTTCTTTGGCAATCTGTAATTTTTTCTATAAAATAATGGTTTCTTAAGAAATTTTACAAAAAACAGAAAATGAAAATATAAATAATTAATTATGCCATGCGTTTTGCATACATTTTGTATAATTTAATTTATATTAGGAAAATCTTAAATTTATTTAAAAAGTCCGAAAGAAGAAGCAAAATTTATTTTTAAGGAGTTACTTAAAATATTTAAACACTATTAGAAAAAATATTATTGAATGCATACAAGCACTTTTCTTTATTATCATAAAGCATCTGTTTATTTACCCCCCCCCCCCACACACACACACACTCCTGTACCCCCACACAAACAAGTCTTTACTTTCACTTGCTGTATATTATTTTCTGCCGTTTCCGGTGTTAAGAATAATTTAATAAACAAACCAATGAATAATTCAACCAAGGATTACCGGATTATAGAATATAGAAGAAAACATTTTTTTTATTGAAAATTATGATAGATATATTACATTTAATACACATTTTTAGATTGCTCACTAATATAACCAAATAGTACTTTCATATGAATAATAACAGTTATGTATTCAAATAAAGTTTTGATATTCAATAGCAATACATTCGTGTTAGCCGCATCCCATGCGTTAATAGTCGTAATAATCGTCAAAGCTTTTGATACCTTTAGCTTTTTTTCAATTCAGTAAAATATATCACTTATGTATAATCAAATGCATTCTGTATTTTAAACAGTTCATCGTACTGAGGTACAGAAAGCAACTACTTTTTGGGGGATCCAAGGGAACAAAGTGATGAAACACAATATATCTTCGCACAAAGGCGTTAATTTGTGCACTAATCATACCATTAAAACTGAAAATTCTAAAATGCAATTTTTTTCGATTTTTAAATTTTGATCTCCTCATAGATTTAGGATATATAAGAATGCATTATTTTAGATGTAAATCATCTAAAACAGTGACCAGAATTTCCCTGAAAAGGCTTGTCATCATTTGTTACACCCGATTATCGGCCAAAGAGCCACAGACAGACGGGGTAAAGCACACCCCAGGCGAAGGGTTTTTATAAGGAAACATAACACTTATTTACTGAATGTTACAAAATAAATGACTGAAAACTCTAAATCCGTAAGCCCGACATGCATTCAAACGTGCACTTCCTGTCGAACAGCTTTCAGAACTTCTCAGTTTCTAGTTGGATGCTACAATTAGATGCATAAGTTCTAGAATTTATATTTTCAGCTATTGGAGAGAGCAGAATTCCGATTACACACCTCCGAACCAGATAGCAATCTCGCAGAGAGAAGAAGGACAATGTCCGATATTAGACATTTCGAAATATTCAAACATAAAAATTAATCCTATACATTTGTAACAAAGAAATTAATTAATTTATGAAAGCAAATTTCTTTGTTATCCCATGTCAATCCCTTATTCAGCTTTATTCAATGCAAATAAGAGTATATTTCTTTTCAGGCTTATTATTTCTATGATGCTCTAAGTACTAAAGAATTGACGGTTCTACGGCCGCAGGATGAGGAGGAGTGCGCAGTTGCGCTTCTGATGCGTAGAAGGCACATAGGGGAGATGGGGGCACATGTGAACAGTTCGCATAAATATAGCTTTTTCTCATGACTGGATTAATTTTTATAAACAAAACCTACTCAATATAGTAAATAGAACTTTCTATTATACATGGTAATTTTTTAAAAATCACCTGTGTAGTTCTTCTTACATTTTTTAATAGTTTTATAAATTCGAAAAATTGTTCACATGTGCCCCATCAGCGGGGTAGTTGTGAACACATGTGGGGCACATGTGAACACAAGGGAAAAATATCCTTTGACATGCTTTTTATTCTGTTATTCATTTGTCATCGTAATCATTAGTTAATTAAATGTGAAATTCACCATAAAGAAATATATATATATATATTTCTCTAGTTTCTGGGTGATATGTTTAAGCAAAAGATTATAAAATGAAAATAAGTAGATTTGGGGGGTGGCGGCTTAGATGATTCATTAAGTATTGCTGAAAAGAATAAAGAAGCAATTTTAAAAAAGAAATTAAAACTTTTAAATTTTGCTTAGGGGTTTTTGTTTGGGAAAAATTTTAGGGACGGGGCGTTTACATACTATTTATCTCAAATATCTGCCGAAATACAAAAGATTCCCACTACTGTATTTGCCTTATTTACTTATAAATTATACATAAAGGAGGGTTTTTTAATGATTTTAAAAAATTTCGACTATAACCCCCCCCCCCCCATGTGTAGGCCGCGGCTGTGACTGGCGATGGTGGGGACTTTGATCGCAAATTTGCTGATAAATTTGAAGTTTACTTTTAAATTCGGTGAGAGTGTGACAGTCAAAAAGAATTGCATTTTTATTAGGTGCATCTCCAATACCTGTGATAACATAATGCATGAGTGATACGTCGTCTATTTTCGCTTGTTGGGCAATTTTTTCATTACTAAAAAATATTCACTCATTTTTTCGTTGGGCTTACAAGTGCGTGAAGTTCTTTCATGTATCTGGGCGGAAAAGGTAATATGTGCGAATTCTTGTATTAGAGCTTATTTTAATGTTGTGTAGGATGATAATTCTGGCTAACTGCGTACGAATAATAATGCGGTACTTTTGAGAGCTCTTTCGATGAAAATAAATTTTTGTAACTCGTTCAGTTGAAATGTTATAGCTAAACTTTCAAATCTTTGTAACCATTGTAAGATATTTTCTACTGGCTTGCCAGAAAAAGGTGTAATTAAATTTTCGAAATCGGTAAAGGAAATCGATTGACGCGGTGCAGAATGGGGAGGAATTACGGAAGTGCGTTGCAAAGTAGTACCAGAAAAATTTGATAATGAATTGGATTGCAAAGTATTGCGAGAATCATTGTCATCGGGAATTTCAGGTTCTGAATCGGACTGTGCTTCAATAATACGTCCGACAGTGCTTCAATAATACGTCGGGATAGGTCAGCTTCGTTACCAACAATGTCAAAGCATAATAAATTGCCATTGAAATGTGTTGGGCTAAGGGGAAGTTTTTAGCTGTTTCTGTTATTTTGTCGTAAAATTCTGTATCCCCAATTTAAAATTTGAATCCCAGAAATTTCCTTAATTTTTTCCGATTATTTCTATTTTTATCAGAACCGAATATAAAGGTATGTAACAGCTTAATTCGTTCGGCTCCTGTCGAATTAATTTGGGCCAAGATCTTGTATCTCTTGTAAAAACATGCTTAATAAAAAAATACTTAAGGGCTTAATTCTATTGTGGTATACTTTAAAAGAAAACGCCGAATGAAATAACTATATCCATTGCGGAGAGAAAAAAATCACCGTTTCCTTTCGCGCTCACAGAAACACAGCTGGCTCGATAGCAGAAATGTGGGTCAGTGTTACTCGTGATGTCTCTTCTTTTTCTCTCTTCTTTATCAGAAACTTCGGATAGTATCTTCTATAGAACTTAAATATTTCACAAACAGGATTTCACAGTCCTCAGATTTTTAGAAATAAATGTCTGGGGTATTTCTCGTTGCGAATTCAACGGCCGATTCCCCCATGTGGAATTGACTGCAGTTGACCTTTGGTGATAAATACTTTTGATTGATGACTTGATGGTGTAGAAATAACACGATTTTAATGTCTGGAGTAAGGCATGAATTATAATTGCAATACATACACACTATATACAGGTTTTAAGGGGATAAGAGAGGGGGTTTGTGTCAATCTACCGGCCTTCAATACTTCGGAGCGCTCTCGGAATCTAACTATGGACGTCTTTCCAAGTCAGTCCGAAAAATAACTCTGAAGTTATATCGAACCTTCGCTCTCAGGCTGGAGATTCAAAATCTCTAAGTCATCAGGTTTATTATCTTTTAGAAATTGCAAGCTCTGTTAGTTCTCATTGGAATTTTGCTGCACACTCTTACTGCGGTCAGGATGTTTTGGAAAGCGCAAGCCACATCCACATATATATATATATATTTCTTATATCCTTTCAATGATAAATATATGAAGCTACGACAATTCTCAAAATACTACTAGTTAAAACACTATACCCAAATGCAAAAGAGATTTCCTAATTTATATATATATATATACATATATTTATTAAATCCTCACAATGATAAGTTAATTAATTTTAAGTGATATAAATATATGATTTGTTTACTATTAGATTCAAATAAAAACACCTATTTCTTTTATAAGTTATTTCCACTAGTTGGAAATCAAATTTGAAAACCTCTGTTTTAAAGAAGTTCTGCGAAAAGTGGCTCATTATTTGCTAGCCACGTCCAAGAATGCCTTATCTATGATAAGTTAAGACTTAGATTAAATTCACCCAAAAATAGAAGATTTCTCAACATATACTATAATAACTACTTTTTGCAATTGAATTAAATAAAATTTTGTATTAAAATTACCTCTCAAAGTTTTTTATTAAAATTAACTGTTTAATTTTACAATTAAAAATATTTCAAATTAGTATTAGTTTATAATAATAAAAAGTTAAAAATTCTTTCTTCACCATGTTTATTTGATTAAAATATTATTTTAACAGACTTGTTTCACTAAATTCTTTAGCAAATGTACTCAAGTCGAATTTAAAAACATCAAAATCATAAAATCTATTATAATATTTTTTAATTCAATTAACCTTCTCACCGCCGCGAACTGATATGTCCGTTCACTAAGCTCCAGGTTTCACTGCAATAGAAGCATTATTTAAAATAATATAATTCTACAGATATTGTCCAGTTTAAAAAAAATTAAGTTATGATTAATACTCTCAAGGCTTATATACCAATACGAAATAAAAAATCTTATACCATGTTGGAAGAAACATCATTTTTTAGTATTTGAAAAAAAATACAGTAAAAACAACATTACAATTTTGCCCCTTTGCTCGGCGTCAGGGGGTTAATATAAAAAATCTCACAGGTTAATAAAAAAGTAAAATTGCTAAAAACCCAAAGATGTATTATTTAGCAAAGCATAAAAATCAATTAAAACACGATATCTTTAAACAACACTTAGAATGTTTCACACAGTATAAATGATTTTTAAACATTCATATAAGATTGATTAAATATCGATTTCATCTCTCCACACCAATTTTATATAGAGAGATTTCTTTATTTAAAAACATCCCCCATGAAAAATGTCTTAAAATTTCACACACGCAAATTTAACTAGATATTACATAAGAAAAGAATTTGGGAAAGCACTCATTAAAATTATTACACATTAATAAACTTACGTTAAAAAATATAAATTTATAAATCTACTATTAAAAATATTACCAAGTAAAATATCGTTACTTACACATTTACATGTTAAATTAATCTTGAACTAAAACGCTATAATAATAAACCATACCACTTCTAGAAAATTTACTAGTCACTGTTAGAATTTATTAAAATTATTTTAATTTAAAAAGCTTTACCAAGTAAAAATGTGTGAAAATTTCATGCTCATACAAAATTAACTAGTGATTAATGTATTACAAATACACACACTAAAATTATTACCCATTACTATACATAAAAAAGCCTTAAAAATTAATTGAACTTATAATTTAAATACAAATTCCTTAAATATCCTGAAACTATAAATATATATTTTAAATTATAAAATATTCACAAACAAAAGAATTAATATTGATACTTACACGTCTAAAAAAATGTATCTATCATTCACTTACATGCCTATGATAAATACCACTTCTAAAAATGTATTAAAATATTAGGTATAATTTAAATATTTAATTAACTTCAAGTTACAAGCATGCAAAGCATCGAATAAGAAATAAATAATCATTTCGAACTTAGATTATTCATTATTTAAAAGAGCCCCAAACTAATTGAACTTATATTTTAATTACAAATTCATTAAATATCCTGAAACTATAAATACATATTTTTCAATTATAAAATATTCACAAACAAAAAAATTAATATTGATACTAACACGTCTAAAAAAAAAGTATCTATCATTCATTTACATCCCTATGATAAATACCACTTCTAAAAATTTATTAAAATATTAGGTTATCAAAATAATATTTCCTAATTAAAAATGTATATTAAAAATAAAATACAATAATTATACAAATTTAAATATTCAAATAATTTCCAGTTACAAACATGCAACGGATTGGGAAAAAATAAAAAGCATTTCAAACTCAAATTATCCATTACTATGACTAAATATTATAAAAAGCTTCAAAAATTAATTAAACTTACATTTTAATTATATAGTCATTAAATATCCTGAAATTAATAAAATATATTTTTTAATTAAAAAATATCTACAAACAAAAGAATTAATATCCAAAATTAAACGTTTAAAAATAAAATTTCACTTCCTCCCCTATATTAACCACCAAGTTATTATCTATCGAAATTATTTTCCCAAATTATGCATTACATATTAAGAAAATAAGGTATTTATTACAGTAATTTAAATATTCAATTGACTACTAATGACAAACATAAGAAATAATTATAAATATTCATTTCAAATTCAAACTCTGACGCTATCAAACTACCTACGAATGAAGAACTACCCTTAATCTGTACTGAACCCCTACACTTCAAACCAAATGAGCGCTCTAACAATTCCCGCTGGTCTAATGGCTAGCATACAAGAGTCGAAACCAGATATCTCTGGTTCGACCCCGGCCTGGGAAACTTGAAAATATTATTTTAAATAACCCCACAGATGGCGCCACCATTAGAAAATGAATCCGAGACTAATTTAAAACACTTTAAAAATAAATTTAGCTAAATTTTAGACCAACACAAAGTAGATGTAAATTGACAGTTCAACGCCAGCATTTTCGCCCCCTCTTAACTCTCATGATATCATCAACCATGACGTCATCTACTGAAGGATATCTTAACACCTCCTCTAAGGGTACGCCGTATGACCTTCACCGGAGCACTGAGGTCATGCTGAACGTGCAGAGGTCATTCAAGGTTGTGCCGCTGGCGCTGAACTGTCAATTTATATCTCTTTGTGTTGGTTTAAAATTTAGCTGAATTTATTTTTAAAGTATTTTAAATTAGTTTCGGATTCATTTACTATTGGTGGCGCTATCTCTGGGGTTATTTAAAATAATTTTTTCAAGTTTCTCAGGCCGGGAATTGAACCAGAGATATCTGGTTTCGAGTCTTGTAGACCAGCGGAGCTTGATAGAGCGTTCATTTGGATTGAAGTGTAGGGGTTCCGTTCAGATTAGGGGTAGTTCTTAGGTAGTTTTACAGCGTCAGAGTTTGAATTTGAAATGAATGTTTATAATTGTTTCTCATGTTTCTCATTAGTAGTTAATTGAATATTTAAATTAGTGCAATAAATATCTTATTTTCTTAATAGTCCAGGCAACAGAGACCGTATAGTGGCTCTAACTAGCAAAATTCATGGTAGTTCTGGAAATCGGCTTAATTTATGTTTTTTGTGTCGCTGAATCCGAATTTCTAACTTCCCACCAAAATTTCCCCCGGCAACCACTCCCCCCCCAAATTTTGGTAAAAAGCCCCCCAAAAAAGGTTTTATTAAAAAAATCAATTTTTATTGGTTTTAGGGGAAAAGTTTCTAGAAATTCAGAAAGTAGACAAAATTTGCAACAAATTTATATGACATTATGACTTAGGATGAAGAGGAAGGGAAGTTCTGCCTCGGAACATGCGCGCGGTGCTGCGTGAACTAAGTTGCGCAATTTCACTTAACCACTCACATGTTTACATTCGCCCTTCCATCTCCCCTCCGAACTTTCTCTATAAGGTTTACTTTAAGTTTTTTGTGTCGCTGAATCCGAGTTTTTAACTACCCACCTAAATCTCCCCTTCACCCCCCCCCAAATAGTTCTTTTTCACTTAAATTTCTTACGTATTTATGACATTATGACTTAGGATGAACGGGGAGGGGGAGGGCTGCCTCTGAACATGCACTGCGGGGCTACGTGCACTAAGTTATGAAGTCCAGGCAATAGGGGGTTTTACCTGGCAAAATTAATACTAGTTCTGGATTTCGACTCACTTTATGTTTTTTGGGTCGCTGAATCCAAGTTTATAACTTCCTACCAAAATTTCACCCGGCACCCCCCCCCCCCCCCGTGATGACGATTCCGTTACATACAGAGGTGGCCGTTTTTAGATTAAGTACAGTGAATGAACAAACAGGACTTACTAAAAAAACTCCAATCTGTATCTGTAAAACGAAGATGTTTTTATTCCATGATGAAAGCAGCAGGGAGAGGTACAAGGGGGAAGAGATAAGAGCCTCCTCTTAAAAAAGCGACATCACGAGGCTAGAGACAGAGCAGGAGTGGGTTGAATATACAGTTACAACCTTATTGCTTGACGGACTACAATATCGCCAATCTACAAGTATTTTTGCGCCATGCACAATAGGCCGAAAAAACATTAGCTGGCATGGATTCGCCAAATACATACGGTAGGCTTCTACCATATATTAATTGTGTAGGGTGCCAGATTGTGGGTTGCTAAAATTCTTGAATCATGAGAGGCGCAATCTAATCTGTACTTCGATACAGCTGCGGTTAAGTGTAAAAAAAAAAAAAAAATGTTTCTGGATAACGACATAGTATCAGACCGAATTCGTTAGGCGAAAAGGCATGAGAATGTATTTTTCTAGACCAGATGTTAGATAAAAGATAAACCCCGTGCTTTACCACAAAAATGCAGAATTGACATACATATGAACAAAAGGGTGTGAATGTTTAAGTGTATTGCGAAGATAATTCCAATGAATAGATTGCATGTTAAGTGATTTTAAATGATGAGTTATATTCATGCCCAAATAAGGAAATGCCTGAAGCTAAAATGATTTTGTTTCTAACAGACAACAGTAACGTTTTTCTACAAGGTTAAATCGTATGTGTGAGATACTCACAAAGTAAAAATGGAGACAGGATCACTGATTTTATTTTATTAAAGAGATGAGTAACTAGAATAATTTAATTTAAATGTGCAGGGCCATTAATACAATCGCTTTAGTTTTTAAATGTTGAATTTAATTTAGGGGCTGCACTGTTTGACTATAGTGCACTAAAATAAATAAGTTATTAAACAGAATTTTAATTGAAACTGCTGGGGGGGGGGGAGGGGGAATGGAACGCAAACATATATAACGAGATAGTCGTTATACACCCGGAAAAAAATGATTTTTTAAAAAAAATTTGGTTTTTGAGAAAAGCGCACGGGGAATGTTCCGAGGCAGCCCCCTCTCTCCCCGTTTATCCTACGTCGTAATGTAATATGTCCTATTTGTTGCGAATTTTGTATAGTTTCTGAATTTCGTAATACTTTTCCCCTAAAACAATAAGAAATTTAAGTTAATAACAACTATTTTGGGGGGTTGGGGAGAAATTTTGGGGGTAAGTTAAAAATTCGGATTCAGCGACACAAAAAAATTAAAGAAAACCTTATAAGGAAAGATCGGAGGGGAGGATGGGAGGGCGAATTAAGTGGAATTGCGCAACTTAGTCCACGCAGCACCACGCGCATGTTTCGAGGCAGATCACCTTTCCCCTTCGTCCTAAGTCATAATGTCATATATCTAATTTGTTGCAAATTTTGTCTACTTTCTGAATTTCTAGACTCTTTTCCCCTAAAACAATAAAAAATTGATTATTTTTATAAAAACCATTTTTGGGGGGCTTTTTGCCAGAATTTGGGGGGGTGGGTTGCCGGGGGAAATTTTGGTGGGAAGTTACAAATTCGGATTCAGCGGCCCAAAAAAACATAAAGTAAGCCGATTTAGAGAACTACCATTCATTTTGCTAGGTAAAATTCCCTATTGCCTGGACTATAATATGTAATGCACAATTTGGGAAAATAATTTTAATAGATAATAATTTGATGGTTAATATAGGGGAGGAAGTGAAATTTTATTTTTAAACGTATAATTATCGATATTCATTCTTTGTTTTTAGTTATTTTTTAATTTAAAAATATATTTTTTAATTTCGGGATATTTAATGGCTATGTAATTAAAATATAAGTTCAATTAATTTTTTAAACTTTTTTTAATATTTAGTCATAGTAATGGATAATTTTTGTTTGAAATGCTTTTTAATTTTTACCCAATGGGTTGCATGTTTGTAACTGGAAGTTATTTGAATATTTAAATTAGTATAATTAATGTCTTTTATTTTTTAATGTACATTTTTAATTAGCAAATATTATTTTGATAGCCTAATATTTTAATAAATTTTTAGAAGCGGTATTTATCGTAGGGATGTAAATGAATGATAGTTACTTTTTTTTAGGCGTGTAAGTAACAATATTAATTCTTTTGTTTGTGAATATTTTATAATTTAAAAATATGTATTTATATTTTAGGATATATAGTAAATTTGTAATTAAAATATAAGTTCAATTAATTTTTAGGGCTTCTTTTTATGTATAGTAATATATAATAATTTTAATGTTTTTTTTTTTTTTTTTTTTTTTTTTTTTTTTTTTTTTTTTTTTTTCTTTGTAATACATTAATTACTAGTTAATTTTGTATGAGCACGAAATTGTCACATATTTTTACTTGGTAAAGCTTTTTAAATTAAAGTAATTTTAATAAATTCTAACAGTGACTAGTAAATTTTCTAGAAGTGGTATGGTTTTTCTTATAGTGTTTTAGTTCTAGATTAATTTAAAATGTAAATGTATAAGTAACGATATATTACTTGTTAATATTTTTAATAGTAAACTTATAAATTTATATTTTTAAAGTAAGCTTATTAATGCGTAATAATTTTAATGAGTGCTTTCCCACACTGTAAAAAAAAATGGTAACGTTCCATGTAAAATCCAGGAACGTTTCGTCTTTTCTCAGGTTTTCAGAATAATTTAGCTCTTTCCTGTGAAATTCTGGTTTTCTTATCTGAAACGTTCCTGAACTAAAGTTGGGAACAACAAAACGCTGCGGAAGCCATTTATTATTTTTTTTTTTTTTTGCTATAATCCGTTGCTCGCGCGCGAGTGTCGAAAACGAATTCCTTAAATGAATGTAAAAAAATCAATATGGAATGCAAATAAATCAATAGACGACATAATCCATTACGTCTCTATTGTCAAGACAATTCAGATGAAAATACAATACCTCCGTGACATCGCTAAGAGATTATCTCTCGTACTTGTCTGTGGAATGTTTAACGAGCAGACCGTGTAAAAAAAAATACACCTATTATTTGGATCTCCATTAACCAGGGGACCATCAAACATGATTCTCACCGATTTGATTAATTTAAAGTATGTTTTAGAGTTCTTATCTCTAATTATTCTTGTGAAAAGACTTCTTCAAATGGGCCTTAGATTTTCAGAAATTAGATGCCGAGGTTTAGCATACGTTTCAAATACCCATTAGTTTGCAGCTCTCAACGTGTCTTTCGTGGTGTGGACGCAGAAGGCTCGCACGCCACCCGTACGGCCCGAGTTCGATGCTACCTCTTGACTTTTTTTTTTCTTTTTTAATTAATTTTATATTTTAACACTTTATTACAATTTGATTTAAATTTGATATATATTTGACACTTTGAATTGCTGCAAATTTGATTTTTTTTTTCGGAAAAAAATATACAATTACGTTTAGGGTTTTTTTTTTCATGAAAATTTATATGTATTTTATCTAACTTGTAAACTAACATAATTACTGACGAAAATCCAAAATATTTTATGTCTAGATTTTTTTTCTAATTATTATTTACACTTATATATTTTTATATTTTAAGCAAAGTTTAGAAACAATATATCATATATATATTTACTTTATTGAATTTTAACTGAGAATTTATTTTTTCGTGTAAATTATAAATAATAATTTTGATGTCAGTTTCAAAATATTTTTTCATTCTAACAAATAATGATAATAAAGTGAAAATTGTCAACTGGAAATGTAAAAATCGTCTGTGGATCCCGCATGCTGTGAAATGTCAGTAATGTTTTGCTGTCAACAGAAATATTCCTGGTATTTCGCAGGAAACTTACTGGCATTTCTGTAGAAAGTGTTTAACATATACAGTAAAGTTCAAGTCATTTTCAAGAAATGTTTCTTGGAAATAATGGGCAACTCAGCTGCCCATTTTTTCCCAGGAACGTTGCGGAATTTTTTTTACAGTGCAAATTCTTTTGCTATGTAACATCTAGTTAAGTTTGTGTGTATGAAATTTTGCGACATTTTTTCGTGGAGGATGTTTTTAAATAAAGAAATCTCTCTATATAAAATTGGTGTGGAGAGATGAAATCGATATTTAATGAATCTCATATGTAGATTTAAAAATCATTTATACTGTGTGAAATATTCTAAATATCGTTTAATAAAATCTTGTTTTAATTGAATTTTCTTATTTGTTAAATAATGCATCTTTGGGTTTTTAGCAATTTTACTTTTTTATTAACTATTGAGATTTTTTATATTAATTGATTTAAAAATTTGTATAATAGATTTTATGGTTTTGATGTTTTTAAATTCGACTTGAGTACATTTTCTAAAGAATTTAGTGAAATAAGTCTATTAAAATAATATTTTAATCAAATAAACATTGTGAAGAAAGAATTTTTAACTTTTTATTATTATAAACTAATACTATTTCGAAATATTTTCAATTGTAAAATTAATCTGTTAATTTTAATAAAAATCTTTGAGAAATAATTTTAATGTAAAACTTTAATTCATTTGTAAAAAGTAATTATTGTAGTATATGTTGAGAATTCTTCTATTTCTGGGTGATTTAATCTAAGTCTTATCTTATCATGCATAAGGAATTCTTGGGCGTGTCTAGCAAGCGATTCGCAAAGAATTCCTGGTACTTTTATATTAGCCGGGGGAAAATCTCGCCAATAGCTTTCTTTTAACTCGCCAGTTAGCATTTTTCTATTTTTCGAGTGGTAAATTAAAATGCGGCTACTTGGTTATCCTATCGACCAAAAATCTGTCGCCAAACTATAAGATTAAATGCCAATAATGGTTGATCGTAAATGTCACATTCACTTGACTTTAAGGAAGTTACACATGTTCAAGCCATAGACGTTTTATTTGTATTTTAATTAATGTTATACTAATTTATTTGTTCTTTTGTTATTTAAAATAAAAAAAAATATGTCAATTTGTATAATTTGGCTATTTATATAATTTGGCGAAATTGGTCGACGGGAGAATTAATAGTATTAAAATGTTGCTTTGAAGTGGAAATTAAATCTCATGATTTGTTGCATTGTCACATACGTTCCGACCGGGTTTGGTGTAATTTTTTTTTACAAGAATTTGGTGAAAACCTCGTTTTCAAATACCTGTTGCATATGTATTTTAAATTATTTTCTGTTATTTTTAAAATGAAAAAACAATAAATAAAAAAAAGTAATTAATAACTATAGAACAGAACAATTTATAACATTTTGTGTAAATAAAAATAAAATAAATTCAAATAGACATTTTAAAATAAATAAACAACAATAGCCAGGTTACCATGTCAGGCAAAATAACGCCATTTTGGCGCCAATTAGGTACCGCGTTGCGCATATAAAAAATGAAGTAAAAGCCATTTATTTTAATGTTTCAATTTTAAATTAAAATTTTGTATTAAATAAAATGATAATGAAATACAAATTGAATTATGAATAAAATTAACATGATGCATTTCTTAGCATACATTTAAGGGAGGCCAAACTCGTCGCCAAAGTAATTTAAAATAACCTTTTATAAAATATGAAAAAAAAAAATATCTGTTTGATTAAAATTTGAGTTGCCATCATTAGAAAAATATATATAAAATCAGAAAAAAATTAATATTTCAAAAACTAATTCGAATTTAAAATTTCTAATACCAGTATTGAAATCTGCGGATCAATATTGATTTTTTGTGTTAATTTCATCGCAAAGTATTCCATATTTTAGGAGAAATCGCCGTGAAACATAATCAGTTGTTTAATCAGTCGATTCATACTTCCGTTTCATAAATTCGTTTCATTAGTATTTTATATATATAGGTATATATAGACACATAATAAAAAATCATATATACATGCGTATCTAGATTTTGTTAACTATAAATACTTTTGCTAACAAAAACCTTTATTTCTGAATATTCTTAACTTAAAAAATTTTTTTAAACTTCCTTTTTTGTTGTTGTTAAAGAATATCTGTTTTGTTGGAGAATATCTTTTTTTATTTGTTTAAACTTTTTTTTACTTGTTTAAACTTTTTTTAAATATATTTTTGATTTGTTATACCTTTTTTTATATTTGATATATATATATTTTAATTTGTTATACTTTTTTTTTAAATTTGACAAAACTTTTTTAAAATTTCATAAAACTTTTTAAAAGTATTGTAAATTTCTTAAATGTATTTCAGAATAAAGTAAATTTTTCTTTAACTTTTTACGTTTACAAATACTTAAACACATACATACACACACGTACATACATATAAATATGTACATACAAACACACACACACACACATATGCATGAGATATTGGGTATAAACACAGCGCGCATATATGGTTAGACGCATAGCAAATCGCTTTGATACTATTGCAACAGACATAGTACAAGTTTTAACTCGTTTGATTAAGTTAAGTTTGAACCTCTTTAGTGGATTGTTCCTATTTATTTGGGAAATATCATATACAGTTAAACGTATTCATTCATATACACCAGGGTCGGCGAACCTATGGCACGCGTGCCACTTTTGGCACGCGAAAGAATAATTTTGGCACGGAGCGGTGTTGATTATGTCTCTAAATCAGTATACAGTGATTTTACACAAAATACACGAACTTAGATTTGATTCTAAATTCGATTAATTGGAAATTGTAGAATTTTAATCTTATTGAATATGGTTCGAAAACTTATCAAACAAAGAAAATATTTTAAACTACCAAAAAGAAAAGATTATTATGTGTATTAATAAAAATATCTATGGTAAATTATGGCAACTTGAAAATTAATTTGAAAACTATTTAAATATAAACTGACTTTTTTCATTTTAATAATTGTTCCTACTATTTATACCTGTCAGTCATCATTTTCTCAGATGAATAATATAAAAATTCATATAGAGAGTAGTTGTCAGATAAATACATTTTAGTTTAGATTCTGTTAAAATTAACTGAGCATTAAAATTATATTAATTGTTTTCATCAAAGATACAACATAATTAATCACATTTTTTTTAGATTAATTTCTAAAATATAAGTGTTTCTATGATTATTACAGTGTAATACTTACATGCATGTTATCCATATTAAAAAAAAAAAAAATCTTAAATGATTTTCATGTAGTTTTGATTCATTATTTTTCAATCCACTAAATTTGTTTTATAGTTGGCACGTCAAGGTCATGTAAAATATTTTTTGGAAAAAAAATTGGCACGCGACTATAAAAAGGTTCGCCGACCCTGATATACACAAACACACCTTCTGAAATAGATTGTGACTTTAGCTTTTAAAAAAGATATAAACCTTTCTTACAAATATCAGTGAAAACAATAAAAGAGAGTTAAAGTATCTTTGATTAGTAGAGAATGATAATCAGAAAGTTAGAAATGAACAAAATTTGATTTGGAGTATGTGCCTTCTACGCATCAGAAGCGCAATTGCGCACTCCTCATCATCCTGCGGCCGTAAAACCGGCAATTTTTTACTACTGCTGTACATATATAATGTTTGCTTTATGAACACATGTAATAATACTTTTACGAAATTAACCGCTTTAGAAGTTTATTTTGGAAAGTTATACTTTAACAGATTTATCTTGGTAGTTAACCTATTTTCTTCTATACTTTATATATTATTGATATTTCGCTATTTAGTATTTGATTACTATTTTTTTTTAAATATATTTTGTTTTTCCAGTGTAATCTGACCGACGAATACTGCAAGTAAGTGCAATTTTTGTTATGAAATGAAGGATCTAATAGAAGAATTACTGTAGTATATTTTTTATTTAAAATGGTGGAGTGTTTAATAACTCTTAGTTTTGTTCACCTAGACATTGATAAAGCATCTTTCACAAAATATCCCATTGTCTATTAAATTAAAACTATATATCCTTAGTAATTCAAAAAATAATTTCAGAAACCATTCGAAATGGTAATTTGAAGTAAAAATCCTTCAAACTAAATTAGATAAGATTTGCTCTGCAGACTTAATGTTAGGTTCATATACGTGTTAATTGTCAGAGAAAATCAAGTGATCCAAAAGGCATAAAAAGTTGAAGAAATCAGTGTAAGAGAGAAACCCACACACTTTTTAATTAGAATGAGCGAAGCGAATCCTCTACTAGTCTACAGAAATTACATTTTGTCGTACACTTTACAAAAAAACTATTCAGTATTTTGACTTAAAATTAAAACATAAAAATAAATTATGATCAGTAGATTTGCACAATATTATTTTTTTAGAGAATAACTTTAAAAAAATTATTATTTAAATTATTTTATTTCACACATTTTTCCGTGATGGACGCATTTTTGCAAAAAAAAAAAAATAAAATAATAATAATAATAATAATAATAATAATAAAATAAATAATAATAAAAAAAATTAAATAAAATTAAATAAAAAATAAAACACGTGTATTTGCAGAAGAGAAAAATAATAAATCATGGAGTTAGTACTTATAGATAGAATCATGATTAATTAAATAAATAAAATATATTTTAATTATAAATATCTCAAAATAATCCGCCAAAATATCTCAAAATCTGTTTTTTGAATTTAGCTAGTTCTTTAACCCGTTCTATGCACAGAAGTTCATGAATTTAATTCTAAAACCAAAATAAAAAATAACTATTCGATATAGTAAAATATTTTTCTACTACTGTGCATTTTTTTTAATAAAATTTAATTTATCATGTTACCATGACAGCAGACGATAAAATTGTATCTTTGGAATAAGGAATAAATAGAAGAAAAAGTTTTGTTGATAAAATGTTTGTGATAAAATGCTTTCTTCAACTAAAAAAATGTAATAATAAAGCGGAATTAAGTAATCTCTAATTATTTGCATGTGAGATAAAAGAATTATCGTAATACCCACTGGAGCTTTTTTAATATTGCAACGTAGCATACGTAATATGTATATCTCTAATTATTTGCATGTGAGGTAAAAGAATTATCGTACAGTGCGTCTCATAAGTATATGGACAAGCGATTTTTTGAAATAGCAGCTCAAAATTTGAAGCCAAAATCACGAAAAAAATAATAAGCTTATAGAACCATAATATATGTTTGTTACAATAACAAAATACAGTATTGGTTTTACAGCATTTTTGTAAAAAATTTAAATTTAAAATAAGCTATCCCAAAAATATATGGACAATGAAGGGAATTGCTTTTATTTCCACCGTATCAAAAAATTTGCATTTTCTGCGTTCTGTACATGTGAAGTACCCACTGCAAAATATAAAATCATTGTCCATTCTTTAATTATCAAATAGAGGGAAAATGCCTCGCAACGCTCAATTCTCTGCTGCTGATATAGCTCAAATTTGGATTTTAAAGACGCAAATGTTAAAATTTCTGATATTGCTAAACAAATAAAGAGTAACAGATCCGGAATTTATGAAATTTTATCAAAAGGTGATAATGCAATTGCAAAACAACGTTCAGGTCGACCAAAACAAGCAACTTATTCGACAAGACAGAGAGCTTTTTCGAGCAGTTTCAACCCAAAAGAAGTTTGTTCATGAAATTTCGAAGACTTTAGCGTTTCTTATTACGAGATCTACTGTTCACCGTTGCATTCTACAAACATTTCTTTGTAAACTAAATTAAGTTCAGCGTAAAAATGCATAACTCATTTAAAAACCACCTTTAAGCAATTTGCAATCATACCCGGTAATCATTACAAATTCTTTTGTGTAGCCCTGTATATCAATTCGAGCATTTATACAAACCATATACAATGCGTACATATAGTAAACATAAAAGCACATACCATAGTTAAAAATGCATTTCCAGCAATCATTGCTGATGTACAGTAGTACTTCGGATACAATATAGTATCTGAAATCTTTTGTGTGTCCCTGCAAATAATGCTAAAAACTTCACATTATACATGAAATAACTTATAGTAAACCTTAGCGACGTATATAAATTTCATTATACATGAAATAATTTAGCATAATTGAAATACGCCGGAAAAAATTTCCTTCACCCCTATATCATTATATAACGGAATCCTTTTGTGTGGACTTGTAAATGAATAATAACTATTCCTTGCGTCGCATATTCTACAGAATGCATATTTTAGTGCACTTGATAAACGCATATCAATTTTATTATGTTTGAAAGCATGTAACATCATTAAAAATCATTTTAAAATGATTTTTTCCCGTAGGCCGTAATGTAATGGAAAAACTTGCCTGTCCCTGTAAATGAACTAAACATGCTACAAACTTCATTTAAAATAGCTTTCGTGCTATGGTAGAGCTTACTAACATCCAAAAATTTCAGAACGGTCCGAGTATATTTACGGGAGTTAAAGCGCGGGCAGACGGACAGACGGTCAGACAAACCGAAGTCATAAAAACTTTTCAACTTTGTTGTAAAGTGTTAAAAAACGGATCCAAAATTCGAATTTAAATGCAAAAAACTCGATAAGTCCATGTATTTTTGAGACAGCCTATTAAGATTTTTATTTTTTAAAAAAAATTCTGTAAAACCTATACTTCATTTCTTTGTTGCCATAAACTTGTATTATACTTCCATATGCTTATAATTTTTTTCTCGTGATTATGGTTTCATTTTTTGAACTGTTATTAAAAAAAAAAAAACTCGCCTGTTCATATACTTTTGAGACGCACTGAAATATCGGCTACAGCTTAAAACTTTACTTACATTAAACTTTCTTATATTAAAAACTAGCAGGCTACACCCGCTTCGCTGGTCCATTTTCTAAATGATCCTTGATCAAACAAAATTATGAATTCGACCTTGCATTTTAAATTAATATGGACCATCACCGGGAAAATCTTTCCGCATTTGCTGAATACTATGCGAACGCTATTTAGCTATTATATTATCTTATGGGTTAGGCAAAATTCGGGCTATTGAGAAGAAACTCTTTTCACGGTATATATTTAAAGTAGAGGTTGGGAAGAAAATACGGCCGTTATGATAATCAGAAATGTTAAAATGTTCTCTAGTCACCACACTACTAAAATGAGAGATAATTACAATGATTGCAAAGAGTGACCACTGAACATTAATTATGTTCGGATTATTCACTTTCTTTTGATAGTTCTTGAACTCCGGGCTTTTCAGCTTGGTGCTATGTGTGGTTCTGGTAGCTTAAATACAATTTCTCTCTACGTTGCATTATATTTTATAACTAGAAAGGTAGCCCGTCAAAAATGACGAAAATTTAGATATAAAGATAACTCATGTGCAAGAATATGAGTTTTCTCGTTTGTTCCGCAGTGATAGATGAAAATAACACATTTTAAGAACGAAACACATTTATGAAAAACTGTGTACAGCAGAAGACCACCAATCTGCACAGTTTAGTTCCAAGTGTTATGCAGATTTGAGGCTCTTTGCGGTCATGTCTATTCAATCTTTGTTTACATTTTTTAAAATTCATATATTGGACAATTTAGATTGTTAAGCCTTAAAAATAAATAAATTACGCACTTGAAATAAGGTAAAAACTATTAAATTATCGTATACGATTTAATGAAATGGTATTATAATGGTATTATATGTGTATGCTTAACGATCTTGGTTACGACTTTGGCGAAATTGGCTGCAACTTGTCATAATTCTAATAGTGTGGGCCTCTATAACAAAAAAGTAACCAATTTTTAGTAAAATTTCTGATATAAAGTAGTTTTCAAAAACTTGTGTAAAATTGCGGGCCATTCTTATGTTTTGCCAGTCCCACGAATAATATTTCTAGCACTGAAGAGTTTCCTTGTATATGTGGAATTTAGAAAAGCTTCTCCAAAAGAAAGGTCCTGAAATGACATTGTAATTCCTCTAACTTCAAAGTTTAATCGGGTCCTGTTGTTGTTTATTGAAATCTAATAAATACAGTTATTTTGAATATTACAACAGAATTAAACAGCTAAACTTATTTAACTTAAACTCGCTGTTACCTCCCGATGTTATTTTTTAGAATTAAGAAAGAAAATAATTTAAATTTTTCAAATCATTCACATTTATAATTTTTTTCTGTATTTAATAACTAAATAATGAAAAAATATGCTTTTGTTCTGAGCTCATAAATATGACAATAAAATAATGTAACTAAGAGACATTGCAAAATTAAATCTTTGTGATTTCAAACCATAAACAAATGATACCGCCACCATTTTACCTACTATGACGTCATTAGAATATTGTCCATTGATTGTTGGAAACTTACTTTGTGAATGATTACCTCAATGATTTAATATTTTTTACGGTTCACGATGAATGAATCACTTGTGTTTGTTTAGGTTTGTGGAATGAGATATTAAGCCGTGAACCTAATTTCAACTAAAGTTATACAAGGATAAGGATATATGTATTTTTAATCGAAATTAAAAACAATGCTTTGATCTCGAAATAAAAAGTTTTAGTTTGTATAATTGGTTATTTCTGTTAATTATTTATTTAGGTACTTTTCATTATAGCGCATTTTAAAAAAAAGCTTGGCGTAATTCGGGCATCAGAAAGTGAGATATGTTGCCAAAATATATAAAGAGCTATTAAAACAAATCTAATGAACTTTTATTTTTGTTTATATATGCACTTATATACATGAAAAAATCGTTTCTAAATATATATAATATTATTTATATACAAATTACGGCACAGATTTTAGATATGAACCGGGATACCTAACTGGCGCTAAAATGGTGTTATTTTGCCTGCTATGGTAACCCGGCTATTGTTTTTTATTTATTAATAAATTTTTTATTTACTTTTTTTTCTGTTTTTAAATTATATAAACTGTTTTGTTCTATAGTTATAATTCAAACTTTTATTTATTTATAGTTATTTCCTTTTCAAAATGATAGCAAATAATTTAAAAATATATAAGTAACTGGTATTCGAAAGCGAAATTTCTGCCGAATTGGCGTCAGAGAAACATCACGCCAACCCCGATGCGTATATGACATCTGTGCAAAAATTACTTATGTTTCTTTATAAAAATGGATAAATAGATTTTTTTACATTAAATAAATTGTATACATATGCAAAAAATTGCTTGTGAATATGAAGCAGTAAATAGGTTGTCAGAAAATACGTTGGCAAACTTCTTTCTCGCCAAGAAATTTTTCTCCGAAGTATTGTACATAAGCAATGATTGCTAGAAATGTATTTTTAATTATGATATGCGCTTTTATGTTTCACTACATTTATGCATACTATACCGTGTGTATAAATGCTACAGTTCATATGCAGGGCTACACAAAAGAATTCGTAAGGGTTACTGAGTATGAGAATAACTTGCTTAAAGGTGGTTTTTAAAGGAGTTATGCAGTTTTACGCTGAATTGCATTTAGTTTACTAAGAAATGTTTGTAGAATATAGATAAAATGATATACAGGGTCACGCAAAGTATTGGATACATAACCGTCTATGGATGATAATATCTGGAAATGTGATTTCAGTAGCTTTAAGAATAGTTTAAATTAAATTTTAGCTAAATAGTGGCATGTAATAACGGTAGTTTTGGCTATGGACGGTAACTGCTGAAATCAATTTTTAAATTTTTTTATGAGTTTTTTAAAATGTTTACTTAGTTATCTTATTTAACTTATTTCCCTAAATAAGGAAGTTTTTTTAAAGCATTCAGGATGTGTTGGAAAGTGTTTCATATTCTATGCTTAACGCATGATTTTTCTTTCTTCTTTAGTCTTATTTTGCATTTATTTTATTCTTAATTTTTTAATCTTATACTGCTATAGAAATTTTGGCACAGTTATATACCTCATATTGGAACGATTTTTTTCCGACGCCAATTTGGCGAAAACATCAACAGCATAAACAACAACATCCGGGTTACCATAGCAAGAAAATAACGACACTTTGGCGACAGTTAAGTACCCGTTGTGTATATGACATTGGCGTCAGAAAAAAATTGCGCCAACATGGGGCGTATATGACATCTGTGCCGAAACTTTAATATTTAATTTTTAAACTCTTCGCTCCACTGATCTTGCATATAGTATAAGCTATAACGCAGATAGCCCAAAATAATAGACAGTTTGATACTTTTCCACTGTAGGGGCTTTGGCGTTTTTTTTAAAAAAAAGCTTGGTGTAATTTGGGCATCAGAAAGTGAGATTTGGGTACTTTTCCGTTATACGGATACCATTGTCACCAAGCGTAATAGTTGGCACAAAATGAAAATCACGTGAATTGAGGCATTTGAAAAATAAAAGAAAAAATATTGTCGATACTAAAGAGAGCATTTAAAAAATATAACGTTTGAAAATTCCAGACTTTTACGAACTATTTCATTAAATCACAAATATATACTTAAAATAATTGAACAAATAACTGTTATAAAATAAAGCAATAAAATAAAACTCATATTAAACTGCTGGCATAAAATTACAAATATCTTTTAGCATTTTGAAATAATTGGCGCATTAGCATACATTTTGGCATAGTGTTCGTATAACGGAAAAATATTGAGGTTTGTTGTCAAATCATATAAACAGCTATGAAAACAAACTTGATGAGCGTTTTTTTTTTATATGTTTATTTTATATGTATATTATTCATGTTTTTATGTACAAATTACATCTGTTTCTGTATAAAATTAGAGAAACGGCTTTTTTACATTAAATAAATCGCATAAATATCTAAAAAAAAAATGCGTGTGTATATAAAATGAAACAGTGGATAGGTTCCCGGAAAATATGTTGCCAAATTTTTTTTTTCACCAAGGCAACTATACCGGAAAAGTACCTGAAGCACATTAAAATCGCGCAGTTAGGAGCTCATACAGTACAGCGTCGTCTATTGGCTGTTATTTTATTAGTAGCATCGGGAGGAAGATGTAAAGATGTACTTTAAATTCTTACCCATAGATTTTGAAAAAATATCTTAAAAGTGCGGAGTTTAAATTTTGGTGGCACATGTGTCATATACGCCCCATATTGGCGCGATTTTTTTCCGATGCCAATTTGGTGAAAACATCAACAGCATGAACAACAACATCCGGGTTACCATATCGAGCAAAATAACGACATTTTGGCGCCAGTTAAGTACCCGTTACGTATATGACATTGGCGTCAGAAAAAATCGCGCCAATATGGGGCTGCAACTTTGCGTATATGACGTCTGGGCCAAAAAATATTTTAGATATACATACCTCGATTTATCTTTTATAATGACTTTTGGGTACTACTTAGTTATCCCGTAGACCAATTTCGCCAAATTATATAAATCACCAAACCACTCGCCAAATTATACAAATTGACATAATTTTTATTTTAAATGACGAAAGAACAAATAAAGGCACATATGGCATATACGAACCATATTGGCGCGATATTTTTCTGACGCCTATTTGGCGAAAACATCAGCAGCATAAACAGCAATATCCGGGTTACTATGCCGAGCAAAATATTGACACTTAGGCGCCAGTTAAGTTCCCGTTTTGTATATGAAATTGGCGTTAGAAAAAAAATCGCGCCGATATGGTGCGTATATGACATCTGTGCCATTTTGGTGACCTCCTTTATGAAAGATTAATGGTTTTAAATGGGAATTTCGCCAAATCAGACAGCTATCACCAAGTTGGCCAACATTTGGCGCTACTGTGATAACCCTGCATCAGTATTTTTCAACAATTACTCATTTTAATGAGGTGGTCCTACCGGAATCGTGAGGGACACACAGAGACTTGGATTTTATATAAACAGATATACGTCTTCTAGCAGGTCTACTGCAGTTTTCTATCTTCGGATTACAGCAAGTAAATACTGTAAAAAAAATGTAATAAATTGTTTGCACACAAAAAGTCTTTAACTTTCATTAAAATAAATGTGAATCACATAAAAGTGGATTTTAAAAAATGAAGTGTTTGAATAAAATTAAAATAATGTCATTTTCATTACCATTTCCTTTTTATATATATACCACTTGCAATTATGTAACTGTTAACCTGAAAAAAAAACCTCGGTAACTGATTATGATAGATAAATAAACCTCTTTTTTTCATCCAATCAAAATCTCCCCAATCATCCATAATCTGGTGCACAGCTAAGTTTTACGGCAAAGATTAGAAGTGTTTGCAAACTTTATGGTTACAAATTTACCAGAGTTAACATACGTAAAACATACGTAATTATGCGCCAAACTACATTCCATTAAATAAAGTCAAATTGCTGTTGGCTGAATTATAGATCTTTCGCCAAAAATACTCTTCGTAAATGACAAATAAAGTCAGTTATACAAAACTTAATAACCTAACACGTTATAATATAACGAAATAATCTTTTTGATGCACCGAAGACATTTTTTCATTTCTCTAAAGAGTACAATAACATGGAGAAGTAAATACTTTTTATTTTCAAAATTACATTATTCTTCAGGCTGCTGCCTAAATAAACCTAAAATCGTTAATTTTTTCCTCAGTTTAGCAAATAGGATTGTGCGTCAGAAGAACTTGCTTTATAATGATTTCTATTTTCAATTTTATCTGCATTTCAGGTACTTTTTTTCCTATCTAGGCTAAAATGATAAATCAACAAATATTGTTCCACCAGCCACCATTGGAATTTCAAATATTTTTTCCAAATATTTATTTTTTAATGACAGTAAAATAACTGCAAATAAAAAATATATAATACTAAATCTTACGTTCTCCGTTTGCTTCATAATGAAAAAAACATAAATTTACTAATCGCTAAATACAAATTTCATGCAATCTTCTGCAATCGCGATCACTGTCCAAAGACTCTTTCAAATATAAAAGAAACATCCAAATAGTTCAGTAAATACACTAATTAGCGGGTAACCTGATTACGGAAGTGTAATCCAATATCAAAAACCTTAAAAAAAAAACTGAAAAAGGGATGATGAATTAAAAAGATAATCGAAAATTTATTTCAGTAAGCAATTTTTATTGTAAAATATTTTTTTTGTGGTATTAATAACGCAAAATTGCATAAATTTTCTTAAGAATAATCTTTAGTACTTAACATTTGAAACAGTAGACTTTTCTAAAAGGGAAATTGGCGATATATGAAAAAAAAAAAAGAAAAAAGTGGACAATATTCGTTGATCTGAGTTCGAGGCTATAAGAGTCATAAGTTTGGGGAAAAACAAAATAGCATGTTTCCGTAGTAAAGTACGCGAAAAATATTTTAAATATCTGAAATTATATTATTTATAATATGTGTGTGTGTGGGAAGTGGGGGGGGGGGGGTACAAACGTTTGCATTAAAATTTAAATATTTGACTTCACTTTTATAATATTAACTACTATTTATATAAATCGTCATTTTATAATTACATCTACTAGTTTTTTCTGTAAGAGATTCATAATAATAATAATAATGATAAAGATTGTTACTCACAAGGAAGGTCTCCTTAAAACGCATACTCAAAATAATTTTGAAAAAAGGAAATGCTAATAAAATGACTCATGTATGTAAAAAAGATCGGTAAAAATATTGCGGTAGAATCCCAGTAGAAAATCTGTAAAAAAATATTTTTTCGAGTATTTGGCGCGAAAAGACGAACGCTATACGCTATTTGGCGAACCAATACGTTTCCTCGCCAAATGCAAGAGATTAAAATGCATTTATTAATTCCTTGTTAAATAAGTAATTAAATGCCTAATGCTCAATGAATTTAAACTTAAACTGTGGATTAGTTTACTATTTTTGCTGTAAGCTTATATAATACTATGCAAACTGTGTGTTATTTGTATTGAGCTATTTAATTTTATACGGTGTCACCGGCTGGATAAGTTTTAAGGGTATTTTAATTAAGAATGCTATCATTAAACATTTTGATATTAAGTTGTTGTTTCCATGGCAATAAAACTCTCTTGTTGTCTCTGACACTAACAATATCGAACTCAAATTGCCAATGCTCAGAATCGGACCTTAATTTGAGTTTGAAACACTTTTAATCCATTTAAATTTCGTTGTAAAAGGCATAAACACGATCGTTAAATTTCATTATCTATATATATAAAAGAAAGTCTGGATTTTGTATTAATCAACGCGCAGCCAAAACTACTGAACCTAAAATCTTGAAAATCGGGGTAAAAATACTTCTTATGATATAGAGTGCCGCTAAGAAAGGATTTCCCAAAATTCCACCCCTAAGGGGGGTAAAAATGAGAACGAACTTTTAAAAAATTTCTCAAAAATCTGATTTTCTAGTTATTTTTCAACTGATAACATATTTTGGTGTATTATTGTATGCTGAATCGAATGGTATTAACTAAATTCGTTTAAGCCCAATAGTTCGAGATATATTTCATATTTTTCTAATTTGGCACTATCATTTCGCAAAAATCTGAATTTTTCAAGTGATAATTTCTAAAACCTCATTCTTTTCATTCTGTTACTATAGCAAGGGAAAAAATTCAAATTGAATAATTTTTTAAACAATCCTTTTGGTTAAATAAAAACAACTTCGCCAGTTAGAAAAAAAAAATTCAAACGCCTCAAAAACTAAAACAAAAAAAGATAAAAAACTGTGATACTTTTTCGTTCTAATTTTCGTCGCGATACCATGCCAAAATGTATGGTATCGCGCCATTTATTTCAACCCTAATCGTGCAAATGATTTTTATTGCAAACCGTGCCACACATTAACATTTGCTAATTATTGAACGTGAATATTTTTATGCAGGAATTTTTAATGATGGAATTTATTTTATTCCATCATAATCTCGCAAAACTTTTTAATTTGTTAGTTTTTGAATAGAAAATATTTATTTCTGATACTGATATAGATTTTACCATTTCGCAGTTATCTGATAATGAGGAAGCTACAATAAAATTATTTCAGAAGTTAGGAATTATACATATAAAAATGTTTTGTTCAAAAATAAAAGAATGTATTCATTGAAAGAATGAAATGTTTACTGCAATGTGAGACATACGTATTACGTACGCCATGCTTCAGTAGTAAAAGACATTTACAATTTCAGGACTATAGTTTAAATTGACTATATTCTATTACTTGCAAAACATTTATTTATTCTTATTAAGTATTTATTTTGGTACCCGTCGACCAATTTCGCCAAATTATATAAATCGCCAAATTATACAAATTGACATAATTTTTATTTTAAATAACGAAAGAACAAATAAATTAGTATAAAATTAATAAAAATACACTTATTTAAAACGTCCAAATAAAATCACCTGATGACGTAAATACGTGTAACTTGCTTAAAATCATGTAAATGTGACATTTACGATCAGCCATTATTAACATTTAATCTTATAGTTTGGCAATAGATTTTTGGTCGACGGGATAACCAAGTAGTACCATTATTTTTAATGATTTTAAAAAATGGTAGGTCAAAGTCTGTAATTTTCAAAAGTTATATTTTTTAAATGCTCATTTTTTTATCAACAAAATTATTTTTTTTTTCAAATGTATCATTTCATTTTTGTGCCAACTATTACGCTTGATGACAATGGTGTTGACATAACAGGGAAATACCAAAACAGTTACTGATTTTATTTCAAATGTAAAAAAAAAAAGGTTTAATGAGCAATAAATATTGTAAATATGACTATAACTCAGATTCTACTAAACAGATTTTGTAGAACTTACACTGTTAAATAGTAAATTTGGTTTATAAATGGTTTAATGTAAAAACCATCATTCTAAGATGCTACGGGAGTTCTAAAATTAGTTGAACTGGAATATGAAAGATTTCAAGTCTACTAATTAAAAGCACAGCAAGTTAGATAATATTTCAGGGATTTTTTCAATATTTATCATATCATTGTGTGTTGTTTAGTTACGGAGCTATGCGGAAAAAGTTCTCAGTGGTACAGTAAAGAAAATTGGAAGATATACGCTACAGAGATAGGGTATACAAGAGAGTATATATGCTATAGTTATGGAAGTTGAGCTGAGTTTCTTAAAAAATCCAGAATTGATTCAGTAGATACCTACCCCTACCTCCCAGAGAGTTCTATAATCAGGTTAACGCGATTATGAAAGTTATATTTAACTATATCAATATATATATATAATGCAAAGAGAATTTTCATTCCGGCCGCTTATATCTTGAGTTCTGCTGAATAGATTTTGACGGGACTTACATTGTTAGTTAGATAATTTCCCAGAAAAGATGTTAGTATAAAATATAACGTTCTACGTTGCTTAGTTAAATAATTATGGGGAAAGTTCTAAATCAGATGAACCCAATTTCGAAAGATTTGCTTTTTTTAAAGGTTCCACTGAATGAATTTTTATGGGATTTAAACTGTTAATTAGATAATTTTTAGTGAATGTTTCGGTATATTTTCCAGTTTAAAAGATTCTGCTAAGTGGATTTCGATGCAACTTGATCGGTTAATTAATTTTTCAGTGAATGTTTTAGTATAAAGCACATATCATTTCGGATTTCTTGGTTGTTGGGTTGCTTGATTGTAGAATTATAGATGAAAGTTCTAGAATAAGGCGAACCCAATTATTAAGAACGATCAGTCTTCTCAATAAGTCCAATTAACAGATTCTGATGAGACTTGCATTGATAATTTTCCATGAACTCTTTTAGTATATTACATATTGTTCTATTGTTCTTTACCGAATCCTGCACTAACAGATTAACTAAAGAAATCGGTCCTTAACAGTCTAAATTTTGTATGACTCAATAAAAGATATAATAGTGTAATGACATTCATATTGCTTTCAGCAATTTGGTTGGATACACCAGGTAAATGTCCATATTGATTTGAAATGCATGATCAAGTTCACAGATATATTTTGTTTTATTCAAGATTTCTTTAGAAAAACCGACCAGCGTAGCGGGCTAAGGCGCCTAGTTACATATATAAATGTATATGACAAAACTGCAGTTATAAATATGTATTTATTTAAGTTAAACTTACTTAAACTAACTTCGTATCGAAAGTTGAAAAAGTCTTTCTTAAAGAATATTTATCATAGTAATATTAAAAATTTTGTCGTGTCGCCATCCAACGCTAAATCGCAAAAAATGAAATTTTCATTATTTTTTTAGGAATGCTAAATAGAGTTTCTGCCGATTTTTTTATGGCTATATATACTTATGAGCAGGGCTTAATTTCTGAGAAAAAAAAGTACCGGAGCCCTAATATTATGTGGTACCGGTACTACAACTGTACCGTCACTCCAATCTGTACATTTATATCTCGCATATTATTTAAAAAATTTAAAGTTTTTTTTTTTTTTTCTGTAGCAAAATAAGATTTTAAAAAATATCTATCAACAATCAGCATATACTTAGCTATCAACTATTCCGCTTTTTAGCTATCACTCTTTCCGAATAGTAATCTTTGCGAGTTTTGTTGTTAATTAATTGCAGAATTCTGCGATTAAATAGGATAAGGATTATGATTCGGAAATAGTGTTAATACAAAAAAAGAATAGTTCGTAGCTATGCATTTTTTTCATAAAAATGCATAGCTACGATTTGCACTGGGCTCTGGAGCCCTGTATTTATGAGCTCCGGTGAATTAATTCTGACCAGTATTTAAATATTTACTGACAACAGAGGAGTACCGGAGCTGGGCTCCGGTGTTCTCCGGCACAAATTAAGCCCTGCTTATGAGAAGAATATTCTATAATTTTTGTCAAATAATTCTGTGAATGCGCTTATTGGGAACTTCCTTGATATAATTTTATCAATTTTTCAGATGCATTTTTCTTAACCTGCAGCAAAAGATAAATCGCCAAATAATATTTCAATTGCAATATTTCACCTGAGTAACTTTTTAAGCATTACGAACATTCTCTTTCATGTTTAAATTAAATATTTTCGTTTTTTTAATATTATCACTCATTAAAATGGATTTCTTTTTTTTTTTCTTTTTTAAAGATTTTAAATAAAATTAGTAACAGTTTTTTGTCTTTTATTTTTCTAGGTGTAATAGCCGTTTCAATTTCTTCAACAACAACAACAAAAAAAAAAAACTTCGCCAAGAAATAAAATGGTAACCTTATCGTCCAAAATAACAGAACTTTCCGTCATACTTCTATAACTAATCTACATAGAACAATGTATTATAGCTTAAAACCTTCCTTGAAACTATACCTATCTAACAGCATATGTTCCGTCAAAATCTATGCAGTAGAACTCGAAATCTAGATGTTCAGAACGAAATTTCCGTTTGGATTTTATATATATAATAGAGGTACGTTATTTGAAAGGAAAATATACATTTTAATAGAATAATTAAGATTGGACTACTTAAGTATTGGATTACTTAAATTAAGATTGGTTGGAGATAGCGCATAATTTCGTTTTCATTCCTTTTTACATATAATTGTTGCAGGATTTCTTTTATGAAATTTTTAAAATACTTCTTTTAGGAAAATTGTAGCATATTTTTAATGAATTAAAATTCGTGAAATTTCAGTTATTTACATTAAATTAAGTATTTTTTAGTGTTAAGAATTCAAATACACAACTTAATCTTATTATGTGAAATAATATATGCAGACGAAACTTACGCATTTTAAAAGAATTATATTACGATTTATTACTTTTTTATTTTTTATTTATTTTTTTTTTTGTAAAGTGGCAACAAAAAAAATTATGAACAAATAAAATTAATTGTTAAATTCGTTATATAAAGTGTTATTCGAATTCGAAAGTTATAAATTTAACCAAATGAAACATATTTACTATTAAGAAGTAATTACTATTAGCATTATTTTTAATATGTTTGTCGTTTAAAAAAAACTTATGGAATGTATTAGTTCTATTATAAAGAATGCCAAGAAAACGTACCCTTATTGGTCGAAAAGAACGCGAACATGATTTAGCTTTGAGGCAAGAGGCTAGATACTAGCGCAAAAAACGACGACATGACGAATCTCTTCTGATAGAGAATGCATGTGCTCAGAAATATGCTTTAAATTTCGAAAATGCACAAAAAAAAAAAAAAAAAAAAAAAAAAAAATGTCATCGACGTTGGTTTCACATACATATTCAATCTGACGGATATTGTAAGAATTGCCGTAAATATATAGTAAATAATGAACTAAATATTTTTTCTGTAGCTAATAACAGGGATCCAGGTCCACAACCGGAAATATTGAAGAACTTAACTTTCGTTGAAGAGAAATTAATTGCCCATGTTCATCCAGTTATTACTATTTATCGCATTAAATGTGGTCAGCTTGGATACAGTGGGCAAGTTATTAATTTTCATCAAGATATTATAAAATTTTGTTCTTTATTACCTCATTCCATAGACACTATATCACAGAACATCTTTGCTAGAAGAGAAGATGGTGAAGAATTCAAGTATTTTAAAGTAAATCGTGAACACGTTAAGTCTGATTTAGAATATCTAAAGGAAAATAATCCTTGGTATCATTATATTACTATTGATGAAAATAATTTGCAAAGTTTACCCGAAAACGAAAATATTTTTCGGCGAATAATACTCAGTCAACAACAACAGCAGATTTATTTACCATCAGTTGAAAAAACTTTGAATTCTGTGGATGATCAATGTCCATGGACAAATAAAATAATATATAGGAATCCTGAACCCTAATTGTGACTTTCAGAGGTAATCGAAAGGTAATAAATAGTATGTTAGGTATTAAAGAAGGAAATGATGAATGCAGTGTCATTCCTTGGCTTCATATATATACTAAGCCTATAAATGAATTTTCATGTGATGAATATATTTGTAGAGCTTTTCCAACTTTATTTCCAACAGGAAGAGGTGATCTTAGAGATGCTAGAGTTCGTAAAATTGCACACAAAAAAAATACTTTAAATTTCGCATGATATATGACGATAGAAGATTTGCACGGCATCCAAGTTTTAGATTTTTTGGTTTCAGTAGCATAATGCGTTGGACAGCATTACAAAATGGAATTATTTGCATTAAACAAATTATCGCCTACATGATGTTGAAACAGTTGAAAAACTCCAGGAACGGTTGCAGAAAGATCCTACATTGTACAAGTCGAATTTATCTTTCAATGCTAATTTAAGATCATCGAGCTCTTAATAGTTTATTAGATCACGAGAGGTGTTAAACATGGTTGAGGAATTGGGAACTCCTACTGTTTTCATTACACTTAGTGCAACTGATTTATACTGGTCAGACATTTATCGCATTATTGATGCAGACTATGATTACACTAATCGTAACCAAAATTCTGAATTCATCAGAAAATCAAAATTGTTGAATTGTAATCCTTTAATCGTTGCTTACTTTTTTCGTAAGCGGTTGGATTTTGTTATGAAACATTTTTTCAAGAAATATTTCAAAGTCAAGGACTTTTGGTTTCGTATTGAGTGTCAACATAGACGTAGCTCTCAAATGCATGGACTTTTCTGGTTTGAAGATGCTCCTGATGTAAACAATCTTAGTTTAAATGATGATGAAAAGATACGTAAAATTGTAAAATACTTTGACGAATCCATACCGACTTGGCAACCAGATTCTAATCAAATTTATGATACATATATATCCATCTAAATTTGATTTTACGGATGTGCCTGATGAAGCTGCTGACTATAATCAATACGTGCAGTACAAATGCATAAATGTTCTAAAGCTTATTGTAAGAGAAATAAAAATGATTATCTGAAGTCACATGACGTTTCAAATTTCCCAAAGATTGTTCTCACGACAGTAAAATTCAGTTCCTTACAAATGAACTTGAATAATAATCCTTATTTAAACAGTCATAGCCCACAAATTTTAAAAATTTGGCAAGCAAACATGGATTATCAGTCATTTCCATTCACGCAGTTCTAAAATATATTGCTAAATATGCTAGCAAAGGTGAACCCAGATCAGAAGGAATGAAAGATTTCATCAGACAAACAGTTCAAAAATCACGCGATAAATCAATGTTCAGCAGATAATTCAGAAGATTTTAATAAAAATGTGTGCTGAACTTGATTATTCTGCCCAGTAAATGTCTTTGGTGTTAATGGGATGCCCTTTGTATAACTCATCGCGTCAGTTTATCACCATTAATTTAGCAAGGAACGCATGGGAACAATTAGACATGAATAAGGAGGATGGAAGCATATCCGTTTCAAATATTTTGGAAAAGTACGAGCAACACCCAGTGAGATTTCAAAATAAGTCCTTGCAGAATTATTTCACAAACGTTTATAAACGCGGTGAAAATTTCAGTATCAGAAAAAAACCATTTATTCCCGAATTATACCTAAATTGAAATATGATCTCAATAATGTAAATAATGGTGATTTTTATAAGCAACAAGTTATGGTGCATATTATTTGGTGTTATTTTCTAATTATGAATCCAAATAATAGTTCATGGAAAGTTATATCTGAACAGCCTTTTGAGAATAAGGAAATTCAGAGATTGATTTGAAATATCTGTAGCAAAATTTAGAAGATGAGGAAGAATTTGAAGAAATAGAATCTACTGAAATATATTAACCATTTGACTGGATGAATGTCGCTTCAAGACAAAATAATGCACAGGATGAATTAGATTTGGGCAGAAGAAAAATTCATATAAAGTATAACTGGTATACGATTTAAAGTCAAGATTTGCTTAATAAATTACAGAATTTTATTGAAAATGAAAAGGTAAAAGAGAGTGTAAAAAGTGGTTGTGACACTGTTCCGTCTAATTTGACAAATTTCGTCTTCTCCCATGAACAGAAAAATATAATAAGTATTTTTGAAGAACGGCTCAATTTTTTGCAAGTTCATAGGCGAGAAATGCCAATAAAAAGAATTGTTGTCCATGGAAATGCGGATTCTGGAAAAAGTACTTTAATACATTACTTCACTACTCGATTAAATGAAACATTTGCACAGAGGAGTATTTTATGAAAAATGTGGACAAAATTATTTTGTGAGCTATATCAAGTTGAAATGTTGTAAAAAGCTATTTAGAATCATTATATATAATTTTTTAATGAAGCATATAATTTTTTTTTAGTATCTACAAAAAATTTTGCTTTTTAAAAAGTAAACTAACTATTTAAATCAATTTTGAATAAACATTTATGATATTTAGTGAAATATTCCGTTTTTTTTTTTTTTTTTTTTTTTTTACATATTTATAAAAGTTCTTTCTTTAATTTACTATTCTAATCAGATTCATCTTCATCTGTTTCATCGTCAGCCTCATCTTTCTCTTCTTTTAGATGTTGTCCGTATGGTGTTTCTGGGAGTAAAAATTATTTGTTTCGCAAGAAAAAAGCTTGCTTTTTCTTAGACTTTCGTCTTGAGCTACTTATAAAAGGATCAGAATTTAATAAAAGTTTGTTCTAAACATCTTTATTACATTGCTCTCGAGAAAAATTTCTCGAAAACTTGTGCCTATATTGGCAAAAATGTTTGTTTTCAGCTTCAGCAGCCTCCCCCGAAAGTTGACCGATAGGCAATTTTGCATGTTTAATTACTGTGCATAATATACTGAAAGTTTATGTACTGTTGGTGACACTGGGTGCCACCCATATAATTCGACATAAAGTTTTGCAGCTTCTTCAGTGTAATTTTTAAATTTCTTAACATCAATTCTATGTCCACTGGACAGTTTCTCTAAAATTACTTTGAACCTTTTTATAAGGTCAATATTTATTCCAGTAATTCGGGAAGCAGTATTGGGGTCCACAGAAAATTTTCTTGATGTATTTCCATCATTCGTGTTGCCAAAACCTGTCTTGAGAATATCTACTGGAAGACACATTTCTTCTTTGAAACTATTTTGAATTAGTTTTTTTGTTGTTGTTGTTGTTTCTTCCACAACTTTTTTTGTCTTTATTGGTTCTCGCTTGCGACTTTTTTAAAGTTATTTTATATAACAAATGCAAAAATGACTCATAAAATCGAATCCGTGCATGAGGAATTGATAAACCAAATCTTAACGCATCAGGATTCTCTGGATTCTTCTTCTCCAATTTATTAAAAAAGCTTTGAAGTTTCTTCACATATCTTATTGTTGATTAAGTATATGTCGCAGCATTGCAAATCTTTGCATCTACCATACTAGGTATCAGAGTGCGTTTTACGTAAGATAAACTACCATTAGTAGTAGGTATATATCAGTTTTCTTAAGATTTTTAACTTGATTTTTAATATATTGAATTTCTTCATTAGTAATATCGTTCGTTTCATGAACAAAATTAATGTGTATTGGCCTTCAGAATCTTGCAGAGGAAGGTAGAGGGTTCTGCAAACAAAATATTTTCTTGGTTGCCAACTTTGCATAGTAAACATAAAGGAACAAGTGAACTCTGAAATATATTTGCATCGCTATCAGAAGTATTCTGAAATATCTGTTTAAATTGTGATTGTTGGGAGCCATCGCAACCCCATTTAGATATTAGTTCTAAATTGTGGTTTTCTTCTTCTATATTATTTTGAATCATTTCTTCTAAATATTTACCCAGTCTTAAAGAGGTGTAATGAAGAATATCCTGTAGGTTAAATTTAGCGCTTGTTTCTGGCATATTCATCGACTCCTTGCTTGGATAGCAATATTTCTACTCTTTCTTAGTGAAAGAATAACAAGGATAAATATTCTTATTTGCACTGTGAATAACTTCCCATTGCTTTCTCGTTAGATCAGCTTTTACAACAATTGATAAGGCTTCTGAGGGTGTAAGCTTCTTAATGGTGTTTTTTTTCTGAAGTTATAATATTTTGTATTTGGTGCTGCTGTTGGACTTAGAGTTATATGTTTTATGAGTGTCGAGGCATCAATATTACCAGCAGCACGTTAAGTTGTACTAGCTGCATATGTTAATTGATCGACAGGTACTTGCTCCCTTAAATATCTTGTTTTTCGTCGCTTGCTTCTGTCACATAATTTGGCAAGATCTTTTGTTGGTCGACCTTGTTTTGATACTGTACACCTAATATCTCTTCTACAGCTAATTTTATGGAACTGTTAAGCCATTTATCTTAAGAAAGCGACTTTTTGTCCTATTGGCAGCCTACCATTTTTCTTTAAGATCCGATTTGAAACAGCTTAATGAACGTTTTAACGATTCTTGTTCATCTACCGGGCATTTCGTCATTTCTATAACTTTATTTTCCATGAAACATATTTTTTCACCTATTTTCTTATTAGGACAATCTTGCATAAGGTCAAACAACAACTTTTTTAAAAAATCTTTTGCTGTCTAAATTTTACTAAATTTCTAAAAAAAAAAAAAAAAAAATGAAGATTTTTCGTTTTTAAAATACCCTTATCTTCTGATTTTTTCTTTTTTATAAAACGGTAAAAAAAAATAAAAAAATAAATAAAAAGAGAGAGGCAAGTTGGGGCAAGATTTTATTTTATGACAATCACAAGGAATAACTGTATTTTATATTCCAACAAAAAGTTTTACCGAGAAAAGGGCGGAAAGTATTTATAAATCACTAATAATTTAAAAGAACTAGTAAAAGTTACACTTATTTTTAACGATAAAATAATGTGGCTATATTCATAATTATATTCCTTTATACCTAAAACTAAATACAGTAATTTAAGCTACATACCTTCCACTTCTTTGTAAATAAAGGGTTTTTTTTAGATTCGGATATCCACTGTATACAACGATAAATGCAATTAAGTAATGCGCTTCTCACCACAGCGCTGAGAAAAGAGACATCTGCGATCCACAACAGCTGTGTTCAGACTGATAATGTGACGGGGAGTTTTGCAAAACATTCCTAAGATAGAGTTTACGTGAAGCACTGACTACTAAGCTATACAAACAAATAAATTATTGCGGTTTTTAACGAAGTTCATTTTTCGACTTTTGTCCAGCTTTTTTTAGAAATACATCTTTGTGATTTTTTACATCTTCTTTTCAATTACTTGCATCAACTGGTGTTGCCGCAGTCAATATAAATGGATCACCGATTCATTCAAAACTTTTATTAGGATTAAATCAAAAGCTAAGTGATCTTAGTCCATATTCGATTGGTCATCTTCAGGAGGAGTTTCGAAATTGTAAATTCGTAATTATAGATGAAATGAGTATGATTGAATGCAATATTTTGCGAAAAATAGATTCATAATTACGTAGTGCTGTGCCATTGAAACAAGATGAACTTTTTGGTAGAAAGCTCTTATATCTATTTGGAGATATCAAATAACTACCTCCAGTAAACGACAGGCCTCTTTACAATGACAAAAATCAAGGAAGTGAGTTTCTTTTGGAAGAACAATTGTTATTTTCTTCGACTATTCAAAAATATTTTCTTTTATCATCATTCTTCCGGCAAGATGAAACTCAACAAATATTTTGTAGCGTACTTGACTGAATTAGCAATGGAGAATGCAATATTGTAGATTATGAAATATTAATGAATCGAGGCTTACAGTCTCTTTCAAAAAGCTAACAGCATTCATTTAAAGATAGAATTAGACTTTTCAACAAATAAAGACGCAAAAGAATATAATAATGAAAAATTAAAAGAACTGCGTCAGCTTGTTGCCTTGATACAAGCTCTTCATAATTGTACTAAAACAAAGTTGGCCGATTCTGAAATGACAAACGGTCTTGAACCATTTCTTACTTTATCAATTGGGTCTAAAGTAATGTTACGTTCTAATTTATGGACTAAAAAAGGTTAGTAAATGGGGCTTTATACTATGTTGCAGATATTATTTATGAAGAAAATCACGGGACACCAGATAAGATGCCGCTAATAACCATGGTTAAATTTCAAAACTACAGTCACTCAACTTCTGAGAATGGCACGTTCCGATTCCACCAATAACTAAATTCTGGAAAAGTGGAAATATAAATTGCTCAAGAAAACAATTTCCTCTGCAGTTAGCTTTTGAAGTTACAATTCATAAATCCCAAGGGTTTATATTATTAGATAAAGCATTAGATAAAGCAGTCGTACATTATGGGGATAAAGAGTCATCAATTGGCTTACGTACGTAGCGTTGTCTTGAGTGAAAACCCTTCAAACTTTACCATTCAATAGGAAATTTTCTTGAGAGATTCTACAATATCAAAAATTCTCATATGCTAACATGCAGAAAAAAGAAAAAATTAGAATGATAAGTTTTACAGCTATTAATTCTTAGTATCAACGAGAGCAGATTTCAAATTGTTTTTCCAGAAAATAGGATTTTGAAGAAGAAACTTTCTTCAAGCTCTCTTCAAATATATTATTCTAAGATTGCTATCAAAGATTATTTGATATATGAAATACAATGATTGGAAATATACCTATTTTTAACCATTTGAGAAACCACCAGAGGCTATTGTAAGATGTAAAAACATCTTTAACCCTTTCCGGCACAGGCAATTTTTGTTGTTAAATGATGAAATGATTCACTGACACTGGAATTTAAAAACGACATTTTTAGAAATTAAAAACTTTTTACTTTCAACGTTCATCGTAAAAGCAAAATTTTACTAAAATATTTTTGGTGCCGTTCGTAAGTTTGGAATTAAAATTAGGTATCCGGATCCGGGCATACTGCGTCGGAAAGGGTTAAAAGAGCTTTTAGTTGAAAATTTAAAAATATTTTCTAAAATTTTGCTTCGAAAATACTTTTATTTATACCAGTCTTGTATCATAAATAAAGAATTCCAAGGAAATTCTTAGTTATTTGGCTGAGTTTACATTTCTAAAATTAAAATGCGCCAAAACATAAAATAACGTTTTTGCTTAATAAAGATACAAAAATAATATTAAAAAATACTGTTATTTTCAAATATTTATCTTATTAAATAATGCTTCGCGAATCCAAAAAAAGCATGGCTTTTGCTAGATTAAAGATTGGCCGGATGTACCATTGGCCGTACATCACATCTCTTCGCAGAACCCATTTATTTTGGCTCTCACCCTGAAAAATTAACTGAAAAAGGTTGTAAAGGTTAAGACGTTTTTATTTAAACTTCCTGAAAAGCAAGTGTTTTATGGGGTGGTCCATTGACAGCCATACGTGTTTACAGCAGAAGAGTAACAGGCCGAATGAATCACTTACAAAACATTCCATGCCACCATCCTCTGAAATCAAAGCCAATTTTAGAATCAAGCAACCACCAAAATTATCCGTTAAATAGAAATGCTAAGGGGTATTTAAATAATGGCGATACATATGATCAAGACTATATCGCCAAATTAACCTCCAATAACCCTAGGAATCCTCTACCAAAAGTTAAAATATATTTATATCTCTGCTGACATACATACATTTGTGTTAAATTTATTGACAGAATATAATGGTATAAATAGGTAATAACTCTTGTTAATAAATAGATCAGCTTTAAATTTTATAAAATGAGCTGGGAAATGACTATCATAAATCATGTAAATAAATAGGTCAGTGTTAAATTTATATCAAACATGATAGGAGAGTAATTATCATCAATCAAGTGAATATATTTGTCCGTTGGATGCAGTTTCAAAATACCGAGAAACGAAAATGTATCAATCCATTTAATTTTACATTATTTATTTCTGCGTTAATGAAACGATAATTTTTTTTTTTTTTTTACGGCCGCAGAATAAAAATGATAAAATGTATTTATCTATAAGAAATAAAGGAGTTACTTTTTAAAGAATAAAACTTTTTATGACTTTTTGAACAGAAAGGAAAGAAAGAGATAAAATTTAATTAAAATATTAGATTAAAAAGACCAATGTATGATGCTTCATCATATGCTATCACTCCCAACATCAAAAATACGTTCACTCTCGGTATCGCTTAATCCCAAAATATTATAAAAATATACACCAAAACAATGTACTAAAGGAATATATAAAACACAGAAGTTACATATCATTTTTTTCCTTGAAAATAAGTAAAGAGAAGCTTCTTGACAAAATGTCCCACGATTATTAACAAGTATAACTAACACGATACATGAAAAAGTGAGCTCTATAAGAATTGCCGTCATTCTATAACTATTTGGCTTTTAATTATAAAACTTAAAACACATATTATGAAAAATTTATTTTATCAATTAAAGTCATTAAAAAAAGTACACACACATATATAAAGTTTTTTAATTTAGTTTTATAGATGATACAACTTTTTCGAAAAAATTATTCTTGCATGCATTGCGAGCATCATTTTTCACATTTGAATGACTAAAACCAACCAAGATTTTTTTAATGAGTACAGATATAATTTGTTTTCAAAATGGCCTACAATGAAAAAAAAATAAAACTTCTGGATCCCGAGAAAAAAATATTTTTGTAAAGAAACTCGAAATGGGGACATTTTTTTAATACAAAATAGTCTTGGATTCTAAACTTCTTAATTGAGAAACATAATAATAAGTCATTTTGTGCCTCTATATGTTCACTACATTCACCGAAAATTTCGTGAAATTCTAGGTAACAATTTTTCAGAAACCGTGCGCAGAGTTATCAAAATCGTTGTTTTGAGAAAATTGACAATGAAGACTAAATCACCCTTTGGTTATACAGAAAAATCTCAAAGACTTTTAGACATAACTTCTCTTCTAATGCGAATTTTTGTATAAGGTTTATTTTTGAATATTCTTAAAGGATAGTATTTAACTAAAAGAACTTTTTTTAATCGATTTTTGTATGCATTAAAGGGTACCTGACCCCTCAATGCAAATTCATATTGTACAGTAGTCGACTACTAAAAAAAAAAAAAAAAAAAAAAGAAAGAAAAAAAAAAAAAACAATAATAAACTTCTTCAAGTTTTGATTGATAGAACAGTCAAATATATCACGTGAAAAGGGTACCTGACCCCTTAAACTCTTTCTGATTTCTACTATTCAGATCAGATAGAAAGTCATTTGTCCTTAGTGATGCAAATACTGAAGAGGACTGAAACAAATTTTGTTTGGTTATTTTATCTACAAAAACAAAGATATTCTAAGTTTGTAGTATAATAACATTCACAATATATATAAAAATCCATGCCGGCCCGGCCTACAGCGGAGGTAGATTTCGAAGTTAAAGGTACTAATTTCACCAACAAAAACCAAATCATGATTAGAGATAAATCCAATTTAACAATTTTATCTGGCCGCTTTTGACGAGTTTTTATTTCATTTTTATATAATAGCTTGTTTTATCAGAATTATGTTAAGGCGGTATTCAAAAAATATTTTTCCATGCTCAACAACTCGAAATTTTATGGCACATTTTCAGATTCATTTTTAAAAGAAAAAATATTAAACTTGCTGACGTGATTTTTGAAGAGATTTATAAGCTACCTGCGTTTTTATTTTTCGTTCAATTAATTAAAACTTGATTTATAAACAAACATTTTCTCAGTAGGACAATATTTTTCGTTTCTAATCCAATCGCCTCGGGAAATTCTGCTCAAAATGCCCACTTTGATATCATTTTAGGTAGATTTAGTAAGAAATACTACCTATTGCAGTCGTTACCATAGTGCTACTTTTGAAAAATTCCTTCATAACTTTCCATTATGTGACACCAGGTACCCAAAACCACCCACCTAAAAAGTTTATATATATATATATATATATATATATATATATATATGTATGTACTAAATTTTGTCCGCACGATAAAAGTAGCAATTATGAACGGATCATCTTCAAACTCGCCAACAACTTTGAGATGGTTAATACCTCGGCAGGGATTGAAAATGGGCAAAATCGGTCCAAGGGAATGGAAATGGGGACGGTTAAAATTTTTGAATACCGTCTTAACATGATTCTGATAAAACCAGCTCTTTCACAACAATGACAGGAAAAAATAAATATTTTTCTTTATAGCATTGCCAACAATTAAAAAAAAAAACAATAAAATTCTCACCACAACAATTGCTTTTCTATTGGAAGATTTTCAAGTGAAAATTAAATTAAATTAACAGTTTGATGAATTGAAAACAAATTGAAAATTACGTCATAAGTTTTCTAGTGTAAAATTTCCTCAAAAAAAAAAAAAAAAAAAAAAAAAAAAAAAAAAAAAAACACAAAATGAAACAAATAGTTTGACGATTTAAAAAAAAATCAAAATAATGCGTCAAATTAGAAATATAATGGACCTCAGCAGGTGAATATGTAACGTCATTTGAGTTTGAAGAAGCGTATTAAAACATGATAAAAACCCGACTATGGAAATATTAACATATTTTAACACTTTGATATTCTCTGAATTTGCTTAGCCATTTTTAAACCTACTCCATATACATGCGTGTGTGTATTCGTGTATATTAGAATTTTCACAAAATGCTTAGCTCCCTAGAGCTCATTCTTAGTGAAGGAACTGGGTTTATCTCTAATCTTGATTTAAGTTTTGTTGGTGAATTTAGTACTTAACTTCGAAATCTACATCTGCCTGTAGGCCCGAGCCGCCAGGGATTTTTTGAAATATATTCTGCCTCTATAAAAAAAAATCGATCATTACGGTACATTACATAGTTTCTGAATAAGAGAATCTGCCAATTAAGTGCGCTTGAGAGCAAAAATAAATTTAAAAATGAGTCTGAAAATAAGCAGTTTAGATTTGAATACACCGTTAATAAGATGATTTTTTTCTTCAACCGTTATGTATTTTTAATTTGTTTTTGATGTAAGAATTGGTCCTATCAAAAACTTGTCCATATAAATGTTTTAGACAATATTGAGAAGATATATGATAAATTCATGGGGATTTTATATCTTGTGAATTGACGGAGTTATGGATTTTTTTCTTCTTCAACACCCCTCTCCTCTTTTTGCTTTCGTTTTTATTTTTTATTTTATTTTTTTTCCTGCGGTACGAATTGTCTTATCAAAACTTGGGAATATAAAAGTTATAGATAATATTAAGGAGATTTATAATAAAATGAATTTTATTTGATATCTTGAGAATTGAAGAAGTTATAATTTTTTTTCTCCCAAAAACCCTATTTTTGCGCGCCTTGAGTCCATTTTAATTTTATCAAAAAACTGTGATAAATAAATTTTTTACCCTATTTTTAGAACTAATAAAAACTTTAAACTGATTTTATATGTACAAAATTTAAGAAGTTATGGGTTTTTTCTCTTTTCACAAAACTCCTCCCTATTTCCATCCCCTTTGCCCGATTTTGCCCATTAACGAAATTGGCCGAGATTTTATGCCCCTTGATTTTATGTATGAGTTTTAAAGTGATTTGTGCAGAATTGTGGAAGTTATCGTGTCCAGAAGAAAGTGATATATATGCATTAGGGTGGAACTTAAGTATAGGGTAAAAAAAAAAAAAAAAAAACTATTTTTGTTTTAATGTGTAATAGTGAAAACTTTTTTTCTTTTTTGGATGTCTAAACTTTTGGCTGAAAAGGTTTTTTTAAATTAAGTTGTTTTCCGGTTCCTCAAGGAGGTCAAAGTTTTGAAATTTCAGTATAAAGTAACTTAAAGTAAACAACGTAGCTGTTAGCTCATATCTACTTTTATTTAGCAAATACTATCCAGAAGTCACTACGAGGAGGCGGTTAAATATCGACTTCTACCCTCCTTATCTCCCTTTGTTATGGATTAATTCAATTGGATATTCAACCTACTGTCTCTTTAGGCAAACTTTGTCATTACATTGTGGGAATTCAACTTTCCCAAGATTAAGCCATCTTTTGCACTGTAAAAAAAGTCTGTAAAGTTACTAAAGTTTTTCTAGAAAACTGGGATTCCTAGAACTTTTTATGTAAGAGTAACAACAAAAATTCATGTAACAGACACATTTTTGCAGCTAAAATCAAAAAATCTGTAAGATTATTAAGAATGTTTTAGGAAACTAGGATGCCTAGAACATTTCATGTAACTGCAGCCAGGGTTACACATAAAATTTTAGTAAAATTACTGTAATTTTAGCTGATTCATTTGTAATGTTACAGATTTCTGTAGCTTTACAAATACTAGTTATGTAGATTTGCAGCTTTTTTCGCACAGTTACAGATGAAAGTTTAGAAAGCATGTAACTTTACATCTGTAGAACTACAGATTGTTTTTATAGTGTGCTTAATATTTAAAGACGGTTGACGCAGCTCGCGGGACAATTTTGACACACGTTTCCACTGTTTGAGTATGACAAGGAAAATCTAAAATCCAGGTGTATCCCCTGTTTGTACTTTTTTTAAGTTCTTAATCCGATCAGTCCGTAAAGATAGGATCAATGTTTTTATAGTCTATAATTTCAATGTGCTCGCATTTTTTCAAGTCGCTTTCCTACTGGTCCAGAAAATCCTTTTCTACACTGTAAAAAAAAATCTGTGAAGTTACTAAAATTTTTCTAGGAAACTTGGATTCCTGGAACTTTTCATGTAACGGCAACAACAAAATTTCATGTAACAGACACACTTTTGCGCCGAAATTCAAAAAATCTGTAAGGTTACTAAGAATTTTTTTGGAAACTGGGATTCCGAGAACTTTTCATGTAACTGCAGCCAGGGTTACAAATAAAAGTTTAGTAAGATTACTGAAAATTTAGCAGGTTCATTTGTAAAGTTACAGATTTTTGTAGCTTTACAAAAACAAGTTTTGTAGATTTGCAGCTTTTTTCGTACAGTTACAGGTGAAAGTTTAGTAAGCATGTAACTTTACATCTGTAGAACTACAGATTTTTTTTTACAGTGTACCTGTAGTTTTTACAGCAAGATGTTTCTAAAAAAAAAGTTCATTTGCATGTAATAATCAAATTATCCATTATAAAGTTTTTAGGGTATTGCTTCCGATGTTTTAACAAACTCCAGATGTGCATCCTGCATTAAAGGCGTTTCTGTTTCACTCAATAACTTTCAACTTGAAATGTCTGTATTATTGTTTATTAAAATACACCAAAATTGCAGTGGCTGTATTAATATAAGAAGAAGATGTCAATGAAATATGACCAATATTTTTATCCTGGTTTTTGAACTAAGACCAGGTGTTCGTCTTTAATGGTTCTTAGTTATACTTTTCCCCTCTGCTTCAGTTATCATAGTGTTATCCTTTCTGCCATCAAAATACTAACCTTCTAAAATTAACTGATTTCGTCTTTCCTGTTCTTTCAAATTCTTCCTTTTCTTTTCTCTTTGTCGTCTTCAAATCCTTCTTTCAGTTACCTTTTCTTTATTATCATCAGAAATACCCATATCTTCTGGTGCCATTTGCAATAATATTTGCAGTTCTGTCTAATACTCTGGTTCTTTCACCTTGTTGATTATCAAATTCAGGTTTAGAAAAACAACCGATTTAACTACACTGTAAAAAAAAATCTGTAGTTCTACAGATGTAAAGTTACATGCTTACTAAACTTTCACCTGTAACTGTACGAAAAAAGCTGCAAATCTACAAAATTAGTTTTTGTAAAGCTACAAAAATCTGTAACTTTACAAATGAATCTGCTAAAATGTCAGTAATCTTACTAAACTTTTATTTGTAACCCTGGCTGCAGTTACATGAAAAGTTCTCGGAATCCCAGTTTCCAAAAAAATTCTTAGTAACCTTACAGATTTTTTGATTTTCGGCGCAAAAGTGTGTCTGTTACATGAAATTTTGTTGTTGCCGTTACATGAAAAGTTCTAGGAATCCAAGTTTCCTAGAAAAACTTTAGTAACTTCACAGATTTTTTTTACAGTGTATTTCCTTCCAAGCTATTTTTTACAATTGACGATCATTCAATCAAAACATCATTTTTTTGTTTTAAAATAACTTTTTTCCTTGACATTTCCTTTTCCAGTCTTGCTACACATTTTTTGTAGTTTTTATATCTATTGATCCTATTTCCATCACCAATCTCTCTTTGGTCCTTGAGAAAGAGACGTTCTTGTTCTGATACACGATAATATTTAGTGTTTTTACACAAAGAAATGTTTTTTGCAGGATTACCTAACATTTTGCAATTTTATATTGGATGTGGGATTATTCTTTCTAATCTTAATATTTTTCTTGAAATTTTGACTTTTCTCGCTCTAGTCTCTAATTATTTTTTATGATTTGTGTATAAGAAACAGTTGGAATTGAAGGTCTCAGCAATACACTTTTAATTGTATCATCAACAGCTTTAGATATTTCAGAAATAGTGTGTACCAGATTCCAGCTGTCAGATTTTAAGTTAAATTGAACCCCAAAATAATGTTTCATAACATGTTCATATGTTCGTCAAAGATGACAGTCTAATGTTAATTGTTTTGGCTCACGAAATACAGGACACTTCAACAATTATCTAGATTTAGGTACGTTAACAGACTTTGTCACTTTTGACACCGAATGTTTATTGAAAAATAATTAAAGAAACTGTAACGCACGTTAAATGAAACTAACTTCTTATGTGTCGCAGTCAAATAAATCTGAGACAATGAAAGCCGACGCCCACGACGCTGGCTTCTACAAAAGTCAAATAAAGTGGGGCTAGCTTTTCTAAGGCACTCAAACTAAATTATTCTCTTTATTACAGGACATTAACACTTAATTAATTTAATTTTGCAAAATATAAATTTAACAATAAGCTTAAAAAACTTTTCATGCAATTATTGCCTTTTTCTTTCGTTTTTTAGGGAAAATCAGGCGTTTTGAGGAACCGGAAAATATCATTTTAAAATTAAAAGAAAAATATTTTCTTTTTATAGAGTCAGAAAGGAAAAAAATAATTACTATTAGATTATAAAATTCGAAACTTCGTTTTTTAGTTCCACCCTAATATACATATATATATATATATATATACAGAGAGAGAGAGAGAGAGAGAGTAAGGTGTCCTATTATCGTCTTCCAGTCACTTTCAGGACCATGGAAGTTGTAATTTTCAGTGAAAAACTACCAAATTTGGATTTTACATAGACTAACTGCCCACGCACATAGAAACATAGGCAAATGTCGTACAAAAATATTTTAACAATGCAAAAAATTGTTTTTTCAAAAAAATCTAAAAAATGCAAAAGAAAAATGTAGTCCCAGTTTCGTCCCCCCAAAAAATCCAATACGCCGAGGCTTAACTTATAACTAAATCAAAATTTATTTCTAAATGAGTAAGTAATTTAATTTGCATTAAAGTAAAGCACAAATATATGTACTAATTATCAGTGGAAGAATAATGTAACGAAAGAATAGCCATCCAAACATGAGGAAAAAAATTGAAAAAAAGTCATGAAAAACATTCCTAATTTCATCCCCGGGATGAAAATAAGAACTGCAAGGGGAACGAAACTGGGACTACGATACTTCCCAATATGACGGAGCTTCAGTTCCAGTAAGATGAACTGAGAGTCCTAAAACCCAATGTATGCTACTCTCAGCATCTTATCAACGTAAAATATATGCAATGAATAAGAAATAAATACTTACAGTACAGTAAATAACGTTCTACAAACGACGTAATAAGAAATCGGGTCTTCTAAAAATAGGAAATTCGCCGTCCTTAATTTATGTATGAGTATTGGCGAACGAAACTTTCAACACTGACCCCCTTTACCTCCCTCCCCTGTGCCTTGTGTCATAACTGGCGCCACTTTCTCAGAAGCGGAGAAGTTAAGGGGGACGAAATTAGAAGAGGGGACGAAATATGGGCACTTTACCCTAGACAGATAGATAGTGTTTTACTGAGGGTGGTTTTGGGTTCTGGGGGTCATGATCGATGTAGATCTGCATAATTCTTTCAGAAATTCCAACATAGGGGAGAATGTAATATATAGTATTTCATACGAAATCTGTTTAAAATACGTATGCATACAATGAAATATTAAAACATAAAATTCTGTGCAAATAGTGCGAAACATATAAATGTATGATTCGTGCAAATTCGTACAGGAAAAATGGAAAAATGATGTAAGTTTGGCATCGGAGAAAAAAAAATCTCCTCTTAAACTTGTAACCTATAATTACATTTGACCGAAGCTTAGGGCTTTGGTCTTAAACGGGACAGGGCTTAAAAGGAAGGAGGACCCATATGCACTAATGTTTAATATCTGCAAATCCCCCGCTACGCCCAAAATCAGAGAAATCCTCTGACATGTTTGGAGCCACCTGGATTTCTAAATAAAAATGTCACAACTGAAGTTGGCGAAAAAACTTCCAAAGTGTATGTTTTCTCCCAATACAATGAAATGAAGACCCCATGCAGGTATTTAGTTTCGAACGGTTCACATTTCAGCAATGGCGAATGAAAAAATAAAACAAACTATAAAATAAATCAAAGATGTTTTTTTCTAAAAAATGCAATAATATGTAAATACACAAATGTACATTATTAAGAGCGAACCGTGTCAAAGTCGAGATTAGCTATAATCTTTTTTTTACATAACCTATCCTAATTTGCCAACAAACAATTCCTTAAGATGTTAGCTCTCTTTTTGTTTTATTTATTTTTCATGTTTACAAATTGTTAACTACTGCTAGCCATAGCGAAGCTTAAAGTAAAAAGAGTCAAAGTTAACATTTAAAATCCTAATTAAAATGAAAATTAAATTGCAATATTTTTTTTGACCAACCCATCACTGACTGAACTTATAAAATATCAAACCTTCTGCATGGAGCATCTGTGCATATAAAATATTAGCACATGGCATATGGAACCAGCCACATGACAACAAACAAGAGCAACAAAACGACATGTAAGCAAGACAATGCAAAGATAGTACATACCAAAGTGACACGGGTACGCTGAATTAATGAAAGATTTATTTCCTGAGACGCAAATTATAGGGATGGGGTTGATTAAGGACATCATTGATGTTAAGAGAAGAAGTGTTAGTTAGTGTATTTCTATAGCTTAAATCTAATAAGTGACCATTGCCTGGTGAGGAAAGCATTAATCTGCCATATGAACTCTAAATGTGAAATTGTTGAGATGTGAGTTGACACGTATATGGAAAATGAAAATTTTTCTGTAAAATTATGTATGGTCCTGTGTATTTTGGATTAAATTTATCCATTGATTTTAAATGTACAATGTCTTTTTTCGCAGATAGGTCTTAATTTTGCTGTTTCTCGATGGTGTTGATTTCTTTTAAATTGTGAAGATCTAATGTGTTCAAATGCCTTTTTGTAAATACCCTTTAAATCATTCAAGAGTATATGAATTTCAAAAAAAATGATTTAAAAATGGTTGATTAGCATACAAATCATAAGTGTAAAAAATTAAGGACAGTTGACGTCCAAAGTAAACAAGTTTGGTGAAAAGACAGTGGAAGAATGTTTTGATCCGGTATATAAATTTTTGCGAATAGCAATATAATTTTCAAATGTATGACATTCTTGCATTAACATGTTAATAGAATACTTAATACAAGTATTGATACGCCCAGAGTTGGCATTACAAGCAGGATGCCCTACTGAAGAATGGCTGATTTTTATACCCAAAGTATCATTAATTAATTCATAAACATGTGATGTAAATTGTTTACCTAAGTGTGATAAAATTCTGTAAGGGCAGCCGAAAGTTGTTATGAATGAAAATAAACATTTTGTAATTTTTGGAGCAGAGTAACGGTTTTTGTAACGGATATAATTCCATGTGGCGTTAAATGTGATGAATGACATTTAATATTGATTGACCATTTGGAAAAGTACTGACTAAATCCATTGAAATGGCATCACCAAGGAATTTAGGTGTACAAGTCGTTTGGAGAGGTGCATTAGGTGTCCTGTGATGTTTGGCTTGTAAACACCTGACACAATATAATACAAAATTTAATGTATCCCTGCACATGCCTTTCCAACAGTAACGGGAAGAAAGAAAAATCATAGGTATTACGGAGCCAAAAATGAGAGAAGTGCGAAATAGTACTACACTTTTAGAAACAGAAATACACTTTTAGGGTTAACAGAATTTGGAACAATAATAATGTATGAATAAATATTATTAGAAACGTTGTACCTCGGAATCCACATGGATAAAATAAGATGAAAAATTTTTCACAAGTACCAGTCTTAAGAATTACATTGTAAATATAGATAATTGTGGGTCATTCAATTGTTACTGTTACGGCTTGCCTTGACACTCTTTTGAAGGCACCTCCTTGCACGTTTCACCAGACTTTTGTGTTTGCCGTTTGGCAACGGCAGTCTTTATCGTTTGTTGTTGTTCGCACGTCGAATGTTCTTATAGAATACAACCGCAATAAATGAGCTATTTTGTTAGCTAAAAACGACCATGGGGTCAATATTGTTAGTAATAATATTTATTATATTATTGGTGTAGCATAATTATATAGATTATGTCTTTAATTAAAGTGGTATTGTACACGAAAACAACATCGCAATATGTTTCGTAACTGACTATGTTTTCAGTCCTGATAAAAGTTCCTGTATATATGTATATAAAAGGTACTGTTTGGTATTAGGCTCTCTTCGTATTATTTGACTATCTTCTTACTTGTATTTGAACTAGTTACAGTCCATAATCGATTTACATACTCGCACATAAGTGGTCCAATCGTTTGGAGTTAGCAAATGGTACTATTCTTGAAGTATTAGTAATTATAGATAATCAGTTACAAAATAACAGCCAAAAATAAACTAATAACGTTAAATTGTCAGAGGGTTGCCTATAAGGGTGAATTGACTAGAATACAAACGTTTCTAGATGATGAAGAGAAAAAGGATATTTGGAAATATCAAGTTATATTTGAAAATATTCGAAAAAATGTCTCGAAGCTAAACGACTTAAAGGTGAAATATTTTGAAATTGTAGAAGTGGATACTGAGCTTGATGATCATCTAGCAGCCTTTACAGAAATAGAAGATGAAGCAGAAAAATTAGAGGTAAGGCTTAGAAAATTTTTACCCTCTAATAGTAATAATAGTGAAAATGCATCTCATGTTAGTAATTCAAATTTTGAAAATTCAAGTATAAATTATAAATTGCCTAATATACAATTACCAAAGTTTTCGGGAAATTATCAAGGTTGGTAACATTTAAAGATCGGTTTATGACTTTAATTGATTCGAACAATAAATTAAGTCGCACACAGAAACTGTATTATTAAAACAATTATAACAGTATTCTTCGTATAGTGGCGTATGTTTATAGGTTTTATCACAATGTAAGCCAGTAGACCGGCGGCAAGGCAGACTCACCACCTCCGAAATAAAGGCTTCGGAAAATTCTGTAATTAAGTTAGTACAAAAGGCACAATTTACGGAAGAGGTTAGCAGTTTAAAATGTAAGTCAAGGGTTTCTCCTTCAAGTAAAATTAAATGTTTATCCCCTTTTTTGGATCAAAATAAAACCTTAAGAGTTGGAGGCAGATTAGAAAATTCAGATTTAAACTTTGATAACAAGCACCAAATCATTTTGCGAAAGGCCATAAGATTACAAAGCACATATTTGAGTATTTTCATGGGAAATATTTTTATATTGGTCCACAAATTTTGATACATTACGTACGTATGAGGTTTTGGTACGTAAGTGGAAAACGTTTTGCGCGAAAAGTAGTGCATGACTGTGTTGTCTGTTTCAGGAGCAACCTAGTTACTGCGAAACAAATCATGGGTGTTCTCCCATCAGAAAGGGTAACTCCAAAATTTACTTTCAACCATATAGGAGCTGACTTTTGCGGTCCTTTTGAGATTAAATACTAGTATCCTTCAGGCCGAATATCGGAGCATGGAGACACGCAAACTTAAAAAATATTATTTAAAAAAAAATGTTTTATTTTCTTGATTACTGTTTAATAGTATAAAAGTAAGTTTGAAATAATAATCGTCGACACTTCATTTTAAAGTGTTTAATTCAGTCGTCAGACGCCTCGGATAATGCACAAATGCTAATCTGTCGGCAGGTGCTCCCATACTTCTAATTTAGTAAAGCTGGTCCTTAGCGAAAATTGCTTCCATTAGAAATTCCTCTAAATGACAAACTACAGTAAAAGTGACATAAGTTGTTTTATGTGACAACATGTTTCGATGAATGTCCACAGCAGTTTTTGGCAAAGTTAAACTGTGGGATTTGTGTATGGTGGCATGGTATGCAACAGTTAAAAGTAACGAACTTCCTGAGAATGAGGTTTTTTCTTCTTTCCAATATTTACATATAGGTTTGATAGGTTACATATAGGTATTTACATATAGGTTACTGTGGCAAGCCTCGAGGTTGAAACCGTGGGCCATAGGCAATATCTTTTATCGTACTTAGTCCACCGTTTACCAATCCTCACTCCATCCAGATATTGGTATGCAGCGTAATGCATAACCTTGCATCCATCTGCTGGGGAAAGTCCAGATACTTGATCATCTTCACTCCATCTTGCTATTTAATCATTGTGATGTTCTAGGATTCTAATTATAGGCCCCAGTTTTGATTTAATAAGTACTTCTTGATCATATTCTTTATTAGGTAGATTTCGTATGAAATACTATCTATTACATTCTCCCCTATGTTGGAATTACTGAATTTTTTTTTTCTGAAAAGGTTTTTAGGAAAAGACACATGGGATCTTATATTATTCAAGTTAGCCGAAAGTAGTATATCTTTCCGTCGTTGTATAAGGGGTGGGAGGTAGTCTAAAACTTGAATCACGCAAAGTGTGTTAAGAGTCTTTCGGAACTGTGTCTGATGATCGTCGTTTTGTATCAATGAGTTTGTTAATGTGAAACATTTTTTAAAAGCTCTAAGCATTTTCTGTCCGCGATGAAACAAAATGACTCTTACAGAATGTCTCTTATGTAGAGGGATGTCTTTTTATGCGATGTAACTACCTAATACGTCCAAGGATTTAAATAAATAAGCCTCTAAGGCTCAATGCTATCTGTTTTACCTTCACAACAACTTTGCTCAAAGTCAGCCATAAGAGGACATCCTATCATTGAAAATTCGTCAATAATGAGAAATATCACTGGATCAATGCCGAGCTTTAGTTTTATTGCTGAATTTTTAAATTAGCGAAATATTTAAAAAAACGTTAGTTCTTTAAGCGATGAGGGAATTGCCTTGTCTTTGACATTAAATGCAGCAGCGCCTGTCTGTGCCAAAAGAATGATAGCTTCTGATCCTAACTGCTCTATAATTGTTTTACTAATTTCTTTGATTATCGTACATTTTCCAGCTCTTCCTTTTCCAATAATAAAAGTTGACTTAGGGAAATTTGTAACTTTTGTTTGCAAAGACAAAATCTGTTCATTTCATAACTGAAGTACCTTCTGCTGCTCATCTGTAAATCTGATGTCCGAATTATCAAAATTGTCCTGCAGCGTAATTTGTTGTTCTTTAGAATAATTCAGAAGTGTTAAAAGTTAAGATAAACCATTGGGTAAGAGAATCTACGGTAAAGATAAAGAATTACCACCGGATGTATTTGACCGAATTTGATTTGTTTAATGTAGCTCCGATCATAAGCATAAAACTGCATAGTCATATACATTAACGTCAAATTCCTCACTAAGCTTCATGACAGTTGGGAAATATCACCAAATCTGGCGACCAAAAATATATCGCCTTAAATTAACCCAATTTGGCTGTAGCTGACTACATTGGCAAAATATCCATTAAAATTCAGTACTGATGATTCTTTTCTAATCGGGTTCTTCGCATTTTAGCTTCGTGTTCTCCAGTTAAATTAGCTAAAATCTTAAAACCAAGAAATAGGGAAGCTACCTTTTCCAACCCGTACAAGAATTTTTTTATTTTGTAATCTACATATTTCCGTTTTCTCTTGTACATCTTGACAAAAAGAGCTTATCCCATTCACTTCAGTTGCAACACATTCACTTACGATGAATAAAAAAATATTGAGTAATCTTCACTAATTTGGACCGCTACCACTTGCGCATCAAACAATGCTCAGTAAATTAAGAAATTGTCTACAAACCCGATTACGAAAATTTCCCATTAAAAACATACATTCGTCTGAATACAAACATACATACATAAGAATACATACATATAAGTAATACATGACATTATATTTTTCTCGATTTCTTTGAGCATCACTCGTAGCCATTCTGCTATTGCTCAAAATCGTATTTTCAGTATTCGATTTCTTTTTGTTTCTCTTAATTTAAAATTTAGGATGAATGGTATCGATTTGGAAGCTTACGAAGAATGATAATTTCGCCAAAAAAGAGTAAAACTTCTGAAAGGGGGGGAGGGGGGGTCAATCTATATCTCAGTTCACCAAAGTATCAATATTGGCTACAACATTCGACTCAATGATCCGTATGAGGTTAAAATGTATAATTTACAGCAATGGAGCTAATGTTTTAATTAATAACGGGATGAATCTTGTCGAATTTCGACGAAGGAAATTGTTTAAAATCGAACTCATACGTAGGCTCTTACTTAGTCTCTTAAAACAAATATTATTTTTAACTTAAAGTTACCAAAATACTATTTCCATACACTTCGACTGTTTAAAGTATTAAAAAAATAAACTGTATTTTTATACCTTATCAAGATAAGTAATTTTGATGAAATTACCCATTGAGGCTGTTATGTTTAAAATTACCGACTAAAAATTAGAAAAAATGATTTCACCTTAAACCTTTGATGAGCAAATTAATTGTGTTTCTGTAATGCCAAATTCACACCACTGTCTGCAAAAAGATTTAATGAAAAATAAGGAAAAGCAATTTTACGACATTTACCCACCAAAGTTACAAAAGTAAAATTTAATAAAATTTTTCTGGCGCAAATCTTCAATAATCGTAGGTGGGATAAAATTTATTCCACCGGCTCTCAAGGGGCTAAGTCAATCTTGGAATTATTTTTCGCGTAAAATCTAAACTTAAAACGTTATTTTCACCATCTCGAAATTTTCATACTCATCTCTTATCTTTACATTCGCCATTTCAAAAATATTGCAATGCGCAATATATGGTTAATTTCATATATTTCTCAACTTGAAATCAAGTTTGTCAATTAGGACTTTGCATGTGAACATTCGAACTCTTGACTTGTGATTCTAATCTCCGTATCGGCGAGTAAAATTCCAGAAATTTTTATCTTTTAGAGGCGTTCGTAGTAAAATATTTACTTTTACGGAGAAAACGATCGTTCTCATCTAAATGTGATATCATTTTGCCTCATTGGAGCATTTCACCAAGCATCTCAAATTCAATGAATGAATAATAATTGAATTATAACAGCTTTTTGTGTAAAACATGACTACTTTTTTAAAGCGTGACGTCATTTTCTGTTCAGTTTTTTCAGAAAGTTTATTTTGAATTTTAGAGAAAATGGCATCAATAAAGATAAGCAAACATTATTATTTTTCCTTTCTTTACAACAATGAAAGTAATCCAGTTTCTACTATTTTGAAACAAATTCATAGAAAATGTTTAAATCTATATATAAAAGCCGTTTTCTGTATGTATGTCTTTTATACAAATCTTCAATTTTTGACCGATTTGCACGGAACTTGATGTATATACATTTTAAAACGTGGAAAAGAGCGCTGTCTACTTTACAAAATCATCAGACACCCATTTAGCCCTTTTTTCTACCACTTTCCATAATTTAACATTATAGAAATATCTCATTTTATTTTATAATTCAATCGTTTCTTTCCTGTTGCCACACATCTAAAAAACTGCTCAATTAAAAAAAATGATAATAATAATAATATATATATATGTACACACACAATCAACAAAATTCGTGATTCTTAACTAACTGATGTAACTTCCAATTTTTTCCCGCAGGAAATCGACAAAATTCGCGTTTTTTTTTCTCTCACGATAAACAGACAAACTCTTTATTTTTCTGTATCCGATCAGCGAAATTTTCAAATTTTCTGCGCAATATCGACAAAATTCGCATTTTCCATACCCAATCGAAGAAATTTACGATTTTTCTGCCCTGACCGACTAAATTCGTGAATTTTCCGCACCCAATCAACGAAATTCGTGATTCTTAACTGACTGATGAAACTTCCAACTTTTTCCCGCAGGAAATTGACAAAATTCACTTTTTTTTCTCTCACGTTAAGCTGACAAACTCTCGATTTTTCTGTTGCCAATAAGCAAAATATTCAATTTTTCTGCGCAATATCGGAAAAAGTCGCATTTTTTCCATACCTGATCGAAGAAATGTACGATTTTTCTGCTCTGATCGACTAAATTCGTGTATTTTCAACACCCAATTAACGAAATTCGTGATTCTTAACTGACTGATGTAACTTCCAATTTTTCCCCCGTATTAAATCGACAAAATTCACGTTTTTTTTCTCTCACGATAAACTGACCAACTCTCGATTTTTCTGTTGCCAATCAACGGAATTTTTCTGCACAATATCGACAAAATTCGCAATTTTCCATACCAGATCGAAGAAATTTACGATTTTTCTGCCCCTGACCGACGAAATTTGTGAATTTTCCGCACCCAATCAACGAAATTCGTATAATTTTCTGCACCCAATCAACAAAATTTGTGATTCTTAACTGACTGATGAAACTTCTAACTTTTTCCCGCAGAAAATCGACAAAATTCTCTTTTTTTCTCTCTCTCACGTTAAACGGACAAACTCTCTATTTTTCTGTTGCCGATCAGCGAAATTTTCAATTTTTCTGCGCAATATAGACAATATTCGCATTTTTTCTATACCCAATCGAAGAAATTTACGATTTTTCTGCCCTGACCGACTAAATTCGTGAATTTTCTACACACAATCAACAAAATTCGTGATTCTTAACTAACTGATGTAACTTCCAATTTTTTCCCGCAGGAAATAGACAAAATTCGCGTTTTTTTTTTCTCTCACGATAAACTGACAAACTCTTTATTTTTCTGTTGCCGCTCAGCGAAATTTTCAAATTTTCTGCTCAATATCGACAAAATTCGCATTTTCCATACCCAATCGAAGAAATTTACGATTTTTTTGCCCTGACCGACTAAATTCGTGAATTTTCTACACCCAATCAACGAAATTCGTGATTCTTAACTAACTGATGTAACTTCCAATATTTTCCCTCAGGAAATCGACAAAATTCACGTTTTTTTTTTTTTTTTTTTTTTTTTTTTTTTTTTTTTTTTCTCTCACGATAAACTGACAAACTCTGGATTTTTCTGTTGCCGATCAACGAAATTTTAAATTTTTCTTCAAAATATTGACAAAATTCGCAATTTTTCCATACCAGATCGAAGAAATTTACAATTTTTCTGCCCCTCACCGACAAAATTCTTTAATTTTCTGCCCCTGACTGACGAAATTCGTGATTCTTAACTGACTGATGAAACTTTCAATTTTTTTCGTGCAGGAAATCTACAACATTCATGTTTTTTTTCCTCTCACGATAAACTGACAAACTCCCTATTTTTCTGTTGCCTATCAACGAAATTTTCAATTTTTCTGCGCAATATCTACAAAATTCACAATTTTTCCATACCTGATCAAAGAAATTCATGAATTTTCTCCACATAATCAATAAAATTCTCGACTCTTAACTGACTGATGGAATTTCCATGATGATTTTCTCTCGCGGGAAATCGACAATATTTGCGTTTTTTCTCTCACGATAAACTGACGAAACTTGCGATTTTTCCATTGCCGATCAACAAAATTTACATTTTTTCCACACATTATCAACAATTTTTGCAATTTTTCCATGCCCGATCAAACAAATTCGCGATTTTTCCACGCCGGATTGACAAATTCCCTTTTTTCCGCATCTGATCGACGAAGTTTGCTATTTTTCCGTGAATCAACGGAATTTGAGATTTTCCCATTCCTATTCGTCAAAATTCACGATTTTCTACACCAATTCAACAAAATTCCCCCTTTTCCCCGCACCTGATCGACGAAGTTTGCTATGTTTCCGTGAATCAACGAAATTTGCAATTTTCCCACTCCTAATCGACAAAATTCATGATTTTTCATTAATATTACAATCCTTTTTTGTGGGAGATGAATAAGTAAATGTTTAAGACAGAAAATAATAGATTTTTAACAACTTCAGTAACTGTTTTTTTTTTTTTTTTTTTTTTTTTTTTTACGAATTTAATATTACCAACTGAGCCAAAAAATGCCCATGCCATGAATCGAACGCAGATCATTGGCTACCAGGGCCCATGCTCTACTGTTTAAGCTAACTGGGCCGACAACCGGTGAACATATTTCGCTCAGATATGTTCACCGGTTGTCGTCCCAGTTAGCTTAAATGGGTCGAGCATTGGACCTGCAAACCAAGGATCTTTGTTCGATCCCCAGCCTCGCCATTTTTTCGCTCAGTTAGAAATATTCAATTCGTATTCATACATTCATAACTTACCAATCAGTTTGATTGTGTTAAAACAATAGTTTGTTTTTATTTAAATGGGAGGGGTTGAGCCCTATGAGTTTCTCTTTTCCATATGCACTTAAACAATATTCTCTGCTTCCTGATTTGTTTCACTGATTGACAGATAAACTAAACAGGGCAGAGTTATTAAAAAAATTGTCATTAAAATAGTGAAAATTTTATTAACCACATGAAATTAATTGAAAGCTATTTATAAAATATTATTTATTTATAAAATTTTGGTGTTATTACATTCCAATAAGTGCTATTTAAAAATTAAATGTGATTAATTAGGTTTTCAGTTAAAAGATTTTATTGCATATTAAACATCACTGAAATCGCATTTTTAGCAATGATTGCATCGGGTGTCCATTACTGAAAATAGACTAATTAAACGTTACAATAATCAGGCATGACAGCGAGAAATAGGAAAAAAAGGTGGAAAATCTTTTCTATCAATAGAATGGCACAAAACTCTTATAATTTAGAAACATTTTAACAGTTATTTATAGAATAAAATGAAATATAAATGTACGTATGATTGCTATCTCCTTTTCATATTTAAAAGTATTAAAAACAAAAAAAAATTAAGCTTCTAAATAAACAGTGTTGTATAAATAGGACAAAATATTCTATCCCAAAAAGAACCTTATGAAAACTTCCTTTCTCTTTTAAAGTCTAAAAAAAAATTTCATTCTGAAAAAATACTTTAAACAACTTCATTTATATGACTTTCATATGCTTATTATATAAGCTCACCTTTAATGTGATAGCTCTTTTGCACAGCAATTCAGAAACAAACTGCAAAGATTTGAGTAAATAAAATGTCTGATTATAAAATTTTCGAGAATCTCCCGCCCCCTTCACATGCTTCCAATATTTTCTTTCCACATTTGCAACAATCCAGAGAATGACCAAATTTGTTTTTAAAAAGGCGGAATTCCTCCTTTAGGAGGAACTATTTCATGCCTGAATAATGAACATGGGTCTCAAAACCTTAAAAATTAATGAAATTTTATAAATGACTATTAGTATATGAAATTCAAATTTCATCTTTAATTTCGTATTGAAGTAATCTGTGTTTTGTGTTCCATAACACAGGGTACTCTTGTATACATTTAAAAATTCGTCAATATCATTTGCGTTCCACTTCATTTTTCCACAAACACACATACACAAAATCAGCACTTAATATAAAAACAAACATAAAAGAAAGCTTTGGAACACAGCAAGTGATGCAATAGCGAGTTGGGTACTGAGCGAGTGAACAAGTTCGTGTGTAAACGACCACTATCTCGCTAGCTACTTTTCTCGCCAGCTTGTAGCTAGTAAACTAGCTCCGTGTAAACGAAATTTTAAAAAGACATTTAAAGTAACGAACTAGAACGAAACAATATCAAAAGTTTCGCTAATTCTAATCAAAAGTTTCGCAATTTTAACGCCGGCCAGGTCAATCACATGTAACATGTAAGCGAGATCGCAGCCGATACATGTAAACACAAGGAGTGTTGAGTTGATATGGAGCTGCACATGCGAAAATAATAATCAAGGCCGTGATCGAGATAGATTTTTCGCTGTTAGCGAAACGAGATCGACTAATCAGAAGACTGCATTTTGGGGACCTTTTCATTGTTTGCAAATATGCAAGCTTCATGATTGGCCAATCTCGTTTCGCTAACAGCGAAAAATGTATCTGGATCTCTGATGTTTAAATAGAAATTTGAAATAAATTCATAACAAATAAACGTTTTTCATTAGATTTTTTAAAGCAGAAGTAATTTTCAAAATAATTGGAATTTATGCTTGATAGAGGATAAGGGATGCATTTAGTAATCTCGGGCTTCGTCAAAAACAAGAGAGTTTGCATGAGTGTGTATGCGTTGGGGGGGAGTCCACTGCCCTTCCCTCGATTTTAGAATTTAACTAGCTAAATTTTCTTTTTTGATAATTTTGAAAACTTCATAAAATTTATTCTTTTCGAAGAATTCAAAATAAAAAAGGAAGTAAGGATTTTTCTGATAGGGAGTGGGATCATGGGAAGGCTATTGCCCCTCCCTGCATTTTAAAATTTGATTAATTAAAATTTATTTTTCTCCTATTTTGAAATTCAGAGTCAAATTTATTATTTATGAGTAACTTAAAATAAAGATAAACTAAGAATTTTCCTTTGGGGGTAGGGGGCTTAGCAGGGCCCTTTCCCTTTCCTCGATTTAAAAATTTAACTAACTAAATTTTATTTTTCTCCGATTTTGAAAAAAAAAGTAAAATTTATTTTTTCAAATAACTTAAAATAAAAGTGGAACTGCGGATTATCTGTTAAGGAAGGGGGGGGGGGGTAGGAGAGGCCTATTTTGAAACTTATTTAATTAAAATGTCTTTTTCACCGATTTTGAAATGCACAGCAAAATTATTTATTTCGAGTATATTGAAATTAAAGAGGAACTAAGAACAATTTTACTTGGGTAAAAGGGGTCATATATGAGAGCTATTGCTCCTCCCTCGAATTTGATTTAATCTAAATTATTTCTAAATTTTATTTTCAATGATTTGAAAAACACAGTAAAATTTTCTCTTTTCGAGTACCGTATTTTATGGAAGAAACGTCGCACCCGTCGTAAACGCCGCACTCCTCAAATTGGCATGAATAAGCTTAAAAATATCCTAATCGCCGCACCCGTTGTAAACACCGCATCCGTCGGAACGCAACTTTTGTTGACAGCGTCACATTGAACTAACATTAATCAAAGTTTTCTGAGCAGTGTAGGATGCCTCGTTTTCAATATCTTAAGATGGCTGAAATTTTATTTAAAATATTTAAATTCGATTTTAAAGATTTCTATGAATTTTTAAATTAAGGAAACTCAGTTGGTATTTAAAAAAATCGTAAACTGACATGGCTTAAACGCCGCACTTGGAAAAAAATTAACTTTTAAACTCGCAAACGCCGCGGCGTTTCTTCCATAAAATACGGTAACTTAAAATAAAAGAGGAATTAAATAATTTTCTGTAAAATTAGAGGGTTTAGGTGAACAATTACCCCTAACCCAGATTTTAAAATTTAATTAATTAAAAATTCTTTTTTGCTTATTTTGAAAAACGTGTAAAATTTATTTTTTTCAAGCGACTTAAAATAAAGGGAGAACTCAGGAAATTTCCTTTAATGAAAGAGGGGGGGAGGTGCCCTACTGCCCCCTCCTGGATTTTGAAATTTTAATAATTAAAATTTGTTTCTTTTTTCTTATTTTGAAAAACATAGTAAAGTATATTTATTTCGTTTACCTTGAAATTAAAACTTAATTGAGAATTTTCGTTTAGGGGGGAGGGGGAATAAATATACTATTTAAAATAAAAGTACTAATTTTTACATCCATAAAAAATACATAAATTTGGGGAAATTGGAATCGACAGTTTTTTTTTTTTTTTTTTTTTTTTTTGCATAAAAAATGCACACTTTTCGCGAACACGGAATATTAATTTATTTTATGCAAAAAATGTGCACAGTTTTTGACAACATAGAGTATACACTTTTTTGTATGTATAAAAAATACAGACAGTTTGCACAAAATGTGCATACTTTTCGAAGTGTTCAAAAATAGTCACTTTTATGCACAAATTGTGTACAATCTATACTTTTTTGTAAAAAAAGTGCAAACATTTTCTAGCTGGGACATCTCATAAGTAATTACCATGGCAAATTTCAAGTTGCTAGACCCTTCAGTATGACAAAAATCACAACCTAGAACGTCAATTACAATGCAACCCCAAGGTGGTAAAGACGCCGATATGAAATAGGTCCTACATTGGAGCAGGGGCTGTCATTATCAATTTACAACCATTACTTTTGAAATCGGTTGGGTACTTTCTGAGATTGCGTAGAAATCGCAATTTAGAGCATTTTTTAGAACGTTTTTCGTCCATTTTCACCCTTTTTAAATTCCGAATTATTTAGAAAATGTTCTTAGAGATAATTTATATTTTATAATTAACTACCACGTCTAGTTTCAAGTTGCTAGCCCCTGCAGTACTACAAAAAAGCAATCTAGATCGTTTTTCGCTCCTGCACCCCCTTTGGGGTAGTAGCACTGACATGAAATACAACCTATGTTGGAGCGAGGGCTGTCATCAACTTTTTCACAGCATTATTTTGAAAATCGAATTGGTACTTCTTGAGATTGCGTAAAAATCTCCATTTCGAATGTTTTTTAGAACGTTTTTCGTCCATTTTCACCCTTTTTAAATTTCGAATTATTTAGGAAATGTTCTTAGAGGTAATTTATATTTATAATTAACTACCACGTCTAGTTTCAAGTTGCTAGCCCCTGCAGTACTACAAAAACGCAATATAGATCATTGTTTGCTCCTGCACCCCCTTTGGGGTAGTAGCACTGACATGAAATACAACCTATGTTGGAGCTAGAGCTGTCATCAACTTTTTCACACCATTATTTTGAAAATCGAATCGGTACTTCTTGAGATTGCGTAAAAATCTCCATTTCGAACGTTTTTTAGAAAGCTTTTCGGGCATTTTCACCCCTTTTTAATTTCATTTTTTTAAAGAAATGTTCTTAAAGTTCATTAGTATCTTATAAGTAACTATACTGCAAAAATAAAGGAGCAATATTATGCTTAACTGTGGTTTATGAAATGCCAAATAAAGTTTAAATAATCTCTTGTTTAGGTGCGAGCACCGAATAAAGTGTGATGATACGCTCAAAATGCCTTAATTTTAATCTTTTAAAGAAATTGTGAAAACCTAACACCGTTTCGGGTGTAAAGTTTTTAAACGACGTTTAACACAGTCCGTCATTTTGAAATCCGTGGTTCCCGGTTTCTGAATCTTGTGTGAGTTTTTATATGTTTCTTAGTAAGGATTACTGATTAAAAACAGATAACAGAGCTACCATTGCAGTTTGTCCCGAGTTGAAACTATGTTTATTCCAATATGCTTGGACAATTTACTCGCAAAACCAGCCAACACCGGCGCTGAGTATAAAAAACAGAAAGTCACGTACGCAACACCTAGCGTAAGTCCAGATTTAACGAACGAAAGATTGATGTTCTTTGCGAAAGGAAAAACAACTGCTACTCTGTATCATGGGAATAAATTCAATAACCATATAAGTTTCATAAATGAAAGCTCATGAAATAGTAAGTTTATACATTTATTTATTGGCTATTTGGTTACGAACACTAAAATATATTTTTAATTGTGTATTTTTACTCTGGGTTTCATCGTGCTTATCAGTTTTTAATTAATTGAGCTAAAACAGCTTTACCGTATGTAGTACGCCTATCTATTGTGTTATAGGTACAAATTTTAACAATATGTCTTTTCACTTGATCGTAATTATTGTTTGTTTGATTGCATACATCAGAATATCTAAGTAAACAAATCTGTTTTTCTTGCACTTGAAATTATTTTTAAACTCCTGCTTTTGTGATACATACATATATTTGTTTTATGTAGGGGAGACTGGGGATGAAAGGGAAAAGGGATGAAAGGGACACTCAAAATTTGAGGCCGAAAATAAAATGCAGAAATTTTCAATTCTGGCTCAATTGATGGCGATACATGTTCTGTCTTAATAATCCATAAAACAGACGTCAGCAATTGTAGCGTTGTAGGTGGTGAAAGCAAAACTTGTTTTTGGTATAAAAAAGTAAATTTTGATCTTGATTTTCTTTTTTTCTCTAAAAAATTAATATTGTGTTAACATTATAATATTTATGTTATTTAGCACTATAAAGTATGCACTTTATATGAATACCGGCATATTTTGTTAGCTAACATACTGTAATGCATGAATACATTTTTCATTTAGCTAAGTGGCTATGGGGTTCAAAGGGACAGTAACTGAGGGGTTGAAAGGGACATTTTATTATTATTTAAACAAAATATTATTTATGTTTTGTAAAATTTAAGTTGTGGTTTTAGTTTTTTATGTAGAAAGAATGAATGCAGCACTATGTAGAACAAAAACATGCAAATATTACAATAATATATACCTACAATTTTTGTATTTTTTCCTTTTCCAAAAATCATCATAAAGTCAATATGCTTCGGAAATATAAAAGGAAATTTAAAAAAGTCTATACTGAAGAAGAAATGATGTGTGCTGTATCTGAAGAAGAGGACAGAGGATTGTCTGTTATATCAGCAGCGTCGGCATTGAAAAGTAATGTTTAGAAAAAATTGTTCTAAAATTTAAGAATACACAAGCAGATGAATTTTAATACACCCATTTGGTAATAAAAAAGTTTTTAATGAAGGTCAATAAGAAGAGTTAGCTTCAAATTTGCTCTAAGCATCTAATATGAGCTATGGTTTAACAATTGTGCATATGAGTATTCAATTTCTTTGAAATCTCGAAATCTGCCCCTGTTTTGGGAAACAAACAATCAAGGTGGAAATGACTGGTTACAAGATTTTAATCAACAAAATTCATTACTTTCTCTTACGGAAAGCTTAACAAGAAGTACAAGTTTCAACAAAGCTAATCTTGATATTTTTTAAACACATTCAGTCAGTTATCAATCGCTAAAAATTCACACGGAATATAATATATAACTGTGATGAAACAGGTTTAATGACAGAGGACAAGCCGCCAAATATAGTAGCAAATCGTGGTGAAAACCATTTTCAGACGTAACTTTAGCTGAACGTGGTAAACTTGTCACACTTTTGTTTCTGCATCAGGTAACTCTGGTAAACAGTATTCGTTTTCTCAAGGAAGAATTACAGAGTGCATGCTCGGAGCTGCCCCATCCCAAAGGCTTGGACTTGCTCATCAAAGTTGGTGAATGACCGCAGATTTTTTTTTTAAAGCAATTGTATATTAGCTTAATATTCTAGTTTTTCCAAAACTGATTCTGCTGTTCTTTCATTTGATAATCATGAAAGCAATACAAATATTAAGGCAATAAAATTTGCGAAAGGTAATGGAATAATTATGGTAAAATTCCTGTCGCACTTTATCCACAAACTCCTGAAAAGCACTCGGAATGAATTCGAAGTAATTTTTTTCAGAAAAAAAGGATTAAAACCACTTTGTATTTACTGATACTATTGGCATGAATGATGCATGAATGAGTAACTGATGGTGAGACAGGTAGAGCTAAATCTTTCTTAAAATTTTTGATTTAAAGTTGTTTTTTATCAAGTAGACCTAAACAAGTTATTTTTCTTGTTTTTGCTTTATCATATGCTGCAATACATTTTATTTTTATTTGTGTATTATTATCTTTTATTTTTACTTTCTTCTATCTTTACAAGAAGAAAGTATTGGATTCATGAAAATTTTCGAATTCCGGTTTTCGACGGACTTACACGTTTTAAGGGTCAGAGATTCCAAAAAACATATTTTTACAAAATGTCTGCTGTGACTCTGTGAGTCTGTCTGTCTGTCTGTCTGTCTGTCTGTGTGTATGTGACACAAATTTTGTGGGTGCTCTATCTCAAGAACTAATGCACGGAATTTAATAAAAATTGATATTCAGTTAGTGCCTAATACAAATTGATGCTGATTAGTTTTTGGTGTAAATCGCTCAACAGGTGGCGCTGCAATGCTGCATTTTTCACGATATTCGCAATAGCTCTATCTCAAGAACTAATGCACGGATTTTGATCAAACTTCAGATTTAGTTAGTCCTTGATATGAATTGATGACGATTACGTTTTGGTGTAAATCGCCCAACAGGTGGCGCTGTTATGATGAATTTTGCAGGATTTACACGATTTCCCCAATGGCTCTATCTTAAGAACTAACGCACGGATTTTCATCAAACTTCATATTAAGTTAGTCCTTGATATGACTTGCTACTGATTAGGTGTTGGTGTAAATCGCCCAACAGGCGGCGCTTCTCTGCTGCCTTTTCCACGATTGCCTCAATAGCTCTATCAATAGAACTAATGGACCAATTTTCAGATTTAGTTGTATGTTGACACAAGTTGTTGTTAATTAGGTTTTGGTGTTAATCACCCAATAAATGGCGCTGCTATGCAGAAATTTTCACGATTTCCGCTATTGCTCTATCTCAAAAACTAATGTACGGATTTTCTCCAAACTTCAGATTCAGTCAGACGTTAACATAAATTGTTGCTGATTAGAATTTGGTATAAATCACCCAATAGGTGGCGCTGCTAGGCAGCATTTTGCTGAATTTAGGCGATTTCAGTGATAGTCATATCTCAAGAACTAATGCACGGAATTTCATATCGTTAGAATCCTCATGAGATGCATAGATTGCCATTTAATTTTGACAGTGTGATAGCGAATTTTGAAGTATTAACATGTATGAGATAGAAGAAAGTTTTGGGATTGGTACATCCGACTAGTTGAGTAATGTAATCGCAAATAAAAAGAAAAAAATGTTCATAAAATTGTTTTATTTATGTGTGTCCCTCTCAACCCCACACAATGTCCCTTTCATCCCCCACAATGGGGTTAAAAAGGACATTTCTCCCAATTTATAAAAATGCGTACAAATTTTAAATTACTGTATTTGAAGATAAGATGTTTTACTAGTATTAAAGTAAAGGTTTTAGTCGAGAATTACGCGCAATCATGATAATGATATCTTTTAATGTCATTATTTTATAAGCTTATAAAGACAAAATGTCCCTTTCATCCCCACTCTCCCCTACATATATTTTTTTTAATTGATACATAATACTTGTAAAATATGATTTGATAGATTAGATATTTCAACATTATAAAAATCAAAATTACTTATAAAGTAAACATATAAAAATGTCACTTTCGTACACAGCTTCGAAATATTTAATTTTGATTTTATAGTATTGTATATGCTTTAAATCCCACGAGCTTCAACTACCTTAAAGGAGTATTACAAATGAACATGGTGTTATAAGTTCATGTTTTAGCAATACATTCTTTCAATTTATATTTGTATTTTTTCTATTATTTTGGTTCATCTGATGTTTTGTAATTAACATTTTAAGACACGTATATTAATAATATGTAAAATACTAAAATTGTTTTAAATTTAAAAGCAAAACAAATATTTAGCATCTTAAATGTATAGTTTTTTTCTTAGTCAGCAGTTATGCTGTAAGGATAATTAAAACTAATTAACTGTATTTTCCTGTATTTGGCAATAATAATAATATTGCTTTCATTAATAACCAGTAGCGTAGCCAGGATTTATTTTCTGTGAGTGCTGAAAATTTTGTATTTGAATGGAAAATTTGTTTTACTTTATCCTAAACAAGAACATTGTCGCTTGAGTGCGTTACAATGGGAAGGGTTTAAAATTTGAACACATATAAGCCTGATACATTCAGGTTCATTTTCTCTCTCTTTTTTTGTTTTTTTATGTTTAAAACTTAAATCTAAAGATCTTTCAAAATGGATAAGTAAAGGTAGGGTTGGGGGATGGAGGGTTAAAAGCCCTCCAATAGCTAAAAAAAGTACAATAATTTAGGGTTATTTGAATCGTCAATTAATCACAGTAGCCCTTTTATGAAACATAACTAATGTCAGTATTAATAAATATAGTTGCAATACTATTTATTCATTGCAGTTTATTAACTGTAGTGGCATTCGCATGGTTGTGTACCACACGCTATGCAAAGTTCGCCAACTTTAATTATGACGTATACGTTCATGAATAATTCGATTCGAATCGAATTCGAAGCTCCAAGCACAAGTACCGATCACATTCCCTAAAGTATACAAGAGCCCTGCTGGGAGAAATGTTTGGCGTTTGGCCGCCCCGGCGAAGTTTGTTGTTTTCGTTTTATTCAGTGTTGAATTGTGGTGGGTGTAGAGGGGGCAATTCCCCCCTTTAGCAACGAACCCACCTCCCAGAAAAATGTGTAATTTTGTGTTTTCAATTGTCAAACAATGTTTTCTCGGAACTCTATAATGTCTCTCCCCCCGGAGCCATAAGAGTCCCTCCCGGAGTAAAATGCCTGAATTCAACACTGATTTTACTTTCTTTGACTATTATTTGTCATTCGCAAACTTGCCAATGTGAGGAAATTTCATTGTTCACCAAAACTAAAATGTTTCTCTCTATTCTAAAAAAAAGTAACTACCGCTGTCACCGCCGCCGCCGCCGCCGGTTTTGAATTTTTTGTGACCGGAGGTCTTTCTTCGTTAATATTAAGAAAAATAATGCATACAAAAATATGAAAATCGGTAGTATTATACAAAAATATTTGATAAATACGATGATGCAGACAGTTTTCAAATCGAAGAATTATTTTAAGAGATATTTAATGCTAAAGTTGGACAAAATCGTTCCACTAAAAAAGTTTTATAGGAGCAAAAACTATACATCGGAATTTAATAATTTTTAGATCATTTTATACGTTATAATTTCCCGGTGTGCAGAATTAATTTATTTTTTTAATTTGACTCATTTTTCGAGGTTTCATTTCTATTTTAAATTCAAATTTTAAGCATTTCGAGAGATATTTTTTTTCTTATTTCAGAAAATTGTACTAATTTAACCAGTTGCCAACTTTATAAACAACGGAAACAATAATGTTTGCTTCAAATTAAAAATTTATTTACACGTGACTATTATAAACAGAAAAAACTTTCAAATTAGAATTAAATAATTACTTATAAAAAGCAGGAACTTATTAAAAATTACTTCTTCTATAATTACACACGAATTTTAACAGAGAAATGATATTGTAAAATAATAAATTTATTAACATGCGTTAGAAGTGTTAAATAGGAGAAATTACATCACAATTACGTCACTTTACAGTTATTACATAAAAATGAACACAAAATAATATTGCAAAACAGTATAAATTTAAAAATAGCGCGAGATATTTACTTGATATTTTGAGATGAATTTTTCAACTTTTTTTTTTTTTTTTTTTTTTTTTTTTGGACAGCGCAAATAATATTTCATTTCTAATAAAAGCATTTTCACGTGAATATTAAAAAGGGAAAGAAAAGTTTGGTGAAAATTGCGTCAGATTAAAAACGATATATTTAAAATGCCTTATTTAAAAGGACTTTCTTTTCGCTTTGTTAAAAAATACCGGGAGACAAAGACTCTGTTTACTTAATTCATTTTATATTAGATGATTTTGAAATGCCATTGTATCTTTTAACAGCAGCTGAGAGAAATGAATAGAAACCCGTTTATAGGGAGATCGCTTTTGTTTTTTAATTATAATTCAATCTTCCAAAATCTTTTTAAAGCCGATCAAATTAGCGTGCTTTTAGAGACTGCAGTGTCTGAACGGGGGTTGGCGAGCGTAGCTCGTAGGGGGCCGAGCCCCCTAGTATAATAAATGTTTAGTTGAGATAATAAATTATCGCAGTTAAAACAATGTTTAGCAGCCTCTTTGCGTGAAACTATTTATTGTAAATTATGCTTGCATTAGATTTAAAATGTAATCTGTAAATTGTTTTTTTATTTTACAGTTAAATTGCAAACCAAATAAGCAGTAGTGTGACTTTACACCAGATAAGCAGTAGCGTGACTTTACACCAAAAATCGTGGCAAATAAGTTGACACTAAAAGTGGTGTTTGTTTACACCATTTGATAGCTGGTGGCTCATTACACCAATTTAAAAGTGGAATTTCATTACACCACTTGGGGTGGCAACCTTGTTGCCACCCTTTTGGGTGTAAAGTAAGGGAAATTTTTCAACAGTGTACCTTTCCAAATTTCATGTTTCTTGGCCCTTCCTTAACACAAAAATCGCATTTTTAGAATGTTTTTTACTCCTGCACCCCCTTTTGGCCAATGGCACGGACATAAGATATAGCGTATGTTCTAAGTTGGACTAACACCATCATTTTGATACCATTAATTTGGAATCCGTTCGGTAGTTCGACACTTCCTGAGATTGCGAAGAAATTGCAATTTAGAAAGTTTTTTAGAACGTTTTTCGCTCATTTTCAAAACTTTTAAGTTTCGATTTTTTAGGAAACTAGGGGGCTCGGCTCCCTACGAGCTACGCTCGCTAACCCCCGTCCAGACACCGCAGACTCTAAATGCACGCTAATTTGGTCGGCTTTAAAAAGATTTAGAAAGATTGAATTATAATTTTAAAAACAGTGGCGATCTCCTTATAAACGAATCTCTATTCATTTCTCTTTGATTGGGGAATTTTAACGCCAAATCCGCTGCAGTACTACTTGATTATCTCGTCGACCAATTTCGCCAAATTATATAAATCGCCAAACCACTCGCCAAATTATACAAATTGACATAATTTTTATTTTAAATAACGAAAGAACAAATAAATTAGTACAACATTAATAAAAATACAAATAAAACGTCGAAATAAAAATAACTTGATAACGTAGACACGTGTAACAACATTTCAAAATAAGATAATATAAAAGGAATTAAGTAAACAGAGTCTTTGTCTCCTGCTATTTTTTAACAAAGCGAAAAGAAAATTCTTTTAAATTAGACATTTTAAATTAATCGTTTTTAATCTGACGTAATTTTTACCAAGCTTTTCTTTCTCTTTTCAATATTCACGTGAAAATACTTTTGTTAGAAATGAAATATTATATGCGCTTTCCTAACAAAAATAGTTGAAAAGATCCTCTCAAAATATCAAATAAATGTTTAGCGCAATTTCTAAATTTAAACTATTTGCAATATTATTTTGTGTTCATTTTATGTAATAACTATAATGTGACGTAAACATGACTTACTTTCTCCTATTTAAGACTTCTAACGCATGTTAATGAATTTATTATTTTTAAATATCCTTTCTCTTTTAAAATTTACGTGTATACTTTTTATGACGTAATTTTTAATAAGTTCCTGCTTTTTGTACATAATTATTTAATTCTAATTACAAATGATTTTTTCTGTTTATAATAGTCACGTGTAAATAAATTTTTAATTTGAAGCAAACATTATTGTTTGCGCTTTTTATACATTTGGCAACAGTATAAATTAATACCATTTTCCAAAATAATGTAAAAAATATATCTAGAAGTACAGAAAATTTGAATTTAAAATAGAAATAAAACCTCATATAATGAGACAAAATAAAAAAATTAATGCAATCTGCACTCCGGAAATTTCTAGCGCATAAAATGATCTAAAAATGATTACACTCCCATGTATAGTTTTTGCTACTATAAAACTTTTTAGTAGAATGATTTTGTCCAAATTTAGCATTAAATATCTTTTAAATAATTCTTCGATTTGAAAACTGTCTACATCAGCGTGTTTATCAAACATTTCTGTATAAAACCACCGATTTTCATATTTTTGTATGCATTATTTTTTTTAATATTAACGAAGAAAGTCCTCCGGTCACAAAAATTCAAACCGGCGGCGGTGACAGCGATAGTTACTCTTTTTTAGAATAGAGATGTTCTTAGAGATCATTTCTATCTTATACATAACTGCCATGCCTAGTATTAGGATTCTAGGCCCTTCAGTAACACAAAAATCGCAATTTAGAACGTTTTTTGCTTCTGTAACCATTAGGTGGAAGTTCATTGACATGAAATGGAGCCTATGTTGTAGCAAGGACTATCATCATCAATTTCCAACCATTACTTTTGAAATAGATTGGATAATTTCTGAGATTGAGTAGAAATCGCAATTTAGAACATTTTTTAGAATGCTTTTCGCGCATTTTCACCCCTTTAAAATTTCGAATTTTTAAAAGAATGTTCTTAGAGATCATTTGCATCTTATAAGTAATCACCCTGCCTAATTTCAAGTTTCTACCTCTGCAGTATCACAAAAAACGCAATTTAGAACTTGTTTTTCCCCTGCACCCCCTTTCGGGTAGTGGCACTGACATAAAATATGGTCCATGTTGGAGCGAGGGTAGTGGCCTTCGTTTTCACACAATTTTAAAAAAAATCGAATCGGTATTTTCTGAGATTACGTAGAAATCGGAATTTAGAACGTTTTTTAGAAATCTTTTCTCGCATTTTCACCCCTTATAAATTTCAAATTTTTTAAAGAAATGTTCTTAGAAATCATTTATATCATATAAGTAACTACCATGCCTAATTTCATGTGTCTGAGGCCTTCAGTAACACAGAAATCGCAATTTCGAACTTTGTTCTGCTCCTGCACCCCCTTTAGGAGTAGCGGCACCGACATAAAATGTAGCCTATGTTGGAGGAAAGGTTGTCACCATCATTTTGACACCATTATGTTTGAAATCGAATTCGTACATCTTGAGATTGCGTAAAAATCTCCATTTCGAACGTTTTTTAGAACACTTTTCGTGCATTTTCACCCCTTTTTAATTTCGATTTTTTAAACAAATGTCCTTAGAGTTCATTAGTATCTTATAAGTAACTACCTTTCCAAATTTCATGTTTCTAGGCACTTCAGTAACACAAGCATCGCATTTTTAGAACGTTTTTTGCTCTTGCGCCCCCTTTTGGCCAGTGCCACGGACTTAAGATATAACTTATGTTCTAAGTTGGACTAAGTCCTACAAATAAACAAACTTTACTTCTTTTTAATATTAGTATGGATAGATAAGGATTTTAATAACTAAATGAAATATTGCCTTTTCGAAATTATAGTGATGATTTATGTTAAAATTGATGCAATAATAATAACTTCGTTAAATGTTTATCTGGCGCAATATTTTCGCAGTATATCAGGGACTTAGTCCTGATATATAGAAAAATTGCGACTTCAGTTACTGGTCATTTGATGAGGGAATTTCCGCTTTTGACAGTCACAACTCTGATGAGCCAATATTGACGTGAGTGAACTTCAATTATAAGACCCAATGACCAAGAGCGTGGTGGTTGATGGTCATCCCTGATTAGTACTACCTGAATTGTACGGATGTTGTTCGCAGCAGTTTGCCACTTTGCTCTCTGTTGAAGAGAACAAAGATATTCCTTAGTCCATCGGTTATAAAACTTCTTTTTAACACTTTCCAACAAACTTGAAAAGTGTTTATGACTTCGGTTTGTCTGGCCATCTGTCCGTCTGGCCGCCTGTACGCTCTCTAACTCTCGTAAATATACTCGGATTGCCCTGAAATTTTTGGATGTTATTGACGTTTACAATAGCACGATCCCTATTGCAAATGAAGTTTGTAGCATATTTAGTTCATCTACAGGGACAGTCAAAAGTATTCAGTTGCATTACGGTTAATGGGAAAAAAAATCGTTTCAAATGGTTTTTAATGATGTTACAAGCATCCGAACATGACAAAATTTATATGCATTTATTAAGTGCACTAAAACATGCATTCTGTAGAGTATGAGGTTTAAAGTATTGTTATTATTCATTTGCAGGGCCACACAAAAGAATTCCGATACATGACGATTTGGGGCGTGGGGTGTTAATTGGTTGTATTTTAATTATGTTAAACTATTTCATATATAATAAAAAATTATATACGTCATTGAGGTTTACTATAAGTTATTTTATGTATAATACGAAGTGCATAGCGTTTACAGGGACTCACAAAAGATTTCAGATACTATATTGTATTAGAAGTACTGTACATTAGCGATGATTACTGGAAATGCATTTCTAATTATGGTATGCGCTTTTATGTTTCACTATACGAGTATTTATGCATACTATATGATGTGTTTAAATGCTATAATTCATATAAAGGTCTACACAAAAAAATTCGTAAGGGTTACTGTGTATGAGCACAAATTGCTTAAAGGTAGTTTTAAAATGAGTTATGCATTTTTACGCTGAGCTGCATTTAGTTTATTAAAAAATATTTGCAGAATACATTTAAAATGACATACAGGGTCACGGAATGAACTGGTTACATGTCGTCTATGGATGATAATTTCTGGAAATGTGATTTCTTTTAGTAGTTTTAAGAGTGTTTTAGTTTCAATTAAATTTTAGCTAAATAGTGGCGTGTAATAAAGGTACTATGTAATCTTTAGGGCTTTATAAATGTATTCAAGTATGTTTCCATCTATAAGTATAAATTTCTGAAAGAGAAATTTCAACATGTTATGCGTTTTCTTGCTAAACTAAATTTTCCCGTTATACAGTATATATATATATATATATATATATATATATATCAGCACAGATCAAATACAGTGCTGTTTAAAAGAATTTTAATACATATTTTGCTATTTATTGTAACTGCTAAAATCATTTTTTAAAATGATTACTTAGTTATCTTATTTACCTTATATCCCTAAATAACAAAGTTTTGTTAAAGCCTTCAGGGAGTGTTGGAAATTGTTTCATAATCTATGCCGTAACATGATTTTTCTTTCTTGTTAAATTCAGTAGCAGCTCCCAACGAATTTTAGGGCTAGTTGTAGTAGATGTGGACTCCTCAGGCATTGAGTGTAAAACATCACCTGTAAGAAAATGTGAGGGAGTGATAACATTTATGCAGTCAATATCATTATCATTTAAATGCATAAGAGGCATTGAGTAACGATTCTATTTGGCAAGTAGCGTAGACAATTCTTCAAAAGTTATGAGTGTATCTCCTATGACTCTTTTTATACATATTTGGTTGAGCGTATTGCAGCTTCCCAAATTCCGCCAAAATGAGGGGAAGAAAGAGGGATAAAGTGCCACTCCATAGACATTTCCGCTAAGTGATTTGCTATGGTTTCAATTTTAAGAAATGAAATCTAGAGTTTTTTTTATTTTGTCTAGCTTTCTTGACGCACGGAAAAGTTTTTACATTTGGCACCGTAAAGATTGCGTGGGGCACCTCGCATTGCACCGAAACGACGAAGGACTACTAAGAATGCCTCAGCTGTCAAATCACTCACAGCTTCAATATGTACTGCCTTGGTAGCAAAACAGATGAATTAAACAGTGCAACCCTTAGTTATATTTTCACTACGACCCTTGCTGAACTAAATTTATACAGGACCTGCGTAATGAACACCAATTGTTAAAATGGGCGTTCCAGGGTCTCTCGAAGTTTTCGTAAATTTCCCATTAATTGAGGAGTTACAATAGACATTTTATATTTGTAACATTTTAAGAATCTATTGATGCATTTTTTAATGAGCTTCTTCCCTCCAATAATCCAATAGGACTGTCTGGGGATGTGCAATAGTAGAGAAGGGCTAGCATATAAAGTTGCAATATGTTGCTGCTTGATTAAGATTTCACTCATTTTGTGTTGCGAGGGAAGTATTTTAGGTTGCTTGTGATTAAATGCTAACTGTTAATTTTGTAGGTGTCCTCCAACCCGTCAGAGACCTCTATCGTCAATAAACCGATAGAGGGAGTGTAATGGGCTTTTTTTTAGAAAAAGCCTTCTGTTCCTTGATGCATTTCAGTTCTTCATTAAAGTAAGAATTTTGAAACCAAAGAACGATAGATTCTTCCGCAGATTTTGTTTCTTTGAATGTAAGTGGTGTCGAAGAAATTTGAGATTCGTTAGAATTTTTGCATCTTTTAATAAATCCTTGACAATATTTCAGAATGTGGATAATTTTTGAAAATGAAGAGTGCTTTTCAAACAAATTATCAAATAGATCATTTGATGTACGGGTGGGAAATAAAAAAAAAATGGATCAGACTTTTGTTCAGATATGATTTGCTCATCAAATTCCTCAGCATTTTAGTCGTCTTTTGGCCAATCGGATGGGTCTAGAAATATCCATCTTGAGCCTTTTCACCATAAGTCGCATTCTAGAATACATTTAGTGTCAATACCGGATTAATTGACTGGTATGTCTTAACATACTAAAAGTCCCTAACGATCCGATGTGAGCTTTCCCCTCCAGGGGGCGATAATGAGCTTGAAAATCGGTTTTATATGAATATCCCATGAACAATGGCATCTAGAAAATAAAATTCAATTACAAAGATGTAGATAATTTAATTTTCTACAAAAAGTGTTATTAACATTTGTTTGTCACACCAAACCTTTCCTGTAAGAAATTGTAAAATGTGAACAAATTTGGAAGAAAAATTATAAAAATATGAAAAATTTATCTGCTGCTACTTTCAAAGAAATTATATTAACAGGTCTAAAATTCTTATTTTTGAATGGAAAATGTGAATATATGGCATACATATATGCTTATTTCTACACCACGCTTCAGTTAAAGCATTTAGCGCGTTACCTTATTGTGGTTTCCCCCCGTAGGCATATTACACTTATAATGACTGGCTTAATCCAATCTCAATCGTTTGACTGCTTTAGTTAGTCGTTTGCACATCTTCATCTTCTTCACTCGATTCAGTTTCGTCATTATTCATATTTCTTTCTTTCATTATTGTATTCTCTTCAGTATTTTCAGGTTGGCTTTCGATATCAGAATAAATTAGCGATTTCCTCATCCCTTGCACTAGGCAGGATACTGTCAATATCATCCTCTCGTCTTCAAATTCAACTTTCCTTGCATTGTGACATGAAACTCCACAGCAGTTTATGCAAATATCAAAATTCAAGAAATTATCATTTATAGGCGGTCATTTATCCAATACTTTGCATGACCTTCTAAATCATTTTATCTATATTCTACAAACATTTCTTAGTAATCTAAATAAGTGGCCCTGTAAATAATTGATTATTTTTTGCGGCGCATATTCTATAGAATGCATTTTCCTTAAATGCATATGCCCTTCATTAATGCATACCAGTTTTATTTTTGAAAGCATGTAATACCATTAAAAATCATTTTAAACAATTTTTTCTCATAGGCCGTAATGTAACGAAATACTTTTGACTGTACCTGTAAATGAACTAAGCATGCTACAAATTTCATTTGCTATAAGTAACGAGCTATGGTAAACGTAAATAACATACAAAACTTTCAGGGCAATCCGAGTATACTTACGGGAGTTAGAGTGCGGACAGATGGCCAGACGGACAGTCGAACAGACAAACCGAAATCATAAAAACTTTTCAACTTTGTTGAAAAGTGTTTACAAGGGTAGCATGTTCCGAATTGTTTCAACATGTAACTTCCAATTTCCACTGCGTTCTGCCATTATAAATTTATGCATTAATGTGACCATTCGAAAATATTGACACCAAAGTTTTGCTGGTGGCCCATTCTTTTCTAATGCTTACACTTCACATTTTATTTTTTCAGTAAAAGAAACCAGTGTAGCGTCGCCATATATATTGTCATCAATGACATTAGATGAACGCCTACTGACGTCTTTACACCATTTGTGTTCACACTTATTTCAAGCCACAATTAAGCTATTTTTTCACTTCTAAGCTTGCAACGATTACAACTTTTTCGCGATACTTAAGAGGTTTCATTTTTCCCTTCTGTATAAAAGCTTCATCAAATGTATCAGAACATAGCAAACATTTTTCCTTAAATTCAAACAAGGGACTGCCTTTTCTCATTTTTAACGCATTCCAACAAAGTTGAAAAGTGTTTATGACTTCGGTTTGTCTTTCCGTCTGTCCGCACTCTAACTCTCGTAAATATACTCCGATATTTCTAAAATTTCTTGAAGTTATAGACCTCAAGAATAGCACGATCCCTATTTCAAATGAATTTTTTATCATGTTCAGTTCATTTACAGGGACAGAATAGTTATCATTCATTTATAGGGCCACACAAAAGAATTCCGTTATATAATAATGTAGAGGCAGAGGGGAATTTTTTGCGGTGTATTTTAAATATGTTAAAATATCATATACTAGCAGCCCCTCGGCTTTACTCGCGTAAGAGTTGAAATATGCCAAGTGATATTTGCATGACAATTTTTTGTGAGAAGTACACTTTTTGGAATAATTCAAAAATTACAAATTAAGCCACAGTTTGGCTAAACTTCATTATAAAAGTGCAATAGGCAGAAATAAGATTTTAATTAATAAGAAGAACTAAAACTAATCCCAAATAAATGATAATTTAGAGAGTGTTTTGAGACTTTTATGCTCATTTCAGTATTCATTTGAAGTTTTGAATTTTTTAGTAACCATCAAAACACATTTACATCTTATAATTAACATCATGTCAAATCCCAAGCTTCTTGTCTAACAGTCTACCACCTCTCTAGTGTTAGTGAAATAGGATGTCTCGAGAAATGTTGAAACAGAGACTGTCGCCATTAATTTGCCAACATTAACATTGGAATCGGTTGGTATTTCCTAATATCCTATAGAAAATGGAATTTAGATGTTTTTAGAGGCTTTCTTGTTGCTCCTGCCAACCAAGTGGTAGTGACACCGGCATAAACTATTGCTCGTATAGGATCAGGGACTATCACTCTTGATTCACAATCAATAACTTCTGTAATCCGTTTATGATTTTCTGAGATTCCATAGACATCGTAATTTAGGACTCTTTTGGAATGCTTTTCGCTCCTTCCCTTCGCTCCACCACTTTTTAATTTCGAATTTCTTTTCGACTGTTCTTAGAGGACATTTATATTTTTATAAGTAACTACCGTGCTATATTTAAAGTTTCTAGGCTCTTCAGCACCGCAGAAATTGCAGTTTAGAAAGTTTATTGCTCCTGCAACGCTCTAGGAGTTGTGGCACCGACATAAAATATAGCTTATGTTTGAGCACGTTCTATCACCATCAATTTGCAACCATTATGTTTGAAATCGGTTTCGTATTTCATACGATTGCATAAAAATCGTAATTTAGAACGCTTATAGAACGCTTTTTGGTCACTTCATCCTTTTAAATTTGAAATTTTCCTTCGACAATTCTTAGAAAGCATTTGCACCTTTGAAGTAATTACCATTCCAAATTTAAAATGATAGAAACCCTCAGTAACATAAAAAACGCAATTTAGAACTTTATTTTTGCTCCTGTAACCCACAGGTGGTAATGACAACAACTTAAAATATGGGCTATGTTGGAGTGGGGACTGTCACCATCAATTTGAAACCATTACTTCTGAAATCGATTTATATTTCCTGAGACTGCGTAGAAATCGCTATTTAGAATGTTTTTACAACGCTTTTCGTTCATTTTCACCCTTTTTAAATTTCAAATTTTTAATGAACTCTTCTCAGAGAGCATTTATATCTCATAAGTAATCGCCATGACAAATTTCAAGTTGCTAGCATCTTCCGTATCACAAAAATCACAATTTAGAACGTATTTTAAAATGCAACCGCAAGGTGGTAGTGACGCCGATATGAAATAGACCCTATATTGGAGCAAGGCTGTCACTATCAATTTCCAATAATTACTTTTAAAATCGGTTGGGTACTTTCTTTGCGTAGAAATCGCAATTTAGAACGTTTTCCGTCCATTTTCATCCCTTTTGAATTTCGAATTATTTAGGAAATGTTCTTAGAGATCATTTATATCTTATAAGTAACTACCATGCCTAGTTTCAAGTTGTTAGCTCCAGCAGTATTACAAAAAACGCAATTTGGATCGTTTTTTGCTCCTTCACCCCCGTTGTGGTAGTGGCACCGACATGAAATACAGCCTATGTTAGAGCGAGGACTGACACCATCATTTTCACACCATTATTTTTTAAATCGTTTCAGTAATTCCTGAGATTGTGTAGAAATCGCAATTTAGAAAGTTTTTTAGAACGCTTTTCGCTCATTTTCACCCCCTTTTAAATTTCGATTTTTTAGGATCTTACACTTGTATCTTATAAGTAACTGCTTTTTTTAATTCGATATTTTTAAGAAATGTCCTTAGATATCATTAGTATCTTATAGGCAACTACCATTCCAAATTTCATGTTTCTAGGCCTTTCAGTATCACAAAAATCGCATTTTCAGAACGTTTTTTGCTCCTGTACCCCCTTTTGGCCAGTGTCACGGACATAAGATATACCCTATGTTCTAAAATGGACTAACACCATCATCATTTTGATACCATTACTTTTGGACTCGGTTCTCTAGTTCCAGAGCTTACCTCCTACAAATAAACAGTTTTTACCTCTTAGTAAGATTAAGTATAGAAGTATAGATAAGGAAATTGATACTATATTGTATACGAATTACTGTATATTATCAATGATTGCTTGAAATGTATTTTAATTATGATATGCACTTTTAATTTTCACTATATTTATGCATACTAAGGTAAGTGATGCAAATATGGTCAATGCAGGTAATATGGTCAACCAGCAACAATGTTATTAATTTCAGTGAAACTCAAAAGCTGGCTCTTGAATCTAGTCTCTGGATGTCGAAGAACATAGTTTAGTACCGTGTTGCCCGCAATCCTTGATCACGTGTACAGGGGGGGGGGGGGGGGGCAAACATTGTTGATTTGTTGTTAGTTGCGTTTTCATATTATGAATTTTTTTCAGGTAAGTTTGTAATTTTTCTTGTTTGAATAAAATATTTGTATTTGCTGTTATACATAATATTTTAGCTGGTTTAATGGTCTTTTTAACTGTGTCATTGCTTTTCAATATCTGAGTGTTCAGACAGAATTACGAGCAGTTTTTTAAAGCTCATTATTGTTAGCAATATGCCAATTGGGCATATTACCTGCACGTAGGGTCATATTACCTACACGTATGGTCATTTTACCTACACGTATGGCCATATTACCTACACGTATGGCTATATTACATTCATATAAATAAATTTATTTAATATATAAATTATTTTAACTGGCACTAATTAACAAATCAATAAACTTCAAAATATATATTATATACAAAGTAAACACAATAGAAATTTACGCTATATATATAAAATCCTAATGAATCGAATTGAAACGAATTAATGTAACGATTCTATGAAACGACTGTTTGTACAACTGATTACGTTTCACGGCGATTTCTCCTAAAATATGGAATACTTTGCGATGAAATTAACACCAAAAATCCGTATTGATCCACAGATCTCAAAACTGGTATTAGAATTTTAAAATTAGAATTAGTTTTCGAAATATTAATTTTTTTCTAATTTTAAATACTATTTTTCTAATGATGGCAACTCAAATTTTAATCATAACAGATAATTTATTTCATATTTTAGAAAAGGTAATTTTAAATTAATTTGGCGACGAGTTTGGCCTCCCTTAAATGTATGCTAAGAAATGCATCATGTTACTTTTATTCAGAGTTCAATTTGTCTTTCGTTATCATTTTATTTAATACAAAACTTTCATTTAAAATTGAAACCTTTAAAATAAACGGCTTTTACTTCATTCTTTTTTTTTAACGAAACGAAAAGAAAAATATTAGACACAGATATCATATACGCAACGGGGTACCTAATTGGCGCCAAAATGGCGTTATTTTGCCTGACATGGAAACCCGGATATTGTTGCTTATTTATTAATAAATGTTTATTTGAATTTATTTTCTTTTTATTTACAAAAAAGGTTATAAATTGTTTTGTTCTATAGTTATTAATTATTTATTTTTAGTTATTGTTATTTGATTTTAAAAATAACAGAAAATAATTTAAAAATACATATGTAACAGGTATTTGAAAACGAGGTTTTCGCCAAATTGTCGTAAAAAAAAACACGCCAAACCCGGTGCGTATGTGACAATGCAACAAATCACGAGATTTAATTTCCACTTCAAAGCAACGTTTTAATGTTATTACTTCTCCCGTAGACCAATTTCGCCAAATTATATAAATAGCCAAATTATACAAATTGACATATTTTTTTTATTTTAAACAACAAAAGAACAAATAAATTAGTATAACATTAATAACTAGTATGTTGTAGCCATCACAAAACTTTCTTCTATATAAATCACGTCAATTAAATCATTTAAATAATAAAAGAAATTACATCAATTTTGAACCAATTCATATCAAAGTATACCTGAATATGAAGTTAGATGAAAATTTGTGCATTAGTTATTGAGATAGAGCTGTGGGGGAAATTCTGAAAAATGTAGAATAGCAGCGCCACCTGTTGAGCGATTTGCACCAAAACACAAACAGCGCTAATTCATATTAAGGTATACCGGAATCTGAAGTTTGATGAAAATCCGTGCATTAGTTCTGGAGCTAGAGTTATTGCGGAAATCACAAAAAATACAGCACAGCAACGCCACCTGTTGAGCGATTTACACCAAAAGGTACAAAACATCAATTCATGTCAAGGACTAACTGAATCTGAAGTTTGAGGAAAATCCGTGCAATAGTTCTGAACACTGAGCTATTGTGGAAATCGTGAAAAATGCTGCATAGCAGCGCCACCTGTTGAGCTTTTTACACCAAAACATAAACAGCACTAATTCATATCCAAGTATACCTGAATCTGAAGTTTGTTGAAAACCCAAGCATTAGTTCTTGAGATAGAGCTATTGCGGAAATCACAAAAATGCAGCATAGCAGCGCCACCTGTTGAGCGATTTACATCACAAGATGCAAAACGTCAACTCATGTCAAGCACTAACTGAATCTGAAGTTTGATGAAAATCCGTGCATTATTTCTTGAGATAGAGCTATTACGAAAATCGTGTAAATGCTGCAAATTGAAGCATAGCAGCGCCATCTGTTGGGTGATTTGCACCAAAACGTTACCAGCACCAACTCATATCAAGGATTAACTGAATCTGAAGTTTGATGAAAATCCGTGCATTAGTTCTTGAGATAGAGCTAGTGCAGAAATCGCAAAAAATGCAGCATAGAAGCGGCACCTGTTGGGCGATTTACACCAAAAACTAATCAGCACCAATTTGTATTAGGGACTACTTGAATATAAATTTTTATTAAATTCCGTGCTTTAGTTCTTGAGATAAAGCGCCCACAAAATTTATGTCACATACACACAGACAGACAGACAGACTCACATCACAGACAGACATTTTGTAAAAACATGTTTTTTGGAATATCTGACATCTAAAACGTGTAAATCCGTCGAAAACCGGAAGTCGAAAATTTTTACGAATCCAATACTTTCTTCTTGTAAAGATAGAAGAAGGTAAAAATACAAATAAAACGTCGAAATAAAAATCACTTGATGGCGTGAACATGTGTAACTTCCTTAAAGTCAAGTGAATGTGACATTTACGATCAACCATTATTGACGTTTAATCTTATAGTTTGCGACAGATTTTTGGTCGATGGCATAACCAAGTAGCACCGTTTTAATTTAACATTCGAAAAATAAAAATATGCTAACTGGAGAGTTAAAAAAAAAGCTATTGGCGAGATTTTCACCCGGCTAACATAAAAGCACCAGGAATTCTTTGTGATCATGGCAACTTTTTTGTAGTTTTATTCGAATATCCGACTGCATTCCAAAAGGTTAATGTCATGATTTATGACACGGTGGAAGCAGAGAAGGAAAAATCTGGTGGAGGAAAGGTGACTATAGAGATTATGAAAATGATGAAGAAATGCTTCATCTATATTAATATTAGATTAGTTAGGGTCATAGAGAGAGTGTTGCCAACGAGACAAAAGTGAGAACTATGGTGACTAACAGCAGAGCGTATGAGGCTGTGGTGAAACGTGTTTCGGGCGGAACTGCTGAAGACTTGAAATTCATTGAGTTTCCGGCTTTAAAGAAGGTACCAGCCAAAAAGGATCACGGATTTTCTGTGATGATATCTCCTGTATAAGGTGACGATATAGCCAGAATAAAAAAAAAAATTAAAAGGGATTTGGAAAGAAAAATCTAATGGATTGACTCCTTACGACGTAGTATCTACGAAATCGGGCCAATTGGTGATGAGAGTTAAAACGAAGGAAGAAACAGAGAAATTGAGAACATTAATAGAGGGTGAGGAGCGACTCAAAGACAAGGTCAAGTTCCGAAGAGACGTCACCAACGCATATTGATTCTGAGCGTGGACGTAGGTTGGTTGGTTGTATTGGGTTTTATGGCGCAAAATTCCTGTAGGAACATGCTGCGCCAAACAAAAAGTGAGTCAAGAAAAAATGATGAAATGAGATAAGATGTAAACTGAAAGGCCATCTGGATGGGTTACCCATCCAGATGTGGTCGTCAAACAAGGGTAAAAAAACAAAGTAAAAATAAAAACCCAGTAAAGCAAAGTGAATGGAAGTTAAGTAAAAGTAAAGCAAAGCTATCTGGATGGGGTTTCCGTCCAGATGTCAATAAAGTCAAACTTATGAAGCTTATAAAAACTAAATCTCAAAATAAAAACCAGAGTGTTTTAAAAAGGTAAAGAGTGCCCCATGAGGTGTTTCCCCAATGAGGTTTGTCAAGATTGGTGATGATGTGTTAAAATACATTCTATATAAATGCCGGAGGCTCGGACAATCAGTTAAAACATGATGAATGGTCAGGTAGTCAAAATGACAATGTGGACACATGGGTGCATCCTCCCGAAGTAAAAGATGTTTATGAGTGATTCTTGAATGTCCAATTCTCAGACGAGTCAGAATAACATCAGTTTTTCTTGGATAAATCGGAAACCAGGTCATTATTGTTGGTTTAACATGGTGCAGTTTATTATCATATTCTAAATCCCAATTTTCTTGCCATTTATTATGAATAAAGTGTTTTATAAGTAGTTTAACGTCTGAGAATGGAATTCTATGGTAAAAAGGATTAAGAGCCAGTTTTGCCGCCTCATCTGCCTTTTCATTTCCAGGAATACCCATGTGTCCAGGTACCCAGCAAAATAAGATTCGATAACCACGTCTTGTCAATTTATTGTAGAAATCCAGGATAGCTGAAACATAAGGATGCTTTTTAAAAGATCTAATTGCGTCAATAGAACTATTTGAGTCAGTATATATGATGAAGGATGTGTTATGGTGATGAGAAATGTGCAACATCGCTCTCTCTATCGCAATCAACTCAGCTGTAAAGACAGACATTGATGCGTGAGGCCGATAACTAAAACTAGTATTGTCGATAAAAACACCGCAGCCAACGATATTCCCACTCTTAGAACCATCTGTATAAATATCAGTGTAGGTATTAAAATTTGCACGATGTGCTGCAAATAATTGTTGAAAAACTGCTGGAGCCAAATTGTTTTTGTCGTATCCTTTAAAAGGATGAAGCGAAGTAATATTGGGAGGTTTCCAAGGAGGGATTGCATGCAATGGACATGGACTCACCTCAATATTACTCAGAGGGCCATTGTCAATAATATTCCTAATTCGGACTCCGAAAGATGGGATGCAAGAGGGTCGATGCTGATAAAGAATATCAATGTTGGTATTTAAAATATAGGTGTGAAGAGGATGGCCAGGATGAGAAAGGACACGGTAATACAAATCTAATGATAGTTTTTCACGAGTACGGTATAATGCTGGTTCATTACAGTCAACATAAAGACTTAAAATTGGAGATGTACGAAATGCACCAGAGCAAACACGGAGTGCGCTATGGTGCACAGTGTCAAGTTTTTTAAGAACAGAATTACGGGCAGAACCATAGACCTGGCAGGCATAGTCGATTTTAGTACGAATTATAGCTCTATAGATTTTAAGGAGAGAAGTGCGGTCTGCTCCCCAAGATGTATTTGAAAGTACTTTAAGTAAATTAAGCGATTTTTCACATTTTGTCCGTAATTGTAAAACATGTGGTAAAAAAGTAAGTTTTTTGTCGAAATATAGGCCGAGATAACGAACGTTCTCCACAACAGGAATTTGAGATGAACCGATAAAAATTTCAGGATCTGGATGAAGATCCCTCCTTCTACAGAAATGCACACAAGAAGTTTTGTCAATAGAAATTAAAAAACCATTTTTGTTAGTCCAAATAAGAATACTTTTTATTGCACTTTGCAGTTGTCTCTCAATAAAACGAATGTCTTGTCCCATACACATAATGCGGAAGTCATCAACATATAAATCTCCCTTGACAGAAGGGGGTAATTGATTAAGAATGTCATTTATTTTAATAGCAAAGAGGGTGACACTCAGGACACTACCCTGAGGTACACCCTCTTCTTGTACATAGAAACTGGATAAAATCCTCCCAATTCGAACTTGAAATGTTCGAATGGCAAGGAAGTTTTTAATAAAAATTGGGAGGTTCCCACGAAGGTCCAGGTTAAAAAGATCACGAAGAATCCCATAACGCCATGTTCTGTCATAGGCTTTTGCCATGTCAAAAAATACTGACACCAAATGGTTGCGTTTAAGAAAAGCTGTCCGGATGTAATGTTCAAGGTGTATCAGGTTATCGATAGTTGACCTACCACGTCGAAACCCACTTTGAAATGCTGCAAGGCAATTGTTAGTCTCTAAAATATGCACAAGGCGGCGATTGACCATTTTTTCTAATAGTTTGCAAAGGCAGCTAGAAAGTGCGATCGGCCTGTAATTATTCGGATTGCTAGCATCTTTACCTGGTTTAGGAAAGGGAATAACAACCGCTCTGCTCCAAGATCGGGGGAAAGTATGTTCCACCCAAATCCTGTTGAAAAGGGAAAGGAGATTGTTAAGAGAGAGTGGAGAGAGGTGCTTGAGCATGATGTATGTGATGCCATCATGACCTGGGGCAGATAAGTTACTGTCTCGCAAACAATCCATCAGCTCTGATATAGTGAAAGGTTGATTATATGAAAATGAATTATGAGTATTAAAATTAATCCTGGTCAATTCAGTTTGTCTTTTGTACGTTAAAAACGGTTCTGGATATGAGTCTGAGTTTCAAATAGATGCTAGGGTATTTCCTATTGTCTCAGCTATGTTTTTAGGAGAAGTAATGGTATGACCGTTATGTTTTAAAATGGAAATATGACTTTCAGAGTACAGGCCCATGCAATTTTTTACTTTTTGCCAGAGCTCTTTACTTGATGTGTTAGAATTTATGATTGAGACGTATTTAACCCAGGATTCACGTTGGCTTTTACGTCGCACTCTTCTAGCTTCTGCCTTTGCCTTTTTATATGCTATATAGTTAATATTATTAGGGTACCTGCGAAATAGACCCCAAGCCTTCTGTTGTTGTTTTTTTGCTACTTGGCAATCACTATTCCACCATGGTTTTCTGTGTTTATGAGCAGATGAAGTTTTGGGAATGTTAGTGTCAGCAGCAGTGATAATACAGTGAGTTACGTTGTCAACTGCTTTGTCAATATTTCCCTCAGTCATGCTAGCTGTAATGTTTGCAAGTGCAGTAAAAGTTGGCCAATTGGCTCTGTCATATATATATCTTTTGGGAGAGTTATTACAATCTCTATCAGGAGAATTCATAGAAATAAAAGTTGGAAAGTGGTCACTGCCGTGTAAGTCATTTGAAACCCAGAAGTTCCAAAAGGGATAGAGTGATGGGGTGCAGATTATAAGATCTATTGCATGGAATGTACGTGTTGGCTCGTGAAAATAGGTATGATCACCGTTATTGAGCAGGCATAAGCCGTTGTCAGAAATCATTTTCTCTAAAATATTGCCACGGTGATTAGAATCACTGTTTCCCCAGAGTGGGCTGTGTGCATTTAAATCTCCAACAATGATATATGGAGTGGGGAGTTGGAGAAGGAGATTATCCAGATCTGCTGATTGAGTTTTATGGTTCGGAGGTAAATAAATGGTACATATTGTTACGAGTTGTTTTATATGTACACGGATTGCAACAGCTTGTAAATTTGAGTTTAAATTAATGTGAGTATGAGACAAATTGAGAGAGATGAAAAGAGCTACTCCACCAGTGGCCCTTTCATTACCAGTGAAATCTTTTCGGTAGCTAGCATAATGTCGTACTTTTGCTTTGTCATTGGGTTTTAAATGAGTTTCCTGTAGAGCTAAACATAATGGTTGATGGTCAGAGAGAAGATTACGGATTTCGTCATGTTTATTGTGATACCCACGGCAGTTCCACGAGATAATATTAGTCATGATTGAGGTTTTTTTTGTTAAGTTTATCTGCGTCCTTTTATCCGGAGATAGTAGACATACTATCTCCATCATTAAATTCTTCATCCGGTTCTGGGTGAAGAGCAACAGCATCGTCCTCCTCCATTTTTTCTTTCATATTTGGATGGATTTCATTTTTGGATGTTTTATTCTTTATCCTTTTGGCTGGATTGTCAGATGAAACAGTGGCTTTAATTATTGGTAGATTGAATTTATCTGCATCAGATCTATGGTTGGTTTTTAGATGTCCTCTTTTGGTGGTATTTTGAGAGCCTCTTTTAGGAATATGAGAGTGTGATGATTTTGAAGAATCATTTTGTGATGGTGTAGGAGGAACAGATTTTGGTGACTTAGGTTGAAGAGAGTTCGGAGAGTTAGAAGGAATAGATTTCGGCAGATTAGGAAGTTTAGATTGCGTTGAACTATTTGTTTTACCAGAATTAGTAGACAGGTTGATTTCTTTTTCACTTGCTTGGCAATTATTTTCAATTGGGAATTCGGTTTGTGTTGCAATACTTTGATATGTTTATGAACGGTTTTAGCTAAGGCAGCAGCATATGACACACCAACTTTGGGTGTTCTGGATTCGACGATTTTTCTGGCTTCTGGGTACGGTATGTTATCTTTTGTTCGTATGGTCTGTATCTCTTTTTCTTTTTTCCACTGTTCACATGATTTAGCGTAAGATGGATGATTTTTTTTACAGTTGACACAACAAGGTGGGGCATTGCATTGCGCACTTTCGTGGCCAACTGCACTGCACCGACCACAGGTTTCCTTACCTCGGCAATTTGTTTTTGAATGCCCAAAGCGTTGACAATTAAAGCAACGCAGTGGGTTTGGTATGTATGGTCTGACAGAACATGATAAATAACCAGCTTTTATATATTTTGGTAGCTTGGGTGTGTTAAAAGTAAGTATAATGTGCTTTGTAGGTATTTGAATTTGGTTAGAGGGTATCTGTTCATCCCGACGGTAGATTTTGATTCTTCTAGCTTCTGTGACATTTTGTTCTTTTAAGTTTTCCAGTAATTCATCTTCACTAACATACAAGAGGTCAGGCTCGGAGATCACCCCGCGAGATGAGTTTAAAGTACGATGTCGCGATATTGTGACAGCAATGTTAGCAAAGTGTGTACATTTTTTTAAGTTAGCTGCCTCTTGACTATTGTTTACTTCAATTAGCAGTTCACCTGTACGGAGTTTTCTTATTGTTTTGGGTTCGCCAACCAGTCCTTGAATAGATTTATTAATCAAAAAGGGTGATGTTCTATCAAAACTCCCATCTTGGCGTTTGACGATGAAGAATCTTTCTTCAGTTTTACTTTTGTGAGAGTCGGTATCTTTAGATTCCGTACTGGAAACAGAATCTTCAACTCTCTCACCCCATGAATCTTTTTTGATCTGATTAACAGTAGCTCCTGACCCAGAGCTCAATGCGTTATTTTTCTCTTTATTAGCTTGTGGGGATTCCACATCGCATATTTGATTTCCTGAGATTGTAGCCATATTTAGAAAGGATTGAAAAAACGCCAGGCATCGGGCCTGGTCACCGACCCTTCTTCTTACCGTTACTTTAGGCGCAGGTCTCAAAAGGGTGAAAACTATCAACAAACTTCCACGTTTTTCGAACGTTGGATTAAACTCGATAGCATCTCCAAACTCTAGTTCTTTCACAGTGGAACTCGGTTGTCGTAGGTAAGCCTTTACAGCTCTGTCCAACCTACATCGCCCTTACGTCGAAAGGACACCAGTCGCCCAGTGGATTCCTAACCACCGCCATACAAGTATGGCGCCCACCGATCACGGAACCGGAATTCGGAGATGCCCTGCACTCTGGGACTCGAGATCAGCCTAAAAAGGTAGAAACGAGGCGATGAGATTAAAAAACCTCAACACCCAGAGTGTCTCACGTGAAAATAAAAAAATCCGCTATTGTAAAAAAGAAAAAGTAATGTGAGAGAGAACTTAGAAAAAAAGGTGTATTTTTGTCTTTTTTAAAACTTTTTAAACTTTTTTTTTCTTTTTTTTTTTACCAGAACGAGAACAATGTTAGTAGAACAAAGAACAATTTGAACAAATAAGTTAGTAAAAAACTAGAACATGAACTGGAACAAAGAGGGATAACAAACAAAAAGAGAAGATTAAAAAGTGTGAAACAAAGAAAAAGGATAGACAACCAAAAAGAGAAGAAGTCAGGAAAGGAGAAAGATCGCTCGGGAATCCGGGGTCGCGAAACCCGTAAATACCTAAAGAAGGTATTCCCCTGGGGGGCGTGGACGTAGGTGTTACCGAGGATGAAGTTAAGACTTCTTTGATTCTTGTGTTGGAGGATGGGGGGCTGTCGGCGTCGGCTGATGTTGATGTAGTTCGTCATTATCCAACTCGCATAGGTTCGGTTAATTGGATTATAGATGTTGATGCGGAGGGTGTGGATCTTTTGATTGCTAGGAGACGTCTTTGTATCGCCTTGGAGAGATACAGAATGATTGGATTTGTCCCAGTAGACCGTTGTTTTAGATGCCAGGCGTATGGCCATATGACCATGCGATGTCCTGGGTCTGGAAAATGTGTTAGGTGCTCAGGTGCTCATGGGATTAAAGACTGCAAAGAAACAGAGGAAAAATGTGCAAATTGCGCTAACAAAGATGGTGACATTGACATAACACATAGAGCGGATAGCATGGATTGTCCCTGCTATCAGGAGTACCGTACTGAGTTGTTGTCTAAGAGATTATAACGGAGGATGGGGTTGATGAAAAGGCTGTGGGTAATTTGGTTGTTGTTCAAATAAATCTGCATCATTGCTCCGATGCAAATGATGCTTTGGCATCTTATGCGGAGAGCACTGGTGCGGATTTTATATTGTGTCAAGATCCATACATTGTCAATGGTTCTTTTTCTGGTCTTATGCCAGACTGGCTCTGCTTCCTTTCTTCCTCTAACACTACAGCCATTCTTTGTACAGACAAGGCGTTTGCAATTGTGAAATGTATTGTGTTAAGAAACTCAGTTTTTATAACAGTGACTCTAGAAGATGGTCCTTTGATCATAGGCTCAGTTTATGCTCCTCCTTTGGGTAATCTGGATGAAGACTTGTCGCCCTGGATTACTCATTATCAATATGCCTCTCGGATCATTATTGGCGGTGATTTCAATGTCCCGCTTAAGACACTGGGTTATACAAGAGAAAACAATCATACAGAAGTATTTACAGAACATCTTATGACCACAGATTTAAGAATAGTAAATGACTCTAGTGCTTCTCATTCTTTCGTCCAAGGTGATCTTAAGGGTAGGCCGGACTTAACACTGCTTGACGTTATCATGGTGCCTTTTCTGAAGAATTGGAGAGTTGACGACCAAACTTTTTCATTTTCGGATCATCGTTATATCATTTTTGATTTATGTTTAATTCCTGTATGCAGATCTTTTGACCGTTTTAAAACGAAGAATAAATCCATGAATACATTTAATAAGGTGTTTGCTGAAAAGTATGATGCAATTTATTCATCATTGGTGAGAGTCTGTAATCAGTCAATACTTGAGGATTGGATGGATGTCTTTCATGATTATTTACAGTATTGTATGAATAAAGTCTTTAGAAAAGGTGTTTTATCTAATAGGCCAACTGTTTCATGGTATACCTCAGACCTTAAAGTAATGAAAAATAAGGTGGCAGCTTCATATAAAAGACACAGAAATAATCTGGAAAATGATGTGCATAAGGAAGCATATATAAAGTATCGACGTGAATATAAGCGAGCAATTAGAAAGGCAAAACGTAAAGGTTGGCTAGATTTTTGTATTCGTACTAATCAGGCTTACGGGAATGTGTTTAAATATGTCTCGGGCAAAAAATTCAAGTTTGAAGATATGGCATTCTCCACCTTGGAAAATTGTAGTGTATTCGATTCTTATGACAACGTTGCCCACACATTGATGGCTGAGCATTTTAGGATCGATGAGATTCCACGGACGCCACACTCTTTTGTTAGTTCTTTGGATTTTAAAAAAGATCAGGACTATTATGAATTTACCAGAAAAGAACTGTTTCATGCGACAGCTCAGCAGCACAATAACAAGGCACCTGGCTTCGACGAAATCGATGCAATCGTAATTAAAAACTTGTGTAAAAATTTTACGACATTAATGTTGCTTATGTACAATATTTGCCTCAGATTCGCCCATTTTCCGACAATAAGGAAAAAAGGTGTTGTGATCTTCTTTAGAAAGAGAAATCGACCAGAAAATCACCATAAATCTTATAGACCAATTACTCTGCTCCCAATCATAGCTAAAATATACGAGAGAATGTTAAAGGTCAGAATAATAAGTATGTTAGAATCTGCATCTTATTTATATGAGGAGCAGTATGGCTTCAGAGAGGGTAAAAGTACCTTGACGGCTCTTATGGCATTAAAACAGAAAGTCAAACATACATTGATAGACTTCAAGTACTGTGCAGCCATATCGTTTGATATAGCTGGGGCTTTTGACGTTCTTGAGTGGAATGTGGTAGCTGATATAATAGACAATCTTCCACTATTTGAGTATCTTAAGCATGTTTTTAAAAACTATATTACATCAAGACTAATTGGTTTTAAATTTACCAATGGTATACGTTGGTTTAGAATATTTATTGGATGCCCTCAGGGATCTTGTCTTGGGCCTTTAATATGGTCAATAGTCGCCGATAAATTAATTAAAAGAACTAGAGATCATCACATCGAATTAATTTCTTATGCAGATGATTCGCTGGTGGTGGAAAGAGCAAATACTGGGCGGCCCTCGAAAACAAAGTCAATAGATCTGTTGAAGCTTTTGCAGATATTTTTATGGAATATAATTTGCATCTTAACGCGGATAAAACAACGTCGATGATATTTGGCAGAAATACAATGAAGAAAAGACGCCTTATTTTTAAACGTAGAGGAAGATCAATTCCTGTAAAAGACAATATTTTCTATCCTTCTTGATAGTTCATTTAACTGGCTGGAACATTTGGATATGATTCGTGGAAGGTTAATCTCATTTACATGCAATATGATGAAGGTTAGGGTCAGAGATGTAGGTGTTCCAACGAGCTTATTAAAGACTTGGTATTCAACTGTGTTGAAGAAGCAAATCCCATATGGACATGAATCTTGGTATTCGAATCTAAATAGTCATGGCCTAAGTAGACTTTCCTCTTGCCAAAGGATTTGTCTGTTATCGGTTATTAGAGGATACCGCTCCACACCAACTGAAGCTTTGTGTATTTTGTCTGGTGTGTTACCCATTGATATAGAATTGTCAAACTCAAGTCGGCTCTATAGCATATTACATGGTGAGGGAACAGTAGAGATAGATAATAGAACTGTTCACCTCTCTGATATCACGAGAAAAATATACACATTTGATTATCCTAATTTCTATGAGAGTCACAATATCAATTTTATTACTCCAGTAAGAAGGTTCGTGCCAAGACGTAATAGTCCAATAGAATGTACTGATAGTTCTAGAATTCAGAATGAAGTAGCTTCAGCCTTTGTAATTTATATGAAAGAAGAAGAGATCTATAATAAAAGAATAAGACTTATGAGTTATAACACAGTGTATCAAGCTGAACATTTAGCGATATTAGAAGCCATTCGTTGGTTTACTAGATCAGGATATGGTCAACTGTTTTTATACACAGACAGTATGTCATCAGTTTCTGCTCTGATTCGTCTTTTTCGGAAGAATTACCTGCTATATGAAATCTTTACGACGTTACGAACCATGCGAAACAAAACGGTCCATTTGGGCTGGATCAAGGCTCATGTGGGTATCGCCGTGAACGAGCGAGCCGACGAACATGCCAAGTCCGCTATAGTTGATAATCTTTTTGATGAAGTGGTGAAACTTCCCATACCAATAAGTATGATTAAATACCATTACCGTGTCAAGAATGTTAATGACTGGCAAAGGCGCTGGTCATACTCTAGTAAAGGCAGATATACTTATAGAGTCATTCCAGAAGTAAACTTAGATTTCCTCTGTGATTCCCAGGCTGTGATCTATTTTATAGCAGGACATGGTGCATTCGCGTCGTATCTACACAAAATTGGGTAGCGTGCAAATGACAAATGTGACTGCGGAAAACATGGGGATCCTGGCCATTACATTTTTTAAAGTTGCCGAATCTTGAGGGACTCATTTGTGTATATCCAGAATAGAACAGAGGAATGGAATATGCGAAATGTGCTCATGACTTGGTCGAACTGCAAAAAATTGAAAGTTATTTATAATGATCTCAATAAGAACTATTCTTTCATTAAGTATATTTTTTGAACTCTTCTGAACTTACAAAGAACTTTCACGAATATTCATTATTTCTTCTGTCAAGTCTGACAGTGTTCATTTAGCAGATTATGGTTTTTTGATTGTTTAATTACTTTAAGTACTTTCACGAATATTCATTATTTCTTCTGTCAAGTCTGACAGTGTTCATTTAGCAGATTAAGGTTTTTTGATTGTTTAATTACTTTAAGTTTGTGTTTTTTAGGTTCTATAAGCAGACAATTGTAAAGCTTGTCAAAAATCGTCTATAGATCTTGTCTGCCCTTTATTTAAGTACAGATATATGTTACAAGTTGTAAATGTCTTTAATTTCTGTATATTTTTTGTATCTGGTTATAAGTGTCAGGGCACTTATGTTATATTTTTTGTTCATTTCATTTAGAAGTTTATTAATAGTCCGTTGATTTTCTGAGCTGCGTTGCCCTGGCTGGGCTGAGTTGGACGGTAGAGGGGATTTTCCATCCAAGATTAAACACCTATGCCAGATTTTGGTGGTTGCCTGGGTTGGGTGATTCTAGTCCGTTATAGTTTTATTCGAAAAAATAATTTTGATTCTTTAATCAAAATGGAAACCTTTCTTCTGAAAAGCGAAGTAATCAGTCCGTTGTTTATGGCAGTTGCATGACTTGGACTATTATACTATAAACGAAATAATGGGGATAGAATAATATTCGGCGACTTATCACACCTGTGGCTGGCTAACAATAAAGTGCCAAAATGGTCGCCTGGAATATAAAAAGCGAAGGGATCCAACTGGAGATGTTGATGATAGTCACATGACTTAGGCTATTATTATAGAGATTGTTTTCAATTTTAAAAACAGAGCAAAGAATAATATTTCCTAACGATTAAAAATTTATTTTCACGTGACTATTAAAAACAGAAAAAAAAACTTTAAAATTGCTATTTTTTGAGTACGTGTTAAAGGCAGGAAAATATTGAAAATTGTGTCTTGAAAATTGTATTTACACGTGAATATTAAAAGAGAAAGGAAACTTTAAAATAATAAATACATTAATATGCGTATAACCCTTTCACGGACAAGGCACTTCTATTCGTAAAATCTTGAAATCAGTGAATGACACCAGAATTTACAAACAAATTTCGAAATACAAAAATGCTTTTTTTCACTTACTTAATAAAAGGGAAATTTTCATCCCAATATTCTGATGCTAACGTGGCATTTAAGAATTAAAATTAAATGGTCTAAAAATGAACCACCGCCCTTGATGGCGTTAAAGCAGCAAATTTTAGTAATTGTATTATGTCAATCGTTTTATAACGCTGTTAAAAAATACCTTGAGACAAAGACTCTGTTTACTTAATTCATTTTATTTTAGCTTTTTTTTCCAAATGTTTAACTGATCTTCTTTAACCAAACACGAAAACAACCACTGTCTGTCTTAACAGCAACTGATTCTACCTTAAATTTTTACAATCAAAGGGAATTGAATGGAAACCCGTTTACAGGGAGATCGCTACAGGTTTTTTCAGTATAATTCAATCTTCACTAATCTTTTTAACACCAATCAGATTAGCGTGCTTTTAGATTCTACAGTGTCTGAACGGGGGTTGGCGAGCGTAGCTTGCAGGGGGCAGAGCCCCTAGTAAAATATAATATTGTTAATATATATTAGGTAACGTAAAATTGAATATAGTTTAGCTAAACTTCGTTGTCGAAAGTTCTCTCTCGTTTATGTTTTAATCCCGAAAAGAAAAGAAGCCTTTGGAGCCAGGAAAGCCTGAGTGGGTGCTTGAGAGCAATAAAAGAGGGTAAATTATCGCAAAATGCAGTTATAGAATTTCAAGACGAACTGTTCGTCGTTATATTGTTAATAATAAGACTTATAAATCACTATTGGGTAGAAAACGAGTTCTCACACCTGACTAAAGAAAAGATCTCCCCACAACAATTATTAGGCTTGCTGATGACGGTTATCCTGTTACGTCAAAAATCATTAATCTCTGCGTTTTTAAATGTTGGAGTGAAAATGAAATAACCCGTAATTTTTCATTTAGAAAAGGCATGGCTGGCCGCTACTGGTTGAAAGCATTTTTAAAAAGAAATTCAAATTTTTCCAGGAGAAAAAGTCAACTAATGAATCCTTCCAGAGCAGCAAAGCTCAATAAATGTATTATTGATAATTTGTTTAGTAACTTACGAAAGGTTCTAATTGGCAATAGTATCATGGAATCCTCAGAACGAATACTTAATACGTACGAAAAAGGGTGTCGTTTTTGTTTGTATAAAGATCTAACTGTTTATGCTGTATCATTTTGTGTAAAGGTAAAAGAATGAAATCAGAGTGGGTAGATAATTTGCCTGTAGTTTCTGCATGTGAAATGACACCAAAAGGAAGCAAGAGAGCACAGACATTTGTTAAATGGACCAGTCATTTTTCAAAATTTAAACCACAAGGATGCTGCCTTGTCATCTTTGATGGGGTCAAGTCCCATCTTGATCACTCAATTGTAGATGAGACTGCAAAAAATGGCATTCTTCTACTTTGTTAACCTTCTAATACAATCCAGGAATTACAGCCTTTGGATAAATCCTGATTTGGGCCTTTTGAGTAATTTTGGGCACGATATTCTTTTGTTTTTGGAACAAAGCGACTACGACAACATTACAAAGGCTCGATTTGGGAGAATATTTTCTCCAGTTTGGGATAAAGCTATTACACCTGCCACCGATAATTTGGTTTTCAAAGTTACAAATATCTATCCTTTGAGCCCAAATGTAATCCCCGAGGAAGCTTTTGCTACATATTCTGTTCCTGAAAAACCACCTTCAACAAAGAATAAGGCCGAAAGAAGAAAAGAAATTTCTATCTCAGGGATATCTTCTGAGAAACAGGGCCATCATACGCCTCCTCCGTTAGGTATTCCTGGCTCTTCTTCAGACTCTAGCTGTGATTCTTCATTTTCTGAAGATAATGGCAGAAATGCTGCCTCTGTTCATGACTTATCACTTCAAGAATTACTACCATCACCACAGGAAAAAACGTAAAACAACTCGTGTCATAAAACCTGCAATGAAGTATCGTGCTTTAATTTTGAAAAAAAGACTGCAAAATCTTCTCAAAATAATATTGAAGACACTCAAATATCACAACAGCGATTAAGCAAACAAAAATACAAGTCCACGATAAATAGAGGATGAAGATTCCTAGCAAGGAAAAGTGATAAAAACAGTTGATTTTGCGGTAATTGCATCAAGAAAAAAGTTATGGTTTAAGATTATGTGTTGTGTGTCGTAAGTATGGGAACGAGGATTGCGTCAGACTTATCAAGAAATATATGGAAGTTTTTACTTGCCACACACATGAAGTTAAAAAAAAATAAAAAAAATTACCTTAAAAGTTTAAAATTGCTGATAATTTTACTTAAAATTATTTACTTAAAATTTTGCTTAAAATTGTTTCCTAAAATTTCTTTTTGCTTATTTTTTGTAAAGTTTAAAAATTAAATTTGGTTTTGTAATAATTGATGTTTCTAATGAGTTAAGTATGAATATTTTCATTATATTTCTCGTATGGGCATATTACCTGCATATGGGCATATTACCTGCATATGGGCATATTACCTTCATCAACTAGTCTTTTTTTAGAAAAATTCCTATAGGTTTAAATCTTGATTAATTTAAATTTTATATTTTTTTTTACAAGTACTAAAAAGAGTCTACTCCTTTAGAGAATTTTTATTTTTTTGAAAAATCAGTTACTACTATCGCTAAAAAATTTCTATCGTTAAGGTGGCCATATTACCTGCACTTACCTTATATAGTGTGTATAAATGCTATACTTCATATACAGGCCTGTAGAAAAGAATTCGTAAGGATTAATGAGTATGAGCTTAAATTGCTTAAAGGTGACTTTTAAATAATTTATGCATTTATACGCTGAACTGCATTTAGTTTAATAAGGAATGTTTCTAGAATATAGGTAAAATGTTATACAGGGCCACACGAAAAATACGATACGTGGCCGTCTATGGATGATAATTTCTGGAAATGTGATTTCAGTAGTTTTATTAGTGTTTTAGTTTGAATAAAAGTTTAGCTAAATATTAGCGTGTTATAAAGGTACAAGGTAAACTACAAGGCTGTACAAAAGTATTCAAGTATGTTTCCATCTATTAGTATACATTGCTGAAAGAGAAATTTCAAACTGTTATGCGTTTTCTTGCTAAACTAAAATTTTCCCTTTTTATAGTAAATATATCAACCTACAGATCAAATACAGAGCTGTCGAAAAGAAATGGAATGCATACTTGGATGTGGACGGTCACTGCTGAAATCAGTTTTTGAAATGTTTTATGTGTTTTCTAAAATGTTTACTTAGTTAACTTATTTTCCTAAATAACGAAGTTTTTGGTAAAACATTCAGGAAGTGTTGGAAAGTGTTTCATAATCTATGCTTAACGCATAATTTTTCTTTCTTGTTTCTTTTAATGGAGTAATTTGTGCGGGCGTTAATGGTTTTTCAGTAATAGATTTCTTGTATGATTTAACAGAATTCTTTCTTGTATAATTTTTCGTACACATCGGGTGGGCTATATATTCAATATTTTGTTTCAGCCATTTCTTTAAATGCTTTACATTTATGGTCACATCTTTCCAAACTTGCTGTTATAAGGGACGTCAGTCCCTTTTTTCCAATTTTCACATTATCATTCGAAATGCAGCCCTCATCATATACAAGGTAAACTACTTCGTCAATCTCCATTTTCCGATCTCAATTAGCACTCAAGAAAGACTCATTTTACGCTGTCAAAACTATTTAAAACATTCTAAAACTCGCGTTGAAAATAAAGTATTCAATTTCTAAATCTCACAAAGGTTTCTTCGTTCAGTAAATTGGAGAGATTTAATACTAGCAAAATTCTCATCAGTTGAAAATGAAACACTGCAAAGATACCTGCACGTTGTATATTTTGACGTCAGCAAGGGGTGACAGGATATTGGACAATGACTATTGTACAATCGTGCAGAAACGGCATACAGACAATGCAGGAGTCCAGTCAGTAGAGGTGGGGGAGAGATAGAAAGTATATAAGTATTTGTTCTGCTTCTTGGGAGCGTTCAGTGTGATTGTGTTTCCGCATTTTCCCGGTAATGTTTACTTTATTTTAATTTTTGGCAGGGAAGGGTGATGTGATTAAAAACTGTTAATAACACTTTTTGTAGAAAATTAAATTGTCTACATCTTAGTAATTGAACTTTTTTTCTAGATACAAGCGTTCATAAAATACTTACAGAAAACCAATTTTCAAATCCATTGGCGCCATCTGGAGGCGGAAGCTCACATCGGATCGATGGGGAATTTTAGTATATTAAACTACATACTATAACTAGCATCTGTTCAAAAATCCAGCTTTGTTTTAAGTTTTTCCGCTATTTGTATCTAAACAAAGTTACTAAAATGACTGTACTATTATGAGAATTATTTTTTTAAATATTGATCTGGTGGAACAGATACATTTTGACGTAGACTTGACTCACACACTCACATAAATTTTCTCATTTATAATACTAGGGAGCCCTGCCCCCTACGAGCTACGCTCGTCAACCCCCGTTCAGACACCACAGACTCTAACAGCAAGCTAATTTGATCGGCTTTAAAAAGATTTCGGAAGATTGAATTATAATTTGAATCTGACAATTATAATCTAACGTAATTTTCACCAAACTTTTCTTTCTCTTTTTAATATTCACGTAAAAATACTTTTGTTAGAAATGAAATATTTAGATCATCTTAAAATATCAAATAAATGTCTCGCGCAATTTTTAAATTTAAACTGTTTTGCAATATTATTTTTTGTTCATTTTATGTAATAAGTGTAATGCGACGGAAATGTGACGTAAATTCCCCTATTTAAGACTTCTAACGCATGTTAATAAATTTATTATTTTACAATGTTCTTTCTCTTTTAAAATTTATGTGTAAATATAGTTTTTATGACGTCATTTTCAATGAGTTCCTGCTCTTTATATTTTCTATTTATAATACGTACTTGTAAAATAAATTTTTAATTTGAAGCAAACATTATTGTTTGCGCTGTTTATACAGTTGGCAACAGTTTAAATTAATACAATTTTCTAAAATATCTAAAAAGTATCTCTCGAAATGCTGGAAATTTGAATTTAAAATAGAAATAAAACCTCAAAAAATGAGTCAAATTAAAAAACTAAATGCAATCTGCTCACCGAGAAATTCTGACGCATAAAATGATCTAAAATTGATTAAATTTCTATGTACAGTTTTTTCTCCTATAAAACATTTTTAATGGAATGATTTTGTCCAACTTTGGCATTATATATCTCTTAAAACAATTCTTCGATTCGAAAACTATCTGCATCAGCATGTTTATCAAACATTTCTCTATAATACTACCGATTTTCATAATTTTGTATGCAACAGTTTTTTTAATATTAACGAAGAAAAACCATGCTTAAGCATTCAAATTGGATGCCGATCTGCCGGAAATATCTACGCAGATTTTCATTGGTCCATTTCGAAATCAAAACTTTTTTTTATATATAGAAGGATTATTTGGATTACAAAATTTATTGTTGTTCCGCTAATTATCCTCGAGACTCAATCTTCAGTGATAAATATGAAGTTAAACATTTACTTTACACCTTCAAAGAGCGAGGAGAATTTGACAAAAATTTCAGTATATATTCGACAAACCGTGCCAAATCGAATCACTACCCCTGATTTTTTTGGCCATCAGTGTAATTTTTTTATATTATCTTTTAATTTACATTTTGATTATAGGATTTGAATAAATCCTATAATCATTTAAAGTGTTACGCATTACTGTCGCATTACGCTAAAGCATTGCTGTCTATAAGTGTGAAAAATTTAAGGAATCTGTTTAATTACAAGTGTATTTTTAAACTGATTTATTCTTGTATGCTTGAACATAATAGTAGACTAGAAATAAATTCAAATACAGAGTTTTACATATAATTTGATAAATTGACGTTTATGGATGATAATTTCTGGAAATGCGTTTTTATTTGTGTTATGCGTTATTTACCTCAATTAAATTTTAGCTTAAAATATTGTGCATATTAAATTCTATTAATAACCTACAGAGATTTACAAAGAAAAAAAAATCGAGTACATTTCCGTGTATTGGTAGAAATTGTTGAAAGAAAATTTTCAACAACATTATGTGTTTTCTCACTCCAATGAATTTTAACATATTATTTTGTATAAATACTTAGATCATATACTAGTTGCCACAAAATAATTTGAACCCGGATACGGACGGTAACTGCTAATATTGGGTATTCAATATGTTATGCGTTTTCTAAATTGTTCCTTTAAGTAAAAACATGAATACATGAAATGATTCATAGTTTTATTACTAAAATAGGTGTAAAAACAAATTAAAAGGCTTTAACACATTAAAACCAATTTACAGATTTTGAATATCAAAGAATTCGCCGGTGTCCCGAGCATGTTTCACTAAACAGATGTGTTAATGAACTCCATGTTCTTTTATATTTAACATCTGTAAATTGATTTTAAAGTCTTTTAATTTGTTTTTACACCTATATTAGTAAACAAACTATGAACCATTTGATGCATTCATGTTTTTAATTAATATTTTAAGGTGAATTTGACGTTTTTTTACATATAGATTTTATATATATTTAATGTTCATTTAAGATATCTTATTTCACTTTATGAATTATTTTCATTATAGTACTCTTGATTTGTTGAAAACTTTTGCGTAATCTCTGATTCAGACACGACTTTTCTTCCGTATTATTTTTTATTTGTTTTTCGGCTCACGAAATAAAGGAATGAAAAATATATAAAGTTTTAATTAGGTACAAGTACAGCTGATTAACCCTTTCAGAACAAAGTACTTCTTTTGCTTAAATATTGAAATGGTTGAATGACACCAGAATTTCCGAAGAAAGTTAGGTTCTTCATGTACACTATAAATCGGAAATTTAATTAAAAAATTCTGTTGTCATTGAGGTATTTTGGGATTACATTTAAGTGGTATATATAATATACCGGCGCCAATCAAAAATTTAAAACCTTCATCTTAAAAATAAATAGTATTGCCATATGTTTTTTTTTACATTATTCATAATTGTAATATCTAACATCATTGAATATTTGTCATTAAAATTCATAAAATAAGTTTATATGCAATATTTCCTAACAGATTTTTCTCTCTTAGAAGTCAATATATCCTTCTTACGGTGAGTTTTAATCAGATGAAGGTTAAAATATTCAAGCAAATACCAAGAATTGAGGTAAATTTTTTTTGTACTATTTTTTATATTTCGCTATCCACTGTCATGTTTTGGACGTTATAAAACAGTCAAAAGGTTTCAGTGATATGCTGTGTTCAATTTATGTAAATGATTAACGTATAATTAATTTATTTCATATTCTTATTTTAGAGTATAGAGCTCTTCAGTTACATTGGCGGCTACTTAGGAATATGGTTGGGCATATCACTATCATCAGCGTTTGATCTTGGAGAAACGATATATGAAGTGATTGACTACGCTTTTCTGAAACGAAGGAGAAACCAAAAAGAGGCAACGCCGATTCAACAATTTCGGAATCATGTTGTAATTGTGTAAAAAAAATTGTGTAAAATTACCGCAAATAAATAAAACAATATTGTTAAAATAAGAAACTTGTAGTGGTAAATAGGCTCACAATCTGATTGCCGCAATGTTTTCAATTAAATGTATTTTGTGAATATATAAGAAAGTGTTGTACGTGCACTTAAAAATTTCTCTGAATGTTACCAGGCATCGGACAATTCTATCGCAATTTTTTAAAGAGACTTTTTTTGCGTTATTTAACTGCAGAAAAATATAGCAAATTCTGCGAATAAATGAAGAGGCTGCTAATTCTGTGTTTTAAAAATTTAATAGAAATTTTCTTATCATCAATAGTGATGCCTTGGGAATAGTCTTGATGGAATAGTCCTTGAAAATTCCAATGCACGTGCTAACTTTGGTAAGATAAAGGTCTACTTGAAGCATCCGTTTTACTAAAAGAAAATTCTATAAAATAAAAAAAAATCATACTTGCAACATGATTGTGAATTTAAACTCCGTATTGCTATGGAATAGTCTTTAAAATACATTATTTTTTATCTAATATAATTTAATGAGCAGACAAAAAGATTAAATATTTAAATTTCATATAATAGCTTGAGTTTTTAGCGGATGTTGATAGTATGGCAATAAGTATGTGAAGTATGTGAAAAAGCAACCTATCACGTAATCTTTGGAGCGAAATGCAGAACAATTTGGAGTAAACGAGCGATGAATCACACTGTCTTGACTTTTAAAGGAACGACGAATAGATACACCGCGAGGGATATTTTTGGCGCAGGAAAGACTAATATTTCTGATATATAAATGTAGAATTTTCAAATGAAACTACCGAAGCAAAAATTATTTATTATAAATGGGATTATTTACAATTAATTACAAATGTGGTTGAATATGACCATTGTTCTGAAACTCCAAAAACTGTATGACATAAACGGCATTTTCCGTAACATAAGATACTTCGATTCACGCAGTACAACAAACTTAAACAACAAATTTCGAAAAATCTTTAACAAATATCTGTTTTAATGGAACACAGAAGCTGTTATAATAGGTTGATTTCAATTAAACAAAATTTTTATCTCACTTTGATGCAAGTTCTTGCGGTTAGTGAAGATTTCGTTTTGAATAAATGAGCCGTTGACTTTGAAAGTGAGGCAACATCTAATGGTTTGCATTTAAATGGATTTAAAAGTGTTCATAAGCAGTAATAGACATTTTCAGATATTTTGCAATCTTATTTCATGTAAATTTAATACGCATTAATCAGTGTCAGAAAAATTCATGTTAGTACACTAAATTATTCGTCATTTTTAAACAAATAATTTCCGTATTCCTCGAAAACATACTTTTTCTGTTTATTCTTCTCTGAAGTCTGAAAAGGAGCAGGAAATTCCGTTTATTCCTTGAATGGATGTGTATTGGCTGTATTAATACCAAAGTTCGAATTTATTTTTTAAATGAAAAACCTAAAATTCAATAAATTAAAATTTCAAATTTATTTAAAAACAAACAAACAAAAATAATGCTGCCGAATATAATAGCATTTTCTCGATTCCGAATAAATCCGAGCATTTCCGAATAAAATACCAATTTTCTCATTCATTTAAACTTATTCACAAGTTATATTTTAGAGTATTAAAAAAATATTCGTATGTAAAATATATTTTAAACGAACACATTTAAAAAGGATGTAGTACTTCAATCAAGTTTAAAAAAAATCGATTTAGTAAGAAAACAAAAATTTCTTCTCGAATTTAATTAAAAATAGAATATTCATATTTTTCATATAACAATCAAATTATGTCTTATTAAAAATATGTCTAATATGTAATAATTTTTATTATCTATTATTCTGTGAGTGCTAAAACACCAACCATTATTTCATAACGACGAGATGTTCATGCAATTAAGTTTAAATTTCCGAGCTTTCTGAATAAGAAATTTAGCAATCCTTACCAATCCCCCATTTGAAGAAAACACACATCTTCATTTTAAGACTAGAACATCCGTTGGTGGCCATTTTACGTAATAAACTAACTGTCTAAATTTTTGTTGTGTGATTATTTTATTTATTTATTTATTTATTTTTAAGTTACAGTTAAATTCACTTACAACGTCCGTTGTTATTTCGACACCAAACACAAAATTAACAAAAATAGTTTACTTGTGTCTTTTTTTGTCCAATTCATGTGACCTTGATTTCATTCTCTTTCATGTACGGAATGTCTATTATAATTTGCACCCATAATAAGGGGCGGAAATGGTTTATTCCATTTCAGGCAACTAAATGTCTCCAGTTACTTTCTTTGTCTTTATTACAATATTTGAAAGCATTCTATTCCTTAGAGGAATTTTATACTTTCAGAAATTAATTTTTCGGAATTCTGTACCGCAAAAAAGATCTCATTCCCTAAGAAATTGGACATCTATTGAGACAATTATCCTAAAATGAATCGGATATTTGTGGTCTTTCAGACTTATGTTATTATTTCGAACTTAGGGACTTATTTCCTTATTTGGGAAAAACTGAATCTCGAGCGGATGGTAAAAGATTACGGAATTCCTAGCTGTAAAACTAATGTAACCATATAAAAATATAGGTCATAATGTGGTAGTTGATATTTTTTTTACTTCACTGGAACTAGAAAAAGATCTGATAAAATGTAAAACAAGTGTGGTAGAAACTGTAAATCGAGCTCGAAGAGAAATTCCAGATCACCTGAAAAATAAAAAAAAGATAGTCTTTATTCTACGAATATATTAAAACACGAAAATGCCGGCTCCATACTTACTATATATCACGGAAAAAAAAATAAAGAAAATCATTTTACTGAGCACACTTTATTCAAACGTTACAGCTGCAAGTAATGAAAACAAAACACCAGAAACTGTAACATTCTACAATAAGAGCAAATATGGTGAGGACATTTTAGATTAGACGGCTAGAAAATATTCTGTAAAATCCGCATCTAGAAGATGGCCTATAGATACATTATACAACATTGTAGACATTGCAGTTATATGTGCTTGGCTTATTTACAAATTTATGTCATGTTGTCAAGCCATTACAATTCAAGGGAATGTTATACTTAATAATCAAATGAATTGCGTTCAAATTGTATAAATAATACAAAATGTGTCACTAATCAAAATTATATACCAGAATTAAGCAAAACCATTTCTCATAAACGCAGAAAATGTAAACTTAAAATGCTTAAAATTAACACCACAGACAAAATATTCTTTTCGTGCATGGAGATGGCATGTTTAAAATGTACCAAAATAATAGCCTATAACTGGAAAATTTGTAAATAAGGTATGTATCTGATATAAATAATTTTACGTAATGTTATCTTATGGTTAAATATTATAATGTGAAGAAAATTAAAAGATTTATTTCTCTTTTTTAGGATTCCGTACTTAAAAAGTAAAAACGGAACCATTATAAGATCACTCCTGTGTCTGTCTGTCCGTCTGTCTGTCTGTCACAGCTCTTTTACTTGTAAACTATGGAACGTGGAAAGTTCAAATTCGGGGAAGTAATAAAAACCATTGACCCACATATTTTCAGATTAATAAACATTCATAAATATATTTAGTAAAAATGTAGAGGGACTAATTATGTAATTAGAAAAAAAATATTTTCTTTGTATATCGTGTGGGTTATCGTGTAAAAGCTTTCGCAACGCTAAACTCAAAAATACATTGCTTTTCATTTTAGGTATTATATTTTCAAAGATATTGTCGAAGATGTAGCGCAAAAATATGTCCCCCACATCTAATTCTTAATCTACTGAAACTAAAATTATGAAAAAATTAGAGGTAGTAGACGTTAATTTAAACCTTGCCGGAAAATTTTAGTGATTACCATAAGTCACATTGTTTTTTAGAAAATCGCATTTTTCTGTTACACGCAAATTTCGATTTACGGGCATTCAGAAAATTTGTTGAGCATCGCTGGATGTACCTATCGTAGCAGAAATATAAAAGAATTATTGATAATGAATTTCGAAAAAAATCATCGGTAATTAGCCGAAATATTAACACTTAAAGATGCGGCCAGTTTGGACATACACAATGACAGGGGCGGCGTACTCCATGCCTAGTTAACAACTTTTGATGATATATATGTGTCATATAATGTCCAGTAACAGTATAAAAGCAATAAATGCCAAACTGTTAAAAACATACTAATTTCAGGCGTCTCAGGACTCTAAAAATTGGAAAAAAAAAGATCATTTTCAACATTTAATGTCTTAAAATGTATAAGATTTTAAAACACAATTTTTATTGGAATGAAAGATATAAGCAATATAAGAAAAATATACTTTCATTTCATGTACATAAAAAATTGCAAGATGCTGAATTAGTATTTATAGGGGGCTCGAAACTGTTAGACATTTGCCGAACAGAAAATTGGCATAACAGTTTGCAGGATTACAAAATAAATATTGCAATTAGAATGAAAATTTTAGTGCTTAAATATACTTCAGATTGTAATAATTACCCTGAACTTAAATAAATTTGTATTTAAAGCATTTTATATTTTTAATGCAATGTTGCATTTAGCTAATACAAAATTTTGAAAATTTCAACAGTATAATCACATAAAAAAATATTTTTTTGAACAATAAAAAGGAAGTTTTTGTTTCAGTTTATACAGACTAACATGAAATATATGTTTTGAAAATTTCATGAAAAAATATTCAGAAGGTTTTGAGGTATCCTGGGCGTTATGCCCAAAAAACGACATTTGGAGAAAAATGGCTTCAAAGTTTCGGAAACGCCGCTTCAGCTATTGAGGGAGTATAATTCTAAAAGCCATAACTTCTGTTCTAATGGGAATTTCAAGGAAACAATTATATCATAATGTTCAGGAGTTTAACATCTAAATAAATTAAAATTTCTAAAATTTTGAAGCTTTAAGAGTCCTGCGCACACTTAACCTTTTCCGGTGCGGAGCAATTCTGTTTATAAACTTATGAAATAATGGACTGACACCAGAATTTATAAACTAATTTATTAGAAAATACGAACCTGCTTATTTTCACGTACATAATAAAAGGAAATTTTGTTATTAAATATTCTTGGTGCTGTTTGTTTCTTTTGGAATTAAAATTGGGTGTCCTTTTTTAAGGACACCGCCCTCGAAAGGTTTAATTAGAATGAATCCCATAAATATTGTGGGATTCGCGAATAGTTTGCATTGAGTGTATCTCTCAATACGCCTCGAGTGACATTAAAAGTTAATTAAAAACCTATCTGGAAAAACGCGGCACTGACCAAGGCGGAGTTACCACTTTGCGACCTCCTTTCGAAGCGCGCTTAGCACAATGCCAAATTTAAACTTCGAACAAAGGTTTTGTTTAGCTACACTGCAGAAATAAAGTTTATTTCTAGGCTGAATTTAGTTTTATGAAAGGCCAAATGAATTTTAAATATGCACTACTTTTATTTTCAGTACCGAATTAAGTTAATCATAAACAGATTCGGATGATATTAAAAAAATGAGTTATACAGAATAGCTATATTTGATATTATTTAGGTTCCGTATGTCTTTGAACTTTCATGATATATCCATTTACACCTTTCTAATATATGCTGTTATACCCAACCCTACGTTGTATATTTTTTTACAAAGTCTTGGTATTATTTTAGCAACGGTGTTTTACATAATACAATTACAAATTCATATATTTATTCTACGGAACCTTCTGTGCGTAAGTAATACTCGCACTTCACCGTTTATTTTTAATATTTTTGTTTCATTTTCTATATAAGTGTGAATTTTAATATCATTTAATCTATTCTTCTATAAAATAAATCGTTTTTATTTTGTCCAAATTTCACAATATATTCATAATTAGATAAGAGTGATCTAATACAGTGTTAAAATAGCATTTGTATCATCCATTTTGTATAATTTAATTACTGCTGTCGACTTGACACCAGCGGCTGTTTTAGGATGTCCAAAATGTCAGACGGTCTAGTGTTAAACTCGCTGTCAGCTGAGTGCTCACTGGGCTAGTGGTTAAGTGCTCAATTCGAGATGCGCGGTCCAAACCCAAGGGAATCCATGGATGGACGATAGAAGTATTTAAAAACTAGAAAATAGGAATTCTGCTTTTTCAGAATTTAGTGTTGCCCCCGATGAAAAAAAAATATATGTATATATAAATAGTACAAAACATATTTCAATTTTAAGATTTAAAGCACACGCTTTTATTTTATTTAAAATGACGTCATTTGCATCCGCTTAAGAATTCCACATTTAAACATCTACAGCAAAGCATGCATAGGATGTCACTATCGCAAAATAATACACAAATGCAGCAAAAACATGCCGTCATTAAAGAAACTCGACAGAAAAAAATGGCTATCTAATGATACATAGACATTCATTTGTTTGTAACATTAATATAGACGATTTCCGTCGTGACGTCAGTCCTGACGCTTTGGTTGGAAACTGACACCAAACAAACGATTGCTATGTTGTATTTCTATCTTGTTTGTGTGTTGCAGCTACATCTTATATCTATATCTCACATCTAAGTGTTTTAATACTTGATATGAGCTGGTAACATTTTTCAAGATTTATGTTTAAAAAGAAATGACGCATAGCAACCGTTTGTTTGGAGATGGAACGCGCAGGGACATTTCGAAGGTTTCTAAGAAGATTTCTAAGTAAAATGCCACTTATTCTCAAAAATAATTTTTTTTGTGATAAATGCGTGCCATAATGCTTATAATGTACCCTTGAATAATATTTAAGATAAAATTTACAAAAAATAAAAAAAAATTGAAAAATTTGGAAATTTGGAAATTTTTACGAAAAAATTTCAATTTTTTTTTTTAACCTTTAAACTCAAATATATAAAATTCGATGCTCTATTTTATTTATGTACTAGCAGGCTATGCCCGCTGCGCTGGTCAATATTTCCAAATGAGCCTTGGATTAAACGAAACAAATTTGAACTTGTATTTTAAACAATTTGGACCTTCAGCTGGTCTTTGCTCATTGCTGAAAAAGATGCAATCTAACGCCATTGCAATGTTATATTATCTTAAGCGTTGGACAAAATTTAGCTATTAACCAGCAATTCTTTTAGTTGATTATTAACAGTGCACTTTTGGTAGGGTAATGTGACCCTTATGACAACAAGAATTAAAATGGTCTCTGATCTGACATTACTAAATTAGTATCCATTAGAATGATTGCACAGATTGACCATTGAACACGAATAATGTTTAGGTGGTTCATTTTCGTTTGAGAGTTCTTGAACTCCTGGAATCTCAGTTCGCACAATATGTAATTCTGGTAGCTTAAATATAATCTGACTGAATATTACGCTATATTTCTTAATAAACGTTGTCTTGTGACAGATCTACTACTCCTGTTTTCTCTCTTTGGATTCCAGCAGAGTAAATACCGTAAAAATGTATTGAACAATTTGCAGTCAAAAAAGAATGTTTAACTTTCATATTTCAAAGAAAAGTGAAATACAAAAAATGGTGTTTTTAAAGCTAAATTGTTTGAATAAAATTAAAATGACGTCATTTTCACTGCCTTTTCATTTTGTAGATCATTTACAATCATGTAACCGTTTACACGTTACAAAACTCGATGACTTAATCTTGTAAAAAAAATAAACCTCTTGCATCAAATAAAATCTTTATAATCATCTGTAATCGACTCCATTGTGATGGTTGAAGTCAAACATTAAGGCTGATGCAACAATATTGTTGCACATTTACCAGAGTTAATGACAAAACAAACTTAATTACTCGTCAAGTTACGATCCAATAAATAGTGTCAGAATTTTGTCGAGTCAATTATAAATTTTTTATAAACAAATATTCATGTCTTAAATAGACCTGACAACGATAAATAAAGTTAGTTACACAAAAATTTTTAGCAATAAGCATTTTGGTGAATACTTGAACCGAAGATTTATTTTGCAATTTTTGAAAGAGCATAATAACACGGACAAACAAATAGGCCTGCTAATTCCATTATAGTTAAGAGTAAATTAATCTACCGTCTGTTGCGTGAAAATCCCAGATTATGAAAATAACTTAATTTGTTGCTAACTTCAGCTAATGCGACGAATTAGAAAAAAATATCTGAAATTAAATTCAGCAAGCAATTTTTATTGCAAAATTTTGTCTTTTTTTTACAAAAATAATAACGCATAATTGCAGAAATCTTCTTAAGAATCTTCTCATATCCTAACTTTTAAAGCAGTAAATATTCCTATAGGTGAAATTAGCAGTAGGTCCGATAATAGGTAAATCAGCTATAATTAAATAAGCTATTAATTTAAATAAGCTATAATTAAATATAATAAGGCAATAATAAGGCTTTTATTTAATTAAATATAATATAATTAAAATAATTTAAAAAATTGAATGTTTTATTTTATCTCAATATTTTATTCTTTTTAAGAAAAGTAAAAAAATATATATATGTATGTAAATTAATTTTATAGGAAACTTTCATAAAAGTATGCTTTGAAGTTTCATATTTCTCATCAATCTGCTTCTTTAAAAAATCTGCTGGGTAAAATCTTATCGCTCTATTCCAAAAAAAAGTAACTAACGCTGTCACCGCCACCGCCACCGCCACCGCCTCCGCCGGTTTTGCATTTTTTGTTACCGGAGGTCTTTCTTCCTTAATATTACGAAAAATATTGCATACAAAAATATGAAAATCGGTGGTATTATAGAGAAATGTTTGAAAAATACGCTGATGCAGACAGTTTTCAAATCGAAGAATTATTTTAAGAGATATTTTATGCTAAATTTGGACAAAATCGTTCTATTAAAAACGTCCTATAGGAGCTACAACTGTACATGGGATCATTTTAATCATTTTTAGATCATTTTATACGTTAGAAATTCCCGGTGTGCACACTGCATTTATTGTTTTAATTTGACTCATTTTTATAGGTTTTATTTCTATTTTAAATTCATTTTTTTTAGCATTTCGAGAGATATTTTTTACTTATTTTAGAAAATTGTACTAATTTAACCTGTTGCCAACTGTATAAACAGCGCAAACAATAATGTTTGCTTCAAATTAAAAATTTTTTTACACGTGACTATTATAAACAGATAAAAAATTTCAAATTATAATTAAATAATTACACATAAAAAGCAGGAACGTATTGAAAATTACTTCATAAAAACTATATTTACAAGTGAATTTTAAAAGACAAAGGATATTGTAAAATAATAAATTCATTAACATGCGCAAGAAGTCTTAAATAGGAGAAATTGCGTCAAATTACACTTATTACGTAAAATGAACAAAAAATAATATTGCAAAACAGTTTAAATTTAAGAAATGCGCGAGGCATGTGTTTGATATTTTGAGATGATCTTTTCAACTACTTTCGTTAGAACAGCGCAAATCATATTTTATATCTAACAAAAGTATTTCCACATGAATATTAAAAAGAGAAAGAAAAATTTGGTGAAAATTACGTCAGATTAAAAACGATACATTTAAAATTTCTTATTTAAAAGAACTTTCTTTTCGCTTTGTTAAAAAATACCGGGAGAAAATTAATCTGTTTTACTTCCTTCATTTTATATTAGCTTATTTTTAAATGTTTAACTGATTTTATTTAATCAAAGACAAAACAGTCATTGTATCTTTTAACTGTATCTTTTATCTTATTTGGCCTTAAAATTTCCCAATCAAAGAGACATGAATAGAAATCCGTTTATAGGGGCGCCACTGTTTTTTAAATTATAACTCAATCTTCCGAAATCTTTTTAAAGCGGATCAAATTAGCCTGCTTTTATAATCTGCAGTGTCTGACCGGGGGTTAGCAGCGTAGCTCGTAGAGTCAGAGCCCCCTAGTTATATAAAATTACTCAGTAAAAATATGATGTAACATAAAAGATAAATCACTTTAAAAGATACTTGCCTCACTTTCAAAGTCAACACATTTGAATTATATTAACCTGTGATGATTTTATTTATTGCCTAAGTGGGACAGAATCACCGGACCTCAAGGGTCCGATGTAGATTCTATTTGCCCCACCCGGAGTGCTCCCCGACACGCGGGGATTCGTTAACAATAATAATAATAATAATAATATGTACAATACAAGCTCCTCCCGCCGGAGCACAGGCTGCTCCCTCGCGACAAGGGGCGGGTGAGCAGAATGGGTGAGCGTGGAGTGTGCTGGATCACACAAAAAGTCCAGTTAATTGTGGAGGAGTAGCCACAAGGTTGTGGGTAAGTTGCAGCACCATGCAGGTCTATGAGGTGAGGTTTGTTAGTTCCATTTGAAATTTATAAATTCTATTTAATTTGCCTATAAGAAGGGGTCTTGTTAGAATATTGGAAAGCCAATTTTCGGGAAGGATGCGGGGGCGTTTAATATGCCAGGCTTGGGTAAGTGTGCAGTGATAGTAGCTATGTTCTGGAGAGCCGACCTCGCCACACTCGCAGAAGGGGGTGGCTGCGTTTAATATGCCAGGCTTGGGTAAGTGTGCAGTGATAGTAGCTATGTTCTGGAGAGCCGACCTCGCCACACTCGCAGAAGGGGGTGGCTGCCCGATAGAAGCGTTTCAAGTATTCTTTGAAAGGTCCATGGCCAGAGAGGAATGCTGTGGTTGCTGGTGAGAGAAAGTACATTTCTCTTGACACTATACGTATGAGATCGTATGTGTATCTACCTTTGGTAGACGCATCCCAATAAATTTGCCACTCTGAGATGATTTTTTGATTCAACCTTCTGCGAATGTGTGAGGGGGGAAGGGGAAGGGTAAAATCTATTGATGTTCTAGCCGTTGCTTCTTTAGCCAACCTGTCAGCCCGCTCATTGCCCTCAATGCCAATGTGGGCCGACACGTGACCCAGGGCGACTTTGTGTATGAGAGAGAGTAACTTAATTTTTATATCAAGGACTAAAGGGTTCTTAGTTCTGTGCGCGAAGATTGACTGTAAGCCTGAAAGACTATCACTGTACAGCCTGATGAAGGAAGGAGGTTGGGAAGAGATCCAATCTAGTGCCCGCAGAATCGCAAAAAGTTCTGCTTGGAATACAGAGTTATCATCTCCGATTCTACAGGCCCATTCATGGACCACCACATCGTTCCGCATGACGCAGAATGCTGACGCCACGCCCGATTCCGTGCGGGATCCATCAGTGTATACGATTGGGACTCTTGAGGGTACAAATGAATGTTTAGAAGGGTTGACTTGCAGATGTGATGTTTCTTTTGCAGGATGCAGGAACCAGCTGCTGACTTTCCTTTGTATGTCTGTTTGTGGAAAATGCGCGTCTTGCGTTTGTTTGTGATCGAGGTGAAGGATTCTGTTTTTGGTGTATTCATAATTTAGTGTTATTTTTATGGGAGGGATACCCGTAAGTACTGCGAGCGCGTCTGTGGAGATTGTTTTATATCCCCTCGCCATTCGTAGTAGGAACATCCTTTGCAGCGAGGGAAGTTTGTCCTTGACTCTACTGGTGAGGTTTCCTCCCCAGACGCCCACGCCGTAGAAGATGATCCGTTCCACAATTGTGTGATCCACATTTTTAACATGTTGGGCTTAATGCCCCAAGATTTAGATGTTAACTTGCAACTATTATTGTGAAGTGTTGCTAAGCGTAATTTAAGTGCGTTGATGTGTTCCGTCCAGCTCTGATGTTTGTCTATTGTAATTCCTAATAATTTCATGTGTTTAACGTGTTTGACGCTGCGCCCGTTGATTCGCATCACGGGGTTTCGTTTGAGAACTATGGGTTTGTCAAATGTAAGTGCTTGAGATTTTCCTGGTGAGAGCTGGAGGTGTAGGTCGGTCAGCAGCTGTAGGAAAACAGGGAATGCTTGACGTGCCGCAATTTCAAGATCTAGGCGCCGGCGACCAGAGAAGATAAAACTGAAATCATCGGCAAAGGCGAAGAGCAAAAAGCCTAATTTATCGAGTTCTTTTAATATTACGTTTGCTATGAGCAACCAAAGAATTGGTCCAAGGCAGGACCCTTGTGGGCAGCCTTTTTCTAGTTGGTGCACTGATGTGCCAGTGCCCCAGTTAATTAATATGCTTCGGCGAGAGAGATATAAGCCGATGGTTCCAGCTATATTTCCCGGACAGTCGATTGCAATAAGCTGGAGTAAGATGTCCCGCCACTCCACATTATCAAATGCACCTTTGATATCAAGGGAGACTAGGGAGGTGTAGAGTCCAGAGTCTTGACTGAGGGCAACGGAGGACATGATGTCGAACAAAGCTTTTTCACAAGATCTGCCCTCTCTGAACCCGTATTGCCTGTGGTGCAGGATATTGCGGGATTCCAAGTAATGTACTAATCGTGTTACTAGGAGTTTTTCTAGTAATTTACCTAACGTTGGAAGAAGGCAGATTGGTCTATATGCACTGGGTTCAGAGGGGTTCTTCCCTTGCTTCTGGAAGTAGACTACCTCTCCCTGTCTCAGAGTGAGCAGGAAGTAATTGTACGATAGGCAAAGATTTGCCCATCTTGTGAATATATTTGGAATAATTTTGAATGTTAACTTTAGGATGCGAAAATCAATACAGTCAGGGCCTGGAGCTTTTTTGTCATCGAACGTTTTGAATGCCTGTGACAGCTCTGCTTTTGTAAAAGGGAGGTCGTCTGGTGCATTAAATGTTAGGTTATCATTATTGTTGTTTGGGTATGCCGAAGGCCCGAAAAGTTCTTTTGTTAAGTACTCCATATTGTGCTGCTTGGACGCTCTAGACGAGGGCAGTTCAAGCTTAATTTCGTCTGGCCGAAAGAATTTACCCGTGAAGAATTTTTGTGCAGTGCCATTCGGATCGGTTTGATTGCTGCAGAATTTCCGCCATGCTTGATTCTTGGTATCAAGAACACTGCGTTTATATTTGGCTGCCAACAGTTTGTAGCGAGCTGCTAGTGCTCGGAAGTTGTCCGTGTCCTCTTGTGTTGGTCGAAGTGATTTCAACTTCCTTCTTAAGGCTGTTAGTTGGTTACGTTTTGTGCGGAGGTCTGCCGTCCAGAAGGAGAAATTAACAGACCTATGTGTGTTTTTGTATCTAAAGGATGCTTTAGCTGCCATCTGCATTGTATTTATGAGGACCTCTGTGAGGTGGTTAAGTTTTGTTGTATCTGTGACATCCTTTAGGTGTTGGCTGAGGAGTGATTTGTGAGTTTTTATTATGTGTGTAAACTTGCGCAGGTTACCCCGTGTGGTATTAAACCTGCGTTGCATGGTGTGAAGTGGTGTAATTTCGAAACCAAAAGTAATGTATTTGTGGTCAGAGTCGCTATGAATATCCGAGACATGCCAATCACGAATTTTGCGATTCGCCAAAGGGTTGACCAGGGTGTGATCCGGGAAACCCCTGGCCACCACTCTGCCTATGCTGTCTTCTTTGACAAATGTGTGTGCTGTGTCGTCGATATTTGATATGGCTAGATTGTTTTTAATCAGATATTCAATTAGGGGTTCTTCACGGGCATTGGACCGCGCATAACCCCATAGGGTTGATTGCGCATTAAAATCTCCGCCACAAATGAAGTAATGCCTTTGTGTGATAAGGTGTTCCCACTCTTCGAGGGTATCCTCAAAATCTAAGCGTGGTGCAGCATAAGTCGAGCCAACTATCAACTGACCCTCCTTGTCTGTGATGGTTATGAAGGCGCAGTGTTGACCTGTGAAAAGATGTGTGTAATTTATGTTTGTGTTCCTGACGACCACATGAGCCGTATTTGCTTTCGATGAGAAAATTGGCCAGGACGGCGGAATGTCCGGAACTTTGCCATTGTTACAGTAAGCATCCTGCAGCAGTGCAATATCCGCTCCAGATGTGATCATAAAATTCCTCAAGGATACATTTGCTGATTTACAGTGATTTAGGTTGATTTGTACAAATTTAATATAGCCAAAAGGGGGAGATGGTGGCAAATTAATTGAGGGATCCTGGGAAGAAGTCATCTGATATAATTGCTAAATTAATAGATTGCTATATAAATAGAGTACTTGGGGAAACTCCAAATGGAGAAATAATATAAAGTGTTAGGTTTAGTTTTAAAAGGGCCTACCTCTTTGGCCTGCACGGTGATGAGTGTCGTGAGTATCTTCATGGGGCGGGAGTGGCCAGTGTCGGTAGACAGGTGTCCAGTCCCTGGCAGGCCATTGTGGGGGATGCTGAGAGTCCACTGTGTGTTGGAATTCCTGGATTTTGGTTCGACTGGGTTGCTTTGAAGAAAGATGCTATTAAGGCGTTCTCTTTCGTTGGCATACGCTGCTTGGAAAACCGGGCAGATGGGATCTGAAGCTGCGTGCTTGGTGTTGAAGCGAGTCCCTTCAACATTATTATGCGCTAGGCAATTGACGCAGCCATGTGGCAAGTCACATGCCCTTGGTTCATGCGCATCCCCACAGTTAGAGCAGTATTCTCTGCTTCTACAACGTTTCCTGTCGTGATCAAACGCTTTGCAATTCGTGCATCTTTGCACCGATGTGTGAGGTCGCAGACGGCATGACTTAAGTCCAAGGGTTAGTCCATTTGATGCTATAATGGCCCTTCCTAAACCTCTGGGCATGACTATTATCCAGTTCTTTGTATTTTGTGACTTCCTCGATTTGAATGAAGTGAGAAACAATAGCTCATCTTCTCTTGCCTGGAAGTTGGTTTGTATATTTTCCTTTATTTGTGTGTCTGTTATTTGTTCTGGTACGTCTAGCAGGATCATCTTAAATGTGGGAATGGTTTTATGTAGAACCACTAGAGTTCCGTTTAGAATCTGGTTCTTCTGTAATTCTCTTTTGAGGTATGAGGCATCAGCTTCGGATTTACACTTAATTTCCATTTGGTGTTGTCTTATAAATATTTTCTCTACTTTAGCTGCAGTGTGGCCATTATGCTTAAGTATTTGTTGTTGTATTGTTTGGCCAGGCATCTTTGAGGTTCCTTTGACTATTAGTGTTCTTTTATAGGCTCTGTCATGCGATGGATGGGTTTGGGCCGTGATACTGATTGGGCGAGCTGTATCTGGACCATGTACTAATGTTGGCTGAGTTACAGGCAGATCCGGTGATTCTCTTGGTGGTGGGAGGGGAATGATGGTTGGGCTATGTGCGAGTTCTCTTCTAATACTGTTTTGAATTTTTCGCCGATATCTTCTAAAGAGGGTATAGAGCTTAGGCATTTATTAACATTGTTTTTTAACTCTACGATAAAGCATTCTTGTTTTGCTATGGTTTCCTCCTGTAACTTTTTCAGGTCTTGTTGTTTTTCTAGTTCTGCTGTCAATTCAGCGCATTTCGGCACCAGGGCCATGAATATCCTGTTTAGTATTTTCAGGTTATTTTGGATTGTATCGTCCTCACTGTCCTCAGAGCACTTAAGGCCCTTTATCACGATCTGTTTACCTTTATAAAGGAGATCTGTTATAGACATATCTTTCAGGGTCTGTTGTGTATTATCAGATTTTATTGAGTTGAGTCTGTCTGAGCGTCGCATTCGGCCAGTCGTGAGAGGAAGCTTATCTCTATACTTGCCCATTTCTACTTGAAGTGAGGTGATAAAGTTAGGTTAGAAGTTGACCAATTTACTTGCTAATAAATTTTTTTAACAAATTATATTAATTTAGATGGATTATAAAGGTCTAGGCGTCACTAGGCCCCCGCCCTATGTTTTTTGAAAGAAAGGGACACAGAAAGAAATAGCAAAAGCAGGTGATTATTATCACCGAAAATGACGAAGTTAAAAAATAAATTTAGCGTTTGGATAGGGGGGAATTTTATAAATTGTAGAGAGGAAAAAAAAAAAAGGAGGGAAATTTTGAATAATAACAAAAATAAAAGAGGGGATGATTTTGAATAATTCTGATCATGCGAGTGAAATTTTGAATATCAGTGCTTATTACCTCGTTGCAGTCGGGATAGCATTTACATAATAATTTTTGTTTTGCAAAAGATTTTTATTTACATTCACATATATATGATATATTTACAATATAAGTTAATTTAAATACAAACAAGTTGCTCTTATTTGCCAGAAGATGATACACTTGATAAGTTAGAGAGGCACTGTTAGACGTTATAATTAATATAAAACAAGGCTTGTACGGTTAATATGTGAGAAAATCCGAAATTGTGGTTTTTAAAGCGCCCTCTATCGGCGCAGTGTGGGAAAATAATTATATTAAAATATTAATATGAGATATGTGCATGAAGACCTATAGTTTGATACCATACTCGACAGACGTGTAAAAAATAAAAAAAATTAAAAACTCCCCCCCTGCCCCCCCTAAGGGTGGCTAAAAAGTAAATTTTTGTGGAAATGAAATGTGCGCATCAAAACCTACAAGTTAATACCAAACTTGATAATGCTGGGAAAGATTTTAATATTGCCCCCCCCCCCCCAAATGCACCCTGCACAAATTTGCTAAATTTTGAAAAAGCCAACCCAGACTAGGGGTTATTACTTACATTACCCTAGCAAACCTTTGTTTACCGACATATGGCAAAATCACAAGCTTAGGGGTACTTCTTCTAGGTAGAAAGCTGAAGAAAACTTAGCCCACTTCAACGTATTTCAACCTCCATCCTTCCATTGTATAATTTACACAATTAAAAATAAATAAATAAATAAATAAATAAAATAAAAAAAAAGAAAAAAAGAAAGAAAGAAAGAGCACTGCTAGAAGTTTTAATTAATATAAAACAAGACTAGCACTGTTAAAATGTGAGAAAAACCGAAAATGTGGTTTTAAAGCGCCCTCTATCGGCGCAGGGTGGGAAAATATTTTTATTAAAAAAAAATTGATATGAGATATGTGCATCAAGACCTATAGTTTGATTCCATACTCGACAAAGGTGTAAAAAAAAAAAAAAAAAAAAAAAATAACTCCCCCCCCTGCCCCCCAAGGGTGGCTAAAAGTAAATTTTTGTGGAAATGAAATGTGTGTATCAAAACCTACAATTTGATACCAAACTTGATAATGTTGGGAAAGATTTTAATTTTGCCCCCCCCCCCCTCCAATGCGCCCCTGCACAATTTACTAAATTTTGAAAAAGCCAACTCTGACTAGGGGTTATTACTTAAATTACCTTAGCAAATCTTTATCTACCGACATATGGCAAAATCACATACTGAGGGGTACTCCTTTTAGGTATGAAGCTGAAGAAAACTTAGCCTACTCCATCGTATTGCATCCTCCATTCTTTCCGTTACGTACTTCACTTATTCAAACATTAGCGACATTGAAAAGCGTGGCATCGGTAGATCTAAGTTAAAATGTAGAATGCAATTAATTATGATAATATAGAAAGTTGGCAACTTTAAGTTAGCTAACTTGAGATTGGAATAAATATGAGAGGATAGATATGCAAAGGACTCAACAAACATGCTTGGCAACAGTATAAAACACCTCAACCCATGCGAGCATTAGGCGGGAATGCGATACAAAACGTGCGCCATTAACTCTATGGGGAAATATGACAGTTATCAAGATCAGAGACACAATTAAAAAAAAAATTATTTGAACACCTTAAGATTAAAATTTTTAAAAGCGAAAGGTGGCGGAGCACAGTAGAAGCTCTAAGGTACTCAAAAAACATGTATACATGTCATATGTAGCAATTATTAATTGATTTTGAGCTTCATAAAAAAGGTAAACAAACCGTAGTTTGCCATAGACTTGCGTTATGTGCAATCGCCATTGGCCCAAACAACTATTTATAAAGGTGCACTTCATAGTATTATAATTAAAAGTTAATGAAATGTCACTTACTAGTTGGTGTTCTAGAGGGTATGAAGTATCCATAATGATCAATGAAGCAAAGTTTAACACAGAATATACACTATAACTACATATATAAAAATCACTAACTTAGACAGTATGCTAACCCGATCACAACTACAACAAATATTGAAGTGGTCATAACTTTGTTAAAAAGTCACTCCGAAATGTCTGGTCACTTTTAACAAGTCTGTTAATGATTGTATAATACATGAAAAATGTCTATGACCCTGGAAAAATTTCAGAGTAATTATAAATAAGCACTGATAGAAGTTCAACCCAGTTGCAATGGCGGATCCAGGAGACATGGGTTGGAGATTAAGTAAAAAGAGTAAGACTTTAGAGGGTCATATCTCCTGAACCACTGGGTCGATTTTGATGATATAAATACCAAAATGATCAAAAATGTTCATATAAAAGAAACAACATAGTTTAGGGGTCCAGCTTACCTAGGGCTGCTAGCTTACGACTCCATTTCCGGAGCTCTAAACCGATGCGACCAATCAAAAGCAACACTTGTACTTTTTTAACACTTTCGAATAAACTTGAAAAGTTTTTATGCATTCGGTTTGTCTGTTTGTTTGTCCGTCTGGCCGCTAGGCCGCCTGTGCGCGTTCTAACTCTCGAAAATATATTCGGATTGCACAGAAATTTTTGGGTGTTTTTGACGTTTACCACAGCACGATTCATATTGCAAATGAAGTTTGTAGCATGTTTAGTTTCGCCACAGAGACAGTCAAAGTAATCCGTTATATTACGGCTAATGGAAAAAATCGTTTCAAATGATTTTTAATTATGTTACAAACATCCAAACATAACAAAATTTATATTCATTTGTGAAGTACACTAAAATATGCATTCTGTAGAATATGCGGTGCTCAGAATAGTTATTATTCAATTACAGAGCCACACAAAAGAGTTCCGTTACTTAAGATTTAGGAGGGGGGGGGGGTCGATTGTTTGCGGCTTATTTTAATTATGTTAAACTATTTTATATATAATGAAAGTGATATACGTCGCTGAGGTTTACTATAAGTTGCTTCAAGTATAATACGAACTGCATAGCATTTACAGGTACACACAAAAAATTTCAGATACTGTATTGTATCAAAAGTACACTGTACATTTAGCGGTGATTGCTGGAAATACATTTTCAATTATGATATGCTCTTTCATGTTTTCCTATATTTATGCATACTATATGGTGTGCATAAATGCTATAATTTATATACAGGTCTACACAGAAGAATTCGAAAGTGTTACTGGTTATGAGCGCAATTTCCTTAAAGGTGGTTTTTAAATGAGCTATGCATTTTTACGCTGAACTGCATTTAGTTTATCAAAAAAAGTTTGTAGAATATAAATTAACTTACATACAGTGTCACGCAAAGAATTGGATGCATGCTGTCTATGAATGATAATTTCTGGAAATGTGATTTCAGCAGTTTTAAAAGTGTTTTAGTTAGAATTAAATTTTAGGTAAATAGTGGCGTGTAATAAAGGCACTAGTAAACTGCAAGGCTGTACAAAAGTATTCAAGTATGTTTCCATCTATAAGTATAAATTGCTGAAAGAGAAAATTCAACCTGTTATGCGTTTTCTTGCTCAACTAAATTTTCCCGTTATATAGTAAATATATATCAACACAATTCAAATACAGGGTTGTTCAAAAGAATTAGAATATATATATGTGGCTATTGCGGTTAACTGCTGAGATTAATTTTTTAAATGTTTACTTTGTTATCTTATTTACGTTATTTCCTTAAATAACGAAGTTTTGTTAAAGCTTTCAGAGAGTGTTGGAAAGTGTTCCATAATCTATGCCGTACGCATGATTTTTTCTTGTTTTTTTTTTTTTTTAATATGATAACTTTTTTTATGTATTTTTAGCGCTGAATCCAGAAATGACCTTCATTTTTAATCATTACGTTTCGATTTTTCTCAAATCATAAATTTCAAGTTTAAAATTTCAAAAAATAGCGAAAATATGATACTGTAAAACAAATGTGATGGTTGTGTTTCCTAACTTTTGATAATTGATTGCTGTGTGTTCTTTAGCGTTGAAACTCAAAATGACCTTAAATTTTAACCATCACGTGAAGATTTACTTATAATATTAAAGTTAAGAAATCAAAATTTCAAAGTTAAAAAGAAAAAAATGCAAAAATTTAATACTATAAAATATATGTTCAACGATTTTTATAATAATTTATTAAATTTTTCATCTAATACTGGGGTTTACTACAGCTAAACACTTCAGGGGGCTGATTAGAGGGGGAGGAGTTCGTTTACCCAGTGGAGATATGTAGTATTCCACTCTAGAGACCAGTGGCGCCAAATTATATTGGCCCATTTGGTGCGAGCCCACTGGATAATTTGATCTCTCCGCCCACCCAATTTCAATTGAGTTAATTCGTAATTTGTTTCTTTAATTTATTTAATCACTGAAATGAAATTTTATTTTATTAACGTTCTCAAAATAGTTTTGTTTGCAAAATAGTCAGGTCATCCATTAGATTTACAGGTGCACTAAAAACCACTGAAGCAGATATATAGTTAAATTTCTCACGAAACGAATTTCCTGCATATTTTCTCATCTGTTCTGATGTTTCGGATTGATAAAGCACTTAGGTGACTAAAATGTATGCTTTTCTTGACATTTAGTTTTTTGCAATCTCAAACGTTAGCAATTCCAATGTTACTTAAAATAAATATTAATTTATACTAATATCATATAGAAGTAAAAATTGTTTATTTGTAAGAGGTAAGCTCTGGAACTAGCGAACCGATTTCAAAAGTAATGGTATCAAAATGATGGTGTTAGTCCAACGTAGAACATAGGCTATGTTTTATGTGCGTACCATTGGCCAAAAGGGGGTGCAAGAGCAAAAAAAGTTCTAAAAATGCGATTTTTGTGTTACTGAAGAGCCTAGAAACAGGAAATTTGGAATGGTAGTTACTTATAAGATATAAATGATTTCTAAGAACATTTCTTAAAAAATTCGACATTTAAAAGGGGTGAAAATGCGCGAAAAGTGTTCTAAAAAATGTTCTAAATGGCGATTTTTACGCAATTTTAGGAAGTAAGGAACTGATTTAAAAAATAATGGTATAGAAATGATGTTGACAACCCACCCTCATAGCATGCTTGGTCACGGTGACGTCATTTTGACGTCACTGTAAGTCACTGTGGTCACGTCACATCTGTGACCAAAATGCCACCAATCAGTGATGTCACATTGTGACTGAGGTGTGAACTTCTTAGAAAACTATAGAAAAATACGAAAATTCTTCAAAACATATTATTTACTGTAAAATTATATTTTTCTAGCAATTAAAAAAAATATGACGTCATTGTTATGTCATTGCATGTAATGTACGTCACGTTACATATGTGACAAAAAAAACACCATATTGTAAGTCGCAGTGTGACAAAATATAAACTTTTAAAATCTTTGAAAATGAAGAGAAATATTTTAAACAGTATTTTAAACAGTCCCGAGTTACAGCGGCATAAGTAATAAAAATATATTAGTGCATAGAAAATGGTAAATTCTGTCACGAAAGGGCGCGGGGGGGGGGGGGGGCATGATATATAAAGTGCACGATACAAGCATTAATAAACTAAATTTTCATGCTATATTTTATCAATTTGATATCTAAGACAGTGCAAATATACTTTTTTCATGATTTCAGCTTTATCTAGCATTACAATTTAATATAATAATCCTTCACTGATTGTTATTATTAGAAAAGTGTTTCTGGGAATAAATGGTACGTACTGGAGCAATTTGGGTAACATATTTAGAATTAGGAGGATTAAATCTGTACACTTTACATATTTAATTTGTAGGGAGGATTTTTTTTTTTTTTTTTTTTTTTTTTTTTTTTTTTTTTTTTTGTCAACCAGTGGTATTCGAAACACATCTGTGGTTTCAAGCTAAAAATTTTCTATTACAGTTAAGTCTGCAGCTTTTAATGAGCACGTAGAAAGACTCTTCAGAGTGTAGTCATATATGCATTTCTTGATTTATAATTTGCATTCAAGTCATATTTTTTTCGGTTAGTGATTAACTATTTTAAGTAACTATATTTTCAAAAACTGTACTTCTTTCAGACTTTTTAAATAAAATTAACATTTTCCAAAAATAAAAGAAATGCACAAAATTTATGCAAAACCTATAATATAAGTAATTATTCCTATTCAAAATTTGTATTTTAGAGGTATGACTTTTAAAAAAAGTTATTTTACAAATTGTTTTATTTTACAGAAAATTAATATGAAAATAATGACAGATTGATAATTTTTTTATCCTCGATAACCCTTTTTTATTTATTAGTCTACTGTCAGACGGACGTCTTTTTGCACGCTTTTTTACTTATGTATTTTCCCTACACAAGGCCGCTAGCATTGTGAAGGGATAATACGTAAGTAAGAAAGCTTGCAAAAAGACGTCCGTCTGACAATGGCCTTAGGAATATATTTTGTATTTATTACGTGATAAACAGAACTTTACAAAAAAGGGGGGGTGGGGGTCCATTATTACCATTATATTGATTTTTATGCATTTTAAAAATTTAATCAAGTTTTATCTAATAAACTCTTATTATGAATATTATTATTATTATTATTATTTACAAAAAAGAAACTTTACAATACATTTTAGCTTGAAATATTTGGTACTGATAAAAAGAAAGGGTAAAATACATTAGAAAATTCTTCAAATAAAAAAAATTAAATAAAGACACTCTCATTGCGCATTTAAGTTCCAAATCTATTGTAAGAAAAAACAAATAAGCAGTAAAGAAACATCTGCTGAAATCGTCTGCGTGAGATATAACCACAGAAAAATAAATAAAACGCGGGAAGCCGTCAAGTTACTTCACTGTTTTGGACATCGCCACTTCTATAACAGTTTTTTTTAAGATAAAAGAATGACGGTCGCCATTTTAGGATACACGGATATTATTATTAAAACATAAACGTAAGTCTTATTTAATTTAAATATTTTATTCCTGATTTGTATATTATGAGTTAAATAGTTTTATGTTATATTAATAAGAAACTGATCTGGTATTGTTTTCAGAAGAAAAAATTTCCTATTCGATAAGATGAAGGAAAATATCTTAATCTGCCATCGCTTAAAAAAAAAATAAAAAAGCTGCGCAGAGACTGATTCATGATTACATTCATAGGGAAATTAATGAAAACATTAATTTTCAGTTACTTGAGATTGAAAATGTGTTGAGACAATGATTTGGAGTTTTTCGGCATCTTACTGTTTTTCTGATTACTAACACTTATATATTTGTAGATATTCGATTATTGTGATATTACGAAATTGTTTCAGAATAGAAATTAGTGAAATTCTTGACAGAGTTTTCTTTTAGTGCTAATACTATTTTAAATTATTTTTTTTTAAATCCCAAATCTTCATACAAATGATTTCATATTTAACATTTGTCAAAATTATAAAATAATAGGAATTCCTTATAACATATGGAATTTATTTTGAGATATTGTTAAATATAATAATGCATTTAATTCATCTATTGTAGTTTGTTGTCGTTTAATAGTACGACTATAAATACTAATTATTATTTTTAGTGTTTTTCAAATTCGTATATTTATTTTTTTAAATTGTGTGTAAGCATTTTTTTTTTCTGTTTGTGATTTTAATCAAGCATTTAATCATAGACATTTTGAATCGATTATTACATTTTCTTCTATTATAAACTCATTTTCTACGCTTATGATACATGTAATTATTGGCACTAAAAAGTAAAATATGATATTTAAGCATTGAAATAAAGTGTTTTTCATGCCTGATAGGAAGTTATAGATTAAACTGCTTTAGTATATATTTTTTAAAAGTTCATATAATACAGGATACACTATATATACACATATAATACATTAGTATAGGACACAAAGTTGAAAAAAGCTTATGAATCCGGTTTGTCTCTCCGTCTGTCCGTCTAGCAGTCTGTCAGCGTTCTAACTCTCGTAAATATGCTCGGATTGCCGTGAAATTTTTGGATGTTATTGACATTTACCATAGCACGGTCCCTATTTGTAATGAAGTGTGTACCATGTTTAGTTCATTTACAAGGACAGCCAAAAGTATTCCGTTACATTACGGCCTATGGGAAAAAATCGTTTCAAATGATTTTTAATGATAACAGAATAAAATTAATATGCATTTATGAAGAGCGCTAAAATATGCATTCTGTTGGCTATGCGATGCAAATAATAGTTATTGTTCATTTACAGGTCTAAAAAAGAATTCCAATACATAAAGATATAGGGGGAGAGGGAATTTTTGGCTGAGTACTTTAATTATGTTAATTTATTTCATATATTATGAAATTGATATACGTCGCTGAGGTTTACATACTATAAATTACTAGAAAGGTAGCCCGTCAAAAATGACGGAAATTTAGATATAAAGATATATACAACTCATGTGCAAGAATATGAGTTTTCTCGATTGTTCCGCAGTGATAGATGAAAATAACACATTTTAAGAACGAAACACATTTATGAAAAATTGTGTACAGTATAAGACCACTAATCTGCACAGTTTGGTTCCAAGTGTTATGCAGATTTGAGGCTTTTTGCGGTCACGTCAATTCAATCTTTGTTTACATTTTTTAAAATTTATATATTGGACAATTTAGATTGTTAAGCCTTAAAAATAAATAAACTACACACTTGAAGTAACGTAAAAAATATTAAATTATCGTATACGATTTCATGAAATGATATTATATGTGTGTGCTTCACGATCTTGGTTACGACGTTGGCGAAATTGGCTGCAACTTGTCATAATCCTAATCGTGTGGGCCGCTATAACAAAAAAGTAACCAGTTTTTAGTAAAATTTCTGATATAAAGTAGTTTTCAAAAACTTGTGTAAAATTGCAGGCCGTTCTCATGTTATGTCAGTCCTAAGAATAATATTTCTAACACTGAAGAATTTCCATGTGTATGTGGAATTTCGAAAAGCTTCTCCAAAAGAAAGGTCCTGAAATGACATTCTAATTTCAAAGTTTAATCGGGCCCTGATGTTGTTTACTGAAATCTAATAAACACAGTTATTTTGAATATTACAACAGAATTAAACAGGTAAACTTATTTAACTTAAACCCGCTGTTACTTCCCGATGCTATTTTTTACTCTTAAGAAAGAAAATTAGGTACTTCTTAGTTATCCCGTCGACCAATTTCGCCAAATTATATAAATCGCCAAATGATACACATTGAAATATTTTTTTTATTTTAAATAACGAAAGAACAAATAAATTAGCAAAACCTTAATAAAAATACAAATAAAACGTCGAATTAATGGTTTTATTGGCCATTATTGGCATTTAATCTTACAATTAATTAATTAATGGCAACCATTATTGGCAATTAATCTTGCAATTTGGCGACAGTAATTTGGTCGACGGGATAACTAAGAAGTACCGAAAATTATTTAAATTCTTCAAATCATGCATTTATAATTTTTTTTCCGTCTTTAATAACTAAAAAAGGAAAAAATATGCTTTTGGGTACTTTTCGGTTAGCCGGGCGCCAGTGTTATATTTACATTCATATATATATATATATATGCACATATATGTAAATATATATATGTACACACACACGCATAAATATATACATACATATGTATATATATATGTACATATATGTGTATATATATGTATATATGTATGTAAATATAACACTGGCGCCCGGCTAACCGAAAAGTACCTGCTTTTGTTCTGAGCTCATAAATATGACAATAAAATAATGTAACTAAGAGACATTGCAAAATTAAAACTTTGTGATTTCAAACCATAAACAAACGATACCGTCACCATTTTACCTACTATGACGTCATTAGAATATTGTCCATTGATTGTTGGAGAACTTACTTTGTGTATGATTACCTGAATGATTTAATATTTTTTACGTTTCACGATGAATGAATCACTTGTGTTTGTATAGGCTTATGGAATGAGATATTAAGCTGTGAACCTAATTTCAACTGAAATTATCCAAGGATATATGTATTTTTAATTGAAATTAAAAACCATGCTTTGATCTCGAAATAAAAAGTTTTAGTTTGTATAATTGGTTATTTCTGTTAATTATTTATTTAGGTACTTTCCCATTATAGAGCATTTTAAAAAAAAGCTTGACGCAATTCGGGCATCAGAAAGTGAGATATGTTGACAAAATATATAAACAGCTATGAAAACAAATCTAATGAACTTTTATTTTTGTTTATATATGCACTTACATGCATAGAAAAAATAGTTTCTAAATATATATAATATTTTTTTATATACAAATTACACACAGATTTCAGATATGAACCGGGATACCTAACTGGCGCCAATATGGTGTTATTTTGCCTGCTATGGTAACCCGGATATTTTTTTTCATTTATTAATAAATTGTTTATTTACTTTTATTTTCTGTTTTTAATTATATAAACTGTTTTGTTCTATAATTATTAATCAAACTTTTATTTATTTATAGTTATTTCCTTTTCAAAATGATAGCAAATAATTTAAAAATATATAAGTAACTGGTATTCGAAAGCGAAATTTCTGCCAAATTGGCGTCAGAGAAAAAACATGCCAACCCCGATGCGTATATGACATCTGCAAAAATTACTAATGTTTCTTTATAAAAATGGGTAAATAGCTTTTTTTTATATTAAATAAATTGCATACATATGAAAAAATTGCTTGTGAGTATGAAGCAGTAAATAGGTTGTCAGAAAATACGTTGGCAAACTTCTTTCTCGCCAAGAAACTTTTCTCCGAAGTATTGTACATAAGCAATGATTGCTAGAAATGCATTTTTAATTATTATATGAGCTTTTATGTTTCACTAAATTTATGCATACAATACTGTATGTATAAATGCTACAGTTCATATGCAGGGCTACAGAAAAGAATTCGTAAGGGTTACTGAGTATGAGAGTAAATTGCTTAAAGGTGGTTTTTAAAGTAGTTATGCATTTTTACGCTGAACTGCATTTAGTTTACTAAGAAATGTTTGTAGAATATAGATAAAATAATATACAGGGTCACGCAAAGAATTGGATACATAACCGTCTATGGATGATAATATCTGGAAATGTGATTTCAGTAGTTTTAAGAGTAGTTTAAAATAAATTTCGGCTAAATAGTGGCATGTAATAACGATACTATTGGATATGGACGGTAACTGCTGAAATCAATTTTTAAAATATTTTATGCGTCTTCTAAAATGTTTACTTAGTTATCTTATTGACCTGATTTCCTCAAATAACGAAGTTTTGTTAAAGCATTCAGGATGTGTTGGAAAGTGTTTCATATTCTATGCTTAACGCATGATTTATCTTTCTTCTTTAGTCTTATTTTGAATTTATTTTATTCTTAAATTTTTTTAGTCTTATACTGCTTTATAGAAACTTTGGCACAGTTGTCATATACGCCAATTTGGCGAAAACATCAACAGCATAAACAACAACATCCGGGTTACCATATCAAGCAAAATAACGACACTTTGGCGCCAGTTAAGTACCCGTTGTGTATATGGCATTGGCGTCAGAAAAACATCGCGCCAATATGACATCTCTGCCGAAACTTTAATATTTAATGTTTAAACTCTTCGCTCCAACCCACTTGCATATAGTACAAACTATAACACAGCTAGCGCAAAATAATAGACAGTTTGGTACTTTTCCACTGTAGGGGCTTTGGCGTTTTTTTTTAAAGCTTGGTGTAATTTGGGCATCAGAAAGTGAGATTTGGGTACTTTTCCGTTATACGGATACCATTGTCGCCAAGCGTAATAGTTGGCGCAAAATGAAAATCACGTGAATTGAAGCATTTGAAAAATAAAAGAAAAAACATGTCGGTACTAAAGTGAGCATTTAAAAAAAAAAAAAAACATTTGAAAATTCCAGACTTTTACGAACTATTTCATTAAATCACAAATATATACTTAAAATAAGTGAACAAATAAGTGTTATAAAATAAAGCAATAAAATAAAACTCATATTAAACTGCTAGCATAAAATTACAAATATCTTTTAGCATTTTGAAATAATTGGCACTTTAGCATACATTTTGGCATGGTCGTATAACGGGAAAATATCGAGATTTGTTGTCAAATCATATAAACAGCTATGAAAACAAACTTGATAAGCGTTTTCGTTTGTTTTATATGTTTATTTTATGTGTGTATTATTCATGTTTTTATGTACAAATTACATCTGTTTCTGTATAAAATTAGATAAACGGCTTTTTTATGTTAAATAAATCGTATAAATATCGAAAAAAATGCATGTGTATATAAAATGAAACAATGGATATGTTCCCGGAAAATATGTTGCCAAATTTCCTTTTTCGCCAAGGCACCTATACTGGAAAAGTACCTAAAGCACATTAAAATTGCACAGTTAGGAGCTCACACAGTACAGCGTCGGCTATTGGCGGTTATTTTATTAGTAGCATCGGGAGGAAGATGTAAAGATGTACTTTAAATTCTCACTCATAGATTTTGAAAAAATATCTTAAAAGAGCGGAGTTTAAATTAAATTTCGGAGACCTCCTTTATGAAAGATTAATTGTTTTAAATGGGAATTTCGCCAAATTAGCCAGCTGTCACAAAGTTGGCTAACATTTGGCGCTACTGTGGTAACCCTGCATTAGTATATTTTCACAATTACTCATCTCAATGAGGCGGTCCTACCGGAAACGTGAGGGACACACAGAGACTTGGATTTTATATAAATAGATTTCATGTATAATACGAATAATACGTATATAGCATTTACAGGAACACATTATATAAAATATTTCAGATACTATATTGTATCCGAAGTGCTGTACATTAGCGATAACGGCTGGAAATGCATTTTTAATTATGGTATGCGCTTTTATGATTCACTATATTTATGCATAGTATAGGTGTATATAAATGCTATAATTCCTATATAGGGCTACACCAAAGTATTCGTAAGGGTTACTGGGTATAGCCGCAAATTGCTTAAAGGTCGTTTTCAAATGAGTTATGCTTCTTTCGCTGAACTGCATTTAATTTACTAAGAAATGTTTCTAGAATATAGATAAAATGATATACAGGATCACGTAAAGAATTGAATACATGGCCGGCTATAAATTATAATTTCTGGAAATTTCATTTCAGCAGTTTTAAGAGTGTCTTAGTTTGAATTAAATTTTAACTAAATAGTGGCGTGTAATAAAGATTCTAGGTAAACTACAGGTTTGTACAAAAGTATTCAAGCATGTTTCCATATATTAGTATAAATTGCTGAAAGAGAATTTCAACATGTTAGGCGTTTTCTTGCTCAACTAAATTTTCCTGTTATATAGTATATATACACTGAAAAAAATGGATACTCAAAATTGAGTAAAAAGTACACAATTTTAAATGCGTCACATACTCAAAATATCTCCTATACAAATGTACTCAAAGTTGAGAAACACATGTAATCATTTTTTCCCATGGTTGTGATCAAATATGAATCGTAATGTACTGCCCCCCCCCCCCCAAAAAAAACCCCTGAAAATTAAAGTAAAAATGTACTGACATTTATTTCCCTTTCAAAGTTATTAACAAGAAACGTTTAATTGATTATTTATTAAGAAAAATAGCAAAATTCTTAACAAGATACACAAATAAAATATTTTTATGACAAGAGCATTATTTCCAAGCACTTTTAAACTATTTTAAAATACTGTGCATAATTTAATATTTAGTTTAATAAACATCATTTATGCCGCCAAAATGAAATGAACTATTACAAGATACAAAATTATTCGTTTGTTTCGGTTTGATAAAATGTGATATTTCAAAATAGAGAAAGCATATGTTCATTTTTGATCCAAAAATATTCAATTCGATATGAGTACATCGGTTTACTCATTTTTGAGTACTTGATTTTTTTTTCAGTGTATCAACCTACAGATCACATACAGGGCTGCTCAGAAGAATTGGAAAACATATTTGGCTATGGACGGTAACTGCTGAAATCAGTTTTTCAAATGTTTTATGCGTTTTCTAAAATGTTTACTTAGTTATCTTATTTACGTTATTTCCCTAAATTACGATGTCTTGTTAGCGCATTCAGGAAGTGCTGGAAAGTATTTCATAATCTATGCTTAACGCATGATTTTTCTTACTTGTTTTTTCTATTTCCCAGATCAGTCTTTTCCTATGAAACATACCAAATCTATTTAACTCATATACACAAAATACAATATACATGGGAATAAAAAATTTTAAAAAATATTGCTTATCATACCGTTCTATAAATAATATCTGTATTAATATCCGTTAGACTCCATGTTCGTATTTAATAAAGCAATGAAAAAACACAACACATAAAAAACTTACACAATCTAAATAGCAATCTTGAACTCAATATCAAGCTTATAACTTAATAAAAAAAATATCTCAGTTTATAAGCATTGTTTTTTAAGTGGAGAAATTAAAAATGTTTTAGAACAATAGGGCTCCAAAATAGCGATATTTTGCTAAAAAGTACGGTAAAAAGATAAGATTTCATATTTACAACAAAAGTTTTTTTATTTCATTAATCGCAGAATTAATACTTAGAAAATTTTCCAGAGAGAAACATTTGCCTTATATACAATATTTCAAATGAAAATCAAATTTCAAATTAATAGCTTAAAAGTCGCAAAGGCCAACATAATGAATAAGATTCCATTCCGGGACTCGAACCCGCGCCATCAGTATAGCACACTAACATTCTACCGACTAAACCACATGGAACGTCACCCAGCCTGTAAAATTTCTCACTATTACATGTTGGTAAGGCAACAAACGCAGCACAAGATAGAATATTTATCGTGAGCCACCGACATGGGGTAAAGACGAAACTTAATTAAATCGAGCATCGATTGAATCTATATTAATACTTAAAAATTTTTCCAGGGAGAAACATTCGCCTTGCATATAATATTTCAAAGTAAAATTGCCTTTTAAGCAATTAATTTGAAATTTGATTTTCATTTGAAATGTTGTATGCAAGGCGAATGGTTTTGTCTGGAAAATTTTACAAGTATTAATATAGTTTCAATCGATGTTGGATTTAATTAAGTTTCATTTTTGCCCCATGTCGATGGCTCACGATAAAGATTCCATCTTGTGTTGCATTTGTAGCCTTGCCAACATGTAATTGTGAGAAATTTTCCAGGCTGGGTATAGTTCCATTTGGTTTAGTCGGTAGAATGTCAGTGCGCTATACTGATGGCCCGGGTCCGAGTCCCAGCATGCAATCCTTTTCACTACGTTCGCCTTTGCGACTGTATTTGTAATATGTAATATTGTCTGTTGGAGAAAGGGCTGTCACCCTCAATTTCCAACCATAACGTTTGAAATTGGCTTGGTGCTTCATGAGATTGCGTCGAAATCGCAATTTAGAACGTTTTTAGAACACTTTTGAGCATTTTCACCACTTTTAAATTTCGAATTTTTAAGAAATGTTCTTAAAGACATTTATATCTTATAAGTAACTACCATGCAAAATTTCATGTTTCTATGCCCTTCAGTAACATAAAAATCGCATTGTTAGAACGTTATTTGCTGTTGCAGTAGCATTTACGTAAGATATAGCCTATGTCGGAACAGAGAATAACACAATCATTTTGATATCGTAAATTTTGAAATCGGTTTGATACTTCCTGAGATTGCGTAGAATTTGCCATTTAGAACGTTTTTTAGAACACTTTTCACGCATTTTCCCTCTTTTAAATTTCGAATTTTTTAAGAAATGTTCTTAGAGATCATTTATATCTAATACGTAACTACCATGCCAAATTTCATGTTTCTAGGCCATTCAGTAACACAAAAATCGCATTGTTAGAACGTTCTTTGCTCTTGCACCCCTTTTGAGGTAGTAGAGACATCAGATATTGCCTATATTGGAATAAGTGCGGTCACCATAATTTTCACAAAATTATTTTAGAAATAGGTTCCTGGATTTCGTAGAAATCATAATTTTGAACGCTTTTCACACATTTTCACCCCTTTTAAATTTCATTTTTTTTTTTGGAAATGTTCTTAGAGATCATTTATAGCTAATAAGTAACTACCATGCCGAATTGCATGTTTCTAGGTGCTTCATTATCACTAAAATCGCATTTTTAGAACGTTTTTTTCTCCTGTTCCCCCTTTGGAGTAGTTTCACAGACATAAAAAAAAACTATCTTGGGGCAAGTACTGACACCATCATTTTCGCACCACTATTTTCGAAATCGGTTCAGTACTCCTTGCGTATAAATTGCAATTTAGAAAGTTGTTTAGAACACGTTTCGCGCATTTTCACCCCTTTTAATTTAAGATTTTTTTTAGGAAAGGTTCTTACAGACCATTTATATCTAATAATTAACTACCGTGCAAAATTTCATGTTTCTAGGCCCTTCAGTAACACAAAAATCGCACTTTTAGATGGTCTTGCGCTCTTTTTGGTTTAGTGGAACCGACATAAAATATAACCTATGTTGGCGCAAGGGCTGTCATCATCATTTTAACACCATTACTTTTGAAATCGGTTCGGTAGTTACAGAGATTACTTCCTACAAAACAAACAAACAAACAATTTTTACTTCTTTATAATACTAGTATAGATCAGCAATTTTTCTTTCCCACCATAACACACTTCTCTGTTACCTGGCGTTCCATTTCCCATTATTTCAAATACAGACTCTTTTTTTTTATGTATCTCATAATGTATACTCTTCCGTGTATATGACGCCTGCACAAGAGCCATAAGAATTAAACCCACTACTTTCTGTAACGTCTATTTGAGATATTATTAATTTCATAAGATTGGCTGTGCCTGGTTTAGATATTTCGAATATTTCCAAGTTAAAGGTGTTCAATACAGTCAGTTTTTGACATAGCCTCTTTGAAACACTTATTTAACTACAAGAAAACACTATTGAATGATCATGTGTAAATTACTAATTTTTGAACTCAACAAAGCTTAATTAAATACAATTTCTGCTTTATATCATTTTAATGTAATATATGATAATACCTGAGTAAATCTCGTAAAAGTCTCTACGCTTCCACTGCAGGTAAATGGTACAAACGTTCACGGTCTTGAGGTTGATACAGTTATTTGAATTTCTAAATTTAAAAAGAAAAAGTTTGATCCATTTTTGGGATTATTCGTCGCGTTTAGGCAGTTAATGGGTGAGGAATAATGTACGATGTCTATTGCAATGGGAAAATTTTTTAAAGAAAATATTATTAATGCAGTGAAAAGTTTCGTGTTTTTTTCGTGAAGTTTGATATTTCAATATATATCATTTATATACGATTTTTATGTCCATATTTTAAGTAAAACAAATTTTCCGAATTTATGGGTCGTCACAATTAGGCGCAATGACCTTAATTAAGAATTGACTAAATGTTTTTAAAATAAACTTTTGCTGCATGGCTAGCAAGACGTTTTTTACTGTACTATGGAAATAAAAATAATATATATTTCTATCTCTTTTAATCAGTAACTTTCTTACATGAGTCACAAGTTTCAAAAACCCTTTTGATAGACAAACTTGATGACAAGTATTTATTTGAAGAAAAATGCTATCTCAGAATAAACAGAACATTTAATATATGAAAACGAACACTGAATATATACATAAACTAGCTTTTACACACCTTTCGTTAAAATGCCGTATATGTGGTTCACAAAACAAAACGTAAAACAGATTGTAATAAACAAGGGTCTTTTCAGTTCACCTCAGCTTTTTTGACGGCGGCGCACCACGGAGTCTGTAAGTCAGTAACCGCAACAACTATATTTAATTTAATACCACAAGTTTTATAGAACGAATTATGAGTCGGAAATATAGCGCTATATAGTTTCATTTAATACACAGTGACAGAGATGGGTGAATATAAAAAAGTACTGCATAAAATCGTTCCTTGTAGGATATATAAACCGAAAATAGAATCAATGCATTTATTTTAATTAATAACATTAAATCTAAAATTTCTTGCATTTCTAACTAATACAAAGTGAGGGACAGTTAAACTATTTTTCGAAAATGCATAAAGCTAAGTTTACACAGCCATGTTTGTCATTAATAATGAGCGATTCTGGAGAAAATGTAGTTTCAAGTATACGCGAGTTACAATAACAACTAAAATAAAAGCATTTATTATACACAAAACCACACTTTCTAAATTACACTATTTGAGTTTCAACCTGATTATGAAACATGTCACAAGCATAAAAAAGCAGCTCCCCAAGTTTCAAGAAAGAAGAGGAAAGTGAATCAACATAGTTTGTCATGTTATTCATCTTCCTTATTAAAATTTGTACAATCCTGCCTCATAGGTATCTGAAGATAGCTATTGGAAAATTGTAAAAAAATAGCCACTCTAGTTGTTGACCAATTACATCTAAGAAGCCTATATTTATTGCAAGTTTTAACTGAATATCGAGATCATTAAAATTTTATGCATTAGATCTTTCTATTAGTGCGGCTACAAAATTTGAGTAACACATATACTGTTACACAAGCGCACAGTGACACAAAGATTTTCCAAAAATATTCATATCGTTTTCAAACATCCCGGAAAATATAGATGCATAAAAGAAAGCGTGCGACGAATAATAATAGAACATTACTTCAAGCCAAACACGGATTTTCATTTAAAACTTTGACAATAATGCGGATAATCTGCATATATAAAAGGCAATGTCCCGCTTACAGACTCATCATTACCCAGCCCAAATTGTTGAACCTAGAAACAGGAAAATTTGGGGAAACATACTTCTTATGATATAAGGGAGTACTAAGGAAGGATTTTTGAAAATCCCCCCTTCCTAAAGCGGTTGAAAGAGGTGTCGAAAATTTTAGAACATGTGTAATATCTCAGCAGCCGTTTTAGGTATGAGCGTGCAATTTCAGAAAATAAATCTACTAAAAAAGTAATTAAACACATGTTTCAGCGATTTTAAAATTTCTCCTTTTAAGGGTATTAAAGAGGGGGTCGAACATTTTATAATATTTGGCCATATCTTGGCAATTTAAGAACTTTTTCAGAAACCCTCATGTTATATATCATCGGAAAATCCTCAGACCATTCTTTTTTAATGTGAACCTTTCTTCCCCACTCACCCCAATCCTAACCCCAGGGATTCAATTATTCTAACTCAGTTCCTAATTAAGATACAGCGACCTCATTTGAAGGCTTGACCAAAGGTGAAACTATTCACAGACCTACAATTGGTGGGGTGTATTTTGACTCCAGACAGATTGGGGGCATTCTCTAACCCTTGGGGATGAGGCGGAAATATATTTTCTCATGTGACATATCGTTTGAATGTTTTCGGCCCGTAGATTACTAAGGACACTCCTCCCCTCTAACTCATTTTTTTATCACTAGAGGGCCTTTTAAAATTATAATTAGTTCATTACTACCCCATGCAATTTTCCTAAAATTAAGAAAAAAATCGTCATAACAAATATCAACAATTAGCAGCTTCTCCCCTATTTTCACACAGTGAGAGGATAGGTTTTTTTTAGAAAAAATCGATATAAAACTAGTCGAATGTGGCAATCCCAAAACTTTCTTCTATCTCATACATGTTAATAATTCAAAATTCGCTATCACAGTGGCAAAATTAAATGACAATCTATGCCCATCGTGAGTATTATGAAGTTAAGTGCATTAGTTCTGGAAATAGGACTATTTCGAATATCGTAAAAAAATGCAGCATAAAAGCGCCACTTGTTGGGCGATTTAAACCAAAACATAGTCAGCAATAATATTTATCAAGGTGAGCATGAATTTGAAGTTTGATAAAAATTCGTGCATTAGTCCTTGAGATAGACCTATAACGAGAGTTGAGAAAAATTCAGCATAGCAGCTCCACCTGTTGAGCGATTTACAACAAAACATAGTCAGCAATAATATTTATCAAGGTGTACCTGAATCTGAAGTTTGATGAAAATTCGTCCATCCATTCTTGAGAAAGAGCTGTTCCAGAAATCGTAAAAAAGCGGCATAGCAGCGCCACCTGTTGATCGATTTACACCAAACACTACTCAGCATCAATTTATGTCAGGTACTACCTCAATATAAATTTCTGCTAAATTCCGTGCATCAGTTGTTGAGATAGAGCGCCCACAACATTTATGTCACATGCAGACAGTCACAGACTCAAAGACTCACAAACAGACATTTTGTATAAATATGTTTTTTGGAATCTCTGATCTCTAAAACGTATATATCCGTCAAAAACCTGAATTCATAAATTTTCACGAATACAGTACTTTCTTCTTGTAAAGAAGGTAGAAGAAAATAAAAATAAATGATACAATGTCCTGCTCACTGACACACTATCGCCCTGCCCAAATTACTGAACCTAGATGCATGCAAATTGGGTGCAACATACTTCTTATGACATAAAGGAAAATACTAGGGAGGATATTTGAAAACTACCCCCCAAGGGAGTTAAAAGTAGGTTTTAGAGAATGTGACCATGTCTGAGCAACCTTTTTATGTAGGAGCGTGAAATTCCAGAGAATAAACCTACTAAAAAAATGATTAAAAATATGTTTCAGAGATTTGAGAAATTCTGCTCTTAAGAGGACTAAAGGGGTGGGGGGGTCGAAAATTTAAGAATATTTGGCATATCTCGGCAATCTTCAAACTTTTTAGAAATCATCATGTGATATATCATCAAAAAATCCTCGGACACTCTTCCATATTAAGAACCTTTCTTCCCCCTCACCGCAATTCTCCACCCCCCGGGATTCAATTTTCTAACTCAGCTCCTAATAAAGCTACAGCGAGATTCAACCACATTTGAAGGCTTGACCGACGGTGAAACAACTCACAGAGCTCCAGTTGCTGGGGTCTATTTTGACACCAGACAATTAAGGTCATTCCCCCTTGAGGATGAGACGGAAATGGATTTTTTCATGTGACATATCATTTGAAAGCTTTCCGCCTGTAGATTACTATGCAGCCCGCCCCCCTCTTAACAAATTTTTTATCATTAGAGGGTCTTTTAAAATTTTATATTGTTCATTACTACCCCATACAATTTGCCGAAAATTATGAAAAAAATCGTCATAACAAATCTCAACAATTAGCAGCTTCTCCCCCATTTTCACGCAGTGAGCGGTACGTATTTCAGACAAAATCGAGTTAATATATAACATCATGCAAATTTAATTTCGTTTGCGAGTATTATCACGGGCCCTGGCAACGCCAGGCGGGTAGCTAGTATAATGATATTCCGTACCTATGAATTTTGCTTTATGTGAAAGTGGCGAGATCACAGAGGAATGTTTAAAATCACTCCCAATGGATCCATATAACACTGAAAGAGCCATTCCATGATTAAGAATGCAACTAATTTTACACTGATAGAATTACAGTGCATATCGAGCACTTTGTATACCTTTCCAGTATACACAAAATAATGTTATTCAACTGAAACTTTCTCTATCTTTAATATTGTTGAAACTCTAAACGTAAATCCCGTTTTGGCATTTATTGGACGTCCTATATTTTTACCAGAATATACAGTGCCAGCAAAAAAAAATCTTGGCAGTCATTGAAAACTTTATAAAAAGCTCTCTTTTCAAAACATTAGCAGAACTAAAAAAAGGAAAGCGCTCAGTTCTCTCAAGCTGCAAGGGTCACTCTTCCACGTGACCAACGCACGATAGAAACTCTCACTCGCCTCTTCAATTAAACGCACAAAAAATTTAAATAAAACACGAGAACGTTGAGATTGTGGCTTGAATGCCAAGATTTTTTTACTGGCACTGTACTACAGTTTGTTACCCTCGTCCTTATAAAAATATCATTTGTCTTGAGTATTTTCACTTCAGTTATTTTGTATAGACAGTTTACGAACATCCTGTATACATATTTTTTGGCGGTGTGTGAAATTTCAAAAGCAGCCTTTCTGATTCGCTTCATTTCAAAAGTTCCTACGAAAAAATTCGATTACATTTCTTAAATTTGTGTTTTTATGTTTTACTAGCTGACCCGCTCGGTGTTGCCAGGACCCGAGTTAATATTCTTAAATTAACCTTAAATGTGTATAATTTTATATCTTTAACTCAATTTTGTCTGAAAATGTACCCGCTCACTGTTTGAAAATGGAGGGGGGGGGGGGAGCTAATAATTGTTAGGATTTGATGCGTAAAAGTTTTTCATAATTTTCAGAAAATTGTTTGGATTAGTAATAAACAAATAAAAATTTTAAAAGGCACTCTTGTGATGAAAAAATCAGTTACGTGGGAGGGGGGAATAGCTTCTAAGTAATCTACAGGCCAGTAGCTTTCAAACGATATATCACATGAAAAATCCTTTTCCGCCTTCCCTCAAGGTGGAAATGACCCCTAATAGCCCCTACCAATTGAAGGTTTGTGCGGTGTTTCACCTTCAGTCACGCTTTCAAAAAGGTCGAATCTCGCTGAAGCTTAATTAAGAGTTGAGGTAGAAAATTGGATCACTGGGGGAGGCAAATTGGAGTGAGGGGGGAAGAATGGTTCATAATATGAAAGAGTGGTCCGAGGATTTTCCGATGATTATATCACATGAGAGTTTCTGAAAAAGTTAAACAAATTGCCGATATATGGTCAAATAGTCTAAAATTTTCGACCACCCCATTAACCCCTTTAAGGAGGGTGAATTTCTAAATTCGTTGAAACATGTGTTTAATTATTTTATAGTAAATTTATTTTCTGGAATTTCACGTTCCTGCCTAAAAAGGCTGCTGAGATATGGCCACATGCTCTAAAATTTTCGACTTCTCCTTTTAACACCTTTAGGGGGGAAATTTTCAAAAAACCTTCATTAGTGCTCACATATATCATAAGAAGTATGTTTACCCCAATTTTCATGCTTCTAGGTTTAGTAGTTTGGGCTGGGCGATGATGAGTCAGTGAGTTGGACATTGCCTTTTATGTAGGCCAAATATTCTAAAATTTTCTACCCCCTCCCCTTTAACAACTTTAGGGGGTAGAATTTCTAAAATAGCTGAAATTTGTATTCAATTATTTTTTTAGTAAATTTATTTTCTTGAATTTCGCGCTTCTATCTAAAACGTCTGCTGAGATATGGCCATATGTTCTTAAAGTTTCGACAATTCCTTTAACCCTCTAGCGCATACAGTTGCCAGTTGGCAACATATTAAATTTTCCCTCCTTATTGTTTATTTACCATTGTCTCTTGACAACTTTATGCTTTACGTATTCATGTTGGTCCTATATTTAGGTTTAGTTCATAAAAAGTATCATAGTTGGCAATAGTTGTTTATAAATTACAAATAAAAAGCAACTTTTGATACCTTCCATTTTGTTAGCCATAGTTTTATTTCTAACTCATATAAAAAATATTTAATATGCAAAATTTCATTTGAAAAAAAATATTTCTGAAAAGAATATACTTTTAAAAGTTATTTTAAATAATTTTTAGTAATGTTTATTGGAACAAAAATTGTATGCACATGAATATACATTTGTTCCCATTTGGCAACACCATGAATTGAGTTCCGGTTTTGTAAACATTTTGAGCGTTGTGTGTTTCACAACTGGTTCGCATGATATTTATTTTTTTTTTTTTACTTTTATCACCATATGTCACCCTAACTCGATAAACGACTCTTATTAAATACAAAATCTTCAGGGGCAAAATGCAGGGGCATGCGGGCAGCTCTCCCGGAACTCCCGATTTGAGGGTCCCCCCCCCCCCCCTAATGGCAGATATAAGTTTTTTGTTAAACGGGAGCCAAATGATAAAAAATGGCCAAAATGCTTCCTTGTCAGATTTAAAGGGGATCTATTCTCTTTCCCTTGTGCTTCCGTGTCCATGCCACCATGAAGGTACCAGTTACATCATCAAAAAAGCCAATGATTAAAATTTTATAGTAACAACTTAGCAGTCCATTGTTTTCAACTTTATGAAACTTCTAAAGATGTCAGGAAGGAAAAAATTGATCACTGCCACAACACTTAGATAAAAAACAACGGTGTAAAGTTCTGGGCTGCATAGGTTACACTAGAGTAAAATGCATTAAGTGTTTGGTACCTCTATGTTAAACAAAAACAATAAATGTTCTATTGGTTACCATTCATAACTTTGATAAATATTATTGATATAAAATTCTATAGTATTCGGCTGCATTGCCCGTATATTTATGGAGTATATTTTAATAGCCTATGATTTTTTCATTGTATTTTATAAGTAAAATTACACTTTATAAGCCCATTTTGGTTTTTTAATTTTAAATGACTTAAATTGGTTTAAAATACAGGATAAATATGGCTGCTTTTCCGCATTTTATTATGTATTTATTTAATTATATTTTTTACAATGCTTCTCTTGTGTTCTGTATCAGGACAACATATCTTCTTACTCATTTATAAATTAAAATTGATTCTATTGTAGCATCTAACTTCATATGTTCATTTAATATCTTAGAACTATAATTTGTACCATTATTATTTTGTTGATAGATAACAATTAATGTATAATATTATTACATGCCGTCTTTATTTAGAATTTTGGTTAATATTGTTATATGACTTGTAAGTTAAATTTTGATTTAAAATTATTATCTATATATATATTATATGTATATGCATACATATATATATATATAATTTTATTTTTCTAAGTGTATGTAAAGTATTATATATATTTAAAATCTTATAATTTATAAAAAAAATTGCAATAAAACAGCACAGTGTTGCTAGTTGGTAAAGTTAAAAAAAAATTGTGTTAATGCATGGTGTTGCCATTTGGCAACAATTTAAAAAACTTCAAAATACTAAAAAATATAAGAGTGAAATTTTTTTCAATATTTTTCCTGTAATTTATCCCGTAATTTAAGCAAATATATTTTTTTAAAATAAAAAATAAAAAATCATGCACTAGAGGTTTAACCTCCTTAGGGGGAAACTTCTAAAATCCCTAAAAGGCGTATTTAATTAGTTTTCAGTAGATTTATTCTGGAATTTCACACTTCTATCCTTCCTTAGTGCTCACATGTCATAAAAAGTATGTTTCCCCCAATTTGTGTGCCTTTTGGTTAAGTAGTTTGGGCTGGGCGATGATGAGTCAGTGAGCTTAACCCTCTATGGGGGGAATTTCTAAAACTGAAGAAACACCTGTTTAATTATTTTTTAGTAGATTTATGTTCTGGAATTTCACGCTCCTACCTAAAACGACTGTTTAGATATGACCGCATGATCTAAAATATTCGATTCCCCTTTTAACCCCCTTAGTGGGGGTATTTTCAAAAATCCATTATTAGCGCTCACTTATGTCATTAAGAGTATGTTTCCACCAAGTTTCACGCTTTCTAGGTTCAGTAGTTTTGGCTGGGCGATGATGAGTCAGTGAGCGGGACATAGCCTTTTACAAATGGAGATTCTTTACTTATTGATTAATGGATGTTTTAATTTCGTTATGGAATATAAGTGGAAATACAAATTAAGAGCTACTGATATTTAATTAAGTACAAACGAATTTATATTTCACAAACGTCCGCAACTAACAGAGATAGATAGATTTAAAAAAAAAATCATGATTGAAAATTATTTTTAAAAGAATAAAAATTGAGTAAATGGCAATACAGTTTTCAAACAAATTGCGATATAGTTTTCAAACAAATTACATTTTAAAGTAAATTTTTTACCTATTCGACGTTGCCAAAATTGAAAATGTGCGATGCTTAAAGTGAAAAAAAAGAAAAAAATTGCACTAAAAGCGACATTTGATCGTTTGCTGTTGCCATTCGCAAAATGACGTCAGCGTTACGCACAGACACTTTTGTTTTCGTTATCATACAGATAGCTCAAAACATGCGACGATAACATATCACAGCATTAGTAACGATACAGTACACAGACGTCGTAAATTGTTGAAAACACGTCTTATACAATTAAAAATATGTCTTTTATACACGTCTTATACAGTTTAAAAGATCTCTCAGTGACAGACCAAGATATACGATATGTTATGGTTCTGAAGCTACATATAAAAACGATTTTCAGAAAAAAAATTGTTGTAAATTTCGATTTATGTAATTTTCTGCAAGGGCCTTAGCTAAATACTTTTTTAGGAAAGATACCAGAAACTTTAAACTCGCCTGTAACAAAAACACGGAAAGCAAAAAAAGGCTACTAGATTTTTTTAAGGCTCGAAATTATTTCTCGATTTAGGCATGCATATAGCGCTATAAAATGTACGAAAACTAGAAAACAGGAATTCTGCTTTTTCAGAATTTACTGTCGCCCCCGATGAAAAAAAAAAAAAATATATATATATATAAATAGTACAAAAGATATTTCAATTTTAAGACTTAAAGCACATACTTTTATTTTATGTAAAATGACGTCATTCGCATCCGCTTATGAATTCCACATTTACGATCCACTCTTAAACATCTACAGTAAAACATGCATAGGATGTTAGTTCGCAAAATACACAAATGCAGCAAATAGATGCCATCATTAAAGAAACTTGACAAAAAGACGGCTATCTAATGATTCATAGGCATTCATTTGTTTGTAACATTAATATAGACGATTTCAGTCGTGACATCAGTCATGAGGTTCTGCTTGAAAACTGACTCCAAACAAACGGTTGCTATGTTGAATTTTTTATTTTGTTTGTGTGTTGCAGCTATATCTTATATCTATATCTGACATCTAAATATTTTAATACTTGATATGCACTGGTAACATTTTCCCCGATTTATATTTAAAAAGAAATGACGCATATCAACCGTTTGTTTGGAGTCAGTTTCCAATCAAAACGTGTCATGACTGACATCACACTGAAAGTGTTAGATGATTAAAAAATGAGACTAATGTGATATAAAAATAATCACATTTAAATCATATAGTAAAGGTAAGGTAAACCTGCATACCTTCTTCTTCATGATCGTCCACGGTAACAGGGTAACTTTCTGTATATCCAAAAAAAAAACATGGTTTAATCCCTAATATTTCTGAAATATCTTGTGTTGTTTCTCCTGTAAGAACTTGTGATTTTCTTTATTAAAAATTGCGTAATTTCATGTTAATTATATTCCAGAAATATTGTAGCACTTTTGGTTTTAAACTAAAATATTTATATTTCAAAATTTACATCTTGGAGCATTAATTTTGCTCCTTACTGGATTAAATTTTTACAGACACTGAAAGAAAATAATAATAAAAAAACATTATTGAGACTTGATTAATGACATAAATAAATTCTAGATTATATATATTAATAAAACACTTATTGTCATTTAAAGACACTAAATTATTGATATAGTTATTGATACTGTCAAAATTGCAGCTTTATAATGTAAATGTTTATATAATTTTGATTGACAGTTCAATAGATGAACAATGAAGTAATTTCCTATTTTTGTAACATGATGGGTGAAGAAGTAATCAGTCTGATTTATTGCAGGCATTAAGTGTTTTTGAAAAGTAATCTACTTGATAAATGATAAGTTTTATCTATTTCTGAAGAGATTAGTATTTCCAACAGAAAGCGTCTACAGATACTTAAAATGAAATATAGTTTATAATAGCTCCATTTTTTAACAGAAATTATTAGTTTATATTTTTCAAAATAGCACCTATTTTAATTACATTTTCTTTCTGTTGTTATGAGAAAATGGCAACAAAAAGATATAATTGCTATTTTTCAACTATTTTCCTTTACTTTCTACAGAAATGGGGTACTTGAGTTGCCAAAATTAAACAAATGGTACAGAAAACTACAAAAAAATTAATATTTTAAAAATAAATGGAGATACAGTTTTCAAACAAATTGCATTTAAAAGTACTTTTTTTTTTCAATACGACGGTATAAAAATTGAAAATGTGTGATGCTTAGAAATTAAAAAAATTGCTATAGAGCATTTAATCGTGCAATGATACATCTGCTTTGTTTATTGCTGCCTTCTGCATGGTAACGTTATTTTTTGGAGACAAAATAAACTGGGAGAACGAAATAGCATACCGTACTGAGGGCTAGCAAAGGCAGGCATGGTGGTGACCAGTCAATGAATTCTTAATTCCAGAGAGTACATTGGTGGAAATAATTTCGCACGCTTTTCTTATTTAAAAAAAAAAAAAAAAAAGCAAAATGAGAAAAATACCTAAAGTTACAAAGGTCTGGGAGGTAAACAGCCTTCTAATGGACTAGTGTAACAAAGGGAAAAAAACTGAACTATCATTCATAGAGGAAGAACGGGGTGAGACAAGTTTGTTATTCTAAATTTTACTCTGTAGTATATTAAAAAAACTTATTGCTAATTATTCGCAATTTCAATCAGCATAATTACACTATACAAAATTTAATAAAGAATAACTACAAACCATGAAAATACACATATCTTTTTTAAAGTAACTTTTTCATTTTTTAGCACGAAATACATTTTCAGAGATTTAAAAAAAATCTCTGATGTAAATGCTAATGATTTTAAAGAAAGCATTCTTTAAAATGGAATTTTTTAAAGGCTAGTAGCAGAAAACTTTCAAAAGAGTGCCAAGGAAACCGTTAAAGGAGGCCATGATGCCTCCTTGTGCAGTGTTGGATAGCCCTGTTACATAAAACGAAAAGGTTTTTTTTAAGCACATATGATTTTTTAGTTTTGAGAATGTGATGCTCACGTTCATGATACCGAACCACTTGTTAAAAAATTAGTAGGTTCAGGGACTCCTTTATAAATAGATATTTTTAATAGTGTATTCAGTGTGAAACTTCATATTGCCGACAAATGAAAAATTTCTAAACCGTTAGTTAGCTTAAAATGCAATAATCTTTCAAATGTTCTTAATCATCGTCTGAAAAGCCATTTATTTTAAGTTGCGAATTTTTTTTAATCTCCCTGTGTTCTAGAACTTACATTTAGAATATTTTTTCTGTAAACGCGAGATAATTCAACGTCCATTCTTATACATAGTATTTTACTAGTTATGACACTGTTAGTATGAATAAACAGGGCTTTTTTTCACTTTTGCATAGACAGGGCTCCCAAATGGTCCGCCAACTGAATATCAATAAATTTTAACAGAAAATTTTATGGTAGGTTTGCGCAAAAATTAACTTTCAAAGGTGATTCTGAGGCGGTTTGTAAGAAAAATCTAAAAGGAAAATTTTTCTAAAATAATATTGGTATTCAGTTGGCGGAACATTTGGGAGCCCTGCATATAGAAAGTGTTTCTAAATTGTACTTAGATGACTCAGTGATCACATACATTTATTTTTCTTCACGAATCTTTAAAAAATAACTATTTGACGTAAATGTAATTTTTTATGATGGATAACAGCATCTAATTTTGGAAAAACTATATCTCTAAAATTAACGGCTTAGGATCTAGCTTTTGTTAATTATGCAAATATATATATATTAAACTGTAACAGTAATAACAAATATGTAGTAAATTTGATGTTTATTAATAGAGTTTAATTTTATTTACAGGAAATGCAACGCCTTTTTATTATCGCCTGTGAAAACCGAAATTGTTCAACAAGCAATTATAGGAGAAATAATGTAATGAATCTTTTTTAAATTCTTTCGAATTGTTAAACTGAAAATAGTTGTAAAATCACACAAATAAATCGGTTTTTCATGAAAACTCTAGTGTGTTCTTTTGTATATAATACATGTTTTGTTTACATAATGTTTTATGCATATTTTGTAGGTAGATGTTTAAGAATCGCGTTCACGCATAATACGACTGAAAGTGTCTATGGCCTCTTACACCAAAAAGGTTAAATCTGCTTTAATTTTTTTTAATCTGCTGGAGATTAGTATTAAATTAAAAAAATCAGCTGAAAAGTAGTTTAACAAAAGAAGTAGAGTTACAAAATTAAATAATACTGTTCTAAATTTAAAAAATATACAATTTTGTATGTCTCCTCTCTCCAAAACTGGTGTACTCGAAAAATTTTCCTTTCGCTGCAAAACAAGTTTGACAAAACTCAGCATATATGATCTAGATAGTGATTTTGTGTGTTGGAGCTGCCACAAGATGGCCCACCCAAACAGTGTACTTTATTTGTTCTACTACAAAACTGTATGATAATTGTTGTTAAAATATATTCTGTTTTCGACAAACAAATATTCTATTGTGATTAACAATCCTATAACAAGATCTCTTTTATATAAGATGCCATTTTTTCAGAGGAATACATTTAAAATTCCTTACAAGCATAGTTGGGCTAAATGTTTCATCATCTTATTTTTTTAAATACATTCCAGTATTTCTCATTTTGATATTGTGAATGTTGCTACAAGGGTCCTACTATTGATGAAACACTTATTCTCGCCTTCATAAGAAAGAAAATTCCTACTTTTTTTATGAAACTGCATGTATTGTCCAGTTTTCTAAATGTTGTTAAGATATCTAAGAAGAAAATATATATTAAACTTCCAAAGGAATAATTATTTTCTAAATATTATAGTTTGTCAAGTGAATGATATAAATGAAAAATTCTATAAAATTGTTTTTATAAGAAAAACCAAATTTTAATTATATTTAGCAAGTTTATTACTGAAATGTATTATTACTAATTTCATCATGATGTTGAAAGCACATATATATGATCTTAAATATAGAATTGGAACATTTACGATCACTTTGTTTTGAAATCAAAAGTAACTTCACAAGTAGTTCTCATTAATTTTATTTTGTTGTTTTCAACATTAGCAGTAAATTGGTGTTTATAACTTTTCTCATGTATTAATAAGATGAACAGTTTATATTTTCTGTATAAAGAAGTAAACGAATATTATATTATAATAATGTCTCGTCTTAAAGATTCTAATTATGTTAACAAGTTTCTGACGATAATTATTCAATTTGGATGTTCCAAATAGAAAAATTTTATGCAAAGAGACACTGTATGATGTACTAAAAAAGAGTGACAATTGCATAAAAAAATTATCGAAATACTGAGACATTAATTTGTTTAAATATCTCAGATTCACTAACTTTTAATTTTCTACATGTTAAAAGTGCCAATGAAACATATGACGAATAAAAATGTATCCAAAAAAGCATTAATTCATCAAATAAACTGTATTTTCTTTGGAAATTTGATTTCATTAAATATAATCTATCTATTTATATAAAATCCATGTGTCTGTGTGTCCCTCACAATTCAGGTAGGACCGCCCCACTGTAATGAGTAATTGTTGAAAATTACTAAAGCAGGGTTACTACAGTAGCGACAGATGTTGACCAACTTGGTGAAATATCGCCAAATTTGGCGACAAAAATAAGTTGTCATATATGAAAGCAATTAGGCGATAGCTAGATAATTTGGCGATATTCCCATTTAAAACAATTAATCTTTCATAATTGAGGTCAGCACAATTTAATTTAAACTCCGCGCTTTGAAGTGTTTTGTTCAAAATCTATGGGTGAGAATTTAAATTGTAATGTACGAAAATGTACGTCTTTACATCTTCATCCTGATGCTATTAATAACAAAACAACCAATAGACGACCTTGTACTGTCTGAGCTCCTAACTGCTCAAATTTTAATGTGCTTTTAGGTACTTTTCCAGGATATGGACATTGGTGATATAGAGAAAATGAAAATTGGCAACAAATTTTCTAGCAACTTATTCACTGTTTCATATACACAAGTAATTTTTCAATATTTATACAATTTATTTAGTATACCTGGAAGACCGAGCCTAGCTCGGTAGTTTTTTCACTCTTTTTTTTTTTTTCCTTACTCAGTTTGATTTTTGTATGTAAAGATGGAATTTTATAATCGATTTTTAACCCACTTCTCGATAGGCTGGATCTATAAAAATTACGTTTACTGTCTTTTTTCCTAAGACAGCACAACTTTTTATAATTTTTATAATTTAATTTTAAATTAATACATAAATTGTTAGGCATTTTTCTATTACCACGCCACAGGTGGTCAATCGCCAAATATTCTCTATGCCCACAGTTGTATGGGAGTTGTAACAACTATGAATGTAATTATGTGGCAACAAATTCAACCCCAAAATATCCCAACTGGTTGCCATAAACTGCAACAATAATACATTTTAAGGGCTAAAAGTAGAAAATAAATTACAAACAAAATATGAAGAGTACAATGCTAATAAGTATGCAATCAAAAACAGTTAAAAAAAACCCCGCTATTTTATTATTCAATGTTCACCTTGAAAATCACGTCTATTTGTTTGACTGCAATTCATGTTGTTGTTGGGTTTTTTTTTTTTTCAAAATTTTCTTTTACAATGCATTCATTTGGCGTGGGCACCAAACTCGATTATGAAAAATACATGGATTTTTTCGAGCTTTCTAGAAAACGCAAGCAAAAGAATTTATTAAAAACTACATAATTTTTGCTCTATTTCTTTTTCAAGATAGGGAAACGGGAATGAAAAAAAAATCAATATTATTTTAACTATACTTTTAGAATTTCTAAATTGATTGCTCAACTTATAACCGTAAATTAATTAACTTATTAACAGTTAATTGATAAAAGTATACTCTTTTTTAAATATTAAATTCTTTATTTTTGATTTATAATTTAATTTTTAATAATTTGTTTTATAATTTAACCATTAAAATGTTTCATCGTTGCAGTTTCACAACCATTTGAACTATTTTTGAGAGCGTTTATTGGCGCATAATTAAATCCATCGTTGTTTTAACTCTCGTAGAACTGTAAGCGTTACGGAGAATGTTTGGGTATTGATCATCTGTGGCATGATAACATTGAAATACCTTAAAATGAATGTATCTATTTATATAAAATCCAAGTCTCTGTGTTCCCCTCACAATTCTGGCTGGGCCGCTTCATTCGTCGCAGCCATGTTAGGATTCCTATGGAGAATTTTGACCAAATTGGCAAAATATTGCCAAATTTGATGACAAAAATAAGTTGCCATATATGACACCAACTTAGCGATAGCTGGCTAATTTGGCGAAATTTCCATTGAAACCCACTAATTTTTCATAATTGAGCTCACCGAAATTTAATTCAAACTTCGTGCATTTAAGGTTTTTTCCAAAATCTATGGGTCACAATTTAAAGTGTAATGCACGAAAATGTACGTCTTTACATCTTCAATCCGTTGATACTAATAAAATAACCGCCACTAGACGGCGCTGCACGATCTGCTCGATTCTCTCTCCTAAGTGCTCGATTATAATGTGCTTTACGTAGCCGAATACAGAAATTAAATTCTCGATACTTTTCAAAGTATAGGGCGAAATAGAGAAAACCTTATACACTTTGATATCTCACTTTCCGTCATATTTGACGGACTATCTTCCTAGTTAATTTATAATTAATTACTGAAACTAATCAAATGTTGCACTGTCATCGAAAACACACCTCTGAACATATTTTTAATAATTCTAGCTTATCAAGAAGTGTATTAAAAATAATAGTCCAAAATCTCATCTTTACATACAAAAACAAGGTTGGGTTAAATAAAAGCGTGAAAAAAAAATACGCTTTGAACAATTACTAGCAGGCTATGCCCGCTTCGCTGGTCTATTTTCCAAATGAACCTTGATCAAACAAAATTATGAATTCGACCTTGTATTTTAAATTAACATGGATCTTCACCTGGAAAGTCTTTCCGAATTTGCTGAATACGATTCAAACGCCATTTAGCAATTATATTATCTCATGCTTTCGGCAAAATTCGTTAAATCATTAAATTAGAGGTTGGGAAGGAACTACTGCGGTTATGATCCTCAGAAATTAAAATGTTCTCTAGTCACCACACTACTAAAATGAGAGATAATTACAATGATTGCATTGAGTGACCACTGAACATTAATCATGTTCGCATTATTCACATTCGCTTGTTAGTTTCTGAACTCCGGGCTTCTCAGCTTGGTGCTATGTAGGCTTCTGGTAGCTTAAATACAATCTCTCTCTACGTTACATTATATTTCGTAATATATGTCTTCTTCTGGCAGGTCTACAGCAGTTTTCTATCTTCGGATTAAAGTAGAGTATATACAGTCAAAAGTGTAATAAATTATTTGCACACAAAGAACTGATTAACTTTCATATTTAAAAGAAATGTGAATTATATAAAAGTGGATTTTCAAAACTTAAGTGTTTGAATAAAATTAAAATAATATCATTTTCACTGCCATTTCTTTTTTTATGTGCCAATTGCAATCATGTAGCTGTTAATCCGAAAAAAAAAAAACCCCGTCGATAACTGATTATGATAGAAAGATTCTTGTTTTCATCCAGCAATCTTCCATAATCTTGTGCGCAGGTAAGTTTGACGTCAGGCAAGTGTTTGCAACTACATGGTTACAAATGTACCAGAGTTAGATATAAAATAATTATAATTATGAACCAAACTACATTCAATTAAATAAAGTCAGTTTGCTCTTGACTGAGTTATATTAGTTCTTTCACCAAAAATACTCTTTAAGGATGATAAATAAAGTCTGTTATACAAAACATAATAACCTAGTACGTAGAAGCATGATAAATAAACAACGTTAAAAGCACCATTTTTTTTTTATTTAAAGCATGCCGGTTTCGGTAGCATGCAGCAAACCTTCCTCAGTGGTAAGGATGACGGAAATTTGCTCATGTATATAGGAGAGATGGGGTTTCAAGCTAAAGGTTTAGTATGGCCTTTCCTATATTGCACAAACCAAACGCTGCTTAAAATTTCATATCAAAGAACATCAACAATATATTAAAAACCAAAAAATCAATAAACAGTCAAGGCAATAGAGACTGTATAGGGACTCTACCTAGCAAAATTAATGGAAGTTCTGCAAATAGGCTTACTTTAAATGTTTGGGTCGCTGAATTCGAATTTGTAATTTCCCACCAAAACTTCTCCCGGCAAGCCCCCCCCCCACACACACACACCAAATTTTGGTAAAATCCCCCCCCCCAAAAAAAAATAATTTTTTTTTACTGTTTTAGGGAAAAAGTATCCTGAAATTCAGAGTTGCACAATTCCACGTAACCACACACACGTTTACATTCGCCCTCCCATCTCCCATCCGAACTTTCTCTATAAAGTTTACTTTAAATTTTTTGGGTCGCTGGATCCGAATTTTTAACTTCCCCCCAAAATTTAGCCCTCAGAAACCCCCCCAAATAGTTTTTTTAACTTAAATTTCTTATTGTTTTAGGGGAAAAGCATTACGAAATTCAAAAACTAGACAAAATTTGCAACAAATAGGATATATGACATTATGACATAGGATAAACGGAGAGAGAGAGGGGGCTGCCTCGGAACATCCCCGCGCGCTTTTCTCAAAAAACAAATTTTTTCAAAAAATCAATTTTTGGGAGGGTTGCCGGGTGAAATTTTGGTGGTAAGTTACAAATTCGGATTCAGCGACCCAAAAAACATAAAGTGAGTCGAAATCTAGAACTAGTATTAATTTTTCCAGGTAAAATCACCTATTGCCTGGACTTCATAACTTAGTGCACGTAGCGCCACAGTGCATGTTCAGAGGCAGCCCTCTCTCTCTCCGTTCATCCTACGTCATAATGTCATATATCCTATTTATTGCAAATTTTGTCTAGTTTCTGAATTTCGTAATGCTTTTCCCCTAAAACAATAAGAAATTTAAGTTAAAAACAACTTTTTTTTTCGCGGGGGGGGGTCGGAGGGCTAAATTTTGGGGGGAAGTTAAAAATCGGATTCAGCGACCCAAAAAACTTAAAGTAAACCTTCTAGAGAAAGCTCGGAGGGGAGATGGGAGGGCGAATGTAAACGTGTGAGTGGTTACGTGGAATTGTGCAACTTAGTCCACGCAGCACCGCGGCGCATGTTCCGAGGCAGATCCCACCTTCCCCTTCATCCTAAGTCATAATGTCATGTATCTAATTCGTTGCAAATTTTGTCTACTTTCTGAATTTCTAGATACTTTTTCCCTTAAAAAGTAAAAAAATAAAATATTTTTTTAAAGTATAGAGTTATTATATCTATATTTATAAAGTTATAAAGTAGTTATATTTATAAAGTAGTTATTATATTTATAAAGTAAAATATTTTTTTAATAAAAACCTTTTGGGTGGGGGCATTTTACCAAAATTTTGGGGGTTGCCGGGGAAAAGTTTGGTGGGAAGTTACAAATTCGGATTCAGTGACCCAAAAAACATAAAGTAAGCCTATTTCCAGATCTGCCATTAATTTTGCCAGGTAAAATCTCCTATTGTCTTGACTAAAATCCTCTATTGCGAAACACTGCTGGGAGATGAATCCTACTTTTGACTTCAATTCGGTTAAAATAATCTCTAAACCTACTTCTATGCTCGAACTTAACTTCCTTGAAGCATTTCATATTTATAAAAATTTAAATAATATTGTTAATGGTGAATTCGCTATTCCTCCATTATCAGACTGTTGGAAATATTACATTAATACTTCTTCCTCTTAAATTTTCTCACTATTTCGGTTCCATTTCCCATCCAATTTCCTATTGGCTGTTACCTGCAATCCTCTGTTTTCCATTGGTCAATAAACCTTTAACTTGAAACCCCATCTCTCCTATATAGGTGAGTAAATTTCCGCCATCCTTAGTTAGGAAGGTATGCTACATGCTACCGAAACCGGTATGCTTTAAATTAAAAAAAAAATTGGTGCTTTTAACGATGCTTATTTGTCATGCTTCTATTTATCGCACCAAGCTCCTTATTGTTAATTATTTAACCTAGTACCTATTACTTTTTTTGATGCACCGAAGGGTTTTATTTTTTTGTGGTTTTTTTCATTTCTCTAATTAGCATAATAGCAAGGAGAAATAATTAGACATTTTATTTTCAAAATTACATTATTCTTCAGTCTGTTGCCTAAATAAACCTAAAATCATTAATTTTTCACTAAGTTTAGTGGCTTTGCGTCAAATTTTTTCCCGATTAATGTCATTCCAAGTATTGCTTATTTAGAGATAATAAAATAACTGCAGATGAAAAAAATATAATACTAAATCTTCTTTTGTCCATTTGCTTCATAATCAAAAACATAAATTTACTAATCGCTCAGTACGAATTTCATGTAATCTTTTGCAATCGGGGTCACTGTCCACATAGTCTCTTTCAAATGTAAAAGAAACATCCAATAGTTCAGTAAATACACTGCAAATAGAAGCGTCTTAAATTTAGACACATATGTGACTGAAAAAGAATTTTAGACACTTAAGTGTCTTAATCTGAAAATTCAGACATTATAGATGTCTTAATTTAAGATACATAAGTGTCTTACTATGACCATGGTGTAAACGAACTGAGAATAATGTCTAAAATATCCGCAAACGTCTTATTTTAAGACACTTCATTGCTTTAAACGTGTCTTAATTTAAGACGTTTTGATACTTCCGACGCAATAACCACCAGGGGGCACTAGCACTCCCAGTTGCGCATGCGTTTTAGATGTCTTCGTTCGAAGTGGTATACGTTGTAATTCAAACAAAGTTTGTTTTTATGTACGCGTGTATTTTAATTCGTTTTTTGCGAAATGTGAAGTACTGTGATTTTAATTCGTATTGACTTGGATTATTTATTTATTGAATACATACATCTGACGTGTGTGCTCGACATCAAATGTCTCTTAGAAGCTGTCGTCGATACAAGGGCGGGATAGACACAGAACAGAAGTAGACGACGGTTGAAGATTACACCCGAAAATTCTACAAAGCGTGTGCAATGGGCTTAGTGTTAACTCGTATAAATTTATATCAATAATATTGTGTTATTAATCTTCGTCCTGTCGAAGCTGGCAAAAAAAAAAGAAACTTTTGTCTGGCGGGTCCTGTTTTTACGATGAAACATCTCATTCTTTAAATATGGCTAGTCGGATGTATTATGGGATTACCTTTTAAACTGATGAAAGTCTTTCTCCCTCACTGTGGTTGTGGTAGTTTTTAAAATTTCAAATCGAGGAATATTTCTTACCTCTTGCAAACAGCGATTAAAGTAAGTGTTATAATTTCTTTATAGTACTAAAATTATTGTCTTTTATGATTTTATTTATTGTACTAAACAAAATCTTACATGAAATTTAATTAGTTTTGAATCGTTTTGCAAAAAAAAACACTAATTCTAGAAGTATATATTTTTAAATTTATGACGTTGTCTTTTATTACAAATTATGTATTATTTATTCTCATCTTTTTTCTCAAATTTAAAGTAATAACATCACTAAAAAACAGACATATTTAAAAGTTAAGTTCATTCTCATGTTTTGTTTTGTTTTCTATATGGCAGTTCTTAGTTTCAATTTCAATGGCTAATGCTTATCTCATACTCGACCACAAGGAAATAGAAAAAAAAACTTTGAAAGATCTCCTAAAGTTTTCTTACTTCATAGCTAGGGATTACAATCCCGGATTGAGATCCCGGGATCCCGCTTTAATTTTAACCTCGAAAATCCCGGAATTTTTACTGGAAAATTCCGGGATTTTCGGGATTGCCTTTTTTTTTTCCATTGAACAATATTCAGCTGAAATTAAAAAATATATTTATAAACTTTCGCTTTTGGAAAAAAAAAATCAATTGATTTTCATGAAATTTATGTATAATTGAAAATGAATGTTTATCTCAAGTATTTCTTAGATATATTTCTAAAGCTATTAAATCTTTTAATGTGTGAAAACTTTTGATTTTGAAACATAGAAGTAAGCCAGACAGGAAAAAGGAAATCATTTGTTTATTTAGATTTCGCTGCATGCGTGGATTCGAAGGTCATTTTCCAATTAGACTTTACTGATAAGCATCGCAAGTCTGTATCATAGTGATATCATGTGCTAACTTTTTTTTTTTTGGCTTTATTTTGCTTTAAAGATGTCTTGTTTAGTACCTCATAGGAATGATAACAATAAGCCCATGTGGCAATATAAATTTTTAAAAAAGTCTAATTTTTAAATGATAAGGATTTTTATTTTTTTTCGGGGAGGGGGGGGGGGATTTTGTATTAAATTTTCGTAAAGTTGATACATTAAATCTTGCACTGATTATAATGAAAGTTTTGAACTTTTAGAGTAGGAAAAGATTAAAAAACACAAAATATAAATAAACAAAATACCGAAGTAATTTTTTTCTCAATATTAACCTTTTGCACTCGAGGACTCCGGAGCGGAGCCATTTAAAATTTGTCTTCAAACTCGAGGTCTCCGCTACGGAGACAATGCAAATAATTTTGTGATACCATGTAATCTTAGCTTTTCTAGACAGGTATCACAAAATTATTTGCATTGTCTCCGTAGCGGAGCCCTCGAGTTTGAAGACAAATTTTAAATGGCTCCGCTCCGGAGCCCTCGAGTGCAAAGGATAAAGTAGAATATTTATTTATTTATTCATAGTTAAATAGCTGTTGTGATTATCATCTGATGTATATGTAAAATTGCCTATGTGGCAATATAAATTTTAAAAAAATCAATTTTTAAATTATATGAAGTAGAGTAGGACAAGATTGTAAGAAATATATATATTTATCCATGTACTTTAAAAGCCCTCAATAGCCCTTGCCGCTGAATTTGTCCGATAATCGGAGATGTCTGCTTTTGTGAGGTAAAAATATACAAATATGTATGCCATGCGGATTAAAAAAGTATTCGCTAAATAGATGTTTCAGAATAGCTATTCGGGAATGTCCATTAACCTCCACAACGGATACTCCTGAATACCGGGCATCTCAATTAAGATGACAATAATGCAGGGTTGTATTTTTTGCAAAAGAACTTCTTGATTAAAGAATGGGCATACTGGGCCGTGCCCCGCCCCCCTACGATTTTAGTGCCCACAAATTTGATGTGCAATATTTGTAAAGTTTATATTTTAAATCTGTTTCGAAATTCCACTGATTATAATCAATATTTTGAACTTTTAAAGTAAAATAAGATTAAAAATAAAACAAATTAAAAAAATCTAATATTTAGATAAATATTTTTTTGTTTTAATCTTGTTCTACTCCTGAAGTTCAAAATATTGATTATAATCAGTAAAATGTCGTAAAAGATTTAAATTATCAGCTTAACAAAAATTGCGTACCAAAATTGGGAGCACCAGAAAAATCAGGTTGTATGGGGCGGGGGGGGGGGGGGGGCAGGACCCCAGCCAAATATTTTTCCAGGATTCAACGTGGTCAAACATGGCTACGTATGATGCTTACAAAAAAAATGGATGCTATTAAGACGTTTGAAGTGTCTGAAATTCAGACACGAAAAGTGTCTGAAAAAATTCAGACATTTTAAAATGTCTGAAAACTGAACACTCCGTTTCAGACACTTAAGTGTTTGAATTTCAGACATTTTAATTTACAGTGTACGCTAATTAGCGGGTAGCCTGATTGCTGAAGATAAATCAAATATCATTCAAAATCCTTCAAAAACAAAAAAAAAGGGAGCAAAAAAAAAAAAAAAATCTGAAAAAGGGACGTCAAATTAAAAAGATCATCGAAAATTTATTTCAGTAAGCAATTTTTATTGTAAAATGTTTTCTTGTGTGGTATTAGTAATGCATAATTGCATGAATTTTCTTAAGAATAATCTTTAATACTTAAAATTTGAAGCAGTAGACATTTCTAAGAGGGAAATTGGCGATATGTGTTAAAAAAAAGAGTGGACAATATTCGCTGATCTGAGTTTCTAGGTTATAAAAGTCACAAGTTTGGGGAAAACAATCCAGCATATTTCCGTAGTAAAGTATGAGAAAAATATTTTAAATAACTGAAATTAAATTATTTACATTATGCGTGTATGTGGGGGGGGGGGCGACATTTTCACTAAAATTTAAATCCACTTTTATAATATTAACTGCTATTTATATAATTTACACTTCAATATAAAAAAAAGGCTCCAAAAATAATACCTTACATTTGAAAAAACAACTATATAATGTGAACATCGATGGGGCCGATACCACGTTTACACCTTTTTGGATTAAAATCAAATTATTTGGCGACAAAAGTAAAATCAAAATAAAGAAGCATGTAACTCATAAGTATCGTCATTTTTATAACTATATCTGCTAGTTATTTCTGTAAGGGTTATATAATACAAAAAATTTAATAAAAAAAATAATAAAAAACAAAATTGTTACTCACAAGGAAGGTCTCCTTAAAGCGCATACTCAAAATATTTTGAAAAAAGAAATGCTAATAAAATTACTCATGTATGTAAAAAAGATCCCTCAAATGCAGCGGTAGAAAATCTGTAAAAAGAAAATATATTTTCGAGTATTTGGCGCGAATAGACGAACGCTCCACGCTATTTGGCGAAGCAAGAGATAAAAAAAGCAAGGCTAAATGCAAGAGATTGAAATGCATTTATAAATATTTTTTGTTATCTACTCTTACTCTATCAATTTAATCTTAAAGGGTGAATTAGTTTATTATTTTTTCTTTAAGCTTATATAATACTAGCAGAACTACCCGGCTTCGTCCGTGTCATTATAAGAGACATTCCATGTAAAATAATAAATTAAAATGAACTACTATAGTAATCACAATAACTGAGATTTGTGCATTCCCGTCCACAAATCATTAAAATGACAAGTAGAAAACATACGATATTGTCTCGCCACCATAATAAAATGTGTGAGCTTTAATAGCACAATGCCTGTTTTCTTCGGTTGGTGTAACAGAAAAATTTTTAATTTTCTGACAATACGAAAAACAAATCCACCAAATGGCCTATCATATAGTGAAATTCTCGTTTGTATGGCGTATATCTACATTATAAAGTAAAAAATATGTCAGTGAGTAACGCTGACATCATGCTGTTGATGGCAATGACCTAACAGACAAATTATTCCTTTACAGCAATTTTTCTTAACTTCTAAACAGCACACAATTTAATTTTTCAAACTGTCGAATAGAACAAAAATTCCTTTCAAATGAAATTTATTTGAAAATTTTATCTCAGTTTTTTTATTTTAATGGGTTTGAAAGTAATTTTCAAACATGGATATTTTTTAATGTGCGTGCAGCCCAACGAAACCATTACGAAAGATGAACCCGTTTGCTCGTAATGCGATATTAAGAAAAGGCATGTCTATGTGTAACATTGTCATCATATTATTGGTGGCAACAACCTAATTTATCCATAAATTCGATTTTACTACAATTTAACTTCTAAACATCGCACATTCGATTGTTCCAACGTCTAATAGAAAAAAAAACATTTCAATAATATTTGTTTAAAAAGTTTATGTCAATTTATAGATTTTTTATAGATTTTAAAGTGATTCTCAAGCATGAATATTTTTTAAATGTGCATGCAATTACAAAAGAGTAACTCAATTGCTCAAAAACGCTGCAAATAATTCCGTACTTGTTTGTTTTCGTGTAATATTTCATATCTAAATTGGTAAACGAAATTAAAACGCCAAAATAAAGTAAAATAATATAAAGCACGAAATTAACAGATATCAAATCGAGCTACGCAAAATAATCTATTATGTATAGAAATTTCAAATGGGAATTTCGTTCCGGCTGCTTATAACTTGAGTTGTTCTGAATGGATTTCAATGCGACTATCAGTTTCTCAGGAAAGGTTTTAGTGTATAACATATTTTTGTTATGTTGCTTAGTCATAGAATTATAGGGAAAAGTTTTATAATCATGTAAACCCGATTATGAAAGGTTAGTATTTTAAAAAGGATTTTTATTAATGGACTTCCTTGGAATTTGCATCGTTTCTTTTGCTAATTTTACACGGATGGTTTTAGAATATTGCATTTACGTCATGCAGTTATATATAAAATTAAGGAAAGTTCAATAATCAGATGAGGCCGATTATAAAAGATTAGCCCTTTTAAAAAGTTCTACTGGACATATTTTGATGGAATTTGCGCTGTTACTATGCACGCATTTTTCTATAATGGTTTTAGTATATTCCATTTTGCTCTACATGTTTTGTTATAGAGTTAGCTGAAAAGTTACTAATCAGTTGAGCCCCATTTTAAATGATTAACGTTTTAAAATGGTAGATAATTTTTCAGGGATAGTTTTAGTATATTGCATATCGGTCTATCATTCTTAAACCAAATTCTACTGTAAATCATCAACTAAAAAGTTTGGCCCTTAACAACGAAGTTTTGTCTTAAATATTAGAAAGTATAATAGTGTAGTGGCGTAAGTAACGTTTTCATCTACGCGGACGTTTCAGATAAAGACCCATATTGCATTTAAATGACGGATCAAATTCACCGATATATTTTATTTAATTCAAGATTCGTTTGGAGAAACCGAGCGAAATGTGCTACTCAAATTATAAGAGAATTACAGTGAGAATATTCATGATTAACTGCTCGCTATAATACGAAAGTACCCAAAATGCTTTTCATGCAGTTTTTGAGAAACTTAAAAAATACACTAAATATATTAGTGCTTCAAATTAAAAACGATTTTTATTTATGCTCTGTTAATGAGCAGTATATCAGGTACCTTTAAACACAGGTATCCTAAGATTCATTGCGTATTATTTTTAAACGGAAACTGACACTAATAATGAAATCCACATCCACAGCGATTATTATGAAAATGACGTCAATCTATGAAGCTTTGTTTAAAATGAGAAAGCTAACTCTAAAAAAAATAGTTGTTATGTTTTAATTTCAATGTAATATAAATCGCATAAAAGTAGATTTTACATTATGGTACTTGATGTAAATCGTAGAATGTTATCACTACATTTAAAATATTAAAACATTTACCTAAATGGTATAATTAAAGAAACAACATTATAAAAAAATAGGAAATAAATCAGAGCAACCGGTTTTTAGAGCAAATTTGAGACCATATTTATCGAAATTGACGTCATAATTTATTGAAAATGGCGCCGTATTTAGTGATTTGTGTCTCTGATCCTTTTTCTTGGAATAGAAAAGCCTGTATTTTAGGGAAATTGTAATTTCAAATATATTAAATGGAGGTTTTAAGTTTTCTCAAAGCCTTGAAGTTTTTATTTAAAATATGAGAAATGCGAATTTTCTGCTTAGAGAGACACCAATTTAAAAAATGCAACAATATATCGAGAGAGACTGAATTTGTATTGGTTTATGAAAAGAAACTACACGTGTTTGCCTTTCTTTTAATTATTTCTGCCGTTTTTTAAGGTGTGGCAACACAATAAAATAATTCAGATTCTCTCGCTGTATTTTTGCATTTTTGAAATCGACGTCATTCTAAACAGAAAATGCACATTTTTCATATATATGTAAAAACTTCATGATAAAACATCATTAGAAAGCAATGTCAGTTAATCAGAAATTGACGCCACATCTAGCAAACAGCTTCTATTATTATTATCTTTTCCCTAAATTATTTTCTTGATATTGAAACGCCTGTATTAAAATAGATTTTTAGCTTCAAAAACATTCAAATGAAGATATATTACGTCCTTTGAACACACATTTAGTTAAAATTTTTATTTTATATGCGAAAAATGTGCATTTCTTGATTAGAATGACAACAATTTCGAAAATGCAAAAATATAGCGATTGAGTCTGAATTTTATTAGCTCATAAAAAGAAAGTACGCGTGTTATCAATTTTTTTAGATAGATTTCGTATGAAATACTGCCTGTTACATTCTCCCTATGTTGGAATTTCTGAAAACATTTTGCAAATCTACACCGATCATGACCCCTTGAACGCAAAACCACCCTTAGTAAAAAGCTTTATCTATCTATCTATCTATATGTATACATATATATCACTTTCTTCTGGACACGATAACTTTCTTAATTCCGCACCAATCTCTTCCAAACTGATACATAAAATCAATGGGCATAAAATCTCGGTCAAGTTCGTTAATGGGCAAAATCGGACCAAGGGGATGGAAATAGGGAGGGGTTTTGTGAAAACCGAAACCCAACATAACTTCTTAATTTTTGTACATATCATATCAGTTTAAAGTTTTTATTACTTCTAAAAATAGGGCCAAAAATTTATGTATCACATATTTTTGATAAAGTTAAAAATGGGCTCAAGGAGCGCAAAAAATAGGGTTTTTGGGAGAAAAAAAAATTAACTTATTCAATTCTCAAGATATCAAATACAATTAATTTTATTATAAATCTCTAACATTATCTACAACTTTTATATTCACAAATTTTTAATAGGGCCAATTCGTACCGCAAAAAAAAAAAAAAAAAAAAAAAAAAAAAATTAAAAACGAAAACAAAAAGAAGAAGAAAAAAATCCATTACTCCGTCAATTCAAAATATATAAAATCCCCATGAATTTATCAGATATCTTCTTAATATTGTCTACAACATCTATATAGACAAGTTTTGGATAGGACCAATTCTTACAGCAAAAACAAATTAAAAATACATAGTGGTTGAAGAAAAGTCCTTCCGGCCAGTGCCGGGAGGAAGAGGTAGCTTTCATATTCCTTATTTTAAAAAAGCCAACTTATATTATTCAAACACATGAAGCTCAATTTAGTGGAAACCGAATATAGGAGATTCAATACTAAATTTTATCAATACTAAATCATTATGAATGAGAATTTCGCGAAATTAGTCAGCTTTATCCAAGCTGCTTTTATTTAAAATAACTTATATTTGGCTGCCAAATTCGGCGATTTCTTAAAGTGCCTGCCATTTTAAGACAACATGGTGGATGAGGCTAACCAGTGAACTTGGTCGAGACCTTAGTAATTGCTGTGCACATGCTCACTTACGTCGGAATCGGTTGATATATACGAGTGTTGTCGCAAGCAAAAAATAAGATTTTTCAAAATGTCACCCACATTAGAAATTGAAACTGCTATATCTGAGCCATTTTTTAAGATAAAGACAAACAAAAAATGCTCTTGAACCCTTATATCAAGGTCAAATACTTAAGAAAGAAACCTTTTTCAATTTCTAATTTTTTTGCACCTCACTTTAAATATAATTTTTTTTTTAATTTAATGGCCGCCATTTTGAAACAAGATGGCTGATGAAGCTGGCCAACGAACTTGGTCGAGATATTGATGCATACTATCCACATGCCTTCTTCCATCGAAATAAGGCGAATACGTGTGTTATCGCGTGACAAATGCAAGATCGTTTCAAAGTGTTAGCCATGCTAGAAATTCAAAGTGCTATAATTCAACTATTTTTTAAGATATAAACAAAAGAACAAATTTTCAGAAACAAAAAGTGCTCCAGAATCTTTCTATCAAGGCCAAACACATAAAAAAAATATTTTTCATTTTCCAATTTTTTAATACCTCATTTTGAATTTTAAATTTAATTTTTTTTAAATGGCAACCCTTTTGAAACAAGATGGCGAATGAAGCTGGCCAACGAACTCGGTCGAGACATTGGTATGTACTATGTACAGACCAAGTTACATCCAAATCGGTTCATAAATACGCCTGTTATCGCGTGACAAAAATCAGGTCGTTTTAAAATGTCAGCCACAATAGAAATTCAAAATGCTATAACTCAGCCATTTTTTTAGATATAGACAAAAGAAAACCTGTTCCGGAATCTTTGTGTTAAGGTCAAACACATACAAAAAAATTCGTTTTCATTTTCCAATTTTTTTGTATCTCATTTTAAATTTTAAATTTTTTAAATTTTTTGAAATGGCCGCCATTTTGAAACAATATGGCGGATGAAGCTGGCCAACGAACTCGTTCGAGATATTTGTATGTACTATGTACACACCGAGGTACATGGAAATCGGTTCATAAATACGTCTGTTATCACGTGACAAATATCAGGACGTTTCAAAATGTCAGCCACGCTAGAAATTCAAAATGCTATAACTCAGCCATTTTTTAAGATATAGACGAAACAAAAACTGCTCCCGAATCTTTTTATCAAGGTCAAACACATAAGAAAAAATATTTTTTCAATTTACAATTTTTTGGTACCACATTTCAAATTTAAATTTTTCTTAAAAATTTAAATGGCCGCCATTTTAAAACAAGATGGCGGATGAAGCTGGCCAAGGAACTCGGTTGAGACATTGGTACGTACTATGGATAAACTAAGTTACATCCAAATCGGTTCATAAATACTCCTTTTATCGCGTGACAAAATTCAGGACGTTTCAAAATGTCAGCCACGCTAGAAATTCAAAATGGTATAACTCAGCCATTTTTTAAGATATAGACAAAACAAAAACTGCCCCGGAGTCTTTGTATAAAGGTCAATTACATAAGAAAAAAATATTTTTCCATTTTTAATTTTTTGGTACCACATTTCAAATTTTAAATTTTTTAATTTTTTTTAAATGGCCGCCATTTCGAAACAAAATGGCAGATGAAGCTGGCCAACGAACTCGGTTGAGATATTGGTGCGTACTATGTACACACCAAATTACATCCAAATCGGTTCATAAATACGAGAGTTACAGTGTGACATAGGTCAGATATATATATATATATATGTATCAATTTTGAACGGAGGGTGGTTTCGGGGTCTGGGGGTCATGATCGATGAAAATATACCAAAATTTTTTGAAATCGCTTTCCTCCGAACGGCTGCAATAGGTAGCTTTTTGTTATGAAAGCTACCTAAAAAAATAATCTTAGTAAGGGTGTATTCAAATCCAAACTGCTTATTTTCTGACTCATTTTACAATTCATTTTTGCTCTCAAAGGCTTCCAATTGGTACGTTTTCTTACTCAGAAACTATATAATGTACCGTAATTTTCGATTTTTTGATAGAGGCAGAATATATTTTAAAACATGCTGTTAAAGTGGGCATTTGAACCGAATTTCCCGAAGCGGATTGTGTTGGAAAAATCATTGTATTAAGGGTGCACTCAAATCCAAACTGCTTATTTTCGGACTCATTTTTAAATTCATTTTTGCTCTCAAACGTATTTAATTGGTAGATTCGCTTATTCAGAAACTATATAATGTACCGTAATGATCGATTTTTTGATATAGGCAGAATATATTTAAGGCAGAATATAAAAAATGATGTCAAACTGGACATTTTCAACGGAATTTCCCGAAGCGATTGTGTTAGAAACGAAAAATATTGTCCTTCTGAGAAAATAATTGTTTATACAGGGTGTCCGATCTCAACGGTGTCCAATGGCTAATTCCTAAACCGTTAGTCATAGACATATAGTTCCAATTACAAAAATGTTTTAAATCAGGTAAAGCAACATTTTAAAAGCGATTTCGGTCAATAAAAACATTTCTTAAAAAATTACGAAATTTAAATTCTTATACGGTCCCCCGGTCCTATAAGTTATATTTAGTAATTTTTTCCTATTACACTGACAAGTAAGACAAAAAGTCCCATTCATATAACGCTAAAATTGAGCGAATTGTGAAACTTTAAAAATGCATGACTTGTGCCACTTTTCTACTCTGAAAACAAATGAGTTCGGCTTGGCTTTGAGGGATCATATGCCAAGTGTTTAAAGTATTCGAAGGTCTTACTTCATGTGTATCTGCGCTTTGAAAAAAAATCCTACAAGTATTATGATTAAGTCTCAAATTGGCTAAAATAACATAGGTTTTATTTTGTCAAAATTTGAGACTGTTTCTCTTATGATTTCTTTTAACAAAAATTATGTTTTTTTTTATAAGTTTTTATGTTACTTCAACAATCATATGTATGTTTTTCCAGTTCAAAATTTGTACTCTAAATTTAACCCACTTTTAAATATCCGATCGAGATTGCATTTTACATACTGGCGCAAATCCGATAGCGATCTAATATTATTAAGATTTTCGGTGGTTACCATTTATACTTATTTTACAGGATAACACAAAAAAATTTGGATAAATTTCTGCCAAGGAGTTTAAGAAAAAGTTTTAGATTAGATAATACAAGACTGCGATTGTTCGGTTTTTCACATTTATGTATTTTTTAGCACCGAATCCGAAAATTACCTTAATTTTTAACCGTCATGTCAGGATATTTTGCAAATCATAAATTTTCAAATTTAAAGAATAACAAAAATTGAATACTATAAAGTAGCGGAGATGGTTGTGTTTCTTAACTTTTGATAATTGATTTTTACGTACTTTTTAGCACTGAATCTGAAAATGACCTTCATTTTTAACCATCACGTTAGAATTTTTTTTGCAAATCGCAAATGTGTAAGTTAAAATATAGCTAAAATCTCATACTATAAAACATATGTAAAACATTTTTTATTTTATTTTATTTTATTTTATTTTATTTTATTAAAAAATTTATTCGATATTTTTGCTTATCCTGGGATTCTTACAGCTAAACAGCTGAGCGGTCCGATGAGATGGGGGAGGAAATTCAATTTTAACATTGAACTCCTTAACTTTAAAATTTGCAATGTGCGAAAAATCCTGATATGATAGTTAACAATGAAGGTCAATTTCGGATTCAGCGTTACAGAGTATACAAGAATCAATTATCATTAGCTAAAAAACATGACATAACCCAACTTTTGCAGGCTTGTGCAATCTAATAATATTTTAAAATACGTATAATTTTGTAAAGAATTGAGGCTGTTAATTTAGAATCATTTTATTTAAGAAAAATTCTGTTTTTCTTTCTTCTTAAATGTTTATTACAAATTGTATATTTTCCATTAATATGCAGAATTATTAAAGATTTCAAATTTATATTGAATTGTTAATTTTGCTTCCAGATATTTTTTATATCTGACGAAATTATATTTCGATTAAATTTGTGAATGACCCCCAATTTGCAGCAAAAAATATGCTCCAACTTTAAACAGCTATTACTCGGTCAATTTTAATCGTGGAATAACGGGACTTTTTTTGTATTACTTGTCAGTGTAAAAGAAAAATTTCACTAAATATAAATGATAGGACCGGGGGACCGTATAAAAATTTAAATTTCGTAATTTTTTTTAAAATGTTTTTATTGACCCAAATCGCTTTTAAAATATTTCTTTACGTGATTTAAAACATTTTAGTAATTGGAACTATATGTCTATGACTAACGGTTTAGGAATTAGCCATTGGACACCGTTGAGACCGGACATCCTGTATATCAAGTTTTAATTAATTGAACGAAAAATAAAAACACAGGTCGCTTATAAATCTCTTCAAAAATCACGTCAGCAATGTCAGGTTCTGAGAAATATCTGCTATTAGAGCTGGGGTTCTATATTATTTTTGTCTTAATATATTATATATTGTATGGGCTGTGTACTGGAATTTCAAAATAACAGTCTTTCTTTATCTAAAACTGGATCTAAGCCGATGAAAATGTATAGATGGTATGAAGGGGGAAAAATATAGTTGGAGAGGGGTGTGCCCAACCTTTTGAGATGTCTGTGGAAGATTGGAAGAGAAAAGCATTCCACGAACGAAGAAAAGAGTTTGAAATGGGAGCCAGGTAGAAAACTCCGGATAGGTTACGTTGCGAAGGAGCAAGGGGTTGCTGGAAGGCAGTCTCTTATGCTGAGATAGTCAGTTTGGAGCGTAGCGCGCAAAGTGGACGGGTGTCCCGGGGGAGAGCTCTTACAGATAGAGCACATAGGCTTAGAGCACATAGGTGTTGGGAGATCAAGATTGATCTCCAGAATGCTAATTTAACGTGTGTAGAGTGAGAGTGGTTTAACGTAGTTTAACAGTACACAGCCAGCATTTACTGTATTCAATTTAATGTTGAACCGGATCATCTATATCCGAGTTTGTAAGTGTAAATAGTCTTTTGTTGTTGTGTAAATAGTGTGTAAATAAACTGTTAATTTAGTTAATTGAAAGCGTTGGTTTTCATTTAAACAATCTTCTCAGTGCATGACCGATATCACGTAATCATATCGGTGGTGGCAGCATATAAATAATAAGGATTTTCTTCGAAGTTGTGCGGACTAAGAGGAAACTCCGACAAATTGATGGCAGCGATGGTATAGAATCGTCTCAGACTAGTGACCAGCGAGCCGTGTTGCAGTGTGTTAGTGCCGGAGCACCCAGTGGAATTCTTGCGTGGTAATGCCGGATCGTCGAGCGGAATTTTAGAGAGATAAAAACCAAGCGTCGAGTAGAAATACAGAGTGTGTGTGCCTTATCATCGTTACAGCGAACCGAACTAAAATGTTGTGTCCTTTCGTCGTTACAGCGAACCGAACTAAAGTTTTGAGCCCTATCGTTGTTGCAGCGAACAGAATTAGTGTTTGTGCCCTATCATCGCTACAGTGAAACAAATTACAGTGTATTACAGCCTGAGTGTTGAATATCATCAAAGTGACTTTAAAGTGCGAAATATTGAATTCATCGTGAAACTACGAGTGAGCAGCGGAGTACCCCAGAAGATATAGTATAAGGTAAGGTGTTTTGATCATTTCTGTCTGCTGACATTCTCGAACCAAATGTATTTGTTGTTGTATAATTAATAGTAATTTAAGATAATTTATATGCAATAAAGTAATTGTGTTCAGATAGGTAGAAGATATTAATAGCATATTTACTATTGTTTTAAGAAAAGGTCATAATAACTTGTACTAATATTGATTTTCTATTGTTTTTTTACTAATAATGGTAGTGAACAAAATTAATGCATTGTGTTAATAATAGTTGGAAGGAATAATTGAATTTACTTAAATTTAAATTATTAGTAAAGTAATATTTAAATGAAGCAATACTGTTTTAAGCCTGAAGACTTGATAACAATCGAGTAATGAACATTTGCTTAGAATTTTAATTGGCTAGAAGTAAATTTCGGAGAAAAAAAAAAAAAAAAAAGGCTCACAAGAGAAAAAAAAAGGAACTTTTTGATTTTATTTGTTTTAAATGTGAGAACCATTGTTGAATTTGGAAATATTTTATTGAGGATAATTGTAGGAATTTATATGTGTATGTTATACAATTTTTCTTTATGTGGATGTTTCTATTGACATCAGTACTTTTATTCAATTTGCAACGTATCAGTATTATTATGTAAATTGTATGTTATTATCTAATGTATAAATTGGAATCTGTATTGCATAGTAATCAAATCGAAATTATTGTTTTACCTTTTGTTTTATTGGAAGTAAATTGTGTGATATTAATGGTTGAGGAAAATCAAGATTATACAGTAGGTTAAATTAGAAATATAATACATCGATTATCTGAAATGTATTAATTAGTATGATAAGTGGAGGTAACTGTACTAAGGTAGAAATTTAGGAAATATTAATTTGGTAGGTTTAAATGTTATTGTAGAGTGGTAATAGTAATCGGTGAAGGTATGGCTTTCTTATTGAAACTAAAACGGGTGGATCTTCAGATGATAGCCGCAAAATTGGGGGTTGAATTCACGGAAGATGATACCAGATTTCAGCTTAAGAAAAAGATAATGGACAGCGATGAATATGACTAGGGGTCTGTTATGGAATTATCTAACACTATTGTGGCGGAACGATTGGAGCGCGAAAAGTTAGAAAAACAGGAAAAATTAGAGCGCGAAGAAAAACTGGAAAAATTAGAGCGCGAAAAGATAGAAAAACAGGAAAAATTAGAGCGCGATAGAGAAGAAAGAGTTGAAAGGGAAAAGTTAGAAAGAGAAGAGAGGTCTGAAAAATTGAGAATGAAACATGAATTAGAAATGGAGAGGCTAAGGATCGACAAATAACTCTAATGGGTCTAGGGAATCTAATAATGAAAGTAACATAGAAAAACTGATCAAAAGTGTTAAAACTCTGTCTATCAAAGTACCAGAAGGGACTGAGGGATGGAATTTATTTTTCAACAGTTTAGAAAGGGCATTCAAAACTAAAAATGTACCGGAAAACCAGCAGGCCGAAATTCTACTAAATATGTTAGGAGATAAGGCAGATAATTTGTTAATTTATACCACTAGGGAACAAATTGAGAGTTATGAGGAATTAAAGGAGTTAGTTCTAAGGGAACATGAGCCGACACCGAAAGCGTGTTTGGAAAATTTTAAGAAGGCTAGGAGAAACCAGAATGAAACTCATGTATTATTTGTATCGCGTTTAATAGCAACATGGGAAAAATATTGTAAGATTAGGGGTGCTGACTCATGTGAAAAGGTCAACCAGTTAATAATTACGGATAAGTTATTAAACACGTTAGATCAAGAAACCGCATCATATATTGGGTTAACTCAGCAGAGTAAATATTTAGAAGCTTCTAAAATTGCTAAAGTATGTGACAATTATTTTGACGCTAAACATAAGTCTTATGCCGTTACGTATAAAATTTTAAGGGTAAAGATAGGTATGTAAACAGTGAAAAAGTGAAACCGAGGGAGGATAGTAAATTTAGTGGTAATTGGAGGCAAAACGGAAGTAATGAGACTAATTCTTTTTCGGGTAGGAAAACTGATTTTAAGAAACCTAGTGATGATTTGGCTCCTAGATGCTTCAAATGTGGTTTAAGGGGTCATTACCAACGTTTTTGTAAAAAAGTGGGTAATGAATGAAATAATAATGCTAGTAAAGGGCGTGAACAGAAAGCGGGGGTAAATAAGATTGTCGTGAAAGGAAATAAAGAATTACCTAAGGGAGCTATTGTGGCGAGGATATCGGCAAAGGCCGAACAGAGAACTAATGTTATTGGTGAGAAATTAAATAAGCTTGAGAAAGTTGAATTTAGTGTAAATGGGCAAAAAGCAAAAGGATTGGTCGATTCTTGATGTGAAATTAGTGTTATTCATAAAGATTTGGTACCGGAAGAGAAATTAAAAGGAGCGGGTAGTATTTATTTACAAGGACTATTTGGTGAAGCAGTTAAATCACCGTTGGTTAAATTACCGTTAGCTATTCCGCAATTCGGACAAACTAATATAATTCATCAGGAAGTACTTTGCGCAGTGACCGATAATATTAATGTGCAGGTAATTTTACATCCTGAGGTGATTAATGAGTTGTCAGGGGTCAATCGCGAGGAGCCATTGCTAGAGTCCCAAGAATTAGAAAGTTCGGAAATTAGTATCAATAACTTGAGTGAAAAGAAAGGTATGAGCAGCGATAATTGTAATGTTTACGCAATAGAAGCGAGATCGGAAAATTTACAAAGTCAGAATGCAGAAAAAACGGAAGTGGAGAAAAATAATAAAGTTATCGTTAGCAATTCAGATATGTTTAAGAAATCCCAATTGGAATGTAAAGAGTTAGACAGAGCTTGGGAATTAGCTAAAATTGATAAAGGGGGTTATTATATTGAAAATGACTTATTGTATCATAAAGATAAATTTATAGGAGAAGCTATAGCTCAATTAGTAGTGCCTAAAGTCAAAAGAGAAGGAATCTTAAAGTCAGCGCATGTTTCTAATGGGGGAAAACATCACGCGGCAAAAAAAACCTTAGAGAGAATTAGGCAATCTTTTTATTGGGAAGGTATGGCTAAAGAAGCTAAAATGTTTTGTAAATCGTGTCTAGAATGTCAATTATCTAGGAAAGTGAAAGTGAGTGAGAGAGTCTTAGTTGAGATGGCGGATGGTAGCAAAAAGTATGTATATCAAAATAAAGGGGAATTTATTGCTAAGTGTAATATAGTTAATATTGTTTTTGAAGGTGATGAGGAATTTGGAGAAGTTGGGGGAAATTCCTATTCTAAACCGGGAACAAGAGGTAGAACGGGACATAGAAAGGTTCGAAATAAAAGGGTTATCTATTAGTCAAGTCAAGGATATAAAGTCCATTTTGAGGGAGAATAAAGAGGTATTTATGGGTCCTGTGCGACCAGCGGAAGTAAGGGAACACCGTATTGATTTGAAACCGGATGTGGCAAGGAACAAGCCAAAGTTATATAGTGTACCTGTTGCTTATAAAGAGGAAGTAGATAGACAGATTCAGGAGTTATTAGAATTAAATCTAATCGAAGTATCAAATGCAGAAATTAGTCATCCAAATGTTTGCGTGGCGAAAAAAGACGCAACTGTTAGGCTTTGCATTGATTATAGAGCTTTAGATTCAGTAACGCAGGTCCCAACATTTCCTATGAAAGATTCGCAGGAAATCATGTATACTGCGGGGGCAGCTAAATATTTATCTTCAATTGATTTATTGAGAGGTTATTGGCAGATTAAAATGGCGGAGGAATGTAAACATTTCACAGCTTTTACAACTCATAATGGGACTTATCAGTGGCGTACTATGACTTTTGGTTTATCAGGGGCGGCTGCTACATTCCAAAAAGACATGAATGAGGTTCTTCGAGGTCATCGGAGGTATGCACAAGCATATATTGATGATGTCATCATTTTCTTCGATACCTGGGAACACCATTGTGAGCATGTTAGGTCTGTCATAGACGAACTTAAAAATAGAATTTTTACGATTAGACTGGATAAATGTAAATTTGGAGAGAAATTGACTAAGTTTTTAGGTCATGTAATTGGGGGTGGAACGCATGCACCTGATGAGGAGAAAATAGGAGCAATAAGGGACTTAAAGAGACCAAAAACTAAAAAGGAAGTTAGGTCTGTTTTGGGATTAATGGGATTTTACCGATCTTATATTCCAAATTATGCAGAAATTGCTATACCTTTAATTGAATTAACTAAATGGAAGGTTAAAAATACTGTACCATGGGATGAAAGGGCAGAAGAAGCATTTAATACCCTTAAAGATGAGTTATGTAACGTGACGCGTTTGGCTACACCTATCGTAGGCCGGGAATATCAGCTTCACGCCGATGCTTCAGACCTGGCAGTAGGATGTTGTCTTACTCAAAAAGATGAAAAGGGTCAGTTTAAACCGATAGCTTTTGCCAGTCAGAAATTATCAGGGGCTCAGCGGGCTTGGCCGAGTATAGAGATAAGCCTCAGATAAATACTATTTATTAAATATAAAAAGTTCAAAGAGGAAGGTGAGTGGATTCTGGGGGGCGCGAGAGTGGACAAAGGGGGGGGGGGTAATTTTCAAACTTTTACCAAACCTCTCCTTGACATATCATCGGAAAGTCCTTTGACCACTCTCTTATATATTACGAACCTTTCTCCTCCCAGGGTTGAATTCCGGAAGGGAGCGGAGGGGGGGGGGGGAGGAGCGGTGAGGGGGTGAATTTTTTTTTTAAATTGTAGAGATGATTTCTACAATAAATATCATTAAATGAGGTTTTTTAATGGAGCTCTCCGATAAATATTTTCATTAAATATAAAATTTTAAAAGTGGGGCTGCGTGATTTTCGTTTATATTCTGGGATAAAAGAGTGAACCGATGTGTGAGGGGTAGATTTCAAACTTTTTTTGGACCAGTCATTTGATATATCATCGGAAAGTTTTCGGTTATCATCGGAAAGTTACTCTTTCATATTATGAACCTTTCTTCTTCCCTCCCTAGTTTGGCGCCCCGAGAGAGGCACTTTTCGAATTTTTTTGAACATTTTAGATCGGATTTTTTACGTAGCTCTCCGATAAATAATTTTTAATATATGAAAATTTCAAAGAGAAGGATGGACAGGGCATATTTCGGGGGGGGGGGGGGCACGATAATTGGAATCCTGGGAGTTGGGACTCTTTTCTATCTTTTGATGACACCCCTCATGTGATATATCATTGGAAAGCTCTGTGACTACTCTTTCATTTTATATATCGCCCACGCCCCTCCCCTTACTTTGCCCCCGCGCGGAGCATTTTCTAAATTTAGCCGACACCCCTCATGTGACATATCGTTGGAAAGTCCTGTGACCACTTATTCATATTATGCACTTTCCTTGCCCCTCTCCCCTACTTTGCTCCCCGCGGGGGTTCGTTTAATGTATTCCAGTCGAATACTTTCTAAAAATGGGGAAATTAAAGATCTAATCTCAAATGACGTAGAAAAATCGATAAAAAATATTGATCCCTTTTATCATCCTTTAGTTCATGTTTTTGACACTAGGGGATGCTTTTGATTCTTATTTCTCTGGCCATTTTGGTGCTAATGGCCGAAAAATTCTAATTTTTGATACTTAAACTTCCCTTACCGCTTCATAGCTACTCGCGTTTTTTCAGCTTTTTTCAACCAGGGGGCACCCTCACAAGACTTTTCCAGCCTTGTGGCTCCATTATAGCCTCCCTTTGGTTTGTTGTTTTTTTATTCCATCTGTTTTCAGTTACCCTGTATTTAATAAAATCTGCCTTATACATGTCTAAAAACAATGATTTCAATAATCGATTCTAGAACATCTCTTTTTTAGATTCTCGAAAGTAATCGATGACTGTATCGATTGTGTATTTTACGATAACGATTTTTTTCGATTGGTAAATTTTCGAGAATCGCCCATCACTACTATGAAATTGTCCGCCAGAATAATAGCTAAGTTTTCCAACAACTGTTTTTAGCTTTTCTCATTATAATCGATTGTAAAACATCTCGATTGTAGATTCTAGGAATTAATCGATGGCTGTATCGATTGTGATTTTTTACGATGACGATTTTTCTCGATTGTCGAATTCTCGAGAATCGTCTATCACTAATAGAAATAGAAAATCGACAAACACAACAGTTTTGCTGAATCCACGACAGCGGATACGCTCAGCACGAGGTTTCGGAGTTCCATATTTGAATTGCATCTCAAACACTGCTCTCGCCAAGGTTTTTGACGAAAAATTTTCGCCAAGGTGCTGAATCGAACACAAATTCCAAAAACGTGCGTGGGATAGGCGCGGCGCAAATTGACACGCAGCCGACACACGCAGGGAAAGCTTCCATGTCCGGCGATTTTGTAGATCATTGAAATGAAAGAAAAAACGTATATTGACTCACGCACTGTTTTTCTGACGCACTTCCTGCTTGACACTTGTTCGTGGATCGCAGTTTCGAGTGCGAGTCTGGTCTGTCACGTGATTAATTTTGCTTTCATAGAGCAAATTGGATATTTCAAAGCAAGATATTTGAAATAATATTTTTAAAGATATCAAATTAATGTGATTAATTATTTCGAATTATATAATTCGTAATTAGTAAGATTTATTTTAGAAATATTTTTAATTTTGCTTTTGTATTAATGGTCTTTTTTGTGATAAATTATTGTAAATTAGAAATTTTTAATATCAGGACATTTTAAACAATCCGTAATATCTTAAATTTATTATTTTTAAGTTTAAAGTTTAAAATACACACACACAAACATATATATATTTCAATAATAAACATGAATTCACTCCTTTTTCATGTAAATTTCTGCAATTTACAAAACATTTTGCTCAAATTTAGAAGTGGCATTGAAAATCCAATTCTTTCTAAATATTATTGATTTTTTTTTTTTTTTTTTTTTTTTTTTTACAAAAATAAATAAACGCTGTACAAAATTACTCTTTTAAAGTGCATAAATATTTTTTTAAGCGAAAGGTAACTTTAAAAACACGGTAAACTTTTCAAACTTAATATAGGAATGCTACTATTATTAAGTGAATGAATAGAACTTAATGCACTATCCTATACTTTTAACATCTTTTCTTTGATTCCATTATTTTCTTTTCAAGGCAGACGATTTTTTGGAAATTGATTGTTGGAAATGTGTCGTTCAAAATCATTGGAATTTACATGTCTTTTTATTATTAAAGAAATTAGAATTTTGTTCAATGGAGGAATAACACTATTAATATTATATTCAACCAATATTTCGCAACTAATAGCATTCGTGTAAATGCAAATTAAAATCCTAATGATCATTTTAGCCTGTAATAATTTTTGTATTAGAATCTGATTTTGAATTTAAATCTATCTACTGAATCGAGTTTAAATATTTGTAAATATACATGCCAAATTTCCTCAACAATGTCAACAAACGTGACGGAAAACTTTGTTGCAATAAGCGCTCACCCTGCCTCGGGCAGTTTTTTTCCGACCCGTGTCACTACACCTGCGTGATAGCTGCGTTTCAATGTGCGCCTTGGCAAATGAAAGGTTGGATAGCCCTGATCTAAAACAATCCAGAATAATTTTTTAACCCCCTTGACAGAAAAAAGTCTAAATAACACTAAAACCGCAAATCTAATTCATTTTAAGTGTATTTATTACATTTTCATAAAATGATAATTATTAGAAATTCTTTGAGAAAGCTATTCTTCACTGTTGCCACCTAAGTTGGTTGGTTGGTTGTATTTATGTCGGCCAATTATCAGCACGTAGGATATAGGCCCTAAGGGGGGGGAGTGCCTTCTGTGGAGGTCTTTCTAAGGGAACCTAACCCGTATTAACGCTTGGAGAACCAAGGTTCGAAAAAAACTACGAAAACTCCGAACGATTAGGCCGACGGGCGCGATTGGGATCGAACCCAGCACCTCCCGTCTACCAGCTTCGAGAGCAGAACCTCTCGGCCACTGGTGGGGCGTTGCCACCAAAGAGCTAGAAGTTGAAATTATCTCCTGACACTGTAGAAATACACAGAGGTTGTATACCTTTAATAAACTTTAATAGAAACAAATGCATAAAAAAATCATTTAATCAAATGGACGAAAATAATTTTCCAGTCTATACGACCCGTATTGATTGAAATACACATAATTTTATTTCTCTTATAAGAGAAATAGCGACGCCTTGTGCTTAGAAAATATTAAATTAATTAAATGAATTAATCATTAAATTAATTAATTTTTCTTCCTAAATTAACAGTAAAACCGCGAATGGGAATATTTTTAAGCCAGTGTATTTTATTATTTTGGAAACTTCAATTAATTAAAATTCCTTCCGAATATATATTCTTTAGTGCTGCCATCTATGAGCTACTAATTGAAATTATCTTTCCAATTGTTAAAACTGCTCTCTAGAAATGCGAGGAATGGGTTATTTTTATAACATAAAAAAAACACAAATACACAAATGAAAAAGTATATTGTGCAATTATACCACCTAAGACGGAAAGAAACTGTTTAAAATGGTTTATTTACTGATAATTTCCGTTTCTGACTTAGCACCTTTTATTCTTACTTAGGGAGTTTAAATGAGAATAACTTCATGTTATTAAATTTCTTCCGAAAATTTGTTCTTCAGTGCTGCCATCTATGACATACTAATTGAAATTATCTTTCCAATTGATAAAAATTCTCTCTAGAAATGCGAAGAATGGGTTATTTTTATAACATAGAAACAAATGCACAAATTAAAAAGTATGTTGTGCAATTATACTACCTAAGACGGAAAGAAACTGTTTAAAATGGTATACTTACTGATAATTTGCGTTTCTGACTTAGCACCTTTTATTCTTACTTAGGAAGTGGGGATGAGAATAGCTTCATGTTATTAAATTCCTTCCGAAAATTTGTTCTTCAGTGCTGCCATCTATGAGATACTAATTGAAATTATCTTTCTAATTGATAAAACTGCTCTCTAGAAATGCGAAGAGTGGGGGGTTTTTTTATAACATAGAAACACATGCACAAATTGAAAAGTATATTGTGCAATTATACCACCCAAGACGGAAAGAAACTGTTTAAAATGGTATATTTACCGATAATTTCCGTTTCTGCCTTAGTAGCTTTTATTGTTACTTAGGGAGTCGGGATGAGAATAATTTCATGTTAATTCCTTCAGAAATTCCTTCCGAAAATATATTCTTCAGTGCTACCATCTATTAGCTACTAATTGAAATTATCTTTCCAATTGACGAAACTCCAGAAATTGGAAGAAAGGGTTATTTTTATAAAATAGCAACAAATACACAAATGAAAGAAGGATATTAATTATACCTCCTCTGGTAAGAAACTGTTTAAAATGGTATATTCACTGATCGTTTGCGTTTCCTTCTCAGCAGGTTTTATTGTATTATACTTGGGGCGTGAGGATGAGGAACATTGATTGGAATTCTTACCGGGGTTGCGGTCTGTCTGCAAGGCCCATCTGATGCTTAAAAACTTGCTTGTTGTAGAATTCTATAATGCTAATCATCTAAAAGAATCCAGAATAATTTTTTAACTCTATTCAAAGAACAGATAAAACTAAAATCGCGAATAAAATTATTTTTAACACTAGAAAGGTAGGAAAGTTTACTGAAGTTTTATAAGAAATCTTTTACAACACAAATCTTATTTAAAACTTTCTTCTTTTTGTGTCTTTTAAACTTATTTTATAGAGAAATTTTTGGTTCGAATCGAAATATATTCATATGGAAAGGGTCAAAATGACCCCTCATGGTCACAACTTCACTTTATTAAATATTCTTTGAGAAAAAGGTTATTCAGTGCTACCGTCTAAAAGTTAGCAGTTAATAAAGTGAAGGGGAAGAGTCCCATAACCTGTGCCGGAAGATTTGGCGATTTTTTTTGGCGCACTTTGTTTGGCGATAAATGTTTCGATCTGGTTTAAGTTTGTTCGTCTGATTTCGGATCGTTGGAACGGCTTTATGGTTGCTTTTTTTCGGAAATGCCTTTTAAAAACCGGACAACTGGTTGACGTGAGATCTTGAAGCTTATTGGTTTACTAGTATCACGGGAACTGTTAGTCAGCAAATTTTGAATTCGGTTAGATAAGAATTTGCTCCGACGCCACACTGACACTCACATTCGGATTACTCTCTGTGCTGGTCGATGTAACTCTCGTTAATTTTTCCAAGATTGCGGAAAAACATCATTTTTAAATCTTTATATTATTTATAAATCAATGATTTTACACCATTTTTAAAAAGAGAAAATGAGGTAAAAACATGGATTTATAAATTACATAAAGATTTAAAAACGAAGTTTTTGCGCCACTTTGAAAATTTCTTCCGATGCAATTGCTCGAATTTTAGCAGCATTCTAAATAAATCTAAACATGTGATTTTCAGATGAATAGTTGGTACCCTGTTTCAGACCCTAAATGGGATCATTTTATAAACATTAAATTCTTACTGTTTTGTTTTTTTGTGTGTAAGCATTTTTAAATTATTTTTATACATTTTTTCTATGTTTCTATGTTCCATCTTTTCTATTATTTCTTTAAATTATTTTTATACATTTTTTTTTATTTTTATACATTTTTTTTATACTTTTTTTCTTTTTGGTAGTTGTGAGCGGAATTTTACCTGCATTAAAAATAATAGTTTTTGAAATATTGTTGAAATTTATAAAAAGTTTCTGGCCAGTTTTTTTCTCTTTTTTTATTGTCGAAAATGTTTTAAGAACGGGGGGTTCAGGGGGACAGAGCCCCCCCCCCCCCCTTCCTGACAATAACAAGTATTAATCTCAAAAAGGACATTTATTTAGAATGCTAAAATTTGTGTAATTGTACCGGAAAAAAATTTCCAAGATGGCGCAAAAACTTCGTTTTTAAATCTTTGTGTAGTTTATAAATCCATGTTTTTATATCATTTTCTATTTTTAAAAATGGTGCAAAATCATTGATTTATATTTAATATAAAGATTTAAAAATGATGTTTTTCTGCAATCTTGGAAAAAATTTCATGTCGCCAAAACGGCATTTTGGCGAGATTTTTTTTCGCCAAAAATCTTCCGACACAACCTTTTTTCTTCGTTGTGTCTTTTAAACTTATTTTATAAAGAAATTTTTTGTTCGAACCAAAATATATTTATATAGTATGGGTCTAAGTTGTGCAATATCGAAAATACATGTATTTGAAATACATTTTCAAAATACATTTGTATATGGTATTTTAAACCGTTAAGATCAAAGTATTTTTATAATGTATTTTCTGATGATTTTGTAAAGTATTTTGTATTTGGAAAAAACTCAACATACATTTTTTCCAGATTTTAAACTGTCACGTTTAAACCGCACAGAGAAAAGCTGCGATTCACTAAAAGTAAGTACATGCTTGTCTGTTTTGATTAGTTTTCAAACACTGTTCAAATTCTGGAAGTTAATATAAACACACTTTCCAAATATTACTATGATAAGGAGGTTTATGAATAAGTTGTTTAACTACAGCAAACGTATTCTTGCTGATTAGTTACAAAAATCACTTTTGTATATCTTAATGTTGCTGTGGGAATTAAAAGAAAAGAATATGTATTGTGATAGACGGGAAGGATCTTTCAGAGTTGCATAGGTGCAACGCTCTATTACCGACAGTTGCCCATTCATTGACCACAGATACCGGGTGTACTAAAAATGACTGACTGATTTTAAAATTCATAAACTCGCAAATGGGGACAGATATTTAAAAAATTATTGCAGGAGGTTGTGTATGATGTCAGGAGTTTATATATATATATATATATATATTTTTTTTTTACCGTGATTCTCGAATATAGTTCTAATTACAAACAATAGATGCAAGCAATAGGCGCTAAATTCAAGCTGGATTTTTCGGCCTTTCTCTTCTCCCATGCCAAAAAAGGCGATTAAAATGCATTGAGTGGGTCCCGAAGTACCAAACATTGGGCCTGAATTTAGCGCATATTGATCGCAGTGCCATCTGTTGTTTGTAATTCGAACTAAATTCTATAATCACAGTTAAAAATCTCTGACATCATACATAAAGCTCTGCAAGAATTTTTTAAATATCTGTCAACGTTTGCAAGTTATTGAATTTTAAAATCAGTCAGTTCTTTTTAGGACACCCGGTATAAGGAGATCAATTTTTTTTTCTTTTTTAGTAGTTTTATTTAAAAATATCGAAATAAGATTTCTTAAAAATTCGCCTGTTTGACCAATTATGTGAATTTTGTAAAAAAATACATTAGACAGTAACCGTAAAAAAAATTGCTACAATGAACTTTTAAAGGAATGATTTGACTACGAAAAAATGAAATATATGACTTTGCAAATTTTGCATTGGAACTATTCCTACTTATTATTAATATTTTATAAGTGTTTTCTTTTTACGAATGTAAGAGCCTTCACATTTTTTTTCCTGCAGCACATTAAAAGTTTTAACACTTTTATAAGTAAGTTCAAATGATTTCTTCAGTGTTTATATCTGGTTTGATATTATACCTGAGTGTTTTAACTTTAAACCTACTTTATACGAAGTTTATGTGTTTATGTTGGCCAATTATCAGCACGAGGATTATAGGTCCAAAGAGGGAGGGGGGGGAGTGCCCTCCGTGGTGGCTTTCTGAGGGAATCCAACCCGTATTAACGCAAGGAAATCCAAAGTTCGAAGAAAACCACGGAAAACTCCGAACGATTAGGCCGACGGGCGCGATTGGGTTCGAACCCAGCATCTCCCGTCTACCAGCTTCGAGAGCAGAAACTCTCGGCCACTGGGGGGGGAACTTTACACGAAGAATTTGTACTTTTGTTAATGACAATATTTCAATTTATGTTAAAAATTATCTAAGTTTTTCATTTATATTTTTGCATTCAGTAATACATATTTTAAATTTCATATACATTATCTCTAAAAGCAGCATAATCGAAAAATTGTGCCCCAAATATTTTATTAGTGGAAGGTTTAAAAAATCTTGCGTAGTTGGGAGCTCTTATTAAACACACGCGCATTATATAAAAATAAATTTTTTATATTCGGATGTTTTTGCTAAAAAAGAGTGACGTAGGAAGCAAAGTGTCTATAGTGATCTTTGCTGTTTCTTTCTTTGATAGTAAATTTGCAGATTCATTACTAAAAATCTCCTTGTGTCCAGGGGAAGTTTATGGCGAAGGTTTCAAAGTTGAATTTTAATTTCACGGATTTGTGGAATGAAGATTCTAAAGGCGTAGATAGTCTGCAGACTGGATATGCTGTCACTGTAAATGTGGATTGCAATGATTGTGGGTTGTTGAGAAGCCCATTCCAGGACTTTGTGGATGGAGAAGATTTCGTCTTGATATATTGAATTGGAGTCATCCAGGCATCGGTGAGACATCGCTCCACTTTCTGTGGACTAGAAAGCTGTGACAAAGCCAGTTTCGGAACGTAGTCGTTGGTGAAGCCCGTTAGGCGCTGTGTGAGATTTCAGCTGTTGGGGCTATTTGTCAGCAAGGAATTTTTTTCTTAAACGGTTTAATGCGAGAAATGAATTTGTGTTATGGCACTGTTATGCAGGTATAAGGTTTTGTTCATTTGAAATTCGTAGAGGGAGGCTTGTGATGAATGTTAGTGCATCGCTGGAGATTGTTTTATATCTCTTTAAATTATGTAGTATGAAGATGTGATCTATGGAGATTAGTTTATTTGTGCGGTCTTTGTGAGGTTGGTCTACTGAATTCCTTCCTATATGTTCTAATTTTCTCTATTGTTGTCGTGTACCAGATTTTTTACAATGTACTTTTAATACATTCTGATTTCGATGTTAATTTAGCGGAGATTTGATCGCAAATAATGAGTTTAAGATTCAGGTAATTAATTGATGTGTGCAAACCAATTTTGGGCTCGGTATACAGTTAGGCCTAGAACGTTTGAATAGAGGACATGACAAGCACTGGTGTTATTAAGGGGTCAGGTACCTTTGAAGCTGAGAAAATGCATGTAAATGAGACATTGATATGGATTGCTATAACTCCGCATCTGATTAACTTTTGGACATGAAATTTTAAATACACATTAAAAAAGTCATAGGCTAATCGTTAATGTTCTGAAAAAAAGTCTAGATGCATATAAAGTTTTTTAAACTTCATTTGAAATTTAATGTTTTTTAATAAACGAATTGAACTTATATGTCTTGCGCGCATGATTTCTCATAAATGAATTGTCAGAGTGAGCCCAAATTTTTTTATTGAGTAGAGATATAGTATGTGTTTAAAATGACCTACACTGAAAAAAATATAATGATTAGTTTTTGAGAAATTAAATGTAAAATCAAAAATCGACAAATTTTCAAATTACTTTTGTATAAAAATAGTCATAATATCTAAATTTTTTACTTGATGATCATAATAGTAGGTCATTTTGTGCATCTATAAGGTTGTTACTTTCATTTAAAATTTCATCAAATTCTATCCAGCCATTTCTTAGAAATCATGCGCGCAGTGACCAAATTCAACGTTTTGAGAAAATTGACTTTAAAGATCCAATTGCCCCTTGATAACATAAAGAGAGCTCAAACTGTTTTCGTCATAACTTCCCTTCTAAAGCAAATTTTTGCATGGGGTTTCTTTTTAAATGTTCCTTAAGAATAAAAATTTAATATAAGCTATTAAGTAAAAAAAAATATTTTTGGACACTTTCAAAGGTACCTGACCCCTTAATTCTAATAGTTCGTTTTTCCTTTTAGTTTGCGTGGTTTCGCGAATGTGTGAGCTTGTGATTTTGCATTTGATAGTTGATCTTATACAGACTTCAGAAGCTGAAAAAATATAACAAGAGCCGAGGTTGCCTTCATTAAGAACCTTTCGGTCAGAGAAAAGAAAGCTGAATTCATCAGCAAAAGCATACAGAACAAAGGCAAACAGATCCAAAACTTTAAGAATATGTTTTGCTATGAGGAGCCAGAGTATTGGAAAAAGACAACCGCTTTGTGGATATCTCTTCTGTTAGTTTTGAGCGAAGATGACTGACTCCCCCATTCCCCACCAGTTGAATAAGACGGCTCTATTCGACAAGTAGATGCGGATGTCTCCCTCGATATTTCTTGAACACTTTAATAGAAAGTACTGTAGTAGGATGTCTCTAAGAATGAAATTATAAAACTCTTCTTTGAAATCTGGGTGAAAAAAGGGAACTGTACTTTCTTTCATTGATCCTTAAGGCGCAGTTAGACAATTTTATTCAATATTTTTTCATAAAACCTCCCCTCCCTGAACCCAAATTTCATGTCATGTAGACTATTTTTCGATTCCAAGAAGAGAGTTAGACTTAACGATAAGCTTTCCTAGTAGATTACCTAAGGTGGTAGTAGACAGATCAGGCGATATGATATGTGTTCAGAGGGTGTCTTTCCTTGCTTTAAAAAAATAACTACATCTCCTTGTCTGACAGTGAGGGGGAAATATTGGTGACGGTGATACACTTTTGCCCAACGTGTGAGGATCTTTGAGAATGTGTATAAAGTGCGCTTTAACAGACGAATTCTGTGATCTATGAGCTCAGGTATTTATTGGTACTAAATTTTTTAACAGTTTCCGGACGGTCATTCCAAAACAGAATTCTCTTTGTAACGCTAGAGGGTTGTGGCACCTACGACCTACGCTCGCCAACACCCATTCAAACACCGCATAATCTAAAAAATGCTAATTTGATCATACTTAAAATATTTAGAAAGGTATGGATGTAATTAAACAAGTGGCGATCTCCCTGTAATCGAGTTTCCATTAATTTCTTTTTGACTAAGAGATTTTAAGGCCGAATCAGCTGTTAATGAGACACTTAATGGCTATTTTCGTGATTAATAAAATAAGATCATTTAAACATTTGAAAATCAGCTTATACCAAACGAACTAAGAAAACAGCGTCTTTGCCTCACAGAAATTTACAACAACACTATTAGACAAATGTTTTAAATGAGACATTCCAAAGTTTTTTTTTCTTTTTTAATATTCTAGTGAAAATACTTTTGTTTGGCAACAACAGCTGTTTATTAATATGGTTTTTCGGCCCTTTTAAATATGACATAAATTTCCCTATTTAGCACTTTTAACGTATATTAAGGTAATAAATATTTTAAAGTTTTCATTCTTTTTTGGTGCGTTCCCCAGCTAAAAATGAACTGCAGTTTTTCTACAGAAGTGGAGTATTGTTTAGGTTTTTCTATAGTCAACTATAGATTTTCTGTAGTGCAATCTCGACTGTAAAAATACTTTAGAAATTCTGTGGCTAATGTGGCGTAATTTTGTAGTACTTTGTTTCAAAAATACTCAGTGCTATTAACTTCAAAAATTCTATAGTTTATGTGAAGTCATCATAAACTTTTAAACTAATGAGATTTTGCGTCTGTAGTAATGAAGTAATTTTATCTCATAATTTTACCAGTTCGTCTTTTTCTCTTAGTGTTTAATTATTTTAGTTGTCCGAAAGGAATAAATTTTATTTTGTGTTAATCAGAGAAAAAGAAAATTTAGTTAAAATTAAATTTCAAAGTCCGAAAGAGAATGCCGTCCTCGGGTTACAGCTCCGCCCCCCCCCCCCCAAAAAAAATGAACTCTTTTTAACCTGACTTTAAGATAAAGTTTAAATACATAAACATGAAAAAAAAATCGACCGAAAATTAACTACCAAGAGTGAGATATAGGGGGGTGAATCTCTCCCCCAACAGAAACTTCTTAGTTTCTGTTTAATTTTAAGTTATTCGGAATAAATAAATTTTACTATATTTTTCAAAATCGGAGAAAATAAGATATTTCCGTTAATTAAATTTCAGACTTCAGGGATGGCAATGAGCCTTCCACCCCCCCCCCCCCCCTCCTTAACGGATTTTTTTAATTTCTTTTATTTTAAAATACTGAAAAAGAATGAATTTTACTATGCATTTCATAAAAAAAGAAAATTTAATTACTTAAATTTCAAAATCCAGGGAAGGGAAATGGCTTTTTTCTCCTATCCCCCTTTCCCCCCCTTCCCCCGCTCAACTGATATTTCTGATATACTGCTTCTCTTTTATTTTAAGTTTCTGAATATAAATAAATTTTACTATGTACAAAATCGGAGAAAAAGAAAATTCAGTTACATATCTGTTTCAAAATCCAGGAGCAACAATGACTCCCCTAGGCTCCCCTCTTTTAACGGAAAATTTTGGTTACCTTAATTTTTAAGTTACTCGCAAAGAATAAATTTTACTATGTTTTTCAAAACAGGAGAGAAAAAATTGGGTTACTTAAATTGAAATATCTAGGGAGAGGTAATTGGTCTCCTATGCCACCTTCCCCTAAACGGAAATTCTTGTTTCCTTTTTTTTAAGTTACTCGAAAAAAAATAAATTCTTCTATGTTTTCAAAATAGGAAAAAAAGAAAATTTAGTTTATACAATTTCAAAATACAGGGAAGGGCAATGGGCCTCCTATACCGTTCCCTCAACTGAAACTTTTTAGTTCCTCTTTTAATTTAAGTTAGTCGAATTAAATAAATTTCACTATTTCAAAACCGGTAGAAAAAAAAAAATTAGTTACTTATATTTTAAAATCCTGGGAGGAACAAATGACTGTTCTATAACCCCCCCCCCCCCGCCTCCTCCTGACGGAAAATTCTTGGTTTCTTTTTTTTAGTCACTCGCAAAGAATAAATTTTATTATGTTTTTCAAAATAAGAAAATAAAATTAGTTACTTACTTCAAAATCTAGGGAGGGGTAGTTGCTCTCCTATGCCCCCCTCCTCCCCTAAACGGAAAATTCCAGCTTCCCTTTTTTTAAACATACTCGAAAGGAATAAATTCTACTGTGTTTTTCAAAAGCAGATTTTTTTTTTTTTTACTTTAATTTCAAAATCCAATGAGGAGGCATCCCCCCCCCCTTTTTTTTCTTTTTCATAGCACACCCGGACCCGGATTTACTAAATGCACAATTTGCCCTTCTCCCCGAAAATACATGACTCCCAGTTCGTATGAAAATTACTTCTACTTTATAAAAACGAATGAAAAATAAATAATTCTTATTAAATATTTTATTTTAAATTTACATTGGAATATTTGATTATTGTTCACGCAGCTGATGCTGCATTTCTGACTAAATAAATATTTATTATTTAAGTTAATTTTTAATTATAATTGATTTAATAATTATTAATAATATTTATAATTAATAATTATTGATATTTAATATAATATTAATTATATATTACATAATATGAATAATATAATTTAAATAATTAGTAATTATTATTTATAATTAATAATTATTAATAATATATAATAAATTAATATTATTTAAATAATATTTTTTATTCTAAATTCTGTCCGGGATGCAGATACATTTTGCGCTGTTAGCGAAACGAGATTGACCAATCAGAAGCTCACATTTCGCGAACTTTTCCCTGTTTTAAGGAAGCAAGCTTCCTGATTGGTCGATCTCGTTTCGCTAACAGCGAAAAATCTATCTGGATTCCGGCGGATGAAGCAGTAGTGCTCGTACAACTCAACTTTCGATCTAGGCGGAATGCTTTATTTACAATACATGTGACTCGCGATTCGACCTTCGTCTTTTTTTCATAGCCCCTTTTGTTCGTATTATGCTTTCGCGTTAATTATTATTATTATTATTTTTAAATGAATGTCAATAACCATAACATTGCGAATATTATGTACCGAGCTAATTTTTTAAAGAACTGACACCATGCCCGTTCGGTTTTTGCGTTCGTATTTTTTAAATCTGACTTGTCCGTATAATACTTTGATTATTCTTTTAGAATGTATATTTAAGATTGCTAAATTATGTACCGAGCTTGATCTCTCTTTTTGAAAGGACTATTATACTTCCAAAAAAGTGGGCCCTTTTTAAAAAATTCGGATATACTATTCAACAGTAGAAAATAAAAGTCGCTTCACCAATAAAATATTTCGGAGGAGGATTTGTAGGTGCAAGATACTATTTATATGTATATTTTTTGGTTTTTCTTTAAAGAATAATAGAGGTGTAGCTGATTAAAAGCTAGTTAGTGTAAATTTAAGTAATTTATTGTTACTACAGAGGAAAAGAGTTCAATAATCTAAGTTTTTTATTGAATAGTTTTTTTTTGTGTGTGTATTGTTCGGGTTATTTAATGTAACTTTTCAAGTAGTGCTGCTGGTTTTAAACATTTTAAAACAATGTGCATGACTTATTAAGTTTTGGAATAAAATTAAATTTTAAAAGTAAACAGAAAAAGTATGTTTTCAGACAATGCAAAAATCTTACATTTTTTTTTTTTTTTTAAATCTGCCTACCCTCAACTGCTGCTGAAGATTAAACTTGAAGCCACAGCGGTTGTCCAATGGCCTGGAACTAACCCTTCCCACTTTTCAATGTTTTTAATTTAAGCAATTTTTCTTTTAAATTTGTCTGGTAACTTCTTTAAAAAAAAATTCTGCCTCCAGTCGAGTGGTCATTATTGATTAGAGTGTGTGCATGAATGTTTCTTCCTTAGTATACACTAGTACTTGGTATTTGATGCTCAGAAATTCTGCAAAGCAGCACTCAATAGACTGCCGTGTTTACTTGTGTAATAGTCTCACCCCTGATTTGAAGCAGAAAAAATCGTCAAACTATTTTCTTTTCATGAATTGAATGGATGAAAAAATTATGAAAGATCAACGTTTGGAAGAAAAGGTCTTGAGCATTGCTCAAAAAAACAGCCATGCTGGTACTTGATAGTTTCCGAAGACATTTTGTTGATGATGTAAAGAAAAAACTTTCAGAAGGCAAAACAGATCTTGTGATAATTCCCGGAGGAGTCACAGAGATTCTGCAAGACAATATAAGACGAGTATATGGATATTGGATAATCAATGGGAACAACAAGAAAATTCCCAGTGGAAAAGTAAGGCGCCCATCCCTGGAACTAATGTCCGACATTACAAAGCTTGACTTTAATGACAAGCGATATAATTTCCAAAAAATTTTAAGAAGATGGGTATCTTTGACGCTTTGGACGGAAGCGAAGATGGCATTTTATGGAATGACTGAGATTCTTCAGACACCGACTCTCATTACAATAGTGATACTGAAACCTTTAGTAAAAGAAATTTATTATAATTTTTTGTTTAAATTTTCACAAAGATTATTATTTGTAAATTTTACATCTATAAAAATATTACCATAAAAAGAAAATGGTATTTAATAAACATCATAATCTGGAAACATTTGGTAAGTTACTAATTTTATTGTGTTTTTTTATACCAGTAATGTTTCAGCATTTCAGTGTACAATATTATGCAGTAGATTTCTCCGCATAATAGTTGCACCTAGACTTTCACAATAAAAATTTGGCAAAAAAAAGTGCAACTATTATGAGAGTAAACACAGTACTATACAGTATGAAGTCGATTTTTGCAAAGAATCTCCACTACTTACTTAAGAGGTTACTTCACTCACATGAAAACGCCTGCCCTGTAATATTAATCTTATAAGAAATTTTTTTTAAAGTATCTCATTTGCATTTCCATATTTTGAAATTATTCTGTATGCCAGCTGAGGTCGATCTTTACAACAGCCGTTTTTTACTTTTTTGATTTTGTTTGCAGGTTTTTTTTCTGAGGCTATTTTTGTCTAAAAAAGATTAACGTCCTCATAAAAAAAAAAAAAAAAGTGTATTTTAGAGATCGTCTTTAGTTACCCAATGCAAACAAAAGCATGGGAATGCAAACGAGATATTTAAAAAAAAATCTCCAAAAGATTAAGATTAGAAAGTGCATGTACTTGCATGGGCACAGATGTCATATACGGGCGGGGTTTTTACCGACGCCAGTTTGCAGGAAGTTCAAGACTGCCAGCGGTCGTCACAGATTTTCTTTTCTGTTTTGCATATTCTTTTTCATCAAGCCATTACTTTGCTTCATTTTTAGCTCTTTATTATTTAATACAAAAAGTTGAGATTATTATTAATAACAATTCATAAAATACCTAAAAACACTACAGGTAAGTCATTGTTTGATTAATTAATGCTTCAATTGTTAAAATTTTGCAATATTTTTTATGACTGATTTGTGAATTTAGTATTTTCATTCTGTGACAGAGTCACAAAACTTGCATTTTTTTCCATGTCTGACTGAAAAAAATAATTAACTTTTGATCTGCGACTGATTGATGAATTTTGAGATATTTTCATACAACTGACTGACAAATTTTGCAAATTTTCTTTCGACGGAAAGATATGACATTTGTTCCCCCTTAAATTACTTATAATCTTGACATTAATGTAAACATTAGCCTTAATCTCTGATTCATCTGATGTAAACAAACAGCCATTATTTGTGACATTAGTTGTAGATTTGTCCCCAAATCACTAATTTATAGGCATTTTAGAATTTTTTCAATTAATAATATAGAATTGTGTTTGCTTGATGTTTATATATGAAATTATCTAAAAATTAGGGAGCTTCACATTACTTTTCTCCTCAAGTGGGCACACCTAGAAAATAGTGTCAGAATGAACAAAGTAATAACTGTTCTTATGACGTAATTTTCTTTGAAAAAGTTTTGTTATGTGCAATTTTATTTAAGGAAGTTTTGGGATTTTTTGTAAAGAAAAATTATATGTGACATTTATCGTACTTTATGAAATTCATATTTTCAAACTTGCATTGATAATTTCAGTTCTGTTCAATTTAAAAAAATTGACGTATTTATGTTTGCTCTGTTTTTTTTTTTTTTTTTTTTTTTTTTTTAAATTGTACTGAAATCTATCGGAAAAATTTGAGTAAAATATTTTTATAAATGCCATCCTTCAATTTAAGTATAATACATTATTAGCATTATATCTATGTATGTGTATGTATATATATATATATATGATGTGGGAACGCTGCATCTCCTGACTGAATTTATCCCTGTGCATTTGTTATGGTGAATGCTTTTCATTATGGGTGTTCTCAAATCCAAAGAGGCAACTTTATGACATATGTTTTAAATTATTTTTGTTTGGAAACGCATGAAACTAGCAGGTGTTTGTGTTCAGAAACTATGTAATCGAAAGATGTTTTCAGACGTTTTATTTTACCGCAGAAACGCGGAATTCCGCTTTTTCAGCATTGAATTTTATTATTCCTGGGATCGATGCAAATATGCATTAAAATTTAACATTTTTAATGAGGGAAGGGTTGTAGTGGGAGTGTAGGAAATATAACAAAAACGTGACTACGAACCGCACCAAATTGAGCACAATTGTCAAAGGATCATGGAAAAAATGCAATTAATGTCAAAGAATCATGGGGAAAATGCGATTTTCGTCAAAGGATTACAGGAAAAAATGCGACTCCCGTCAAAGGATCGCTGGGAAACGCAATTTTCGTCAAAGGATCGCTGGGAAACGCAATTTTCGTCAAAGGATCGCTGGGAAACGCAATTTTCGTCAAAGGATCGCTGGGAAACGCAATTTTCGTCAAAGGATCGCTGGGAAACACAATTTTCGTCAAAGGATCGCTGGGAAACGCAATTTTCGTCAAAGGATTTCCGGAAAAATGAGATTTTCATTAAAGGATCACGAAAAAGACACGATTTCCATCAAAGAATTGCAAAAAAAACATGATTTTTGCCAATAGATCGTGTAAAATATGCAAGTTTATTCAAAAGGTCGTGCAAAATGCTTGAATTTCATCAAAAGATCGTGTAATATGCGAATTTCTTCGAAGGGTCGTGGGAAAAACGTGAATTTCGCCAAAGAATCGCAAAAAAATATGATTTTTGTCAAATGATCGCAGAAAAAATGCAAATGTCGTTAAAAGATCGTGGAAAACATGCGAATTTCTTCGAAGGATCTTGCAAAAAAAATGTGATTTTCGCCAAAGGATCGTGTAAAATATGCGAATTTTGTCGAAAGACCATGTAATATGCGAATTTCGTTGAAAGGTCACAGAAAAAACAAGAATTTTGTCAAAGAATCGCGAAAAAATGCGTATTTCGTCAAATAATAGTGTAAAATATGTGAATTTCTTCGAAAGATCGTGCGAAATATGCAAATTTTGTCGAAAGATCGGGTAATATGCAAATTTCTTTGAGAGGTCGTGGAAAAAACGTGAATTTCGCCAAAGAATCACAAAAAAATATGATTTTTGTCAAATGATCGCAGAAAAAATGCAAATGTCGTTAAAAGATCGTGAAAAACATGCAAATTTCTTCGAAGGATCTTGCAAAAAAAATGTGATTTTCGCCAAAGGATCGTGTAAAATATGCGAATTTTGTCAAAAGACCATGTAATATGCGAATTTCTTTGAAAGGTCACAGAAAAAACAAGAATTTTGTCAAAGAATCGCGAAAAAATGTGATTTTTGTCAAATGATTGCGAAAAAAATGCATATTTCGTCAAATGATCGTGTAAAATATGCGAATTTCTTCGAAAGATCGTGCGAAATATGAAAGTTTCTTTGAAAGATTGTGCGAAATATGCAAATTTTGTCGAAAGATAGTGTAATATGCAAATTTCGTTGAAAGGTTGTGGAAAAAACGCGAATTTTGCCAGAGAATCACAAAAAAAATGATTTTTGTCAAATGATCGCAGAAAAAATGCAAATGTCGTTGAAAGATCGTGGAAAATATGCGAATTTCTTCAAAGGATCTTGCGAAAAAATGTGATTTTTGCCAAAGGATTGTGTAAAATATGCGAATTTTGTCGAAAGACCATGTTATATGCAAATTTCTTTGAAAGGTCACGGAAAAAACAAGAATTTTGTCAAAGAATCGCGAAAAAATGTGATTTTTGTCAAATGATTGCGAAAAAAATGCATATTTCGTCAAATGATCGTGTAAAATATGTGAATTTCTTCGAAAGATCGTGCGAAATATGAAAGTTTCTTTGAAAGATCGTGCGAAATATGCAAATTTTGTCAAAAGATACTGTAATATGCAAATTACGTTTAAAAGTTGAGGAAAAAACGCGAATTTTGCCAGAGAATCGCAAAAAAATATGATTTTTGTCAAATGATCGCAGAAAAAATGCAAATGTCATTGAAAGATCGTGGAAAATATGCGAATTTCTTCAAAGGATCTTGCGAACAAATGTGATTTTTGCCTAAGGATTGTGTAAAATATGTGAATTTTGTCGAAAGACCATGTAATATGCAAATTTCTTTGAAAGGTCACGGAAAAAACACTAATTTTGTCAAAGAATCGCGAAAAAATGTGATTTTTGTCAAATGATCGCGAAAACAGTGTATTTCGTCAAATGATCGTGTGAAATATGCAAATTTCTTTGAAAGGTCGTAGAAAACTGCGATTTTTGCCAAAGGATCGTGTAAAATAAGTGAATTTCTTCAAAAGGTCGTGCGAAATATGTGTATTTCCTCGAAAGATTGTGTAATATGCAAATTTCTTACCACTTATTCATGTTATGTACCTACGATAACCCTCCCTTTACATTCACACCAGGGGGGGGGGTACTTTTCTAAATTTCGCCGACATGCATCATGTGACATATCTTTGGAAAGGTGTGTGGCTGCTTATTTGTATTAGCAGCTTCGTGTCCCTCTCCCCACCTGCCCCTCCCCCGTGGGAGGGCATTTTTCTAAATTTTGCCATAGCCCCTCATGTGACATATCATTGAAAAGGCCTGTGACTGCTTAATCATTTTATGCACTTCTGGTGCTCTGCCCACCTCTTTGCCCCCCCCTGGGGGGTACTTTCCTAAATTTTGCTAACACCTGTCATGTGACATATCGTTGGAATGGCCTGTAACTGCTGAATCATTTTATGCACTTCCGGTACTCCTCCCCCACCCCCCACTTTGCCCCCCCAGGGGTGTACTTTACTAAATTTTCCCGACACCCGTCATGTGACATATCGTTCGAAAGGCCCTTGGCTGCTTAATCAGTTTATGCACTTCCGGTACACCGCCCACTACTTTGCCCCCCTGGGGGGCACTTTCCTAAATTTTTCCGACACCCGTCGTGTGACATATCGTTGGAAAGGCCTGTGACCGCTTAATCATTTTATGCACTTCCAGTACCCCGCCCACCACTTTGCCCCCCAGGGGGGGCACTTTACTAAATTTTGCAGATACCCGTCATGTAACATATCGTTGGAAAGACCTGTGACTGCTTAATCATTTTATGCACTTCGGTACCACACCCACCACTTTGCCCCCCATGGGGGCACTTTACTAAATTTTCCCGACACCTGTCATGTAACATATCGTTGGAAAGGCCTTTGGCTGCTTAATCATTTTATGTACTTTCGGTACTCTGCCCGCTGCTTTGCCCCCCTAGGGGGGCACTTTCCTAAAATTTTCTGACACTAATCATGTGACATATCGTTGGAATGGCCTGTAACCGCTTAATCATTTTATGCACTTCCGGTACTCCTCCCCCACCCCCCACTTTGCCCCCCCAGGGGTGTACTTAACTAAATTTTCCCGACACCCATCATGTGACATATCGTTCGAAAGGCCCTTGGCTGCTTAATCATTTTATGCTCTTCCGGTACTCCGCCCACTACTTTGCCCCCCTCGGAGGCACTTTCCTAAATTTTTGCGACACCCATCATGTGACATATCGTTGGTAAGGCCTGTGACCGCTTAATCATTTTATGCATTTCTGGTGCTCCATCCACTACTTCCCCCCCCCCCCCATTTGGATGGCACTTTCCTACATTTTGCCGACACCCAAACCTGTGACCGCTTAATCATTTTATATACTTCCACTGCTCCGTGCACTACCTCGCCCCCCTGAGGGCACTTTCCTCAGGGAGGCAAAGTGGATACTCATTAAAAAAATACTACATTTTTGAGGTCGATATACTACAAAAAAACTGCAGTTGGAGAACTGCGGTGATTTGGCCGATTCCACTACAGAATTTTTGCGGTCAATAAAACTGCGAAATTTCTGCATAATTTTTAATATTGATATAACTATAAATTTTCTGTAGAATTTTTGTGGTCAATACAACTGCTAAATTACTGCAGTTAGTAAACTGCGGTAATTTTGTAGTTCTATTGACTGCAAAAAATCTGTAGTGGAATCGGCCAAATCACCGCAGTTTTCCAACTGCGGTTTTTTTGTAGAATTTCTGCAGTTCGTTTTTAGCTGGGTCGTAATTACATAAATAGGTAGCACCTATAATCGTCGTTCAGTCCGTCTGTCTGTCCGCATATAACAGAGCAAAAACTACCCAACTGAATGGTCTGAAATTTTAAATATATGATTTATGCAAAAGTTTGTCGTGCCATTTCAAATTTTATGAAAATCGGATGTATAGTTTAATTACAGGGACAGAACAATTTTTTTCTTTACATTACGTCCAATGGGAAAAATTATTGCAAGTGCATTTTAATGATGTTATAACCTTCCGAATGGTCTGGAATTTTAAATATATAATTGTTGCCAAATTTTGTCTCGCCATTTAAAATTTTATGAAAATCGGATGTATAGTTGAATTACAGGGACAGTTAAAAGTTTTCCGTTATACGGCCAATGGGAAAATTATTGCAAGTGCATTTTAATGATGTTTCATCCTTCCGAATGGTCTGAAATTTTAAAAATATAATTGTTGCAAAATTTTGTAGAGCCATTTTGAAATTTTATGAAAATCGGATGGATAGTTTAATTACAGGGACAGTCAAAAATTTTCCGTTACATTACGGGGAATAGGAAAAAAATTATTGCAAGTGCATATTAATGATGTTACAGACTATGCACTTATGAAGTGCAAAAAAATATACATTCAGTACAATATGGGGTGCAAAAAATAATTATAAAACTAGTTATCGTACGAACGCACCTCATTTCCCACGTTTGACGAGCAATTTCCAACTTGTTTTAATATTCGCGGCTAAATACAATTTTTATGACTTAATATTTCGTATTTCCTACTTTTACGATATCGGAACCCGTGATCATTTAATTTTTATTTCTGTTTTTAACCGTCAGGTGTGAACACATCTTTTTTATAAATATAAATAAAATATATATCTTGAAAGGATTAAAAAATGGGCAAAACCCCTCAATAAATAAATAAATAAATAAATAAATAATTGCAGTCTGTGCATTGCAAGCTCGTTAAATATATCTCTAGAAAAAACGATTAAATTCCTATAGTTTTTGTTCTTATAATACTTTTTAACGAATCTATTTTGATCGACTTCAACATTAAATAGCTCGTAAAATAATTTCTCGATTTAAAAACTATCTGCTTCAGCGTGTTTATAAAAAATTTCTCTATAATACAACTAATTTTCACATTTTTGTATGCAGAAGTTTTCTTAATATTGTATTTCTAGCAAAGAAAGACCTCCGGTCACAAAATATTCATTGACGGCGTGAAAACATCAGTTACTTATTTTTAGAATGTAACAAACTTTTAGTCTGATCATGATTCAAATTTAAAAACATCGTTGCACCGTTAATGTTCGACGAACTGTAAACAATAAAGCATTAATATTTTTAACGCGTCTGTGTAGCATAATGCAAGGAATCTCTTTAAAATGTGAAATAGTACTAATTTTTTTTTTATCCAAGTATTAAAATTTTATTCCAACGGATCAAATTCATACGAAATGATTGGTTTGATTTTACAAAATTAAAGCCTAGATTCTCAAAACATACAAGAACAAAATAGGTATACAAACATACCATTTCAAAATCTGATGAAACATATATGAGTGTACCCAATCAAACAATCTCAAACAACTATAAAAATGGTAGTATCGGTTGAACAATTACGTGTGAATATATATTAAGATGTTAGATACCAGCTGTATAACCTCTTTTGTTTGAAGTCGGTAAACTCTGATATTTATTCTGGATTGGAATCTATCATGTAAATTATTATTCCGAATAGTTGGAATATTTTGGTGTGATTCTAGAACAAGCATATCATAACACTTTCATAATTTTTAAGATTATAAGTTTCTAGAAAAATATCTATCCCGGAAATTGTTTACCAAGCATCATGTTTTTTTTTTTTTTTTTTTTTTTTTTTTCTGTACTGTCCTCGAAAACATGTGATGTGAAAATAGAAAACACAATTAACATCTGAGAGACAAATATGTAATTTATTTTACAATATTTCAGTTTTTCAGAATTCAGTATAACAGTACATGGATTATTGCAAAATTGCGTAAATTTGAAATGAAATACACTATGATGTAAAAGTAAATGTACGCATGATTTGGTCATGATACATTTGAATATTTTAGTGGATAAAGGTGAATACCTTTGGTTCCAAATAAATGTAGATCAGTTAATGTACAACATATCTAAACCACGTAAAACACTCAACATGGCAGGCATTTTTTTATATTTTCTGCACCATATTCTAAAACTGTATTCCGACCTACTACGATGTTTTTCGTTAAAGTACACTTGTCTTTAAATATCTTAAGTCAATTTAAGTAAATTTACAAGCTCAATGAGTATCTGAACATAGGCTGAAGCTTTAGAATAATCATCCACGATAAAGATCTTATCATCTAAAGACCTCGACTGGATGGAAAAATGGCGTCACTGTCTTACTACTCTAGGAAGCGACGATATAAAACCCTATGTTATCAGATGCAAGAAAAAAAAGTATATTTTATGTATGAATAGAAATATGGGAATATATTGACCCATGTCTGTCGGAAGGGAAGTGGTGCCTAAGCCATATAGTAATACCACTTACGGTGTATTTCTAGAGGCTTAGCCTAAGTTATGTAATACAAGAAAAATAAAATATGGAAAATGTTGAGCTCCTTTAGTATACTATAATAATATCTTGGTCTGCCTTGTCGCAACCGATGCCATACACGTGGCAGACGTATTTTTATCGTAACCATTTTTAATGTTTGCCTATGTTATGGAATACAAGGATAATTTATATTTTAAAATGAAGTTTAAATAGTGTTATTACCGAAAATCGAGGTCTGCCAACGCTCAGCTGTAGCTAGACCTTCGGCAGACAAATTAATAAAGTGTGCGTTCATATAATTTTGTATCCATTTCATCGAATAAAACTACGTCATTTGGAAAAGTTTTGCGCCACTTACTTAATACCATGGATGATGGGAAATGCACGAATAAACTAAAGCTGACACATTTTGATAGGCATCTAGATAGTTTTTTATGCTAATGTCGAAACCAGGCCGACCAATTCCAAGCCTGTCTCTATTCTCATTTTTTTTTCTTCTTAAATCCTTAATATAGATTTAACATCGGGCTTACAACTGTTACTATTGCACCATTTCTTATAACATTTATCAATCTGGGGATTAATTAGGGACATTTTGTTTGTTAATATTGTATGTTAATAAAAAATGACATAACTCTTAAAAACACAAACTTTAAGATAATAAATATATATTTTTAATGTACTGAATAATAAAAATGTCTCTTTGTTAAAAGAAAGTGCATCCAAAATGTCCCCCCCCCCTTAAGTTGCAACTATTAAAAAAACTATAATAAAAATAAACGTGGGATGACAAGCAACCGAATAACATAGACTAATATTACCTAGCCTAAATGTGAGTGATGCGACATATTTGGTACACTGTTAAAAATCTGCCATAGTTACTCCACCGTTTTTATAGAATATCTCTACTCTGTCCAATGGAAACACCCCATAATATAGTTAAGTAACCATTTTCTATAAAAAAAATTAGAATGACTATAGACATTTTGCTGCAGATTTTTTACAGTGCATAACATTTGAGAAGTTGAGACGGTTCTGGACAAAAGCGAATAGAAAACCATCTCTGAGAGCCTAACATTATTGCCAAGCTAATGCTTGCTAAACTTGTAAACGAACTCGTCCAGGCGAGTATCACCAAGTTCTGGTATAAATAATTCCTAGGTTTGCCACAGTTTGTACAAACCCGTCTGTTTAAGCTAAGTCTGAACATCGTATGTAGTCAATCTAATACAAAAGTGCGCCATCAATACATAACCATTGCGCTTATATAAAATTTGAAAATATATACCTTTAAAATTTTACTATACAAAATGAGATAAATTGTGATAAATATTTGTCTAAAAAAACTATTGTAGGGGTCCGGGTAAATATTTTACTAAAACTGTATTCGAAAATCTAGATTAACTAGCCAGGAATTGCACTTTTTTGAAAGTTTCGCCATCCATTTGCGACATAAATTGCATTTAATTTTAAAATATAAATTATCTTTGTATTCGATAACATACATAAACATTAAAAATAATTACGATAAAAATACGTCTGCCACGTGTTTGGCATTTGTTGCGACAAGGCAGACCAAGATATTATTATAGTACTAAAGGAACTCAACATTTTCCATATTCTATTTTTCTTGTATTGCATAAGTTAGGTTAAGCCTCTTAAAATTCACCGGAATTGGCATTAATATTTGGCTTAGGCACCACTTCACTTCCGGCAGACACAGGTCATTAGATTCCCCTATTTCTATTAATACATAAAATATAGGGTTTTTTTTTCTTGTATTTGATAACATAGGGTTTTATGTCGTCGTTCCCTGGACTATTCGCAGATGAGGAGAATTAAAAGTAATCTTGCATGTTGGACATTTGGGGCCATTTGGTGCACAAGCATTGATTTATGATTGACTGTGGTGGTAAACGTGTGATACCATTTATTAAAGTGTTCTTGGCGAGATCAAGGATACAAAAATTTGTGAATAATTATGTAGTATAACTTGCAGGAATTACTCTGTATAATCAATATAAACTGCATAAAAAATAACAAGTAAATATATCAAAACTATTTATCAAACATGTGTTTAATAGATTATTTGAGGAAGAAATTAAAGTTTCAGATTTATAGAAATGAAGGTCTTCAAGTTAATTAAGTCTGTATTTTTGTTACTACGTAGTTCTTTTTTTATGCAGCATTAACATAGGTACACTTAATACACTTGGACTCCATGTTGCATGGATAGACGGCTGTTTATTTTCTTTATTTCTGAAAAAAAAAGAAAAAACTTAAAATACAATATTACATTTTGGAGAAAATATATTTTTAAAGAGTATGCAAAAGCATTTATTAAAACTAAATTTCTACTCTGGCATTTCTCCTAATTTAATATAAAAAACTAATATTTTATTTAAGTATATTGCGCTAAAATAATACTAATAAATCTATAATTTGTTGTCTGAATAAAAAAAAAAATGTAAATAAAAGGTAACTTCTAGAAATTAAAAAAAATAACATTTAACATTCTGTTGTATTCAATGTTTATAATAAACACTTTCAGTGTGATTTTTTAAAAATCATTATTATAATAAAATAAAGCAAACACATTTGTTGATGTAGAATCAAATATATTCCATAAAAAATCTTCCAATGTTTACATTTTCCGGAAAGATAAATTTTAAAAAATCCGCATACAATATTAAATTTTATGACAAGTAATAATTAGCTTATTAGGAAATTTCTTTATTAAAACAATTATTTGTATTGATTAGCAATTTTTTTTAACACATAAATTTTAGAACCCTTTAAAATTAAATAAAAATGTGTGTCATGAAATATTGTAAATATTCTCCTTTTCAATTCCCTTTCTAAGCTTAAAATCTTTAAACTTACAGTAAAATATTTCACTTACCTACTTTCTATAATATTTTTAGCTTTTCAAAAAAGACAATTATTATTAGATGTATTAAAAGTCACGGCACACATATTTAGAAAAAAAATAGCAGAAATGCTTCTATGGAAACCATTTCGCGCCGCAAGGTAGGAGATTTACCGATTCTAGCTGGCAAACATTATTTTTGGCGCCAATAGAGTCGCATCGCCATGAAATTGAAAAATGTTATTGATATGCACTATGTCATGTTCAGTATTGAAAATGAATTGCGTAGCAGTCATAATTCCATTACAGGGATATGCAAAAGAATTCCATTACATTACGGCCTATGGTGGAAAATCATTTACGGTGGTTTTTATTAATGTTTCATAATTTCAAACACATTTAAATTTATATACATATCTGTGAAGTGAATGATGATCGCTACCAAATAAAACTATTTCGGGTCTAAAAAGAAATTTCTTTATAAAATAAGTTATATAGGGGAGAGTAGCCTAATTTGGACCGCCGCTTTAATTGGACCGTTACCATTCTGTCGTTAATTACAGGAAGAGACGCGATCTACCGCTGAAATCCTACTCATCAGAATGACGTCACTCACTATTAGAAGATGCAACCGCCTACCACTTGTTGTTTTCAGACAATTTTAAAAAACCTAAAGTTAGCTGTTTTTATCTACTTTTTTCCTACTAAACGTAAGTGAATACTTTAAAACTAAGGTAAGTTGTTATGTTTTTATATACATATATAAATTCATCTGTTAATTGCGCATATTTCTCACGCGGCTTTGTTTGATTTCGTTTTTGTTCTTAGTCTTGAAATTATCTGTTTTAAAAAATGGCGCATTTGCCATAATTGGACAATTTAAAGTTGCTTAAATTGGACCAGATATGCGATCATAAATTTTGAAAATTAAGTAATGAATTTCGAGGACGGTGCACTTTGTACACTATTTTTTAATTTTTTTTATATTTTATAATGGTTCTCCATGCAAGTTTTTTTTTGGGGGGGGGAGGGGGGGGGGTTATATCTGGATTAATTTTTTACACAGTTTAGGCCTATATAAACAAAAAAAAATATTTTTACATGCTTATGCAATAAATTTTGTTTGCAATTTCTTTTATCTTGTATGTATTTGTTTTTATTTTCTTTGAATACATTATTCCTACTGCGTATTTGGTTTACAGAGTTGAATTCAAACATTTTCTTCCTGGAGGATATTTGCGATTCCCTGAGGAAGGGCAGAAAAAATAGCGTACTAGAGGGTACAATTACACTTTTTTGCCCTTAAAACTCATAAAACCTCAAACCTTCCGGGAGGAGGGAGGTGGATTCAATACTGTTGAATATATAATGTTTGCGTATAATTAATCGTAGCGTATTTTTCAATAGAGCATATTTTTTTTAAACACTTTTATAATATAATGTTTAAAATGTTCAAAAAGACACGGACAAGCTGTCTGAAAAAAAAAAAAACAGGTGACAGCAAAAGCTGTTAAAGATATAGGAAATAAAAAGGAGAGAGTAAGTTGTGAAGAAATTGACCTGCAATAAGGCTGTAGCTACAAATCCTCCCCAAAAGCCAAAAAATCATTAGAAATATTATATCCTTTGCTAAATTTAGTTTTAAAAAAGTACAGAGGGAGCCAAAAAAACAGTTGTGTTAACATCTTCGCCATATAAAGTAAACCTTGAAATGAAAAAACACAAAAAATCGACTAAAAGGAAGCTATCACAGCATAAAAGCAAATGGAACATCAAGTTTTAAAAAATAGGCGTAATGAAATTATGAAGGAAATGATGAAAGGGGAGAACTACAATCATAATGCAAAAAAAACTTGTGTTGCAAAAAAAAGTCTAATAATTCAGAATCTAAAAAGAAAAATCTAAATAGTGATGATTGGGTTTGCCTGATTTGTAAGAAAATAAAACAGCAGAAATGATTCAGTGTTCATATTGCCAAATACGGTTCCAAGTTGTGTGCGCTGTAAAAAAAAAAAATCAATAAACGAAATTCATGTGTAAGCTTTGCATCACTCCTTAAATGATATTCAAGTAACTGGCAATTAGTTTCATAATTTCTATTCTTAATTACTAATAACTTTGATTTATATTTTGAATACATTTTGATTTAAAACAATTACACATTTTCAGATATTTGATTTCATTATATTTCATTGCTGTTATTTTGTTTGATTGTTTCAGTAACCGTAAACTTTGCTTTTAATAAAATTAGTTATATTCCCTAGTCATTAAAACAACCTGATTTTATTTGGTCCAATTTAGGAGACTGGTGGTTCAACTTAGGCGACCAGTTGCTGAATTTGGACCACTTTTGACAAATTTTTCAAATTAAAATAAAATTTAAGATTTTCAAAAAGAAAATGATCTAAAGTTTTATTTAGTTAGTGGATGTATTGATTGACCCCGTGTAGTGATATTTTTCAGATATTCCAAAAATTAAGTGAGTTACACCTGAAAATATGCGAAGTGGTCCAAATTAGACTACTCTCCCCTATATTCCACAGATAAATAAGTTAAATAGTTTTAAATAAAAATTAGGGTATAAAATATTTTTATAACGCTCGATTAAAATTTCCAGTAGTCTCAGTGTTAAAAAGCTGTTTCAATTGCTTGTGTCACCAGTTTATAATTTAGAAACCATCAGCATTTTTTTAGCACAAAATGTAGAAAATGCACTATAACTTCACTTTTATTCACTCTCAATCTCTTTCGAATTGAGTATCTAAAAATAGAAATGATGCTCCCAAATACGTCTAAGATGTCCAGCAGTGCGATTCCAAGCCAACATCCCATAAAACCACCGATTGAGCTAATCACGTCAACTGTCTGCAATAAAAAATAAATTGATTTTAATAAGAGCAGTACATAAATAAAAATAAAGATTTGCTAAAAGATGTTAAGAATGCAAAATTTATCACAACATTTTTTTTTTCTTCTAAATATGAACCTTTTCCAAACAAGTGCATAAAGATTAAGTTTTAAAATTTAAATTTAACTCATTTAAATACAAAATAAATTTAGAAAATGTAACATGGTTTACATCCCAAAATGTTTTAGCGTAATAAAACACATAGAAAAATAAATAAATAAGCCAATAGAAGCATTTATATATGAGAAAGAAATTAAATACTGAAATAAAATGTATTTTTAACACGCTTTTTTTTTTAATTTATTTTTTCTAAAAAAATGAATTTAATTCCTATTCTGTAGGATAGACAGATTTCCAACGTAAAACGTAAGACGAAGATAGCTGCTACGAACGCGAAATTCTGTGGGCTTGCTAGACCATCAAATAAATCTAAAACATGCATAGTATACAACCAAACCCTCCTTACCATCTATATGACCTGTTCAGCGTTCAATAAAACTTTTCTAAAAAAATAGTAAAAGGCAATGAAACTACGAGTTGCCGATAATGGACAGCTCTACTTTCCGGAAAATTTACCAGAATACGCAGTAAAGAGCGATTTCAGGTTAGAGAGGTTGTATGGCATACCGAACTACTCTTTGTGTACAGAAAGCCTGCTCTTAGTTAAGGGGTCTCAGGACTCTTAAAATTGGAAAAAATAAAAAAAAAAGACCATTTTCAGCATTTAATATCGTAAAATGTAATTTCGTTTAAGACACAATTTTAATTGAAATGAAATATCTGAGTATGTTCTTTCATTTCATGTATTTAAAAAAATTATAAGATGCAGATATTAAAATTATTCCAGAGAGAAACATTCGCCTTGCATACAATATTACAAATGAAAATCAAATTTTAAAGTAATTGCTTAAAAGGCGCAAGTCCAACATAGTGAAAAATATTCCAAGCCGGGACTCGAACCCGAGCCATCAGTATAGCGCACTGACGTTCTACCGACTAAACCACTTGGAACGATACCTAGCTCGGAAAATTTCTCACTATTATATGTTGGCAAGGCTACAAACGCAGAACAAGATGGAATATTTATCGTGAGTCACCGACCAGGGACAAACACGAAACATAATTAAATCCAGCATCGATAGAAACTATATTAATACATGGAAATTATTCCAGAGAGAAACATTCGCCTTGCATACAATATTACAAATGAAAATCAAATTTTAAAGTAACTGCTTAAAAGGCGCAAAGGCCAACATAGTGAAAAAGATTCCAAGCCGGGACTCGAACCCGGGTCATCAGTATAGCGCACTGAGGTTCCGAGCTAGGTATCGTTCCAAGTGGTTTAGTCGGTAGAACGTCAGTGCGCTATACTGACGGCCCGGGTTTGAGTCCCGGCTTGGAATCTTTTTCAACTATGTTGGCCTTTGCGCCTTTTAAGCAATTACTTTAAAATTTTATTTTCATTTGTAATATTGTATGCAAGGCGAATGTTTCTCTCTGGAATAATTTCCATGTATTAATATAGTTTCTATCGATGCTGGATTTAATTATGTTTCGTGTTTGTCCCTGGTCGGTGACTCACGATAAATATTCCATCTTGTTCTGCGTTTGTAGCCTTGCCAACACATAATAGTGAGAAATTTTCCGAGCTAGGTATCGTTCCAAGTGGTTTAGTCGGTAGAACGTCAGTGCGCTATACTGATGGCCCGGGTTCGAGTCCCGGCTTGGAATCGTTTTCACTATGTTGGCCTTTGCGCCTTTTAAGCAATTACTTTAAAATTTGATTTTCATTTGTAATATAAGATGCAGAATTAGCATTGACAAGGGGCTCCAAACTGTTAGACATTTGACGAGCAAAAAATCGGCATAAGAGCTTACGCGCACGATTACACAATAAGTATTTCAACTAGAATGAAAATTTTGGTGCCTACTTATGCTTAAGATTGTAATAATTACCCTGAACCTAAATAAATTTGGATTTAAAGCTTTTTTATATTTTTAATACAAAGTTGTATTGAGCTAATGCAACATTAAGAAAAATTCAACAGTATAATAACCTAAAAAAATATTTTTTCGAACAATAAAAAGGAAATTTTAGATTCAGTTTATACAAACTAACATGATACATATGTTTTGAAAATTTCATGAAAAAATATTCATAAGTTTTTGAGATATCGTGCGCGTTATGCCCAAAAACGTCATTTGGAGAAAAATGGCTTCAAAGTTTCCGAAACGACGCTTCAGCTATTGAACGTATATAAATGTAAAAGTCATAACTTCAGTTCTAATTGGAATTTCAAGGAAACAATTATATCAAAAGGTTTAGAAAAAATAGGAGTTTAACATCTAAAAAAATTAAAATTTCGAAAATTTTAAAACTTTAAGAGTCCTGAGACCCCTTAAACCATGTATTCTTCGCAATCGTCCATTCCACCTTCCAGCAGAATCGTGGGAGTACACAGCTAAAAGTGAATGCCAATTAGGATCAGTGTTTTTGTCGTACAAAAAGCAGAGAGTATACGCTAGACTCATAGACGTTCTTGGTTAAGGTATACACTATAGCTTTATTTCAGAATGGGAGGGTATACGGAGCTACTTTAAAAAATCCAGAAGGTGTACGGCGTATACCCGCGTAAACCCTCCACTACATCCTGATTAGGATAGCCTTAAAGAGTCTTATAGAAAAGAGGACTTGCGCAGAACAGACTGGAAAATCCAAGTGATAGCTGAACTACGAACCGGAAAACTAAGACAGGGATAGGTACAAGAAATTTGAAAAATCCAGTGATAGATAGAGAACCAAAGTATAATAACTGGGAATCGCATCAAATTTCTTATGTAACATATATATGAAGAAAAATCGTTTGGGGAAAAGAATGTCACATTTAACAAAAAATTTCGATTTATATTTACATATTGGGGTTATTTCACTAAAATAGTGCTAAAAATGTGATGCTTACGCTATTAACTATACCAAAAGCTTACTCTATTTTAAATGCTCTTTTACCTGCAGAATTACAAACTTCATAAGCAAAAAACTCGACACTAATTGTGACATAATTATGGCGTCTAAATCCTACAGTTAGAATAATTTATGTTTAAATAATTGTTAATGGGATATTAGAAAAAAATATCTAGATATTATTTACACATTTTCATTTTTATTTATTTTTGGTCTATAATAAAGCAACTAGTTTTCTTTCAGATCTAAGCAGAATTTTACTCGCCAATCATTTAAGCGAAATTTATATAAAGACATTTCAACAGACGCGTTTAATAAAAAAAAAAATCCCTATCGGCTCGGCCAACAGGCGGAGATAGATTTCGAAGCTAAGTACTAATTTCTCCAACAAAAACTAAATCAAGATTAAAGATAAATCACTTTATCAATTTTATTTGGCCGCTTTCGACGAATTTTTAATTTCACTTTTCTGTCAGAGTTCGTTTTATCAAAATCATATTAAGTCGGTATTACAAAAAAAAAAAAAAAAAAAAAAAATATATATATATATATATATATATATATATTTCCCCACTGAGCAACTTGAAATTTTCTGATATATTTTTAAAAGTAAAAACATGAAACTTTCTGACGTTCTTTTTTGAAGAGATTTAAAAGCGACCTGTGTTTTTATTTTTCGTTCAATTAATTAGAACTTGATTTACAATTATTTTCTCAGTACGACCATTTTTTTTTCGTTCACAGCACTATCGCTGCGGGAAGAATGTCCAATTTGACAGCATTTTTTGATATATATTATGCCTTTATCAAAAAATCGACCAATACAGCACTTCATATAGTTTCTGAATAAAAGAAGCTGCCAATTGGATGCGTTTGAGAGCAAAAACGAATTTAAAAATGAGTCAGAAAATAAGCCGTTTGGATTTGAATATATCTTTAATACGATAATTTTTTCGTCAACCCCTATTTTTGTGTAATTTTTTTTTACTGCAAAAGTTCATCCTATCAAAAACTTGTCAATATGAAAGTTGTAGATAATATTGATAAAATGTATAATAAATTTAAGCGGATTGGATATCTTGTGAACTGACAAAGTTATGAACTGTTTTCTTCTTCAACCCCCCCCTCCCCTTTTTTTTCTTTTTTAGTAAGAGTTGGTCCTATCAAAAACGTGTCAGTAGATATATTAAGAAGTATATATTAAGAAGATTTATAATAAGTTTAAGTGAATTTGATATCTTAAGACTTGACGAAGTTATGTTTTTTTTTCTCCCTAAAACCCTATTTTTTGCGTCACTTGTGGTCATTTTTAATTTTATCAAACATCTGCGATACATAAATTTTTAGCCCTTTTCCTAGAAGTAATAATAACTTTAAACTGATTTGATATGTATTATAATTAAGAAGTTATGGGTTTTTTCGATTTTCATAAAACCCCTCTCTATTTCCATCCCCTTGGTCCGATTTTGCCCATTAATGAACTTGATCGAGATTTTCAACCCCTTGATTTTCTGTATCAGTTTGGAAGAGATTTGTGCAAAATTACGGAAGTTATAGTGTCCATAAAAAGTGATATATATATAGATAGATAGATAGATAGATAGATAGATAGATAGACAGACAGATAGATAGATAGATAGATAAAGTTTTATACAGAGGTTGGTTTTGGGTTCTAGGGGCATAATCGGTGTAGATATGAAAAAAAGTTTCAGAAATTCCAACATAGGAGCTGCCGCAATAGATAGTATTTCATACGAAATCTACCTAAAAAAGCATATGGAACTTTGACACAAGGAGTTATAATGTTGTTTCCCTTAACAATACTCTACGTTAATACAAAGTTTATTTACAGTATGACATAACTTGGAAAGATCTTATAGATGATAAAGAGATCTTTCAGACAACAAACTGGAAAATCAGTAGGATAGCTAAATTACCAAGTTGAAATCTAAAACAGGGATTTGAGCAAAAAATAGGGAAAACCCAGCGATAGAAAGACCACCATGTTTTGTTAAATTGCAAATAATATACTAATGAATGATTTACAATATGATCTAAGATTCACAATGGTAATCCAGGCAAAAAAGTTTTTTTTCCGCATTTCATGCATAAATTGAGTCGGGTGCTGATGATTTTCCATTATGCCTCAGCACTAATACAACGTGTGCATAAAAGTAACTTTAGCAATGCTGGATATTTTTTTTTTAATTGTCTTAATCTTATAAATAAGAATTAATTATATCACTTTTTTTACTCTAACGTAAAAAATCTTTGAAGCAACTAAGTAACAGTAACTTAAGAAATTTTTTTAACAAAATTAGTGTCATATGTTATATCATCATGGTAAGAAGGAGTATTTTAAAGAAAAACTTCGTCAATGTTTTAACAATTGTATCCACTAGCTGGAGGCTTAACAAGAGTCATCAGCTTGGATTGTTTTGAGACCATTTAGGTGGAAGTGTGAATAAAACTAGAAGTATAAATGTATTGATCTTGGTTGATTGCAATTCAGATATTCCAGCTTGCATCGAGCAGTGAAATTACGGATTTCAAATCCATTCACAAATCCACCCTCCAACGCAAGATTTGGGAATTATTTCACATAAACTCTCTTCGATATTGGTTAATAAGAATTCGTCCCATTTAAAAATTATTTTGAAAATGAAATAAATTATTGTATTGAATGCGGAATTTAAACGGAAAAAAATATCGAGTAAGCGCGCACCAGTGTGTGTAAATCTCATGGAACACTTTAGTAATGTTGTATAGAGACATTGTAGAGTTGACGCTCTCACCAGCACTTGTTACTTTCTTCTACCTTTACAAGAAGAAAGCATTAGATTCGTGAAAAAAAATTACTTCCAGTTTTTGATGGATTTTTACGTTTTAGAAGGTTCTGAACATGATTTGATGGTTTTTAGAAAATATCTGTCTGTGAGCCTGCCTGTCACTCTGTATGTATGTGACAACAATTTTGTGGACGCTCTATCTCAAGAAGTAATGCACTGAATTTCAAAAACTTTAGATTCAGTTAAACCTTTATATAAACTGGTTTTGATTAATTTTTTGGAGTATATCACACAACAGGTGGCACTGCAATTTTCTCGATTTTCGCAATTGCTTTATCTAACGAACTAACAGACGTATATTCATAAAACTTCAGATTCAGTTACAACTTAACTTAAGTTGTTGCTTATTACGTTTTGGTCATATCGCCCAACAGGTGGCGCAACTTAGCTGCAATTTTTTACGATTTCAGCATTAACTCTATCTCAAGAACTAAAATACGGAATTTATAAAAACGTTACATTTCGTTAGAGCTTGATATAAACTGGTGCTGATTATTTTTGGTGTATATTGCCTAACAGGTGTCTCTGCTGTGCTGCATTTTGTACAATTTCCGGAAAAGCTCTATCTCAAGAACTATTGCACGGGTATTCATCACACTTCAGATTCATTTAGACGTTTACGTAAGCTGTTACTGGTTAGGTTTTGGTATAAATCGCACAACAGGTGGCGCTGCTATGCTGAATTGTTCACGATTTTCACAAAAGCTATATCTCAAAAACTAATGCACGCAATTTAATCAAACTTAGTATTCTGTTAAATTTTCACGTAAATAGATCCTCATTAGACTTGGGTGTATATTGAACAACAGATGTTTATTTTATGCTCTTTGTGTTGGAAATTTTGGTTGTAGACATCTAAGAGGGTGTTTTCCGTAATTAAATGATTCTTTTTAAACAATGCGAGACATATATCTGCTTGTTAAATGCCTCCAATTAAACGAACCTATATACCTATGCAATCCTCATGATGGGAATAGATTGTCATTTAACTTTGGTACAGTGATAGCGATTTTTGAATTATTAACATGTATGCGATAGAAGAAAGTTTTGGGATTGGCGCATCCGACTAGTGTTTTAGTGAATATGTCTTACATTGCGTCTCTTTACACCACTCTCGAAAGACTCTGCATGTAATTTATTCATCTGACTCTAGTACACATTTACCACACTTCTTCTTAATGAAAAGAGTGTACTAAAGCTTTACTATTTAAATGAGAATTTTGTGCACCTAACGCCACTATTTGCAAATTTTGTAATTACTTTTTAATTATTTAACAAGCCTGTTCTTACATGTTCTTACTGTTAGCCACAGTAAGTAGCCAATTTTGTCAGATTGTTGACCGGATTCATATTTTTATTCCAGGCAAAATTGAAAACTATGCAACAATTGTTCCGCAACATTTAATGGAATAATGGTAAATATTTTTAGCCTGGTGTGCAAGTTTTGATGTAAATCTGTATTACATGGCTGTAAATATGCGATTTTGATTTTCTTTAAACTTCACGAATTTTATTAAATGTTCATGATGCAAATCAAATGCATTTTAAAGCTCAAAATTGTTATTGTCCCTTAGTTATTATATTTATCATATAATAAACGTAAAATAAAAAATGTAATAAGTATAAAGCTTCTTGTAATTCATGTTATAATAAGAATCTGTAAGCAATGGAAATATTATACTATGTTAGTTTTGCTTCATTCAATCAAATACACAAGTTTATTTTCACCCATTCACTTGTGCCTGTTTTGTTGGATTCAATCACCATTTTGAAGAATATCTTTGATTAGAAAACGTATTATTTTATTTTTTTCCCATTTACACTTGAGAAAAAAGAGAATTTTACGGTTTTTGGAAACGGAACTTAGATTTCTCAATAAAATACATGGATATATTTTGAATTTGGATATGAAGCGAAAGTTTTTCTAACCAAGCACTATTATGCCCGATAGAGGTGCTACAAGAATTTTAATATAAATGATGTAGAAGAAATATTGATTATTCAAACTGGAGACCAAATAATTATATAAATAATCACTTTGAATTGTTTAAATCTTATTATGTGTTTTTTTCCGAGACCCTCTATTTCTTGAAAAGTTTGAAACTGATGCTGTCAAGAAATTAGAAAAATAATCGTGCTCTGAGGCATGTATGTAGAATTAATAAATTTAAATTATTTTCACGCACAAAACTTGTAACAATATCTTAAGTTATGCAGAACTATATCTAGCCTATATAGGTAAAATACTAACTAAACGAATATGAGAAAAAAAATTATAAAACGAATTTGTGAAACAATTTTATGAAACGATTAATTCGGATATATGAAACGGATATACAGTATGCCCACTAAAGTCCCTTGCCACCCTCTTAACTTCGAAATGGCTGCTGCTATATTCATAAAAGTGGTGTCTATGTATAGTAAAGTAGCCATGCGCGACTGAATAAAACCGCCTACGGCGCCACCTGGTGGAAGTATGCGGAGTTAGCATTCCTATCTCGAAAACGGAAAGAGATGAGAAAAAAAAATGATTTAAAAATTTGTAGAGCATCATCAATTTATTACGAAAAGACACCTTGTGGACATCAATGCAAAGAATAGAACGGTAAAGCGCGGATTTTGTTTCGTGATTTCCTTCACTGTGACGTCACGAAACTTGAACGGAAGGATAAATGATTATCTTTCGGACAAATATGCATCCGAATGTGTATTGCAGCTGACGGTGACAAGGACGGTGACGGTGTGTAGGAAATCACGAAAAAACAAATGCGCATTTTAACCTATCTATTCTTCGCATACCCTTTTTTATTCGTATAAAATTCGTATTATTCTTCGCTTTAACAGTTTTCCACCAGCTGGCGCCGTAGGCGGTTTCATTCTAGAGACACTACAACCTTTGGTAAAAGAAACGTCACGAGATCAAGCACGCGTGCTCTGAGAAATAAAGTGGAGGGAGGAAGAAATAGTCATGCAAACCTGATTTTCCATGCTTGGCGCTTCCTTGCCCTTTGGATACTTTTATTATTATTATCATTATTATTTTAATGCACGTTCATGAGAAACGAACGGGGTAAACAAAACAATTTTTCTTCTTTTTTAGGTCGAATCCACATATTATAAATCGAGCATTCATTTCAGTTTTTGTCTTTATTATGAAAAAAGCTGCTCTAAGTGAAATTTTTTTACTCAAACGCATTTAATATTTAATTTAAATTGGTTATTTAGAATACAAGAATAAATATCTATTTATTGACTTTCTTATTAGACTTTTTTTTTAAAGTACGCTAAATCAAATTACTCAACTCATCGAATTGAATCATTGAAATCATACATTTCTGTACTATATCACAATACATTTTTAAAGTAAAAGAAAAAAAAAACTATCCATGCTCTCAAGCAAATTTTTAATCAATAACACTTTCTAACATTTCTTCGCTTGCGGGAGGAGTGGGGGGTGTATGGTTTATCGTTAATTTGTTATTTATTTTTAACATTTTAGTTAAAATAATGATAATTATTTTACTATAAACATAACTTCTTTAAGCACACAAAACATTTATTTAGACAATCACATAACAGCCACTACGAATACACATATCCAGACCATAATCACCATATAAAACTTATCGTCGAACATCTCACGTTTTTCGTCTGAACAAAAATTAATTAAATACGTGGAGTAAGGAAAAAAATATCTATTGTCCAAGAGTTTATCTTTTGAAAAATAATTTAAATAGTGCCATGCGACTTTACTTACAAATCCCTCCTTTCGCATGTCAATAATCCTCAGTAATTCCGAGACTTGTAATATGTTTTTTCATGACATCATAGCTTCTTAGTTAATATTCTTAGTCATTATATCTGCTTCCAGTTCAGACGAATTTACATATTTTGTTTCAATTTCTCCTTTCGCTCTTTCGTCTTTTACAAAATGATATTTTCTACCTATATGTTTGTTGCGATCATTCACTCTTGGGTTTTTAATCCAATCAATTACAGATTAACTATCAGTACTGATTCTATTGGACGCTTCAGCATTTCTTCCTGGTTTAACTCTTCCAAGTGACCCATTAACCATTTTCCTTCACAAACAGCATCACATAAACATAAAAGTTCAGATTTCATTGTAGAAAGCGCAACCAGTTTCTGTTTATTACTTTTCCATTCAATTAGTGATTCTCCTATCTTTACAATATATCCACCAAATGATTTTGAATACCGTGTAGTACACCAGGTAGCATCAGAACAAAGTGATAATTGGCCCTTTTTATTTTTAATTAGAAGTTTGTAGTTTTTATTGCCTTGAATGTACAGCAAAACTCTCTTCACTGCTTGTAAATGAATTTCTCTAGGATCTTTTGAATGTTGAGACAAATTACTTAAAGTGAAAGCTAAATCTGGCCTTTTTCCTCTTACTAGATATCCTATACTTCCAAGCATTTCTAGATATAATGTTTTATCAATTTTATTTTCCCTTTCATATTAATCTAATTTTATTCCAGAAACACCAGGGGTTTTCACACTTTTACAGTTTTCCATATCAAATCTTTCTAAGATCTTTTCTGCATACTTAGCTTGCCCTAGCAAAAATTCTCCATTATTTTCCTCAATATCAATACCAAGGAATTTAATGTTTTTCTTCAGCTCTTTAATTTTTGCTTCTTTATTCAATTTTTGTATCAATTTATTTATTAATTCTTCTGATTCACTAACGATTATTCCATCATCGACATATATTCCAACTGCAATAAATTTATTATCATTTTTATTAAAAAACACACATGGATCTGCTTTGCATGGCTGTAACCCAATTTTATCAAATATATTAACTAATTTTTCATACCAGCATCTTCCTGCTTCTGGCAACCCATATAAATTTCCTGTTACAAATAATATTTTCCCTCCTTCAATTTGTAGACCTTCAGGCGGATTCATATAAATTGCAGTTTCTAGATATACATTCAGATATGCTGTTTCTATGTTGAAAAATCTAGTTTTGTAACCTTTCATCGCTGCGATTGCCAACAAAGTTCTAAATGATTCAGTTTTCATTACAGGACTATACGATTCTTGATAATTTGTTCCAAATGTAAGTCTTGATCCGTCGGCTACTAATATTGCTTTATATTTTACATCTTCGCCGTTTTCTTTTACAGTAAAAATCCATTTGCTTCTCAGTGCCTTCACATCTTTTGGTTTGTCAACAACTTTGTGGTCGCCCCTCCAGGTGGTTCCGACCCGACCCCTTGAGTGGGGGAGGTGACCGGAAGTTCGGCAGAGTTCGTTGTGTACGAATGCGAGGGGGCCGGATGGGGACGAATCGCCACCTCCTCGAGAGGCTCATCTCCGACAGGCGTTGAGCACGGTGGCCACGGTTAACGGACGTTGTGCATAGGGCCGTAGCCCGCTTCGGTGGGCCGTCGAAAGTGCGGTCCTCCGGCACCCGGGTTCTCTGGGCAAGCCGGGTAGCGACGCTCCATAGGTCGATCCCGGTGCCGGTCTAAGGGCCGGACGGTGTCGCCGGGCAAAGACTAGCTAAGGCGATAGGAACCCATCCACCAATTGACTAAGAGGGAGCCTGAAGTATGAGTGAGGGCTTTGTAGTGGAAAGTCCTCGGTGCTCGCTAGTGACGACGGGGCTCGCGGGAACGCCATGCAGGGACTCCCGGAGCAACCGAAGGGCGAGGGTTTCGGACAGCGCCCAGGTTACTTTATGACTTGGGTGGCTCATCCCTCCGAGGACCTCAGCTGGAGCAGTTGGGAGCCGACCCTAAGGGTGGTAGGGTTTGGCGGTGCCCCCGTTGACCAAGGAGTGGTCGCGTGGGGAGGCCAGTATGGTTCTGGTTGCTCCATGTCGTGCCGTGACCCATGGGAGGGGGTCGGCCGGCAGGTCCACCATCGAACACTATTCCCGCAGGGAAACGGGCCGGAGGCTCGCCGGTAACGCGGCGGCTCATCGTGCCTAAGGTGAACTCTTGGTCCAATCCAGGTCCTCCGTGTGTATGCGGTACCGGAGTTTTCCTCGCCTGGTGATGAGGACCTAGAGGTGTCTCCACCTAACTTTCGAACGCACTAACAAAGGTAGCGGTCGGTCACTGCACGGGGTCAGGGGCCTTCGGGCCTGGGTACCCTCGACGGCCGTGAGGTAAGGTAGTGGCGGGCGGGCTTCTGTCGGCCTCCGCTGGCTTCTCTGTTCTAGGATGGGGTCGAGTAGGTGGGGGCTGGCGGGACTCCGTTCCGTCCGATCCCCTAGCGAGGCGGAGCCTATTCCGTCTAGGTGGAGCTTTCCGTGCCCGCCTGGGGTCGCTAACGGTACCTAGTCTGGGCCAACTGGTTCCCGGCGTGATCCACGAGGGGTTCCGTCGGTTGAGCCGGGTGGCTTGGGCGAAAAGACAGGAGCTGGGTCGCTTTACGGCCGGGGGGACTTTCCCCGTCCTCCCTGGTTTTCAAGCTAGGGGCTCTTCAATAACTTTCCTATCGGCTGGCCCACAAAAATGTCTCTGCCGGAAAATGGTATCTGATCTTGAGGGCCTTCCGTAAATTAATTTCGGGTCGGGAAGCCTCGGTTCAGTCCGTGGGCCCAGCGTCTTTATAGGCGTCTGGTTCCTGCGATGGCTTGCGGGGTCTACCGGCTCGAGTAACCAAGTTTAGGGACCGCTTGGTTTTTCTAGCTGGGTGGTGAGGACTATCGTAGCGATTGTTCACCAACTTGGGAATAGCCGGCGTGAAGTGCGCTGGGCAGTGCGTCGGCCTGACCGGAGTTTGCGTGGGGTTCTGCTCTGTTGGAGCTTGTCTGGCGGCGACCTTCGGGAGGCGCCGCGGGGCCTGCTTCACGGGTGGTTCCTTGCGTAGACAAATGGGCCTGAAAAGGGCCTAGTACCGGAAGATGGACCCCCATCTTGTCAACAACTTTCCACGTTTTGTGTTCTTCTAACGAGTATAATTCCTTTTTGATTGCTTCTATCCATTTGTCCTTATCTTTAGAATTTAATACATCTTTGTAATTCTTTGGAACTTCCTCGTGCTTTGCTAAATACTTTGGATTCGGTTTCCTAATTCGTGATGATCTTCTAGGTTCTTCAAACAGCTTATTCTCATTAGTTTCTTTTTCTTTCTGTTCCTAATTTTCATTAATTATATCATTTACTTCATATTCTTCTGTCACAGAATCATTCAAATTATTTGACAACGCAATTGTTTCCTTTTTCTGATTTAATTCTTCATCATTTTCATCGGAATTATTATCTCTTTGTTCATCTATTACATTTTTATTATTGGTGATGTTGATGTATTCAAATTCATCAGTCATTTCTTCCTTGTTAGCTACATGTTCGTATCCCATTTTTTCTTCTATAAATACTACATCTCTGCTTTCACGTATTCACTTTTCCTTTAAATCGTACAATCTGTATGCTCGCCGATCTCTTGAATATCCGATAAACACTGCTGGTTTTGCTCTTACATCAAATTTCTTTTTATTGATATCATCGTTGCGATAAAAAGCTTTACATCCACATATTCTCATATGCTTTACTGTTGGTTTATTATTAGATCATAATTCTAACGGCGTTTTCTTTCTCGAAGCTGTTGGAGTAACATTATGTATATAAGCAGCTGTTGATACTGCTTCGGCCCAAAAGGATAAAGGTAGTTTTGCTTCTATTAGCAATGTTCTTGCAGTAGTAATAACAGTTCGATTTGCTCTTTCTGCAATCCCGTTACTTTGTGGACTATGAATCGTGGTTCTTTCATTTTTTATGCCCTTCCTTTTATAATAATTCACGAGCTCTTCGTTAGTAAATTCACCACCATTGTCTGATCTATCCGCTTTTACTTTCTTGCCGGTTTCATTTTCTCTTCTCTCTATTATATTTATAATTCTTTCTTTTGATTCATCTTTATTCCTTAAAAAATCTACAAAATATCTTCTACTATATTCATCTACTACCATTAGCATGTATTTACTCCCTCCCAATGAGTGTACTTTCATTGGTCCACATAAATCAACATGTAATCTTTCTAAAATGCGTGTTGTTCCTTCTATCACGTGATTAAATGGTGTTCTTGTCAATTTTCCTTGAATACATATTTCGCATTTTGTTTCTTCACCATTCATCTTTTCTAATCCCCTTACAATATTTTCTCTTGACATTCTTTGTAAGTATACATAATTTATATGCCCAAGTCTTCTATGCCACATTTCTTTTTTTGATTCATTTGTCTGTAAACAAGATTCATTTCTGTTTTCATCTGTTTCTCGCAAAGCAAAGTTTATTTTAATTGTATTATCTTCGAATCCCAGACAACAAAATATATCGAAATGAATTAGGCCGTTTATCCGAATTACCGGCCAAATATCGGTAATTGCCCACTGACATTATTATGATGTGAGTAGATCATACACTGTTCCAGTAGTCCAATGCTGGTATCGACACGAAATCGCACTAACTGATAGATTTGAAATGTTAATATTTACTCAGAAAATAACATCGGCAGACATTCCAGGGGCGATTAATGCCCGACAATGTGTGCCTCCTCACCAATACCTCCTTCAGTTTCAGCGTATTTCCGAATCACGTGACTGCCCACTCCCTTTCAAGGTCTTTCTCACCCACCTTATCCAACCCCTCAAGGTTTTGTTTCTCTTTTTATGTTGCAAGCAAGGTCATTTTTAACCAGACAGAGAAGGGATACGGGAATGAGAGGACGTTTTGTAAAGTGAGAGAGTGAGTATAAATTTCTAAGCATTTTCTTCAAAAGTTAGCAATTTTTCATCTTTCAAAAATAAACGATCGCTCGATATATACCGTAAATATATATAGAAATTAGAAGGAGAGTGCACCCTTTTTATGAATTACGAATAGTTACTCATAATTAAAAATCTCCTTTAAAAAAAGAAAAAAGTGAATTATATACTTGATGCAAAGACTAGATTGTTTTTATGATTTATATGAATAAATTAAAAATAAAGAATATTTAATAATAAAATTAAAACATTAAATAATTATTTGCGTTTTTTTTTTCGTTTTTTCTTTCTTTCTTTAAGTGAGGATTAGGGGAAGTATGGAAATCTGGAAATATTACCTTAAGGAATAGCCTACTTGAATGAGATGTTATAATATAAATCCTGAATACTTTTTACCTTGCAAAGACTGTAATAAGGGGGGGAGTAAGAAAAACATAGAATGAGAGAATTTAATTTCTTTATTTTTTTCGGGATTTATGAAAAATTATTATCAATAAATTTTTATGCGTTGCAGGAAATAAAATAATGCTTTCTTTTATAAATTAAATGCATTTCAGAAAACGTGAAACATTTTAGTTTATTAATAGTGTATTATTCGTTTAGACCTAATTAAAGTTTTAATGTTCGAAATTATTCTGATAATAATAATAAAAAAATTCTTTCAACATGTCTCTTAAAAATGCGATGCTAAACTTATTATTTCAACTCAGCAATTATTTATCCCTACTTTAAAAACGCATTTATTGCAAATAATATTTTTAATATTTAATATTCAAAATTTTAGCTATTATCTACATACTTTATTTGAATTTATTCATTTAAATCGCCTAAAATAACCTAGTTCTTATACCCTAGTATTTAAAGTGTACAACAGTGTATTTCATTACGTTTTACTTATCAAAATATTATTTAAGTATGACTGACCATTCATAATTCATAAAAAACTGTAAAAAAAGCTTCTCCTAATATTAAGACTTATTTTGCAACATTTGTCGGGCTGTCATTTTTTTTTTTTAGATGAGAGTTTGCTAATTTGTGTAGAAAAGTTGCTAAGCAATTTATATTCACCAAAAATAACTTTTACGTGTATTACTTAAAATTAATTTCAAAGTCATAGATTAATAATTCACATGAAAATAAATGTTATATATTTCTTTATAAATTACTTGTAATACAAAGTGCACTTTTAAATTGTATGATTTTCACAGCTAGTATACCACGAAAACAAGAGGGCAAAAACATTGGTGGGGGGATAGAAAATAATAATAAAAAAAAAAAACCAGGCTGAACTCAGTAGTCAAAAAAACGTCGACAATATGTCCAAAATCTATGCACAACATATCAGGATCATACGATCCTCAGATCGTTTGCCGTGCGGCCAAAATGCCTTTACTGCCGATCTCAGCATATGAGGTCGACTGGGCTAAAAATAGTCACATTAGGACATGCGGTGGAGGTTCGGCCAGGGGTTATTTGCTGTTTGGGATGTTCCTTTAGCTATTAATTCGCCTGTATTCGTTTCATAAATGGCTGCTCCTTCATTATCAAATATCACATATTTTCCTTTTCTGACTAAACTTGGAACTGACATCAAATTTTCTCTTAAATTAGGTACGCAAAGAACCTCTGTAAGCGTTATTTTTGTTTCGCCAAATTCCTGATCATAAGCCGTAACATGAACATTTTCACGATATTTCGCTTGTATTGATCGCTCGCTGTCAGCAGTTGCAATTTCTATATCTTCAGGTTTTCTTTCTACAACAATATCTTCTTTATGCGTCATATGCGAAGTGCATGCTGAATCTAACATCCAGGTTATTTCCCTATTATTTTCAGATTCTGTACACTCATTTCTATTGAATTCATTTGACTGCAATGCATATTCACTTGTAAAACATGTATATTCTTTTGCCTTCTTGTTTGAAACATTATTATTCTTATTATAATTCTTATTATTGCGTGAGTATTCTCTTACATCTTGAACTTTATTACTATAATAATTTTGAAAATTTCTCTTCGGCGAATATTCCCTATTGTTTCGCGAGTGTGTCACATTCTATTTACTATAAAAATTCCGTGCTATATGATTTGACTTTCCACAAGCATAACATAAAACCTTTTTCTTTTCATTAGCCCTCAATGCTTTAGACTCGTTTTCGCAAAACCTATCAAATTTTCTTTCATATCTCAACAATGTTTCTCGCATTACTTCATAAGTTACATTTGGGTTTGATGATATCGCAGTTGTTACTTCGCTATATTCCTTTGGGAGCCCTTCTATAATAAATCCTATTAATTCGCATTCATCAATTTCTGTACCCAATTCTAATATTTCATTAGCTATCCCTTGAGCTCTTATCAAATATTCTTCGATCGTTTCTCTCTCGTTTTTCTCTATTCTCGCAAGATTAATTTTTGATTGAATTCTTCTCTGATTTCCAATTCCCGCATAACGCTTTTTCAGTAATTGTCATAAATCCTTAGCTTTTTTAATCCCTCTAACAGCCATCATTTGTTCTGCCGACAACGTCAATATAATTATACCGTAAACTTCATCATTCTTTTCTAACCATGTTTTATGTGCTTTTAAACTATCGGGATCTCCTTCATTTTTTACCGGTTCATCATTTTCGATAACATCAAATAAATGTTTTGATTCAATCAAAGCTTCAACTCGCATACTCCATAATGTATAGTTTTTACTTGTTAACGGTTCTATTCTAGGAATTTCAAACATATTGGATTCACACATAGTTAAAATACTTTATCTTCCAAACAATTTTTAAATGCATATGAATTTCTTACCTCTTAAAATTTTCCTATTGGCGGTTAGTCCAATAGAACAAATTTTTATCTTGCATTAGGACTATTTTCGATACAATTCGTATTTATTTATTATTCTTATTTGTGCAATCAACATAGAAAATTCGCTTTTTAAAACCACTGCGCCGATACCAAATTGTTATTTATTTTTAACATTTTAGTTAAAATAATGATAATTATTTTACTATAAACATAACTTCTTTAAGCACACAAAACATTTATTTAGACAATCACATAACAGCCACTACGAATACACATATCCAGACCATAATCACCATATAAAACTCATCGTCGAACATCTCACGTTTTTCATCTGAACAAAAATTAATTAAAAATGGAGTAAGGAAAAAAAGTCTATTGTCCAAGAGTTTATCTTTTGAAAAATTATTTAAATATTGTCATGAGACTTTACTTACATAATTTTCTAAACCTTTTAAATTTAACAACTACCTATGTTAACTTTTGTGTGTGTGTGAATTCGACATTCATGTCTATGATTTATCTACTTATTTGGGCCGGAAAATACAAAATATAAACGTTAACCACATTAAACACTGAATTAAAACAGCATTTTTTTTTTACATTTCTATATACAGTGTGATTCATAAGTATCAAAACTTTCAATTACAAAGTTTCATTAAAAAATGATACAAAGTATGATGACATAAGTTGCATCTCCGAGAGGTCTATTTGAAAAAATGCGGAAATTAAATACAAATTCCATTTAGGAAAACTTACCTTATCCATTCCTGAATTATACGCAAAAAATTGCATCTTCATATCTGCAAAACTCTCAGAGATATGGCCGCTTAGATAGGTTTCATCAGGTTTTAAGGGATTAAATACAAATTGAAATGCGTGCAATTCAAGAACCAATGTTACTTTAAGAATTCTAGGAAACATGTAAAAAATAGATTTCAAACAAACTTTTGTAAACAAAATCACATCCTAAAATGTCTCATAAAGTTGAATTTTTTTAAAATGATTAGTATTTTTTTAAGTGTGATAATTTAAAATCATTATAACTCGAGACATTATTCATCGGCTTTCAGATTTTTTTCATTTAATTAAAGAGGAAAGTGTGATTTTAGTTTTGTTTCAAGATTTTCTTAAATATTCATTTTAAAAATATTAAAAACATTCATTTAAAAAATAATGTAATTTGTTTTTAAAAAAAATCATATATTTAAAAGTAAATACTTTTTCAAATTTGCCGAAACAAAATTAAGGGGGCTGGTCACTCAGCTTCCGTTTTCCCCTCACTAATGGGCTTGTGGGCATTTGATGCATTCGTATATTTAAAATATCTCCACGGGAAATTAATATTTTTAACTTCTATTTTTTGTGTACACTTCCTGAAAGATTTCTTTTTTTATTAGTTCTCAAAATATTTGTAAAGTATAGACTTAATTTTATGTGAAGTGTTAAAATCTTACTCACAGTTTGCCCGCTTTTAACACATAAAACATTAAATTCAGCATATATTTTAGAAATAGTTTAAAAAAAAAAAGGCATTATTTAAGAAGAGTACACAGAAGAAAGATGTTAAAAATATGAATTTCCCGAGAAGATTTATACATACGAATGCATCAAAAGTCCATAGACTTAACATTAGGGAGGAGAATTCCGAAGCTCAGTGACGAGTGCCCTTAATGCAAAATAATCAAAAAAGACATGTTCCAAGTTCGCACCTTTTTTATTTAAGGTTATTATAAAATACGAAAGGGCATCTTTATGACATAAGTTTTAATTTATTTTTGTTCGGAAATGCATGAAACTAACAAGTACTGTTGTTCAGAAACTATGTCATCGAACTGTTTTTTCTATTTTTTTCAAACACAATAGATCTTTGAGAAAACAGTCTAAAAGTGGGTGTTTTGAACCAAATTTCTGCGCAAAAGAACCATTCAAGAAGGCGGGGGGGGGGGGGGGGGGGTGTCTTTGTCACATGATCAAAATCGGTTATAACTCTATAAGTAATTTATTTATCAAAATATGCAAAACACAGTTCGATTCCAAATCACTTCCATTATCAGGCCTGACCTTACAATTTTTTTATCTTTTCGTTATAAAATGAATATGTAAATGTGTCAAAACGTTTTGTGCTTCTTGAGAAGAACAGTTGAGAACAGCCTTAACGATTCTTGACTTATAATAATTTAAAGACAAAAAAAGGTAAAAACATGCAGAAAGCGCATTTAAAGTTTTAAACAAAGTTCCTAATAAAATGTTTAAATTCTTTTTTAAAAATTGCATGTGAAAAAGTAACTTATTTCTGTAGCTTAAACTTCCGATTCAGTTTAAGTTTTGTCGTTTCCACCTCCTTTTGGTACCATTTAAATGTTTCATACCGAACCGGGACTGACTTTCTTCTTTCTAGGTCTTAACGGGGAAAATTTTTCAGTCCCTTTCTCGACATAACCCGTATTAAAATCATTGTCTCTAACTGACGTAATCCGTGCAAAAATAAGTAAAATTTGGCTCAGCCAAAAAACTTTTAAGACAAATGCATATATTTATAAATGGCCATTCTTTTACAATAAAACTTTACAATTCATTTTTTAAGGGTTAGTTGATGTTAAGGCAAAACAACAATTAAAATGCAGTAAAACTAGTGACAAAGAACCTGCCTATGACGGAATCCTTTCTTAAACAGAAAAATCTGTTGATCCATGCAAAATGAATATAATAATACCTAAGAAAAAATAGATTACATTTACAACTCCTAAGATGGGAACGGGCCCCACCAGTGGCGGAGAGGTTCTGCTCTCGAAGCTTGTAGACGGGAGGTGCTGGGTTCGAACCCAATCGCGCCCGTCGGCCTAACCGTTTCGGAGTTTTCGTGGTTTTCTTCGAAACCGTGGATTCCCATGCGTAAATATGGGTTAGGTTCCCTTAGAAAGACCCCCACGAAGGGCACTCCCCCCAGGGCCTATATCCCACGTGTTGATAATCGGCCGTCACAAACCAAACCAAACCAAACCTAAGATGGGAACTTGTCTATAACGCATTTTTTCCTTTCCTATGTGATTCTGTCTTAAAATATTTTACTGTACAGCATTTTTCAAAGTCTCCACCACATGGAATATGGATTAATGATATTAAAGGACAAGTGAAAAATTTACATATCAATAGAGATTCATTAATAAAACAAATAATTACAGCTTTTGGCGCTCCTTTAAAAATAATAATCATAAACATGAAAGAAGGAAAGCTATAATAAGAATTTTTGGGCAGAACTTCTTCATACGAAGCAATTTTTAACCATATATCGATGTAGAAAACTATTTAGAAATTCAGTCAGGCCGGGCCCGGCTATGATTTGAACTTTTTTCCAGGCCGGGCCGAATTTTTTTTCCTATAGGTTGGTTCGAAACCGGACTTAGATATTTCGACCCATACAGACCTCTTTGCAGACCACCAGCATATTTTGAAATAGGTTTAACGTCACGCTACACGCTACTATTTTATGACGAAAGGAGAGGCAGTGTATTAATTCGACTTTTAATAATGTACAATTTGTGGATGATCACTATCTTGCATTCAAAATGAATCAAAAATTCGTCGCTCTGAGGCATGGGTAAATGGTGTAAATCACGAATTTTGGATTTTAATATCTCTGCGAATTTTGAAGATATCGAGATGAATTTTTTGTGTTTAATTCAGGAATGGATAAGGAAAGATTTCCCGATTGGGAATTTTACTCTACGGGGGTCGTATAAATACTTTCTCAAATATACCCTCCATGGAGTTGCAACTTATGTCATTAAATTTTGCACCTTTTTTATGAAATTTTGCAATTGGAAGTATGTGTCTAGGGGCAATATTTAAGAAAATATCCTATTGTTTCGATATTTATGAGTCACACAGTATAGTATATACTTTAAAAGCAGTCAAAAATGTAATATCGATTGTCTCCATCCTTATAATTTGTATTAAACAAAAATATATCAAAGGAAATAATAGGATCAATACTACATGATCTTACAGAAATGGAATTTATAATCATAACATTTTTAAATATTCCTTGGACTTCGGGATTTTGATGAGGAATTTGTAACGTTTACTTAAAAAAAAATAATTTAGCACTCCTCATCTAAATCGGATATTTTTATGAAAATTCAAATTGAGGACAGATCTCGTACATATTGTCCAAAATACAGAAAACTATGAACATAGGCCATTAAACACTGCATTAAAAGTGGTCAAATTTTTTTGGTATTTTTCCATCCCAACAATGCCAATCTGATTGGCCCATTCACGAAATCTTTTTAATACGGAAATGCATGAAATTTGTAGATATTACTATTAAAGTGTCAGACAATGGCTCGGCGTTTTCCATTTTCCTAAAACTTTGACTCACCTTCAACTATAATCAATTACTCGACTATGACGATTTTCTCATGACTGTAGTACCTTACAAATTGGCAGAATGCGCAATTCTTATTGCCATTTTACGAGAATATTTTTCTATTTATCTGAAAACCGGAAACGCTATTCGATTTCTTACAATTGGAAAAGAATATTTGCAAATTCGTATGCATTTCTGGATAAAAATAACCTTGTGAATATTTTAGAAAGTAATTAGTTTGAATTTGAGCCTTCAAAATTCCTTAGGAAAAATGAAAAAAAAAAAACTTATGAAATACTTTGATAAAAAAAACGTGTATTTACTTATATTGGTTGTCTCCATCCTTAATTTACTAAGGCAATTCTCCAAAAAATAATCCCCCCATGAACAACGCGAAACTTTCTGAATCATGTTTAAACATAAAAACACGACACTTCAGGTATGATTATAAAAGGAATTTTCAATCTAATAGTTTTTTTAATTTTCTGATAAGTGAATTACATCTTGGATTATAAATGGTTGCTGTCTCAAAAGGCAACGTTTTCCTTTTCTGCGGTGCACCGCAGAAATGAACTTCAGTTATTTTACAGAAATGAAGTATTTTCTACGGTCAACTATAGTTCTTTTTTTTTTTTTTTTTTTTTTTTTTTTTTGCAATCTCAAGAGTAAAAACAGTTCAGTTGTTTTAAAGTTATCGTCAAGTATTTTTTCAACCTAAAATTAAAATAAAAATAGTGAGACTTTATGTCTGCAGTAAAACGGCAGTGATTTTGAAGTGATTGTTCAGTAACTGATTTAGAAGAATTTTCGGTGATATATTTGCAGTATAACTAAAGTTACTGAAGAACTTTACAGCTCTGAATATCTGTGAGTATGGTGGTGATAATAATAACTGTAATATAGCTGCAGTTACAGTAAGATTCTTTTGCAAGACACAATGTAGTATGATTGTGAGATATTTTCTGAAGTTTCTAAAGTGCTTAAAAATGTTTTAATTTTGTGATAGTTGCATGTCATGAAACACACTTTTTAAATATTAATAATAATTAATATTCTTTCCAAGACTTTTAAAGACTTAATTAAAAGCCATATAGGAAATTTTTATCTTACCTAACGTAAAATTCTTAGTTCTTCTTTCATTTTAAGCTAAGAGAAAAGATTAAATTTCACTATGATTTTCAAAATCAGAGAAAAAAAAAAGTTAAATTTCAAAATTGAGGGAGGGGCAGTGGCATCAGCTCACCTGTGCCCCCTGCCCACAACGGAAAATTCTTAGTTTATTTATTTATTTAATTATTTTTTGTTACTCCAAACGAATAAATTTTGTTATGTTTTTTCAAAATTTGAGAACAAAAATATTAATTAAATTTCAAAAGCCAGGGAGGGGCATTGACCCTCTCACTCACCAGCCCCTTAATGTTAAATTTATTTTTATTTTTTTTTATTGTAAGTTACTCAAAAAGTATACATTTTACTATGTTTTTAAAATTAGATAGAAAAGGAAATTTTAGTTAATTAACTTTTAAAATCCAGGGAGGGGCAATATGTTTCTCCTAACCCTCCCCTCCTAACAGAAAATTCTTAATTGATCTTTTATTCTAAGGTAAAAAAAATAAATTTCAATATGTTTTCCAAAAGCGGAGAAAAATTTTAGTTAAAATTTAAATTCGAGGGAGGGGCAATGGCTCATCTATGCCCCCCTTCCCCTAACAGAAAATTCTTAGTTCCTTTATTTTTAGTTACTCGAAAATAATAAATTTTACTATTTTTTCTAAAGTGGAAAAAAAATAGTTATATTTTTAAACCCAGGGAGCAGCGGCAATGAACCTCTCACCTGGAAATTCGGTTCAGTGCGCTAACGTAGACAGAATTTTTTGAAAATATTCTGCTTTTACCGATAATCGGGAAAAAAAGTTCGATTACATAGTTTCTGAGAGAGTACATAAGAGAACCTGTCAATTCGATACGTTCGCAAAAAACCAAAAAAATATATATATAAATGTATCAAAAAGCTGCCAGTTTGTATTTGAGAACAGTCTTAGGCATACGAAGCTGAGAGGCAAAAGATTCACAGAAAGAAAAATACTTAAAAATAATAATACAATATATACTTAATAATATTATTTAATTTACTTAATTTTACAATAAATTTTTAAAGGAAAAGTGTAAAAAAAAATAATCTTACATTTATACACATTTTAATTTTTTTTAATATGCCTTTCACTTAGATACAATATTTTCATATACTTATGTATTTAAATATTATTTTACAATATATATATTCTAAAAAATTCTTTCTCTATTTTCAGGAAATTTTAGTGTAATTTTTTAAAACTGTGAATTTAACGGCCATAAATATTAATTTTTTTTTATTCTTGGGGGTGGAGGTGGGTTGATTTTGAGGTTAAGGTTTAGAACTGAGCCCATGCATATATTTGGGGCAAAATACTTCATTTACTTCATTCGACATTGCATAAAGAACGTAATTCATTTCCTACACTCCTGAAATGCATAGGAAACAAAATGAAAAAAAAATGTATAGTCCCCTTTTCATGCATAATTTATTCTAATGTTCAGGCAATTAATACATAATTGCATAAATAAATATATTTCACGAAGTCACATTCAGGATCTCATTGCGCGTCTTCATTTGCAGGAAATTTGCAGATAGTCATTCATGAAATTTTATATTCCAGTTCTTTAGAATCGAATAGTGTTTTTAGTTTTCCTATAAATATATTTTTTTATTATAATCGATCACTCCACACTGACAACTGATAGCAGAGATTTATTTGTCAAATGGAGAAGGCAAATTCAGTTAATTTTTTTAACTGAAACTTTTTCTTATTGCTCTGTTTGATATTATGCAGTAAAAAGGAAAAAATATATCGCTTAAATTAACACTTCACAAAATTTCCGCCTTTAATCTCCTTTGACGTCGCTCCCCCCACCATATAAAATTATTATTTTTTTTTTAAATTTCTAATTTAATATATGTGTACCCATTCTCCCAAAATCCTTTTAAATTTATATGCGTATTTGATATATGAAGCATCATACTTAATTTTATAAAAATGGATGCTGTAATAAGTTATTTCCAGTAATTAGATATTTTTATGTTATTAAAGTTACGACATAAAGATATTTTAAATGCAATTTTATTCACTATTATCACTGCATTAAAAAATTGGGTGATATTAAATATTAAAACTTAGTTTCGTTAAGAAGAATCGATCTAAAAATTATAATATTTTATTAATTGATAATAAATTATTAAAAATAAATATATAAATAAATAAAATTTCATATTAAAACTTTGTTTCATTGTCAATTTCGATTAAAAAAACCATCAGACTAGCTGATAAAAAGTCAAGGAAGATAGAAACAAAATTTTCAAAAGCCTAAAACACGGAGGATCGAACCCGCCATTATGAGCTTTCTAGAAATGTACTCTAACCATTACGCCATATTATCTACGGCAATGTAACGTAAACGCGCTTGGTGTTATTCATTCTACGACAACTCCTATTTTGATTACTGATGATGGAAAAAAGAAAAAGAAAAACTTGTGATGCGATTCCACCAACAGAAAAAAAGAATATATGTACACTTCACTCATAGAAATAAAAATAATTCAAATTATATACATATACTAGCTGACCCGCCCGGCGTTGCCCGGGTCCGTGGTAATATTTATAAAGAAACCTTTAATTTATATGATTTTATATGTAACTCGATTTTGTCTGAAATACGTACCCAATCACAGTGTGAAAATGGGGGGAAGCAGTTGCAAATTGTTGAGATGTTGTGCAAATTTTATTCATAAATTTTTGTAAAATTGTATGCCATAGTCATGAACAAATTAAAATTTTAAAACACCCTCTACTGATGAAAAAATTAGTTGAGAGGAGTGAGTGCTTAGTAATGTACAGGCCAAAATCTTTAAAACGACCTCTGTCAGAAAACAACATATAAAGGATACTCATCGTAGAAAACGCTACAGTTGAAAGGACAATTATTGTCACCTGCCTTCCAAACTCGAAATTCAACTCTCTCACCTTTAAAATTTTAAAGTGTTATCATTCACGTAAGTTAATTTAAATTGTATTCGTTCTTCGTGTTAATGGCAATTTACATATGCATAGTCGCCCAAGCATGGAACGTGTTTCTTGAACTTTCTATGAAGTAAATAATTTCCGTTCTTGAGCGATAAGAGTCCATTCACGTGCGATTCTTATAAAACTCATAATATATCACAAAATGCACACCATATTAAGTATTTAATGAACTCAAGGATTTTTCACTCAGTTTTTATTCTTTTGTTAATATTCTCTCATCCTAATGAAAACATATGTTATACTTTATTGAATGTTTTCACATTGAAAGGGCAGTGCAAAGTTTAGGCATAATTCAATAAAGCAAAAATGTTGAGTGTTTGCTATTTATAATCTATCTTCCTGTTAATGTTGTTGATTACATTTTTAGACACCCATGAACAGTGAACATATAACATGCGATAAATTGTCACAAATTTTTAAAAAATCACAAATTTTGTCATAGATCGTTGAAAAAAAATGTGAAATGATCATAAAAAAAAAAGAATTTCATTCAACGATCTTGGAAAAATAATCATGAATTTTGTGAAACAATCGAAGAAAAAAATTGCAAATTTCATCAAAAGATCGCAGAAGCACATGTTGAATTTTGCCAATCTGTCACTCAGGAATATCAGGAACTTCGACAAATAGTCGCAGAAAAAAAAATCAAATTTATCACAGATAATTGAAAAAAAATGCAAATTTCGCCAATCTGGGGGAAAAATTGTGGATTTCGTGAAACGATCGCTGAAAACAGCCCTTGAATTTCAGTAAACAATCGAAGAAAAATATTGCAAATTTCAGCAAAAGATCGAGGAAATGTATAGCAAATTTTGTCAAAAAAATGCAGAAGCATATGCCAAATTTGCCAATTTGTCGCTGAAAAATATCAGGAACTTTGGCAAATGGGCGCAAAAATAAATAAATAAAATCAAAAATTTCGTCATAGATCGTTGAAAAAAATGGACGCGGAAAAGAAAAACAAATTTTGTTACTGATCGTTGAAAAAAAATCGCTAAAAAAATGCAAATTTCGTGAAACGATTTGGGGGGGGGGGGGATCGTGCCTTTTGTGAAACGATCGTTGAAAAAAAAAACCGTAAATTTCAGTAAACAAAGAAAAATGTTGCAAATTTTATCAAAAGATCGCAGAAACGCATAGCAATGTTTGTCTAAAGAGTGCACATTACGTCGCTGAGAAATATCGGGAACTTCGACAAATAGTCGCGAAAAAAAAAAAATCATCACAAACTTCGTCACAGATCGTTGAAAAAAAAAAGCGAATTTCATCAAATAATTTTGAAAATAACAATCACTATAAAGAAAAAACAAAATTCGGTAAACAATCGAAGGAAAATATTGCAAATTTCATCAAAAGATTGCGGAAATGCACAGCAAAGTTTGTCCAAAGAGTACGGATGCATATGCCGAATTTTGCCAAACTCTCGCTGAGAAATTTTGGGAACTTCGTCAAATGGGTGCATTAAAAAAATCACAAATTTTGTCAGATTGTTGAAAAAAAAACACTAATTTCGTGAAACGATCTTGTAAAAACAATCACTATAAATATAAAACACAAAATTCGATAAACAGTCGAGGGAATAAAGTGCAAATTTCATCAAAAGATCGCGGAAATGTATAGCAAATTTTGACAAAAGAGTGCAGAAGCGCACACTGAATTTTGCTAATCTGTCGCTGAGAAATATCGGGAACTTTGGCAAATAGTTGCCAAAAAAAAAAAATTACAAATTTCGTCATAGATCGTTGAAAAAAATGCCAATCTCTCGCTCAGAAATTTTGGGAACTTCATGAAATGGGTGCATAAAAAAAAAATCACAAATTTTGTCACAGATCGTTGAAAAAGAAAAAAAAAATACACGAATTTCGTGAAGCGATCTTGTAAAAACAATCACTATAAAAATAAAACACAAATTTCGATAACAGTCGAGGAAACTGCAAATTTCATCAAAAGATCGCGGAAATGTATAGCAAATATTGACAAAAGAGTGCAGAAGCGCACACTGAATTTCGCCAATCTGTCGCTGAGAAATATCGGGAACTTTGGCAAATAGTTGCCAAAAAAAAAAAAAAATACAAATTTCGTCATACATCGTTAAAAAAAACGTGAATTTCGTCAAACGATTGCTGAAAAAAACCCCGCGAATTTCAGTAATCAATCGAAGAAAAATATTGCAAATTTCATCAAAAGATCGCGGAAATGCATGGCAAATTTCGTCAAAAAAGTGCAGAAGCATATGCCAATTTTGCCAATCTGTCACTGAGAAACATCGGGAACTTCGACAAATGGCCGCGGAAAAGAAAACACAAATTTTGCCACTGATCGTTGAAAAAAAAAAAAAAAATGCAAATTTCATGAAACGATTTGGGAGGGGGGGGGGGGGGAAGAATCGTGCAATTTGTGAAACGATTGCTGAAAAAAAAACGTGAATTTCAGTAAACAAAGAAAATTATTGCAAATTTCATCAAAAGATCACAGAAACGCATAGCAAAGTTTGTCTAAAGAGTGCACATTACGAATTTTGCCAAACTGTCGCTGAGAAATATCGGGAATTTCGACAAATGGCCACGGAAAAGAAACACACAAATTTTGCAACTGATCGTTAAAAAAAAAAAAAAAAAAAAAAAAAAAAAAAAAAAACCGCAAATTTCATGAAACGATTTGGGAGGGGGGGGGGGAAATCGTGCATTTTGTGAAACGATAGCTGAAAAAAAAAGCGCACATTTTAGTAAACGAAGAAAAATATCGCAAATTTCATCAAAAGATCGCAGAAAAGCATAGCAAAGTTTGTCTAAAGAGTGCAGATTACAAATTTTGGCAATATGTTGCTGAGAAATATCGGAAACTTCGACAAATGGCCACTGAAAAGAAAAAAAAAGAATTGTCACTGATCGTTTAGAAAAAATCATGAAAAAAAAACCTGCAAATTTCGTGAAACGTTTGGGAGGGAGGGGAGATCGTGCATTTTGTGAAACGATCGCTGAAAAAAACGTGGATTTCAGTAAACGAAGAAAAATATTGCACATTTCATCAAAAGATAGCAGAAACGCATAGCAAAGTTTGTCTAATCTTTGGCTAATGGCTGCAAGAAAAAAAAAAACAAACAAAAAAAAAACACGAATTTCGTCACAGATCGTTGAAAAAGAAAATCTCGAATTTCATGAAACGATCTTGTAAAAACAATCACTGTAAAAATAAAACACAAAATTCGATAAACAGTCGACGGAATAAATTGCAAATTTCATCAAAAGATCGCAGAAATGTATAGCAAATTTTGACAAAAGAGTGCAGAGGCGCACACTGAATTTTGCCAATCTGTCGCTGAGAAATATCGGGAACTTTGGCAAATAGTCGCCCAAAAAAAATAATAATAAAATAAAATCACAAATTTTGTCATAGATTGTTGAAAAAAATCACGAATTTCGTCAAACGATTGCTGAAAAAAAAACCCGCGAATATCAGTAAACAATCGAAGAAAAATATTGCAAATTTCATCAAAAGATCGCGGAAATGCATGGCAAATTTCGACAAAAAAGTGCAGAAGCATATGCCAATTTTGCCAATCTGTCGCTGAGAAATATCGTAAACTTCGAAAAATGGCTGCGGAAAAGAAAAACACATATTTTGTCACTGATTGTTGAAAAAAAAAATGCACATTTCATGAAATGATTTGTGGGGGTGGGGGGGGGGGAATCGTGCATTTTGTGAAATGGTCGCTGAAAAAAAAACCGTGAATTTCAGTAAACAAAGAAAAATATTGCAAATTTCAGCAAAAGATCGCAGAAACGCATAGCAAAGTTTGTCTAAAGAGTGCACACTACGAATTTTGCCAATTTGTCGCTGAGAAATATCGGGAATTTCGACAAATGGCCACGGAAAAGAAAAACACAAATTTTGCAACTGATCGTTAAAAAAAAAAAAAACCCGCAAATTTCATGAAACGATTTGGGATGGGTGGTGGGGGGGGGGGGGGAATCGTGCATTTTGTGAAACGATAGCTGAAAAAAAAAGCGCAAATTTCATCAAAAGATCGCAGAAAAACATAGCAAAGTTTGTCTAAAGACTGCAGATTACAAATTTTGGCAATATGTTGCTGAGAAATATCGGAAACTTCGACAAACGGCCACGGAAAAGAAAAAAAAAATTGTCACTGATCGTTTAAAAAAAATCATGAAAAAAAAATTGCAAATTTCGTGAAACGTTTGGGAGGGAGGGGAGATCGTGCATTTTGTGAAACGATCGCTGAAAAAAACGTGAATTTCAGTAAACGAAGAAAAATATTGCACATTTCATCAAAAGATAGCAGAAGCGCATAGCAAAGTTTGTCTAATCTTTGGCTAATGGTTGCAGAAAAAACAAAAAAAAAAAAACACGAATTTCTTCACAGATCGTTGAAAAAGAAAAACTCGAATTTCATGAAACGATCTTGTGAAAACAATCACTGTAAAAATAAAACACAAAATTCGATAAACAGTTGAATGAATAAATTGCAAATTTCATCAAAAGATCGCAGAAATGTATAGCAAATTTTGACAAAAGAGTGCAGAGACGCACACTGATTTACAAATTTTGCCAATATGTCGCTGAGAAATATCGGAAACTTCGACAAATGGCCACGGAAAAGAAAAACAAATTTTACCACTGCTCGTTTAAAAAAAAAACTGCAAATTTCGTGAAACGGTTTCGGGGAGGGGGGGGGGGGGGGATCGTGTATTTTGTGAAACGATTGCTGAAAAAAACGGGAATTTCAGTAAACAAAGAAAAATATTGTACATTTCATCAAAAGATCGCAGAAACGCATAGCAAAGTTTGGCTAATGGTCGCAAAAAAAAAAAACAAAAAAAAAAAAAAAAAAAAACGCGAATTTCATGAAATGATCTTGTAAAAACAATCACTATAAAAATAAAACACAAAATTCGATAAACAGTCGAGGGAATAAATTGCAAATTTCATCAAAAGATCGCGGAAATGTATAGCAAATTTTGACAAAAGAGTGCAGAAGTACACGGTGAATTTTTCCAATCTGTCACTGAGAAATATCGGGAACTTCGACAAATGGTGACAGAAAAAAAATCACAATTTCTCTTCATTGAATTACGCCTAAACTTTAAACTGCTATGCCTGTCACCACAGTTGCAGAAAATTCTCCAAGTGTCTGTGACAGATACTTCAGTGGCAGAAAATAATCTGCTGGTAAAATATTTTACAATTGAAGCATTAATTAATCAAACCACCACTTACCTGCAATGTCTTTAAGCATTTTATTAATTTTTATAGATAATAATCTTAGTTTTGTATTAAGTAATAAAGAGATAAACATAATTGTAAAGCGAAAGTTTAGTTTTCAGGTGAAAAAGTTTATAAAAAGCCTACTTTTATGACAAAGAATTTTGTGAAGGGTCCTTTTTTTAAGGTGAAAAGTTTTGTGAAGGATCTTGCTTTGATTTGAAAAAAAATTGTGCAGGGTCCAGTTTTGACATAAAAAATGTTGTGAAGGGTCCAGTTTTGACATGAAAAATGTTGTGAAGGGTCCTGTTTTGAAATGAAAAATTTTGTGAGAGGTCCTTAAAAGAATCCAATTTTTCCTAAATAAATTTTCCCTGTGCTTGTTACATATCATGACTTTAATAAGAAATGAAAACATTCAGTAAAGTGTAAAAAATATGTTTTCATAGGGATTTGTTATGAAACTCATAATATATGGGGAAGTGGGAAAAAAATATAAAAGAAAAACCCAAATAACTTCATTCATTTCATTCTGAAAAGAAATATTTGTTTTATTCCTATTCTTGGGCGATGACAACATACATCTCTTAATCACCCGAGAACGGAAATTATTTACTGAATGCTTCCATTTCATAGAAAGTACAGTTTTCATCTTACACTAAAATGTACAGTGGTATTTTTACTAAGAAATGAAAACATTTAGTGAAGCGTTGATTCAGCAAATTTGAAAAAAAATAATAATTACTTTAAGATCCCAGAAAGTTCAAGAAACATTATACTACTTCATTCTTGGGCGACTACGCGTATGTAAATAGATATTTACATGAAGAACGAATACAATTTAAAGTAACTTACGTGAATCGTATTAGTTTCTTATATAAACAATGTAAAAAACATTATAAAATAATGTCAATAAAATTAAATCTTATAGTAACAAAAAAAAATAAAGCATGGGAAATAAACAGTGCAATTTGCCGCTACAGTTAGGATAGGAAATGCAGCCGCTATATCTCATATTTACCACCTGCTCTCATTGGCTGGCTTCTTCATTGCCGCGGATTGGTTTAGAGCTGTAAATAGCCTGTTACCCATAACGTTTTATTGCAGCGGATTGGCTTAGAGCTGTAAATAGTCTCTAACACATAACGTTTTAATTACGTTTTAATTTTTTAAAAAATATCTAAATTGAAATTTTAAAATCCGGCTGCGAAGTACACTTTCTAAGGACAGCATCAACACATGACAAAAATTTTAGAGGCCTAGGTGCTATAATTTCGGCGCTTGCCTCAGTCAGTCAGTCACTCAGGCAGGCAGGCAGGCAGGCAGACATATCTTGTTTTATATATATAGATATATATTAAATAATAACAAGATAAAGAAATAGTAATGCTCGCGCTGACAGAATCGAAACGAAACTTGAGGAAGAAAAAAAATATTTTTCCAAAAACATTGTGAAATTCTTAGACAAAATTGTGCTTATATTCATAATATAAGCATTTATGAACCTGAAAATCGGTGTTAAAAGTCTTTAAAAAACATTAAAATATTATGAATGAAGTGGATTTAAAAACTTTCTATTTTCGTCTTGCACAAAGTCTATGATAGCGTTGCAGTGGATCGCCCGCGGCGGTTGAAAACAGCTTCGGACCAATCAGAATTTATTGCCATCATGTCGTTTCTCCTACCAGTTGTAGGTGCTCTAGTTCGTTCAGTAGCGCATGGCTACTTTACTATACATAGACACCACTTTTATGAATCGCCGGCGTTAGCAGCCGTTCCGAAGTTAAGAGAATGTCAAGGGACTTTAGTGGGCATACTGTATGAAACAATACTTGTCGAAATTTGAATACAAAGAGGTTCAATTTACTCCTTTGTTTTCTTTTCAATTTCAATGAGAAATGCGATCAATAATGTGAAAATGACATCATTTACGTATTTTTCCTTCTCATCCACAGGAATGAGAAAATTTTGATGCCATTTTTATAGAAGTGTCATTACAATTTGAAACAAAATAAAATTACAGCAATATTATTTTTTAAATATTTTAAATTTAGAAATTTTGGGATTTATTAAAAAGATCTTTGGATCTACGCGGATACGTCATCGTAGACGTCAGAGTTTTGACCTTGCTGGAATATACGTTGATATACCATTGTTTAGCCATGTTCAGTTATATATGTGGCGATTAAAAAGTGGCATAAATATTCAAGGCCCTGGGCCATTAAAAATGTTTGGAAAGATCTACTATATTTTTAAATGGATGATTGTTGGTTTAACTGTGTGTTGGTGTATTATTAATAATAAAATATAATTACATTAAAAATTGAGAAAAACGCAGGATTGCCGTAAGACGGCGAAACACTTATTCCTCCGGTGGTTGGCGCAGGGAGCCAACCTGGTATATACATACATATACAGTGCACTCCCGATTATCCAGGTTAATCGCCGGGAGAGGTCGCACGGACAATCGAAATACACGGATAATCCGAAAACTCCTTTTTATTAAAGAAAAAATCAACATCAGTACAAAAATATAAAAATTACTTACGTTTGCATGCTGTATACCATCAAACTAGGAATTTTCCTTTTAATATTTACTGATTAAAAAACTCTGTAATGCATCTTTGCTTTTGCTGTTTGTTCATCTCTTGTCTTGTCCGCACATACTTTACGAACCGCAGTAATGTCACCGTAATCAAATCCTCTTTGTCCGTATAGTCTAACAAAATTTCGACACGTTGTAGAACAATAGAATGAGAAATTGTATTTCCTTCATTTAGTACATCTTCTGCATCAGTACTATCATCACTATTAGATTTAACAACACAGTTAGAAACGATGTCTTCTCTGTCAAATACTGGAAGCCAGGCTCACATGCATTCTTTTCAAACTAATATTCTAAATTCTCTTTATCAAGATTTTCGAAAACTTCTAATTTCTTTCCTTATTCAGGGATACTACTGTTTTAATATTCTTCTTGAATATCGGAAGAATATTGTTCATCAAGCGGTATGATCTTTCTCCACGATCGTTATAACGTAGACGATTTTACCTTAGGCCATCCTGCTGATATTCCGTATGCTGCATCCAATAACGAATATTGCTTCCGAAAATTTGGCCGAGAGAAAGAGCTTACAGGTTATTGTAAAATCAACATTCTGATTCCTCCGATACCTTTTAACCCTACCGGACAAACAGGTTCCAGAGGCTCCATTGTATTGTTGAGCTCAATAGTTCGATTTTACCTCTACGCACTTCAGAAGAATATCAACTAAACCGGACAAGATTCTAATTCACAAGAACATCGATTTTACATGCATGATAACGGTGAAAATGTTTCCCTTTAAATTTTTATGCGACTCAGGAATGAGCACAGATAATTCGCAATCCGGATAATCCGCGCACGGATAATCGAGATTATACTGTATATATATATATATATATAGATATATGTATAGTAAAACCTTTAAAAAAGGGAACCTGTCAAAATTGTACAGTGTTTTAATGGCGAAGTTCATTCGAATAATTTTGCTAAAACAAAATGATCTCTAATTTTTTTTCTCTTTCTTGAGCTACTGTTTTTGAAGATTTTAATTATATAACCTGAATAATATTTGAAATTTCTATAAGAATCTTTGTATAATTTTTTTTCTTGATTTACATTAAGCACTCTGAAAGTACCTTTTAAACAAGTTTTAAAATAATTTTATTAAATATTGTGAAAACAATACTTTATTACAACCCAACATACCTCATATTTTGGAGAATGTCTTAGTACTTTGACTTTCTCGTTTGACAGATAGATTGCCAATTTTATATCTCCATATCTAAAGTAAACAAGAAAAAAAGCAATATTATATAAAATGATTTTGAACGAAATTTAAGGCTGACACATTTCAAGTCTGAATTTGATTTGCTCAACATGCACAACGAAAGAAAGTATAAAACACAACTTATCCTTGTATCTGTATTTTAAATCTGCAAGTAAGATAATTTTGTTAAACCTTTTAAATTCATATATTTTCTAAACTAAAATTATACATAAAGAGTTACTTAGATTTGTTTAAATAATCTTGGATGGAATCAAACTTTTTGGGCAAATAATCTTCCATTTTGTAATTAACTTAAAGCTGCAGAGGGCCTGAAAATCAGCAGATTGATTATGAAGCGACTGGTCAAATTCCATTTAGCCTTAGTGTGCATAGGCCCTCTGCAAGAAGCGTGAAAAATATCTGTTTTTGGAAAATGGGTCTTTGCACTCGACTTAAAACTTTGAAAAGAGGTAGATTTTGATATCAGTCTATGAAAAGCACACGCACACACAAATATCTCTCTATTCCGAAAAAAAAAAATTAACTAACTTTCACCGGCGTTGTTTATGCATTTTTTATGACGGGAGATTTTTCTTCGTCAATATTAAAAAAAAAAAAACTACTGCGTACAAAAATATGAAAATCGGTGATATTATAGAGAAATGTTCGATTAAAACGCTAATGCAGATAGTTTATAAATCGAATAAATATTTTAAGATATATTTAATGTTAAAGTTGTTCAAAATCTTTCCATTAAAAAAATTTAATAGGAGCAAAAGCTATTCAAAGGAATTTAATCATTTTTAGATCATTTTATACATTAGAAGTTCCCGGTGTGCAGACGGCATTTATTTTTTTAATTTTATTCATTTTTTGAGAATTTATTTCCCATTTTGTTTTCAAAATTTCAACATTTCGAGAAATATTTTTTACATCTTTTATAAAAGGATATTATTTTAAATTGTTGCCAATTTTTTAAAACAGTGCAAAAAATATTTATTTCAAATTAAAAATTTATTTACACGTGACTATTACAAACAGAAAAAACTATCAAATTAGAATTAAATGATTACGTTTTATAGGCAGGAAAATATTAAAAATTACGTCATAAAAACTATATTTACACGTGAATTTTAAAAGATGAAGGAAATTGTAAAATAATAAATTCTTTAATATGCGTTAAAAGTCGTAAATGAAGGAAATTACGTCCTATTTAAAATGGCGAATCAGTAATATTACCAAATTAGTTTAAATTTAAAAATACTAGTTGCGTAGCAACCTGTTGTGTTGTTTTTGAGTTGCATGAGATTAATCGATTCTTTTGCGGAAAATGAAATCTAACTTTACTGTAAATTTAGAAAGCAATTATAGTATTAATTTTATTGAATACAATATTTCAAATAACGAATTATATTTACAATTTAAGTAAAAGACTTTCCCAATAAAAATGCACAAATTCCTTAAATTTATATGCCAAAAGTTTTTCGCTCTTTCAAGATTTGGCTTCGAGTCTCGGACCTGATAGAAATGATGTCATTTGGGCCAACTTATACAAAAATGACTTTGTTTTGACGAATTTGTTGAGAAGAATTTTATATTTATGAATTAAAATAAATGCTTATAGGATTATATTTTTTCTCGCAAGAACATTTTGTTTTTAGCCTCCGCTACTAAAATGTTTTGATCGCAATCTTAAGACAATAGTTGAAAATCTATTTTTCTACTTAAAAGAAGAAAAAAAAACTTACAATGATTTTTTTTTCCTTTTGAGTCAACAGAATTTACCTAAATTTTCCAGTCGACAGACGAATTTTTTTCTTTCTAAAATAAACGGATTCCTAAAGCTTAAATATGAGAAAATAAGTTTGTATTTCTTGAAATTTTCTTAAAAAATACAATTCGATCATAGGATTGTTCTCATTATTTATTCAAATAAAAGTTAATTTCAATTTAAAAATGATGTCAAACAATGGTATATGATAATTCCTATCCTTTCCCTTTTTCTAACTTTTAACAAAAAAAAAAATTAAAAAAAAAATGGAGCAGTTTAGTTTCCATCATTACAGAAATATCATTAAAAAACGAAAAAATTCATTTCTCGAAAACTAATTCAGATTTTAAAAATCTACGAGCACTTTTGACATTTTCGGATTAGCTGACGTTAATATGTTCGACAAACGTTCCGTATTCTTGGAGGTGTAGCTGTGAAATACAAACGGACAGTCACTTTTTAATATAATATATTGATGAAGTTATAATTTTGCTATGCAAAATTAGCCAGGGACAAATGCTGAACTATTTATATTGTTTTAAATGCAAATGAGTTATTTCGTATGGAACCTTCACGCAATGGAGATATATTAAAAACAGCTATTCTTGAAAATCATTTAATAAACCTTAATAAATAAATCAGTGAAGATAAAGTTTTCAAGCAAATTGCATTTAAATGTAGATTTTTTTTTAAATCTATATAACGATGTAAAAATTTGAAATGTGCGATGTGTAGAAATAAAAAAAATTGCAGTAGCAAAAATTGCAAAACCGAAATTTAATCGCCATTCGCAAAATGACGTCAACATTAGGCACGGACACATCTGTCCTTTAAATATAGATAGATTTTCAAACTTGGAGTCACGTTTGTCAGCTACAACTTTGCATAGGAAAAATTATTTCTTTTCACTTAAGTTTCCAATTTCAGTACCGCCGAGTACAAATTCCAGAAATTGATGTCTTCTAGATGCATCCGTGGAAAAATATGTAGTTTTATCAAAAAAAAAAAAATGATTGTTTTCTTTTAAATATGGCACTTACTGAAGCATTACGCCAAATATCTCAAACTCAGTGTCAGTGGAATAAAAATATTTTGAAATGTAACATAGCGTTATGACGGAAAATGCGGGTTTTTTTTAAAGCGCGACGTCATTTTATGTTCAAACCTTTTAAAAAGTTATTTTTAGTTGTAATGAGAAAATTACACCAATAAGGATAAATAAACCACCTTATTTCTTTTTTTTTCTGGATCAATCGAAATAATACAATTGCCACCATTTTGAAGAAGTTTCATAAAAACTTTTCAAATTAAATTTAAAATATAAAAGTGGGAATAATTAGAAAATTAGCTAGTGCGAGCACATCTATAATTTCTTTTTACAAATGAACAACATTTAAAAAACTAGTTAGTAAAATTGGTTTAGTAGAAAGTTTAGAGAAGATGGCTAAAAAAACTGTCCTGTGTTTTAAATATGTAGATTATTTTTTTCTATATTGCTTTAATAGTTGCCTAGCAACTCTATTTCAAAACTTATCTATTCAATACAAATTACATTTGAAAGCGTATATTTTTCCCAGTTCAGCTCTGTAAATATTTCAATATTCGACTACATAGGGTAGGGGAGTACACAGTGAGACATCGTACACAGTGAAACAGCAGCCACTTTGACATATAGTTGTAACTTTTTCTTCAAGCTGGCACACACACATAACGACCTCACCTTATGCTACACGTGGATGTAGTTTCGGCATTTCAATTACTCATCCGACAAAACAGTAAATAATTCCTTATTTTATAGTTGTTAAAGTTACATAAACGTCTATTTTAGAGTTCATTTCCTTCAATATGACCTATATTTACTTAACCAGACCTAGCTATATCTAATAATTGATTATTTCGGAAAAACGACATAAACTTTTTAAAGCGGTGAAATTGATGTAACAGATGTGGCATCCATTTTATTACAAAGTAACGAAAGTACACAGTGAGACACACAGTGGTGGTACACAGTGAGACGTGTCTTATTGTGTACCTACTATGTAGTTCTGATGTTAAAAAAGTTATTTATTAATAAAATAATGTTTCTCTCTCTCTCTCTTTCTCTCTGTGTGTGTGGGCGTGCGGTGGCTAGGGAAATTTACTAAACGTATGAGGCTTAAAATTTGCATGAAGGTAGCCCAAGGTCTGCCATTGTCCACCCGAGGTTCATATTTTTAATATTTTAAAAATCTAGAAATATTAATTAGAAATGATAAACTACAGAAAATTATTGATTGAGTGTAAAAATGTATGATTTATGCAAATATATACATTGTCTCAATGTGTGCTACTTGTGGTACACAGTAAGACAATTTTCGATACTCCGTTATGCTGCTTCTGTGCTTTTATAAATAACTTTTTTAAAACCATTTATACATTAATGTATAGCGCATTTGTGTAGCTTAAAGATGTAGCAAAAATTTTTCAAAAGAATAAAAATCGTCGCCATTTGTTAAGTAATAATAATCTTCGTCTCAGTGTGTACTACTCTCCCCTACTACATGTTAAATTAGTTTTTTTTTTTAATATTACTAGGGGGCTCTGCCCCCTACGAGCTACGCTGGTCAACCCCCGTTCAGACACCGCAGACTCTAACAGCACGCTAATTTGATTGGCTTTAAAAAGATTTCGGAAGATTGAATTATAATTTGAATCTGACAATTATAATCTGACGTAATTTTCACCAAACTTTTCTTTCTCTTTTTAATATTCACGTAAAAATACTTTTGTTAGAAATGAAATATTATGATCATCTTAAAATATGAAATAAATGTCTTGCGCAATTTTTAAATTTAAACTGTTTTGCAGAATTATTTTTTGTTCATTTTATGATAAGTGTAATGTGACGTAAATGTGACGTAAATTCTCCTATTTAAGAGTTGTAACGCATGTTAATGAATTTATTATTTTACAATATTCTTTCTCTTTTAACATTCACGTTTAAATATAGTTTTTATGACGTAATTTTCAATGAGTTCCTGCTTTACATTTTTTCTGTTTATAATAGTCACGTGTAAAATAAATTTTTAATTTGAAGCAAACATTATTGTTTGCGCTGTTTATACAGTTGGCAACAGTTTAAATTAATACAATTTCCTAAAATACGTAAAAAATATCTCTCGAAATGCTGAAAATCTGAATTTAAAATAGAAATAAAACCTCAAAAAATGAGTCAAATTAAAAAACTAAATGCAGTCTGCACACTGGGAAATTCTGACGCATAAAATGATCTAAAAATGATTAAATTCCTATGTACAGTTTTTGCTCCGATAAAACTTTTTTAGTAGAACGATTTTGTCCAACTTTGGCATTAAATATCTCTTAAAATGATTCTTCGATTTGAAAACTGCTTGCATCAGCGTGTTTATCAAACATTTCTCTATAATACTACCGATTTTCATACTTTTGTATGCAACAGTTTTTTTAATATTAACGAAGAAATGTCATGCTTAAGCATTCAAATTGGATGCCGATCTGCTGGGATTATCTACGCAGATTTTCATTGGTCCATTTCCAAATCAAAACTTTTTTTTATATATAGAAGGATTATTTTATATATTTATTGATGAAGCTTTAATTTCTTTATGGTGAATGTGCCGAAAAAAAATTAATTGCAGTACAGAAAATTGGAAAACCGAAATTTAATCGTGAAGTGTTACCATTCGCAAAATGACGTCAGCGTTACGCACAGATATGTTTGTCCTTTAAAATATTGATATTTGCACGAGACATTTATCTCATATTTTGAGATAATCTTTTAAACTATTGTTAAGAATTCTAAGACAGCGCAAATAATATTTCCTTTCTAACAACAAAAGTATTTTCACTTGAATATTAAAAAGAGAAAGAAAACTTTTAGTGAAAATTACGTCAGATTTAAAACGATTCATTTAAAATGTCTTTTTTAAAAGAATTTTCTTATAGCGTTGTTAAAAAATACAGGTAGACAAAGACTCTGTTTACTTAATCCTTTTGTATTAGCTTATTTTTAAATTTTTCACTGATCTGAAAGACGAAAACAGCCCTTTAACAGGGAGATCGCCTGTTTCTAACACTTTCCAACAAAGTTGAAAAGTGTTTATGTCTTCGGGTTGTCTGGCCGTCTGTCCGTCTGTCCGCGCTCTAACTCCAATAAATATACTCCGATCGTTGTGAAATTTTTGGATGTTAGTGAGCTCTACCATAGCATGAACCCAATTTCAAAGGAAGTTTGTAGCATGTTTAGTTCATTTACCGGGGCAGTCAAAATTTTCCGTTACACTACGGCCTATGGGAAAAAATCGTTTAAAATGATTTTTAATGATGTTACATGCTTTCAAGCGTGATAAAATTGATATGCATTTATTAAGTGCACTAAAATATGCATTCTGTAGAATATGCGGTGTAGAGAATAATTATTATTCATTTACAAGGCCACACAAAAGAATTCCGTTACATAATGATATATGGAGGGAATTTTTTCCGGCGTATTTTAATTAAGTTAAATTATTTCATGTATAATGAAATTGATATACGTCCCTGAGGTTTACTATAACTTATTTCATGTATAATACGATGTGCATAGCATTTACAGGGACACACAAAAGATTTCAGATACTATATTGTATCAGAAGTACTGTACGGTAGCGATTGATTGCTGGAAATGCATTTTTAATTATGTTATGTGATTTTATATTTCACTATATATTTATGCATTGTACTCTCTTAAAACGAATGAGTTGATTTGGCTTCTCAAAAAAGATCTGCAATTTATTGGATTGTGAATGAGTTGATTTTTAAACGCTTCACTCAACTTGATTTGAGCTATTATTTTTCCATTGTACTCGAGGAGAGCTAAAAGAGAACAACTCAACTTGATAAAAAAGCACTCATTAGCGAGCCGTTCCTTGCGATTTGTTCGTCTCGCCTCGATCTCGCCATATCATGACTATCTCAAGATGGCGAATAACGATGCGTTATAAAATAAACATGAAAGAGAAAGGAAGATTACCGGATGCATCTGTTTTACTCGGTAAGTTTTATAAAAGCATTTAATTTATACTTAGATTTTAGTAGAATTGTATGTACTGATTTTATTTTAATCTTGAAATGGTGCACGCGGTAAAACACATACTACACCTCCCTATCATATAAAGCTTTAAAATTTTCAAAAAATTCTCCTGCATTTCTTAATTTGCAGTAAAAATGAATAACTAAAGATTCCTGCATACACTCTGCGTCACTGCCGGCAGCTAATTTTAGAAATGCTTCTATATTTTTAAATTATTCTGCCCTTTTATTTTTTACTTATTTATTTTCGTTCAAAATGTCCTGTTTATTACTTTGTTGATAAATAGGTAAATAAGCTGATCATAGCAGCGTCATGTAAAAGCAAGGGGGGGGGGGGGGAGGTGAAAATAATAAAACTTTTTGTCAGATATAACAGTACTAAGTATTTTGTGAAAGTAATTTTTCAGATTAATCATATCAATAATATCAAAAATATGTTTTATGATTTGTAGTAAATAATTTTGTGAAAAATTACAAGAATTTCCAAAGAATTGTTTCCTTCTCTATATAGGGTAGATGTGCCAGTAATGGACACCCCTTGATGTTTTTGGTTCATAAAAAAAAACTAATAAATATTTATCTTTAATTATTTTTTTTTATAATTCACCCTTGCACTGGGTTATTCTTGACACTTTTAATCAAACCAATCATGAAGCAGAAAATAATGTTTCGCTGTTTTTCTGTTAAAATCTTAATGAAGAGGCTTTGTTTAATTGATTTATATATTATTTATTTTCTTGCAAAATTTGAATGTTTTCGTTTGTTTGAATAGCAATAGAAAACTTAGAATTTTATGTACTAACGGCCATTTACAAAATTTCACTTATTTTTAAGATTTTAAGACCTGTGTCCATTACTGGGACGCTTAATTAGTCAATTTTCAGTAATGGACACCCCATGTAAGCGTTGCTAAGAATGCAATTTCAGTAGCGTTCATAATGCATTTAAAATCTTTTGACTTAACTAAAAACTTAAGTAATCAAATTTTAATTTTTAAATTGCACTTACCATAATGTAATAACACTAAAAGTTTTATAAATAACTACTTTTAAGTTATTTTATTGATTAATAAAATTTTAATATTTTATGCTTTTTTTATGTATACCTTGCATATTTTTTAATCTGGCAATCAAACCAGCCAGGAAGCAGAAAATATTGGTTAAGAGCACAGTCAAAGAGGGGCTCATAGGGCTTAATCCCTCTCCGCTTAAATAAAAACAATTAAGTTAAACTATGAAAAATCTATTTTCTGTCTTCAATGTATTAAATGTTTCCTTGTTCTCTTCTGACCCCCCCCCCCTCCCTTACACACACACACACACAAAAAAAAAAAGTAATACTATTAATGAAAGTTATAGGTAATATTCATGAAACTAGTAAATATGCAGATCAGTGGCCTCAAACATCAGTTCTACAGTTTTATTGTGAAACTATTTTATTTAGTGTTTAAATAAAATATTGAACTAACAATATCATCATTTCTTTCCTATTTGTAATATGAATTATTATAAATGATACATCAAGTAGTCTCTGGAAGAATAATTGTTAAAAATAATGAGACTAAACACTAATATTCCAATTATTTTTTAATTATACCTTTTAAATCCCCGTTTCAATAATTTGATAGCTGTAATTGCCTGATATTTAGTATTTTAAACTATCCATCTAAAATAATTAAAACATCGTTCTTCTTATAATTACAATAACTGATGCAAACGTTAAATGATTATCACAAATATTTTATTAATTACTGGTATCCTAATTGTTAAATTTATTTGAAAATAACTATTTTTTCCATTGTATGTATTCATTAAATTCTGTTTCTAAATACAGTCATAAAAACAATTATATTTATTACTTTTCTGGAGTGTCCATTACTGGGCTTTTGGGTGTTTTGGTATATTTGTTATTTAAAATTAAATTTTGGTTCATATTGGGAAATGAGACTGTAAGAATGGTTATTTAAACTTGGTAAAAACAACCTAGCAACATTATATACTGGGCTTAGCAGTCATTTTGTTTTTCAGAAGGTAGAACAAAGTGTTTTTAGTGAATGAAAAATTTCTTTCCAGAAAAATGTACTACAGGAAGAATTTATTATGTATTATGAAAGTGATTCGGAATTGAACTTAGTGTTGACTCTAGAAAAAAAGGGCCGCCGGGCGGGAATTTTTTGAAAAGGGAACACTAAAAAGTTAAAATTTCAGTGCAAAATTCACCTTGATTACTAATTAACATACATAAGATACAAATAAATGTAAATACATTGCTTAAAGGTGCGTCATGTTTAATAAAATCCTTTAAAAACACATTAAAGTCATTTAAAAACCCAAAACGTTTTCAACCGACACTTACTCGGCCCTCACTTAACAATCTGATGCGGCTGATGAGGCCGGCAATCTTATAAACCAACTAACAATTTACTACGGAAATGCCATAAGGGATAATAAGGACTCCGTCGCAGAAATACGTAAAGCAATTTGGGCAAATTTTTTTCATAAATGTTCCAATGACAATAAACCATTACATGATTTCTGCCCTGCTGGTCCAACGTCTCGGTATGAATACCAAAAAGCAAAAGCAAATAACACCCTAAAAGAATTTAAACACAAGCACACAATCCCGGTGGCTGTCATGGCTTGTATAAAAAGACTTTGAAGGACTTATTGGATCCGAAATTACTGAAACGCTGCCTCGGTGGTCGAACCCAAAACCCGAACGAATCATTTAATTCGCTTGTCTGGAAAATGTGTCCTAAGACGTCGAGGTCAAGCAAATTAATTGCTCAAATAGCAGCGAATGAAGCAGTTGTAGCTTTCAATGAAGGGCGCAAAGAACGGCTGCAAGTTATGAAAACGTGAGGTTTTAGTGTAGGACAGAATTCACTTAAAGCAGCCAGTAAAGTTGATGAAGTGAGGATTAAAGAAGCAGAAAAAGCTGCAGAAGATTGCAGCTTAAAAGCTTGAAGAGCTAGATATGTGCTAAATAATTCTAAACTTGAAAAAAAAAATAAAAGCAAAAGAAGGTATTGTTTATGAAAGTGGAAAATTTTAAAATGCTTTCAAAAGCTGCTTTTGTTCAATAAAAGAATATATTTTGTATAAAATATTTTAATTTTATAAAGTATACATTTTATTCACTTCAAAATTAATGAGAAGTAAAATTGCAGATTTAAACTAATTTTTTTTTTAAGGTAAGTGTTTCATTTCTCATATACCTATATATTTTGGCACAAATTCTTATATTTTGTATATTCTGCAGCGTTTTCCAAATTTTTCAATTTAAACTAGCATTTGATGTTATTTTTTAATTCTGAATCTATATATATATAAGCCGTTCTCTGTGTGTATGTCCTTTATACAAATCTTCAATTTTTGACCGATTTGCACGAAACTTCGTGTACATACGTTTTAAAACGTGGAAAAGATCACTGTCTACTTTAAAACATTATCAGACCACTATTTATCCCTTTTTTCTACCACTTCCATAATTTAACATTATAGAAATATCTCTTTTTAAATCTTTTTTAATTCAAACGTTTCTTTCCTGTTGCCACACCCTAAAAAATGACACAATAATGTGAAAAAAAAATAAGGATAACGCGTGTATTTTGTTTCTATTTGCCAATAAAAATTCAGATTTTCTTGCTATATTTTCGCGTGTTTGATATTGACGTCATTCTAAACAGAAAATTTACATTTTTTTTGTATATAAAATAGAAACTTTAACTATAATAGCAGGAAAATAACGTATCACCTCAATTTGAATGTTTTTTTTTAATTAAAACATCTATTTTAATAAAAACAGTGAAATTTCATGAAAACAATTTAAGAAAAAGAAAAAAATGGCTAGATATGACGTCACATTCTGTCAAATCTTTTCATCGCGTAATCAAACTCATGTCTTGATTTAAAATTTATGGAAAATGACATCATTTCATCTAATCATTGTAGATTTAATTTCAATAAAATTTCAAATTTTCCAAATAAAATTTTAGTAACTACTACCTCATTTGGATGTATTTTTTGCATTTCCCCCCGTATTGTGGAAGATAATGTATACTTCTGTTACGCGCGCCAGAGAAAACATGTATTTTAATTTTAAAAGTTAAAAAAATTACCACAATGTGTCAAAAGAACATCCTTTTTCTGAATTTAAATTTCGCGAGTTCTAAAATTAAAACAAAAAATGTGAGTTTTTTCATAAACGTCAAGTTAAGGCTGTTCACAAAGCTAAGGCTGTTCACAAAGCTAAGGCTGTTCTCAAATCCAAAGGAGCTATTGTCTGACATATTTTTTAATTAATTTTTGTTCAGAAACGCATGAAATTGACAGTTCTTATTTAGAAACTATGTAATCGAAAGATAGTTTCCATATGTTGGTAAAGGTATAAGATCTTTCAGTTCATGTTTTGAACTGAATTTCGAACTCAACAGTGCAATAAAGTATAAAAAACGGCCGTCACGCAACCACAATTGCTCATAACTCGATAAGTAATTTATTTATGAAAAAAGGAAAAACTCATTTAAATTCCAAATCGCTTTAATAGTCAGGCCTACAAATTTTAAGCCTTTACGTTTAATGAGTCAGAAAATGTATCAGAAAGTTTCGCGTTGTTGAGCAGGGAACTGGAGAAGCACCTTAAGCATTAGTGCAGGTTAGCATTTTGTTATCAAGTTGCATGCCAGATAGTCGCTTAAAACATAAGTCATTCTATATTGTTTTAAACAAAGGTGCAGGCCATAATAGGTGTCAGGTACACTCATTAAAATAAGAATACCCTAGCGCACAGCCCCATTACTGAAGATAAACCCGTCAATATACTTAGAGATAAAAATAGTTCTGCATTTTTCATTCAGCTAATAAGACTAATCCTTCATAATTGGGTTCACATGATTATATAACTTTCCCCTATAATTCTATGACTAAGCAACGGAAAACAATATGTTACGCACTAAAATCTTCCCTAAAAAACTAATAGTACAAGTCGCATGGAAATCCGTTCTGAAGAATTCAAGTTATATCCACCCGGAACGAAATTCCCATTTGAATTTTATATACTTATTAGGCTATTTTGAGTAATTTGATTTGATATCTGTTAAATTCGTGTTTTATTTTAGTTTATTTTTGGCGTTTTAATTTTGTTTGGCAATTTAGTTATTGAATATTACGCGAAAGCAAACAAATTCTGAATCATTTACAATGTTTTTGAACAATTGAGTTAATCTTTTGTATTTGGGTTGCAAGCAAATTTTAAAAATATGCATGCTTAAAAATTATTTTAAAACCCATAAAAAATTCGTAAACTGAGATAAACATTACAAGCAAATATTACTGAAAGTACTTTTGTTTTCTATAATACATTGGAACAATCGAATGTACAATGTTTAGACGTTAAACTGCAGTCAAAGGGAAATTTGTTGTGTTAGGTTGTTGCCACCGAAAATATGATACCAGCGTTACTCACAAACATGTCTTTTCTATTGCATTAAGTGCAAACAGGTTCATCTTTCGTAATCGGGTTGCACTCAACTTTAAAAATATCCATGCTTAAAAATTACTTTAAAATCCATTAAAATCAGAAAACTGAGGTACAATTTTCAAACAAATTTCATTTGAGAGAACTTTTTTCTATTCGACATTGTAAAAAATGAAATTATGTGATGTTTAAAAGTTAGAAAAATTGCAGTAAAGGCGCATTTTATGGGTTATAATTTATGGGGCACAATTTATGGGCACTGACATAGTGTTCTTACTTTATAATGTAGATAATTCCATACAAACGAGAATTTCACTAAGTGCTGAACGATTTGGAGGATTTTTTTTTTTTTCTTTTTCGTATTGTCAGGAAAATCACATGTTTTTCTCTTACACCCGCCAAAGAAAACGTGCATTAAAATATTAAAGCTCAGAGATTTTATTATGGTTTCAAGACAATAACGCCATGTTTTTTTATTGTCTTTATAACGATTTGTAGATGAGAATGCACAAATTTCAGTTATTGTATTTGCTGTATTATTTCGTTTTAATTTATTTTACCTGGAAGGCTTCTTATAATTGACACGGGCGAAGTCGGGTAGTTCTGCTAGTATGATATATAATTGTTTTGTTTATTCTAAATTTTATATTTTAAAAAGTATGAAAAAGATTATAAGGCTGAATGTGTGCAAAAATGTACGTTTTTTTCTTCTGAAAATTAAGTTTTGCATGCTTGTGCGCATGATATTTCAAAAACCGTTTGGAATATAGTTTCAAAATTTTTATCCCAACTAAGTATTCAGATAATGATGAAAATAAGTAGGATTATGTAGCTGTGTTTAGTATGAAAAAGAATATAAGTTTGAATGTGTGCAAAAATGTACAGCTTTTTCTCAAAATGAAGTTTTGCGCTCATGATATCTCCAAAACTGTTTGAAGTATTTAACTTCAACTTATAGTCCAGAGTATGTTTAATTTAAGATATAACTTATCTAAATCGAATGAAATCTGCTTGAGATATCTTGCGTGCAGTGAAATGTTATGCAACGTAAAATTTAAAAAAATATTTTGAAGCGTACCCCTTGTTTTGGTTTTTTTTTTTTTTTTTTTTTTTTTTTTTTACCATTTTATATCCAGACTAAAATGTTATAAAAGTAGTTTAATATCATCTAAAGATACCCTAAAATTTTGGTGCTACTAATGTCATTATTTATTTTTTTTAAAAAAAAGGTCAAATGACAGAATTTTGCGTTTTCTAAATTTTTACTCTACCTAAATATGCATATAATAAGAAAAATGAACTAGAATTATGTAGCTGCGTTCAGTATGAAAAAAATTATAAGGTTGAATGTATGTGAAAATTCATGATTTTTTATAATTAAACTCTAATTTCTCTTTATCTAATTAACCATTTATAAACATTTTAGTTCAATTTATAGTCCAGGGTATTCTGTTTAATTTAAGATAAAATTTATGTAAATAACATGAAATCTGCATGAGATATCTTGTGCACAGTGAAATGTTACTCCGTGTAATTTATTTTAAAATATCATTTTGAAACCTACCCCTAGAAAAAAAATTTTCAATATTATATCCAAACTAAAAATTTTTAAACATAGTTCAATATCACATAAAGATACTCTGAAATTTTTGTTCTTCCAAAGACATTACTTAAAAAAAAAAAAAAAAAAAAAAAAAAAAAAAAAATGCAAAGCAAATAACACAATTTTGCATGTTCCGTGACTTTTAAAAGTGTACTGTCCCCTTAAGGCTCCTGACGCTGCAAGTGAACACACTTGAGAGCTAGTGCTATTCCTATGAAGAGGTTTTTTGCTAATATCTCATTTGCAGTTATTTCTTTTTTTACGGCATTGTACAGCTGAGTTGATCCTCAGTGCCCTTTGTTTACTTTAATTTTGATTGCAGATTTTTTTTTAAAAGACAATACTTTCACTTTTGGAACAGATTCTGAAAGTAAAAGTAATTTCTCAAAAAAAAAAAAAAAAATAAATAAATAAATAAAATAAAATAAAATTCTGCAATCAAAATCGAAAAAGTAAACAACGGGTGTCTTGATGATCAAGCTCAGATGTAGACCCCCCCCCCCCAAAAAAAAAAATATATATATATATATTCAAAATGTCGAAATGCAAATAAGAATAGCATTAACCAGCGAGTATCTTCACATAACGGGGTAGGAAAAAAATACAAATTTTGTCAAAAGTTAAAAAGCACTAATTTCGTTAAAATGCAAATATCGCCAGAAAATTGTAAAAAAAAAAAAAAAAAAAAAAAAAAAACCCTCAAATTTCAGTAAAGAATCATGAAAAAAATCTGAATTTTGTTAAAGGATCTCAGGGGGGGGGGGGCATAAAGTTTTTGCAGTAAAAAGTCCTTTTATTCTAGTCAACACTAGGGATGCACCGAATGGTGATTTTGGCCAAATACCGAATATTCGGCCTACAGGCGAACCGAATATTCGGCTAGCCGAATAGTAACTGTTTGGCCGAATACCGAATATTCGGCTTGTCGAATACTTTTATATTTCAAAGTTTAAAGGCGTTAAATTTTTAAATAATTTTACATAATATTTAAAACAGGAACTTTCATTTTGATAATCAAGAGCTTTTTTCAAGTAAACTTTATGCTGAAAAATATCTGCTTTGACCTCTTCTTAAGAGGATAGTTATAAAACTATTTTAATTAATAAAATTTTAAATTTCATGGCTTCTTCTGTGAATTAAAACAAATGAATAAAATTTTCTAAAATTCTAAAACAAACATTTTAAAATTAAAAGAGAAATTGGAAGAAAAAATTTACAGGATCATACATTTGTTTGTCAGGAAGAGACTAAAGTAAAAGTAAATAAATAATATAGTCTATTCAAATTTTATATGGTGGCAATTCAGCAAGAATAACTACTCCCTTTGATTAAGCAAGGAAGTTTTTAAATGCATCCTAGATCGGTGTCTGGAGTGGGCGGATCATTTTCTGAGATTGTAAACGTTGTTCTTAAAATCTTAGCAAGAAACAGATTATTTACTGGACAATGTTCAGGAACTTGCATTGGTTAATTTTCTTAAATAATACTTAACAAACTACAAATAAATAATGTAAAAACGTCTCTTTTATTTGAATATATGATTCTGTTTCTAATTATTCTGAATATCTTTTTAAGTTGGCTGTTAAACGTAGAAGTTGTAGAAGTTTTTTAAAAAATGTTTTAAAAGTTTCTTTTTAAGTATTCGGTTGGGCCGAATATTTCGATATTCAGCCAAGCTGAATATTCGGCAGGCCGAATATTCGGTATACCGAATAGTTTGATATTCGGCCGAACCGAATATTTGGTAACATGGTTGAATACCGAATAGATACCGAATATTCAGTGCATCCCTAGTCAACACTGTCTTCGCTAAAATTTCTGTCTGGTATTTTTTCATGAAGCCCCCCCCCCCCAACTGATCAATTTAGCCATAATTTCACATATTCTAAAAAAAATAAATAAATGATTTGAGAAATATGTCATACAGCAGTAAACTTTTAAAACATTTTACTTTTTCATTTCATCAGAGCAGAAACTAGTTTCTTTCAGTAAGTGGCAGGAGCTAATAATACTAATAACCTGCAGTGATTCCATAATTCACACATGTATTTGATATGTAAACAATTAAGTTAAAAATTAAAACTGAAAATTATGAATGTTGTTCAAAGTAGCAAGTTAGGTTTAGTGATGTAGCGAATAAGTGATTTGGCCGAATACTGAATATTCAGCTAGCCGAGTAGTAACTGTTTAGCCAAATACTTTTTTATATTTCAAAGTTTAAAGGTATTAAAATATATATTTTTTAAAACAACTTTACATAATATTTAATAAAACAATTACATTTTGATAAATAAGCTTCTTATAAGTAAATTTCATATTGGGGAAAAGAAAAAAAAATTGCTTTGAGTTTATTTAAAGGATAGGGCTTTTTTTTAATTAATAAAATTTTAAATTTATTGGTTTCTTCTATGAATTAACATTTGTTAAAATAAACAATCGCTAATTACTTTTGTTGTAGGTTGAATAAACTCTGTTTTTGGTTCAGGTTGATTTGAGGCTGAGTGTGAATTCCTGCAAGTTGGGTTCGCGTTAAACCCAAATTTTCAAAAGTTAGTTTGGTATATTTTTTAAGTTTAAAAACTATCCCTGTTATAATAAACATAGATATTTGTGTATGTGCTGTTTTCTAAAGAGACTTCCGTTTTTTATGTAACCCTTTGGTAAAATTTGTGTTTTTTCTGCAACCAGACTTGTATAAAACCAAAAACTTTCTGTGCACATAAATATTAGGTTAAAAACTATCTGCAAATTAATTTAATGTTTAATAACGTAAAATACCGTGTTATGTTATTTTAATGATATGGATTAAAAACAGTAGTTTTAAAATAATTACTATTTAAATTAAAAAATAATTAATATTAATGAATGAATTTTGGTTAAAAAAAAAATAAAGCTAAAAATCCATGATAAGAAGGTCAGAAATAATGTGCCATTGCTACTGAAACAACTAAATCACATTTTGTAGGGAGAGGTCCCTTCATAGGTATCGTTAAAGAGATCGGTGAGTTTTTACTGCGGCCCTTTGACAAAATTCTCGTTTTTTCTGTGATCATTTGACGAAATTCACATTTTATCTGCGATCCTTTCACGAAATCAGTTTTTTCCCGCAATCCTTTAACGAAATTCACGCATGCGTCTATATTATACAACTCTGTCTGAAACCCTTTGACAATTTTTTTTTTTTTTTTTTTTTTTTTTTTGCAACCCTTTGGCAATTTTTTTTCCAGCGATCTTTTGATGAATTTCGCAGGGGGAGGGGGGGGGTGTCCTGCGACATTGTGACGAATTCCGTATTTTTCTCGCGATCCATTGGCAAAATTTAATTTTTTGGGGGGAAGGGGGGGATACCTTGTCGAAATGTTTTTTCCGCTATCTTTTGACGAAACGTGTATTTTCTTCCGTGATCTTTTGACAAAATATGCTTTTTTTTTTTCGTAATCCTTTGGAGAAGTTGCCATTTTTTCTGCCATCTTCTGACGATACATGCATTTGTTCCCAATCCTTTGACGAAATTTTCATTTTATTTGCAATCCTTTGACAAAACTTATTTTATTCGTGTTCTTTTTAATTACGGGTGCGCACAACCTTTTTAAGATAAGGGCTTTTTAGAAAAATGTCTGTTTTGTCGAGGACCAGACGTCAGAGAATTTTGTTTCGAGTAGCCGATCGATGAAATTTGATTTTTCTGCACATTATCGACAAAAATTGTGATATTTTCATTTCAGACCAATGAAATTCTTGATTTTTCTGAGGCTGATCGACAAAATTTACAATTTTTCTACACCTGATGGACAATTCGCAATTTTCTGTGCATTGTGGACAAAATAAGATTTCAAAATAAATTTTCGTGTCTGACCAACGGAATTAGTGATTATCGATCGACAAAATTTGCAATTTTTCTGACATTATGAAATTTGTGATTCTGCATTGTCTCTGACGAAATTAATTTTTTTTTTCAGGTAATAAATTAACAAAATTTGAGATTTCTTTTTCTCTCGATAAACTGACGAAAATTATGATTGTTCTGCAGTCAATCAATTGTTGCCGTCAAGTTTTGACGGCTTTCATCTAGTTTATTTTTAAACATGGCATCAATTGTTGTCTTTGGTTTATTAAATTTATCTTGTATTCTATAAATAATTTCCTCCTTTATTAATATCGATTGAATTAATTTTCAAAATTTCGTCGCCATTCAAACATTAAAAAAAACTTTGTTTACATTCAAAAATTGATCATGAATTACAGGTCAGTGAATTAGACACTCTACTGTATATATATATTTTTAGAAGACTCGTGGATTGAGTATAATTTCTCAAAATTAAATTTAGTCAATTACAAATGCCACAACAGATCTGCCAGCTGTTAGTTTAATCGTATTTTGAATGATTTTTGAGCTTAAGTACGATAAAGATTTTTTGTCAAATATGAAATTCCTCATTTTCTCACCCAATTTATCAAAAATCAAAATTATTCTATCTTGTGATATTCCGAACTAATGCTGCAATGTCGGCAGGAATAAAAATTTAAATTTTGGTATAAGGCAGAATTGATACCAATTCACAACAATATGTGCACATATAGACAGTGAAGGAAGTGATTTAGATTTTTCAAAAATAACCTTTTTTTAATTTAAAGCAAAATCTAAATTTTGTGGAAGTTGAGAAAACAGTTCTTCTTAAGCATCTAATAAAAAAGAAATTAATTATAAATATGAAATTTGTGATGAGATATTCCAAGAATTGTGAGGCATCTCAAAGGCCGTTGAATAACATAGGAAAGCGAAAAAGCGACTTCTCTCTGAGAAGGAGCTTTAATCTGATTATTCTAATAAATTTTAATTGCAACAAAGGCATAGCTTAAGGCAATGAATTGCCAGTTATCCGAAAACACATGAACCCAACCATTCCAGATAATTTACTTTATACTGTATATTTTTTTATTTATGCAACAGTCCCATCCCTCCAATTTATTGCTTGGGTAAATTGGAGGGAAATGAATTACCTTTTTACTTTCTTCTATCTTTACAAGAAGAAAGTATTGGATTCATGAAAATTTTCGAATTCCGGTTTTCGACGGATTTACACGTTTTAGAGGTCAGAGAACCCGAAAAACATGTTTTTACAAAATGTCTGTCTGTGACTCTGTGAGTCTGTCTGTCTGTCTGTGTGTATGTGACACAAATTTTGTGGGCGCTCTATCTCAAGAACTAATGCACGGAATTTAATAAAAATTCATATTCAGTTAGTCCCTGATAAAAATTGATGCTGATTAGTTTTTGGTGCAAATCGCTCAACAGGTGGCGCTGCTATGCTGCATTTTTTATGATTTCCGAAATGGCTCTATCTCAAGAACTAATCCACGGATTTTCATGAAACTTCAGATTCTGTTAGTCCTTGATAAGACTTGATGCTGATTATGTGTTGGTGCAAATCGCTCAACAGGTGGCGCTGCTATGCTGCATTTTTTACAATTACCGCAGTGGCTCTATCTCAAGAACTAATGCACGGATTTTCATCAAACTTCAGATTCAGTTAATCCTTGACATGAATTGAAGTTTTGTACAGTTTGGTGTAAATCGCTCAACAGGTGGCGCTGCTATACTGAATTTTTTACAATTTCCGCAATAGTCTATCTCAACAACTAATGCTTGGATTTTCAACAAACTTCAGATTCATGTATACTTTGATATGAATTAGTGCTGTTTGTGTTTTGGTGCAAATTGCTCAACAGGTGGCGCTGCTATGCTGCACTTTTCAGAATTTCCATTATAGCGATATGTGAAGAATTAATGCAACAATTTTCACTAAACTTAAGAATCAGTTAATCCTTGATATGAATTGACATTTTGTACATTTTGGTGTAAATCGCTCGACAGGTGGCGCTGCTATACAGCATTTTTCACGATTTCTGCAATCGCTGTATCTCAAGAACTAATGGACATATTTTCATCAAACTTCAAATTCAGTTACTCTTTGATATGAAATGATGCTGACTACGTGTTGGTGAATATCGCCCAATAGGTGGCGCTGTTTTGCTGCATTTTACACTATTTCCTCAATAGCTCTATCTTAAGAACTAATGCACGAATTTTCATCAAACTTCAGATTCAAGTACACCTTGATAAATGTTGATACTGATTATGTGGTTGTGTAAATCGCTCAACAGGTGGCGCTGTTATGCTGCATTTGTCATGATTTGCGCAATAGCTCTATCTTAGGAACTAATGCACGGATTTTCCCCAAACTTCATAATCAGTTAGACATTGACATATGTTGATGATAATTAGGTTCTGGTGTAAATCACCCAATAGGTGGCGCTGCTATGCTGCATTTTGATGGATTTACACGATTTCATGGACAGTAATATCTCAAGAACTAATGCACGGAATTTCATCTTTTTAGAATCCTCATGATGAGCATAGATGCACTGTGATAATGAATTTTGAAGTATTGACAAGTATGAGATAGAAGAAAGTTTTGTGATGGCCACAACATACTAGTTTTGTATGTTTCAGGGACTTTCATATGAACTCATCATTACGTCTGTATTTTGAACTTTTAAGTTAAAATCATTTAAACATTTTAAATCGATAACATAGTTTTTGCACATTTTCATTTTAGGAGCAATACTATGATCCTATCGCTCAAGCTTGGATGGTTGAATGGAGGTTTAAAACAATGAGGTTAAATTTAACACCATCCCAAAAGATGTACCAACAAAGAGGACTATCAAAGAGACACGTGATAATCCTGAGGAGGTGTATTATCAGCAAGAAATAGAAGACAAGGTATAAATTTACATATTAATCTTAAATATATTTTTTAGTTTTGATTTTCTCATGGATTTTTTTTTCCTTTGGTGCGTTTAGTAATTAACACTGTATTGGGCCAGTCTGACCTTACAGATACATATGTGAAAAAAAAATATATATGTTTTCATATTAGTAAACTTCATACCTAGCATCTATATTTCCTATGTGTTTAGAATGTAGTGCTATCCAGTTTCAGTTCATTTATTTAGTATCATCTATCAATCAGATACATTTTCCCAATAACATACATTTTCTTCTGACATTAGATAGAAATCCATGACATGTGTTAGATTTATAAGTTTTTCTTTTTAATGATAGGTAATTCTTAATTTAGAGTAATGTTGGCAGTATAGAAATAGCATATAAAATTTAATTTTGTCATATCACATTATGCAATTTAGAAAAACAAGTCTGTATTTCTGAAATAGATATTCCTAACATGGGTTTAATAATATAAAAAGCATTTTTGTTACAAAATAGTTTAAAAAAAAAGAAGCAAATTGCAATTGAATTTTCAAAATTCGCTGTTTATTGAAATTTTTTTAACAAATTTCAATGAAAAATATGCCTTTCAATATTATTTTTTCATTTTCTTACATAATTATCACTTTGTTATTAATTAAATTATGATTAAAGGTACCACTAAGAACATTGAAAGTTTTGATTATCTTTGTGAAATGCAATTTTTTTATAAATCTAATCTTAGTCCTGATACGGGATTTTTGAGGTTATACTATATTAAATTAGACATGTATCTCTCAGATACATGCATTTGACTGTTGGAAGAAAATTGCTGTCTGATTGCTTAGTTAAATTTTATGGGGTAAGGTTAAGCATCATTGCTGTAGTAAAACATTTCATATTTAGAATAAATTTAAATGTAGTTTCGTCCCCTCCCCCTCCCCAAAATTTAAACTATTGTTTAAAAATATATGTTTGTATACATTTTGAGAATGGCAACAAAGGGGAATTTTCAACAATATTTTGTAATGTTGCTTAAGACCTTTTTATTTTATATTTGTTTTTAAAATGAAAATTTATTTTAAGATTGTATCAGAAGTAACATGATTTAAACAAGTGGATAAGTGTGATCGCTCAGAGGTTTCATTTATTCATTTTCCATTTTATTCATAATTGGCCGAATTTTCAGTGGTGTAACTATATAAACAAGGTTGCCACGCTACCGAGAATTTTAAATTTCCCTTCAAAAACAGGGAATTTTTAAAATTTTCAAAAAAATCTGGAAAACACAGGGAATTTTTTTATTTGTTTCTGGTATTTTCAAACACAATTTTTTTTCCTTGGCTTTCAAAAAAAATTTTGCTCTGCAAAACAAAATAAAAACGAAAAAAGCGGCGCGAAAATTCATTTTCAACGAAACTTCATAAAAGCACGTTTCTTCCTGCACCCCTTTTCTCGCATATGACTGAATCTAGAAAGCAGCTGCGCTTATCCCATCCGTCTGCGACTGCGCGTAACGTTCTTTCTCTTCGTTTTCTCTTCTCCCTCCAGCGTGCATGCACCTGGTGCACGCTTGATTCTCGAATGTTTGGAGTTCCGTTATGTTTTAGTTTGTTTTAATTACCGTAATAAAAGGCGTGATTTAATCAATTAAATTCCTTATAATGAGTCCTTCAAAGTCTGTATTTAATACGGATTGCATGGATTCACATATATATCTGGAAGTTTCCGGTTGGATTGTGGAAGTTCCAAAAAATCCATTTAGTGCGTATTGTAAACTTTGCAAGGAATTTTCAGCCTAAGGCCCTAAGCAGTATTGGAAAGCAAGCTGTTACAAGTCATGCAAAGAATAAAAAACTAAGTTCACGATCAACTTCGTCTGAAATGTTTGATTTTGTACCCAAAGAAAGTGTTAAGAAAGAAAAAAAACACTTTGATTTCTTCGGAAATGTCGGCTGTGTTAAAAGATGCATGATCTTTAAATCCTATTTTGTTGCGAAATAATGCAGTATTGTGTGAGACACGTATGGTACATCTACTTCAATTTTTGTATTCCAAAGGACAGATTTCATCTGGATGTTCGGAACGAGCAAAAATCCAGTTTGAAGTGTGTCTAGAAAAATTAAAAAATGACTACAAAGAACAGTTGGATTCTTTTATTGAGGATGTACGATTAGATTATTTTTACTTTGCTTTGTTAAAACCGAAAGAATTTGCAGATATATGGGACGTAGTGAAATTAGTGCTTATTTTATCTCATGGTAATGCAGCCGTGGAAAGTGGGTTCAGTATTAAAAAAATATGCATGTTGAAAATCTGAAAAAAGATTCTTTAATTGGTTTAAGAACAGCGTATGATGCTGTGAATTTCTATGGAGGTGTTGTAAATGTGCCACTGACGGAAGATATGCTTCAATATGCAAAATTATCGCACATGAAATACCATGAAGCTCTGGAAAAACAGGGGCAAAGTCAGATTAAATAAAAGGAAAAAGAAACAGCAAACGAAAAGTATCACAACAAATTCAATTGTTGAAGAATTTAAAAAAATGAAACTAATAACTGAAAAATCTGTACAAGTTACAGAAATTGATGCTCAGATAAGTGAGTTATCGAAAAAGAATAATTAACAGCTAATATTATCGTATAATATTTTTTAAAGTAAACAATAAATCAGTGTTGTGTATCATAGTTGTCTTATATTTTATGTGTCCTGGGTCCATATTTTAATTTGAATGCATAAAGTAAGTAGCCTTTTTTTTCTTTCTCCAATTTTTGTGATATGTTTGAGAGAGTTGGTTTTTAGGTAAGATTCTTTAAAATTTTATATTCTTTAAATTATTAGCCAGGAAGTTTTTACATATTCTAACATTTACCAATATTGCAAAGTATTTTTTAGCAGAATGCTTGAGTATTGCTTTACTGTTTTTATTACTATTAATGTAAAATGTGATATTTAATAATAAGTGTAAAACAACTTTTAGTTTTTCCATTTGCTCATATCATATGTATTCTATTTGGTCAATTAATTAGATAATGATAAATTATACGATGACTAACATGTTGACAAATATATTGTGAAATATAATCTCCAAACAAGGACATTAAAATAATCAAGTGAAGTAAATTGCTTTTCATGTGTCAAATGTGATTTACAAAAGTAATTATCGAAAGTGTTTACGATCTAAAAGAAGGAAGTAAAACTGAAAAGTGATTGCACAATCATAAACATATATTTTATTATAAACATTTTTGCAATACTCAAGAACTATAAAACATTTATTAACTCTAATTTTAAATTACCGTAAATATCAATATTGATACAAATTATTTGTTATGCTGATTTATGGGATTAATTTCCTGTTTCTTTATTGTTAATAATATTTTATTCATGTATTTTTTTCCCTGCTTCCAGTTGTTACTCAAACTCTCAAAACTGAGAGATGTATGCCTTAAAGCTCTTATTAAATGTAATTTTACTTTTCTATTCATAAGTTTCGGCACTAATTTAACTTCACAAGACACTCAAAATATGCGTCTCTTTAAACAACATGAAGTTCAGACCATCAGTCACATATACGGAATAAATAAGAAATACAGGAGCAAGATATAGATTTATTTACTCTATCCGGAGGATAAATACCAGATGTCAAAAAGGATATACATAAATATAAGGTAAGCCCAATTTATCTTACCTATGCTTTTTATATTGAGAAATAGATAATTAATTTTGAGGATAAAGATCGAACATCACGCGAATTTTTTGATAGCAAAGATTAAGTATTGCTAACAAATTGATTATGAGAACGAAAAAAAAAAAACAATTTCTCAATAAAAATACAAATCTGGTAATAGTCCGATAGGGTAATTTATTAAAAAAAAATAAAACGAATCTTAGTAACATTATGGCCTCTTCTACAAAAGATAGCACGACCATTGAAAAATTGAATGCCAACAATTATACAAATTGGCGGTTCAAGGTCGAAATGCTATTAATTCGAGACGAACTTATTGAAGTTATTACGCAAGAGGCCCTCACTCCATTGAATGATGCTTGGACCAAGAAAGACAGAAAAGCAAATGCTTTAATAAATTTGTCCATTGAGGACAGCCAAATAGTGCATGTCAAAAATTTAAATACAGCTAGGCAAACATGGGACGCACTTAAACAAATCCATGAGAGATCTAATCTCTCTAGTAAGCTGTACTTGCTACGAAAACTGTACAGTACAAAATTAACTGAAGGTGGCAATATGACACCCCACATTACTAAAATTTTAGAGATAGTGGATAAACTGTCAGCGATTGGTGAAAACATAACTGACTCGCACATTTCAGCACTGCTGCTGTGCTCGTTGCCGCCGTCCTACGATACCCTAGTTACTGCTCTGGAGGCCAGAGATGAAGCTGAGTTAACCGTACAATTTATAAAAATCAAGCTTACGGACGAATATACTCGTAGAGTAGATAATCGTGAAAATTCCGAAAACAGCAATAAAGCCTATAAAACTCAAGGTAAATTTAATCATTCAGAACAGAAAAGAGGCAGCAATAAGTACTGCTCACACTGTAAAATGAAAAACCACCCAAATAAAGACTGCTGGTTTCTAAAAACGAAAAACAACAACAGTTACACCAATAACAGACACTATAAAAATAAAAACAATTCAACATCACTAGTTTATGAAGAAAATAATTTACATAAAAATGCGGAACATGAAGAAAGAAAAGACACAGTAAATGAAAACAACAGTGTCGCTTTACTTACCGAAGAGTCCGAAAATAAAGGCACTTTTATAGTGGACAGTGGCAGTTCCAGTCACATAGTAAATTCAAAAGAATTTTTTTACCAAAATTACAAATAATAATGAAACAAACGTCACAGTCGCTAATGGTAATAAACCGATTTCATATGGATCTGGAGAGGTAATAATTCATACCGAAAATAAAAACAAACAAGTTATATTGCGTGACGTACTATACGTTCCTGGCATAGAAACTAAACTGCTGTCAGTGAGTAGGACAACTAAAAACGGTTGCAAAGTCAAATTTGAAAAAGATAAATGTGATATAATTCACGAAGGCAACGTTATACTTCAAGGTAAACTTAAAAACAATCTGTACGAAATACATGTTAGTAAAGATGAAAATCCAAAGCACTGTGCAAATGTCACCTACAACTGTTCAAATGCAAATTGCATAGATTTGTGGCATAGGCGAATGGGGCATAGAAGCTACGACACAATGAAGTCCATGTTATCAAAGGACTTAGTTGAGGGAATTAGAATCAACAACTGCAAACATAACGCTAAATGTGAGGTATGCATCAAGTCAAAAATCAGCGAGACCCCATTTCCTAAATCAGCGAGACCCCATTTCCTAAATCAGGTGCATATAGAGCTACAAAAAGGTTCGAGTTAGTCCATACTGATGTATGCGGCCCTATAAATACACCCACAATTGGGGGGGAAAAATACTTCGTCACTTTTATCGATGATTATACAGGATTTTGTGTAATTTATTTAATGGCAAATAAAAGTGAGGCTTCAGAAAAGGTGAAAGAATACGTCTCAATGGTGAAAAACAAATTCGGAAAAATGCCTACTGAGATCAGATTGGACAACGGTGGTGAATATACGGAGAACGAAATAGAAAAATATCTAAAAGAAAATGGGATTCATCATCAACTTACCGTACCATTTAACCCAAGCCAAAACGGTGTCGCAGAGCGTAAGAATACGTCCCTACTTGATATGGTTAGAAGTATGCTAAATGAAGCAAATCTCCCGCACAAATTATGGGGGGAAGCCATATGTACCACGAATCACTTACAGAACCGGCTACCTTCAAAATCGGTAAGCACCACACCCTATGAATTATGGATGAACAGGAGACCAAATTTGAAATATCTCAAAGTTTTTGGCTGTACTGCATACGCTTACATACACAAATCAAAGAGAGGAAAATTAGATAATAGAGCGGAAAAGGGCACTTTTGTCGGATACGACAGTCGCTCTAAGGCGTACAGAATCTATACGAGTGACGGAAGAGTAATATTGGCCAGAATTGTAAAATTTATAGAAAATAAAAATAATTCGGATACTAACGAAAATCTAAATAGAAGAGAATTAACCTCGGAAACAAACAAACAAACACAACAGAAAGACACGAATGAAATGGAAATAGATCTGACACCAACACAAAATGAACTAAGTCCACCATCCGCGTCACAACAACAAATTCCACAAGTGAGAAGATCAGAGAGAACCAATAGAGGTGGGGGATCAACTAAACACCAGGTTTCATTTTCATTAAGGGAATTCATTTCCTCTTCTGTCGCTTTTATCTGTCCGGCGGACAGGTTTGCTTATGCAGTCCGGCACGATCCAGTATATGTACCTAACAGTTGGGAAGACATGATGAGTATAGAAAATCCTATAGAAAAACAGAACTGGATAAAAGCGACAGAAGAGGAAATGAATTCCCTTAATGAAAATGAAACCTGGTGTTTAGTTGATCCCCCACAAGGAGCAAGAGTAATTGGATCGAAATGGACTTTTAAAGCGAAATATGACGAATTCGGAAAAATCAAGCGTTACAAAGCGAGATTGGTCGCACAAGGATTTAGACAAAAATACGGAGTAGATTTCGATGAAACTTATGCGCCAGTAGTTTCCCACACAAGTTTAAGAGACTTCATAACTGCCGCAGCATACCACAATCTCAATATTAGGCAGATTGACATCAAAACTGCATTCTTACATGGTGAATTGGAAGAAAATGTCTATGTATCACAACCTAAAGGGTATATAAACACTACAGAACACAATAAGGTTTGTAAGTTAAAAAAAGCGCTATATGGACTAAAACGAGCTGCAAGAGCATGGCATTCAAACATTAGTGAAACACTAAAGGAATTAAAAGTTAAACAGAGCAATGCTGACAATTGTTTATTTATAAGAAAAGAAGGGGAAAACACGGTTTATATAGCAGACTACGTAGATGATATTCTCATCGCAGGAAAAGATGAAAATATAAATGAGATAATAGATAAACTAAAATCTAAGTACGCACTTGAAGATTTAGGTCAAATTTCCAATTACCTCGGGATAAAAATACAAAAGACTCACAACGGCTTTAAACTAAATCAAACAGCAAAAATAAAAGAAATCGCAAAAAAATTCAATTTAGAAGATTCTAAGCCATATGGCACTCCAATGGAAACAGACTTTCAACGATTAGACAATGAAGAAACACAAATGCCAAACAACACTAAGTACCGACAAGTAATAGGTGAGCTGTTATATGTTGCTACAATAAGAAGGCCCGATATTTTAGTAGGAGTAAACATCTTGAGCAGAAAAAACGAAACGCCGTCTGAAAGAGATTAGAAAGGTGTTAAAAAATTAATAAGATATCTATATTCAACAAAAGACTTAAATTTAGTAATTAGCACCGAAGAACCACCCATCCTAGAAGTATATACTGATGCGGATTGGGGTGGAGATCTAAAAACAAGAAGATCAACAACAGGCAATTTGTTCCTTTTAGGAAAGAATCCAATACAGTGGATAACAAAACGACAAACGTGTGTGGCACAATCATCTGCAGAGGCAGAGTTCGTAGCAGCGGCGAGCGCAACACAAGAATTAATATGGCTGCTAAAACTATTAGAAGATCTCGATATACCGCAAAGATTGCCTATAGTAATTTATGAAGATAATAAATCTTGCATAAAAATGATAGAATCCGAAAAGTTTTCTAATAAATCGAAGCATATTGACATCAAATATAATGTGATTAAACAGCTGAAAGAAGATAAAATTATTGAATTGCGTTATTGCCCAAGCAAGTCAATGACGGCTGACATACTTACAAAACCAGAGCCCAAGCCTGAATTTCTAAATAACAGAAACAAACTGAAATTACAGAACAATCGTCGTTAGGAGATTAAGGGGGGAATTGTTGACAGATATATTGTGAAATATAATCTCTAAACAAGGACATTAAAATAATCAAGTGAAGTAAATTGCTTTTCATGTGTCAAATGTGATTTACAAAAGTAATTATCGAAAGTGTTTACGATCTAAAAGAAGGAAGTGAAACTGAAAAGTGATTGCACAATCATAAACAGATATTTTATTATAAACATTTTTGCAATACTCAAGAACTATAAAACATTTATTAACTCTAATTTTAAATTACCGTAAATATAAATATTGATACAAATTATTTGTTATGCTGATTTATGGGATTAATTTCCTGTTTCTTTATTGTTAATAATATTTTATTCATGTATTTTTTTCTCTGCTTCCAGTTGTTACTCAAACTCTCAAAACTGAGAGATGTATGCCTTAAAGCTCTTATTAAATGTAATTTTACTTTTCTATTCATAAGTTTCGGCACTAATTTAACTTCACAAGACACTCAAAATATGCGTCTCTTTAAACAACATGAAGTTCAGACCATCAGTCACATATACGGAATAAATAAGAAATACAGGAGCAAGATATAGATTTATTTACTCTATCCGGAGGATAAATACCAGATGTCAAAAAGGATATACATAAATATAAGGTAAGCCCAATTTATCTTACCTATGCTTTTTATATTGAGAAATAGATAATTAATTTTGAGGATAAAGATCGAACATCACGCGAATTTTTTGATAGCAAAGATTAAATATTGCTAACAAATTGATTATGAGAACGAAAAAAAAAACAATTTCTCAATAAAAATACAAATCTGGTAATAGTCCGATAGGGTAATTTATTAAAAAAAAATAAAACGAATCTTAGTAACATTATGGCCTCTTCTACAAAAGATAGCACGACCATTGAAAAATTGAATGCCAACAATTATACAAATTGGCGGTTCAAGGTCGAAATGCTATTAATTCGAGACGAACTTATTGAAGTTATTACGCAAGAGGCCCTCACTCCATTGAATGATGCTTGGACCAAGAAAGACAGAAAAGCAAATGCTTTAATAAATTTGTCCATTGAGGACAGCCAAATAGTGCATGTCAAAAATTTAAATACAGCTAGGCAAACATGGGACGCACTTAAACAAATCCATGAGAGATCTAATCTCTCTAGTAAGCTGTACTTGCTACGAAAACTGTACAGTACAAAATTAACTGAAGGTGGCAATATGACAGCCCACATTACTAAAATTTTAGAGATAGTGGATAAACTGTCAGCGATTGGTGAAAACATAACTGACTCGCACATTTCAGCACTGCTGCTGTGCTCGTTGCCGCCGTCCTACGATACCCTAGTTACAGCTCTGGAGGCCAGAGATGAAGCTGAGTTAACCGTACAATTTATAAAAATCAAGCTTACGGACGAATATACTCGTAGAGTAGATAATCGTGAAAATTCCGAAAACAGCAATAAAGCCTATAAAACTCAAGGTAAATTTAATCATTCAGAACAGAAAAGAGGCAGCAATAAGTACTGCTCACACTGTAAAATGAAAAACCACCCAAATAAAGATTGCTGGTTTCTAAAAACGAAAAACAACAACAGTTACACTAATAACAGACACTATAAAAATAAAAACAATTCAACATCACTAGTTTATGAAGAAAATAATTTACATAAAAATGCGGAACATGAAGAAAGAAAAGACACAGTAAATGAAAACAACAGTGTCGCTTTACTTACCGAAGAGTCCGAAAATAAAGGCATTTTTATAGTGGACAGTGGCAGTTCCAGTCACATAGTAAATTCAAAAGAATTTTTTACCAAAATTACAAATAATAATGAAACAAACGTCACAGTCGCTAATGGTAATAAACTGATTTCATATGGATATGGAGAGGTAATAATTCATACCGAAAATAAAAACAAACAAGTTATATTGCGTGACGTACTATACGTTCCTGACATAGAAACTAAACTGCTGTCAGTGAGTAGGGCAACTAAAAACGGTTGCAAAGTCAAATTTGAAAAAGATAAATGTGATATAATTCACGAAGGCAACGTTATACTTCAAGGTAAACTTAAATACAATCTGTACGAAATGCATGTTAGTAAAGATGAAAATCCCAAGCACTATGCAAATGTCACCTACAACTGTTCAAATGCAAATTGCATAGATTTGTGGCATAGGCGAATGGGGCATAGGAGCTACGACACAATAAAGTCCATGTTATCAAAGGACTTAGTTGAGGGAATTAAAATCAACAACTGCAAACATAACGCTAAATGTGAGGTATGCATCAAGTCAAAAATCAGCGAGACGCCATTTCCTAAATCAGGTGCATATAGAGCTACAAAAAGGCTCGAGTTAGTCCATACTGATGTATGCGGCCCTATAAATACACCCACAATTGGGGGGAAAAATACTTCGTCACTTTTATCGATGATTATACACAATTTTGTGTAATTTATTTAATGGCAAATAAAAGTGAGGGTTCAGAAAAGGTGAAAGAATACGTCTCAATGGTGAAAAACAAATTCGGAAAAATGCCTACTGAGATCAGATTGGACAACGGTGGTGAATATACGGGGAACGAAATAGAAAAATATCTAAAAGAAAATGGGATTCATCATCAACTTACCGTACCATTTAACCCAAGCCAAAACGGTGTCGCAGAGCGTAAGAATATGCCCCTACTTGATATGGTTAGAAGTATGCTAAATGAAGCAAATATCCCGCACAAATTATGGTGGGAAGCCATATGTACCGCGAATCACTTACAGAACCGGCTACCTTCAAAATCGGTAAGCACCACACCCTATGAATTATGGAAGAACAGGAGGCCAAATTTGAAATATTTCAAAGTTTTTGGCTGTACTGCATACGCTTACATACACAAATCAAAGAGAGGAAAATTAGATAATAGAGCGGAAAAGGCACTTTTGTCGGATACGACAGTCGCTCTAAGGCGTACAGAATCTATACGAGTGACGGAAGTGTAATATTGGCCAGAAGTGTAAAATTTATAGAAAATAAAAATAATTCGGATACTAACGAAAATCTAAATAGAAGAGAATTAACCTCGGAAACAAACAAACAAACACAACAGAAAGACACGAATGAAATGGAAATAGATCTGACACCAACCCAAAATGAACTAAGTCCACCATCCGCGTCACAACAGCAAATTCCACAAGTGAGAAGATCAGAGAGAACCAATACAGGTGTGCCGCCGGACAGGTTTGCTTATGCAGTCCGGCACGATCCAGTATATGTACCTAACAGTTGGGAAGACATGATGAGTATAGAAAATCCTATAGAAAAACAGAACTGGATAAAAGCGACAGAAGAGGAAATGAATTCCCTTAATGAAAATGAAACCTGGTGTTTAGTTGATCCCCCACAAGGAGCAAGAGTAATTGGATCGAAATGGACTTTTAAAGCGAAATATGACGAATTCGGAAAAATCAAGCGTTACAAAGCGAGATTGGTCGCACAAGGATTTAGACAAAAATACGGAGTAGATTTCGATGAAACTTATGCGCCAGTAGTTTCCCACACAAGTTTAAGAGACTTCATAACTGCCGCAGCATACCACAATCTCAATATTAGGCAGATTGACATCAAAACTGCATTCTTACATGGTGAATTGGAAGAAAATGTCTATGTATCATAACCTAAAGGGTATATAAACACCACAGAACCCAATAAGTTTTGTAAGTTAAAAAAAGCGCTATATGGACTAAAACGAGCTGCAAGAGCATGGTATTCAAACATTAGTGAAACACTAAAGGAATTAAAAGTTAAACAGAGCAATGCTGACAATTGTTTATTTATAAGAAAAGAAGGGGAAAACACGGTTTATATAGCAGACTACGTAGATGATATTCTCATCGCAGGAAAAGATGAAAATATAAATGAGATAATAGATAAACTAAAATCTAAGTACGCACTTGAAGATTTAGGTCAAATTTCCAATTACCTCGGGATAAAAATACAAAAGACTCACAACGGCTTTAAACTAAATCAAACAGCAAAAATAAAAGAAATCGCAAAAAAAATTCAATTTAGAAGATTCTAAGCCACATGGCACTCCAATGGAAACAGGCTTTCAACGATTAGACAATGAAGAAACACAAATGCCAAACAACACTAAGTACCGACAAGCAATAGGTGAGCTGTTATATGTTGCTACAATAAGTAGGCCCGATATTTTAGTAGGAGTAAACATCTTGAGCAGAAAAAACGAAACGCCGTCTGAAAGAGATTAGAAAGGTGTTAAAAAATTAATAAGATATCTATATTCAACAAAAGACTTAAATTTAGTAATTAGCACGGAAGAACCACCCATCCTAGAAGTATATACTGATGCGGATTGGGGTGGAGATCTAAAAACAAGAAGATCAACAACAGGCAATTTGTTCCTTTTAGGAAAGAATCCAATACAGTGGATAACAAAACGACAAACGTGTGTGGCACAATCATCTGCAGAGGCAGAGTTCGTAGCAGCGGCGAGCGCAACACAAGAATTAATATGGCTGCTAAAACTATTAGAAGATCTCGATATACCGCAAAGATTGCCTATAGTAATTTATGAAGATAATAAATCTTGCATAAAAATGATAGAATCCGAAAAGTTTTCTAATAAATCGAAGCATATTGACATCAAATATAATGTGATTAAACAGCTGAAAGAAGATAAAATTATTGAATTGCGTTATTGCCCAAGCAAGTCAATGACAGCTGACATACTTACAAAACCAGAGCCCAAGCCTGAATTTCTAAATAACAGAAACAAACTGAAATTACAGAACAATCCTCGTTAGGAGATTAAGGGGGGAATTGTTGACAGATATATTGTGAAATATAATCTCTAAACAAGGACATTAAAATAATCAAGTGAAGTAAATTGCTTTTCATGTGTCAAATGTGATTTACAAAAGTAATTATCGAAAGTGTTTACGATCTAAAAGAAGGAAGTGAAACTTAAAAGTGATTGCACAATCATAAACAGATATTTTATTATAAACATTTTTGCAATACTTAAGAACTATAAAACATTTATTAACTCTAATTTTAAATTACCGTAAATATAAATATTGATACAAATTATTTGTTATGCTGATTTATGGGATTAATTTCCTGTTTCTTTATTGTTAATAATATTTTATTCATGTATTTTTTTCTCTGCTTCCAGTTGTTACTCAAACTCTCAAAACTGAGAGATGTATGCCTTAAAGCTCTTATTAAATGTAATTTTACTTTTCTATTCATAAGTTTCGGCACTAATTTAACTTCACAAGACACTCAAAATATGCGTCTCTTTAAACAACATGAAGTTCAGACCATCAGTCACATATACGGAATAAATAAGAAATACAGGAGCAAGATATAGATTTATTTACTCTATCCGGAGGATAAATACCAGATGTCAAAAAGGATATACATAAATATAAGGTAAGCCCAATTTATCTTACCTATGCTTTTTATATTGAGAAATAGATAATTAATTTTGAGGATAAAGATCGAACATCACGCGAATTTTTGGATACCAAAGATTAAATATTGCTAACATAACTAGTATACATAAACGCATACATTTTGCACACTCAGCATAGTAATAAACACGTTGTAGTACAGGGAATTTTTTTTCAAGATTAGAGTGGCAATCCTGATAAAGCTAAAAGTTTTAGTGTGTGTGTGTGTGTGTGTGTGTTTTCCTTTCAGAATATGCATGGGGAGGCGATTTTGTGTGTGTGTGTATGTTTTTATTCTTGGGGCCCATTTTGTGAAAAGTACAAGTTATTTTTGTGAAAACTAACATTTTGTAACGAAAGTTGAAATCCACTTACTCAAATTTAAACGAAGAATTTGACAAAGCTTCTTTAAATCTCCTTGCTAAAGTTTGTTTTCAGTGAGCTGGTTTTATATATACAATTTACACATTTTAAAACAGTTTGTATCAAAAAGAATGTTACGAAGGGGCCTATTTGATTAAAATAAATTATGTGACGAAGCCCATTTTATTAAATTTATTTTTGTGAATGGGCTTATTTTATTAAATAAAATTTTGTGAAAGGGCCCTAAATTTTTCTTGGAACGAACCCTGTATATATATATTCATATTTAGAATAAATTTAATTTTAAATGTAGTTTCATTTCCCCCCCTGTTTAAAAAGATATGTTTATACATTTTGAAAATGGTAACAAAGGTGAATTTTCAACAATATTTTAAGAACTTGCTTAAGACTTTAAGAATGTATTTATATTTACTTTAATCTAAAAGCTAAAATATTTTAAAAGGTTCATAATCACTCCTTTACATTACAATTATTGCTATTTAACTTAATTTCAATATTTTCTTTTAACACAGGAGAATGGTAACCTCATGGAGGAATGCAATTCCACTGCGAGGAGTAAAATTCAACAGCCCTATCGAATCTCTCAAGGATCTTCAGAAGAGAAGAATACATATTTTTTTTGTCTTGACAAGAAATTTTAAATGAAAATATTTAAAAGTCCAGTTAAAGTTGTTGTTGAAACACTGCGTCTGTTGTTAAAATTGCTATCAATGTTAAGTTTGTTTTTTCTTTGTTAAATAAAATTGTTAGTAAATAATGTTTTTTGTCCCCCACGATATTCTAAATTGCACATTTGGCTCCTGCTTTTGACATAAAAAGCTACAATCTTATGCCATTTTAAAATTTTATATTTCTTTAAATGTTAGTAGATTTAAAAAACATTGAATAAAATCAATAGTTAATTGCAACAAGATTAAGAAGGAATGACTGCAAGAGAGTGCCTAATGGGTTGGTGTTCATCCATTCAAGACATTTTTCTTCTGACCCAGTAGCTAAATTCTAAACAGTTATTCTTGAACATAATTTCAAGTTTCAACAAATGTTTTAAATTAGATAAAGAATTAAGTTGCACATTGTTTGAGTCAATAAATCCATTTATTAGTTATTTATGCATTTGACTTTTATACTACAATATTTAGTGGAAGGTTCTTCATAAACTAGTGTACAAAAGAAAAAAAAAGGAAGCATCCATAACCAAAATTCTAGCTATAAGTTTTAGTATACTTCAATCCAAATCAAATGAATGTACACGTAGTGCATGAAAAAGGATAAAATTCCTAACATTTGCATATCGAGACATATTTGTATGTCTATTGGTCGGTAAAAGGACATTTTAGATTTTCATTTGCATTAAAAGATCTTTTCAAATGTTAAATAGTGAACCTGAACCTTATTTTCATTATTATAAAGTTATTTTGGTGCATAATTTATTTTGTAAATATATCAACTGCTTTAAATTGACATTTATCACTCAGTGCTAATAATTAGCATAAAAAATCTTAACAATTAATATTTCTTTAAAAGTTAGTCAATTTGAGAAGTAGTGTGAATTAAATCAAGGGATAAGTACAACAAAGTATATAATGGTTGGGTGTTTATCTTTTTTGAAATATTTTCAATTTTACTTATTAAGGCCTAACACTAGACGTGTGACAAGACCTGTGATAATGTTAATTCCATGTGGAAGTTATTTTCAAATATCTTGCTTGGGTTTTAATATGTTCATGATTCTTTTTGCATATGATAGCTGAAGACAATCTGTATGCTGGCTAGTTTTTACTTTTTTAATTTAGGTTTTATATTTTATTGTAAATACTTTCATTTTTGGAACCCATTCTAAAATTGATAACTTAATACAGTAGATGCTCAATTTTACGAACTCGATGGGACTCGTAGAATGTGTTCGGAAAATCGAAAGTTCGTAAATGGGAGTAACGTCAGTTCGTAAAAACGAATAATTCATAAAAAAAGAGGTTCGGAAAATCTGGCGTCTACTGTATAAGAAAAACTAACCAAAAATTAAAAATTAACCTGTGTAAAGATCCTTTGCCCACCACCACCCCCTCCAAAAAAAAAAAAAAAAAATATATATATATATTTATTCATTTATTTATTTATTAAAATCCAAACAATGTATTTGAAAATAACTTCTCCATAGGATTAACACAATCATCCAGATCTTTTTTTAGCGACTAGTGTAGGAACTTAAGGCTGTTCTTAACTGGTCTGCTCAACAAGCACAAAACGTTTTGATACATTTACAAATTCTTTTTTTAAGAGAAAGATATAAAATTGGAAAGCCTGGCTATGGAAGCAATTTGGAATTGAACTGTGTTTTCCATTTTTTTATCAATAAATTACCTATTGAGTTATAAGCGATTTTGATTACGTGACAAACGTTTTCACCCGCTCTTGGGTGTTTTTTCTCCTTTCGCACGGGAATTCAGTTCAAAACGTCCACTTTGACACTATTTTCTGAAATATCTATTGTGTTTGCAAAAAAATGGAAAAAGCAGCTCGATTACATAGTTTCTGAATAACACCACCAGCTAGTTTCATGCATTTTCGATCAAAAATAAATTCAAACTTATGTCCGAAGGTTGCCCTTTTGGATTTGAGAACACCCTTAAGGGGAGCATTCAGCTTTGAAAAGTTCAGTCATTAGGATTTTTTCCTTTCCTTGGTGATTTCAAGTTTACATTTAGATATTTTTTCTTTTTCTTTTTTTTTATTTTTATTTTTTTATTTTTTAGTTTTTAAGATTGGCTTGTATAATTGTAATTTTTATTTAATAATAAATCACAATTATTTTTCAATCAAAAAATAATTGTCATTTACTATTAAATAAGGATTACAATTATATAAACCAATATGAATGAGTATAAAATTAGTTATTTTAATTTGAAAATGTGGCAAGAATTCTGTGTTATTTTGAATTTCGTTGATAAAAATCAATCGCAGGTTACTGAATTTCATTTAAAATGACATGATTTTATTTAATCAGTTGATTATAAATCGCTCAAGGTTTTTTTTTTTTTTTTTTTTTTTTTTTTTTTTTTTTTTGTAATTTTGAGCGAGTTCTTTTCCGAATGAGTTTATCAGAAATCATTCGAGGGATTTTGGATGAATTCTTAAATGGGTTGATTTAATCCTTGTTTGAATTGTTACAAATCGCTCAAGAACTACTGGATTAAATCTGAAATGACCTCGTTTCACTCAAGTGGTACTGGATTTAGACTTAAATTATGTCATTCCACTCAAGTATGACTTGGTTACAAATAGCTCTAGTGCTACCAGATTCAGTCTTACATGACTTAATTTCACTCAAGTGTGAGATGGCTACAAATCACTCAAGTGCTACCTGATTTATTCTTAAATAACTTATTCTTAAACAACTCATTCAATCGAGTTGTTTCAACTCTTTATGAGAAGCTGACTTTCAAATCATGAGATGAGTGGATTTCGGCTCAACTTGAGTTATTTTGGCTCTTTCGTTTTAAAAGTGTATATGGTGTGTATAAAAGCTGTAATTCATATACAGGGCTACACAAGATAATTCGTAATGGTCACTGGGTATGATTGAAAATTGCTTAGCTGTTTTTAAAATGAGTTATGGATTTTTACGCTGAACTGAATTCAGTTTACTAAGAAATGTTTGTAGACCATAGATAAAATGTTATACAGTGTTACGCAAAGAAATGGATACATGGTCGTCTATAAATGATAATTTCTGGAAATGTGATTCCAGTAGTTGTAAGAATGTTTTATTTTGAATTAAACTTTAGTTAAATAGTGGCGTGTAATAAAGGTACTAGGCTAACTACAGGGTTGTACAAAAGTATACAAGTATGTTTCCATCTATTAGTATAAATTGCTGAAAGAGAAATTTCAACCTGTTATGTGTTTTCTTGCTAAACTAAATTTGCCCGTTATATAGTATACATATCAACCTACAGATCAAATACAGGGCTGTTCAAAAGAATTGGAATACATATTTGCTATGGGCGGTAACTGCTGAAATCAGTTTTTTAAATGTTTACTTAGTTCTGTTATATACCTTATTTCCTTAAATAACGAAGTTTTGTTAAAGCATTGAGGAAGTGTTGTAAAGGGTTTCATAATCTATGCTTAACGTATAATTTTTCTTACTTATTTAAATTATAATTGAGCCTTCCGAAAATTTTTTAAAGCCGATCAAATTAGCGTGCTTTTAGAGTTTGTGGTGTCTGAACGGGGGTTGGCGAGCATAGATTGTAGGGGGCTGAGCTCCCTTGTATACTATATATTCATACATCTATACATAAAAATAGCAAAAGATAAAAATATTTCAATGACTTACACTCCGTCATCTTTGACCTGAAAAAATAAACATAAGGATTATTATAGGGAACATTTGAATGTCAAAATATTAAATTAAAGATATTGTATTAAAATTGTATTAAAATACATATTTCTTTCAATGATTAGAAGGGAGGTATTACTTTAATCATACAAAAAAAAAATCCGCTAAACATATTATCTTCCTATTTTTTTTTCCTTAAAGAGCAATTTCTCCTTATTTTTTATATCAAATCTATTTGCACAATTTAAATATAAACATGAATTTAAATAGACTGTATTTCTACGCATCATGAACAACATAATATTTTTTTTGTTGTTTTCATTTAAATAACAGTTTCACTCTTTTAAGAAATTTGATCTCAATTATTAAATTTCTTATTTTATTCAACACCATGCAATTACTTTAACAGCCTATAAATAAATGTTAGTTTCCTAATTTGTGTATAATTATTTAAATTGAAAAAAAAAGTTAAATTTAATCCTTGTAAACATATTTTTGCATTTTTCTTTTCTAAATGCAATTTCAAAATCATCTAATTTATATTTAAAGTTGAGCTATTTATATTATTTTGCTGATTTCATTTACATTACACAGTCATGTCACTTTGTTGTATGAAAGTTACATAAATGAATGTTTAGTGTAGAGAAAGATTGAAAATTTTTAATGTTCGAAGTATCATAAGTTTAGAATCACGTATCATAGAAACACCTGATTTATCTTGTTTTCCTTTTTAAAATAAGCAGAAATACATTCATTTACTAAATATAACATGTATGACACAGGAGTCGTATAAAAATTGGTATTTTAAAATTAATAAAAATAACTGTTACGAAATTTAGTGATAATGAACGACATTTTAAACATTTTCGTTTGTATCTTTACTTCTGAAACTAAAAATATAAGAATTAGCTATTGGTCAGAAGGGAATCCAGCACCACACTACGTTTCTATTGACATAGATTTTACATACATAAATTGCAGAAGGTGATTTTTTGGTTAAATATTTTTTTTTAAATTTTTTTAAATATTTTCAGTGAAAAAAAGATCATTATGTAAAGTAAAAAATAAAATTTTCTCTAAATAATAAATTATAAAAAAAAAATAATAATAATAAATATTGTTTCTTATTTGCAATCCTTTTAGGAAGGGATAAATTAAACAGACCTGCGAAATTGGAGTTTTTGAAAAATACAAGAGAAGTTTTCGCTGATTTTCATGTTGTTTGGTGTGTTGATTTCGAAAATGACCTCCTTCCCCCCCCCCCATTACATGAGGATTTTTTATAAAATCGATATCGATATGTTTGCTAAAATCCTATTTTGAAAAGGAATTCTCTCGAACCATTTTGCATGTACTATCTGTCAACAGTGGTTTTTATCCATTTAAATCTATGTAAAATAATCGATTCTTGGTGAGGCAAATTGATTTTTCAGCAATCGATTATTTTTTTTTATAGGTTTGAATGGATAAAAACCACTGTTGCCAGATCGCACGAGCCGCATGTTGTCGCGAGAAAAACAAAAAGTTCCCTTGAGTTTAAACTTTTTACATCAAATTATTGTGCAGTTTCTAGACAAAGATCACCAACATACTATTTTAATTTGTTTTTATTAAGATAGCATACATAAAATAGACGATTGACCAACAAGAACAAATAATATATATGTGTACATGAAAGTTTGAAACAAATTTTAAACTGAGCAAAATACAAAACAAAACAAATAAGTTCTATTTAAGTATGTACTCTTTATTATTTTAAATTTCTTTTAGACTTCTTCTTTTATTTTCAATCTCAGGCCTATCTCATGTTAACATCCAAAAGAAGTCGGCGAGAATGTTCTTGTCTCATCTTCCTTGATATTTGCACTCCATATCTTTGATGTCTTGATGGAACCTTTCATCCTGTTCTTCACTGACTGATCCTAAATTTTCGGTGGAAAAGTCCACATGTGAGTGAAGAAAATGCTTTTTGACACTCATGGCACAACCCAACGCTTGAAATTTGTCCAGCATATTCATTACAATTGGTTTATAGTCAGGATCCTTGTAATTACCCAGAAGTTTACTGACAACATCTTTGAAGGCAACCCAAGCTTCTTTTTCCTTTGTTGTCATCCCAGTCTCAAATGCTTTATCCTTCATAAGTTTGCGGATATATGGGCCAACAAAGATTCCCTTTTTCAACTTGGCTTCGGATAAACATGGAAACTTTTTACACAGGTATTTGAAATAATCTCCATCTTTTGGAATAGCCTTGCCAAACTGCTTCATTAACCTAATTTTATATGCAGAGGGGTAACAGTACATTGTTTTGGCTTAACTAAATTGTTCCGAATCACATTCTTGGTGCCATGTTAAAGATTTTGTCTTTTCGGCTGTTCTTTTTTGACTCAATGTTGAGTCTTATCACGGCTGTTCCACTCACAAATGAAACATGGGTACTTTGTGTATCCGCCTTGTTGACCAAGAAGCATGGAGACAACTTTCAAATTACCACAAATAGTCTTACCGTCGTCGCCATATTTTATTTTGTTGAGGACTACAGCCAGTTTTTTATAGAGTTCTTTTAAATGCACCGAGTGTCCAACTGGTACAGATTCATACTGCCTTCCGTGATGAAGAAGGGCAGATTAAGGCTCCTTTTCAATAAATCTATAAACAGCCCCCATTCAACTTTACCGTAGGGGGTGTTAAATTTGCAAGGCGCATGGCCGATGGAATATGAAATTGAAATCCAAGTAAAATTGAATTTTCCAAGAAAAGGTGACGTGATAGAAATTTTTCATTATTACCTTTTTTTTTAAAATTAGCACCAAAAAATACATAAAGTTCAGTTATCAATTCACTTGTATTTTTTTCATCACTGGCCTGCGTTATAAACATCTATAAAATATGCATCTTATACAATGGCTGATACATAATAAAAATTAACATCATTAACATAATTCAAGGATTTATTTTACATAGAATATTATTCAATCTACAACAAACGTTGCTTCAGCGATCATTAAAAACCAACTAATGATACAACTAATGTACACAATGTTTGGTACAGGTGTGTGAATGAATGTTTGATAAAGTACTTTTCATGCTGAGAAAGGAAAATTGTCAAAATATGATCTATCACGTCAATTTTTTCATGATATATATCTTTAAAGACATAAATAATAAAATTAATATGCACTAAAATGTAAATAATAAGTGAAAAATTCTGCATTATAAGATAAGTACCACCCGGCACGGTGTACTGTGTTAGCAGTGAAGGAGTTGATAAGAGAAAAGTGCGGGGGAAATAGTAAGGGGGTGAAAATGGGTTGATTTAAGAGCGAAAGTGCTGTTTCACGACTAACTTTCTTATCTTGTAAGATGGAAATATTTGTTACGGTATATTTTCTTCATTATAATGAGTAGAAAGGCCCAATTTGAAATTTTATAAAAATTAAGCTAAACCAAAAAACATTTAATCTCCAAAATAAACAAATATATATAGGTACTTTTAATTTCTTCGCAAAACAATAAACTAACTTGCATTGGGTTCTTTTCCATAATTTAATAATGATAATAATAATAATAATAATAAAGGCAAAAACAACCCAGTAAAGATCCCTCCTGAATGTAAAGATCAGGAGCCTTGACATATAATTTACTCACCTTACATCAAACAAACATTTCAGAAAAATAATTGATTTATTAAGTAATGTTCTTATTTTCATATATAAATCAATAAGAGTTAAAATAATAAAATTAATAGTTGTGGCATTTAATCTCAAAATTTGAATCTTTTATTAGAAATACGCTGCATCGACTAATCTTATTGATATTAGATTAGTTTTTAAAACTATTATTATATTGGTAAATAAATTATATCGGTTGTAAATTTCTAAATGGGTGAAAAAAGTCAGGGACAGGATTCGAACCAGGGATATCCTGGCTGAAGCCGCCAATGCACTGCCAACTGAGCCATCCCGGACGAATCTGGAGGGCTAATTCACCCAGCCAAACTTTAACGATCACAGCATCTGGTCTAAAAACAGAATCAGCTCAACAGAACAAATCGTAGTTTTTTTATGGAACTTCAGTAAACGGTGCATGCTTAATTATATTGGATTAATTTTTACAGAAATATTCAATTGGTAAATAAATATATTCGGTTGTAAATTTCCAAATGGGTATAAAAGGTCCGGTCCAGGGTTTGAACCAGGGATGTCTTGGCTAAAGCCGACAATGCTTTACCAACTGAGCAATCGCGGACGAAATTGGAGGACTAATTCACCTAGTTAATCTTTAACGATCACAGCATCTGGTCTGATATCTGAATCAGCTCAACAGAATAAATCGCAAGTTTTTTATGGAACTGTAGTAAACGCCGCATATGTAATTACATTACATTGATTTTTTACATAATTATTCAATTAATAAAAAAGGTTGGTCGTTAAAGGTTAGCTGGCTGAATAAGTCCTCCAGATTCGAACGGTAGGCTCAGTTGGTAGACGCTGACGGGCTCAGCCAAGACATCCCTGGTTCAAAACCTGGCCCGGACTTTTTTCATTCATTTGGAAATTTAAAACCGATATAATCTTACTGAGTTCAGATATTATTTTTAATCCTAATGGTCTTCATTCAATATTCCTTACATTCGTAAAATTTATATCCTTAATAATGAAAACTCTTAGAGCAAAATACAGACCTTAACTGTATAATTTTCTAAAATCATCCTAGGTTTTAGCCCTTATATTATTTTTTATTTAAATTTTAATTTTTCAGAATTTAATCAAATTAAATTCTAAGATGACCTTATAAAATTCTATTTTTATATTATTTGTTTTAAAGGTTTTAAATGATGGTTTCTTTCTTTTATTATTATTCTATAAATAGTCAATTTAATAGTGATTCATCTGTTGAATGAAATTAAGTAGTGGTAAATTTATCATAAATCATTAGCAAAATTAAACAAACAACCAATTAAAGAAATGATGCTATAATGTTAAAGTAAAAATTTGGAAATTTTATTAAATTAATAATATAGTAAAGAAAAATCTCCAGTGGCATTTAAATGAACTTATGGAATATTCAGTTTTATAAAATCACAAACAATAAACAATGATTATTCTGCTTAAAAAGTAAAAAAAAAAAAAAAAAAAAAAAAAAAAAAAAAAAAAAAAAAAAAAAAAGAACAAGTCCTCAAAGCACTCCCCAAAGCACAAATTCTCGAAGACATTTAAATGCAAAAGTACTAGATAATTTGCTTTACAGTTTTTAAAGTCGTTGAAGGATAACCAGTTCATACAAAATATCTTTTCTTTCCCCTTTTTTATGAGTTATCGATATGCAAGCGTCTCTTTTAAATTTACGAGGTGGAACACGTCGAATTTCGACGAAAGAAAATGTTTACAAAGGAACTGTTGCATCAAATTTATAATACATCAACAACAATAATTAGAATAAAAAATCCATCTTACACTTAATTAACTCTCTTGTTTAACTCTCCAAAGACATTTTAACCTAAGATTAACAAAATACTTTTTTCATAAACTTCAACTGTTAAAATTATTAAAAAATTAAACTTAATTCATATACGTCATCAGTAAAATATAATCAAGATAAGTAATTTTGATTAAGTTATTAATTGATGCTTGGTATTACGGAATGAAAAATCCACAAAAATGATTTCACCTTCACATAATCATAGAATTTGTCTACCTTTACATCTAAACCAAATCAAGTCATTTTCCACGTTTCACATCCATATTAACCATTTAAAAAAATTTTAATGCGCAAAAGATTATTAATAAATATATTTTCAAGCTTGAAGTCACGTTTGTCAATTATCACAACTTTTCATGTTAAAATCCCCACTCGTGATTTGAGGTCTTAGTTTAATCTCTGTACCTGCGCGTAAAAATTCCAGAAATTTATAACTTTTAGACGTATTCAAGGGGAAATATCTCGTTTTATCAAATAAAATTATCGTTTACTTTTAAATATGACGTCATTTTCAGTCGCTGAAATATTTTGCCTATTGACTCAAACTCAATATCAGCGAAATGAAAAAATAGTGAAATATAACAGCATCATCAGGGAAATTGTGTCTTTTTTAAAGCGTAACGTCATTTTCTGTTCAAATTTTTAAAAATATATTTTTAATTGTAAGGAGAAAATGGCATCAGTAAGAATATAATCAATAAAGATAACTAATCCACTTTTAATAGAAATGAAGTACTTCAGTTGCCACGATTAGAAAATTGGTATTAAAAACTATAAAAAAATTAATATCTCAAAAATAATTTGAGATACAGCTTTCAAACAAAGTGCATTTAAAAGTGCATTTTTTTCTGCATACGGCGGTGTAAACATTTAAAATGTGGGATGCTTAGAAATTTAAAAATTTGCAGTAGCGAAAATTGCAAAAGCGAAATTTCATTTCAAATTTCAAAGTGTTGCCATTCGCAGAATGACGTATGCGTTACGCACAGATATGTTTGTCCTTTATAATATAGATACTCCTTCAAGAATTAATTAATAAGGAGGACTTACAAAAAAAAAAAAAAAAAAAAAAGAGAAATCTTACGGTTCTCTTGCAATTTCAGGCTGTAAAAATTCATTTTCTTTGCAAAGAATTGAAGAAGAATATTCTCTACGTCTCTCGGGAAATAAAAGTTCATAAGTGAACTCCTTTTTGGATAAAGATTTAAAGTCGTTGGGGGGTAATCAGTTCATAAAAAATGACTTTTCTTTCCCTTTTTTATGAGTTATCGATATGCAAGAAAGTCTCTTTTAAATTTATACTCCTTCAAGAATTAATTAATAAGGAGGACTTACCAAAAAAAGAGAAATCATACGGTTTTCTTGCAATTTCAGGCTGTGAAATTTCATTTTCTTTGCAAAGGATTGAAGAAGTATATTCTCTACGTCTCTCAGGAAATAAAAGTTCATAAGTGAACTCCTTTTTGGATACTACTTGGAATCAGGGCGTGAATTTACATGCAAGTGTGTCGCAAGCTGCTATTATGCTAAAGGGATCCTTGGTCGAACACTCGGGATAACTCAGCTGCGTCTGGAAAGGAAGCCTTTTCAATGAAATTACTTAGGGAGCGGATAACGATATTGATGGTGAAATCAGGGGCGTCTATGAAAGAAATCCTCTCAAAACTGGAGTTACTTCAGCCCTCAGAAAGCTCTTAAATGTAGACTCAGGGTCGTCAATGAAATCGATCCTCTCAAAAATGAAGTTAGTTACGCCCTCGGAGGATGCTATTAGGGGAGAAGCCTGAGAATCTAGGAATGAGACTCGCCAGCAAATTCTTCTCCCCAAATCTCTTCAAAGACAGAGATTTTTCTGAAGCAGGATTCTGTCTTAAGTAGGGTTTTGTCTATAACTGTTATACTGCTGGGATAAAAAATAAAGAAGTCCAACAGCCCCACGACCAAACAAAGAGAAAAAAAGACCTTTTAACCAACCAAATACAAAAAGAGATACAACAAACCATTTTCAGGCCACACTGCACCCCTATAAAAAAAGTCAACGACCCTACGTACCATGTATTGTAAAAATGTGCATGCCAGAATTAGAGGGTAAATATAATACTGCCCAGAAATCCCTTCAAGATCTTTATTCTGAAAAATACATCTGCCCCAGACATTAATGCTGCATTTTGTTTACTGAAGTCAGTTCATTCACCCTTCGCTTCAGCTGGTACAACATTTCAAAGACCTGTGTTACAAATAAAACAAACACTCCACAACTTCCAACAAAAAGAATTATTTCTGAGACCACCCTCGCAACCACCCTGTAAAGGCTTTCATACACTACACAACATAAGCAAAAATTGAATTCGTCACCTTGTTTAATGACAGTAAAAATGTAATTCATAATAAGAATTTAATTTAAAATAGCCTTTTATTTTGATTTTTTTTTCAAATAAAAAAGACTAAATAATACATTATAATTTTTACTGCTCATAACAGAGTGATAATGTAATGAATTAAATGAATTGACGGAATTAAAGATGAAGATGATTTTTTAAATCGTACTGCCATCTACAAAGAAAGATTTTTAGGGAAAAAGTAGCCAAAGAGAGATTTTAGTGAGTGATGTATGTTTTAAAGTGTTGTTCGCGGTGTTCGAACTCTGGAAAATGTATTCATGGCTCATCGATTTCCTTTTGTTTTAACCAATGGACTTTGATTGCATGCCTTTATTTTTCGATAAAGGATATTTAGACTTTTTTTTTATCATGTGCTGGTCCTCTCGTATTATTTAATTTCATTTGTTTTTTTTTCATGAATAACTAAAATCGATTTAGAGATTGTTCTTAAACATAAATAATAAATAAATAAACATATTGAAAAAATACACACATATATATATAAATAATTAAATTAAGTAAAATAGTTCTAGGGTAATTCTAGGATAGACGGTCATAGAGGAGAGATGGCCAGTCTAAATATTTCAAAAACTGTACCATAGATTGCAGAAAATCTTTGTTCATAAGAAATAGTTAAACAAGTTCATTCATTGCGATGTGCATCTGTGTTTTTCAGTTATAAAAAGAAATTGTAATTTTACTGTTTGTTTAATTTACTGGTTGGATATTTTTGTTGAGTTAGGTATCTGAAAGTTTTACAATACCTATGTTACATTATTATTATTATTATTTTTTTTTACTATAAGGAATTTTAAGGCACGTATATAATCCGATCTTTGTTTTTAAGTCTAAAACAAAGCCATACAATGACGGAGTGATGCTCTAAATTGAGTGGCAATCTGTCATATCGATTTTAGGAGAGATAGCCACATTAAATGGAAGAGAGATGGCCACCTATAATCAATGTTTCAAAATTATACGGAGTGAGGATTTTAACTAAATATAATTATTTTTAAAATAATTATATAATTTTTAAGTTTATAATTATATTAATTGATATAATTATTTAAATTTTAACTAATGTATATATTTCTATAGAAGTAATATAATAGTGCCCAACGATGTATTTTTGTTTCAGAAAATATTGAAAAACTTCGGAAACGTTGATTCCAGAAAGAGATAAAGTTTATAAATAAACTTAAAATCGTGAAATTATCTAACATAAACACGAGGAGAAAAGAAGAAAAAAAACATGACATTTCTAGTAGCGAAGAAGATGAAATAGATTTGAAATTATTAGATTATACAGATTCCGAGGGAATAGAATTGGATGATGATCACTGTGTTGGTTGCGGAGAAGAATATAATACAACAACCAAAAAAAAAATACTGCATAAAGTGCCAGAAGTGGCTCCACGAAACGCGTACAAACCATCAAGATCTTTGCCAAAAATGTGGTAAAATTTTATGAAAAGATAAGGATTGAAATTATACTTCAAATTTTGTTTATTCAAATTTTATTCACTGATATAATTGCATCTTTACAAATTTCTATGTGTTTTTTATGATTAACTACATAAAATGTGTTATTTTTTGCTATTTTAACTTCATTTTTTCTATCTTGTATTGGATGGCCATCTCTCCTCGGCTTGAAGGAGAGATGGCCATCTGCCATTTTAATTTCAATTTTGTTTCCCACGTTTTGTTTTCGATATTTAATTATTTTTTGTCCAAAATATGATGAGGGTATGTATAAGAATTTCAAATATGCATAAATGTGTCTTTTATTTGCATTCTAAGAATTTTAATTTCAATCTTTAAAAACTATGGCCATCTATCTTCGAGTTACCCTAATATTAAGCAGCAGAGCAACGTATTTCTTTTTGGTTTTCAAATACTCTCACCTCTCTTTTTACAAACTATTTAAATATTGTTGTTAAGGAATAAAAAAAATAATAATAATAGCAAAGTGTATGAAATATTAACTTTCAAAAGTATGTACAACTTGATAAGGAAATTTTATGTTAACAAATAAAGTATAAATTTATATACTATTTTGACTGTTCCCGTTTTTTTTTAGTCAGTCAAATTGTTTTGTTATTATGTTGTTTATTTTCAGAATCGCGCAAATGTACTTTGTTTTACAAGTAATAATACGAAAGAGGTAGTTGAAGAAATTTATCTATTTTCTTATTCTTCTCAATCATTTATTATACACTAGCAAACCCCGCGGCTTTGCTCTCGTAATAGTTGAAATATGCCAAGTGATATTTATATGTCTAATTTTTATCAAAAAGTACTAACTAAATTTTTATTTTATTAAAAGGTAATATTTTATTTTATTAAAAGGTTTTTTATTAAAAGGTACTTATTACTTTTAGGAATAATTCAAAAATTACTATTTAAAACACAGTTTGATTAAACATCATTATTACACTGTATTAGGCAGAAATGAGACTTAAATTAATAAAATGAAATAAAACTAAATAAATGATGATTTAGAAAATATTTTGAAACTTTTATGCTCAATTAATACGCTCATTTCAGTATTCATTTGAAGTTTTGAAATTTTTTTAAACCATCTTCTTACATCTTAAAATTAACCATCATGTCAAATTCCAAGTCCTACCACCTCTCACAACATAAAGGGCTATGTTGAAACAGGAACTGTCACCATTAATTTGCCAACATTAATTTTGAAATCGGTTTGTTATTTCCTAATGTTCATCAGAAACGTAATTTAAAAAGCTTTTAAAGCCATTTTTTAGAACGTTTGTTGTTCTGTGAACCCTAGGTGGTAGAATCATCGGCATAAAATATAGCCTGTGTAGGATCAGAGACTGTTACCATTGATTCGAAACTATTACTTTTATAATCGGTTTATATTCCCTGAAATTGCATAGAATCGTAATTTAGAAATTTTTTAGAATGCTTTTCGCACCTCCCCTTCGCTTCACCCCTTTTTAATTCGACTTTATTTTCGACGTTCCTTCGAGGGCATTTATATTTTATAAGTAACTACCATATCATATTTAAAGTTTCTAGCCTTTTCAGTATAACAGAAATCGCAATTTAGAAAGTTTTTAGCTCCTGCAAGCCTCTGGTGGTAGTGGAACAGACATAAAATATAGCTTATGTTTGAGCAGGTTCTATCACCAAAATTTGTCATCATTATTTTTTTAATCGGTTTGGTAATTTATAAGTTTGCTTAAAAATTGTAATTTATAACGCTTTTCTCTCACTTCATATTTTTTAATTTGGAATTTTCTTTCGTCTGTTCTTAGAAAGCAGTTGCATCTTGTAAGTAAATACCATGCCATACTTCAAAATGTTAGACCCTTCTGTTGTGCAAAAAATGCTAATTAGAACATGTTTTGCTTTTGCAACCCTCAGATGGCAGTGACGGCAACATAAAATATAAGCTATGTTATAGCAGGGACTGTCACCATTGATTTGCAACCATTACTTTTGAAATAGCTTTGGTATTTCCTTAGATCGAGTAGAAATAGTAATTTAGAACGTTTTTAGGACGCTTTTCGCGCATTTTCACCCCCTTTTTAAATTTCCAATTTTTTCGAAACTGTTCTTAAAGATCATTTATATCTAATAAATATGTACCTTGCCTAATTTTAAGTTGCTAGCCCCTACCGATCACGAAAATCAAAATTTAGAACGCTTTTTTGCTCCTGCAACGTCTTGGTGATAGTGATACCGACATAAAATAGCGTCTATGTTAGAGCAGAGGCTGTCAGCATCAATTTCCTACCAATACGTTTGAAATCAGATTAATTCTTCCTGAGATATTGCCGACAAATCGGCATTTAGAACGTTTTTAGAACGCTTTTCGCACATTTTGCTCCTGCATCTCCTCTGGGATAGTGGAAACAGATATAAAATATAGCCTATCTTGGAGCAATATCTGTCACCATCATTTTTACACCATTATATTTGAAATCGGTTCAGAAATTCCTGAGATTGCATAGAAATCGCAATTTAGAAAGTTTTTTGCAACGCTTTTTGCGCATTTTGACCCCCTTTTAAATTTCGATTTTTTTAGGAAATGTGCTTAGAGATCATTGATATCTCATAACTAACTACCATTCCAAATTTCACGATTCTAGGCCCTTTCGTAACGCAAAAGCCGCAATTTAGAACGTTTTTTTCTCCTGCACCCCCTTTGGGTAGTGGCACCGACATAAAACATCGCCTATGTTGGAGCAAGGGTTTTCACCATCATTTTGACGCCATTATTTTTTAGATAGGTTTGATATTTAATGAGATTGTGTAGAAACCACCATTAGAACGTTTTTTAGAACGCATTTCGTGCATTTTCACCCCTTTTAAATTTCGAATTGTTTAAAAACTGTTCTTAGAAATCCTTTATATCTAATAAGTAGCTAATATTTCAAATTTCATATTTCTAGGTCCTTCGGTAACGCAAAAATCGCATTTTTAGAACGTTTTTTGCTCCTGCACCCCCTTTCGGGTAGTGGCACCGACATAAAACATAGCCTATGTTGGAGCAAGGGTTGTCACCGTCATTTTGACACCCTTATTTTGACACCATTATTTTTTAAATCGGTTTGGTATTTCCTGAGATTGTGTAGAAACTACCATTTAGAACGTTTTTTAGAACGCTTTTTGTGCATTTTCACCTCTTTTAAATTTCGAATTGTTTAAGAACTGTTCTTAGACATCATTTATACCTTATAAGTAACTAATATTCAAAATTTCATATTTCTAGGCCCTTCAGTAACGCTAAAATCGCATTTTTAGAACGTTTTTTGCTCCTACACCCCCTTCGGGTTAGTGGCACCGACATAAAACATAGCCTATCTTGGAGCAAGCGTTGTCACCATCATTTTGACACCAATATTTTAAAAATCGGTTTGGTATTTACTGAGATTGTGTAGAAACTACCATTTAGAACGTTTTTTAGAACGCTTTTTGTGTATTTTCACTCCTTTTAAATTTCAAATTTTTTAAAAACTGTTCTTAGACATCATTTATATCTTATAAGTAACTAATATTCAAAATTTCATATTTCTAGGCCCTTCAGTAACACTAAAATCGCATTTTTAGAACGTTTTTTGCTCCTACACCCCCTTTGGGGTAGTGGCACCGACATACGATATAGCCTATGTTCTAAGTTGGACTAACACCATCATTTTGATACGATAACTTTTGCAATCGGTTCGGTAGTTCCAGAGCTTACCTCCTACAAATAAACAATTTTTTCCTCTTTATAATAGGAGTATAGATAAAGGCAAACTTTTTTTCGTATGTATTTCAAACCTCAATTATTCCTCATTATATTTAGTATATTAATTTGCGGCGGCATATTTTCAGACCAACGTTGAAACAATACGAACCGGAGTTTGCTCTCTTTTAAGCCGTTTTCACAACGCGACGGTTGAGCAAATAAGCTTTTATTAAAATGTACCCACTATATTTTCACCATTTTAACCACCTTATATACTTTGTTAGAGATTTTAATTAACAACACAATTTCATCCCTACACCATGTACATGATTTTTTTTATGTTCCGTAAGCATATTTTAGTATACTAACTGCGGCTCCGCTTGAAAATTGCAACACTCATTTAAGAAACATATTTAAGAAATCCCTGCTAATATTCATTAATGCTAACAAATTCTTTTGTTTAGCTCTGTTAGAGTAGCGAGAGTTAGAGCAGGACTGTAGCGAGAGTTAGAACTCGGGCAGACAGACGGACGGAAAAAAAGTCCTTCCGGCCAGTGCCGTGAGGAAGAGGTAGTTTTCCATATCCTTATTTTTAAACAAATCAGCTTATATTATTCAAACACACGAAGCTCAAATTAGCGGAAATAGATTATAGAAGATTCAGTACTAATTTTTGACAATACTGAATATAAAATGAGAATTTCGCGAAATTAGTCAGCTTTATCCAAGCTGGATTTATTTAAAATGATTTACATTTGATCGCCAAATTCGACGATATTTCGGTTGAGACCTTAGTAATTCCTGTGCACATGCTAACTCGCGTAGGAATCGGTTGATATACGAGTGCTGTCGCATGAAAAAAATCAGATTTTTCAAAATGTCACCCACATTAGAAATTCAAACTACTATATCTCAGCCATTTTTTAAAATAAAGACAAAATAAAAAATGCTCCGGAATCCTTGTATCAAGGTAAAACATTTAAGAAAGAAACCTTTTTCATTTTCTAATTTTTGTACGTCGTTTTAAAATTAATTTTTATCTTTAACTTTTAATGGCCACCATTTTGGAACAAGACGGCGGATGAAGTTGGCCAACGAACTCGGTCGAGACATTGGTGTGTATTGCGTACGCACCTAGTTACATACAATTCGGTTCATAAATACGCGTGTTATCGAGTGACAAAAATCAGATCGTTTCAAGATGACAGCCACACTAGAAATTCAAAGTGCTATTACTCAGCCATTTTTTAATATATAGACAATAAAAAATGATCCGGAATTCTATCAAGGTCAAACACATAAGAAAAAAATATTTTTCTGTTTCAAATGTTTTAGTGGCTCATTTTAAATTTTAAATTTTTTAAAAAATTTAAATGGCCGCCATTTTGAAACAAGGTGGCGGATGAAGCTGGCCAATAAACTTGTTCGAGACATAGTATGTACTTTGTACACACCAAGTTACATCCAAATCGGTTCATAAATACGAGAGTTTCAGTGTGACAAAGGTCATATATATATATGATATATATGTATACATATATATATACACAATATTAACGAGATAAATAAGTTTTGGACGTCGGTGGGGGTCCAAACACCTAGAAAACTCCTATACCGTCCCGTGTCCCTGATGCTGATTTGGAGCTGTTTGGATAAAATTGTTTCAATAAAAATAATTCAATGTAATTTTTTTCTGAAACTGGAACTATTGTTTTATATAAATATGTAGCTAAAAATTAACCTGCACACATTTTTAGGGTTGCTATTATTTTTTAAACTCTGTCCTTGTGTTTTAGATTCCTTACCATCCCTCTTCTAAAATTATACAGAAAATCATTTCAGATGCAGCCACAGAATTTTTTTCTAGATTTTTCTCATGCAGAAGAATGCTAAAGAAATAATTTCTAAAATTCTTTGGCAGGAAATTTACTGTAGAATTTAAATAAGCATTTAAATATCAATTTCAAGCATCGTGGCTTTATTGGTAGTCTTACCGTCCCCAAGGTTTATTCCTGCACTTTTCGAGGTAAATAAAAAAAAAAAAAAATTTAATAACCAATGTTAACACCTGTTTCTAAAAATCGATGAAGATTGTGGCTATTACTTAGACTTAACATAATTTTCCTAAAAATAGGTGGTAATTTTCCTTACCGTTCCATTCTTACCGTCCCTTGTTTTACCATTTCGTCCCTTTTTTCCAATACCTACCCCCTTTTTACCTTACCGTCCCTTCTTTAACACCCCTTTAAGGCAATGTTATACAAAAATTCTGTATTAAAAGTACTACATTGTTATTATTTCTTATTTGAATGTCCTGTGGGTACTATGCAAATTCATTATAAGTAAAAATTTACACGAAAATAAAAAGTTATAGGGGTAAAATGGTAAGGAAAATTAAACTCGCAAGTTTAACTTAAACCTCAGTTAAATAAAAGAAAATTCGCTGCTGACAATTTTTCCTTTACTTTGAATCATTAAGGCATTCGTCTATTAGATTAAAATGTTATTGTAGCAAGTTTACTTTTGTCAGATTTTTTTTTCCGAAAAGTCAAAATATTGTGAGAATGCCCCATATACATCTGTATATATATATATATGTTATAAAGAAAACATTTACTTTTACTTTTCATTTAAATTATTATAAATTATCGGCATATTCATTATTTCCCTTTTTTTAATACGCTCTATTATTTATTTCTAGTTAAATTCCTATAAGTTTAAAACGCGCATCTTATTAATAATTTTATTCAAAAACGTATTCTAAACTTTTAATTCCTTCATAAATTTTTATCGTCTACCAAACTGTAAAGATCTGAACGCAGTTACTTTATTTTTCGAAAGTTTATAAAAGCCATTTTTACATTTTTATTTTATTTCATCTCATTTTCCCGCCAGCTGGGAGACAGCATATTCACATCGAAATCCTTCCATTAGCAGCGCCGGGATTCTTTTCTGTGACGTTTCTCGATCGCACTCCATTGGCCGAGTGACGGATCGCAATTTCATTTCGAGTCTCGTTCGTGAATTTGTTTGGTTAGCCTGAAGTTTCCATTTCAATCGGATTTCATCCGCGCATTCTAATAAATAGCTCGAGCATTAGCTCAGATTTAGATTTTTTGTGCTGTTTGATTGTTTCCTTAACCCATTAACCGCTGGTGTTGTGTTCTCTACCAATCTTATCATCGGTCCTCAGCTGTTAAACTTACACAGAGTAGACACCTCCAATGGCGATGCCTGCGCTATGTGGTACGACTGCTATACAACCTCACGAATGGCTGATTAAAATGTGGTACTAATCCAGTAATGTGTCGTATAAAGCACGACGTGATTTTTTGACTTAACCCATTAATTTGTTTCGTTATAAGACCCCGGCAAATGATTATGTTTACCTACTGTACACCACCATATAAGGAGACATCCAATAAAAAGTGCTCTTGGGATTGTGAAACCAATAGAAACCTTTTCGATGACACCTGGTAACCACGATTTAATATTCTACGTTTACCCTGAATTTGCGTCTATATAGATGGAGCAAAATCAACTTCATTTTGTTTTCTTTTTAATAAAAAGTTATAGGAAAGAAAGAAAACTACGATGGTTGTAAACAACCCAAGGTCGTAAATTTTGAAAGGTTTATTATATATTTATTTGTTTATTTTATATTTTACCAGATTTCCTTATTTATATTTGTTGTATTACAGTTTATTATTTATTAGAAAAGAAAATATTTACATTTGTTGCTTAATTTAAAGTTTATTTATATAGTTTATGATATTTCTTATTTTTCTTATGAAATTAAAAGTAAACTTGTGATAGTAATGAAATTTAAAATAATATTCAGTTGACCATAATAGATTGTTTATATCCAGAAAATGGATTGAGTGCTTATTTTAACACTCTAGTTCATACTTTTGCCTATTGGCAACATATTAAAATTTCCCTCCTTATTGTTTATTTATCGTTGTCACTGGACAACTTTGTGCTTTACATATTCATGTTGGTCCTATATTTAGATTTAGTTTATAAAAAGTTTCATAGTTGGCAATAGTTGTTTATAAATTACAAATAAAAAGCAATTTTTGATACTTTCCTTTTTTTTAGCCGCAGTTGGATTTCTAATTCATATAAAAAATATTTAACATGCAAAATTTCTTTGAAAAAAATATTTCTGAAAAGAATATACTTTTAAAAGTTATTTTAAATAATTTTCAGTTATGTTTATTGAAACAAAAATTGCATGCACATGAATATACATTTGTTGCCATTTGGCAACACTATTAATTGAGTTCCGGTTTTGTAAACATTTTGAGCATTGTTTGTTTCACAACTGGTTCGCATGATATTTAATATTTTTTTTTTCACTTTTATCACCATATCTCACACTAACTCGATAAACGACTCTTATTAAATACAAAACATTCTCAGTTTACTGTAATGCCAGGGCTTGACTAATGCCGGGACATGCGGGCAGCTGCCCCGGGACTCCCGATTTGAGGGGTCCCCTCTAATGGCATATATAAATTTTTTGTTAAACGGGAGCCAAATGATAAAAAATGGCCAAAATACATCTTTTTCAGATTTAAAGAAGCTCTATTCTCCTTCCCTTGTGCTTCCGTGTCCATGCCCTCCTGAAGGTACCAGTTACATCATCAAAAAAAAAAGCCTATGATTAAAATATTATAGTAACAACTTAGTAGTCCATTGTTTTCAGCTTTATGAAACTTCTAAAGATGTCAGGAAGGATAAAATTGATCACTGGCCACAACACTTAGATAAAAAACAACGGTGAAAAGTTCTGGGCTGTATAGGTTACACTAGGGTAAAATGAATTATGTGTTTGGTACCTCTACGTTTAAACAAAAACAATAAATGTTCTATTGGTTACCATCCATAACTTTGATAAATATTATTGATATAAAATTCTATGGTATTCTGCAGCATTGCCCGTATATTTATAGAGTATATTTTATTATCCTTTTTTCATTGTATTTTGCATGTGATATTACACTTTATAAGCCCATTTTGGTTTTTAAAATTTAAATAATTTCATTTGGTTTAAAATACGGGATAAATATGGCTGCTTTTCTGCATTTTATTATGTCTTTATTTAATTATATTTTTTACAATACTTCTATTGTGTTCTGTATCAGGACAGCATATCTTCTTATTCATTTATAAATTAAAAATGATTCTATTGTAGCATATAATTTCATATGTTCATTTAATATCTTAGAACTATAATTTGTACCATTATTATTTTGTTGATAGATAACAAATAATGTATAATATTATTACATGCCGTCTTTATTTAGAATTTTGGTTAATATTGTTATATGACTTGCAAGTTAAATTTTGATTATAATTATTATATATATATTGTTTATGTATATATGTATATATGTATATATATATATATATATATATATATATATACAGAGTTCATTCTAGGTGTTTTTTGTGGGGCCGGCCGCCCTGCCTGCCCTTCTTTACAAAATTTGACGCCCCGATGCCCTCACTGTCCAAAAACCCCGCCTCGCGAGCCCTATCACTCGAAAAAATCGACCGAGGGAAAAATAGCACCCTTTAACTTAATTTCATTGCTTATTTCAAGCCAACTCTAAACTATTTGTAAATATTATATAACGTCCTAGCGCCATTTTGCTCCTAATCTGTTCCTTTTCACTCCCCCCCCCTCCCCCCACATCCTCATACAGACACCAATTATTTTCAGTAAAATTCCAGCACCGACGCAGTCATAAATCTCTGTCTCCATACCCTGTTTCTTGGCTACCGTGAAAACTCAGCAGAAATAAGAAAGAAAAAAAAGAGGAAAGGTCCTTTGATGAAATTGGCGTTATTTTTCGCGATTCTCTGATGAAATTGTTTTTTTTTTTTTCGTCGAACATTTCTTAAAATTTGCGATATAGTCTATGTCCAAATTTTCGGATTTATGACCAATTTTTAATTTTCGGAAATGACTGCCTTAGTTTTTCGGAAAAGAATCACCCCCTGCACTGCAAAGTGTCATGGATCGGGTAAAGGGTTAGTAGCCAAGACTTTTTAAGGGGTGGTGTCAGGGTAGAGTTATTAGTTATTTATCATTACATTAATGTGCCCTTTTTTTCTTCAAAGTGCCCTTTTATGGCAAAGTGCACCCTGCCTGCCCTTGATCCTAGAATGAACTCTGTATATATATATATATATATATATATATACGTATATGCATACATACCACACATATATATAATTTTATTTTTCTAAGTGTATGTAAAGTATTGTATGTATTTAAAATCTTATAATTTACAAAAAAAAAAAAAAAGAAAGAAAAAAAAGAATGCAATAAAACAGCACAGTGTTGCTAGTTGGCAAAGCTCAAAAATTTTTTTCGGGGGTTAATGCATGGTGTTTCAATTTCGCAACAATTAAAAAAACTTCAAAATACTAAAAAATATGAGAGTGAAAATGTTTTCAATATTTTTCCGGTAATTTATGGCTGTCAAGGAAGAATATATATTTTTTTTAAGTAAAAATAAAAAAAATCATGCATTAGAGGGTTAAATAGTGTAAATTTTATTTATTGTTTAAAGCTGTATATTTTAAAGATAAATAGGAAGATAAATTAACAAATTATAGTTTTGTTTGATAGAATTTCTGGCAGCAGTTAATGTTAAGTTCCAGTTTTTTTATAATTTACATAATTGAGTAAGAAAAGATGGAATTAGCGAAACTTGTGCTAGAATTTTTTCAGATAAATTATAATTTAAACTTTCATTAAGTTTTGTAAATTAAATTAAGATAGCATGCAATCTAAATTTTTAAATTATAAAAGAATTGATTTAATTTTAAATAATTATAACTGTTATATATTTAAGATTCTATGTTTTTATTGAGTAGAATTTCTGGTTAAGGTTAGTTTTTCCCCAATTTCTTATAATTTAACTAAATTCAATAGAAAAAGATGGGATCGACCGAATCTTTTGCTGGGATTTTGACAAAAAAAAAAAAAAAAAAAAAAACTCATAAATTTCTAAATATTTTTTTTCAGATATTATTACGTTGAAAGAGTATTACTCAAAAGGGACTAACTTGAAATTTGAATTATTTATTAATTTTTTTATTGCCGAAAATTATCTTATTGTTCTTAAGTTTAAATTTTAACACTAGAAAGCAATATAATTTTAATAAATCTTAAGGACCAGTAAAAACTTGTTTCCCTATCAAATTCTTAATAAATTATCTCCTGTAAATGTTCGAATTGATAGGCAAATTCAAAATAGAAATACGGAAGTTATCCATGTTTCTAAATTGCGTCCCTACTCCAGATCAATTAAAATTATCTCATGAGAATTCACAGCAAACTAATGTTAAAGCCCTGACTTAATATTAAATTTAAAATAGTAATAAAATTAATAAAAAGTAACTAAATAAATTAATTAATCAATCAATGCTGTTCTATATAACAGTGTGTTCTCAAAGGCCAAGAGAACATTACTGCTGAAATTTTACTTGAATTATTTGTTTACGCGGACGTAAATGGGTTGATTTCAGTTAAAAATTTCTTATATTGAATTGAATTAGATTAGAATATTAAATAAATTTTAAATTTATATGTAAACTATCAATAAATGTTGACTGGATTAAAATAACTTAACTTAAAATATATATATATATATATATATATATATATATCAATTATTGAAATATAATCATAAATGCTAAAACATTATAGAATTTATGCGAATAATTGTTGATTATGCAAATGTCCTGGATTTCAAACCCAAATTGTTTTTCTCTTGCTTATTTATTTATTTTTTACTGATTGCGTAACCATGTGGAAAATGAACGAAATATTTCGACACATACCGAAAAACACCTTTTAAGATTTTGCTTCAATGATATTGCTGGAGAATTTAAGAATTTCTTATTTTTATTTTTATTTTGACTTGGTATAATTTCATTTCTTATTGATAGTCATTTGATTTCATTTCTTATTGATCTAGTATTGATAGGAGATTACTTTTTATGCTATGTAACTTTCTACCCAGCCAAAGTCATTGAATCCAATAATCTCTGATTATTATCTACTGAAGTGATGAATTAAAATTTAACTTTGAAATTATTGATGAGAAATTGGAGTTATTGTTATTATTGAATTAAATTTACTATTGCTAGATCTTGTATGATAGAAAGTATAGATAAATTTATTATTGAATATTGAGATAAAAGAGAGGTAAGAAAGAAATATTTGAGTAATATGAATACTTAGAAGTGTTATGAATTAATGAAGTCACTATATCAGACATCTGAGAGTACTCATAAATATATATATATATATATATATATTTTAATATTGTGATAACATCTGAACATAATGAAATTAGAATACTTACTAGATAATTTATGGAAAAGTGGTAATAGTATGGTACCGCTATTATCATAACAATGCAATACTATGGAATGCATATAGCACTAGCTTTTTAGACAGTTTCAATTGTGTCAAAAATGAGTAATAATTGAATTTCAATGGACTATAGCATAGTATCAGGACAATATATCATCCCAGTTAAGAAATTGTAGGAGATTGATACGCAGTTGAAATTTTTGTACATAAATTTTAAATTTATTATATTCACGTTTTTCCTTTTACTTTTATAACTTGTGAATTGTACAGAAAATTTATAAGTTATGGAGTTTAAGTGATAGAGATTAAGCTAATGTTTAATCATGATGTAGAAAGAATGTAAATTCCCAAGAAAACACCTAGACAATTCCTAATATTGTCAATATTTGTTAATAATGTAAGAAATAAGTTGTTAGTAAAATAAGAGGAGATTATTCAGAATATAATTTACTCCATGTTAGAAAAATATTTATATTATCTTTGTAATTTTTAAAAACAATTCCCACAGTTTTGCGTTTAAAAAGTAATTTATTGAATTGGTTTTTTACTGAATTTTAGAAAATTTTAGATCACCGGGTAACACTATTGTAATTCGAGTTCATGCTTTTCCCCAATTAACTTGTGGGTCACGTATCCACCAGTTCACCGGTTTTTAAGTGGGGGGGGGGGGGGGAGGGTATTGCTATAATTTTTTTTTTTACTTTTACTATTCATTTAAATTATTCTAAATTGCCGGCATATTCATTATTTCCTTTTTTTTATTACGCTCTATATTTTATTTCTAGTTAAATTCCTATAAGTTTAAAACGCGTATCTTAATAATAGTTTTATTCAAAAACGTACTCTAAACTTTTAATTCCTTCATTAATTTTTATCGTCTACCAAACTGTAAAGTTCTGAACGCAGTTACTTTATTTTTCTAATATTTATAAAAGCCATTTTTACATTTTTATTTTATTTCATCTCATTTTCCCGCCAGCTGGGAGACAGCATATTCACATCGAAATCCTTCCATTAGCAGCGCCGGGATTCTTTTCTGTGACGTTTCTCGATCGCACTCCATTGGCCGAGTGACGGATCGCAATTTCATTTCGAGTCTCGTTCGTGAATTTGTTGGTTAGCCCGAAGTTTCCATTTCAATCGGATTTCCTCCGCGCATTCTAATAAATATCTCGAGCATGAGGTCAGGTTTAGATTTTTTGTGCTGTTTGATTGTTTCCTTAATCTGTTACCTGGTGTCCTAAGACACGTAGAATATTAATTCGTTATTTAACATCTCTTTCGCATGAATAACTAGTTCGTGCTCAAGCGGGATGGCTCTGATTTATCATCCTGTGGGAATTGTTTTACGTTGTTATTTCCTGATGGAATAAACAGTATTCTGACTACGTTTCTATGTTCTTATTGGGAAAACCCTAGATTTCTCCATAAGCCTTTTTTCACCACTCATGCGGCCTAATCTGCCGTATCTTCATCATAAATGAGTGTTTCATTGGACTCTACCAATCTTATCATCGGTCCACAGCTGCTAAACTTCCACAGAGTTGAAATCTCCAATAGCGATGCTTGCGCTAAGTGGTACGACTGTTATACAACCTCACCAATGGCTGATTAAAATATGGTACTAATCCAGTAATATGTAGTAAAAAGCACGACGTGATTGTTCGACTTAACCCATTAACTTGTTTCGTTATAAGAAGCCGGCAAAGGATTATGTTTACCTACTGTACACCACCTTATAAGGAGACCACCTTCAATAAAAAGTATTCTTGGGATGTTGAAACCAATAGAAACCTTTTCGATGACACCTTGTAACCACGATTTGATATTCTACGTTTACCCTGAATGTGCGTCTATAAAGATGGAGCAAAATCAACTTCATTTTGTTTTCTTTTTAATAAAATGTTATTGGAAAGAAAGAAAACTACGACATTTGTAAACAACCTAAGGTCGTAAGTTTTGAAAGATTTATTATTTATTTATTTGTTTATTTTATATTTCACCAGATTTCCTTATTAATATTAGTTGTTTTACAGTTAATTATTTATCAGAAAAGAAAATATTTACATTTGTTGCTTAATTTAATATTTATTTATATAGTTTATTACGATATTTCTTATTTTTCTTATGAAATTAAATGTAAACTTGTGATAGTCATGAAATGTAAAATAATATGTAAATTCGGTTGACCATAATAGATTGTTTTTATCCAGAAAATGGATTGAGTGCTTATTTTAAATAGTGTAAATTTCATTTATTGTTTAAATCTGAATATTTTAAAGGTAAATAGGAAGATAAATTAACAAATTATAGTTTTGTTTGATAGAATTTCTGGCAGCAGTTAATGTTAATTTCCACTTTTTTATAATTTACATAATTCAGTAAGAAAAGATGGAATTAGCGAAACTTGTACTAGAATTTTTTCAGATAAATTATAATTTAAACTTTCATTAAGTTTTGTAAATTAAATTAAGATAGCATGCCATCTAAATTTTTAAATTATAAAAGAATTGATTTAATTAAAAAAAATTATAACTGTGATATATTTAAGATTCTATGTTTTTATTGAGTAGAATTTCTGGTTAAGGTTAGTTTTTCCCCAATTTCTTATATTTTAACTAAATTCAGTATGAAAAGATGGGAGCGAACGAATCTTTTGCTGGGATTTTTTAAATAAAATATAGTTTTGTTTTTTTTAAACCATTAAATTTCTAAATATTTTTAATGAGATATTATTATGTTGAAAGAGTATTACTGAAAAGGATCTAAATTTAAATTCAAATTATTTATTAATTTTATTATTGCTGAAAATTATCTTATTGTTTTTAAGTTTAAGTTTTAACACTTGAAAGTAATATCTACTAAAAAACAACTTTTCAAAAGTAAAAAATAAAGCCAAGCTAAAAAAAATGAAAAGAAAAAGATGAAAGATCTGGCTAAAAATTGGTGTGATATCAAATTTCCAAGCTTATATTATGGTACTTTTTTAACATTTTCCACAGAAAAATTTACATTTTTACGTCGGGTGACTTCGTATATGCTGATAGAAATCCTTTTCTCCCGTACTAAATACATCATAACGTGTTTCTGAAAATTCAAATGTTTTAAAATTATGCACCATGGCTTGGCGGCAATCTTTCCATATTTTACACAAATTTCTATGTACCCTAATCCATAGTTATAATCAGAAATTCAAAATTGTTTTTTAAGCAAACATTTTAAGCTTTTCCGTTACGGACTTATATTCGGAGAACTTTGTGTCTTAAAATAATAATGACTTATCTATTGGATTCATTTTGTGATTTATTTCATAAAGAAATTAATCATTTAAAGGTAATAAAAATATACTTATTTTCTCGAGATATTAGTCTTTTTCAATTTATCAGCTGTTTGCAGTTGAAAACCAAAGTTCGACATTGTTACCAAAGCACACATTTTATGTCGTTCCTTCACGGTATTGTGTGCTTAGAAATTTGTGTGTTAAGGCAATGGGGACATATATTCGCTATCCCTCTTATGATTACTTTTTTGGAGTAATTGATCCTTTAAAAGCAGTAACAATGAACTTTTTCCCTCGAAATAAAAATCTTATTTGTCCGTAGTTAAAATCAGAAGTTCTAAATTGATATTAATGCAAAGTTATTACACTTTACAAACTTGGGTGCTTAGAAATTTGTGTAAAATATGGAAAGATGGCCGCAAAGCCCATGATGCATAATTTTAAAACATTTGAATTTTCAGAAACGCGTTATGATGTATTTAGTGCAGGAGAAAAGGATTTCTATCAGCATATACGAAGTCACTCGACTGAAAAATGGTAAATTTTTCTGTGGAAAATGTAGAAAAAGTACCATAATATAAGCTTGGAAATTTGATATCACACCATTTTTTAACCAAAACTTTTATCTTTTTCTTTTCTTTTTTTTTTTTTTTTAGCTTGACTTTTTTTTTAACTTTTGAAAAGTTGTTTTTTAGTAGATATCATTTCTTTTTTTAAAAAGAAATTATATATAATTTAAATAATCTACTCACTTAAATTAAAATAAGTTTTATTAGAACCGTTGTCAGTAGAAAGAAAACCCGATATGTGTACATTTTGTTTACATATCATTCATTTCTTAGAGTAATTAAGGATTTAAAAGCAATGAAAGCCAACTTCTTTTCTCAAGTATCAGGCTTCTTCAATTTACATGGTATTTTAAATTTATGAAGACTGAAAATTTTGCAAAAAAAAAAAAAAAAAAAAAAAATGACAGAGTCAAAATAACATATAGACCTATAGTTGGTATTTTAGTTAGATATTTGTTTATTGCTAGATATTTAGTCAGATATTTGTTTAAAGATAACTTTTTATTTTATTTTTTGCAAAATTGTTTTATCTTTGCAAATTTTCTACGGCTAATCCGAGAATGAAACGCGACATACAAAACAGTGCAGATATTTTTAGAAACGGTTCTTAATGAAACTTCATATATTTTAGATAGTTAGTACGCCAAATGCAGGCTTCTACCCCAAACGGTATCACAAAAATGGAATTTTAGATTTTTTTTTGTTTGTTTTTAAAACTTTTTAAACTTCGAACATATTAGGAAATGATTTCTGAGAGCATTTACGTTTGAAAAGTTACAACCATGTTAACTTTCAAGGTCATGCTCTGACAATTCTATTTAAATCGTAATTTAGAACGTATTTAGAACGTTTTCTGCTCGTTTAATCTCTTTAAAAAGAGACTTCTTTTTCAACAGTTCTTAACGAGCGCTTAGATCTTAAAAGTAACAGCTTGCCAAAATTCAGGTTTCAATCTTTAACGATATCACGATAAACCCATTTTTAGAGCTTTTTTGCTCCTATGCCGTTAAAAATTTCGATTTTTTTTTAAGAACTGTTCACGGTGAATATTTACGTCTTAAATGTTACAACTATGTCAAATTTCGATTTCCTTAGGACTAAGAATTTCAAAAACATCATAATTTAGAACATTTTCAGAAAGCTTTTTTACTCGTTTTATCTTTTTAAATTTCGATTGTTTTAGAAATCCCGAACAATATCACAGATTCGAAAATAAAAGAATTTTTTTGCTCTTGTACACTTATAAATTCCTAATTTATTGGAAAACGCAAAGCATTTACGCCTTAGAAAATAAAATCCGTGTCAAATTTCATGTTCCTAGCCCATACAATTTCTTTAAAATCATAATGCAAACCGTTCTTAAAACGTTTTCCGCTCGGTTCACCTCTTAACATTTCGATTTTTTATTAACAGTTCTTAGCGTGCATTTACATCTTTAAACAAACCGGCATGCCGAAATTCAGACCTCTATCCCGAACGGTATTAAAGAAATCGCAATTTTAAAACGTTTTTTACGCCTACATCCATTCAAATTTCGAATATTTTAGGAACTTTTCTGTGACATCAATTACGCATGGTAAGTTAAAAGCACGTCAAATCTCATATTTCTAGTATTAACACATGCAAATAAATTATAATTTAGAACGTTCATAGAACACTTTTCCGTCGTTTCAAACTTTTACTTTCTACTTTTCTAGAAATCATCCTTATCGAGTATTTCAAATAATCACCATGTACCAAATTGTCGGTTACTATTCCGAACAGTATCACAGAAATTTGAATTTTAGAAAATTCTTTTCTTTTGTACTCTTTTCAATTTCGAATTTATTAGATTATTTTCGCCTCTGGCTGGCAGTTTGATCACCGTTAAATGCATTGTATCATGTTACTTTTATTCATAATTTAATTAACTATCTCAATCCTTCGGCAAATTGTATGATTTTGATAGAGAAAACAGGAACTCGTTACATTTATGTTAGCGGACGCAGGTGATAAATCGCCAATTACTGTTATCTTCTCATTTATTCGAATTGCCTTAATTTTACTTAAACTATAATCCTTTCACTTATTTCATATAAAATGTGTGACTTTAAAATACAAACATTTAAGATACATGCCTTTCTCTTATTTAATTTTTTTTAAAGAAAAATAAAAGAAAAAAATGCCAATTTCAGTATCAAAGCATTGCTTTTAATTTACCACGCAAAAAATAAAAACTGCTACTGGCGAGGTAAAAAATACCATTGGCGAGTTTCGAGACTGGCTAACATAAAAATACCAAGAACTTCTTCCGATCATGTCAGCATTGTATAGCTTTTTCGTTGCTATGTATTTAATCTTTCATGAGAAATCCACTTAACTCACTTAGGCATTTATGCTTCGTGTTCGTTTGAGCACAGCTGTTTCAAACACAACGTGGTTGGCGCAATACTTTTTTTTTGTTTAGCCAGTTTGGCGAGAAAACCACGTTTCCGGGTATCTGTTAGACCTAGCTGGCGAAAGTAGTAAGTTAGTTTTATTTATTATAAAACTGTTTATTTGGTATAAAAATACAATTTTATTTTAAAATACACAAAACTTTAGCACAGATGACATATACGCCCCATATTGGCGCGATTTTTTTACTACGCCAATTTGGCAAAAACATGAACCGCATAAACAACAACATCCGATTTACCATATCAAGCAAAGTAGCGACACTTTGCCGCCAATTGAGTTCCTATTGCGTACATGAAATTGGCGTCAGAAAAAGATCGCGTCAATAACTTTTATTGGATACACACACAAATTATTTTATTATAAAATGCACAAAGTTTAATTTAATGTAAAACACACGCAATCTCTTCTACAGGATTGCCATATGAAGGATAATTTCGTCAAAATTTCTGGGTTGCTATTGAAATTGCCATTTAGGCCCTAAAAGGATATCTCAGTGCGTCTGAGGCATCTTTGTCTCCGTTTGCTTATCTGTTGAAATACGTTCGATAATACTGATATTTTTAAACCTAATTAATAATCTTCTGCATTTGGGTCCATAGCCAATAGGCCTATTTAGCTAATACAATTTGGTACAATGGAGTGTTTCTATGAAAGCCTTTAACGATATTCACAGTTACATTCATTTATATAGTTGAAATATCATTTTTTAATTGAAAACTTCTTTAGGCGCGTTGAGCTTTTTTTGAGATGGAGAAAAACTACTGATTTGGAGACACTGTTACGTAACCGATATGCTAGCATTTTGGCACATCGACACTAGCGTGCAAAGCGGTGAATGACAGGAACTTTTCACTCTTCAGCTCAATCCGCAAAAGGAGAACGAAGCTAAAACTCACTTTTTCTCCAAGCGTTCACACAGGAACACACACAAAATTTACAATTTCGTTGCAGTACGCTGTTGTGTTTATTGTTAAAGACAAATACTTGATACTTTCATTATTGAAGTGAAAGCTTCTTTGGGCGTGTTTGGCATTTTTTGAGATGGGAAAAACCATTGAACTCGTGATACTGTTATTGTAACCGACACTTCTGCATATAAGTATGTACATGTATTGTGCATAGTTCGGTATGAGGAGGGCGGGCAATTAATTGTTATTGATTGCTTAATCAATAACAACAATTTACAGGCGAGCGCGCCGCATGCTTGCCTGTGCGCTATTGGTTCCTGAAATACACGTACAAGTGTTAGAAAAAGGAAATCTCATCAAAAACATCTCATGTAAAAATTAGCCAAGTCTCGTGACTCTTGCTAAAATAAAACTACCTTGCTCTAGCAAAATGAAATTATCTTTATTCAACAGTTGTTATTTATGTCAATAGTTGGCGGCAAAACTGAACTATTCGATCAAATATTAGGTAAGTTTAGCAGAAAAACTCTCTTGTTTTTAAAATTCGTGTTATTTTTGCGTTATGGTGTATGTCTATAATGTATGTTATTGTATAATAATGAATAAACAAACACTACATTTAAAAGTATTTCCTGCACAATAAAACATTTCCTGACGATTAAAAAAACACACACTTAATTGTTGAAGTTTTCACTTCTATTGGCACTCCCGGAGTGCCACTGTTTTTTTTTTCTCCCGAACCTTTGCAATAGACTCGACTAAGGAAGATTAGAAAATCTAATATCTTAGCTAAAGTTCGTCAATCTGATGTTATGTACGTAATAAAAACATATCAAATTGTTTGTTTTGAACGCCACTGGCTATTGAGAATGGTAGGTATGATTACGATCAACAATAATTTTCGGTGATCAAATTAGTGAAATTACACTTCCAGAAATTATCATCCGTTGACGACCATATATCTAATTCCTTGTCTTACCCTGTAAAACATTTTATCTGTATTCTACAAACATCTTTTAGTATGCGCAAAAATACATAACTCATTTAAAAACCACCTTTAAGCAATTTACGCTCATAATCAGTAGCGCTTACAAATTCTTTTTTTTGTAGCCCTGTATGTGATCTATAGCGTTTATAAACATCACAAAGTATGCAAAAATTTAGTTAAAGTTACAAAAGCCTATCATAACTAAAAAAGGTCATCCAGCAATATACATTACTTCGGATACACTATAGTACCCGAAACCTTTTGTTTGTACCTGTTAACTATATGCATTTCATATTATACAGGAAGTAAGTTGTAGTAAACCTCAGCAATGTATATCAATGTTACGATATATGAAATAGTTTAACATAATTAAAATACGGTGGGAACAATTTTTCGACCTATACTATTATTTAACGGAATTCTTTTACAGGTATTACCTGTATGTAGCCCTGTAAATGAATAATAAATATTCTTTGCATCACATATTCTACAGAATGCTTATTTTAGTGCACTTCATAAATGTATATTAATTTCATTATGTATGAAAGTGTGTAACATCTCTAAAATGCACTTGAAACGATTTTTTCCCATTGGTCGTAATATAATGGAATACTTTTGTCTATCCCTGTAAATAAATTGTAATTGCTACAAACATCTTTTCTTCAGTAACGTGCAAAAATTTCAGGGCTTTCTGAGTATACTTACGAGAGTAAGAGCGCGGAAAACGGACTGACGGCCAGACAAACCGAAGTCATAAACACTATTGAACTATGTTGGAAACTGTTAGAAATATTCCAAGGTTAAACCTTATTTGATTAATTCATACAAAAATGACGTCAAAGATGTTTTCTAATTGTAAGTTGAGTCTCATCGTTTACCATGTTTTTTTTTTTTTTTTTTTTTTTTTGTTTTGTTTTTTTTACCTGAAAACCTTTTCACTTTCAGCTCAATTCATTTTCAAAAGTTTTGTTTACATTAGGAACGAAACCTTAAATATCGATAACTTTCAATGCATACTTCTTAAAAGATACCATTTCTCTAAAAAAATATTTTAATTTTAAAAATCTTTCTAAAAATGTAACTTTCATGCAGTTTTATTCGAAAAAATAATCTTGATGGAAAATAATGATGGAAAAAAATTGAAGTTGAAGTGGATTTGTGTTTTTATAATTTGAGTAGTACGCGCTCGTTGGCGGGTTTATCGTTGTTTGGCATAATTTGATAATTAACTAACAGTTTTTTGCTTATTAAGGATAGAAATTTCATTTTTTAAAACTAAATTTTATAAAAGCACGTAGATTGAGTAAATACCAGCCCGAAAATGCATTCCATACTTTTTTCTGTCTTTTATTTAAGTCTCTAGCTTAATTGAATTGATATATGTTTGACGAAGATTTTTGTGATCATTTTCAGTATCTCGACTTTTTTTTTAAATCTTGTATCTCTGTTTATAATTATTTTATAAAGATGAGTTTGGTTTCAAACTGAAGCTTTTCTTCTTTAGATTCTTCTGGTCTTCGTTTTATTTCTCTGCGATGCTTACTTTCTTAAATATCTGAAAATTTAAAATGCCATGTTTGGTTGATTTAACATGGATAAGTTGTCTTCAGTATAATAAAAAGTTACGTGGTTCTGGATTTTGGTTCTTGGCGTTTGTTTAATTGGCGGGGTCAGCATTTTTTTTATAGCTTGGCTTGGCAGAACGACCGTCCTGCTTGATAATTTTAATTATTCTTAAGGACGAGTAAAAACTTGTTTCCCTATGAAATTCTTAACAAATTATCTCCTGTAAATAATCGAATTGATAGGCAAAGTCAAAATAGAAATATTGAAGTTGTCCATGTTTCTAAATTGCGTCCCTACTTTTCATCAGATCAATTAAAATTATCCCATGAAAATTCACAGCAAGCTAATGTTAAAGCCCTGACTTAATATTAAATTTAGAATAGTCATAAAACTAATAAATGTAACTAAATAAATTAATTAATCAATCAATGTTTTTCTATATAACAGTGTGTTCTCAAAGGCCACGAGAACATTACTGCTGAAATTTTACTTGAATTATTTGTTTATGCGGGCGTAAATGGTTTGATTTGAGTTAAAAATTTCCTATATTAAATTGAATTAGATTAGAATATTAAATAAATTTAAAATTTATATGTAAACTATGAATTAATGTTAACTGGACTAAAATATCTTAACTTAATATATATATATATATATATATATATATCAATTATTGAACTATAATTATAAATGCTAAAACGTTATAGAATTTATGCGAATAATTGTTGATTATACAAGTGTCCTGGATTTCAAATCCAAATTGTTTTTCTCTTGCTAATTTATTTATTTTTTACTGATTGCATAAACATGTGGAAAATGAACGAAATATTTCGACACATATCGAAAAACACCTTTTAGGATTTTGGTTCAATGATATTGCTGGAGAATTTAAGTATTTTTTATTTTTATTTTTATTTTGACTTGGTATAATTTCATTTCTTATTGAATTTAGTATTGATAGGAGATTACTTTTTATGCTATGTAACTTTTTACCCAGCCAATGTCATTGAGTGCAATAATCTCTTATTATTATCTGCTGAAGTGATGAATTAAAGTACAACTTTGAAATTATTGATGAGAAATTTGAGTTATTGTTATTATTGAATTAAATTTACTATTGGTAGATCTTGTATGATAGAAAGTATAGATAAATTTATTACTGAATATTGAGATAAAAGAGAGGTAAGAAAGAAATATTTGAGTATTATGAATACTTAGAAGTGTTATGAATTAATGAAGTCAATATATGGGATATCTGAGAGTACTAATAAATTATTATTATTTTTTTTTTTTAAATATTGTGATAACGTCTGAACATAATGAAATTAGAATACTTACTACAGAATTTATGGAAAAGTGGTTATAGTATGGTGCCACTATTATCATAACAATGCAATACTATAGAGTGCATATAGCACTAGCTTTTTTGACAGTTTCTCTTGTGTCAAAAGTAAGCAATAATTGAATTTCAATGGACTATAGCATAGTATCATCCCAGTTAAAAAACTGTAGGAGATTGATACTCAGTTGAAATTTTTGTACATAAATTTTAAATTTATTATTTTCACGTTTTTCCTTTTATTTATATAACTTGTGAATTGTACGGAAAATTTCTAAGTTATGGAGTTTAAGTGATAGAGATTAAACTAATGTTTAATCGTGATGTGGAAAGAATGTAAATTTCCAAGAAAACTCCTAGACAATTCCTAATATTGCCAATATCTCTTAATAATGTAAGTAATAATTGTTAGTAAAATAAGAGGAGATTATATAGAATATAATTTACTCTATGTTAGAAAAATATGTATATTATCTTTGTAATTAAAAAAAAAACAATCCACACAGTTTCCCGTTTAAGAAGTGATTTATTGATTTTGTTTTTGCCAGAATTGGAGAAAATTTTAGACCATCGGGTAACACTATTGTAATCCGAGTTCATGCTTTTCCCCAATGAACTTGTGGGTCATGGATCCACCAGTTAAGCGGTTTTTAAGGGGGGGGGGGGGATATTGTTATAATTCTTTTTTTTTTACTTTTTCTATTCATTTAAATTATTCTAAATTGCCGGCATATTCATTATTTCCTTTTTTTTAATACGCTATATTATTTATTTCTAGTTAAATTTCTGTATGTTTAAAACGTGTATCTTAATAATAGTTTATTCAAAAACGTAATCTAAACTTTTAATTCCTTCATAAATTTTTATCGACTACCAAACTGTAAAGATCTGAACGCAGTTACTTTATTTTTCGAATGTTTATAAAAGCCATTTTTACAATTTTATTTTATTTCATCTCATTTTCCCGCCAGCTGGGAGACAGCTTATTCACATCAAAGTCCTTCCATTTGCAGCGCCGGGATTCTTTTTTGTGACGCTTTTCGATCGCTCTCCATTGGTCGAGTGACGGATCGCAATTTCATTTCGAGTCTCGTTCGTGAATTTGTTTGGTTAGCCTGAAGTTTCCATTTCAATCGGATTTCATCCGCGCATTCTAATAAATAGCTCGAGCATTAGCTCAGATTTAGATTTTTTGTGCTGTTTGATTGTTTCCTTAACCCATTAACCGCTGGTGTTGTGTTCACGCAACAGTCAAAATAAATGCATATAAAAAATTAGCTATCAAATGAATTTTACAGTAATAGTAATTTTTGAGTAGGGTATATTATGGTTACTAACTCAATTGAAAAATATTTTATTTCAACATTTTTTTTCTATTTAATAACAAGTACGAAACTTAAAGCATTTTTAAACGAAAACTTTCACGTTGTCTTTTTCGCAGAAGAAATATAGTTATACAAACGTAAGCTTTAGAGTAAATCTATTTTTAGACAAGGTCAAAGTACATCAGAACATTCAACGAATCAGTTGCTTTCGTTTTAATGGGGGAGGAGGAGACAATAGGTGTTGCGTTTACGCAACGTGAGCGGAAAAGAGGTAGTTACAGTACTCACTCGTATCGTTCGGCTCTATGGATTTTTTTTCTTATTCTGTGCCCACAGAAATGCTTCAAATACATATCTTACGTTCTTCGAAGGTCTTCAAGGAAATTTTAATAAATATTCATATAATTATGACGGGAACGAAACAAATATTATCGTTATTTCATCAGAAATAGCAGAAATTATTGATGAAGTTGGAAATAATAATATATCAAAAAGTGATAATGATATTTTACCTTTCGATACTGCTGGCGAAATTGAAATGCGCGTGAAAAAGAAGTTTGTACCCTCTAAAAGTAGTGCAAATCATACATACATACAAAAAAAAAAAAAAAAAAAAAAAAAAAAAAAAAAAAAAAAACTGGAGATTTGGAGAGGATTAAGGTAGAAAAATTGATTATGACTCAGCCAAAATATGAATAAGAAATAAAACCTTGACCAATGCGAGCAGGTATAAAGATTATGTTCGAAAATAAATACTGTCACTTAGATTTCAGACATGAAGTTGCATTGTACTTTTTGCAAACACCCTTTGAAAGTAAAGAGTTAGCTATAAACAAATCAGCCAAAAGAAGGCATAGTAAGTTCTCCATGCAAAAGCCATTACAGACAGAACACGGAAATTTAACCCTTTCCGGGGCAATGCAGTTAAATTTCTAAAATGTTGAAATGAATGAATGACAACGGTATTTATGAACAATTACATAATAAAGGACAATTACTTTAATACAATTCTGGTGCCATTGTGGCATTTGGGAAATAAATTTAATTGGCTTCATAAACATACTACTGCCCCTGAAAGGGTTAATTGTCAAATCCGATGACAGCGGAAGACTGGATTGTAAACAATGCCATAGCCAGAATATTTATCGCTTCAGTACATTTGTGATGTTGATTTACATCATAAGTGAAGCGAATATTTGATACTTGAAACTGTTTTCTGGATATGATCCGTAACTTAAAAAAATAAAAAAAATTAGTTTTAATAATAAATTAATTACATAAAAGTGATTGCTTGCTGTCTAAATTGTAACAAAGGTAAAAAAAAAAATTTACAGTGCCCATATATGCAAGAAAATCCTGCTGATGTTCAATTGAGCTCAATAAACATCAGTACTCTTATTCCGCTGACGTTGCGTGAACGCAACACTCCGTTTTTCGTAAGCTAACACAAATTTTGTTATTTCCACTATACATTAATGTTATATATGTTCAAATGAATAACCAATATCATTTGTATAAAAAATTTTTAACCCCTTATAGTTTTGGCGGTTAATGGGTTAATCTGTTACCTGGTGTCATATTACACATAGAATATTAATTCGTTATTTAGCATCTCTTTCGCATGAATAAATAGTTCGTGCTCAAGCGGGATGGCTCTGGTTTCTCATCCTGTGGGAATTGTTTTATGTTGGTATGTTCTGATGGAATAAACAGTTTCCGATGACTGCGTTTCTATGTTCTTATTGGGAAAACCCTATATTTCTTCATAAGCCTTTTTTCACCATTCATGCGGCCTAATATGCCTTGCCTTCATCATCAATAAATGAGTGTTTGATTGGACTCTATCAATCTTATCATCTTCCACAGAGTTGACACCTCCACTAGCGATGCTTGCGCTAAGTGGTACGACTGCTATACAAGCTCCCCAATGTCTGATTAAAATGTGGTACTAATCCAGTAATATGTCGTAAAAAAGCACGACGTGATTGTTCGACTTAACCCATTAATTTGTTTCGTTATATATATATATATGGATATATATATATATATATGGATATATATATATATATATAACGAAACAATTTAATAGGTTACGTCGAGATATCATGCAATGCTTTTTATTACATATTACTGGATTCTTACCACATTTTAATCAGCCGTTGGTGATGTTGTATAGGAATCCTACCACTTAGCACAAGCATTGCTAGTGGAGGTGTCAACTCTGTGGAAATTTAGCAACTGTCCCAAGTAGCACAGTTCCGTTTTTAAATCGTTGAAAAAACAACAACACATATCGTTGGAAAAACATTATTCTTTAACGTTATAAATTCGAAAATATGTCTCGTTGATTCGATTATTTTCCAACGGTAAAAGTACCTGCATTTTCAACGCAATAACAACCGTTTTTAAACCGTCAATGAAAGTTGCAATACCGTCGTTTGTTTTACCATTTTTTCAACGGCATTTTAATGCCGCAGAAAACGTTTAAAAATAGGAATAAGTCCGCAATATTGTATTGTTAATAGCACTTTTTACAACGGCATTTTTATGCCAAAAAAAAAAAAACGTTTTAAAATACGGGAAAATCAGAAACATTAAGCCTGTTAATCAATTTCCGAATTCCCCTGGCTAATGTTAAGCCTATGGGCGTGTAACGCACTCGTATATTAAAATATCTCCTCAAGTAATTAATAATAACATCATTCAAACCAGAAAAAGAAAGAATAACTAATGTACAACATTTCCGAGTTTTTATTAAGGTTTACGAAAAAATATTATAAATTGAAATCATTTTTTAAAAATGATTTCAATTTATAATATTTTTTCGTATAAGGAAGTTATGAATATATTGTTTTCAAAACAATCAGGTGACGTCTGTGTAGCTCTGTCTATTGTTATCTGATTTTCTGTTTAGCAGGCTTCCGAAACTTTCATCGGATTGAGGATCCTTGTAAATGAGGGTGCCATTAGTGTGTCGATTTCTTTGAAAAGAGTATCCATCAAATTTCTGAATAATTTTTTGTCCCTTACGGAAGATTCTCCTTGGTGCCACTTGATGCTGGATAGGGAAAGATCATCCATAAATTTACATTCCACAAATAGACTTATATTGTGGATTTTTTTGATGAGCAATTTCTTGAATTCATCCGATTTTTTTCATTTCTATACAATATGTACCAGCCCATAAATGGTCGAAAAAAGTGTGTGGGGCTGTACAAATTTTGACTTTGTCCCCAAGTCTTTAAATTTAAATCTATAAAAGGGGGATTTCCGTACAGCATAAGTTGCTCGACCATAGCCGAGTAATTTAGAAAATTCAGCCATCTTAAAAAATATGGCTTTTTTTTTTTGAATATATAAACAAATTTGTTTAGTATTTTAAATCGCATTAAATCAGACATATCTTATAGTTTGATATGAAACACTATATTACCTCTTTGAATCCAAAGAAATAGTAATTGTCAAGTCATTTTAATTTCTATTTATATATAAATTTTCAAGGAAAAAAATGAGGAAAAACTATACTTTATATTCTTTTTGCATTTAAATATTTAAAATTAATAGGAAACTAGTTATGATGTTTTCGTGTATTAATTATTTCCTTCTGACAGTTAACTAAGCTGAGATGCTTATGAATATTCATGAAGTTATGAATATTCATAACTTCCTTATACGAAAAAATATTATAAATTCAAACCATTTTTAAAAAATGATTTCAATTTATATTTTTTCGTATAAGGAAGTTATGAATATTAAATAAAAAAAAAATAAAAAAAAATATTTTATTAACAATTTGTAATAATTTTCTTTAAGTAAAAAATATTTTGATTTAAAATTATTTTTGTTTTATGGTTGTGCGTAGGCTAAAAATTTTGTATAAAAAATTATTTGAACACCTGTTTCGTACAAGGAAGTTATGAATATTAAATTAAAAAAATAAGGAAAAATAATTTTAAATCATATTTTTTTTGCTTAAAAAAATATGTTTTAAAATTATTTTTGTTCATGGTAGGCTAAACATTTTGGATAAATAGACCGATGTTAAAGTTTTTTGGTATCTTGGAAAAAAAAGTGTGCAATCGTTTAAAAAAAAAAAGTGAAGTGTGTTTCTGTCTAGAATAGCGTGTACAAAACCTCAATATGATTACCTGTTTTTTTTTTTTATTTTACGTTATTTCCAGAGGGTGTGCATTCCTAAATCTTCTAAAAAACCTTTTCAACTAACGCAATCTTTAGAAATTAGTTTTTAAAAACAGAAAATATAAACAACGATCCAAACTGTATGATAATCATTTCAGTTGCTATCCACTTTTCGGAAAATGCATTCCTAAATCTTCTAAAAAAATTTTCAACTCACGCAATCTTTAAAAATTAGTTTTTAAAAACAGAAAATATAATAATTTTTTTTTAAGTTGCTACCCACTTTTCGGAAAATCATTTTCCGAAAAGTGGAGAGCAACCTTGCTTTTGAAATTCGTAAATGGAAGGATTTTGAAATTGGCAGCTGATTCAGATACCTTTTTGAGGGACTGTACCTCACTGAGTTTCACGTCTGAAATTCTAGAATTAGTTAAATCTCGATTCGCATATTAAAACGAAATCGGTCGCCCAAATCATATGTTGGTGGAAAACATCTGAAAACCCGACTTTAGCGGTTGATTCGTAGGTTTACCATTGTGTTCTCCTGCTCCCAGTCCTTCATGTTTTCATACCTTTGGGTGCAGGAAAATACAATAGAAAATCTTCGAGTCAACAGCTAAAATCGGGTTTTCAGATTTTTTCCACCAACATATGTCTCGGGAGACCGATTCCGTTTTAATATCCAGATCGAAATTTAACAAATTCTGGAATTTCATACGTGAACTCAATGAGGTGATTGTCTGAGCTGCCGCCTCCTGGTCTATATAAAAGAAAGAGAAATCACGCCACAAGAATAGATACTGAATTATTTTTCAAGACAAAAATAATATTGATTAGAAAATTTATCTTTTCTTACAGTGTAAGTAGGTATCTAGGGTGAAACCGCCCTACCAGGGGCCAAGGGCTTCTGATCTCGAAACTTGTAGACGGTAGGAGCTGGGTTCGAACTCAATCGCGCCTATCGGCCTAATCATTTCTGGATTTTGTTGGTTTTCTTCGAACCTTGGATATCCTGGAGTAAATACGCTTTAGGTTACCTTAAAAAGTCCCCCAAGGAGGGTTCTTTCCGCGGGCTTAAATACCTTGTTTTCGGTAAACGGCCATTATAAATACAACAACCACATTAGATTGGAACACTTAAATGTTGACAGCTAAACAATAACTTGCACTTCAGTGAAAATATAAGCATTTACTTGTAAAATTCTGCCATTTAAATGTAAGTTGTCTTAACTGTTGTGACTTATGTTTCAACTGTTATTTCCTTATTATTGTATTATTGGGACCTGAATTTTAACCACTAAAATCCAGTCTGCCGAGTGTTCCACAAAGATATGAGGTGGCAGGCCAGTTCCAATTCATTGTGCTCATCGATCACTATATAGTGCATAAATTTCATCCGTGAACTCGACAAGGTGGTTGGGGACCTGAAATCCAACCAACAAAATTCAGTCTGCTCAGGTGTTCCACCAAGATATGAGATGGCAGACCAGTTCCATTTCATTGTGCTAATTGAGCACTACTTAGTTCATGAATTTCATCAGTGAACTCGATGAGGTGGTTGGGGACCTGAAATTCAACAACTAAAATCCAATCTGCCCTGGTGTTCCACCAAGATATGAGCTGGCAGACCAGTTCCATTTTAATATGATAATCGAGCTCTATTTAGTGCATGAATTTCATCCATGAACTCGATGAGGTGGTAGTTTATGTGGTCGGCTCCCGGTCTATTAGCCTCCGCTTCACTCAGACAATTAAAAGAGCATTTGAGGTTTGTTCAAGCCATCTTCTAAAAGAAGAACTAAATATTTTAGAAAAATACCGATAGAAAATATAATTCCATCCCGTTTTATTGAAAAAAATCATAAACAAGTTTGAAGTGGAAAATTATGGAAAACTAAACGCAGTTTTCGATAAAAGATTTAAATTTTGTAAAGTTAACCACATTCCAAGGCTTTTTGAAAATATGAGGCATACCCTTTTCAAATATAATGTATAATTAATCGCAGCCCCTCCCCCAAAGTAAAATGATCTGTTAAACACAAAAATTGATCCTTTCCAATCAATCATTAGATCTGGAATATACATTATACCTTTCCAAAAAGATACAAAATATTTTATTTATTGGTATGACGATGAGAAATTTTCGTGATAGAATTAAAGAGTATAAAGCAGATACCAGATTAAATAGACTCCATACTGCATTATCAAGATTTGCTCAAACTCAACCTATAAAAATAGATTTTAATAAATCGAAAATTATATTCCGTACAAAAAACTACCGGGAAGCTATTATAAGAGAATCAATTGAAATAATCGCTAATAAAGACACAACTTGTAACGATGCACTACCATACGATATCCATGGAGTTTGGAGAAATTTGCTGCATAATAAATGAAAGATCGTTTTGTCAAAAATTTAAATTACTTTATCCGGTATCTCACCTGACGTACAACCTTTAAATTTACAATTCTTTAATAAGCGCAAATAAAATAATAACAACATTTAAATCCCACTGATGACGGCCTTGTGAGCAGTGGCGTAGCCAAGGGGGGGGTCCAGGGGGTCCGGACCCCCCCCCCTCCCGAAAGTAGACCTGGTTTACTGAATTATGGATACAAATACAACAGTAAAAACTGCTAAGACAGAATCCAAAGGATGTATAACAAATTCCGGTTTAGAGAGGTATTCGTCTTAGAAGGTATAATTCAAAGCTATGTCTTCTTCGGGACTATGAACTTTCCGTTTTAGGCAGGTTTCCGTTATAAACACTTTCCGTTTTCACAGTATCCCTTAAAACTTCTAAAACGTACTCACTTCCCAAACTTTTTTCCTTCACGTACCCTTTTCTTAGGTTTTTCATTTCGGAGTACCCCCATTTCTCATAAACACGCCCGCCCCCTTTCCTCCCTTCACTCAAGGATATAACGTAAACATGCTTTATTTCATTAGTAATCTTCTTATCACAACCATATAATAAATCGATGCAAATTACATTGATATTTCTAACATTTTTGTGACTTCCGCCATTACCGATATTAGTATTTTCACATACCCCCAGCAGACCCGCCACTTACCCCCAGGGGTACGCTACCCTAGGTTGGAAACCGCTGCTATAACACCACCTCTGAAGAGCATAAATCTATTACAGGAAAATCTGTGAAGATGACCTATCTCAAAGGAAAACAATTCAAGATTCGACGAAAATAACACTATATATTTGTGCTTGCTAACGTTCGAAACCTATCTGAAATGAAACTTATTCCAATTGTGAATCCTTCTTGGCAGGTTTTCTGAAAACACGGAATCTTCTCACAAACAAAAAACATTTTAATGTCCCGAGACGGAAGGATAACTATGCAAGTATACCTGCTATTCCGTTTACACAAATTTACTGTAACTAGATTAAACGTAAAACTTCTTTATTTTGGACTTCGATGGGGTTCTGTTGCCGACACTTATGGGAAAGAACGAGTTTATACGTACGCATTAACGGTGAGTTTCGTGACCTTTATCTTTGTTCACTTTATAACGGACAATATTAACAATTACTTTAAATCTGCTGCCTGCAATTAATAAAAGTAACTTTATTTTTGGACTGGTTATTTGTTACCACTTTCAAAATACACTGGCGAGAAAAATTAAAGGAACAACCATAAAAAGGTGCTTTATGTTAATTCTATTAAGGGAACTTCTAGAAAGGTAACTCAATGTCAACGTTATCACGTAGTACAATGGGATTAACATTCGCTACAGAAATATATGCAAATTTTTCAGCCTCAGCCCGTTCCTTCGATTCACGTGTGAAAAGGAGCGCACGTGGGTAATTTGAAGTATAATTTTAAGGATTGTACGTGCAATTAGGTAAAACTTTCGCTTCTAGTTGGTGGAATATGTCGTCCAGAAGACATTTGACCGATTTTGAGAAATTGCGTGCGATAGGGAGAATGGAAGCAGGACAGACACTCTTAGGGGTCTGTAAAGACATAAAAATAGCCAAAAGCATCATGTCAAGATTCTGGAAACGGTTTAAAGACATTGGTATAATGTCCACAGACAACCAGGTCAAGGTAGAAAACGCACCACAATAGGCTCTCAGGGCTGTAATTTGCAACGATTGCTAAAAGAAATAGGCAATTGACGTCAGTTCAGATTGCAGGGAGTTTGCTGCAGCAACAAGAACTCGACTATCCTGATTTACTGTGAGTGACAGTCTGCATGCAAGGAAACCCATGATTTGTGTTCCACTAACTCCGGTAGCGAAATGCGCCCGGTTAAAGTGGTGCAGTTAAAGTGGCCGGTTTTCATCGTCATTGGAGTACCACGGACTTGAGCCGAGCTCTCTTTACCGATGAATCCCGGTTTTGTTGAGAGAGTTACTAGAGACGTGTTACCATGTGGAGGGAGAAAATCACACATAATAAGGCTACAAACATCCGTGAAAGGCATCGATACAAAGGTCGTGGAATCATGGTATGAACGGACATAATTTTGAATGGCCGCAGTGACCGACAAATTTTTACCAGTGCAACTGTGAATGCTGAAATATACAGAGATGAGGTTCTTGATCCTCTTGTCAAGTTGTTTAAGGGTGCAATCGGAAGATTCGGAATTTTATGATTATTAATGGTCTAGAAGGGCGCTACCCCTTTCCACCGACCTCCTAAGTGTCCCTTCCAGAGCTGCATAAATCCGACCCATTCGAAGCTTACTGCTGAACTTGGAGAATATTCTAAAACTGTTTCGAACCATCTAAAATAAATTGGCTGAGAAGTACAAAACAGAAACCACCATGAACCATTTTTTACACATTCTATTACTTCCAAAAAAGTGCTAATCCATCACAAATAAACTTATTACAAAAATTTAACTTCCTTAAAGACGACTAGATATCGGAAGCAACTATTAGATCGAATATGGTATCATAAGTGGCGAGACATGAAACATGGAAACCCAAAAGAATTATGGCTGAATAAGAGAATTGTAACAAAACTGCCTTTTCCTGCATGAACTATATTTGATGTGTGTGCTTCTTACATTACTAGTTTCTGTAGCTGAAAATGCAAGATCTTTTTCTTAAAGTTAAAACCTTCCCACATAGCATTTTTAGTTTGCAGAAAATTTGCAACACTCTTGCTCTGAAAACCTGCAAAGTTGCAGTAAGCTCAGCATGACAAGACTGAAAGTTCATAACAAGACTGCAGCAAGATAACGCAAACGCCGAAGTCACCACACTTTGAACTTGCAGCTAACTTGCCGTGCAAGTTAAATTCATATTATATCAAATTTATTGCAAACTAACGGTAAACAAGCAATCAAAAATACTGCAAACTTACTGCAAAGTAGTAATTTTTCCATGTCACACTATAAATTTAACCCCTTCGAAGGGGGTCCATAGACCTGATCAAGTCTATTGATGCTAAAGCGTCGTCAGAAGGTGCATGCATCGGTTTTATTACCATAAACAAGTTGTACTATTTTGTAATATTTGTAATATTTTGTATAATATTGTAATATTTGTACTTTTCATTTCGATCATTTTTTGGTATTTAATAAGTATATCATTATTTAATAATTATATAAGTATATCGTTTAGAAAAAGCGGTGCCTACCGAATAAAATTTCTGCAATTTCTGCGTATGTGCTGATTGTCTATTCTCTCAACACAGGGATTTTTTGCTTTCGTCACTTTTGTGAATTAAAGACAGTCTTGCATCAGTTTCACAACAAACTACTCATGCAAGTGGGTGATGGTATTCCTTGCGGGAAATTTGCTGCGAATTTCTCAATTCAAATTTGTCACGGCAAGATAATATCAGAAAAAATCAAACTTGCTGCTAATGTTCATGCTATCTGGGTCATCTAAAAAACTCCCATGGGGAGCGCGGCAGATCACATGAACGGCTTATGCGATTCACACTTATGTGAAATCATTATCCAATATCTACAGCACACGTTCTCAATTCAATGGCAAGAAATTAAACATGGAAATTGCTGTTTTAAACTTAATCACTTGATCCTAACTTTATTGTAGGCAATTGTTATGTAATATGAAACTTGATGTAACCCATTCGCTTCCAAAACTATAAAGTAAGAATTTTCAAATTTTTTGTTAAAAGTCTTTTGCTACCACAAATTCAGAAAGGTAAATTTCGCTTTACTAATACAGCGAAATTTCTGCCAATAAATGAGGCAATTTTTTTAATTCTAAAATAGTGGTGACAAAGTAATTAATAAATTAAAGCCACGAGTATACTCGTGGATGACAGCGAATGGGTTAATTAAATTTAACTCTTCAGTATGCGCTCAGTTTTTACATCATAGTGAATCTTTTTCATTGGTAAATATTAATGTAACTTCCATGTATTATTAGTTGCAGTTATAGAGATTGCCCTTACATTTTTTATCCATGCTTTTTTTTAAATTAAGAAATTAAATAAGGATATACCTAAATTCTTAAAGTTACTCTAAATACTTCTGTTATATATACACAGTCAAGACAAGATTGCAAGGGACTGGTAAAAAGCCGCATTTTATATAGGCTTCCATAGAAAGAAGTGTAATTAATTATGCTTCTAAGAAACACTACCTCAATAAGATCTATTGTTCGTTTCGCAGGAATTCTGAAACTCTTCCGTTTGACACAGATTCTGTTATAGAAACATTCCGCTTTCACAGGTTTCACTATGTTTCACTAAAAAACGATGAAAATCCCCTTTCAGACAGGTTTTCAGCAAATTTAATTGCATCGCAATTCATATTAAGACCATGTAACGCTTCCGTTAAAGACAGGATTCTGTTATAGACAATTACTATTTTAACAAGTTTTATTCTATTATGACATAAATAAGTATATTTATATAAATACACAAAACTTGTAAAAATGGAACCTGTCTATAACGGAATTCTGCCTTAAACAGAAATGTTCCATAGTGCTACGGAAAAGAATACTATACAAATACACCCGATAATATGAAAACCTGTGTAAAACCACAATTTTCAGCATTATTTACGATTTCATCTTGACAGGTTTTACTATATATATCACCTGAAGGAAAAATTCTGGACCCCCCCCCCCGAAACGAAATCCTGGCTACGCCACTGCTTGTGAGTGTTGAAAAAGGTTTTGGTTTTTTTTTTTAAATGTATTTTAAGATATTTTGATGTATTCCAAATACTTTTAAACATATATTATGAGCCTGAAAGTAATTCTTGTACGTTTATCTGTGCTGCTTATATGATTTTAATTATTTAACTCAAGGTGAATTGAGCACTAGAATTTTAACTTCCATTTATAGAATTAATTCATTGATTTCTTTTGAGAACATGAAAGTTTGTTTTAAAAATTAGACTAACATATTTCTAAAACGCAATTTGTATAACCAAGCATAAATATTTGTGTATATATGTGGTTTATTTGATGAGGGAGCTATTGTTATATTTTGCACAGAATGGCTAAAAGACCTGGGACATCCATTTAAGTCGATTCCCACCTACAGCAAACTTCCTTTCTGACTAAAGTGGGATTCAATTCACTACATGTCTTGCCGAGTAGCTGAAGGTTGCAAACGAGTATGACACGCTTAGACTAAACAAGTACATATGCAACGAATGCAATTAAAAGATGTAATTTAGTTAATAACACTTCAAACGGAATAATCTATAAAAAAGTATAAATTTTCAAATATCATAATGGAAAATTTTCATTTAACACAGTAGTATATAACAGCGTACTATGGGGCTTTGGATAATAATCTACAAGTATTCCAGTCATAATATGCTTAACCTGCATTAAAAAAACACTTAAAGGAACTCGGTATTTTAAAATATTGAAAGCAATACAGTTTTCCCAAAAACTGACCACATACAGGGTGGTTATAATTAAAGTTACCCAGTTTAGACCTACGTACACTATAAAAAAAACGAACTAAAATACGGAAATACTACTGGCAATCTAGACGCCAGTACTATTTCCGTATTTTAACGGAACTTTTTCCCGGTAAATTACAGAAAATCTCCGTTAAATTCCAAAAAAACCGGAAAATTTTCTGTAATATACCGGGAAAAAGTTCCGTTAAAATACGGAAACACTACTGGCGTCTAGATTGCTAGTAGTATTTCCGTATTTTAGTCCATTTTTTTACAGTGTAGAGTCCGTTCTGGTAGACAGATATCGATTAAACTTGGTATATACGTTATATGGGGCATGGGGAAAAGAAATCTGCAATAAAAAATAGTAGTTCAAATTTCAAACACGAGGTGAAAATGGGGGGGGGGGGTCATGAAGATGAAAAAATAAACTGAAATAACAAACTTTAATTATTCAGAGCATATATTCAATGTGCATTCCATTTGCGACTAGCAGATGTTCAAAGCGTGTAATAGCGTATTCAGCAGTAGTGTGAAGAGTTTATAGATCAATTGTAGCAACATGACGAGTTATGCTTGATTTCAAATCAGACACAGTCCGCATTCTTCCTCAAATACACGATGTTTTAGGAATCCCCACAACCAAAAGTCACACGGATTCAAGTCCGGAGAACGAGGAAACCAGGTTGTCGGAAAATTTCTCGATATTACCCGATTATTTCCAAAGTTGTCACGAAACAGTGCCATCACAGTGTGACGTGCGGGGTGGTGCACTATTTTGTATGGACACGGTAGTCTCTAAACACTCTCTCTCTTGTAAGGCAGGAATGACCTGCTGATGTAGAATGTCGCAGTAACGGTTACTCGCAATTAAACACCTTTTAGGATCCTGAGAAGTGTTCTTTTAAAACAAAAGTACCAAAAATGAAATCAGCAGTAAAACTACACCCTACAGTAATGTAATCATGATGCAACGGATGTTCATGAATAACCTTAGAACTTGCAGTACACCATATGCGACAGTTTTGAGTATTCACTGATGCGTCTAAGGTAAAATGCGACTCGTCGTACTACAAAGTGTTCCAATGATACGCATTGTCAACGTCTAATCTGGTCAAAAACATTTTCTCAAATTGAGTGCGTGTACGTGTCTGCAGGGTTCAGCGCTTCCACGACGTCAATCTTGTATGGGCACTTTACTACGGATCGAAGAACTTTTCGTACTGTAAACTGAGGGAGAGACAAATCACGTGACATCGCTCGAGCACTTGGTAAATAATATTGGGAACAGGACTCTCTTTCGACCACGGCAAGAACAACTTCTTTGGCAGTTTTATTTGAAATCCGTTTCCGTGTTCTTCCTTGCAGCTCATCAAATCCCCAATCTCTTCGAATTTAGTCATTATCTTTCTCAGAGCCTGCCTCGACATTGGTTGACAAATTACTGCGTTTTCGATAAAATAATTCACCAGTAACGCTCGTTCTTTTTTCATTAAGGGCATGGGACAAAATGACTTTACGGCAGTGGCTACTGGCATTTTAAACCGCTCCAAATTTATATTGCGACCTTTCTCGTAGATGAAAACCGCCTTCTATCGGTCGAAATTTTAACTACTATTTTTTATTGCAGATTTCATTCTCCCATGGTCCATATAAAGAATATACCAAATTTCCTAGATAACTATCCAGAATAGACTCTACGTAGATCTACATAGCTTAACTTTAATTATGAACACCTTGTACTTTAAATTAAATAAAATATTATTATGAATGCTATTAAAAACCGAGAAAAAAGTCGATCATTTCTTAATTTGAACAAAATTTTAAAACAAAAAATTTCAGTGTTTAAGAATTTTCATTTTTATCCAAGTAATATTTTCATTATTATTTGAAAAAAATTCCTAGTTTAACATTATACCATCTGTAAGGATTTCAAGAATTGCATTCTATTTCCTTAAGACTGATATGAGAAATTTTGTCTGCTTTTGTGAATGCAATTTAGGTATAATGTAGTACATTTTCTCTAATAATAATGCCATTTAAGAAGACGCAATGCTTACTTTGTTGAACATATAGTTGATTCAATATTAGATATATATTAATTAAATATATTGCATATTTTAGATTATTTTACTACTGTTTAACATTAAATTTCTTTTTTTTTTTTATTTTGTGGTTGATGGAAGAGGTGCTACTGTGTACCATTAAACATATATAAAAATATATTTTACAAGGGAAAGGAAAACTTTAAATTAGTACTCACGGTTTCCTTGTTATCCTGATTCCGTATCTTCAATTCGGTCGTATATTTTGATGATCTGAAATTTATGTAAAAAAAGTGTTAAGAATGCAAAATGTTAAATGAATTATTTATGTATTTCACATATTTAAACGAAAAATTCATAGAAATAGGAAGTACTTGACGGTCGTTCACAACTTTAGATCACGGATGTGTGTCAACTACGGAACTATTAAAGAAGATGAACCGACATATCCTTAAAATTGTGAAGATCAACTGTAACCGCTTTCACAAAGGCTGATTACCTCCTGTGAAAACCTCACCAATAAATTTATATAGAAAATTTCTCCGCATTTAATGGCCTTATTAATGCAAAATTTCTGTCATAAATAATAGCAGAAACATATTTTCATTTTTACTGATGACAATTTACTTTTGGGGTAGTCAGGCGCTGCATTTCCACCATAATGTGACAACCGGTGAATCAAACTGACTGTTTTACCAGGCAAACTGACACCAGTAAAAAACTAGTTGGATGTGCCAATCACAAAACTTTCTTCTATCTTATACATAATAATTCAAAAACTAGTTACACATGTTAATACTTCAATATTTTTAGTTCAATACTATACCAACTAGGATTTTGATATTAAATTTCTGCTTCAGTTAATTAAACGGACTATAAACGAGTTAATCAATATCATGATATTTGTTCAAATTAATAGTTTTTCCTTATTCTGTTGTTATCAGATGCTTGCGGATAGCCAGCTTAGCAAAAAGCGAGTTCCCGCCTCTGCACGAGCCGCCGATGGACAACAGAACTACAAAAAATCAAGAAAAGCATACAAAAATCGCTAACACAGAGCCCCTTTACCGAGCAATATTTCCAAATTCAAGGAGGACTTGTTGGCCAAAGCAAAAAACATGCACGAAAAAATTTTGTTCAGTTGTATGCATAATTTTATACACTTTTCGACGGTACAATAAAGAAAATGGCACAAACATCGCTATTACAACGCCCCCTTCCTGCAGATTTTTTTCAAATTCAGGGAGGACTTGTTTGCCATAGCCAGAAACGTACACAAAAAATTTTGTTCAATTCTATGCATAACTTCATACAATTTTCGATGGTACAATAATAAAAATGGTACAGACATCGTAATTATGGCGCCCCCTTCGGGCGGAATTTTTCCAAATTCAGGGAGGACCTTCGTGCCAAGACCAAAAACAAACTCAAAATATTTGGCTCAATTCTATGTATAACTTCATACACTTTTCGGTGGTACAATAATCAAAATAGCACAAAAATTGCTGTTACAGTAAAGGTCGCTATAACAGAGCCCCCTACCGGCAATTTTTTTTCCAAATTCTGGGAAGACCTGCTTGCCATAGCCAAAAACTTAAAATAAAAATTTGGTTCAATTCTATGTATAACTTCATACATTTTTGGATGGTACAATATTCAAAACCGCACAAAAATCGCTATTACAGCGCCCCCTAAAGACGATTGTTTTTCCAAATTCTGGGAAGACCTGCTTGCCATAGCCAAAAACTTAAAATAAAAATTTCGTTTAATTCTATGCATAACCTCATACATTATTGAACGTACATATTCAAAATCGCACAAAAATCGCTATTACAGCGCTCCTTATCGGCAAATCTTTTCCAAATTCTGGGAGGATCTGCTTGCCATAGCCAAAAACTTAAAATAAAAATTTGGTTCTATTCTATGCATAACTTCATACACATTTGAATGGTACAATATTCAAAATCGCACAAAAATCACTGTTACAGCACCCCCTACTGGCGATTTTTTTCAAATTCAGGGAGGACCTACTTGCCATATCCAAAAACTAAAAAAAAAAATTTGGTTCAATTCTATGCATAACTTCATTCACTTTTGGATGGTGCAATATTCAAAACTGCACAAAAATCATTGCTACAGCGCCCCCCAGCGGCGATTTTTTCCAAAATCAGGGAGGATCTGCTTGCTATAGTCAAAAACTTAAAATAAAAATTTGGTTCAATTCTATGTATAACTTCATACACTTTTCGATGGTACAATATTCAAAATCGCTATTACAGCGCCCCCTACGGGCAAATTTTTTCCAAATTCTGAGAGGATCTGTTTGCCATAGCCAAAGACTTAAAATAAAAATTTGGTTCAATTCTATGCATAACTTCATACACTTTTCGATGGTACAATATTCAAAATCGCACAAAAATCGCTATAACAGCTCTCCCTACCGGCGATTTTTTTCCAAATTCTGGGAAGACCGCTTGCCATAGCCGAAACCTTAAAATAAAAATTTGGTTCAATTCTATATAAAACTTCATACATTTTTGGATGGCACAATAATCAAAACCGCACAAAAATCGCTATTACAGCGCCCTCTACCGACGATTTTTTTCGAAATTCTGGGAAGACCTACTTGCCATAGCCAAAAACTTACAATAAAAATTTCGTTTAATTCTACGCATAACTTCATACATTTTTGATAGTACAATATTCAAAATCTCACAAAAATCGCTATTACAGCGCTCCCTACCGCCAAATTTTTTCCAAATTCTGGGAGGATCTGCTTGCCACAGCCAAAATCTTAAAATAAAAATTTGGTTCTATTCTATGCGTAACTTCATACACATTTGAATGGTGCACTATTCAAAATCGCACAAAAATCACTGCTACAGCGCCCCCTACAGGCAATTTTTTTTCAAATTCAGGGAGGAGCTACTTGCCATACCCAAAAACTAAAACTAAAAATTTGCTTCAATTCTACGCATAACTTCATTCACTTTTGGATGGTGCAATATTCAAAATCGAACAAAAAACGCTGTTACAGCGCATCCTACCGGCGAATGTTTTCCAAATTCTGGGAGGACCTGCTTGCTATAGCCAAAAACTTAAAATAAAAATTTGGATCAATTTTATGCATAACTTTATACACTTTTGGATGGTACAATATTCAAAATCGCACATAAATCACTGTTATAGCACCCCCTAAAGACGATTGTTTTCCAAATTCAGGGAGGACTTGATTGCCATAGCCAAAGACTTAAAATAAAAATTTGGATCAATTTTATTCATAACTTCATACATTTTTGGATGGTACAATATTCAAAATCGCACAAAAATCACAGCTACAGTGCCCCCTATCGGCGATTTTTTTCCAAATTCCGGAAAGACCTGCTTGCCATAGCCAAAAACTTAAAATAAAAATTTCGTTTAATTCGATGCATAACTTCATACATTTTTGATCGTACAATATTCAAAATCGCATAAAAATCGCTATTACAGTGCCCCTGCCGGCGATTTTTTCCGAATTCTTGGAGGACCTGCTTGTCATAGCCAAAAACTTAAAATACAAATTTGGATCAATTTTTTGCATAACTTCATACACTTTTGGATGGTACAATATTCAAAATCGCACAAAAATCACTGTTATATCGCACCCTACATGCGATTTTTTTTTCAAATTCAGGGAGGATCTACTTACCATATCCAAAAACGTAAAAAAATAAAAATTTAGTTCAATTCTATGCATAAATTCATTCACTTTTGGATGGTACAATATTAAAAATCGCAGTTACAGCGCCCCTACGGCGAATTTTTTCCAAATTCTGAAAGGACCTGCTTACCATAGACAAAAATTTAAAATAAAAATTTGGATCAATTTTATGCATAACTTCATACACTTTTGGATGGTACAATATTCAAAATCGCACAAAAATCGCTGTTACAGCACCCCTACGGCTAATTTTTTCCAAATTCTGGGAGAACCTGCTTACCATAGACAAAAACGTAAAATAAAAAGTTGGATCAATTTTATGCATAACTTCATACACTTTTGGATGGTACAATATTCAAAATCACACAAAAATCGCTGTTACAGCGCCCCCTACTGGCGATTTTTTTTTCAAATTCAGGGAGGACCTACTTGCCATATCCAAAAACTTAAAATAAAAATTTGGTTCAATTCTATGCATAACTTCAGACACTTTTTGATGGTACAATGGCGGCAGTCACACGGACAGACAGACATTTTCTATAAACATGTTTTCTGGGATCTCTGACCCCTAAAACGTGTAAATCCGTCGAAAACCGGAAGTCGAAAAAAATTTCGATTACAATACTTTCTTCTATTGAAGATAGAAGAAAGTAAGAAGGATGTTTTTACCATATTTGTGAGAAAATATTTCCATGAATTAGACGCTAAAATGAGACAAAATTTTCGATGGAATTTTACTGGTGGGAAGTTTGCACCGTCAGTATTCAGAAACTGTAGATCCGATTAAAAAAAAAAAAAAAAAAAAAAAAAATCAGCCGCCATCTTGTGACAACCTCCTCACTTACTTTACTCGCAACTGGTAGACATTACACTATATGTCTCCTCCTTTTTATTCGCAACTCCATTGTGTCAACGCGCCAATCATCTCTCTATTCTAAAAAGAAGTAACTACCGCTGTCACCGCCGCATTTTGAATTTTTGCGATCGGAATCGGAGGTCTTTCTTCGTTAATATTAAGAAAAATAACGCATACAAAAATATGAAAATCGGCGGTATTATACAGAAATGTTTGATAAACACGCTAATGCACACAGTTTTCAAATCGAATAATTATTTTAAGAGATATTTAATGCTAAATTTGGGCAAAATCGTTCCCCTAAAAAAGTTTTATAGGAGCAATAACTGTTCATGGGAATTTAATCATTTTTATACCATTTTATACGTTTGAAGTTCCCGGTGTGCAGACTATATTTCTTTTTTTAATTTGACTCATTTTTTGAGGTTTTATTTCTATTTTAAATTCAAATTTTCAGCATTTCTAGAGATATTTTTTACATTATTTTAGAAAATGGCATTAATTTAAACTGTTGCCAAATGTATAAACAGCGCAAACAATAATGTTTGCTTCAAATTAAAAATGTATTTACATGTGACTATTATAAATAAAAAAATTCATTTGGAATTAGAATTAAATAATTATGTACAAAAAGCAGGAACTTATTAAAAATTACGTCGTAAAAAATCTACACGTGAATTTTAAAAGAGAAAGGATATTGTAAATAAATTCATTAACATGCGTTAGAAGTCTTAAATAGGAGAAATTACGTCTTATTTACGTCACATTACAATTAATACATAAAATGAATACAAAATGATATTACAAAACAGTTTAAATTTAGAAATTGCGCTAGGCATTTATTTGATATTTTGAGAGGATCTTTTCAACTATTTTTGTTAGGAAAGCGCAAATAATATTTCATTTCTAACAAAATTACTTTCACGTGAATATTTAAAAGAGAAAGAATAGCTTGGTCAAAATTACGTCAGATTAAAAACGATTTATTTAAAATGTCTCATTTAAAAGAACTTCCTTTTGGCTTTGTTAATAAATACCAGGAGACAAAGACTCTGTTTACTCAATTCCTTTTATATTAGCTTATTTTTAAATTTTTAACTTATTTTACTTAACCAAAGACGAAAACAGCGATTGTGTCTTTGGTACTACTTAGTTATCCCGTCGACCAAAAATCTATCATTCGTCAAACTATATAAGATTAAATGCCAATAATGGTTGATCGTAAATGTCACATTAACTTGACTTTAAGCAAGTTACACGTGTCTACGTCATTAAGTTATTTTTATTTCGACGTTTTATTTGTATTGTTATTAATGTTGTACTAATTTATTTTTTCTTCCGTTATTTAAAATAAAAATTATGTCAATTTGTATAATGTGACGAGTGGTTTGGCGATTTATATAATTTGGCGAAATTGGACGACGGAATAATCAAGTAGTACCGCAGAGGATTTGGCGTTAAAATTTCCCCAATCAAAGAGAAATGAATAGAAATCCGTTTATAGGGAGATAGCCACTGTTTTTTAATTATAATTCAATCTTTCGAAAACTTTTTAAAGCCGATCACATTAGCGTGCATTTAGAGTCTGCGGTGTCCGAACGGGGATTGACGAGCGTAGCTCTTAGGGGGCAGAGTCCCCTAGTCTTAAAAAAAATTGTATTTTTAATGACAGAAACTATGTAATTAAATAAGGCGAGTACCATTCTTCAGAAATTCAAATTTCGTTTGGCCAGCTAACTCTTGCGTTATCTGTTCCTGTTCCAGACTTATTATCACTTTCGAGACTCATTTTGTATAAGCTTCCCTACTGATCATCAATTAATGAAAATAATTTGTAGTCTGTCGCAAACGCATATTCTACTTTCGTCACTATCCGAGAATTTTTACAAATACTAAAACATGTACTAATGAGAAAAATGTTAGACAAATTAAGTGTATATCGAGTATTACTCTTTAATGCACATCACAAAAATCCTCCATGCAAAATGTCTGAAATCCGCCACAGGAGAAACAAGTCATCCCGAATTTTTACTGATACCAATATGACGCTACCAGACATTACTGAGGAAGACACTTTTGTGATTTCCTGAGGAGGAAGAAACTTCCTGGGATGCTATTCCTGTGGTAGTATCTAGGAAGTCAGGTTGCTGGCGACATCTGATGGGTGATTTGGACGCTGTGATAAGTTGATACTTTTTTATAAAAATGTTTATTCGATTTGGTTTGGTTCAATTTTTCAATTAGTTAAGTTTATAATATTAATTATTCGGTTTATTTTATTTTTTAAACACATCAGATTTATGTTTAACTTTTATTTATTTTTCATTATTTAGATATATTTTTAATTTTGAATGTAATGTTTTACATATTCTAATTATTAAAATTGATTGCATTTTTAATTAATACTTAAATATAAATTTCAATTATTTGTTAATTATTTTATTTCTGATCTTTTAAAAATTATCTTGTTTATTTATTTTTAACATTACTTTTCTACGAATTATTTTTCTGAACTTTTAAAATTTTTCTTATATATTTAAATAATTTTCATTATTCCATTTTATAACCTAATAAATAATTTTAATTACATGCGTAATTTAATTATATATCAATAATTTATTATAAAATATAAATTAAATTTATTAGTTTTTTCGATAACTATTTTAAGGCGGGAGAACGCGCGCATTCCCAGAGTATGAATGGTTTTTGACTTTGTCACCAATGAACACAAATAATAATCGTCACCTCATTTAGTCGGAGAGAATGGTTAAAATTTTTGAGATTAAATAAGTTAAATATTACTTTTAAAAAGACAGTGGTGACAATTGTAAAAATGATACTCACTCTGATTCTATCAAAACCGGCGAAAAATTTATTTGAGTTGTCATCATTAGAAAAATGTATATAAAATTATAAAAAATTTAATATTTCGAAAACTAATTCGAATTTAAAAATTCTAATGCCAGTTTTGAAATTTGCGTATCAATATTGATTTTTGGTGTTAATTTCATCGCAAAGTATTCCATATTTTAGAAGAAATTGCCGTGAAACATAATCAGTTGTTTAATCAGTTGATTCATACTTCCGTTTCATAAATTCGTTTCATTAGGATTTTATATATATAGGGTAGATAATTCAGAAAGTTGAATTTATTTTGGGGGATTTTGTGCCAAACTGGCCTTTATATTTTGTATTTGTATTGCGGATCGAAAGTGCCAGCAGGTATTTTTTATGTGTATGTAGAATCTCTAGATTTTGGAATGATATATAAAAACAAAATTGTAATTTCAGAAATTTTAATATTGTTTTAAAATTTTATTAAACTGGTGTGTTTTCTTTTGAATAGGAAATTGGTACATTTATGAATAAATTGGTGTCAGTCAAATATTTAAAGTTAATTATTTGTTTGGAAATGTACTTATGTATTAAGTTGGTGATATTTATTATTTTGGGTAAATAAGTTTGACTGAACTTCGGTTGGTTGGTTTTGTGTCCATAGCTCTGAGAGAGAGAGTTCGAACTACGCAATAGAGTTCAAGAATTGAACTTTGAGATGGCGTATTTTGGAAAAGGAGGAAAGGAGGACATAGTCCAGTCAAATTAGGTTTTTTTCTGAACTTAATTATCAGAGTTTATTGGTAATATTATTTGGAAGGGTCTACTAATGTACATACTAAAAGTCCTGTTGGAAGTGGGGTGAGCGCGAGGGGGGAGGAGGTAAAAGAAGGTACCATTTTTAGGTTTTTTGTTAATATCTCATAATCTATAAGACCTACGGAAAAATTTCTAAGGCAAAAATTAAAGAGAATTAAAATCTCTACAAAAAAGGTTATAAATACTTTTCTCTAGAAGCCATACTTAAAGAGATAATCGCATTAAAAAATGAAGAAATTTGCCGAGTTATGAAAATCGAAGTGAGAAAAAAAACATGGCATTTGAAACCGTGGAAAGAAAATAACCAGAGAAATGAACGTGTGCAACATGTAGAAGATAAGGAAAATTATTTCAAGGGTCGGAAGCCTGATTCCAATTTCGACAGAAGAAGACAGTTCCGTTCTTTGGAATGTTGGGATTCAACTCATTTTAGGCCTGAATGTCCTAGACTTAAAAATAAACTTGGAACAGGAACTGTAAATGTTGTTCGAAATAGAGTTGATGACGAATTATTGTCATCGTACATTAGTTATGGAAGGATAAATGGGATTTGTATTCCAGTTTTAGAGACACTGGAGCGACATTCGATGTCAAAGGTATGTTTCGCGTGAATGTATGGCAGGAGAATATGTGTAGGTTCAGCATTTGTTGAACCACCTAATGTCACGTTTGCCTGTAGCTGAAGTTTAAATTGAATGAAAATTGGGCCATGTTAAAACTAAGGCAGCATTTATCAGAAATGGTCTGGATCAGGGGAGATATATTCTTGGAAATAGAACTGCTCCATTAGAAAGAGAATTGTCAGCCTCAGTTATTATGTGACAGTGGAAGGAAAGGATAAACTGTGAATGCGGTATTGACAAAAGCTACGTGGCGAAAACCACTTGCAGAAAAGAAAGATTTAGTAACTACTAAAGAGAAGAAATTGGGATTTTCGGAAGAGACAAAGTTTGATAGAGAGGTTGAAAAAGGTCTTCCAGATGTAAAAGTGAAACTTGTAGAAGAAAAACTATTAGTTATAGAGAAAGTCAATGAGATGGAGAGGGATGTGAAATTGCCTGCGGTTCCGGATTATACTGATGAAATTTTGTTGGACCTTGTGTGTTTGTTTAAAGAAGTTTCTGATAGAGACAAGTTACTGTTCTAATTTGGCATTACTTAGTGTTGTTGAGACCATTAAATCACTTTTTTAACGGGATAGTTTTGATAATTTTTACACTTCAATGAAGGCAGAAAGAATGTTTGTATATTTTATGCTACAGAATTTTGTTATTACTGTTATACTACAGAATATGTTACAGAATTTTTAATTGCAATTTTCAGGACTAAAAGAGAGATTAAAAAAATCTGAAGGTATTTGGGTATTCAGTCCCTAATAAGAAATATTTTAAATAGTAAAATTTGTTCTAGCTATATTAATAAATTTTCTACACAGTTTTGATACCAAAATTCGATTATCAAATGTTACGTCAGCTACGATGGAATTGTCCCCTATCTATTAAAAAAACACAAAATGTGACATTTGATAGGAAAAAATATTATAAATAAAATCTGTTAGTGCTTGCCTCTGCTAAGCATCAGAATAGGAAGGCCCTAATTTTCTGAAAAAAAAAAAGGTTACTTAGAATATTATGGTATTAATTGGTATTTTAAAACATACATGCATATGAAGAAAAACAACCCCACCACCCCTAATATGTCACTAAAAATTACACATATCAGCAGATTAATTTATTCTACAGATTCATTTTGAACATTTTATTATCAATAATTTCAAAAAAGATTGAAGTTATTTTTAAATTTCTTTTTATACTTTTATATTAGAAAAATATTTTCAAACACATATTAGGAATATATTTTTTTTAACGTTTTGATGTTATATTAAATCAGTTAAAAAAACCCTTAACTGGTTAAAAGTTTGTGACGCAGCACTTTATCTTATTGCTGTAAGAATTTTAAATATGGAACTTAAAAATAATGATATCATATTTTAAGTGACGCAATATTATTTATTTCATCATTTTATTTTTGCTTTATTTATAATTGCATGCGTAAGAATTATGTTAAACCAAAACTTTTAATTCTCCAATACACTGTTAAAAATACAACTTTCACTGAAGCTATACAATGCACTGTAATGTATTTATATGAATAAATTGATTTATCTTTTGTGCCACTCTATCCAAAATCAAAAGTAAAATTTATATCCATTTATAATATATATTTATTCATAATATCCATTTCCATATATTTCGCTTAGTTTTAATACAATGACCCAAAGAAATCATTTACATAAATTTTACTCTTGATTTTGGATAGCGTGGCACAAAAGATAAATCAATTTATTCATATAAATACATTACAGTGCATTGTATAGGTTCAGTGAAAGTGGTATTTTTAACAGTGTATTGGAAAATTAAAAGTTTTGGTTAGATGTGTAAATATGTTTAGCCAATTGGAAAATAATTAAAATTGAATTTTAAAACAAATTGTTTAAGTCTACATCAAGGCGTCACTTAAATTTTGATACCATATCTTTTAAAATTTATAGTTTGAATATATGAAAGATGTGAATGATAACGCATCAATGAATAAATTTTTATACGTCCTTTTAAATTTAACGCAATTCTTACGCATGCAATTATAAATAAAACAAAAATAAAATAATGAAATAAATAATACAGCGTTACATAAAATTTGATATCATTATTTTTAAGTTCCATATTTAAAATTCTTATAGCAATAAGATAAAGTGCTGCGTCACAAACGTTTAACCCGTTAAGGGGTTTTTTAATTGATATCATTACTTTTTTTAAGTTAATTATAAAAAGATTTAAAAAAATAATAAAGACTAATGATAGGAACTTATAATCGTGATTTCCATTCACCTTTAATTCCCCCTCCCCTCAAAAGAGTACAACTCATACTTCAATTGTAAAGAGTGCTGTGCTATTTGATTTTTTTAAGAACTTTTTAGCAAGATATGGAAGTAATATAGAAAATGTTGGTGGTTATGATTGTTTCACAGATATAGAAAGCTTTGTTAAAACTTACTATGAAAAAAATTTACTTTCTTCAGAAAAATATTAAGAAATATTACCCATTAAACCTTTTTATTTAAAGTACGATAAAATTGTAAGCAAAAAAAAAAAATACTTTCAAATAAAATATATTTGGGAAATTACACATTTTTTTATTTTTTAAGAAATAATTTTCCATCATGTAAGTTTTTAATCTATCAACATGTGGCATAACACTAAACATTTATTGCTACTTTAATAGAAAGTAATATTTTCAGTTTTCAATATCATAAAATAGATATATAAACCTAATGAGAAATGGGAGGCAGGACAAAGGGTGATGGAATAAAAATTTTGAAGGATGTTGGATTCAGATTTTCAATATGAGATAAAATGCGAATAATATCTCTCTATCTACGAAATGTGAAAAATCACACCAACCCCCTTTGTACTTTAAGTCAGAAATAAAAGATGATTACACTTAAAATTATTCAAAAATGAATAACTACAAATAAACTAAAGAAAGCATCATTTTACTGCTGTATTACGGACAAGAATTATAAAAAAAGAAAGGATATAAATGTATTTAAGAGCCATTATTTAGAAAATCAGACAAAGTGTGATTGTTGTATTTTTTGTTTTGCTTGATTTTTCTTTTTGTTGTTGTTGAAGTAGATCATATTTAATGAATAACGAGCAATTTTGAAGCTCTGAAAAAATTTCCTGTACCCTATAGAAAATGTCAAAGTTCAAGACAATGAATCCCATTTTTCAAAGAATTGAAATGCCGTGTGTTTGGATTGTTATATCTCTGGAAAGCAACAACATCCCAAAATTCTTTTGCCATAAACTTTTAGTATAACACTACATGCTTAGAAAAATTTACTTGGTTCCATGGGGCATTGTTAATTTTCATTGTTATGTTGCCACAAAATGCAATCAAAATTACATTTTTATCCGTTTTCTGCACTTAATCTTAGTTGAAGAGAAACTTTTTCTCTGCTCCCCATGGCAACGAAGGACGCGCGATGCGCGCGCATCCCACCTTAGAATGCGACTTCGGTATTATGGATGGAACGATAGGAAAAGATGTTTTGATTTCAAAAGCATGATCGCTGTAATTTTTTTTTTACAGTTTGTTGATGAGGCTAAACCTCCCTTTTTCGAAGAACCAGATTAAGTATTTGATAATTCTTATTGTAAATGTGTATAGAATCATCTATCTGTAAATATTCATTAAATATTTCAAGAAAAGAATTCAAAAACCACCTCCTTCATTGATTTTATGTTCGACTGTCTTTGAAATTTTCCACATGGTGCATCAGCCGGGAAAGAAAGAAAAAAAAGTATTTGTTACCTTTTAGTAAGTAATAAGAAGACAGCAAAGGTAAGATAAGTCTTTCATATTTTATTTCGAAATGTCTGATTTAGAAAAGTTGAAAAAGAACCGAACAGTTTTAAGAACAGCAGTAACAAAGCTGATTAATAATATAGAAAATGTTATGAAGGATAGTCCAATAGATTTTGATAATTTAGAAGAATTATTTATTCAGTTAGATATTAAAGCACAATTATTGAAGTCAGTTGACGAGAAAATTGAGCCCCTTTTAGTGTTAGATGACTATGAAACTGAAATCAATTCTGTTTATGATTACGCGAATAGAATATCAGTTGGAAAATTCCGGGTGAAGAAAAAATTAACCGAAAACAAAAAAAAAATTAATATTGATTTAAATAACAGTCAAGATTTAAAATGGAATGTGATTAATGATGAAAACCCAGTTGTTAAATTGCCAAAACTCAATATACAAAAATTCAAAGGCGACTGTACGCAATTTATTTCATTTTTTAATACCTTTAAAAATACAATTCACGAAAATAAATCGCTTTCGAAAATTGAAAAATTTCATTATTTGAAGAGTTATTTATCTGGAGCTGCGGCTAATGCTGTAGAAGGTTTTGAAATATCAGAAGCTAATTATGACGCTGTATGAAAGTTTTAGAAACGCGTTATGGTCAAAAAGACGTGATAATTAATCATCACCTGAACAAGCTTCTTAATTTATCCCCTGTTTATAAGGCTAACGAAATTCAAAAATTGAAAAAATTGCGCAGTGATATAGAAATAAATGTTCGATGTTTGTCCACATTAGGACTCGAACCAGCAAATTATGGCTCCATGCTTATCGCCGTAATTTAAAAATTAATACCGGCAGAATTAGCTTTGGAATATAATAGACAAAATGTAGATAATTTAATACATTCAGATATACATAAATTATTAGATTTTCTGCACACTGAAATAAAAAGCATAGAACACACATTTTTTTGAGAATGAAAGCATTTGAAAATAATAAAACAAAAATCAAAAGTCAAACAACAAAATCTGAATTTAAATCTACTTGTGAATTTATGAACATTTCGAATGATAAATCGACTTCAGATAGGCAGCTGGCTCATTGAATTTTTTGCAACGATAGTAAACATTCATCTAATTTGTGTGAGGCTGTTGATGCAAACATAAAAAGAAATTTGTTGAAATCTCAAGGAAGATGTTTACTTTGCTTAGGCAGGAAACACGTTATCAAAAATTGTAACTCTAAAACTAGTTGCAAGAAGTGTTCAGGCAGACATAATCAAGCGATATGCCTAAAATCTAAATTAATAAAAGAAGTAAACACACCCGAATCAAAAGGTAATGAAAGTGAAACTAGTGAAAAAGTAATTTCGGCTATTTCCTCTACATAAAATAATAAAATTCTTCTACAAACTTGTTGTGTAAAAATAAAATCAAACGGAAAACAATCTCTAATTAGGTTACTTTTAGATTGTGGGAGCATGCGAACCTTTATATCTGAAGAAGTAGCAAATAAATTGAATTTACAGGCAATAAGAAAGGAAAAATTTTCGGTTCTTACATTTGGAAATAAGAACCCCATTGAAAAACCTTTGAAGTTAAAATAACTATTGAAAATAAAAATGTACATAATTCAAAATTTGATATAGAAGCTCTAGTCACCAATCAAATATCAGCTACTGAAATCAATGATTTGATGAAAAGTAAACAATTTGAAAATTTAACCCTTGCGGACACACACACATCCAAAGAACCCATTACATTACTTATAGGTGCTGACTATTATTATGTTATAGTTACTGGAAATATAAAACATTTGAATAAAAAATTAGTAACTGTCGACACCATTTTTGGTTGGTGTCTACAAGGAAAAACAACTGACGGTTATACGCCCTTAGCATTTAATGTAATAGTAGAAATTTTTTTCTGAACAGATTGAAAAATTCTGGAATATCGAATCATCTGGCCTTTTTAATACTAAACAGGATTCAGATTTTTCAGAAAACAACGTTATGAAGCAGTTTGAGTCAGGAATTAAATACAATGATAAGCGATATACAGTTCGATTTCCGTGGAAGCTTGAAAGGGAATGTTTAAATGACAATCGGAAAATTGCAGAACATAGATTTTTTAAACTCAAACAAAGATAGATTAAAAACCCTGAATTCTTTTTTGAGTATAAGGAGGTGTTAGCAGATTATTTGAAACAAGGTATTATTGAGTTAGTTATAGATCCTGAATAAAAACAAAATGTAGCTTTTTATTTACCTCATCGAGAAATAATTAGAACTGATAGAACAACGAGCAGATTACGCATAGTTTTCGATGCCTCTGCTCATGACACAGGCTCACTGTCTTTGAATAATTGCCTACCTGTAGGTCCAAATTTGTATCCTGAAATATTTGATGTTTTGTTACGATTTAGATTTAATCCCATAGCTTTTACCACTGATATAAAACAAGCATTTCTACAAATAATTATAGATGAAAACGATCGTGATGTAACAAGATTTTTATTTTCACAAGATTTGTTTGATAATTCTAAACCGTTTGAAATTTATAGATTCACCAGTGTGTTATTTGGAATTAGTAGCCGTCCCTTTTTATTGACTGCAACAATTAAACACCACTTGAAAAAATACACCGAAAAATATCCAAACACAGTAAAATTTTTAAATGAAAATATCTATGTCGATGACGTTCAGTGGCGTGGCGTGATAATTTTCGATGGTCATCGCAGTTATTTAAGTTTGTGGTGAAAAATTATTAACTCTAAAATTCAATGGTTGAATGTTCAAAACAGAAACTTTAAATCTTACATTCACTTATACATGAACTCGAAATGTTTTGCTAAAACTGGATCGTAGAGTTTTAAAAGCTTATTAAGAGTTTTAAAATATTGCTTGGTCATCGCCGCATCCAGCGATGACCGGACGCCACGCCACTGATGACGTTATAGGAAGTCATGAAAATATTGATCAAGCCCTATCCACGTGTTTACAATGTATTAATATATTTGAAAATGCAAGTATGCATTTACACAAATGGCATACGAACTCTTTACCACTTAGTGAACTATGGAAAGAAAATGGCATAACTTCAGAAGTCAATTCTGAAGCTTTTGGAGAAAAAAATCTCCCTTATAAAGTTTTAGGAATCGCTTGGAATAATTCCAAAGATTTACTTTATTTTGATGTTCGAGGTTTAGTTGATTTCGTTTCAAAAAGTATAGACACCAAAAGATTTATTCTACAAGTTTTAGGCAGGATTTTTGATCCACTTGGATTCCTAGGACAATTTACATTAAGACTAAAATGTATAATTCAACAAATTTGGAATTTGGGTCTAGATTGGGATGACACCTTACTCGAAGATTTACGGATACTTTGGATTAGCTGGTGTAACGAACTCCCTCATTTGAAAAACTTTTCAGTACCCAGATACTATTTTTCTGACATCAACAATTGGTATGATTATGACCTACAATTGCATATTTTTGCCGATTCGAGCATGAAGGCTTATGGTACGGTTGCTTATTTACGTGTAGCAACAACCACCAAAAATGTTCGAACAGTTTTTGTTGCTTCGAAAAACAGGGTTGCTCCACTGAAAGCGCTTACCTTACCAAGGCTTGAATTGATGGCCGCATTCTTGTCGGCCGAGCTAAGTAGTAACATTTTGAAAGCTTTAAAATTGAATGTACCGACTTATTACTGGACGGATTCAAAAATATCCTATTTTTGGATAAAAGGGTCCCCTAAAAAGTTTAAGCCCTTCGTCAGAAACAGAATTGAAGAGATCCATAAATTGACCTCACCTGATAACTGGTATCATTGTCCTGGTATTGCCAATCCAGCTGATATAATTTCTCGAGGATTAAAAATCTCTAGGATAATCAATGATACAACTTGGTTACAGGGACCAGAATGGCTAAGTTTACCTCCTGAGTGTTGGCCAATATCAGAAAACAAAGAAATCGCTTACTCAGATGAATTAGAATACAAAAAAAATCCTAACGATGTTTTTCAGAGCGAGTGCTTAGTCAAAAAACTCGAAAATCCCATACACATTTCAAAATATAGTAATTTAGAGAAACTTTTGAGAATTACCGTTTGGGTAAAGAAATTCATTATGAAGCTGAAAAAATCAGCTGAACTGCAAGACGTAGTATCAACCGAAGAATTACTCGGAGCTGAAAATTTTTTGATACAATCTGAACAAAAACAATTTTATAAGGAAGAAATAGAATCTCTAAAAAATAGTAAATCAGTGGATTCTTATCCACGAACCGATTTGATAAGACGTCATCCTTATCAAATTTCATGCCCTTTATTGTCAAAAACGGGTTGATGAGGTTGGGCGGAAGGCTCGAATTTTCTATCCTGTCCACAGAAGAGAAAAACCCAATAATTCTCCCCAAAAATTCTTGGTTAACTACTCTAATAGTTCGTCAAGAATACGAGAAAATTATGCATGGAGGGACAGCCAGTGCGTTGGCAAAAATTAGATCTCGTTTTTGGATACCTAAAGGTCGTCAGTTGGTCAAGAGTGTTATCAAGAATTGTATAATATGTAAAAAATATTTATCCAAACCAGCAGACCAGATCAACGCACCATTACCAAAAGACAGAGCTAGTGAAGCACCGCTATTCGCAATCTGCGGTTTAGACTTCGCCGGTCCGATATATATCAGAAATTTTAAAGAAACGCAAAAATCTGACATTGTCCTGTTTACTTGCGGTGTGACTAGAGCCATTCACCTGGAACTTGCGTCTGATATGACAACAAATTCTTTTTTGATGGCATTCAGAAGATTCACAGCTAGACGAGGAAATCCCAAAATTATTTATTCTGACAACGCAAAAACCTTCAAAAAGGCCAAAGGTGAACTCGAAATTTTATACAACATACTGACAGACAAAGTATTTTTTAATTTTATTACAAAAGAGTGAATTATATGGAAGAATATTATAGAAAGAGCTGCATGGTGGGGAGGCTTCTATGAGCGACTAGTAAAGTCAGTCAAAGATTGTTTGAGAAAAGTAATTGATAGAGCACTCTTAAGTTATGATGAATTTGCGACTCTGTTGACAGAAGTGGAAGCAGTTTTGAATACGCGACCACTGACGTATGTATATAGCGACAGCGATGAACCAGAACCTCTTACTCCAATGCACTTTTTAAATTTTGGAAAGGAACTTTCATTTCCTATTAATTTTTTTGAAATAATTGAAGATTGTTCAAAGAGATCAACACTCCTGAAAAGAAAAAAAATATCAATCTTTACGATTGAAAAAATTGTGGGCCAATTGGAAAAAACAATATTTGATGGATTTAAAAACAGCCCATTCCTTAAAAAATCCTAATGCCTATACGCCACTGAAAGTGGGCAATATTGTTTTGATTCAAGATGACGCAAAAAATAAGTTTCTTTGAAAACTTGGTAAGATTCAGACTGCCATTCCTGGAAGAGATGGCAATATTCGTTCATACGAAATAAAAGCAGCGAGTGGAATCTTAAGAATATCCATCGAGCACTTGTATCCCTTTGAAATACAAAATGAGTAACAAATGACTTTTTGCAGACTTTTTATAAACATTCATAAACTTTTATAGACATTTATTTAGTTTGTTTTTTTCTGCATTTAGGACTATAAATATTTTCTTTCTCTTTTTTAATTTTTAGTCTTATTTATATATAGAATCTTTTTGAATTTTGGTATAAGTAAGTATATCATTTATCTGAAGAAAAAAAATGGGTGTATTATTTAACTGTCATTATTTTTACTTTGTTTGAATTTAAAATGTTTTATTTAGAATTTATTGATATTTTGAATTTGACTAATTAAGTGATTAATTAGATATTGTTTGAATTCTTATATTTAGTATTTTGTATTCGAATTTTAACAAGATAAAGTAAAAAAACTAAAACCCAACTACGACAAAAAACTACGCTGAAAAAGTATAAAAGTACCCCATGAATACAGGTAAAGTCACAAGCAAATGCTAGTAATATATAGATATATTCAAAATGTACAAGTAAAGCGCTTTTGAATGATACCAAACACGGCATATTTATCTTAACTTTATTTTTTGACGTGAACGTTAATAGAATAACGTTCACGCTGCTCTACATTACAGTTCCCGTGATCCGCGCTTTACTCTTATCGCTCATTTTTTTTAAACATCTTCAAAGCAGTCTTGTAATTATGTATAAGCATATAAATACTGGTGAAGCTCTTTCAAGTAATACCAAACACATTACATATATTTTTATTTTATACTTTTTGTCCGCTAGAGGGCATAATAGTAAATTTGGTGACAAACTTTATAGCTCACAACCAACAGAATATCAAGATCAAGACCCTTCTAATGGCACTGCAGTGGTCTTATTCTGATTACTAAGTACCAAAGAAATTAAGAACGAAAAGATGTGAATTATATGCAATTAGCCCATAAATGCAAGTAAAGTCACAAGCAAATGCTAGTAATATATATATATTCGAAATGTACAAGTGAAGCGCTTTAAAATGATACCAAACACGGCATATCTAGCTTAACTTTATTTTTTTACTCTGTATATTTTGTCCGCTAGAAGGCGCCACATTGAATTTGGTGAAAATCTATATAGCCTATAACCAGCGGACAATTAAGACGCTTCTAATGATATGTCATTTGTCGAATTCTGATTAGTGGTTTAGAAGTTACGAGGGAACAGATGAACATACATACATACATACATACATACATACATACATACATACATAGCCTGTCAAAATCATAACCCTCCTTTGGCTTTGCCGTAGTCGGGTAAAAATTGTATTAGATTACTGAACCACTGATACGAGAAATTGAATTTTTATGATTTTATGATAGAATTTTGATTTGTGAACTCTTTAAGAGTTCAGGTGGAGAGTGTGAAGAGAAACTTTTTCTCTGCTCCCCATGGCAACAAAGGACGCGCGATGCGCGCGCATCCTACCTCAGAATGTGACTTCGGTATTATGGCTGGAACGATAGGAAGAGATGATTTGATTTCAAAAGCATGATCGCTGTAATTTTTTTTTACAGTTTGTTGATGAGGCTAAACCTCCCTTTTTCGAAGAACCAGATTAAGTATTTTATAATTCTTGTTGTAAATATGCATAGAATCATCTATGTGTAATCATCAATATGTAAATATTCATTAAATATTTCAAGAAAAGAATTCAGAAACCACCTCTTTCATTGATTTTATGTTCGACTGTCTTTGAAATTTTCCACATAGTTAAACAATAGTACACTAAAATATTTCTTACAGAATATGAAAGTTTACTATTAGGACAAGCTCAGTAAGTAGAACTTTACCGGAATATCGATATTGTTAGCAGATATAGCCTGTTAAAGTTGAAAAGTTTCAAAATCTGCAACTTTTGAAATAGTCATATCTCAAAACAGCAACACATTTGAATAGAACAGAATATATCAGGTGGTAGTTGAACATAGTACAAAAACATGGAAACGAAAAATAAGGGGGTTCTCATGCTATTTTCAAAAAAAAAATGACAAACTTTACAAAAAAGCTGTCTCAACATCAGTCGTTTTCCCTAGAAGGAGAAAGAGAAAAGGGATGTTAAATTTCCTCATAGGGGAAAACGCAGGAAAGGGAAAGAGAAGTGGGATAAATAATTTTCTGATACGGAAAAAGCCTGATATTGACACTGCCTTTTTGTAAGTTTTGTCATTTTGTTTTCTAAAAATAGCATGCGACCCAACTTATTTTTCGTTTCCATATCTTTGTACATATATCCAAATACTACTTAATATATTTTATTTTATTCAACTATGATATTGTTTTGAGATAGGACTAATTCAAAAGTTGCAGATTTTGAAACTTTTAAATATTTAACAGATTATATCTGCTAACAGCATCGATATCCCGGTAAAGTTCTATATTACTTAGCTTGTCCTAATAGTAAACTTTCATATTCTATAAGAAAAATTCTGGGGTATCATTCCTTAACTAAGATAATAAGTGCAGAAAACGGACAAAAACGTCATTTTGATTGCATTTTGTGGCAGCAAAACAATGAAAATTAATAATGCCCCATGGAACCAAATAAATTTTACTAAGCATGTAGTATTATACGAACAGTTTATGACAAAATAATTTTGGGATATTGTTGCTTTCCAGAGATATAACAATCCAAACACACGGCATTTCAATTCTTTGAAAAATGGGATTCATTGTCTTGAACTTTGACATTTTCTATAGGGTACAGGAAATTTTTTCAGAGCTTCAAAATTGCACATTATTCATTAAATATGATCTTCTTCAACACACACACACACACACACACAAAAAAAAAAAAAAAAAAAAAAAAAAAAAAGATATAGCAATCCAGAGATATAGCAATCGAAACATATTGGTATTTCAAGTTTCCTGAAAAAAGGGATTCATGATCTTGAACTTTGACATTCTCTAAAGGAAACAGGAAGTTATTCCAGGGCTTCAAAATTGCACAATATTCATTAAATATGATCTACTTCAACATAAAAAAAATCTAGCCAATTAAAAACTATAACTATCAAAATATCACTTTTTTGTCTGAATTTCAAAATAATGGCTCTTAACACACATAGAGTTTAAAAAAAGGTTAAAATATCGTTGAATTGTTAGGAACTTCTTTCAAAACTCTTACAATTTTAAAACTCTGCATTTTTAAAATTGTAAATTAGGTCATGTTCTGAAATAAGAAGATATTTAATCACTGCATATTATCACCTAATTTGAGTTTTTATTGAATTGCATCTTTATAGGATTATTATAAATCATAATTATGCATGGTTTAAAAAGTGCATTAACAACTGAACTTTAAAAGCAGTTTAACATGTTTTTTTTCTTAATATATGTTCAATTTTTAGTTGTATTGGGGTGGTAGGATATTAAATTTACTGTATACAACTGTATAAAATGCATAAAATACATTATTACTGCTCCCCTTATTGAAATGAAAGTTTTATTGTAATATTCCCCCCCCCCCATTTATTGTTAATGCTGAATTTTTGTTAACCACACAGAGAAGTATTTGATTATTGATGTATTTAACTAATCATGTAACAAGCCACTTAAATTATTTCAAAAACAGATTTTAATTATATTTTGTACCTTGAGTTTTTTAATGCTAGGCAACGGTTTAATAATTCAGTTAGCAAACTTAATTATTTAAATTGAGGTTTTATTTCACTTAATTTTTTTGTGAATACATTTCCCATTTATTGTTAATGCTGCATTTAACCAATAGATGGCGATAACATGCAGAAAATCATTTAATTATTGATGTATTTAACTAGCAACTTAAATTATTTCAGAAACAGATTTTAATTATAGTTTGCACCTTGTATTTTTTTAATGCTAGGCAATGGTTTAATGATTTATTTAGCCAACTGAATTATTTAATTACAAGTTTTATTTAGTTTATTTTTTTCTGTGAATACATGGGAAGTTTGCAAGGTATTTTTGTTGTTGTTGTTGTTGTGAAACTAAAAAAAAAATTAAATATATTTAAAAAAATAAATTTACATGACAAATTTTGCATTTTATTTCTTTTGATTTAAAGAGATGGTTAAATAAACCGTTGTTTGAGCCCCTCTCCCTCCCCCAAAGATAAGAGAATAAAACTGCAATTTATTTGCATGCCAATTTATGCAGCAGTACAAAAAGATATTAACAGCTTGATTAATTTAAAGAATTTATAATCCCGATTTAATGAATAAGCTTGAAAGTAGTTAAAAAAAAAACCCAAGTGGAAACCCAGTATATTTATTCTATTTTGTTTGTTTATTGTAAGTTATCCTCATTATTTTGATGTTTGCAAAATGACGATATTCTAGAGGATGTGCTTATTTAAAATGCTGTCAGTCAGAAGATCATCATTCGCATAATGCAAGTGCAAAATAAGTTAAAAATTGGAGTTTGTATGTTTAAATTCTTATAAAAGCTACATTCTAATCTGTTTTTCTTCATATTTTGAAAAGTTCATTTGTTTTTCTTGTTCTATGTGTAATTTTTCAAATTCTTGAAAGCCCCAGCTATTATAATAGTAGAACAATTAAAATGGTCTGTTGCATGCATAAAATAGTAAACAAAAAGAAAAAAAAGCTGCAGGGTGCGTAAAGTAGTTTAAAATTTATGATTCTCTGCTCCTTCAAATTGACGTAAACACTTTTATGGCAGATTCCTCTTTATAAAGCAGGGCTCGAAAAATCTATTGCCTGACATGCCCGGGGTATGTAAAACTTGCATCATGTATTATTATTATTATCAACATGCCCCATCCGGCATGTACTTTTGGTGGCATTCGAGATGCAATAGTCACGTCGGGCATGTAAATTTGTTTATTCGCTCATCGATTTTTTTCCAACCACATGCCCGGCCGGGCATGTAAAAATTTTCAAATATTTCGAGCCCTGTTATAAAGTAGTAATTTTTATCTCAGCATCACACTGTAAAAAAAAATTCCGCAACGTTCCTTAGAAAAAATGGGCTGCTGAGTTGCCCATTAATTCCAAGAAACATTTCTTGAAAATGACTGGAACTTTACTGTATATGTTAAAAACTTTCCACAGAAATGCCAGTAAGTTTCCTGCGAAATACCAGGAATATTTATGTTGACAGCAAAACAATACTGACACTTCACAGAAAGCTTACCTTATTTTCTACGGAACGTTTCAGAAGTGCTCAAAAGGTGTCTGTTATTTTCCAGAAACACTTCGTATAAGTAATGGGCAACCCAACTGCCCATTATTTTCAAATAACATTTCTGGATTGCTTCTGGATTTAGCTCACTAAGCTAAAATAAATAAAACTGTACAACTGCATGTTATACAGATAGAGTGAAAATGAAAAAAAAAATTAGAAAACAATAGCGTATATGTGGTTTAACTAATTTTAAATCTTAGACATAAATATATAATTCTTAAATGCAAACCCATTAAAGCATAAATAATATTAAGGCGCATATTTGTTAAAAACAAACTTGTCCTAAAAATAATATAGCATATAAAAAATATTAGCGGAACAAGATAGAATATTATATTTATAGCAACTTACTCTTTTACAATTATGTTTTACTTTTAATTTATAATCCTTTAAATGGGAGAAAAAAAAAACTTTTTATGCCCAACAAGGATGTTCTATATAATTGATTAATTTCTTTTTTCATTTAAATTAACCACGCTCACATAGAATACCTAGTTTTAGACGAAAAATCTAGAATTAATATGTAGTCTTACAAGGGTACCACCAAACATGATGCTCACCAATTTTTATGAATTCGAAGTATATTGTAGAGCTCTTATTCCTAATTATTCTAGTGAAAGTATTTCTTCAAATGGGTCTTAGATTCCCAGAAATCGGGGGCCGAAGATAAGCATGCGTTTCAAATACTAATTAGTTTGCAACTTTCAAGGAGTGTTACGTGGAGTGATCTCAGTGTGTTCACCCGCCAGCCAGAGAAACCGAGTTCGATGCTACCTCCTAACTGTTTATTTTTTTTTATATTAATTTCATATTTTTGACACTTTACAAATTTTAATCAAAGTTGTGAATTTTTACAATTTCGAAATTTTGATATTTCCAAAATCGATTTATGTTTTTGATCTTTCACGAAAACTTCTATTTTTTATGTAATTTTTAAACTAACATTTCCGTTGACGGAAATACAAATTAATATGTGCAGAAATTTTTTTTTCATAATATTATTATTATTTACATTTTTATATTTTATATACAAGTCACAAATAATGCACAATATTTTATTAGAAAAAAAAAACAAAATAAATATCTTTTTAATATTTGGTTTATTCAATATATTAAAATATGACAAATGATGAAATACAAAATTGTTTGCTGTTACTGACTTTGACATTTAAGTTTAGTAAATATACAATTAATCGAGTGACATATATTGTAGAGATATTCAAAACGGAATATTTATACGAAAAAAATTCCTATAGTAGAACATAACTTCTTACCTAGTACTTGAATTCAAAAGAACATAAAATATATCAATGTTTTTTTAATCTATTCTGATATTATTATGAAACGCTATCTAACGATTTCTTTTAAAATATACATCAAAAGTTATATGTCATGCGGGATCCGCAGACGATTTTTACATTTCCAGTTGACAATTTTTGCTTTATTATCATTATTTGTTAGAATGAAAAAAATATTTTGAAATTGACATCAAAATTATTATTTATAATTTACACGAAAAAATAAATTTTCAGTTAAAATTCAATAAAGTAAATATATATATGATATATTGTTTCTGAACTTTGCTTAAAATATAAAAATATATAAATGTAAATACTAATTTTAAAAAAATCTAGACATAAAATATTTTGGATTTTCGTCAGTAATTATGTTAGTTTACAAGTTAGATAAAATTTTCATGAAAAAAAAAATCCTATACGTAATTGTATATTTTTTCCGAAAAAAAATCAAATTTGCAACAATTCAAAGCGTCAAATATATATCAAATTTAAATCAAATTGTAAAGTGTCAAAATATAAAATTAATTAAAAAAGAAGAAAAAAAGTTAAGAGGTAGGATCGAACTCGGGCCGTACGAGTGGCGTGCGAGCCTTCTGCGTCCACACCATGAAAAACACGTTGAAAGTTACAAACTAATGGGTATTTGAAACGTATGCTAAACCTTGGCATCCAATTTCTGAAAATCTAAGGCCCATTTGAAGAAATCCTTTCACAAGAATAATTAGAGATGAGAACTCTAAAACATACTTTAATTTAATCAAAATCGGTGAGAATCATGTTTGATGGTCCCCTGGTTAATGGAGATCCAAATAATAGGTGTATTTTTTTACACGAGCTGCTCGTTAAACATTCCACAGACAAGTACGAGGGATAATCTCTTAGCGATGTCACAGAGGTATTGCATTTTCATCTGAATGGTCTTGACTATAGAGACGTAAAGGATTATGTCCTCTATTGACTTATTTGCATTCCATAGTGATTTTTTACATTCATTTAAAGAATTCGTTTTCGACACTCGCGCGCAAGCAACGGATTATAGCAAAAAAATAATAAAAGGGCGGCCGCAGCGTTTTGCTGTTTCCAACTTTTGTTCAGGAACGTTTCAGATAAGAAAACCAGAATTTCACAGGAAAGAGCTAAATTATACTGAAAACCTGAGAAAAGGCGAAACGTTCCTGGATTTTAGATGGAACGTTACCACTTTTTTTTACAGTGTCAGCAAAAAATATGAAATACAACTTAATAAGAAAAAAAAATATTCAAAAAATAACAAATCAAGATTTTTTGAGTGATTATAAATTAATCATTTTTTTTTTAAATGGCTGAGACGATTCACAATGTTTGGCATAGTTTGGAATAAAAATATTTTGCATGGCCAGAGTCGAAAAAAAAATGCACATTAACATACATTTTGGAATAATGTGCAATTTTTACAATAATTTTGGAATAATTTTGATATGACAAAAATAATTTAATTACTTTTAAGCTTATGAAATTAAAAATAGTAAAAAAAGATGAAAAATATAAAATTTTAATTTACTGAAAGTTAATCAATTTCTTTTACTAAAATCTAAAAAATATAGTCATTTTTTGTACTTTTAATACAGCAATAAGCTTAAGAATAAAACAGATATACATATAATTTCCAGTCGCTTAGAAAAGGTGTAAAGACAAATGATTACGTACAATTAAAAAAACCTGAATACAACCATTAAAAATTTTTAAAAACAATATTTAAAAAACTAACTTTCAGTATTATAAAGAAAAACACATAAGTATATAGCCAAGGATAGAGAAATACATCTATTTTAACAGCTATCTATATTTTTCAACTTTTGATATTTACCGGATGTAAACATGGTAGGTACTAAATTCTATAAGTCACATTCATTTTCTCATAACAATAATTAACTGTACGTTGCGTCTAGCTGGATGGTAAAATAAATCTTCGGCTAGTAAAGTTTTCTGAAAATTCCCAAGTCCTGAACGTAGCTATTATAGAAATTTCAATATACAAATTCCAAAATTATCAACAATTGCATTAAGCGAGGGTATCAAGTCTGAAAATCTGACTGGCAGCATTTTAAATAAACAAAGCAAATGTCATTCGTTAGAGCATTGCAAACATTAAAATTATAAAGCTTTGAGATGGATATCTCTACAACTTATGGTAAATAAATAAAATAGAATAAATATCTTCTTTTTTTTTATAAGCTGCATACTTGGAATTTTTTTTTCGTAGCATAACAGCGATAGTATCCGCGTGTCTGTAGACAGGAATGTCTTTAAATTCCCATTGGCGCGATATGATGACGTCAAACCTACTCAGTACGAGGCTAACGTTAGCCTCGTACTCACTAATCACAGACGAGAAAGTAACAGAGATTAATGGTTGACTGACGCATTAACGGGATACGAAAATGACCGAATTTAAAACGAGTTTTCCTAGAAAAAAGGAAAGTGTTATTCACTTCATCCTAATCAGATTCATATTATATGTCAATTTAAAGAAAATCGCCCTGGCCGTTTTCCAGAAATTGACATTAGGAATTTGTTCCATCGCTTTTGCTTTAAAAATTGGTAATTAGATTTCAAAATATACTGCACGTAGAAATGTAAAAATTTCAGAATACGATTAGACTGCAGATATAAGACTGTTCTAAAAAATCAGAACAACAGGAACTATATCTGCTGAGTTATTAAATGGCGGTTTTTCGTGTTTTCTTTGATGTCGAGTTAGCCGTATATATGAGTTCCGCCATCTACGAATTCTACAATAGGATTTTAGGCTTAACGCTGCGTCACTCGGAATATTAGCGTATTCCATGATCCCGCTGCACTGCGGGGTATTTGAAGAATCTGGCTGGCCAAAAGTCGATTTCATAAAGTACAACGCATGATCGAACGGAAGGATGTAAGTTGAAACTGAATCATTGGGGAATCACGTGATGCGATTTTTATCTCCTTTAAGAAAACGATGATGTTATCAGTTGAAACTGGAGTGTTGCGTGAAGTGCATGAGTGTCAAATCGTTCTTCATTGTGACTTTCTGTTTTTCAATGTGAATAACTTTAGTTTTGGAAGTATTTAAAATCTAATAGTTATGGATAGTGACGAGGCAGGTATGTATCATTATTTTTTAACTTTGAATTGAGAAAGAAATTGTTTTAGTATTTACAAAATTAATTTAAAATAACGCATATTTTTCTATTACTTTTTCCCTTGCTTCCCAATTCACGAAGGGTTTAGTTATATTTCGAAACACTTCCAAGTAAAGTTACTTGTTGTACCAATAAATATACACCCTTCTATTTGTGTTTTCGTTTAAAGTAGTTCCATCTTCGTCCCCTTTTTAAAATGAAGGCGACATAAATATGCTCTTCCAAAATTCTGAGTGAGCATACAAAATTACTATATATTGATTTTTAACTGATATTTATCATATAAATTTTAATATGAAAAAATTGTTATGATTCATTAGAAAGTGATCACATTTGTTTATTTTTCAGTCATTTTGATTGAAATTAAATTTATATAATTTAAAAAAAAATTGCTTTAAAGTAATGTATCCATTCCCTTTTATCTTTTGTTAAGCACTTTTCAGAAAATTGAAATAATTTATTGCTCGTTATTAAAATTTGTTAATCTAAAAAATAAGTCGAGGCAATTTTCCATATGTTTTTGTTAAAAGTTTTTTAAAAATAAGGGATAAAATTATGCTATCTATCAAAATTACATATAAATATTATGCATTCTTATTTGTCCATATTTTGAATTTATTTTTATTTAGGGCCTTTGAATGTCAGAGTAATGACTCGAAAAGAACTTTTAAACATTATAAACAGCAGAATTTGCCAAACATTAATCATAGATTAAATTTCCTTGAAAATTACCTTCTTAATAGCGATAATTTTTATGATGATGAAATTAAAAACCTCAAGCACAATTTCTCCCAATTTAAATCTCAGTTCAAGAGCAAATGGATCGAAGCCCATTATATGTTAGATAAATTTGTGAAAAATAATAAGGAATGGATTGAATGTACAGTAGAAATTTCAAGAAAAATAAATCGACCAGGAAGGCCAGCAAAAGCTTTCACTGAATCAAGTGATAGGTCAAAGCGGAGAAAGTCTGAAAGTTTGAGGAGCTCGACTGAAGTGGAAGTACTTACACATGCCGCTCAGATAAAGTTAGAAAACTCAGGGAAGAGAGATACTGCCCATGTTCTAAAGGCATTAACATGTTCACCAATGCGCGCAACAAAATATAAAAAAGAATATTTGAGAACTCAGCAGACGGAAAAGACAACACAAATATCGCCTTACAAGCGTTATCATTAGTTGTCGAAGCTAAACTTTCAAGGAATCAATACCAAATTATAAGACGATATCAAAAAAATATATACCCTTGTTATAGTCTTCTACAACGGTCTAAAATTGATTGCTATTCAGACAAAGAGTCTTTTAAAATTACTGAAACTTGTGCTGAAATTAATACTCAAGATTTACTTAATTTAACAATGACACGATTATTCATTTGTTTGAAAGAAGTTTTGAAAAGTTTAAAAGAAGATGAAAGAAGTTCATTAATTCTTATATATAAATGGAGCTGCGATGGATCGGAACAAGCACAATACAAACTAAAATTTGAGAGTCATTCCTCTTTCGATTCGCATATATTCCAGAGCTCGTTTGTTCCAATTCAGTTATTTTGCAGTATAAACAACAAGATTATCTGGCAAAATCCATTGCCATCATCACCACGTTATTGCCGACCCAAGCGAATAAGATTTGTAAAAGAAACAACAGAAATTATTAACGATGAAATTATTTACAATCTGTACAGCCCTCAAAAATTACATTAGAGTTAATTCAAAAATTACATTTTTAGTAAAACATAAAATGATACTTACTATGGTCGATGGAAAAATATGTAACGCAGTCACAAGTACAAAATCAACAATGCATTGCTACATTTATGGACTGACATCCAAAGATTTTAATGATCTCTCTAAAAAGAAAAATGTGAAGCCAGAAACTTTAGAATTTGGACTATCGATTTTGCATGCGAGGATTCGATTATTTGAAAATTTGTTGCATTTAGCGCACAAACTACCGATAAAAAAGTGGAGATTGAATGCAGAAGACGAAAATGCTCTCGTTAATGAAACAAAATTACGCATTCAAGAAAATTTCAAAGCAAAGTTAGGTTTACTTGTAGATATTCCTAAGCCTGGATATTAGGGTGGTCCTTAAAAAATTAACTTTTAAAATTTCTATGGGGCACCCTCCTATTTTGTTCTATGTATAAAATAAAGACCTCCAGAAATTTTTTAAAATTTTAAAACATTTTTAGGGGTCAAACCAAGGTTTGAATTTTTTTAAAAAAATTAAAAATTGACATATTTTGTAATCTACTAATATATTATTAATACAAATCCATAGTCATTGCCAAATGGAATCATGGTATGATATTAGGCTGTAAAGACTGTCTTTTGTTTCAAGTTTCACTATATTTACACAACCTATTGTCCGAACACAGTCAGGAGTATTTTATGTCTACACTCTATTTCACCTGAACTTGGCCCATTCTGAAAGGTAGAGAATCTAACATTCCGCCTTGAAAAATAGTTCTCCGTTATTGTTTAATCTTAAATAGCTAAAATGCATAAAAATTTATAAGATAATGTTTATAAATTATAGAATTTGATTTTTTGATATTCGTAAAATGTCGTACTTAATGGACATACTCGTATCTGAAGACGAGCAAGCAGAGGCCAAAACTTAAAAAAAGAGTTTTCGGCAAGCGTTCTTTCGACTGTTCACTGGGATTGCAAAATTTTAGAAGACATTTCAGGATCTGAAACTTTAGACAGATTACCCATTATTGTTTCAAGTAAAGGTATTGACCAGTTGCTTGTTGTTCCAAAACTTCAATCAGGATAGTTCAAGAGGCAATAGCTTCTGCTGTTAACGTAATATTGGAGTCGTGGGGAGTACCGAGCAAGTAAAATGTATGATTTTTGATATAGCCTTTGTTAATACCGGATTATCAAGAAAATCTTGTGTTCTTCTGGAGCAGAATATGAGCAAAGAAATGATTTGGATTGCCATCATCATATCCTTGAAATACTGTTTTTGTTCTTTATCTTTTGAATGAGGTTTATTCTATTCCTCCAAGAGTGCTATATAACTTTCGGCTACATCATCAACAAGTTTGACTGAAGTCGCTAGTGCCTTACATGTCTTGTAGGATTCATTTTTATTCCTATAAGCTGCATCTGTTTCAAAAAAGTCTAAAGGTAAATCCATAATTTAAAAAAAAAAAACAGAGTGCTGTTTGTTAGAAATTCTTGCAAGCTATTTTGGAGAATGACATCAGGATCAGCCCGTGTACGTTTCAAAGGTTCATAATTTTCTTCATTTTTCAAAGCATGCACCATTTTTCTTTTATTTTCAAAAAAGACATTGTCATCGAAAAATGCAAAAGCAACTAGTTCTGTGAAGTACAGAAATGTCCTAGGAATTTCTTCAAAGCACACAAAGAAATTATTTCATTTACATTTTCGTCTTTTTTCAAATTCTTCGGGAGCAATAAATCATTAGGCCTGATACCAGCGTGAATGTAGATTTTCACAATAAACGAGAAAACTTGACGAACTCCAGATTTTTTCTACTTAGAGAGTTTAAACTGATCGCTAAATAAATAAATCTTGAGCAAGTACATCACCTTCACTATTCATGGAGCCCAATGCAATCCCCACCTGGAGCTCTAATGTAAACACTTCTTTCGGGTACTGCTCCTAAGAAAATGATGGCAAGGTCTATCGGTTCCTTGTAATCGTCCATTGGTTGAAAATCTCTAAGATGATTTTGAGCAAATTCTGTAATTTCGGACGCATTATGTGTTATTTTTTACATTGATTAAATTGTCAGTTATGAAAGTCTGAAATATGCCATAATCGATAGACATCCACGAAATTTTAAATCGTTGGAATAATGGTATGTCCGGTCCGCTTGAAACTCCGAGAGACTTAATAACAACTTCCTCAAGTATAATTTAAAGGATGTGATGATTGCAAGCCAAACCATTTCTTTGTTCATATTCTAATCCAGAACAGCTCAAGCTGCTCCTGATAAACAGGTATCAACAAAGGTTATATCAAAAGTCATGCATTTTACTTGCTTATAATCTCCACAACTCCAATGTTTCGTTAACAGCAGGAGCTATTGCCTCACTTGTTCCTGATTGAAATTGTGAAACAGCTATTTAAATGGTCAGTACCTTTACGTGAAACAATAATGGTTAATCTGTCTACAGTTTTAGATCCTGAAATGTCTTTTAAAATTTTGCAATCCCAGTGAACAGTCAAAGGAAAGCTTTCCGAAAACTTTTTTTTTAAGTTTTGGTGCTCTGGTACGAATGATAGAATACTCTTCGATACGATACTCTTTGATACAAATATGGCCATTTAGTATGATATTTTACAAATATAAAAAAATCAAAATCTATTTATAAACATTATCTTATAAATTCCTACGCATTTTAGATATTTAAGATTAAAAAATAACGGAAAACTATTTTTCAAGGCGGAATGTTAGATTCTCTACTTTTCACAATGGGGCCAAGTTCAGGTGAAATAGAGTGTAGACATGAAATACTCCTGACTGTGTTCGGACAATAGGTTGTGTAAATATATTGAAACTTGAAACAAAAGACAATCTTTACAGCCTAACATCATACCATGATTCCATTTGACAATGACTATGGATTTGTATTAATAATATATTATTAGATTACAAAATATGTCAGTTTTTAATTTAAAAAAAAAAAAATTCAAACCTTGGTAGCGACCTCTAAAAAATGTTTTAAAATTTTGAAATTTTTGTGGAGGTCATTATTTTATACATAGAACAAAATAGGAGGGTGCCCCACAGAAAATTTTAAATTTAATTTTTTAAGGACCAGCCTACTGGATATGGTAATACAAATGATGGAAATACCAGCAGATGATTCTTTACTGACCCATCTCTAGCAGCGGAAATTACCGGCATTGATGGAAATTTAATATATCGATTTAAAGTTATTCTTGAAACCATATCCAGTGGTCACAAAATTCACCTTTATAAATTTAAGGAATATGCAGAAAAAATAGCAGAGCTCTACGTCCATTTATATAAATGGTATCCAATGTCACCCATAATGCATAAAATATTAATCCATGGACCCATTGTGATAGAGAAAGCTTTACTACCAATAGGCCAATTGTCTGAAGAAGCAGCCGAAGCACGGAACAAACATTTTCGATTATTTCGCCAAAATCTATCGCGTAAATTTTCAAGAATTTCTTGTAACCGTGATGTTCTCAACAGATTGCTTTTGACTTCAGATCCAGTTTTAACTGGAATGAGACCCACGATAAGAAAAAAATTAAAATTGTTCCTTAAAGAAACTCTAGAAATGTTACTGCCTGTGGAATCTTCTGAAGCTCGTGATCCAGAGGATTCTGATTATGAAGAAACAGATTACGATTCTGAATTATCCATCTGATTAAAATGTCCCACCTTGGTGATTTACAAACTAATTGTTCTTATCATTAATAATCTGTTTTTATAATTTATTCAATTATTCAATATATTATTCAATTTTTTTATCATTATTATTTATTTTATAATACTATTTATCATGATTATAATTTATTTTATAATACTATTTATCATGATTATCATTTATTTTATAATACTATCTATCATCATTATCATTTATTTTATAATACTATTTATCATAATTATCATTTATTTTATAATACTATTTATCATAAATATCATTTATTTTATAATACTAATTTTAATCAATAAAAATCAGAACGAAGTTGCAAAACATCCATGATTTTTAAGTTATTAAACAATATTTATTTCAAAAAGTGCATTTATTTACTGCTTTAAACGTTTAAATTAGTTTAAAAGAAAAACATAATTTTGGCCGTCCAGCTTTGTGAAATACCCCACTGTGTGCTGTTTAAATGTGTAACACAATATTGAACAATGTAATCAACAGTTCCAAAGTACTTATTTAACTATCTGTGTACTAATTTAAAATTAATTACTTTTAAATAATCGATTTGACGTGACCCATTATTGTCTTAACCCTTTCAGTGCGGAATTTTTTTGGGGGGTTAATGCCCTGTGCTGCATATTTTGATCAAAAAAGCGATTTATTCAAAAACAACAGGTATCGTTTTTGACGTTGAGAAGGACCAGTACGAGATGAAGCCGTAATAATTATTTTGATTTCAAAATATAAAAATCATCAATAAATGACGCATAACCACAAAAACAATGTACAACAAAAAACGTTCTAAATTTCGATTTATGTGATCGTTAGGGGCGAGCAACTTGAAATTAGGCAAGGTACATATTTATTAAATATAAATGATCTTTAAGAACACTTTCGAAAAAATTGGAAATTTAAAAGCGGGGAAATTGCGTGAAAAGCTTTCTAAAAACGTTCTAAATTGCGATTTCTACTCAATCTCAGGAAATACCAAACCTATTTCAAAAGTAATCGTTACAAATTGATGGTGACAGTCCCCGCTACAATATAAGCTATCTTTTATATTGCTGTCACTACCCTTTTGGGGTTTACAAAAGCAAAACATGCTCTAATTTGCGTTTTTTGCACAACTGAGGGATCTAACATTTTGAAATATGGCATGATATTTACTTACAAGATGCAATTTTTTTCTAAGAACAGTCGAAAGAAAATTCCAAATTTAAAAAGAAGAAGTGAGCGAAAAGTGTTCTAAAAACGTTCTAAATTACAGTGTTTATGCAAGCTTATCAAATATCTAACCGATTTACAAAATAATGTTTACAAATTTTTGGTGATAGAACCTGCTCAAACATAAGCTATATTTTATGCCTGTTCCACTACCACCAGAGGGTTGCAGGAGCAAAAAAACTTTCTAAATTGCGATTTCTGTGATACTGAAGAGAGTACGAACTTAAAATATGGCATGGTAGCTACTTAAAGTATACAAATGGCCTCGAAAGGCTGTCAAAAATAAATTCGAATTTAAAAGGGGTGAAGCGAAGTGGAGGTGTGAAAAGCGTTCTAAAAAAGTCCTAAATTATGATTTCTAAGCAATTTCAGGAATATAAACCGATTATAAAAGTAATAGGTGCGAATCAATGGTAGCAGTCTCTGATCTTAGACAGGCTATAATTTATGTCGATGATTCAACCACCTTGGGCTCACAGGAACAACAAACGTTCTAAAAAAAGGCTATTAAAAGCTTTCTAAATTACGTTTCTGTGGAATATTAGGAAATAACAAACCGATTTCAAAATTAATGTTCCCAATTAATGGTGACAGTTCCTATTTTAACATAACCCTTTAAATTGAGAGATGGGGTTGAACTTTTAATTTTACATGATGGTTAATTTTAAGATGTAAGAAGATAGTTTCTAAAAAATTCAAACCTTTAAATGAATACTGGAATGAGTGTATTAATTGAACATAAATGTTTCAAAATATTTTCTAAATTATAATTTATTTAGTTGTATTTCTTTTTATTAATTTAAGTCTCATTTCTGCATAATGCAGTGTAATAATGAAGTTTAGTCAAACTGTGTTTTAATAATTAATTTTTGTATTATTCATAAAGGTATAATTTCTTCTAAAAAAATTAGACATTATCACTTAGCATATTTCAACTATTACGCGAGCAAAGCCGCAGGAATTGCTAGAAGGTTATAAATGTTTGATGATTCCCTAAATCAACTTCGAAAATGCACTGGTTTTTCATTTGCTTTTCTTTCTTTAAAATTTACGTAACTGTTGGAGTTGATTAACTTAAAACGCTGCAAACCGACTTTACAAACACTCTTTCGATCTTCTACAAGTCATCAGAAGAGCAGAATGAAAACTTGCTTGCAGAACAGAGGAGTGTGGTGTGGGAAATTAATGATTTCTAGGAAGTTGGAATGCCCCCTATCGTACAGAATCTTTTTCTTTCTGTTTTCTTCACTGCTGTGACTAATTAGTCTAAGACTGCGTTTAGAAAGCAAAAGTACTCCCTGTCATTCTAAAGCTATAAATCCTTTCTTTGCCAACCCCATTTGTAGTTTTTATCCAGCGAACGGAAGGGTCAACAACATATTCAACAATAGATCAAGAGATAAGCTTAGATCGAACTTGAAGGAAACTCTCCCCTTTAAAAGATGCCTGGAGTTTCCTTTTAAGGCCAATACAGATAAAAAACGCCGCGTGACACACAAAAATTTCTGCCTCACCAGAACAAAGATAGCGCAAGTAGAATGATACATCTATCTTGAGCTTTGGGGATGCTGTTAAAATATACGGCCAGTTCCGAAAAGGAATCTAGAAAAGAGTTTTTTTCCTGCAGAATTTTATCTTCTTGGGATACACAGTAATTTCAGTGATAGAACAAATGCTTTGTCATGGAAGAGCTTAAAATGGATGTGGATAACAATAAAGATTTCAAAAACAATTTTTCTCAATTTTTTTAAATACGCTGTTTCGCTATAAAAATAATTGCGAAAGATTAATCATAAATAGATTAATCCATTAATGTCATATTCACTAGAAAATACATCGATTTGACACGAAACTGAAATTTGCTAACAACGTTGATTTCCCTTTTCTAAGGTTTTTTTTACCGGATACATTAAAATTATTTCTTACTTCTTTTTCTCTTATTTCAGATATGTTGGATAAAACTTTTCAAATTTCCCTGATTTTGTAAATTTGTATGTTTTGCTTTGGGATTCAGTCAGTCTAATCCAATCAAAAACATTTCATGTAAAAAATTAGCCAAGCTAGACTCTTTAACCTTAAAAAGTTTTGAGATCGTGTAAAGCTAAGTTTAGCTCGCTTATTTACTCTGACATTTTAATTCACAAATTACTCCTACTCTCAAATATATATATTCTTAATTTACGTCCGGTATTAAATATACCATAAAATATATATTCCAAACAACTTTCAAAATATATATTAAAACACAATTATTTGCTCAAAAGACGTCCATTTCAATAAAAACACATTAAAAATATTAAAATTAACATGTTTCGACTCTTCCTTTGGGTCATCATCCGAATATAAAAAAAATCCCTGCCGGCCCGGCCTACAGGCAGAGGTAGATTTCGAAGTCAAATATACTAATTTCACAAACAAAAACTAAATCATGATTATAGATAAATCCACTTTAACAATTTTATCTGATGGCCGCTCTTGACGCGTTTTTATTTCATTTTCATATAATAGCTGGTTTTATCAGAATCATTTTAGGGCGGTATTCAAAAAAATACTTTTCCATGCTCAACAACTCGAAATTTTCTGGCATAATTCCAGGTTCATTTTTAATTAAAAAAAATATGAAACATGCTGACGTGATTTTTGAAGAGATTTATAAGCGACCTGTGTTTTTATTTTTTGTTCAATTAATTAAAACTTAATATATAAACAATTATTTTCTCAGAAGGACAATATTTTTCGTTTCTAACACAATCGCTTCGGGAAATTCCGTTCAAAATGCCCACTTTAACATCATTTTTTGAAATATATTCTGCCTCTATCTAAAAATCGATTATTACGGTACATTATATAGTTTCTGAATAAACGAATCTACCAATTAAATGCGTTTGAGAGCAAAAATGAATTTAAAAACCAGTCAGAAAATAAGCAGTTTGGATTTAAGCGCATCCTTAATACAATGATTTTTCCAACACAATCCGCTTAGGTAAATTCGGTTCAAAATGCCCTTTTTAACAGCATTTAAAAAATATATATTCTGCCCCTATCAGAAAATCGACCATTACGGTACATTATATAGTTTCTGAGTAAGAAAACGTACCAATTGGAAGCCTTTGAGAGCAAAAATGAATTGTAAAATGAGTCAGAAAATAAGCAGTTTGGATTTGAATACACCCTTACTAAGATCGTTTTTTACTTCAACCGGTATGTATTTTTAATTTGTTTTTGCTCTAAGAATTGCTCCTAACCAAAACTTGTCTATATAGATGTTGTAGACAATATTAAGAAGATATATGATAAATTCATGGGGATTTTATATCTTTTGAATTAACGGAGTTATGGATTTTTTTCTTCTTCAAACCCCCTTTTTGTTTTCGTTTTTAATTTTTTTTGCGGTACGAATTGGTCCTATGAAAAACTTGTGAATATAAAAGTTGTAGATAATGTTAAGGAAATTCATGATAAAATTAATTGGATTTGATATCTTGAGAATTGACGAAGTTATGGATTTTTTTCTTCTTCAAACGCCCTTTTTGTTTTCGTTTTTAATTTTTTTTTTTGCGGTACGAATTGCTCCTATCAAAAACTTGTGAATATAAAAGTTTTAGATAATGTTAAGGAGATTTATAATAAAATTAATTGAATTTGATATCTTGAGAATTGACGAAGTTATGAATTTTTTTCTCCCCAAAACCCTATTTTTTGCGCCCCTTGAGCCCATTTTTAACTTTATCAAAAATCTGTGATACATAAATTTTTGGCCCTATATTTAGAAGTAATAAAAACTTTAAACTGATTTGATATGTATAAAAATTAAGAAGTTATGGGGTGTTTTCTGTTTTCACAAAACCCCTCCCTATTTCCCTCCCCTTGGTCCGATTTTGCCCATTAACGAACTTGACCGAGATTTTATGCCCATTGATTTTATGTATCAGTTTGGAAGAGATTGGTGCAGAATTACGAAAGTTATCGTGTCCAGAAGAAAGTGATATATATAGATATATATATATATATATATATATATGTATATATATATATATATATATAAAGTTTTTTACTGAGGGTGGTTTTGGGTTCTAGGGGTCATGATCGGTGTAGATCTGCAAAAATTTTTCAGAAATTCCAACATAGGAACGATCCCAATAGGTAGTATTTCATACGAAATCTACCTAAAAACCACAAATACAATGAACATGAAAACTGGAAATAGTCCCCTATCAAAACGTTAATATACACTGCCCCCTATATTTTCAATATCGCCCGTTGCTCCCCGTATGTACCAATTCCTAAACTTGTTTAATCACTCACTGTATTTCCTATGTTTACTTTACATCTGCAACATGCTCTTTGCATCTAATACTGAAATTTCTCTGTGTCATACCTACATGATAATTTCTGACACCCCCACCCCCTAATAAATGGAATAATATAAACTCCTGATAGGTCACCCTTAAGAATCGGATCAATTTTAGAGTTTAAAAACACCTTTAACTTCGGTGGAAGGCTTGCTATTAAATATAAACCAAAATCTTCTAAAGGAGTTTTCATAAATTCAAAAATCATGGGTAATAATTTATAACCACCATTTTCATCACTATGAGTTTTAATGCTAGAAGCACCTGTGAACATTTTACTAATGAAGCTCTGTATTAATTTATTAATTAACTTTACCCGATACGCATTATTAATAACAATAAGATTAATTTTATCTAATTCACCCCCTGTATTTACTTCGGAAGAAATACTAGAAGAAGAAAAAAAGAAAATCTTTTCTATTAATAAGGAATCTTAAGGTAGATAATTTATAAAAAAAATGGAGAGCATGCGTCAACATTTTCAATATTTTCATTCATGATTGATTTTCTGTAAACTAAATAAATTAACTCACTCTACCATCCCGCTAATTCGACATCTAAAAACGGTAATCTCCTATCCGTCTCCAGTTCAAATTAAAATTTAATATTACTATCAAGTTCATTTAACTGCTATATGAAAATTATTAAATCGTAAATACACCCCACCCCAAACAATGTAAATACAGTGCCAACAAAGAAATCTGGACAGTCGTTGAAATGTTTTTTTATTAAAGATCTCTTTTCAAACCTCAACCAGAACAAAAAAAAGTGAACGTTGACCCATCTCAATCTGCAAGGGCCACCCGTCAACATGACCAATGTGCGATAGAAACTCCCTCCCACCTCTTCTATTTAAAGCAGGAAAAAGTAGAATAAAACATCTCAACTTTCAGATTGTGGTTTGAGTGTCGAGATTTTTTTGCTTTCATTATATCAGCTACATAACGCAATCATACTAAAAGAACTACTTTAAATTTGTTGAAAATCTGTGATTCAAGGGGGCGTAATTTAAATTCAGCAAGAAGGCTTGTAAAATAGGGTCTGACTCGTATTCACGTTATATAGGAAGAAAATCACACAAAACTCCGGACATCTAGTTCGACCATGAGAGAATATTCACACCCAGGCTTACAATGTTTTTTTTTTTTAATTATGTCCACGCTACAAGTACATATAAGTTCAGTGCTCTTATAAATACCATTTTATGGAATACTTTATAAACAAACGTTAATATTAAAATGTAAACAACATCCGTTAAATTCTCGAGCTGTGTAATAGCCAAGTAATAAAATAATCATTAACTCAATGTGTTGAGACTTGGATTTGTGAATTAAAATGTCACAGTTAATAAATGAGCTAAACTTGGCTCTACATAATCTCTAAACTTATTACGATTAAGGAGTCACGAGATTTGGCTATTTTTTTACATGAAATATTTTGATTGCATTTCAGTTCTTTTGTAAGGAGCAAGCAAAAGAAAGCTTTTCCAGTAGGAACGACTTCAATTGCCCAATCTTTACCTCCATAGACTTTATATGTTTCATGTGCATAAAATGACTCATAATTACTTCGATGTTCCGCTTTTCCTAGAAATGCTTCGAATTTGTCATCTATGCTACTGTCTGAAATGCTTTCATTCAATGTTTCTAGAAACTATATAAGTTTTTGTTTCAATTTATCAGCTGTTCGATCAAAATTCTCCAACGTTAATTTCCTTTTGTACAAAGTCTATTTTATAACTTTGTCTGCTTTCAGTCTACTTCTCATTTTTTAAGTTATAAATCTCATAATGATTTCTAAAATATTCATGTTAAACTGCATTTTACCTCTAGATCTTTATCGTCGGAGAGTTCCGACATTCATGTCAGGGTGTGAAACATTATAGCCAACGGCTCCTAGATATAGTCCAAGAGCTGTTAAACATTTTAGGGAAGGTATTTGAGGCACCCGGAAAATTTCTGCAACACTTCTTTTGTAATGGCTGAATACAAAATCGAATGTCTGGCTGAAGGATCGTGGCCCAAAAACTGCGCCAGGCACGTGTCAAGTGCCATTTTTTGACTACCCAAAAAAGGTATTTGAGGCATGCTGAGATTGAGACAGAATAATATTTATACTTAGAAAAAAATATTTTGAAAACGACAGACACTTTAGTCGGCCCGAAAACTGCGCCAGACACGTGTCAAGTGCCATTTTTTGACTACCCAAAAAAGGTATTTGAGGCACGCTGAGATTGAGGCAGAATAATATTTATGCTTAGAAAAAAATATTTTGAAAATGACAGACACTTTAGTCGGCACAAACTCTGTGCCAGACACGTGTCAAGTGCCATTTTTTGACTACCCAAAAAAGGTATTTGAGGCACGCTGAGATTGAGGCAGAATAATATTTATGCTTAGAAAAAAATATTTTGAAAATGACAGACACTTTAGTCGGCACAAACTCTGTGCCAGACACGTGTCAAGTGCCATTTTTTGACTACCCAAAAAAGGTATTTGAGGCACGCTGAGATTGAGGCAGAATAATATTTATGCTTAGAAAAAAATATTTTGAAAATGACAGACACTTTAGTCGGCACAAAATCTGTGCCAGACACGTGTCAAGTGCCATTTTGCAAAAAATGGCATTTTTGGCCAAAATGGCACTTGACACGTGTCTGGCACAGATTTTGTGCCGACTAAAGTGTCTGTCATTTTCAAAATACTTTTTTCTAAGCATAAATATTATTCTGCCTCAATTTCAGCGTGCCTCAAATACCTTTTTTGGGTAGTCAAAAAATGGCATTTGACACGTGTCTGGCACAGTTTTTGGGCCACGATCCTTCAGCCAGACATTCGATTTTGTATTCAGCCATTACAAAAGAAGTGTTGCAGAAATTTTCAGAGTGCCTCAAATACCTACTCAAAAATGTTCAACAGCTCTCCTACTAATACGGGAGAAAGCCTTGACGCACGTCACGAAAACTAACACAAAGCAGGAAAAACGAAGAAAAAAATTCGAACTCGCATTTTCGATTTTGTTGGCTGGTGGATTTATTAATTCTTATTTTCTAATAATAAATAATAATTGCACGTGCCATAAAAAAGAAACATGCAAGTTGTTGGAATTTTTTCTCTTTTTCCCTGCTTTCTGTGACGTTTTCGTGGCATGTGTCAATAGGCTTTCTATGGTATCTAGGGGGCATTGGTATAGCACTGCTGTTTCCTGATGTGTTTCAGGATAAAAAGAACTGTACCGAGCTACGGATTCACAATTCATTTAAGGGTGTGAATCACTCTAAAGTTTTAATGTTTGTTTTTGTTTTTAACCGACTGAAAAGAAGGGTTACGTGTTTCCCGCTTATCTGTGTATGTGGATTTCTTTATTCCCTCGAAACATTCCAACGGCTGGATGGATTTTAATGAATGAGGTCTCTATCGATTCGTCTTAACTATCCAATGGTTATAGGCTAGGTTTTGCTTTTATAAATTCAAAATGGTGGCCATAAAATACAAAATGGTGGTAGAAAAAAAAAATACGAACCCTATTGAGTGGCATATCATTGGATAGGTCTTTCAAAATGAAGACGATGTTTCATTGACTATTTTAGAGTCAGAAGCTCGGTTAAAATATTATACAACCTGGAAGTTGTGTGTGTAGGATCTCTAGCTTTACTGCAACTCTAATCATCATAGACATCTATAGGCCTCATCAAAACAGTATTTATAGATAGGAACTAACAATTAAACACAACTGAAAAGTCATCAATACAAGTAAATATAAAAAAAAATAGGTAAGTAATATAAACAAGAAATATAATAAAAAAATTAAATCAATTCCTACTCAGGTCAATAAGAGAATTTTTTTTTCTCCCATTCTTCTTTACTCTTGAGTGGCGCTTAAAATGCCTTGATCAAGAAGAGGGCTCTCTCGGTCTTAAAATACCTTGATCAAGAAGAGGGCTCTCTTGATTATTGAAAATTAATTAATTTAACTCTTTCAATACCAAAGCGCCTGAAACGCCCGGTCATTCAGAATACCGAAAACACCTGAACATTTTCAACCCCTCTTTTCTCCTTAGAACTCTTGCCAAGACACGCGTTGTGGGATGTGCCTAGAGGATTACCTCCTCTTTGTTAACTTGATTTCAGGAAAGGGATATTTTTAGGTGCCAGATAAGGGGAAATGAAGTGTGATTATGCTCTTTAAAAGGTATTTCGGCTTGAGTTTATTATTGAAATGAAATTTCCATTTTTTCGGTAGTTTTAGTAAGAAATACTACCTTTTACATATTTCCCTAAGTTGAAATTTCGGAAAAATATTTGCAGATATACGCCGATCATGAACCCCAGATCCCAAAACTACCCCAGTTCAAAATTTTATCTATCTGTCTATTTTCATATATATATTCTATATGCATCACTTTTTTATGGACACGCTAACATTCATAATCCTGCACAAATTTCTTCCAAACTGATATATAAAATTAAGAGGCAAAAAATCACGGTCAAGTTCCTTAATGGGCAAAATTGGACCAAAGGGGTGGAAATAGAGAATTTTTTTGTGAAAAAAGAAAAAAAAAACTTATAACTTCATAATTAATATAGATATCAAATCACTTTTAGGAAAAGGAACAAAAAATTATGTATAACAGATTTTTGGTATCATCAAAAATGGGCTCAAGGAGCAAAAAAAATAGATTTTTACGAAGAAGAAAATTCATAACTTCATCAGTTCACAATACGTCAAATCCACTCCAGTTTATTACTACTTATTATTACTTCTTAATATTATCTACAACTTTTAAATTGACAAGTTCTTAATAGGGACAACTCTTACAGCAAAAATAAAGAAATAAATAATAATAAAATAAAAAAAACGGGGTTAAGGAAAAAAAATTCATAACTTCGTCAATTAAGAACATATCAAATCCTCTTAAATTTATTAGAAATTTTCTTAATATTATTTACAATTTTTATACTGATAAGTTTTTCATAGGACCAACTCTTACAGAAAAAAAAAAAAAAAAAAAAAAAAAAAAAGAGCAGTTGAAGAAAAAATTATTGTATTAACATGATTTTAATAAAACCAGCTCTTACAGAAAAATGGAATTAAAGCTTGTTAAAAGCGGCAGATAAAATTGTTAAACTGGGTGTATCTCTATTCTTGATTTAGTTTTTGTAGGTGAAATTACTCTTAGAAATCTACACGTGCCTGTAGGCCAAGCCGGCAGTGATTTTTCTATTTGTATGTTATGAATAGCTTATGAATAGAAAAAATCTGAAAAACTCATTTATTTTTTAAATATATAGATGTTGACTTACTCTTTTATTTTTTTAAACTTTTAACTACGGTATGCTTTTTTATCCTTTATATGGAAATTGTACATAAAATAGAAAGATTTGCCTTTCGGCTTTTTTGGTAGCTTTCATTACAAAAAGCTATATATATATCTTTGTCACACTATAACTCTTCTATTTATGAACCGATTTGGATGAAACTTCGTGTATACATAGTACATACCAATGTCTCGAGCGAGTTCGTTGGCCAGCTTCATCCGCCATCTTGTTTCATAATGGCGGCCATTTAAATTAAAATAAAAATAAAAATTTTAAATGTGGTACCAAAAAATTGAAAATTAAAAAATATTCTTTTCTTATGTGTTTGACCTTGATACAAAGATTCCGGAGCAGTTTTTGTTTCGTTTATATCTTAAAAAATGGCTGAGTTATAGCACTTTGAATTTCTAGAGTGGCTGACATTTTGAAACGACCTGATTTTTCTCACGCAATAACAGGCGTACTTATGAACCGATTTGGATGCACCTTAGTGTATACATAGTACATACCAATGTCTCCACCGACTTCATTGGCCAGATTCATCCGCCATCTTGTTTCAAAATGGCGGCCATTTAAATTTTTAAGAAAATTTGAAATTTGAAATGTGGTACCAAAAAATTGAATATTAAAAAATATTTTTTTTTATGTGTTTGACCTTTATACAAAGATTCCGGACCAGTTTTTGTTTCGTTTATATCTTAAAAAATGGCTGAGTTATAGCACTTTGAATTTCTAGCGTGGCTGACATTTTTAAACGACCTGATTTTTGTCACGCGATAACAGGCATATTTATGAACCGATTTGAATGTACCTTGGTGTATACATAGTACATACCAATGTCTTGACCGAGTTCGTTCGCCAGCTTCATCCGCCATCTTGTTTCAAAATGGCAGACATTTAAAAAAATTAAAAAAATTAAAATTTAAAATAAGGTACCAAGAAATTAGAAAATGAAAAAGATTTTTTTTGTATGTGTTTGACCTTAATACAAAGATTCCGGAACAGTTTTTGTTTTGTCTTATCTAAAAAAATGGCTGAATTGTAGGATTTTGAATCTCTATTATCGCTGACATTTTGAAACTGTCTGATTTTTGTCACGCAATAGCAGGCGTATTTATGAACCGATTTGGATGTAACTTGGTATGTACATAGCACATACCAATGTTTAGACCGAGTTCGTTGGCCAGCTTCATTCGCCATCTTGTTTCAGAAAGGCTGCCATTTAAAAAAAATAATTTAAAATTTAAAATGAGGTATCAAAAATTGGAAAATGAAAGATTTTTTTTTTATGTGTTTGACCTTTATACAAAGATTTTGCAGTATTGGTTTCGTCGAGAAAGCGGTTTTGGTTTCGTCTACATCTTAAAAAATGGTTAAATTATAGCGCTTTGAATTTCTAGCATGGCTGACATTTTGAAACGATCTGATATTTGTCACTTGATAACACGTGTATTTATTAACGTATTTCGATGTAAGAAGGCATGTGGATAGTATATGGCAATGTCTTGCCGCAGTTCGCTGGCCAGATTTATCAGCCATCTTGTTTCAAAATGGCGGCCAGTAAATAAAAAAATATATATATTTAAAGTAAGGTGCAAAAAAATTAGAAATTGAAAAAGATTTCTTTTATAAGTATTTGACCTTGATATAAGGATTTAGGAGCATGTTTTTGTTCTGTCTTTATCTTAAAAATGGCTCAGATATTGCAGTTTGAATTTCTAGTGTGGGTGACATTTTGAAAAATCTGATTTTTTGCCTGCGACAGCACTCGTATATATCAACAGATTCCGATGTGGGTGAACATGTGCACAGGAATTACTAAGGCCTCGACCAAGCTCATTGGTTACCCTCATCCACCATGTTGTCTTAAAATGGCAGGCACTTCAAGATATCGCCGAATTTGGCAACTAAGTTACTTTATTTAAATTTCAAATTGTTGGTCTTTTGCATTTTTCAGTAATATATTGAATTATATTTCCTCCTCTGAGCTTGTGTATGCCTTTATGCTAGAACTTTCGAAAAATAAATGTATACTATTGAATTAAAACAAAAAACATTTTTTTTTCTGAAATAAAAACACTATAAAAAAGCTATGAGTTGAACTGATATATTCTAAGAAATAATGAAAATCTCCCTTTTGAAAATTTCATTTACGAGCCGAAGGGTTAAGTCGGGACGAGACTTAGCAAGATTTTTTGAAATTTACGGTTTTCTTAAAGAATATCAAAAGTAGTTTCTATATTCTTAATGGTGCCTTTAGTCATGATTTAATTCATAACAAAGATTCAATTATGTGAGAAAAGAAAAAAAATATTACAAAAACCCTACTTTAACTGATGTTCTCTGTGTTACATAAAAAAATCTAATAAACAGTGAAGCCGTTTCTCCTCGTGTAATTTCTGCAACATGGATGTCAATTTTTTTTTGCTTTCACTTACAATATCGAATTTCAAATTCGTAAACAATTGCTATCTTCCTTTCTCTCTTAAATTGAAATTGTAAAAGAAAAACGGCGCGGGGGTGGGGGGGGGTGCAGTTATCTGCGCGCATAATAATAATATATGTCGTAAGATTACACAAAAAACTGTCTGTACAGAAAAAAGGAATGGCTATTTATTTATTTTTGTAAGATGTTTATTAATACTCGGTTTTATATCAAATTAGAAATATTCTATATTGTATCTTTTTTTCATTACACAAAAAATTATTTTTCATCTAAAAATCTATACTAGGTTAGCACGGTTCTTTATGTAATGTGTGCTTAGTTCGTATTTCAAAATTCTAAAGGAAAACATTCTTTACAACTTCAACTTTTGAGGTTAATCACGAGGTTTTAAATTTATTTCAATAGTGAGTGCATTTCTAGATCCGATAAATTCCGACATTTTTTGAGAAACATCATAGCAACATTTGAACATCTCTAATTTCATGCTATAATGACAACATTAACGAATGGTTGCATGTCAAAATATTTAGAAAAGTATAAAAATTAAGTCTCCCTGAATACAAAGCGGTACAAGGTTTTTCCATTTATCTGGATAACTTGGAACAATAGATGTTTACATTTTTGTTCTAAAGCTGTTTGGGGGAATTTTGTCCGATGCAAAAAAAGTACTATACAGTCGGAATTCTTCCCTTTTTCCACATGCAGAGGGAAATTCTAATCCTTTTCTACGTTCTTTTCCTCCCACTCCTAAGAGTGATGTCTTCTACGTTGACATTGCTTCTAAGAAGGGGGTTATGAAATTTTTCAACTAGATTTCGGGTGTTTCGGTTTTTTTGAAGAACCTGCAGAATTTCAGCCTCGGTAACGAAAGAGTTAATTTAATTAATTAATTAATATTTGAAAAAACTGGATTAACATCAAGTGTCATCCACTACAAGTTGAAAAAAATTTATTTGAGCTTGATTGGATGAATACTAACTATTTTATTAACGATTTAAAATTTGAACAAGATATATAGCGAGAGTGTGAGCTAATAGTAGGAATTGAAAAAAATTGTTTCACATTGATGAGAAATAATTAATTAGTTCGCTTTTTAAGCTGTCGGTTTTTTTTTATTTTTTTTTAATTTAATTGTTTATCGATGACGATTTTGACAATAGAGAGCTGCAGCTTCTTGGAGCTGTTCTTGGAACTTTTAGGCAGCCTCTTTTTTGCCTCAATAGGTCTTCAAACATTTTTCTGTAGCTGATTTCTCTCTGTGACAGGTATTATTTTTGGAAAAATAATAGATTCTTGCGAAGTGTTAAGAAGAGGAAGTAGAACGTCATAGTGATCTCCTAATAAAGTACCAGAAGAATGCAAACGTTTCATATATTTTGAAAATCATCACCAAATTATCCTCCTATGGCCATTTTCATAGACCTACAACGTATACGGATAGAGTTTGGCGGCTACCATGAGATTCGAGACCGACCCATAAGTTGTATTTAGCACAAGCTTCAAGTACAGTTCAGTGCTAGGGGAAATATTTCCATTCTCATCACAAGTGTGGGCTTGAAGATGATAACAATGCGCAACCACTTACTCAACTATAGCACACATGGTATCATACGACGAGACTATGTTACCTAGCATGGAAAAGAAGATTTAGAACGAAAAAACACGAACCATCTCCAGGTATAAAAGTTACTCGATGAGGACTTTTTTGCCGTCATCAAAGTATAGCATTTCAGTTTTTTCCTTTCAAATTTCTTTCGATTAACAATGTATTTCGTTGTCATACATTTTCGCGTTTCCCTCCTTCACCGCTTCTTTTCAGTAAATTTTTCTGATGCACACTGACAGCTAGAATTCAAACTTTACACAATAAAAAAAGGCATCACCGAAATTTCAAATTAAGATATTTTACTTCCAAATATATAACTCTTACAATCAAGTTATTTTTAGAAACGAGTCGGTAAAAGAATTTTACAATAAACTTTCAGACCTTTATGCTGTCGAATTTAAAGTAAATTGTAAAAAAAAGTTATTTTTAATTTAAATGATTTTAGTACTTGGTAGACCGAGCATAGCTCGGTAGTTTTTTTCGGTATGTATTTTTTTCAGTAAGTATTGAAAATTAAAAGATATTATTCGCAAAACATCAATAGATTATGGAAAATATGTATGTATCTAACGCTCGTAGTCTTAGGACGGTCGAAAGTGAAAAGTCAGCGAAGATGATGTCATAGTCTTGTAAAAGTGATGACATTTAAGTTTTAAATGTAAAAATGATTGTTTTCTTTTAAATATGATGTAATGTTTTTGCGGGGGAGTGGTGTATGTAGAGTTTAGATTTTGAATTCCAAAACGTTCATTGGAGTACCTAAAGAATATATAAAAATAAATTGTACATCGCAGGGAATTTGTTTTGCCTTTAAAAAAAGCTCTTTTTACATATGCGATTATGTCAGTCATAACCTGAGTTCTATTCTCCTTGTTTCATAAAAATTAGATTTAATATTCTTCGACAATTGTTGTCTACATCAATAGTTTGGCGGCAAAAGTGAGCTATTTGGAAAGACGGGGTAAGTTTGGCAGAAAAATTCTCTTGCTTTAAAAATTTCTGCTAATTTTGCGTCGTGGTGTATCACCATGGTATCAAACTATACCGATGTTTTTAGTAATATGGTAGTTGTTTTAAATATAGCAAAAATATAAGCGCAGATACCTATCAAGAAATATTAGCACATTTGCAGACTGTTTACACAAACTTTAAATTCACCAAATCAGCATTTGTTAAAATAAATTAATTTTATTTGTTCAAGTCAATTAAAACGAAGTTTAGTATATTTAGTACCCAGCTATTTCATGCTCTATTTAGTATAGATGGCAAACCGATAATGCTGCGTTTGTCGTGTTGATGATCAATGACCAACAGTATTGCTTGCAGTTGCGATTATGGAAGATAAAATTCTGAATTGCTTCCAGGAAATGTAGATATGGCTGTGGGTACAAGGATTTCGATGTCAGATACCACTCTTAATATTAGATATTTGGTACGTGGTATAAACGTAGTGTTTAGGATGCAATCATGGAGCAATGATTAGAAAAGGTGCAGAGATAACATTCTTCTTCTGTGGAAATTGTTAATGCCTAAACAAAGTTCTTTCTCACTCTCCTGTATCCGCCATATTTGACTTTGACCAATGGAGTCTAATTAGCAGTCTCCAGTGCACGACACAGCTTAATAATGCGAATCCGGAAGGGGGGCAGCAACGGCATGAAAAGAGGTCATTTATGTCGAATCCTTTAATTTTCATTGCTCCATGAATGCAAAGAAAAGAAATAATTAAAAAATTCGAAAATTTGTTTTGTGTTTTCAGTTTGTTTTCAACTTTAACGATTTTTCGTTTTTTTTTTCGAATTATCCGAATTTTTTAATTTTTTCCTTTTTTGTATCCCAAACACTGCCTTCTTACCAAATATTAAGTTTCTGTGGCTTCAATACAGGGTAATCGAAAAATAATGCCTAGATTAAAAAAAATATAACATTGAAACATTTTATGTTAAATGAGTAATTCATTCATTACACGATAACTGGTGAACGCAAGTTTGATTTTACTTCACCAGAGTTCGTTTGCGTGTCTGTGTTATGCGCGGATTAGATGCGCAGTCATCAAGCTCAGCCGACGCGCCAGACTGCAGCTGCTCAGTACTATGTTGGCCGTGCAACAAAAAGCACAATGCTTGATTTGGTATGTGGAGTCAAAGTCAATAGTCAGTGTACAGCGGCTTTTTCAAAGAACTTATCCAGGTCAAACTGCTCCTGGTGCACACCGAATGGAAATCGAAACCTTTTATGTTAAATGAGTAATTAATTCACTACACGATAACTGGTGAACGCAAGTTTGGTTTTAGTTCACCAGAGTTCGTTTGCGTGTCTGTGTTATGCGCGGATAAGTTGCGCAGTCATCAAGCTCAGCCGACGCGCCAGACTGCAGCTGCTCAGTACGATGTTGATCGTGCAACAAAAAGCACAATGCGTGATTTGGTATGTGGAGTCAAAGTCAATAGTCAGTGTACAGCGGCCTTTTCGAAGAACTTATCCAGGTCAAACTGCTCCTGGTGCTCACATTGCACACATTTGCTCCTGGTGCAGACCGAATGGGAATCGAAACATTTTATGTTAAATGAGTAATTCATTCACTACACGATAACTGGTGAACGCAAGTTTGTTTTTAGTTCACCAGAGTTCGTTTGCGTGTCTGTGTTAGGCGCGGATTATTTGCGCAGTCACCAAGCTCAGCTGACGCGCCAGACTGCAGCTGCTCAGTACGATGTTGACCGTGCAACAAAAAGCACAATGCGTGATTTGGTATGTGGAGTCAAAGTCAATAGTCAGTGTACAGCGGCCTTTTCGAAGAACTTATCCAGGTCAAACTGCTCCTGGTGCTCACATTGCACACATTTGCTCCTGGTACACACCGAATGGTGCTCACATTGAAACATACTAAGGTATGAAAAAAATCTATTTTTTGCCGAACATTATAAGACTAAAACTAATAAATTACCTTTCATAGTTTTTTTGGGACAGTTATTTAAAATCTAGGCATTATTTTTCGATGACACTGTATATATCTCAGATTAGTGATGGGCGATAACGATATGTTTTTCTCGATTTTCTCGATTGTATGGACATCTCGATATTTTTCGATTGTGTAAATTTATTTCTCGATGACTCCAGTTTGCCAATTGCTTTTATACATCATATATTATATATTATATACGTCATAAATTTATCAAGAATCGTCTGCGGGTGAACTGGAATGAGTCGGCGTTAATAAAGACTAGGTGACTTCGCCCGCTAGTGGGCCCCTCCTTTAATCGGGGCTCCTAAATTATACGTAATCTTGTAATATGAAATCACGAACAGGTTACCCGCTATATACGACACCGTATAGCAGGCGTGGTGTGCACGCACTACAAAATCTTGTAAAAAAATATAATCTTGAAACGAACGAACCTCGGACCAGATCTCTTGTGGGAGGGGTCAAAGTGAGCGGAGGGGCACAGTAGCTGCATAATATGAATTAGTCGTCAAAGGTCTTTAGGCCTTTCGAGCCATATGTCACATGAGTGGTCTGAATCTGAATTTATAAAAATGCCCTTCCTGGGGGGGCAAAGAGGGGGGAGGGGTGCGGGAGGTGGATAACATGAGTAAGTGGTCATAGGCCTTTCCAACAATATGTCACATGATGGGTCTCGGCTAAATTTAGAAAAGAGTACCCCGTGTGGGAAAAGTGGGGGGCGGTCACCGGAGGTGCAGAACATCAATAAGTAGTCACAGACTTTTCCAACGATATCTCACTTGTGGGGTCTTGGCTATATTTTTGGAAAAGTGTTTCCCAGGGGGGGGGGGCAAAGTGGGGGGACGGACACCGAAGGAGCATAACATCAATAAGTAGTCACAGACCTTTCCAACGATATGTCACATGAGGGGTCTTGGCTAAATTTGAAAAAGTGTCCCCCGGGTGGGACAAAGTGGGGGGACTGTTACCGGAGGAGCATAACATCAATAAGTAATCACAGACCTTTCCGACGATATCTCACATGAGGGGTCTTGGCTAAATTTGAAAAAGTGTCCCCCGGGGGGGCAAAGTGGGGGGACTGTCACCGGAGGTGCATAACATCAATAAGTAGTCACACACCTTTCCAACAATATCTCACACGAGAAGTCTTGGCTGAATTTTGAAAAGTGCGTCATCGGGGGGTCAAAGTGGGGGGGGGACGAACACCGTAGGTGCATAACATCAATAAGTAATTACCGACCTTTCCAACGATATCTCACATGAGGGGTCTTGGTTAAATTTGAAAAAGTGTCCCCCGGTGGGGCAAAGTGGGGGGACTGTCACCGGAGGTGCATAATATCACTAAGTAGCCACACACCTTTCCAACAATATCTCGCACCACCAGTGGCTGAGAGGTTCTGCTCTCGAAGCTGGTAGACGGGAGGTGCTGGGTTCGATCCCAATCGGGCCCGTCGGCCTAATCGTTCGGAGTTTTCGTGGTTTTCTTCGAGCCATGGATATCCATGCGTAAATACGGGTCAGGTTCCCTTAGAAAGACCCCCACGAAGGGCACTCCCCCCTCGGGCCTATACCCCTAGTGTAGATAATCGGCCGTCAAAAATCAGCCAACCAACCAACTAACAATATCTCACACGAGAAGTCTGGGCTAAATTTTGAAAAGTGCCACCCGGGGTGGTGAAAGTGAGGGGAGGGTGGATGAATACCGTAGGTGCATAACATCAATAAGTATTTACCGACCTTTCCAACGATATCTCACATGAGGGGTCTTGGCTAAATTTGAAAAAGTGTCCTTCAGGGGGGCAAAGTGGGGGGGCTGTCACCGGAGGTGCATAACATCAATAAGTAGTCACAGACCTTTCAAACGATATCTCACATGAGGAGTCTTGGCTAAATTTGGGAAAAGTGCCCACCCCCCAGGCGGGGCAAAGTGGGGGGGACGGACACCATAGTTGCATAACATCAATGAGTAGTCACACACCTTTCCAACTATATCTCACGTGAGGGGTCTTTTCTAAATTTGGAAAAATGTCCTCCGGGGGGGGAGGGAAGTGGGGGGACGGCCACCGGAAGTGCATAACATCAATAAGTAGTCACAAACCTTTCCAACGATATGTCACATGAGGGGGTCTTGGCTAAATTTAGAAAAGTGTACTGAAATTTCATATGTTATAAATAATATTTATCGGAGGGCTTCATAAAAAAATCCTATCTAAAATGATAAAAACGGAAAAAACTACCCCCGCAGTAGGGAGGGGAGGGGAGGGGAGGAAGAAAGTCTCATAATATGAAAGAGTCATTCGAGAGCTTTCCGATAACATATCAAATGACTGGTCCAAAAGTTTGAAAATTTCTCCCTCTCCCTCTCCCCCCCTTGCGCACACTCTTTCGCCCCGGAATTTACGCAGCCCCACTTTAAAATTTTTATGCTCAATAAATAATATTTACCGGAAGACTGCACAAAAAACCCAGATCTAAAATGATATTTAAATTTATTATAGAAATCGGCTACGGTTTTAAAAATTTGTTCGCCCCCTACCCACACCCCGAATTTCACCTTCGGGGGAAGAAAGGTTTATAATATGAAAGAGTTGTCAAAGGGCTTTTCGATGATATGTCACAGGAAGAGTTCGGTAATTTTTTTAATTGCGCCCTGCCCACTCTCACGTCCTCGGAATTCACCCGACCCACCTTCCTCTTTGAAATTTTTATATTTAATAAATAATATTTATCGGAGGGCTCCGGGTATGTGACAGCTTGGTAGGGCTAAAATAAGAAAAACATTGAAAATTAAAGCTTCATTTCAAAGCTCATTGTCATGCCTATTTCTCTGTCCAGCTCTCCCCTCGATATCTCATCTCGGCCCTTCTTGGCCGAGCGTGAAATGACAATCATCGATAGTAACATTTCGAGGAAGGACGAAAACTGATTTCTCATTCTCGACAATGTCATATGAAATGTTGAACAGAGACCGAGAGCGAGAAACGAGAATGGCAATGGGAAGCGGTGAGTTACAATCGATGAGATATCTCGAAGTAAGCGAGAGGTTTGCCATCGAGCAGAGAGATCTCCTCGAGGTAAACGAGTAGTTTGCAGCAGCAGAAAATATATCTCGAAGTGCGAGAGAGAGGACGAGAGAAAGGAAGCTTTCAGAAGAGTCAAACTTACCGCGCTTCTGGTGTAAGTCATGATTTCCCAAATGAGTACATGTTCTTTTCCATTCGCTTTTGTTATTAACCGATATGGGTTAGGAGGCATAGTGTTTAAGTTATCAGTTCGGGTTTCAGTTGTTTATACAGAAGATTTCTAGTGAATTTGGCGGCGCCAGTTTGTCTTTGATTTTCACTGTTTCTCTTATTTTAGCCCTCCTAAGCTGTCTCATATCTCTTAATATTAGAATGCTATTGTTAAAACAAAACTGCACTGCAAATTATGTGTTTTCAAGATTTTAAGCGTCGCATCAGGAAAGAGGATTTTTCAAAATTATTTTACCCCACTCATGTAATATATTAAATTAGGGTAATCTCATAACCTTTCTAAATCTACCTTTCTTTTGTCAATCCACCGTTCATTTTAGACCTCTGGGGTCAAAATGCTCTAAAGGAATATACGAGACGTCGTACGATAACTCGTACTTAGCGGCGGTTATTTTCGTACTCTGGTACGGTATCTTGCACTCATAGGAAAATTATAAGACTAACATGAAATTGTGTCTAAAATCGAATAAAAAATATGGACATATGTTTCTTAATTTTAACTCCCTTCTTCGCCTCAAGAGGGCGCTTTAAAGTTTTGTTTCTTCAAACCTTTAGTATACTGTTTGTCCAAAAATTATAAAATTCACAAAATAAAGTCTTTTCACCCTCCCCTATCTTCTCGTATCAATTTTATTTTTACTACCACCAGGGGACGCCGCCCAGTGAAACATTTTACTTTTAGCCTCAGGCTATCAGTATTTTTCATCTGTTTTACATAATGTTTTGTCTCATTGTAGATACTATTTTCCACGTTCTTGACCCATTCTGACGACTTGGGCACTCATTCTGGACCAGCTGTGGTCCATCGGGCCCTCTTCATTTGTCTGGCTCTAATTACACGCTTCAGTTGTTCTTTTACCATTTTTCTTTTTCTTCAATTTTTTTCTTATTTAATGGTTTAGTTTTTTTTTTATCATTCTCAACTTGCCCTAGTCCTCTCTTACATGAAGTTAACTTTCATCCTTGGTCTGCCCTACTGTCAATTTAGCGCCTAATGCCCCCTTTTTTTGGGGGGGGGGGGCGTTTCTTCTACCTTTTCCAGACCCATCATCTAATACCACGTTGGTAAGGATTGGAAAATTAAAATTATCCAAAATACCAAAAATGAAGTCCATTGAAGTTTTATTTTAGTTATAGAATCCCCTATTAGCGGATATATTTGTCTGTTTACTTTTCTATTTTTCAATAACACTCCTTTGTTTTCGATAAACGGAGAAATTCAACAGCATTAGACACACTTTAGGCATTTAGGGAACTTTCACTTGTATCAAACCTTCTGCCTTTATCGAAAAGAAGAAAATGCTAATCGATTCTAGCTAATGCGCCTAAAATAAAAAATGAGCTAGTAAATGTGTCTGAAACTAACTACTTTCGATTTTGATACAGACTTGAAGAGTCATGCTGGAATCCCTAGGCACTGGGAAACAATTTCCGTGTTAGACAGGTTCCCTCTTAGCAGTTATATTAGTCTGGTTGCCCTTATGTTTCTCGATAAACGGAGAAATTCCACAGCTTTAGACACACTTTAGACATTTAGGGAACTTTAACTTGTATCAAACTTTCTGCCTTTATCGAAAAGAAGAAAATGCTAATCGATTCTAGCTAATGCGCCTAAAATAAAAAATGAGCTAGTAAATATGTCAGAAACTAGCTACTTTGGATTTCGATACAGACTTGAAGAATCATGTTGGAATCGCTAGGCACTGGAAAACAATTTCCGTGTTAGGCAGGTTCTCTCTCAGTAGTTATATATGTCTGGCTATCCTTACGATTTTCGATAATGCTGTCTTGTTTTCGATAAACGGAGAATTCCACAGCATTTGATACACTTTAGACATTTAGGGAACTTTAATTTGTATCAATCCTTTTTCCTTTATCGAAAAGAGGGAAATGATAATCGATTGTAGCTAATGCGTCTAAAATAAAAAATGAGTTTTTAAATGTGTCATAAAGTAGCTATTTTGGATTTCGATACAGAGAAGAAAGGGGAATTTATTCCGATACAAAGAAAATCATTTTAAAATACTGAAATTCAAATGAGATATCTTTATAAATTTCCTCCATAAGATTTGCATTAGCGAGCAGGTCTTTTCAATTGACTGAAGTAACCCCTTAAGCCTAAATCAGGAGAAAATAATTGCGATCGCAGAATTATCGAGCAAACCCTATCACTACTATGAAATTTTCGGCCAGAATAATAGCTAAGTTTTCCAACAATTGTTTTTATCTTCTCTCGTTATAATCGATTGTAAAACATCTCGATTGTAGATTCTAGGAATTAATCGATGGCTGTATCGATTGTGATTTTTTACGATGACGGTTTTTCCCGATTGTAGATTTTTCGAGAATCGCCCATCACTATCTCAGATGTTTGATTATCGGTCAGTCAGCCAGTGTCGAAAAAGCGAAACTTCGAGTTCGCATATCTTCTGAACTAGAAAATATAGAAACATGGAAATTTAAACAATATTGCTTCAAAAGTGTCATAACTCAAAAAACTCAGGTTTTCAGAAAATGCGAAAAACTGTTTCGGGTTACGGAAGGTTCAATGGCCATCTTGGAAACACGACTACTAGCTGGTGGCTGAATTTTATTGTATCTTTTGGTACTTCAGGTGATTGGTAGATGCGTAAAAACCTTGTAGAATGTCAACCATAGCTCAAAAAACTCATTTTTTAAGCTGCGTCTCTAATGAAGCAAGAATAAGATTTAGTTCCGTTTGAAGATTACTTTAGAAAAACAAAGTTTCAAGTTACTGCGAAACTCCAGCACAAAGATTTGTGGGGACGAAAGTATGCTGAGTTGCTTCCAGAAAAGGATGTTTACAGTTCTGCTATCTCAGATTGGCGGGGGCACTGTCGTGTCCCCATATTAATAAATCAAATAATAATCATACTACGTTTTTAAATATATTTATGATTCATAATGGAATACAGTTAAAATGTATTAATTGAAATTTACGGCTAAACGTTTTTCTTGCATAAATTGTATCAAACTTACTAGCTTTCTTTATCTTTAAGTTTCTGTCTGAAAAACCAACCTTTGTTTTGTATAAAATGCGTTTTAGTTTTCCTGTTTTATAAATATAAATGCTGTGAAAAATAATTGCAAGGAAGGAAGATCGAAGTCTTTAAGTGTGAAATTCACCTACATACATTATCAACATTGTTGTTTTACCATTGTTGTTGCACCAACATTGTTATTCTTTTGGTGAAGCTCTAATTTGTCTGCGGTATATTTGTTGAAAAAAGACTATTTTTATATTTTAAAGGTAAAACAGGGTATTCTTCGGTAATCGGGCCGTACATTATAGTGCCTATTTTAACGAATACGACTTATAACTTCTATATGATCCATTGTTGTTTGAAGCACTATACATCATTCATGTTTTAAGCAAATATTTTTCATGTAACTCGAATACGCAATTTTAACCTGCAATGATGCTTAATCTCTGTTTGTGAAAATCCTCAAGTTTTTAAGTATCAACTTTATAACTCTCAAATTAGAAATTCAGAAAAATAGTATTTTCAGGCAATTATACAAATTTTTTTTGGAATTTAAATTAGACTTGTTATTATTATTTTTTTTTTTTTGGCGTGTAATACTAAAATAGATGATTTCCCTCACAAAAAAAAAAAAAAAAAAAAAAAAAAAAAAAAAAAAAAAAATCAATAAATGCATCAAAATGACGTAGCATTTAATTGGAAATTCATTTGGTGTAGCTTAAAAAAACCTTCCCTTTATACTTACTCATGATCGTTAATTTTTAAAAGCACTTGTAGTAGAACATAATTTTGAAATTGAACTTGAAATTTTCCTTCATAAAAATGACATCTACAATGATTATATAAAAGTTACGAATTTTCTATAAGCTTTTAGTCGTGACGCTAGACATGAAGATTTGAGTCATAAGAAGGCCTGGGTCATAAATCGTATAAAATATTACTACTGAAGCAAATGAATAAAAGACTTATCAATAACGTACAGCAAAATGATATGGCTGTTGAACATAAACGAAATAGGAAATAAAACATATCACAGTCGATTTTCGTCATTTTGAAAGGACTTACTAGAAACTTAGGTTTTGTAATATTATCTCGCAAATTATTTATTTATTTGTCCATTTCATTTTATGAGACGTGCTCAATGCTCGCACCCCTCTTTCGAGTCGTTGACAAATGGTATGTCCGGCCTTCACTCCGTTTGGATTGTGCTTGATCCTTCAAATTTCTTTTTTTTAGTTTTTCCAGCAGCGGTATTTTGTAGAAATACCGATCGAAGTACATAAAACTAGGACTGAACCAGAGTAAGGATTACAGCAGGTCATAAGCCTATATCCTTGTGGACCAGGTCTGTACTTTCCCACTGGTATACTACAAAATTTAAAACTATCCCACGTGATATTCTTACATCAGAGTGTGGTTTGTTTTTTTATATACTGCTTTACTGAGGCACGTCCTGAAAAAACGAATCGTCCGCTCATCTATGGAAAATATTCCCTGTTCTCCTGGTAAATTCAAGCAGACACTACGGAATCTGTCGAGCATTTGCTGAACTTTCCATGATTTATTATTTATTCCTGGTGGTTTACTTGCTGTGCCGACAAAATGGAATGAACTTATCAAACTTAAAAATCTATCTCGTGATATGCATATATCTTATATAAAACTTATAAATCATATATGACATCTATAACTCAGAGCAGAAACATACAGTTCGTTACATATGCATATAATATATCTAATACTATCAATTTTAAATAGAAATCAGGAATAGTACAAACCGATTAATTTAAAATTAATCCGCTTTAAAAATGTAATTAATAAATAATAAATCGTTAAAACAAAAGTTAAAAAATATCACTTAAAAATAAAAATTTAAATATAAGCAAACACTCAAAATTATATTTAAAAGAAATTACGACAGTACATATTTTTTGTCTATTGCTTTCAGATGATATAGTCTTTTTAAAAGCAGAAAATCTAACCTTGTATTTTAGTTTGTGCTCCCTAGTTGTGTCTTATCAAAACATCTGAAGCCAATTAACTCATATAAATGTGTAGATTTGGTTTTAAATCTCACAAAAATAGGAAATAGTCATTCTCTTTTACTCTAGTATCACCTGTAAATTGTGCGAGTCAATGCTTAAAGGGTTATAAAGGTATTTAACTTTTTTTATTGTGAGGGTTCTATCGATAACGATCTGTGTGGCTGAAAAGTTAAATCTGTACTTTCTTTTACTTTAACTTCCTTGTTTGTGATTGTGGCCCTCGAAATTTACGCTTAGCTGTCATTTTATGCAAATTTTGTGACACTGGTAAATCCGCTGAGTATAAGGCAAGATTAAAAGTTTGTATCAACGGAACTTGTGTCGAGTACCACTTCGTGAAGAAAACTTAGATCAGTCAACAGAAAATGTAATAATTTCCGCCACATGCCGTCGGAGTTTCAAAGTGTATAGAATTAATCAGGATGGGGTTGCCAGTCTGGTAAAAAAAAGTTTACATTTCAGTAAATAGAAACAGCAATCACTGGTTGCTATTTTTTGCGACATTTGCAGTTCTGTTAGATACTACTTGTTCATAGCATTAATATTGCTGCTCTGATTGAGATTGTCATTTATGTATCTAACCTTCGACACTTATGTGATTTTGAATATAGTTACTAAGTTATTATTAGTGAAGCGTAATTAAGAAGCTCCACCTTTGTCCTGTTGACTTATATTCAAATAAAAAATATTTCATAAACAGTGGTTATGTCTACATTTCAATATGACGTCCAACGAAGCTTTGAACCTCAATCATTTGACATAGTGATTTGTGTTTATTTTACTAGAGAGAAAGATGTGATGGAATTTATATTAAATCTAGAAGATTATATTTCGTACACTAATATAGATTATAAGAATAAATACTCAGTGCTGAAATTCTCGCTCAAAGGCGAAGCACTTTTATGCCTGGAAAACATAGGCAGATTTTTCTTAAAGATGAATCTAAAAGATATGAGCAAAGGATAGTAATGATTCAAAAAATGTTTCCTGATGCAAAGGACAAAAGTTTGTTTCGAAGAATATTTTATTGTTGTAAACATAGTTTTTTTAAAAAAAGCTTCAAAATTCTATCTAAATAAATTAATCAATAAATTAGGACTGGAATTAACTTTTGAAGTTAAATGAATGTTGTATTCCATCTTTGTTATAAATCCATACAGGATTATATACAAGTAAGAGCTCACAAGATCACAGCAATATTATATGTACTGTTGTTAAAATATGAATCTTGTCGAGACTCGGATCGTGGGAAAAGATTAACCCATGACAGAAGACTTTTCACAACAATCAGTTTAGAAATCAGGCTGGAAATATGGTTTTAAAGGGTTGGAACAAGATTTTCAATATGGTTATAGTCATATTTGTAGAAATTATGCAAATAACGATTCTTAAGTTTTTTGAAGTGGAAAAAAAAGTTTTTTGAAGTGGCAACAGCGAAGCTACAGCTTGATTATATGAAAAGTGCAGACTAAAGTCTCCTAGAACGTCTACATTTTGATGAGTTTCAAGTTGAACCAGAGGTAAACTGGAATGGTACTGATGAATTTAGATAACGGAAAGACAAGTCTTATGGATGCTGGCCTAGCTGGAATTTTAGGTCTTGCAGCTCCTGCTGATTGATGGTGGATGTCGAGTGTCGTGGATGTTTTAGAGGTATTGAAAATTTTTCGGGTCTTCGTGCGTTAAGGTGGGGTTATGGCCTTCTCACATGTTCAATATCCATTTAGTTTTGCGCTATCTAATGGTTAGGGTTAATAATTTATTTAATTGATTGTTTTTTTTAATATTAAATTCAGTTTTATAGATTTAGTTATGGTTATAAATTGGTAGGTTGTTTTTTAGTTTGGTTGCTTTTACAGCAGTTTGGTTTTGTTAAGTTATATTACATAATTTTCGAGTACTAAGTTGTTTAAGTTTTTCTATTTGATTTTGTCACACTAATGGAGTATGTGGGTGTGCCATATCTTGCGAAACCTGTGAAGATTCAATTTTTTGTTTGGTACCTACGTTTTGACTCCTCACACCCTCTTAGGAGCAAGGCATTGTATGTAATTATTGTTTGTTGTTGCAATTGCTCATTAGTTTTATTGTTACGCTTTGCACCCTCTATTCATAATTTTCATGATTCTCATAATTTTTAGATAAAGCTATATTTACTTAGTGAATATAAGAGCTGCTTTGCGGCTGATGGAGTGGGTTTGTTTTCTTATTACACCTATTAAAGGCATTATATATATATATATATATATATATATATATATATATATATATATATATATATGTGTGTGTGTGTGTGTAAGAACAAAAATTTTCGCCCTTTTATCTTACAAGGAGAGGGCCAGCCATGTTAATCACAGATTTTGATTATTTTAATATATTTTGTAGGGTAGAGACCCCTTAGTCTCAGGTTCAACGGATTTTATCCAACGCTCCTTAGTTCTTGAGAAACCGGGCGGTCTAATAGTAGTACGCAACTTAAATACTTACTTTGTAACAAAAGGGACACGTTGGTCGTAGCTCAGTTAGTACTGCGTTTTCTGGCTGATCTGCGGGCCCGGGTTCGGTACCCGAACGCGTTACATTTGTTTTTCTCAGTTTTTGTTTTATAAATATACTTGTAATTATAAATTTATAATTTAAATTAAAAATTTTTAATATCATACTTTAATTATAATATTAACAAATTAATCATTTCTTAAATTATCTTGAATTAATCTTAAATTCATCATTTTTTTAAAACTATTATTTCTCATCCTTTAAAGAGGTTTAAAAAGAAATTGGATCTATTATTGAATGATGAAAGTTCCAAAATCGTGACAAAACCTGCTGTATCTAGTTATGATAAAATAAAAGAATATTCAAATAAAATAAAAATAAAAGCAGAAGAAGATAAAGGGGAAAGCAAAATAATTGAAAGTGCTAGCATACGTATTACAAATTTAAAAATTTTTAATATGCAAAAAATCGGTTGTAATTTAATTCTGATGCTAATTTTTAATATAATTATGCTTGTTACTTTAAAAAGAGAATAATAGTATTATCGCATTGACTTCCTTTGTTAAAGCAATGCGTAAATGATGATTCTTTAAAATCACGAATTGACACAATTGCTCAATATCATTGCATCGATAAAGAATATATCAAATACATTTTAAAAGTGATTAAAAAAATGAACAGTTTTATGATGTTTTATACAACTATTTACTTAAAAGTAAAAAAATAAATAGGTTAAAATCACAATTGATATACAATATTATAAATTTTAATTGACAATGAGATTATTAAGTTATACTTACGAATATATTTATAAAAAATAAATGAGAAAAGTCAAATGTAGTGCGTCCCGGTATCGAACCCGGGGCCGCGGATCAGCCGACAAACGTAATACCAACTGAGCTACGACCAACCTGTCATTACGGTTGAAAAGTAAGTATTTAAGTTGTGTAGTATTATCAGACTCCCCACCCCGGTTTCTCAAGAACTAAGGAGCGTTGGATAAAATCCGTCGAGCCTGACACTAACGGGCCTCTACCCTACAACATATATTAAAATAATCAAAATCTGTGATTAACAAGGTTGACCCTCTCCTTGTTAGTAAAACTATTCCAAATTCTTAATATTTATCTTTTTTTACCTATCTTTAATAATATCTTAATATCTTTTGTCTTTTATTCCATGCATTTAAATATACGTATTCTTTTATTATTCTAAAATCCTTAATCCATTCGTCTAATGTTATAAGTCCCATTAAATTACTTTTTTCTTTTTATTGTAAAACTAAATACATTCTGTTTCGAATGTTTTTAATAGCATTTGTTCTCTGATATTCTATGTCCCATAACTGCATAGCCAACCTCCCGCCAACATTTGTTTGAGTAATGATTCTGACGCCAAGGCTAAAGAGTTCACATTTTCGTCATTCGTGCTTTCCCCCTTCCCCTGGAGCTTAGTCCTATCGTATTCTGCATCTCATCGCGTCCTTCCGGCTACTTTTACGGGATTTGTTCGTTTGCTAGTAATGTATTCGTCCACGCTCTGTTTCTCTGAGTATTTATACTATTACGAGCAAGAAATTTGTAAGTTTTTTCGATTGTTTAATAAATTCACGTCACTTGTGGTGAATGACTTCTAATGTGTAGATTCTAATAACTTTTAACATCATAAGTTTTTTATGAGGTGGAGCAGCTGTTATTCGAGAGCTGATGGATCTCCTACTGGAAATGTTATGATATGTGTCAGCCAAATAAACCACGTTAAATTCTTGATGCCTTTATTATTCATTGAAGAAGAAATTCTCCATATGTTTTCTGGGTTCTGTCTACTATTCGCTACCACGACTGCGCTCAAGTTGTCTCATGATGACGGAGGGTTGTCAAAGTATTTAGCATTAATTACTATTCTACATTTTCGTCGATATATCACAAACGTCGGCAGGATCACATCACTTGTTAATCAATGGTTAATAGAAGAAAATCATCGAAACTTCAGGGTGTCAGTAATTTTCTAACTATGGATTGCCAGTTATTTTTTCATCGACTCTCATCTAGCATGATTAAAATAATATCCACGAATTCCTGAAACATCCAAGTGGCATTATTGGATCTCACACTATTTTCCTGAATATGTCCGAAAGTGGCATTAACCTGGTCAAATGACAGCAATATTTTTCATCGATTACAGCTTTTCTTTTTTTTAAATAAATTCTAGCTATTCTCCGTCCAGAAGTCAACATTTTTGGAAACTGCCTCTCTGTGGGTGAGAATTGTTATATTATATATTAATGTTTCCAGTATTTCAGTAGATTTGTATTTTATTTACAATATTGCTATTATTATTATTATTGTTAGAGATGAATTATACTTTAGTTGTTGTTATTATTTATTGAGAAAAAAAGATATTTACATTGTCTATTTAATTGAAAATTTTATGTATTTTAATTATGTTTGTACTATTGCATTTCTATGTAAATGAGTTATCCCTCCTTTATACATTAAGATCTAGAATTGTTAAATATTCGAGTAACACCATGAGTGAAATTAATATTATTCCTTTTTACCTAGAGTCGGATATGAAAATACAATCTTAGTTAATGCATTTTGAGAAATCTTGCATTCCCGAGAAAAGGATGAAAATTGGAAATTAAATAATAATTCTAAATATTTGAAGGGAGAAGCCTTGAATGTTTATATAAATGATTGTCCGGAGTGTACTAGTTTTCAACAAATTTCTGAGCTTCTCATTGAAAAATTTATTAGTGTGTATGTTCCCAAATTTTCTGAATTTGCAGCTTTAAAATTAAATGACTTAAATGAATTAGAGCAATATTTTCGTAAAAAGGTTGAAGTGGGTAGGAAGTTACAATTGTGTGAAACAATAATTGTGCAGGGACTCACAGATGGGCTAAAGCCCAAATACCAGAATTTTTTTTTATAGTAAATCCTCCAAATTATACCACTGACTGGTATCGAATGGCAAAACAACTTGTAATAATTCCAACCTCTTCTATAAATGCTGTTAGGAATAATGCACAAAATGTAAGGCCTTTACAGTGTCATTATAATGCATCCATACATTAGATTTGTCAGGAGAATCCTAATTTAAATGCAAATAATCCTCAATTTACAATTCCTAGAATGCAAAATACTCATTTCCAGCCACGATACCCCACTATACCTTGAAGGATTTGTCTTAACAAGGGAATACTTAACGCATATCACTGGGAAAGAGGATGTGTATTTAATGTTAACCCTTTACCGTCATATGCTCCTGCTAATCAACAACAATCTTCTACTAAAAATATATGACATCTATTCCTTATTACATATTGTATATAATATATAATCTTTGATATATATATATATATATATATATATATATATATATATATATATATATATATATTAATCTTATTATGACAAGAGACAACCGACAACCGACTTTTCAATGTCAATTTAGAAAAAATCCCTAAAATTCAAAACACAAATACTCGAATGATTACAGGGATGAGATTTCCGCGTTTTGGCACACCAGTATATTCTTAGAGAAAAAGTTGTCCTGTTAATTTGCAAATATGTTCCGATTAAATGATATATCATTTTCTCTAACAAAATACTTGTGTGCTAAAACGCGGAAATCTCATCCCTGTGATTATCACTTTTTCAAATTAAATCTTTAAAAAATTAATATTAGTTCTATTAATTAATAATTTATTAATTAATATTAGTTCTTAATTTATTTACTTATTTAATTTTATAAATTGGTATTAATATATACATACATATTTTAAATTCATCAATTCTATTAACTTAATACAGTTACTTATTTAAAGCTTAATTCCTATTAGTTATTAATATTTATTACTTTATTTATTTTATTTTTAATTAGTTTTTATTCACCCACCCTCATATTTTTTTTCAGCTAATAATAAATACCCGAGTAGTAAATTTTAAATGTATTATTTAACGATACATGGAAGCACTATATCTGACTCATTAGTAAATATGCTGGTAGTCATCTTTAAATGTATTATTTTAACGATAGAGGGCAGCACTGTTCCTGATCCTTTGGTGAAAATGCTGTATTTGTGCTATTTAAACCTGTTTACACTGTACATTATTACTCCTTGGTCATACTCATGGTATTTTGTTTAAACAAACCATATCTTTTATTCTTTCTGTTATAATTAATGCCTAGGTTTGATCTTCAACTGGTAATGCGCTTTTTTAAAAATCCATTTTAATCAATCACATTTTGTATCTAAAGTTATTTCTGGCTTTTGTCTGGATTTATTGTTTGCTGTAGTCTTTATTTTACATTTTTTGGCTTGTCATGGCTAATTGAAAGATGAAACCGCGCATGTTATTCGAGAAAATCAAGGCTAATTAGGCCTGATGACTCTGCCTTGGTTCCCCAAATATTTCCATTTTTCCAGTGCTTATTGTTTTTTTGGATCCTTGTTGCACCTCTTATAACGGTATGTTTCAGGGAATTTTATAGTTGTTTATACATAATTTTTTATTTATATAGATTCATTTATAATTTGTATATTCACATTTGTTGATGATAATTTGATGAATGATGTGATGAAAACACACACACACACACATACACACACACACACACACACACACACACACACACACACACACACATATATATATATATATATATATATATACAACTCCGGCGTCGCGTTTCGCATACTTCATCTCTAATCTCAAAACGGGATGCTTTCAATGGTGCCTTCAGAAAGAACAAGAAGCCGCAGAGAGAGTCTGAAAAGCAGGGAAGTTGGCGAACAAGTCTGAATCAGGTACTGGAATGATTGAACTGGAAAATTGACGAATTTCACACGTGGAGAATCTTACGATTTCTTTCTTTTTGAGAATCACCAAGCTGTGTAAAATAAAAGATCTAGCTTAAAAATTCTATTCAACTTTGTATGACCTTCCCAATGATATCGTGGCAGAGCTTCCTGACTACGACGCCTTCGAGCCCTACCATCGAAAGTGCCCTAAATATTCTACAATTATGGAATCCTTGCGGGCTTTATGTTCACTGCACCAGATTGCTTGTCTATTTTTCATATTTTTCTCATCCTTTTTACTTTTTTTATAATATAAAATAAATAAATAAATAAATAAAACTGAAAAACACATTGCCTATATATATATATATATATATATAATATATATATGTTGCCCTGATTAGTGCCTTTTTTTAAGTTAAGTAGTGAGTGGCCTTGCAGCTTTCCTTTACCGCTTTTCCTGCCCAAGCTTGGCGAATGTAAACTTTCAACTAGTGCTAACTTTTATTTCTTTTTCACATTTTTTATTCTTTGTTATAATAGTTCTTGCAACTACAGCTATACTTTTATATACAACTACAGCTATTCTAATCTAATTTTAACTTCCTTTTTAAGTTCTTAAACTTAATTTAACATTTTATCTCTAAAATTACAGCACTTATGCTAATTTCTATCATTAATATTTTTTTTTTCATTTTTAATGTAGATTTAAATAACTACACCTTCTCTTTTTTCCCAATGGCTCATTAACTTGTAAGATATCATATCTACAGCCTGGGTGTTAAGTTGCCCGGAAACTAGGAAACCCCTCAATGTTGCTCCACTGTTCAGTTCATTTCAACACACTAAAATGTTATGCAGTGCCTTTGTTCAACCCGTTCAGTCAGCTCGAGAGAAATCAAAATCCAACGAACACCTATGTCACTGGGCGGCCAGCAGTCAAATACTGGTTCACTGGAATTTTGTGTAATAATCCAAGCATGTGCATTAAGCTGTCTTCTTTCAATGTTCACGGTGGCGCCGTCTTTAAATCACTATTGTGCGAAAAAAAATAAATCAGACCTCTCACTCTCTCTCTCTTTCTCTCTCTCTCTCTCTCTCTCTCTCTCTCTCTCTCTCTCTCTCTCTCTCTATATATATATATATATATATATATATATATATATATATATATACAAAATAGCCATAACTTCGTTCGGATTAATTGTGGAATTGCTTTCACCAGTTTGTTCAATTAAAAAAAAAAAATTAAATAAAGTTTAGTTTTATATATATTTTTAAATACATGTGATTACCCACCAGCATAGTATTCTTCTCACATAATAAAAATTACTTCAAAGGTAAAGAAATCATGCTCTGTAAATCCGCAACAAATAGATTAAATTTTATAATATTAGTCCAAACTTCTCTATATATTTTTTATTGTTAATAAGTCGATAACTATCAGTTGCACCGACGCATGGGACGTTTATGTTCCGATTAAATGATTCGCGAGACATTTTAATCATTAGTTCGCCAAACCACCTATTTAAAATAACTACTAATGCTTATATTCTACTGATAGGCAGTCGTAAGAATTAAGTTTAGATGAGGGGTTAAATCATGGTTTGCATAATCTTTGGCAAATATTAATGTATTGAGAAAAATTAATGTTTTGCAAATATTAATGAATGTTTAAACGTCCGTTAAACGTAACGCTATTGTAAAATTTGGAATCTCAAAAAAGTTGTACTTCAAACTGTGAGAGGATTTTACTTTAGAACAAATGGAACGAGTTCTTTCATTTTTATTTAATTAAATGAAGGCTAGTCGTTTTTGTTCAATCTTATACGACCAAAAAGTATAAGGAAATCTGTTACGTGTACCTTCAGCCCCGGAAGACATATAATTGATTCTTTTATAAAAAATAAATAAATAAATAAATAAATGGATGTAATTTAAATTTCAATAAATATATGTCAAAATGTCCGAAAGTGATACATTTTTTCGTTGTAATCAAAAATACTCGTTACAATAAAGAAGGTTTTGGACCAAAGAAGTAGATCCTTATTCTACTAACCCAAATAAACAAACCTATAATAAAACTCAAATGATACAATATATTTAAATCGAAATCAAAAACCAGAAATAAGATATTTGACATAGATTTTTATTATAGATTTTTTAGATCTAAGGTAATTTCGAATAAAAAAAAAAAAAAAAAAAAAAAAAAAAAAAAAAAAAAAGTTACCCTTTCAACCAGTTACTTAAAAAAAGCAAATTTACATACAAAACTATCTTTCTTAAAAAATGTAAAATTACATGTGTCAAACGCAACTTTTCAAGTGAGTGCGATCTATCAAACCAGGGACATATAAATAAAAATTAAAGTTACTTAATCTATAAAAGAAACTTTTGAAGACAATCAAACGGAAACGTATTCTTTTAAATGATTTTTCTGATCAAATTTATAAATAGTAATTCATCGAATATCTTATATTTAAATATTATCTGCAATTTTATCATAAAATTTTGTATTATATATGTCGATAATGATTTTTTTAACATTAATTCTTAAGTTTTTAATGATTTGTGTTTTCTTTATTACTCTACTTTCATCAGATTAAAGACAAACAAGCCAAATCCTGAAAAATCTCTTTTTTAATTTTTTCAGATTAGTCTATTTTTAATTCTGTATTACTTAACATAAGATATTTGTAGTATCAATATATGCAGTTATAAGTTTTTAAATTCCACCAGGAATTTTTTCTTTTTGAAAACTTGTAGCGCAATTTTAAACATATTACATAATTCAACACATTTAAGATTTCATTATTCATTATACTTTATATTTGTATTTTTTAAACGTTTGATTCCCTATATTAAAATATTTTCACCGTCAAAAATAATTTATTTAAATTCAGCGTGCTATATATAAATATTGATAATTTTTTCTTTTTTGTTTGTTCTTGTATATTTATTAATTTTATGTTCCATATTAACAACAGAACTGGTAAAATATGCATAATTGTATGCTGTAATGTGAGTTGATTTGTTTAAAATAAATTGACACTATAATTCCTTAGATAATTCTAAATCTAACAAGTACAAATGCATTTCAAACATAAGTGATAGTTTAACCCGTTTGAATCAGGCGTCTTACAAAAAGAACATATCTTTACATTGTTCATGTACTTTCCCTTAACATTTTTCTTTATATAATAAGTATTTATTCACGATAGTGCGTGCCTGTTTATTTATTAATATCATTTCATTTATTTCAGCACTTAGTATAACAAATTCAAAATATGTCACTTAATTATCTGCGTCTTTGGCGATTCTTTTAATTCAAACATATACACAATACAACACAAGAATAATTTATGATAAAAATAAATTAGTAGGATGTGAAAAGTCCAAAACTTGGTTCTTTCTTATACTTGTTTTAATATTTCAAAAAGATATTACACACATTAATACTTCAATGTTATAACTTGACTACTACACCGGCTTTTATTTTCATATTAAATTCTGTTTAATTTTAATAATTGGAGTAAAAACGAGTTAATTTCGATCATGATATTTAATAAATTCGTTTGCTTAAATATTCATTATTAATTAAATCTTAAAAATTTATTATTAAGTATAAATAAATTCTTAAATATTCTCTTTACTATGTAATACGTCAACTGCTTTGGAATCGGCCTGTTAGCAGGATGCGAAGCCCCGTTTCAGCACGAGCTGCCGCCGTACAACAGATCAAGAAATTTGCATAAAAATTTATATAACAGAGACCTCAGAATTGTAATATTATATAATGGTTATGCATATATAGATATAGTTATCCTAATGTTTCTAATGTTGAAGAGCAGTACTAATGTCTTAATGAATTGAAATAACAACCTGTAAAATACAAAATTTATTTTATTAAATAATAAAATTAACACGATGAATAAAATTAGAGTGTCTTTAAATTAAAAAAAAACTCTAAAAATGGAAGTTTTACTTAATTAAATTAAGTTGCATCTTTTTTCTAGGGATTCTTTATTTTGAATAAATCCAATGAATAAATAATTACACCGCCGCAAATGTAAAACAATTGATAATTTATTTTGAAAATTTCTGGAATTCCGGACATTTATTGACTCAGCCTCGTTTCTGACAGGAAATATTCTGCTTAATTATTATATTTTCGAACTTCGTCTATTTAAGAAATTTAGATATTCTACTTTGAAAGGAAGAAGTATGTTTTAATTAATTTAGGTATACTATTTGTATTTAATGAAATAAAGGCATAAGAAATAATAAAAAAAAATATCTGCATGTCTTGTTTTCATAGTTAATGAATTTTAGTCATTCATCTATTTATTGAAATGCTTTGATTTAATAAGTATTAAATGATTATGAATAACTTTTATACAAATATTTATATTAAAATATTCATTATAGAAATCAAATACAAGATTGAATCAAATATATACTGATTATAATACGAAAATCCTGAAATAGTTTTGTCATAAGAAATCAATAAAATGTTTCTCAATAAATGTTTGTCATAAAAATTTAATGGCATTAGTGTATTTTATTATCGCAAATATGTCTGATATATTAAAGTAATTAAAGAGTAACTTGATTGGCTAATTCAATTTATTTACTGTATAAATAAAACATAAAAATTTCTAGAAAAATGTAAATGTAAATGTAATATTAATATTAAAAAATATTTATTGAACAAAACATGTTCAAGAAATATATTTATCTAGTTCTACGGCAATGTATATGCACATTTATTTATTATCAGTTCACTGATATGGTTGTTCATTTACAGTATTTAATTCCTGGTTAGTTATTTAAATACGTATGTTTCACTCGTATGATAATATTTTATTTTGTATGTACATTTTATAAATTTCACTGTATGTAATTATTTCAAAAACTGCTGACAAGAAATTCCGACTATTTATTTGACTCTAAACTTTAACCAAAATTTATAAACAGCATGGTTCTGCTGTAATTCCAAATGTCTTTCTAATCTGATTCCTTTTATTCATATTTCTGCTGGCATTTATTTTGCTTAATAATGCAATGTATTAATATGAACAAACAATAGATTTCTTTATTGCATTTAGCAAATATCAATTGTAAGCTGTTTAATGCTATTACTATATTATAAATTTATACAATTAGATGTGCAGCATTTCTATTGAAGTGTTGCCAGATTGGGGACGTTTTTATCGCCAGATTTTTGATTGTCGACGATTTTTTGAAATAGAAATATTCGGCGTATTTAAAAATAGAATAAAAATTCTGAAAAATAAAGCGACTTATACAATTTTAAAAAAGTGGTGATATTCAAATAATTCGGATTAAAAAAACCTTAATCTGGCAACACTGATTGTATGAATTTCTATTTTTTGAGGAAAATATATATATATTTTTTATGTACATAAAAAATATATATGTTAATATTATCACTAAATTACTTATTTAGAGAAAATAAATAATATTTATAATGTAGTTTAACTGACTGAACAATTTGAAGATTGCATTGTGGGAATCATGTTTTTTTTTTTATATTAAATTATACTAGATTGTATTTGTAATAGAACGCTGACACACGTAGTAGATTGTATTTATAAAAGAACGGTGGCACACTGATAAACAAAAAAGCGAAAATTAGATTGCTTGAAAGTTACAAAAAAGACAGAGAGAGAGAAAAGGTTGCTATTATATATTTGAATATCACAGTGGGCCATTCGTGTATGCGACTCGGTTTACAACAGTACTGTAAAGTATAGTTAAATGTCGTGCAATTTTAATGATATTGTTTTTGAAGGTGACAAGTTTAAGAAACATTTTGTACTTTGCAAAAATTTAAAATTGATGGTATTAACCCCCTCACTGACAAACCCGTGTTAATACGTTCACTAAGCTCCAGGTGTCACTGCAGTACAAGCAATATTTAAAGTAATATATTGATTTAAAGTATTTTTAATACATTGAACAATGATTAATATTTTTTCTAGGATTGTATTCATATTCGTTATTATTTTTTTTATAAAATGTTCAAAGAATCATTTTTTTAGCATTTAAAACAAAATGCAGAGAAAACAACATTACAATTTTGCCCTTTTCCAAGACAGTCGCAGGGTTAAAATGACAATTTTTGCGCTCTCAAAAATATTTGAACTTCGGAAGTTAAAAGACATATTCAGGTAATTCATATTGTCATTTTTATTCTGTAAATCATTCCATTATTAGGAACATTTGTAGGAAGTATTCAAATGACATCTGAAAGAGTACGGAGTCTCAGCGCAAAGCAGTATTTTCATTCACGAAAGCCGGCATAACAATAAGGCACCTAACGATTTTATATGCCTATTTCTGTATCATCAGTGTAGCGTCTAAAACAGAAAAGTGTCGAGGCCAATCATTGATTGCAGGCAATTTCTACCTGTATTGATATATTAAATGTACGTTCTCTCCTACCTACAGTTTGGTGTATTTTACGTAACGAATATTGTTAACATTTTATTTTCATTTTAATTTTAATCAGAAAATGTCAGGACCAATTTCTAATAATACACTTATTGATTTTTATTTTAATTTTATATTGTCTGTTTTTTACCTGGCAATATTTTTTTTTTGCTATCAATACAATAAAATTCTGAAAATACAAAGCAATCTGGAAAATATAACTTTGAAATTTTGATATTTCAAGAGATCTGTTGACACCCAGATCCGTACGAAACACTAATGGTGGTTTCGATACGTGTTCCAGTTGGTGTAATTGGGCAAGGCACACATACCATGTAATAATGCAACAGATTCAGAACAGAGCGATTTATTTTCATTTACTGAATGTGTCCCAGATTCAACATTCCCTTTAAATTCGCCACTGGGATTAAATATCAGTTTTTACTGAGTGCTTATAATTATGCAAATATTGTTAGATTAATTGAATAAATTTAAAATACAAATTTTAATGCATACACTTAAAAGTTTTGCGCAATTTTTTGCTAATTATTTTATTTGGAATGACGATATTTACATTCGCGTCGTTGTGAACATTTTAAAGATTATTTTTATTAAAAATTATAAAAAAAATGTAACATTAAAAAAATATTTCTTAGAATATACTATGTATATAGAGCTTTTTTATACTACGTAATTCTCTCTAAGTAAGTGAATTAGCATATATATTCCTTCTAGCAACAACACCTCCAAATCGAATAGCCGATTTACAGTAACGGGAAAAATATGCATATATATATATATAATCCTGGAAGACGGTTACAAAAATATAATGAATTCTACTGAAATTTTCCAGCATTATAAAACTTATCCATTAGCACGACAAATTTTGGAGAGATATTAAAAAAAAAAAAAAAAAAAAAAAAAAAAAAAATGTCTGAAAAAAAGTCTGTACATGATTTTCGGTAATTTTACAATATAGGTTTTACTTTACAAAATGAACATTACTTTTTATTCTAGAATGCAGCATATTTCAGTTAATCATATAAATATATATACTTGAGAAATGACAGAAACGTAAAACATATATATATATATATATATATATATATATATATATATATATTAGATACTGGTTCAGAAACTTAATTAATATATACAGAATTACACATTGCAACAATTCTGAAAATTACTTTCAGCCAAAGTAACTTCTGTGTAAGTATCGCTGCTTTAAATATCGGAAATCTATTGGTTTCTTGAATTTTTAAAGATCACAGGCCGATTTTGTAATTGTGGGTAACACTAAGAATACGCTCTATTAACTATTCGCTGGCAATCTTCATAGATCCATTTCTATTTTTTTATGTAGAGCATAATATTTTTTTATGTATATTTAAAGTTTGTTTATTATTTAAATTCAAACAGAAATATGAAAAACTGATAAGGCTCTAAAATAATATATTGAACTGTATTAAACATTATCCTCTCTTGGACAGTAAGAAAATTTATTATATATTTTTACCGAATATATAATAAATTGTTAATGGACAGTAAGAAAATTTATTATATATTTTTACCGAATATATATTTTATTTTGGGGAATAGTTATAACGACAATTGAATTTAAAAAAAAACAACTTATTTCTTTTAAAAAGTTGTTATATGAAAGGATAATGTTTTATTTCTGAATCTTATTAAAAATGTTCGATCCACAATAAACTAAATCACACTAAAAAATTTGTTAAAAAGTACAAAATAATTTTTATTATCATATTCAAACTAAACATGAAAAAAATTACTCACATCAATCAGGATATTTTATTCTGTATAAATCGATTATATATTTGATATTGTAATTGATAAATTTAATATTAAAAAGGTTAAAGTAATCTAATTTTAATATTCAATAAACGTTTCAATACCTTGTGAATGTGTTGTAATTTTATTTGGCAATTTCTATTTAAAGTCGTCATTTTATTAGCTTTTTGGAAATAGTATTTGACTTTCACACTAAAATTTATTGAGGAATATTTGTAATATTATGAGGAATATTAAGAGAATTTTTTCATCATTTTTCTATTCTGAGTTTTATTGATTTTAATCTAATTAATTACTTTAACATAAAGAAAAATTTTAAAGACCTTAAATAATAATAATAATAATAATATGTATATATATATATATATATATACAGATTTTTCTACTGCCTTTTTATTGTTGTGAATTAATTTAAAATAAATAATCTCTCATTTGTTTCTTTTTAGTGCACGGTTCCAATAAATTATTTTATGATATTCAAACTAAATATGAAAAAAAGAGTACTCAGACATGAGTACATTTATGTATATTTTTATGTATAAACTGATTATACGTTTTATATTGTAATTGATAAATTTGTGATTGTAAAAGGTAAAAGCAATCCAGTTTCAATATTTAAAAAATATTTGTGAAAGTGTTTTGATTTTATTTCACAATTTCTATTTTAAGTAGGCGTTTAATTGGATGTTTCAGCTTTAAAGTATTCCTTTTAATAAATTTTTATTCTGAGTTTTATTGATTTTAATCCAATCAATTACTTTGCAATAAATTCAATTTTAATATATCTATCTATACACACACACACACACACACACACATATATATATATATATATATTAACTACATGTGACTAGTTTCTATATTATAAAACTGAGAAAATTGCGTGGAACATATGATATTTTTTCAAGAATTTGTACTGCCTTGCAAATATCACCAAAAATAATATATATATATATTTATATATATATATATACAAGGAAAAATGAAACAAAACCCAAGATTTTTATTCCAAAAACTTTCAGTTGAATTAGAAGATGATTTTGAGATCTGAGTTTACCGATCTATTGTCGTGTCGTATGCGTCATAAACGCATGCCGATATAATAGGTACTCCGCACGAAGAAAATTGGTGACTGCTTTCGTTCTTAGTAGTTATAATTGTATGGTATTTCTTTACATTTTCAGTTTCATACATTTAACTTAGAGATATGTTTCACTTTTATACGTTTTACCACATTAAATACATTTTAAAGTATTACACTTCTTATATGAGTTTTTGTCTCTCCACATAGAAGATTTTATTTTTTTATATCGAAAAAATTTCGCAGAAAGCTAACATATCTTGAATTGCATAAGTAAAAGTACAAGAGAAATTTTTGATGAATTTATTCTTTCACATGTATTAAAGAATTTTTCAAATAAGTTACAAAAGGAAATATGTACATTCAAAGGAAATACGTTCATTCAAAGGAAATATGTTCAAAAGGGAATATGTTCACAAAAGTAGGTCACTCAAAATTGATTTTAAACGATAAAAGTTCCTGTAAGCAATATTACAGGAATTTTTTTTTTAAATTCAAACCAGAGTAATATTTGTAATAATACAAAATGTGAGGTATTCTTCAAGTCCCATTACTAACATTTACAATTTTTGAAAAATGTGAGTTCTTTTACTAATGATTTATTACTAACTCAGGCAGACATATTTTAAAAAATCTCATACATTAAAATTGTAAGTATTTTTCGGTTATATTTTAAAGAAATAATATTATGTATAAAATAAGAGTATAGTTTAATTATTACGTACCTGCATTCGACTCCACAGTTTTTAATGCAATTTGCTTCTATATCTTTAGAGTCTTCGTATGTAAGTATGTTTCGGGGATTTCCGAAAGACTCTAAAAGTAAAAAGTTAATTTATTAGAAGGGAAATATAATGCATAAAGTAAAATAGAGGAATAACTCGGTGGCATTTAAAAAAAAATGCACGTACCACCTGAGTTAAAGCCAAATTCAATTTTATTGTAACGCTTATTTAAAAATTTCTGTCTGCATTTATCAGTTAAATAAAATAAATTCTTGAAAGCATCATTTTTGTCAATTTGTTTTGGCAAAAAAGTAACTTAATCCACGTTTAAGTTGTATTTTAGTTGGCTTTTTTCCGTAAAAATATATTTTAATTTTTCTCATAATTTCATCTCCTCAATTAAGATTTCTAAGATATACGATTTTTATATTAACAGCCCAACGCTGGGGATATTTCTGAAATACATTTTTTTCCAAAATAATTTTTTCTGGTTACGTACTTAAAAAGTAAAACGGAACCATTATAAGATCACTCCTGTGTCTGCCTGTCTAAATGTACAGCCATTTTACTCGTAAACTATGGAACGTGGAAAGTTCAAATTGGAGGATATATTAAAGACTATTTACCCACATATTTTCAGATTATTAAACATTCATAAATATACTTAGTATTTAGTAAAAATGTAGAGGGGCTAATTAAGCTACTTGAAAAAAAAAAACTTTTTTCTTTGTATAACGTGTGGGGTATCGTGTGAAATCTTTCGTAACGCTAAACTCAAAATGACATTCCTTTTAAATTTAGGTATTAAATTTTCAAAGATATTTTCGAAAATGTAACGCAAAAATATGTTCCCCTTATCTAATTCCGAATCTACTGAAACTAAAATTATGAAAAAATTGGATGTAGTAGAAGTTAATTTAAACCTTGGAGGAAAATTATACCGATTACCCTAGGTCATATAGTTTTGGAAAATATCGCATTTTTCTGTTTTACACAAATTTCGATTTACGGTGATTCAACAAAAGTGTTGAGTATCGCTGGAGGTACCTATCGAAGCAGAAATACAAAAGCATTGTTGATAATGATTTTTGAAAAAAAAATCGTCAGTAATTAGCCGAGATATTAACCCTAAAGATACGGGCGGTTTGGACATGGGCGCGTACTCTATGTACCGTCGTATTTCAAAGGCTAGTTAACAACTTTTAATCATATATATGCGTAATGTAATATCCAGTAGCAGTATAAAAGCAATAAACGTCAAATTTTAAAAACAGACTAATTTAAGGGGTCTCAGGGCTCTTAAAATTGAAAAAATGAAAAAAAACACAATTTTCATCATTTAATGTCTGAAAATGTGTATGATTTCAAAACACAATTTTTAATGGGATGACAGATATGAGCAAGTTCTTTCGTTTCATTTATTTAAAAAATGCAAGATGCAGAATTATTATTTATAGGGGGCTCGAAACTGTGCGACATTTATCGAGCAGAAAATTGGTATAACAACTTATTCGAAGGATACAAAATAAATATTGCAACTAGAATGAAAATTTTGACACCTACTTACATTTCAGGCCCCACCAGTGGCCGAGAGGTTCTGCTCTCGAAGCTGGTAGACGGGAAGTGCTGGGTTCGATCCCAATCGCGCCCGTTGGCCTAATCGTTCGGAGTTTTCGTGGTTTTCTTCGAGCCGTGGATCTTCCATGCGTTAATACGGATTAGGTTCCCTTAGAAAGACCCCCACGGAGGGCACTCCCCCCGGGCCTATATCCCTCGTGTAGATAATTGGCCGTCAAAAATCAACCCAACCCTACTTACATTTCAGATTATAATAATTACCGTGAACTTAAATAAATTTCAATTTAAAACATTTTTTATATTTTTAATGCAAAGTTGTATTTAAATAATACAAAATTTTGAAGCTTTTAACAGTATAATCACCTAAAAAATGTATTTTTTTGAACGATAAAAATAAAATCTTATGTTCAGTTTATACAGACTAACATAAAACATATGTTTTGAAAATTTCATGAAAAAATATTCAGAAGTTTTTGAGGTATATTTCGCGTTATGACCAAAAACGGCATTTGGAGAAAAAAAAAAACTTCAAAGTTTCGGAAACGCCGCTTCAGCTATTGAGCGGGTATAGTTCTAAAAGACATAACTTTTGTTCAAATGGGAATTTCAAGGAAATAATTATATCAACATATTCAGAAAAATAAGAGTTTAACATCTAAAAAAATTTGAAAAAAAAAATTATGCTTTAAGCGTCTTGATACCCTTAATTAGAATGAATCACTTAAATACTATGGGATTCGCAACTAGTTGGCATGGAGTGGATCTCTCAATACGCCTCATGTGACTTTAAAAGTTAATTAAAAACTAATTGGAAAAATGCGGCACGGACCAAGGCGGCGTTGCAACTTTGCGACCTCCTTTCGAAGCGCGCTTAGCACAATGATAAATTTAAACTTTGAACAAAGGTTATGTTTTAGCTACACTGTAGAAATAAAGGTTATTACTATGCTGAATTTAGTTTTGTGAAATTTTAAATGAAGTTTAAATATGCACTGATTTTATTGTCAGTACCAAATTAAGTTAATCATAAACAGATTAGAATTATATTAAAATATGAGTTATACAGAAAAGCTATATTTGATATTATTTAGGTTCCATATCTCTTTGAACTTTCATAGTATATCCATTAACACTTTTCTATTATATACAGTTATACCGAACCGTACGTGGCATAGATTTTTTTTTTTTTTTAAGTCTTAGTATTCTTTTAGCAACGGTTTTTTAGTAATACAATTACAAATTCGTATATTTGCTATACGGAACCCGCTGTGTGCAATAATACTCGTACTTGACAGTTTATTTTTCTCGTTTAAATTTCTATGAAATGCATCATAAATGTATTATGAACAGTGACTATTATAAGATTTAGGATTTAATTACTCTAGCGGTGTTTCGTTGCAAGTGATAGTTCCCAATTGTTAGTAATTAGGATATAAAAAATATCCACTACATTTAGAGACGATGACGTTGGAAGAATTAACGTATTTTTTCGGAGTTTATAAATGCTTTTTTTTCTGTGCCTGGAATTATAATCAAATTCTGGCCCAATCTTAAGATATAGATGCAATCTGTAAATCTATAAAGCTCATATGTAAATAAACGGTCAAGTGTGAGTATTAATCGCGCACAGAGGGTTCCTTAGAATAAATGTATCAATTTTTAATTGTATTCTTTAAAAAAGGCGTTTTTAAAAGAATACTAAGACTTTGTAAAAAAACTATACAACGTAGGGTTGGGTATAACTGTATATACTTGAAAAGTGTAAATGGATATACAATGAAAGTTCAAAGCGATATGGAACCTAAATAATATCAAATATAGCTATTTTGTATAACTTATTTTTTAATATTATCTTAATCTGTTTATGTTAAACTTAATTCGGTACCGACAATAAAAGCTGTGCATTTTTAAACTTCATTTGGCATTTCCTAAAACTAAATTCAGCGTAGTAATAACCTTTCTTTCTACAATGATACTTAAACAAAACACTTGTTCAAAGTTTAAATTTGGCACTGTGCTAAGCGCGCTTCGAAAGGACGTCGCAAAGTTGCAACGTCGCCTTGATCAGTGCCGAGTTTTGCAGATAGGTTTTTAATTAATTTTTAATGTCACTCGAGGCGTTTGTTAGATCCACTCAATGCAAACTAGTCACGAATCCCATAGTATTTATGTGATTGGTTCTAATTAAATTAGTCTGTTTTTAACAGTTTGACGTTTATTGCTTTTATATTACTACTGAACATTGCATTACACATATATATCATTAAAAGTTGTTAACTGGGCTTTAAAAGCCGATGGTACATAGAGTACGTCGCCCCTGTCATTATGGATGTACAAACCGTCCGTATTTTTAAGGGTTAATATCTCGGCTAATTACTGACGATTTTTTTCGAAATCATTATCATCCAAGCTTTTATACTTCTGCTACTGTAGGTACCTCCATCGCTGATCAACACTTTTGCTGAATGCCCATAAATTGAAATTTGTGTGTAACGTAAAAATGTGATTTTCGCAAAAACTATGCGACCTAGGGTAATCGCCATAATTTTCCTGCAAAGTTTAGAGAAACGTCTGCTACCTCTAATTTTTTCATAATTTTAGTTTCAATAGCTTCGGAATTACATGGGGGGGGGGGGAACATATTTTTGCGCTACATTTTGATGATATTTTCGAAAATATAATATCTAAATTTAAAAGGAATATATTTTTGAGTTCAGCGTTACGAAAGCTTTCACTCGATCCCCCACACGATATACAAAGAAAAGATAATTTTTTTAGTAGCTTAATTAGCCCCTGTACATTTTTATTAAATATATTTATGAATGTCAAATAATTTGAAAATATGTGGGTCGGTAGTCTTTACTACTTTCCCCAGTTTGAACTTTCCACGTTCCATTGTTTAGGAGTAAAATGGCTGTGACAGACAGACTGAGAGACAGACAGACACCCAGCTAAAAATGAACTGCAGTGAAACTTAAAAAAATGCATTTGGAAGACTGCGGTGATTTGGCACAAATCCCTGCAGTGTTTTTGAAGTCGACATAACTATAAATTAACCGCAGTAAGTGTGTAGTTTACAACTACACACTCACCGCAGTAAATTTATAGCTATGTCGACTTCAAAAGGACTGCAGGGATTTGTGCCAAATCACCGCAGTCTTCAAACTGCATCTTTTTTGCAGTTTCACTGTAGCCTTTTAAAAATTTATTACAAAGTGTGTACATATATAAAAAATTAATTTTAATTTTTCTGTATGTAAAAATCAGCACTAAAATCTAATTAAATATGTTTTTCACATGTCAATTTATTTGCATCCTGTACATAAAATTATATCATGCATGGAATGACTGTAATCATCATTGAAAAATATTTGCTCATGGCTGATTTATTCAATTATTATGGTTACATTTTGAAAAAAGAAAGAATTTAAGAAATTGTACGAATGACTTTACTCAAGATAATAATATTGAAAAATGCCATATTAGTGAAGCGGTTAAAATAATCATAGGACTTCAGTCTTCAAGCTAAGATTTTGTTGTAGTATGTGGTCACATTTTGTCCGAAATACCTGAAATTTTCTTTTAGGTATAAAACCTGCATCTTCTCTTTGCAGTAAAACAACTTGTATTATCACAGTGCTGCCTGATTTTGGTATGAAGGTTTTGATAAAGTGGGGGAAGAGAAATTGGATAGGTAAATTTTTAAAAAGTGCCCCCTTGGTGGGGGAGGAAAGCCGGATGTGCATAACTTGAATAAGTGGTATTAGGCCTTTCCAACAATATGTCACATGATGAGTGACTGCAAAATTTTAAAAATTGCCCCCCTTGGGGCGCAAAGTGGGGGGAGGAAAGCCGGATGTGCATAACATGAATAAGTGGTATTAGGCCTTTCGAACAATATGTCACATGATGGGTGACAGCAAAATTTAGAAAAGTGCCCCCCTTGTGGGCAAAGTGGGTGCAGGAAAGATGGATGTGCATAACATGAATAAGTGGTATTAGGCCTTTCCAACAATATGTCACATGATGGGTGACGGAAAAATTTATAAAAGGGCCCTCTTAGGTGGAGCAAAGTGGGGGAAGGAAGGCCGGATGTGCATAACTTGAATAAGTGGTATTAGGCCTTTCAAACAATATGTCACATGATGGGTGACCGCAAAATTTAGAAAAGTGCCCGCCCTTGGGGAGGCAAAGTGGTGAGTGGAAAGCCGGATGTGCATAACATGAATAAGTGGTATATGACCTTTCCAACAATATGTCACATGATGGGTGACTGCAAAATTTAGAAAAGTGCCCCCTTGGGGGGACAAAGTGGGGGGAGGAAAGCCGGATGTCCATAACATGAATAAGTGGTATTAGGCCTTTCCAACAATGTGTCTAAATTCTTCTATCGGCCACGGTGAAAATCTGCGAAATTCATCCATCGACAATATGAAAAAAATCCCACGAGTTTTGCGAATCGATCGCAAGCAAACTCCCGCACATTCCCCCAATAAATTAAATATTGCAAAACTCGTGAATTGATAGCGTGAAAAAAATTGCAAGAATCATTACTCACTCAACGAAAAAATTTATGACATTCCCCAATCCATTATTGAAAAAAAAAATAAAAAAATAAAAAAATAAAAACAGAACAATTCGGTCGGCTTCAGTCGGTTGCTTTAAAATATTGTGAAATTTATCAATCTGTTGCAGAAATAAATCGTGGAATTCATGAATCAATTGTGAGACAAAAATCACAAGACATTTCAGTCGGTGGCAGGAAAAAATGTGCAATTTGTTGACCGATTGCAGCGGAAAAACTGCTAAATAAGTCACATTAACTGGCAATTGAATATTACCATTGAAAAATAGTTATTGACTATTAACATTTTTAAAAAATGCATAATAACATTAAATGGGGGAAAAATCGCAAAATTCAATCTGTCACAGGAAAACATTGCAAAATTCTATTGATAAAAAAAGAGTCTAAGAAAACCAATTCAAATTATTTTTTGTGAACAAGGTACATGAGAGCAGGAAAAAAATATAGCGCCAACGGGCAGTCTCTCATCACTAAATTTTATTTGTTATTTTTCGTCTAATATTTCAGCGAAATTTTTTGTATGAAGAGAACTAATAAAATTTAGTGGTGAGAGACTGCCCGCTGGCACCTAGATTTTTACACCTCTTTTCTGTGAGTGCCCATTTTTAAAAATTCGCACCCAGCAGCCGTTTTTTCTAGAATCAACACTATCCTAGTGTTGATTCTAGATAAAAAGGGCCACTGGGCGGAAATGTTTAAAAACTGCACACTTGTACCTTGTTAAAAATAAAGTATTTTGAATTGGCTTCTTTAGAGTATCCTTCTCTGAACAAAATTTTGCGACGCTTTCCCATGACTGATTAAACTCTGGAGATTTTCCTCCCAATCAACTGGCGAATTTCTTGATTATTTCTTCCTGTGACCAAATGAAGAATTTCGCTATTTTTTTAAATGTACATTTCATTATTAGGTCGCGGGGAAGCATTGCAAATTTTTCAATTGGTCGAGCGAGAATAAACTAGAAATCCACCAGTCGATTATTGTAAAAAAAAGAGAAAAAAAATAAGTAATTCGCCCACTAATCGCATAAAAAAAAGAAAGAAACTTGTAAGTTTTGGAAGTAAGTTTTGCCGGAAAATTCGGACTCTAGGCAAATTTGGCAGGGCGTTGGGTTCGGTAGCCCTCTTTAACTAGTTTATGTGCTTGCTTGTATGACACTCACAAGCTAATGTTAAACCAATGGCAACATTCTTATAAATTTCACAATTGTATTTCAATTTACTATTTTTTGTTTATTTGACATATTTACATTTTATCCCCTTATGTGAAAATATTTTTTTTTTTTTTTTTTTTTTTTTTTTTTTTTTTTTAAGCAACCAAAATAGAAAAACTACAAAATTAAGATGATGTCAAATGACCTATGAAAAAAAAAAAAAAAAAAAAAAAAAAAAAAAAGGACAAATCATTTAAACGAAAAATTCAGGATATTGTCATTGGTTGTCTTGAGAGTATTGTAACATGACAGTGTACTAAGCTCATCCAATATCCTACACAATAAATGAAAAATTCATTTAAAAAATTAAAACGCATATGAAAAGTCTGTGTCGTGTGAAAAAAAAAAAATGAGTCGGCTGCGGGGGAAAAAATCGCTTAAGGGGGTCCGGGACACAATTTCAAAAAAATTTTATTTATTGAGTTAAAATTTTGAATTTTTTTGTGATGGTTAACCATATCATTTGTAAACAAAATCAAATGACAAAACTTCTCATAGCTTTTTAAAAAAAATTTAAATTTAAAATTTATGAAAAAAGTGGTATAACTTAAAATCATTATAACCCGAAATATTATTTGTAGAATTTAAATTGTTTGTCATTTAAATAAACAGAAATATATACATTTTAATTCAGAGCCAGCATTTTAAAAAATATTAATTTAAAAAAAGAATAAAAATATTTAACGAAAAAATTACAAAAAAGTGGTACAACTTTTAAAAAAAATTATATTTTCAAAAGTAATTTTTTTTTTTCAAATATGCTGGCTCAAAAGTAAAGTAAAATAATTGAAAAATATATGTTCCGAGTTTCAACCCTGCATCTTTAACTGTTCTCGAGTTATAAAATTTAAATATGAGAGAGGGTGAAAAAGCCTATCATGAAGAAAAACGCTATTTCACAAGAACTCGTTTCCTTGACAACCATAGCTTGAAAGGCAGATTTTGAAAACAAACCAAAACGAAAAAATGAATATTTCCTGTTCTAATTAAGATAGAAACATGATTTAAACATCATTTTAAGCAGAAAACGGCAGAGAAATTTTTAATCCAATAAATTAAAAAAAAAAAAAAATGAAAATTTGAAGATTTTTGTGTTCCGGACCCCCTTAATTCTTCTATTGATTGCATAAAAGCAATCCTTGCAAGTTTTGTCAGCAAGTCGTGGGTAAAAACAAGGAATCACCAAAAGTTCACAGGAGAAAGTAATAAAATTCTTCGATTGGTTGCCGGGAAATCTGAAAAAGTTTTCTGAAAGTCGAAATTCATCCATCGGCCGTATGAAAAAAATCCCACGAGTTTCACAAATCGGTATCAAGAAAAAACTACAAATTTCACCAGTGGGTAGAAATACAATATTGCAAAATTTGTCAATCAGTTGCATGAAAAAAAAAACTGTGAAAATTGTCATTCAGTCTACAGAAAAATTCACGAAATTTGCCAGTTGATTGTTGGAAAAATAGAGAAATTCTTCAGCCGGGAATTTTTACCAAAAAGTTACCTAAAATTAAATTGAATTGTCTTAATGAAGTCTAATTGTAAAATGCATACAAACTTTCTTTGTAAACAGTATCAGGATTCTTCCTTATGAATTTTATGAAATTTAAACAAAAAGTAAGACGAATGGAACATTTAAAAAATCTGGTACTTTTCGGTTAGCCGGATGCCAGTGTTGAATATATATGTACATTAGGCTGGAACGAAAAAAATAAATTTTTAATTTCGATATGTAATAGAGATAAAAAGTTGTCTAATGCCTTTGTTAAGACAGTGTTAAAATATTCTAACAAACATAATATATTTAGAGGTGCCGCAAAAGACTTGAATATATGTATTTTTAAGTAGATTTTACGAATTTTGATAAATTTTGTTCAGTAAAAAAAAAAAAAAAATTAAATACCAAATGCCTGTTTTCATTTTTTAAATAACACACATAAACTACTTTACAGTAGAAATTTACAGTTTTATGCTGCAACCTTTAATATTTATGCTACTAAATCTTGCATCTTTTAATTTCCATTTTTTTTTTTTTTTTAGATTTTAACAGTATTTCGTAATAACATTTCGATTAACCTTACTTTTAACTTAAAAACGCTGCAAAACATTTTTTAGTTCTGAAAATTAATAGTCAAATAGAGAACAGTACTTGTTTTGAAGTGACCTTGATTCAGGTTTGGATATTGCCTGGTGTAGGGTGGCGGAGGAGGAAGGGAAGCATGCAACTACTGCAGCAATGGTCTGGTCACATGTTTCTGTCATCTACAAACAACTGTTACGAACATTTTTGTGGGAAATTTAATTTCTCACATCTTTGTAATTGAACTTTGCTTTCTAGCTGCCATTTTTCATGAGATATTAACAGAAAACAAATTGATTTTCAGGCTCATTAGCGCCCCTTGGAGGCAAAAGCTTACATCGGATCGATTGGGACTTTTAATATGTTAAACCCTAACTAGCACCTTCGCGAAAATCCAGCTTTGTTCTAATTTTTTCCGCTATGTTTCTTAAAATGACTGGAAAGCGAAAATTCCAAACTTATATCTTAATTAGCAAAAAAGTCTCAGCATGTATTGAACAAACAAGTTATGAAGATATGAGATCGAAAGTAGATAACGGATTGTTCTGCTTCTTGGGCGTGTCAAATATTATTGTTTTTCCGCAATGTTTTTCCAGTAATGTAATTAATAAATAATATTTTAATTTTTGACAGAGAACGCTGGTTTGGTAAAAACGTGTTAATAACATCTTTTTGTAGAAATTTAAGTTATCTACATCTTTGTAATTGAGCTTTATTTTTCTAGATGCCATCGTTCATGAGGTATTCACAGAAACCGATTTCCAAGCTTATTAACGCCCCCTGGAAGCGAAAGCTCACATCGGATTGATGGAAACTATTAGTATGCTAAACTACATACCCTAACTAGCACCTGTGAAAAATCCGGCTTTGTTCTAATTTTTTATGCTATTTGTTATAAAATGACTGGACTACAAATATTCCAAATCTTAATTAGCAAAAAAGTCTCCATTTATTATGAAGATATGAACATGGAGAAAAATTAGTTTAAATTTTCATTTGCAAAAATGCAACGTTTAAACCTTCAACTTGTGTGAAGTTCATGCACAATTTTATCAAACACATAAATTAAAGTATATGTATATTATAAACACTTGCATTTAATTTAGTTACACATAATAAGGGACGTAACATTTAAAAATAATTAATCACCAAAAACTTAAAAATGAGAAATTTGCCTTATTTTTCGTTATTTATATAAAGTATTACTTACTGATAATATGTATCATGCGGGAACTTGAATAAGTTTCATATACATTTAGTATAAAATTTATAAACCTTACATGGAAGCCTCTCATTTTTCCTTTTCGTGCCATCTCTGCGTCTGCGAGCAAGCTAAAGTTTTTAGTGTGCTGATTAATAAACTGTGTTTATTTTCCTCCTTCATTGGTAAATGCGCTTTAGTCTTTTTCCATGCTTAATATAACTTAAAAAAATAAGATTAAATCATATCCTGACTTTTCGCAATAGGGAAAATAAAATAATTCGCTTTATCTTTGGGTTTGTTTACTATCGGTCTAAATTTTCCAGTATTGCTGATTGGGTATGGCATCCCTTTAAATTCTGTCATTTCGCATATAGCATTTAATAACTTCTTTATTATTATGGATACACCTTTGAAATTTTACCAATTATATTTTTAAAAGATGTTGTTATATTTCAACAGAATAAAAAAAAATCGATATTTTGACAATTTTGAAGGCACTGTATTCACTTAAGCACTTATTTTTAAACCTAATATCTGAAGTAATATTATGTACCATAAAAAATGTATACCAGATTTTTTATATGTTGAAGGTGTTGATAATAATATCAGTTTCTTCTTTTTCATTTTCCTCCACTTGCACTGTTTCACACACTAACTCGAATAAAGCAACTTCTCCTGAAATTATAATCTCCATCATGATATTGATTTACGCCTCTTGGATAGTTGAGTTAACAGTGATGTCATCTGCGAGGGGAGTTGATACATGCTTGCCTTTTTCAGAAATAGCAAATTGCATTTGTTGATGTCAGCTTTCCTACAGCTGCAGACCAAAGTACACTGTTTTTACACATGATAGATATCACAGAAAGGGAGAAGAATCTAAAGTTTCTTCGCTGCCATTTGCATTATAAAAGGCTATAAAAATGTAATCCCTGCTTCCACGATATCATCGGGACAAAAATTTTCATCACGGAAAATGTTCACAACTTGTTGCAAAGTCTGGAAATTTGAAAAAATTATTTCTTCCCCTGTCTAAGATGAGCGGATATGCTATCGCAACTACTGAACTTACGGTGAAGCAAAATGTTGTCTCTTATGAGTTGCTGGACAATATAAAGCATCTTCTGTATTACATACTGGAGGCTTAAAAAAATGTTTTTGCAAGTAGTGGATATTGCCATTATTTTCTAGAGGTCGATATCTTAACCAACTATCAAAACGCATTGTGATCCATTTTCCAAGTACAAAGCACTTTTAATTATTATATAGTCAGCATTCTTCACAAAAAATTCAACTTTCTGAAACTTCAAACGTAACATACTTTTGAACAATTGATAGAAATTTTTCTTGAAACGTAGTGGATGACATCGACGCATCAAACATAACTTGATCAATTATGTGTTTCTTTATTTATCTGATACTAGAAAATCCCGCGACTTTACTCACGTAATAGTTGAAATATGTCGAGTGATATCCGTATCTTTATTAGAAGAAATTATACTTCTAGGAATAATTCAAAAATTACTTATTAAGCCACAGTTTGACTAAACTTCATTATTACATTGGATTAGGCAGAAATGAGACTTCAGTTAATAAGAAGAACTAAAACTAATTCTACATAAGGAGTAATTTGGAAAGTATTTTGAAGTTTTTATGCTTATTTAATACACTGATTTCAGTATTCATTTGAAGTTTTGATTTTTTTAGAAACCGTTCTTCGTACACATTTACATCCAAGCTTCTTGTATATCTGTGTACATCATCATTTTGACACCATTATTTTTTTATTCGGTTCGGTACTTCCTGATATTGCGTTGAAATCGCCATTTAGACCGTTTTTTAGAACACTTTCTGCGCATTTTTCACCCCTTTTAAATTTCGAATTTTTTAAGAAATGTTCTTAGAGATCTTTTATTTCTTATAAGTAACTACCATGCCGAATTTCATGTTTCTAGGACATTCAGTAACACAAAGTCCCATTTTTAGAACATCTTTTTCTCCTGCACCACTTTTGGGTTAGTAAAAAAAATATGACTTGTGGGACTTGTGCAGCCCTCTTTCATAAAATTAACCGTTAAAATATTTAAAAAAAATTAAAATTTGAAATGTGGTACCAAAAAATTGAAAATGGAAAAATATTTTTTCTTATGTATTTGACCTTTATACAAAGACTCCGTAGCAGTTTTTGTTTCGTCTATATCTTAAAAAATGGCTGAGTTATAGCATTTTGAATTTCTAGCGAAGCTGATATTTTGAAACGTCCTGAATTTTGTCACGCGATAAAAGTCGTATTTATGAACCGATTTGGATGTAACTTCGTTTATACATAGTAAAGACCAATGTCTCGACGGAGTTTGTTGGCCAGCTTCATCCGCCATTTTGTTTAAAAATGGCGGCCATTTAAAATTTTAAGAAAAATTTAAATTGGAAATGTGGTACCAAAAAATTGAAAATTGAAAAAATATTTTTTTCTTATGTGCTTGACCTTGATAAAAAGATTCGGGATCAGTTTTTGTTTCGTTTATATCTTAAAAAATGGCTGAGTTATAGCATTTTGAATTTCTAGCGTGGCTGACATTTTGAAACGCCCTGATTTTTGCCACGTGATAACAGACCTATTTATGAACCGATTTGGATGTACCTTGGTGTGTACATAGTACATACAAATAACTCAACCGAGTTCGTTGGCCAGCTTCATCTGCCATCTTGTTTCAAAATGGCGGCCATTTAAAAAAATTTTAATTTAAAATGAGATGCCAAAAAATTGGAAAATGAAAAAGATTTTTTCGTATGTGTTTGACCTTAATACAAAGATTCCGGAACAGGTTTTGTTTCGTCTATATCTAAAAAAATGGCTGAGTTATAACATTTTGAATTTCTATTGTGGCTGACATTTTAAAACGACCTGATTTTTGTCTTTCGATAACAGGCGTATTTATGAACCGATTTGGATATTACTTGGTCTGTACATAGTGCATACCAATGTCTCGACCGAGTTCGTTGGCCAGCTTCATTCGCCGTCTTGTTTCAAAAGGGTTGCGATTTTTTAAAAATGTATTTTAAAATTTAAAATGAGGTATTAAAAAATTGGAAAATGAAAAAAAAAGCAGTTTTTGTTTCTGAAAATTTGTTCTTTTGTTTATATCTTAAAAAGTGGTTGAATTATAGCACTTTGAATTTCTATCATGGCTAACACTTTGAAACGATCTTGTATTTGTCACGCGATACCACACGTATTCGCCTATTTCGATGGAAGAAGGCATGTGGATAGTATACATCAATATCTCGACCAAGTTCGCTGGCCAGCTTCATCAGCCATCTTGTTTCAAAATGGCGGCCATTAAATTAAAAAAATATTATATTTAAAGTGAGGTGCAAAAAAAAAAAAAATTGAAATTGAAAAAGGTTTCTTTCTTAAGTATTTGACCTTGATATAAGGATTCAGGAGCATTTTTTGTTTGCCTTTATCTTAAAAAATGGCTCAGATATAGTAGTTTCAATTCCTAACGTGGGTGACATTTTGAAAAATCTGATTTTTTGCCTGCGACAGCACTCGTATTTATCAACCGATTCCGATGTGAGTGAGCATGTGCACAGCAATTACTAAGGTCTCGACCAAGCTCACTGGTTAGCCTCATCCACCATGTTGTCTTAAAATGGCAGGCACTTTAAGAAATCGCCGAATTTGGCAGCCAAATATAAGTTACTTTAATTAAAAGCAGCTTGGATAAAGCTGACTAATTTCGCGAAATTCTCATTCATAATGATTTAGTATTGATAAAAATTAGTATTGAATCTCCTACATTCGGTTTCCACTGAATTGAGCTTCGTGTGTTTGAATAATATAAGTTGGCTTTTTTAAAATAAAGAATATGAAAGCTACCTCTTCCTCCCGGCACTGGCCGGAAGGACTTTTTTTAAGTGAATTTGCCTTTGTGTTATTAAAGCTCTCCTTAAGCTACATTAAGTTACACTCAAGACACGTCCATTCTTCCGTGAAATTTCATATCCAGCCTTTGCTTGCACGGCGTATTTCTGCTTATGTTAATGTACCATTTTAACGTATATAATTAATTAAATTATATATCGCACGAGATGTGGTTATGGGCTACGAATGTCCGGAAGTTTGGATTGCCGAAAAACGTTCTTTCAAGTTAATTAGGAGACTTCAAGTTTATTTCAAAGGTGAACTTTAGTTATTTATTTTTGTTTTACAATAGCCTGGACTGTTATATTTATTTAAAGAAGCACTGAATTATCCATTGAACTTTATTTTTCTGATGAACTTTACCTGAACTTTTATTTTTCCTGGTGAACTATTGTTTTTGACGAACTTTTTTTTATCTTTTTCGCCGTTTTTACGAACTTATACGTTTATTTACAGATTTTTGTTGACTTTTTACATCATTTTTATTAACATTATTTTGCATGTTTACCATACTTTATTTAAAATAGACTTTTATTTTGCTGATTTTGTAGAAGAAAAATATTTTTATTTGAAGATTATTACAGTTTATCTTGATTGAGTTTGACAGAAAATGAAGAAAGGGATGAAAATGTCGGGGGGGCGGTAGCAGTATTTTTGCTTGAAATTTCTTTTGGCTATTTTTTTTTTTAAATCTCCCAGGATGGCATCTAATGTAATTGATAAGTTAAATTCCAGGAACTATGCCACATGGAGTTCCGACATGAAATATCTTTTAATGGAAAAGGAATTGTGGGAGATTATTAGCTTGAAACAGAGAGCACCAGAAATAAGTGTTACTGTTACTGCCGATGTTAGGAATTCTTTTATTGCCCGTGCTAACAAGGCTCAATCATTAATTTATTTGAATGTTGAAGCCGAATTCAAGAGAATTATAGATGATTGCTTAGATCCTGTAGAAGCATGGGAAAAGTTGAGAAAAAATTTTCACCCCGACACACGCGCCCATCATATGACTCTCTTTAACGAACTGATGGAAGGAAGAATCAGACATGGTGAGTCAGTAAATTTATTTGCTACTCGATTAAGGAAGATTTACATGGAAATTAAGCAGATTGATAAAAAAATTTCAGAAAATTATTTATGTTATCAGTTTTTACGTTTCTTACCCTCAAGCTATGACGTTATAGTACAGCAGTTATTAAGTAGGCCTGATGACACTTTTAAATTTGATTTGGTTGTTGATGAATTGATATCCGAGGAAACTCGTCAACGTTTACGTGATAAAGATGGTGCTAAACAAGTAAACATTTCGAATCTACACCAATCTTCGAGTTTTTCTAAAAAGAGGTTTCGCTTTCTTAAACCCAAGGGAAAGAAGTGCTGGAAATGTGGTAAATTAGGCCATCTTCAGAAAAATTGTTTTTCAAGAAGACCAACCAGTCCCTACCTTCAAAGAAATGTTTCTCCGGCTCCATCTTATCGACGTGATTACTCATCGGATAGATACAGTTCTCCTCGTCATCGGTCTCGTGATAGATACTGCGGTGGCTCTTCAGATTCTAATCAGCTAGCCGATGGTTCAGATTCCTATGAGTCCTCTTCCCCTGCTCCTAGAGACTCTAGACATCGAAGACAGACTCCTTGCCATGCCAGACGTCCATCTTCCAGTGTTTCTAATCGGAGGGATGGTGGTTCTCGCCGTGACTTATCAAACTCATCACGTAAGTCCAATTTATTTGTTTCTCACTCTAGCTTAAGTAATGTAGTGAAGGACGGTGATTGGGTATTTGATTCCGGTGCGAGCCATCATTTCTGCGGTAATATAAATTTATTTTCAAATTTTGAAGTTTTAAATGATGAGATGTCTGTTGCCGTTAAAAATGTTTTGTTTCCCATTAAAGGAAGGGGTGATGTCAAATTACGTTTTGGTCAGAGAGTTTTTACTTTATGTAATGTTATGTACTCTGATCAATTACGTAGGAATTTAGTCTCGGGGCCTCAATTGGACCTAAATGGTTTAAGCTTTTCTGGTTACAATGGTGAGGTGAAATTCTGCCGGGGGGACGAGTACCTTTTTAGTGCCTATCTTAAGAATAGGATTTATCGTTTATATCCAAAAATTCCTGTTTCTTCTTCTAAATCAGTCAAGTTTGAATCTCTTTCTACTAAGAAAGATGACATAATGTTACACTGGCATAAAAGATTTGGTCATATTAGTCAGTCTCTGATAGCACATACTAGTCGTAGACAAGGTGTACGGGGGTTACCGAGCTTAAAGGAAACTGATTTATTTTGTGAATCTTGCAAATTGGGTAAACTGAAAAGTGTGTCGCATAAGTATAATAAAAATATACGTTCTAACCATCCTTTAGAGCTGCTGTATGCGGATTTGTGGGGCCCTTGTCGTGTCGAAGGTAGGAATGGAGAAAGATACTTTTTGTCTATTATTGATGATTTTTCCCGTCGTGTGTCTGTTTATCCTCTAAAAATGAAATCTGACACATTTGATGTTGTTAAGAGACATATCATAAGAGCAGAAACATATTTGAACCGAAAGGTCAAAAGTTTTAGGACAGACAACGGCGGGGAATTTGACAATATTTCCTTTAAAAATTTCTTCGATGACAGGGGTATACGTCATGAATTTACGAACGTATATACTCCACAACAAAATGGAGTTGCGGAGAGGTTTATGTTAACCGCAGCAGATGGTATGCGAACACTCTTGATAGATAGTAACCTTGACCCTAGTTTTTGGCCCGAGGCCCTTAAGTATTTTGTCTACTCTTGGAATAGAGTGTGTCCTAAGTTGTTGGGGAAGACTCCTTTCGAGCTTTATGGAGGAAAGAAACCTTCAGTTCGCCATTTAAAGCCCTTTGGTATTGTTACATATGTCCGTATTCCTAAGCAAAGGACTTGGAAATTAGAGGCTAGAGCGAAGAAGGGTTTCCTAGTTGGATATGCTTTTAGGACTAGGGGTTACAGAGTTTGGATTCCAGAATCTGACGAAATTATTGAATCTTCCAATGTTTCTTTTAACGAATCATGTTGTGGTCTTGAGCGCAGTGGAGCTGCACTGGGCTCCGAGGATTATACTCTCTTCTCTCCTCATGCTGAGGAGAATCGGGACAGAGTTGCTGAAGTTGTACCTGAGGATATCCCAGGTCCTTCCAACGGGTCTCTAGATTCCCCGCATGGGAGTGGGGAGGGTGAAGACTCGGGGTCCAGATGCACCACTCAACCCACTATTTCCCCTTTAAGGGATGTTAGTTGGGTTAGAAAGCCTTCTATTCGCAAGAAAGGCGATCGATCTGACATCTATTATTATGAGTCAGGTAAGACCCGTCGCCTGAGATCCTTAAATGATGTGAAAAAATATTGTGAGGAAAAACATATTAAGTTTCAGCCTGAACTTTTTGATTTTGCTGGAGCTAATCTTTATTCTGGCATCGTACCTGTTCCTAATAGTTCTTCGACATCTGACGACGAGGATGCTGATTCTATAGATTCAAATTTAGTTTATCCAAGAGCATGACTAGTACATCAAAACGACACTCCCAGAACTTTTAAGCAGGCATGTAATTCAGCACAATGTTCGGTCTGGTGGAAAGCAATGGAGCTCGAAATACGGGTAATGCGAGAACGAGGGGTTTGGCACTTAGCGGAATTGCCGGTACATGTCACGCCAGTTGGTTGCCGGTGGGTTTACACGACGAAACGGGATGAATTTGGACGGATCGCCAGGCACAAGGCTCGCCTTGTTGCCCAAGGTTTCAAACAAATTAAGGGCGAGTCTTATGATGAGACTTTTAGCCCAGTTGTTAATTTCGGCGTAATCCGATTCTTTTTCTCCCTTCTCGTTTCGTGTAGCGGGTGGTCGCACACTCAGTGTGACGTGACCTGCGCCTACCTGTACGCACCACTGAGTGAGGACGTGTACATGCTACAACCTCCCGGTTTCGTTGAGCCCGGGAAAGAGCACCTTTATTGCAAACTAGACCGGACATTGTATGGATTACATCAGAGTGGAAGAGAGTGGTTTTTCGAAATCCATAAAGCATTAATTGAAATAGGCTTTAGAAAATTGGAATCATGTAACTGTGTTTATATTATTAAATCTGGAATTGTACTTTTATTATATGTTGATGACATCGTGATTTTTGGTAGAACTCAGAAGCTGATTGACTGTATTTTAACCCGCATTAAATCTAAATTTGATGTTAAAGAGCTTGGTAGAACTAGGAAGTTATTGGGTGTTGAGTTCGAGGATACTCCATCCGGAGTTGTCATACATCAGTCAAATTACATTGAAGAAGTATGCAACAGATTTGATAAGTTCAAAATACCTTTTTCTACCTTGCCTATCAGCAAAGGGGTTGTCTTTTCAAGGTCAAATTGTCCGGTTTCCAATCACGATGTTGAACAGATGTCACATTTTCCATACCGTAGTGTTCTGGGATGTCTTTCATTTATTGCAAATCGCACCCGTCTTGATATTTGCTATGCCGTAAACGTATTGAGTCAATTTCAGTCTAACCCTGGTATTGTTCACTGGGATGGTCTCTTGAGGCTGCTGGGATATGTTAGGTCTACAAAGAATTACAAGCTTAGACTCTCGTGCTATTCCAATAATTTAGTGGTTTATTCCGACGCCGACTTCGCGGCTAACCGCGATGACCGGGCCTCGATCGGCGGCCAAATAGTCATGCTAGACGAAGCACCTGTCGACTGGCGCACTTTTAAAGAAAAGTGCGTCAGCTTATCGACTATGGAGTCTGAATTCGTCGCAATGACTGAGGCCGTCAAGAACCTGGTCTGGTTTGACCGGATACGCCGCGAATGTGTGCAGGAATGAATTATTTCTGTACTTGGGGGGAAAGCTGTAATGAAGGCTGACAATCAGGCAGCGATTGATTTTATTAAGTCTCCAGTGGAGAATTATAAGTCAAAACATATTGATGTTAAGTTGTTCTTTATTAGAGATCTTTATTATAAGGATGAATTTTTATTGTCTCACGTGCGTAGCAGATCCAACTTGGCAGATATTTTTACCAAGCCGTTGACCAGAAATGAGGTTTTGAACTTCATTAAACTGCTGTTTAATGTGTAATAGTTCTTTTGTATTTAAATTTGTTATATTGTACTTTAGTCAAATATATATAAATCTTTCATATTGTATCTTTATTAAATGTTATGCTGGTAAATTCCTTTAATACATATTGTACTTGCACTTTTTCTAACTGTTGTATTAAGTATTTTTAATGAAAAGTGTAGTCATTTGTAATTTTAAATTGTTAATTTACCTAAAGCACATTGTTTTAAATTGTTAATTTACCTAAAGTATACTAGTACCAATTTTTCATCATCACCAGCTTTCTTGATCATTTCCTATTAGTTTTAAAAACTTAAATTGTACCTATTTAAATTAAGAATTAATTTGAAGTTATTTAAAGAAAGTTTTATTTGGTTTATCTAAATATATTTTCTAAATTGATTTTATTATTGAACTGTAATGTAAAATGTTTGCTTATTTTTAATTTGTTCTCTCTACTTCGAGGCATTTAGATCGCCACCCATTTATTGTGAATGTTTGTGAGAAGATTGAAAGATGCATGTATGAGCCCTATATCCATCCTTGTGATGGATACGTTAAACAGTTTTATGTCAGAGCCGTTGTATTGTCTCATGATTCTACATGCCTGGATTAGTATTTTTCATGATGTTTTTGAATTTTTATTTTTCAGCTTTGGACTTTAAAAGTTTTGCTTCATACATTTTTTTTTTTTTGAATTGTAATAAAAATATTTTCTTGCATTATATTATGTTAAAATGTTGATTTTTGGAGATGATCAAGATGTCATCATCTGCTGGTTGTAACTTTTCCAAATTGGAAAACGTTACTTTATTTGGTACGTATTTATTCATGTATTTTTGTAAATTGTATTGTATTATCAATATTTATTGGGAACTGATTCTTTTGTTAGACTTGTTACCCTTTTGGTCTAGGATATACTAGTCCCTGTCTATTGACCTGGGGGATTTTTCTTTTGATAGCCAATATCTTGTGAAGATCTAAGTTTCCCTTTTTGATGGATTCTCAATACAATGCTGTTTAACTTAAAAAAAAAAAAAAATTGTTCTTTAAAATTTTTCTAGTTGCTTATTAAAAGCGTTAAATGTTTAATTGTTAAAATTTTTCTTACCTTTGAAGTGTTTAGGCTTCATTGTTCAAAGTTTTTGAAGTGTTAACTTTTTGAATCATTGAGTTGGTTCATTTTTCGGTTCAGTTGAATCGTGATTTTTTTTTCTAGCTGTTCTGTTGAATTTAAATAGAGGAAAGTGAATAAAAGAGGGTTACTGTTTTGTAGTTTAAATATTTAACTTTATTTTCGTTAATCATTTTTTTGGTTAAATTAAATTGTGGAAATGTTTTTGATGTTGATTCTTTGAACCTCTTTAAGTCCTTATCCTTTGAGTCACTCATTCTTGGGCAGATCAGATTGTCCCGATTGAGTAGTTTGACTCTTTTTGTTAGATGAGGCAATGAGAGGGGGGGAATTTGATGGAAATCATCAAATTTTATGGTTCTCATCGCCTCCCTTATCTATTTATATCGTCATTTCATTCCACTTACATCATTTTCTTTCTAAGTTTACATTCCATAAAGCTTCTTATTTACTTTTATTTATTTCATTATAATATCAACAATAGACATGAATTAACTTAAACTTACCTTTCCATATTGTTTTCTGTTAATATTCAGTTGATTTAAGTTCTTCTTTAATCTTTTGGTGGTCGTATTAACTTCCGCCATTTTCCGTTTCATTACACTCATATCTTGTCATCCTACACCGGCAAAATCCGTCTTCAGACTAAGTTTAATTTTCCGTAGTGTTATTTTCTCCGCTAGATGGCGACATTGCATATCGCTTCTTTAATCGATCTTTGCATCGAATCTCTGCTTGCATCGATTCGATTGCGCTTTCTGATTGGTCCGTTTGGCGGGCGTCGCTCCCAAATGATGTTTTCAATCCGAGCCATTTTAGATAAATACGCGATGCAAACACTGTAATGTTGCACTTTTTAGTCTTCCTAATGGAAGCAATATTTCACGAACTGGATAGAGGCTGGGACTCTATCCTGGAATGTACGTTTAGAGTACTTGTTATATTTATGTTTTTCTAGAATTTTAAATGCTTTTAAATAGTTTTTCATATGCAAATTAATTGTGCTTATTCATGTATCAAAGTCTTCATTCTTCACGACTGTTGTTTATTAGAGAAGTTATAATGTGGATTATCATGCTGTCAACTCTTCAAGATGTTTATTAAATAAACTGCATTCTGTTTTTAAGTGAATTTGCCTTTGTGTTATTAAAGCTCTCCTTAAGCTACATTAAGTTACACTCAAGACATGTCCATTCTTCCGTGAAATTTCATATCCAGCCTTTGCTTGCACGGCGTATTTCTGCTTATGTTAATGTACCATTTTAACGTATATAATTAATTAAATTATATATCGCACGAGAAAATGGAAATTTAAAAGTGTGAAATGAGTTTAAATCTTTCTAAAAAAGTTCTAAATTGAGATTTTCGTGGAACTGTCATGGATAGAAACACGAATTTTGACATGGCTGTCACTTTTAAGCTGTAAATGCTTTTACAAAACTGTTTCAAATATAATTAGAAAATTAAAAGTGTAAAATGCACGAAAAGCCTTCTAAAAACTTTTTTAATTACAGTGTCTATGGAATTATTAAAGATATAAACTTCAAATTTTGCATGACTGGCATTTTTACGGCGTAAATGCGCATACAGATGAGTTTTTTTCTTTTTTTTTTTTAATCGAAATTCAAAGGGGAGAAAGAAACAGAAATCTTTCTAACTTACGATTTCTATTGAATTGTTAGGAATAAAAATTGAAATTCTGACACGGCTGTTATTTTTAAGCCATATATGCCGCAAGCACTCTTTGTAGGATACTGAAAGGACTAGAAACTTTTAACTTGGCATGGAGATTACTTTTAAGATAAAAAATACTCAGTAAGAATGATTTCTAAAAACAATACGAATTTAAAAGTGTGAATTCAGCTGAAAACATTCTAAATATTAATTTTTGTTAAATATTACACGATAACCACATTTGTAGATTAATAAATTCCATGTGATTGTTTTGCAAATACTACTTGGTATATTTTGATGACTATACGAGTAAAGCCGCGGTTTTTTTTAAAATTAACTTATTAATTGACAGTTTCTGAAAGAAATAAAAATAAAAAAATACAATATGTAATTTAATAAAAAAACTCCAGTTTTACTTCGTACATAAACACATCAATAGAATTTTCTATTTTTTTTTTTTTTTTTTTTTTTGCAAAATTATCAATTTAATTTACAGTATAGTTTTTACCAAAACTATTACAAAGTTTTTCCAATCCCTTCAGTGTAGCTATTGTGGAAAATGTGCATGGAGGTCTGCTTTTTAACATGTCATTTCGCAATTATCTTAAAAGAACAAAGTTTTAATTTACGAAAAGACTATACGAACTGTTCTTCAACAGTCCGAATCTTTTAGAGATTTATGAAATTATTTTAAATTATCGTATAATTGTTTATGGTAATCTAAGAAAATAATACTTATCAAAACCATCTTAGCCGTTTCCGTAACATATAGAATTTTAAATCTTGCTGTTTGTTGATCAAAAATTCACGCATCGAAACAAGACTCATCCGTTCAGCCCCTCTGCCCAGTTCTGCAACTTTATATTCAAGATTCTTAATTCTAATAAGTACGTACAGTATTCACTATAAGTAATAATATTACGCCACATTGAATTCTACCCCATATTTCAAATACATTATAGGAAATAACAAACAATATTTCCTCTCATTTATGAATCATTTTTGAAATATATATATATATATATATATATATACACTTGACAACTTTTAATAATGTAGGTCGTGGTATATGAATGATTTTTTGCAAATGTATTTTGAAATATCTATTTCGAATTGCACTTAAAACATGATATTCCACATTACACTTTCAAATTTATATTCCTTTCTAGTGTAAATGCCCGTACTACGACAGTGTGTAAAAATCGTGTTTTTCAATTAAAATTTGAGATACTGATGAAACATTCATATACTTCATCGAAAATAACAAAAACGGACTTGAAACGTTAAGTTCAGGGTTTAATTAATGCATGAGAGCCTAGGGTTTTAACAAGAATTTTGTAATCTGATGTAAATAATACGGCAAAGCAGATGAGAAATTAAAGCTCTATCTTAATTATTAAATGCAAACATATATAGATTGAACGGAATATCAATATAAATAGATTTTACTGAATGTAATTTATGCAAACATTTTTACAGATTCTTCACCGACAATAAGGAAAACATACCTAAAATGTTAAATTCAGGGCCTGATTTATCATGGGGCCTCTGGAGTTTTGACATCAAATTTTTAATATGTAAATAAGATGATAGAACAGAGAAGAAATTACAGATATTTTTTATATTAGTCAAAGGGAACATATATAGATTTAGTTTTATTTTTATTTTATGTTTTATTATGACGTCTTTACTTTGTCACGGTATATTAGCTGAAAACAAACACTAAATTAATTATATCATTTTAAGTGAAAACGTGTAAATATTCCGTAATCAAGCTGTTTGGTTTAAAAATAATAAAATCTCAGTAAACTAAAATGCAGTTTTCAAACATGTTACATTTAAGAGTACGCCCCTCAGCCCACCCCCGGTATTGAAGATTGTAAAATTTAAAATTATGCGATACTGTCAAGTAATTATGATCAATCAAATAAAATATTTTACCAAAATAAATTATACATGGAAACTTGGCACAGACAAAGAAAAACGGCGCTTATTATATTTTCATTTTAAAACTTAATAAGCAGAAAATTGAATTAAATTTTGTAAAAGTTTACTTCTAAAGCAAACATAAAAACTAATTACGCTGGTTCATAGACGAGAGATATCAAAGATATTTTATGATGTTCGTTTGTTTACATTGGCAAAATTAAACATAATGATTTTATATAAACTATTAAAATACACAAAATTTAAATATCGATACTACAGCATGTTTAGTTAATGGCATTCTTAATAAGTGTGAGGGCGTGACCTTTTGTTTCTAATATATGAAACCATACACCAAAAGACGCTGCAACTCTGCACCAAAGTTGATGCCCGACCATGTAGCCAATTGACTTGTTTTAGTGAACACAGACTTGTGAAAATTTAATTTAATTATTTTAACCTGTTTTGGTTTACAGTTGACTAAATAACAATTGGAAAAATAAAATAGTATTTATTACTTTATGTTCGTAACTTATTTTAGTGGTTATTTGTTAAATATATTTACGTTATAATATGTTAATTAACAGTTTACTGTATGATATCAAAAACAAATTCATTTTTTTTTTAACAGGCAATAAAAGTAGTTTTTCTTCAGTTATTTTCTATATAAGGCATTATTTCTAATTTACACATGCAAAAGATAAAAAAAAAAGCTGTTTTGATATGTTAGCTGCGCGCAAGTGATAAATCGCCAAGCATTCTTCCTATCGTCACCATTTGCATGGCATTCGCATTCATTTCATTCTAAATATAAGCCACTCAATTCATTTTAAATGCCTAACTTTCCTTTAAAGTACAGAAATTATATACATTTCAAATGCATGCCTTTCCCTAAGTTCAATTAAAATACAGAAAATGGAGAATAAAAATAATAAGATAAAGCCATACATTTTATTTTATCATCTAAGTATAGTAAAAACGGTTATTGACAAGAATAAATATTGTTTGTGAGATTTTTGCCAGGCTAACATAAAAGTACCAAAGAATTCTTTTGGCAATATTTGCACCTGGTTAACACAAAAATACCCTTATTTTGATAAAATTAGTTGAATTGATGAATTCGAATATTTTTCTAAATGTTCTACATACATTTCAAAAAATATTGTGTAAATATGTAAACTTATTTTGATGGATAATGTCTCTCACAGTCATGCTACATTTGAAACACCCGCCGCATTGTTGCCAAAATCACTATTGTTTTTGCCAACCTTGGCTACATACTCGCTTCTGGACCTTTAGTTCTGTAGTCTATAATTCAGAAAATCTAAAAAGTTATTGGTAACTGTAATTGTTAATGTAACAACAAAGCGTTACAATTGATCGGGAAGTATTCTTACAAATCGCATAAAATTGATAGGTATAAGTAATTGTTAATTTGGTAATAATGATTAATCTTTCTCAAACTTCGACCGAAGATAAGAAGAAAGCATATGTGATCCGTTAACTGGGAAGAGCATACTTGTAAACAAAAATCATGCTGATACCTCGCTGAATTTGGGTTCTCTTGTCTCGAACCCGGCTACCCTTTTTCCTATATATCACGTACGCCACGGTTAAAATATTGAACGTGAGAAAGTTTTTATTTTACTTTTTTGAAATGAATAAAAAAAAAAGGAATGACTCTCAAGCTGCGTATTGTTTACGTTGCATTTCTTTTAAGCGTTATTTCTGAAATGGCTTGTCATTGCGAAAATCAACATTGAAATGGTGTTAGTTTTGAATGTTTTATAGAGAAATGTGTTGATCAGAGGTCATGTGAGGTAAATGAGATATTTATTTAGGCAGATGAGTTTTCTTTACACATCTCAAATCGAAATCGAGCCTAACATGGCTCCATCTAACCGTCGACTGATAAGATGTATAGGTTAGCTCTGGAATAGTTACCGACACTTTCCTTCCGTTGGATTTTATTATAAGTAAGATTGCATTTTGCTTTTTAGGAAATGAGAATTCATCCCTTACCGTAGCCACATAGCTCCTCTTTATGGGGGTAGAGCACATAGGTGGTCAAACAACCAAACCGATTTAAGTCGAACTCCAGAGCACATTTTTGTTCACAGAGCTGTAGAAAAAATATACATATACATGAATAATAACAAACTCATTAAAAATCAATAAATTCAAATATATAGAACGCCTCAAACATTTAAGCAATCTGCAAATCTGGTTAAAAATAATGAAGAAGAATGAATATGAAACCAGTTTACAATAAATACTCGACATTTAGTTACAATCAAATGAAACAAGGAATTTTTATTGATTAAAATAAAAATTACATTAATTTGTAATTAATTTACTTTTTTTCTCATTGAACACCGTCTCGGAAGTTTAATTACTTTATGCAATTTTTGTTTAGAAAAACGGGATTGGTCGACTGTAATGACGTTGTTTGGAGTCATATTCCAGTTTTATAAATGTATAAAACTAGAGATATCATTTCCACTCGTTTTAAAAAGCCGAAGGATAAAGAATTCACAAAAGGTGGAATTTTAGAAGTTTTAAAATTGAAATCATAAAATAAAATTGTATCCCAAATTGAAAAATTTCAAATCTATGAAAGCAAGTTATATATTTAGTACTCTCTAGAAATGATAATTTAAACCGGAAACCACGGTATGGTTTACTGCTTATGATGACTGTTCAGACGGATCGGAGAATACGGAGATTTGCGTCTAGACAAAATATGTGTATACGGCATATTAAATATAATCTCGGTGTACAGGTGTCAAAAAATACTGTACAAAGACGTCTTAAAAATGTGATTACATCGTACTAAAGAAAATATCTCGCAAACCGTGTCTCAAACTACACCGCAAAAACAAACAAACAATGATGTGGATTAAAAAGCACGGGGGAAAGTGGTTTACTGTTTTATTCAGTGATGAGAAAAAATGGAACTTAGATGAGTGAAACACATATTGGCATGATCTACAAAAGGAGCCAAGAAATTTTTGAGCAGGCGGTAATTCTGCTATAGCTTGGTTGGTATTCTGTTTCAACACTCTAGCTTTTCTCAGAGGAAGACAAAATTCTCAAAAATATCAAGAGATGCTGAACCAACATTTAGTTCCATCCGGTGACATTTTGGGGGTCCTGAACGGATCTTCCTACAAGATAATATCACAATCCACATATAACATTCTGTAAAACTGTGGCTTTCACAGAAAAATGTTAAAATACTTGACTGGCCACTTTAAGTCCAGACCTAAACCCGATTGAAAATATATGGGGTATTTTAACCCGTCAGGTTAAGAGCAATAGAAAACAGTTTGGCTCTCATTAAGAACTCCATGAGGCCTTTGAGAAAGCATGGCACTCATCGCCACTGAAAACCATACAAAAACTAATAATTTACATGGACGCACGTTTATTTGAATTAATCCGAAATTACAGAAAAAAAGTTTGTATGTAACAGTTTTGTAAAAATGATAAATGTAGGTTTTGTTTTTTGCCAATGTACATAAACTTTTGAGACAGTTTTGTTTTGAACATATTTTTAATTGTAGTTGCTACAAATTACGTGATTAATTCTTTTCTACTTTTGATATTATTTATTTAAATGAATTTGCGAATTCAGAAAATTAAAATTGTTATTTATTCTGACTTTTTATTATTCTTTAAAAATCCACATTTGATGCTTGTGATTACACTTTTGAGACAAACCTTATGACTATAATTATAATTTTACAACGTTTGTTTAATATTTAGATACTGGCAGGTTTCAATCGCTACGCTGGTCGGTTTCTCCAAACGAACATTGAATCAAATGGAACTTATAAGTCAATTTGAGATTGCGTTTTAAAGCAATATGGTCATTTACCTGGAATGCCCTTTCATATTGTTAAAAACGATGCAAGCGCCAATATATTTTCTTATTTCTATTATTTTTTCAGATGTGTGAGAAAACATTTGGCGTGTTACAGACTTTTAGTTGTTTAAAAACTGTAAGAATTTGTAAAGCACGATTAAACGATATGCAATATACTAAAACCATTCCTAAAAATTTAACTAATCCCAGGTAAAAAAGTCAGCAAGAAACCTTAAAAAAAAATCTTCAGGGAAACTGAAGGTATTTGGAACTAAAATTACCTTCAGCTTACCTTTAGGTAAAAAACATGTATTTTCCCTTAACCTTCTGAGTTCCAAATACCTGCTGTTTTCCTTCAGGTAAAAAACCTGTTATTTCCCTTCACCGATTTTGGCAGAAATATCTGCAGTTTTCCTTTAGGTATAAAAGCTGTATCTTCTCTTTACATTATATCGTTGCACCTGCATGCGGACAGCCATCTGTGCAAATTCGCATCAGATCAATACATAATAACGATTACATATCCAGTTCGACATTGATTTGATACATATTAATAAACTAAACATATTAATAAAACATATATACATATTAATAAAAAAAACTAAAGGGGGGAAAGCACCGGAGGTGCGTAACATGAATAAGTGGTAACAGGACTTTCGAACGATATGTCACATGATGTGTCAGCAAAATTTAGAAAAGTGCCCCCCGGAGGGGCAAAGTAGGGGGCAGGGGCATTAGAGGTGCATAACATGAATAAGTGGTCAAAGGCCTTTTGAACGATATGTCACATGACTGGTGTTGGCAAAATTTAGAAAAATGCCCCGAGGGGGGGGCAAAGTGGGGGGAGGGGCAATAGAGGTGCATAACATGAATAAGTGGTCACAGGTCTTTCCAACAATATGTGACATGAGGGGCGTCAGCAAAATTTAGAAAAGTACCCCCCCCCGGGGGGGGGCAAAGTGGGTGGACGGTCATTAGAGGCGCATAACATGAATAAGTGGTCATAGGCCTTTTGAACGATATGTCACATCAGGGATGTCAGTAAAATTTAGAAAAGTGCCCCCCCGGTGGGGCAAAGTGGGGGGGGAGGGGCATAACATGAATAAGTGGTCACAGACCTTTTGAACGATATGTCACATGAGAGCCCAGGTAAAAAAATCAGCAAGAAACCTTAAAAAAAAAACTTCAGGGAAACTGAAGGTATTTGGAACTAAAATTACCTTCAGCTTACCTTCAGGTAAAAAACATGTATTTTCCCTTAACCTTCTTGGTTCCAAATACCTGCTGTTTTCCTTTAGGTAAAAAACCTGTTATTTCCCTTCACCGATTTTGGCAGAAATATCTGCAGTTTTCCTTTAGGTATGAGGGGTTCATCTTCCGGTCCCGGGCCCTTTTCAGGCCCATTTGTCGACGCAAGGAACCGCCCGTGAAGCAAGACCGCGACGCGTCCCGAAGGTCGCCGCCAGACAAAAAACCTGTATCTTCTCTTTGCATTATATCATTGCACCTGCATACAGACAGCCTTCTATGCAAATTCGCATCAGATCAATACATAATAATGATTACATATCCAGTTCGACAATGATTTGATACATATTGTGCATAAAATAAACTTCAAATACTCAAATGAAATTAAAAATTTGTGAAGTTGGTTGATTTAACATTAGCTTTTGGGGGTATCATGTCATGGCTTTGTATAGGCTCGTTTCTGGAAATCAACTATGCTTATAATAAATTGCACGAACAGTGTTGGCAAAATTTAGAAAAGTGCCCCCCCCGTGCGGCAAAGTGGGGGAAGGGGCATTGAAGGTGCATAACATGAATAAGTGGTCACATGCCTTTTGAAAGATATGTCACATGAGGGGTGTCAGTAAAATTTAGAAAAGTGTCCCCCCCGGGGGGGAAAGCACCGGAGGTGCGTAACATGAATAAGTGGTCACAGGACTTTCGAACGATATGTCACATGAGGGGGTGTCAGCAAAATTTAGAAAAGTGCCCCCCGGGGGGGGGGCAAAGTGGGGGCAGGGGCATTAGAGGTGCATAACATGAATAAGTGGTCAAAGGCCTTTTGAACGATATGTCACATCAGGGATGTTAACAAAATTTAGAAAAATGCCCCCCCGGGGGGCAAAGTGCGGGGTAAGAGCATTACAGGTGCATAACATGAATAAGGGGTCACAGACCTTTTGAACGATATGTCACATGAGGGGTGTCGGCAAAATTTAGAAAAATGCCCCGAGGGGGGGGCAAAGTGGGGGAGGGGCATTAGAGGTGCATAACATGAATAAGTGGTCACAGGCCTTTCCAACAATATGTGACATGAGGGGTGTCAGCAAAATTTAGAAAAGTGCCCCCCGGGGGGGCAAAGTGGGTGTACGGTCATTAGAGGTGCATAACATGAATAAGTGGTCATAGGCCTTTTGAACGATATGTCACGTCAGGGATGTCAGCAAAATTTAGAAAAGTGCCCCCCCAGTGGGGCAAAGTGGGGGGGAGGGGCATAACATGAATAAGTGGTCACAGACCTTTTGAACGATATGTCACATGAGAGGTGCCGGCAAAATTTAGAAAAGTGCCCCCCGGGGGGCAAAGTGGGGGGAGGGGCATTAGAGTTGCATAGCATGAATAAGTGGTCACAGACCTTTCCAACGATATGTCACATGAGGGGTGTCAGCAAAATTTAGAAAAGTGCTCCCCCCCATGGGGAGAAGTGGGGGGAGTACATTAGAGGTGCATAACATGAATACGTGGTCACAGGCCTTTTGAACGATATGTCACATGAGGGATGTCAGCAAAATTTAGAAAAGCGCCCCCCCCCCCCATGGGGCAAAGTGGGGGGGAGTGACATTAGAGGTGCATAACAGGAATAAGTGGTCACAGGCCTTTTGAACGATATGTCACATGACAGGTGTCAGCAAAATTTAGAAAAGTGCCCCCCCAGGGGGAGCAAAGTGGGGGCAGGGACATCGGATGTGTATAACTATGAATAAGTAGCCACAGGCTGTTCCGACAATATGTCACATGAGGGGTTTCAGCAAAATTTAGAAAACCGCCCCCTCAGGGGGAGCAAAGTAGGCGGAGGGGCATCAGATGCGCATAGCATGAATAAGAGGTCACACGTCTTTCGAACAGTATGTCACATGAGGGGTTTCGGTAAAATTTAGAAAACTGCCCCCCGAGGGGGGAGCAAAGTGGGTGGGGGGGCATCAATGTGCATAACATGAATAAGTGGTCACAGACCTTTCTTACAATATGTCACATGAGGGGTGTTAGCTAAATTTAGAAAAGTGCCCCCTCAGGGGGAACAAAGTTAGGGCAGGGAGGTCGGATGTGTATAACATGAATAAGCAGTCACAGGCTGTTCCGACAATATGTCACATGAGGGGTTTCAGCAAAATTTAGAAAACCGCCCCCACAGGGGGAGCAAAGTAGGCGGAGGGGCATCAGATGCGCATAGCATGAATAAGAGATCACACGTCTTTTGAACAGTATGTTATATGACAGGTGTTAGAAAAGTGCCCCTCTTTGGGACTAGTATTGTGCCCCCCCCCCCCCCCCCCCCTTTGAAATTTTTATATATTACAAATAATATTTATCGGAAGGCTCTGTAAAAAAATTCAATCTAAAATGATGAAAATACTGCAATAAAAAAAAAATCTGAAAAGTAAGACATAATAAAATTCCCCAAAGCAGAATATGATTATAAATGCGCCATACATTGACTTCACAGCAGAACATTTCAAATTTTCATTTTCAAGAAAATCCACCATTCAATTGTAGGAAAAATCGCGAAATTTGTCACTCAATGGCAAGAAAAAAAAAAAAAAAAAATCGGCAAACTCTTTAATCGTTCATTTAAAAAGATTGCGAAAATCATCAATCAGTCGCAAGAAAACTTGTGCAATTGGTCAGTCATGGAGAACAATTCATGAAATTCTTTAGCTTGCTGTGGGAAAACATACAAAATTCGACGAACAGTTGCGAGAAAAAAATCCATGATTTTCGCCAATCGGTTGCAGGTAAAAAAAACGCAAAATTTGTCAGTGCACCTCTAGAAGAAACAGCGAAAAAAAAACCACAATCTTCTCTAATCGTTCGCAAGAAAAAGCCTCAAAATTTGCCTACGTTACAAGGAAAAATTCGTGAAAATTGCAAATCGGTTGCGGTTAAAAAAAATCGTGAAGATTGTCAGAAGAATCTGCGAAATTCGTAGATCAGTAGCGGAAAAAAAACTCACGACTTTCTCCAATCTGTGTCAAGACTTGCTTACTGGTTCAAGAGAAATATCGCAAAATTTTAAAATCGGTCACAGGGAAAAAAAAAAGCGAAATTCGTCGGTGGATTATCGAAAAAAATAGAATTTGTCGATCAGTCGTGCAAAAAAAAACAAAACAAAACATGAAGATTTGGCCAATCAGTCGCAGAAAAGCGACAAAGTTCACCAGTCGACCGTGAGAAAATAATCACGATATTCACCGATCTGTCGCAGTAGAATGCGAAATTCGTCGATCGGTTGCAGAAAAAAAGGGTTTTTTACCAAACGTTTACACGAAAAAGAGAAAAAATTTGCCAATCAGTAAAAAGAAAATATAATGAAATTCGCTTATCAGTCGCATGTAAAAAAAACTCTGAAGTTGTCAGAAAATTCACGAAATTCTTCGATCAGTCGTGGAAAAAACCAACGATTGTTTCCAATCTGTCGCAAGAAAAAATTGGAACATTTGCCAATCAGTCTTCGGTAAAAAAGCATGAAATTCATGGATCAGTCGTGTGAAAAAAAACTACGATTTTCTCCAAAAGGTCAATGAAAAATATCACAAAATTCATCCACCAGTCGTGGTTAAAAAATGCGAAATTCGTCAATGAATTGGGGAAAATATATCAAAATTCTTCACCCAATCGCAGGAGAAAAATTGTGAAATTCAACGATTTGGTCAGAGAAAAAAGGCCAAATTCGCCAGTTGACAGAGGGAAAAATCTGAAATAATTCGAAAATCATCAATCGATTGTTGGAAAAAAACCCCACTAAATTATCATTCGATTAGGAGGGAGTGGGGGGGGAACTCACAAAATTCACCAATAATTTCATTCGTGTGAGTATGTCAGGGTTTTATGAAATGTCTTTTGCATTTCTATAAAAGATGCAATTGCACTTCTTCATATATAAAGAAAATTTTCCTGTGACTTTTTTTTTTTTAAATTCACACAGAACATTTGATTAGCTGAAGTACATTGCAGAACATTGCAAAGTATTCAGCTTTGGAAATGAAATTCTTTGATCAGCCGCAGAGAAAATCTGTGAAATTCATTCAGCGACCATATGAAAAAAAAATTCAACTGTTTATAGGAAAAAATGAAGTTTGTTGATTAGCTGGGAAGAAAATCGGCAAAATTCATAAACCGGATATGTGAAAAAAATCACACGAGTTTTGCCAATCAGCCGCAAGGAAAAATGCAATATACGCCAATCGGTATGGTTTAGATGTATTATAATCCCGCATTTGCCATTTTTGATTTTTTTCTTGGATGAAAACTCCTTTTTCGCCAAGTAGTAAATGTCGCCAATGGTTAAATATTGTTGATAGATTAATATAACATTGAAAAAACTGGAATATAATAATTATTATTAATTATTAACTATTAATTAAAAAAATTTTTAATTCACACCAAGAAAAAAATCCAAGATGGCGGATGTGGGATTATAAAACATTTGTTCTAAAATAAAATATTACAAAATTTATCAGTTGGTTGCGGGGAAAAAATTGCAAAAATTCTCATTCAGTCACCTGAAAAAAAAACTGAGAAATTCAACCGTCGATTAATGGGGGTAAAAAAATCTAGAAACCCTTCAGTCGATTGCTTTAAAATATTGTGAAATTCGTCAATTGGTCACAGGAAAACAACATGAAATTCAGCAGGCAATCATGAGAAACAATTGTGAAATTTTACCGTTGGCTGCAGAAAAAAATGTGAAATTCGTCAATCAGTTACAGGAGAAAAACATAATTCGTCAGTCAACAGGGAGGAAAATCAAGAAATTTCATCAGTTGCAGGAAAATATCACAAAATTAAAAAGGACTAAATGCAAAATATTTTCAGTGAACAAGGTTCTTGAGTGTTTTTTTTAAGTGTCCAGCTGGCAGTAATTTTTTTCTAGAGTCCACACTGTTGAAGGCATTTTTAATATAATTATAGAATAAAATGAAATAAGTGATTACTACTCTATTGTTATTCATACTGCTTAATATGTTTCTGAATAATTAATTTGTCAAGACAGTGTTATTGTGAATTTGTATTTTTTTTTTTTATTATTATTTACATTTGCTTGTGGATATTTCTTTTAAAGGTGATTTCAATATAAAAAAGAATGCAGGTGTGCATTTTTATTATCTTCCTCTTAAATAGGAAAAAAAAAAGAAAGAAAGAAATCTTGTTTTTCACCCTTTTATGATATGAATCCATATATATTAGCATTGTCTAAGCCGCTTTAGCAGGGCGCAGCGCCGGCAGCCCTTTTTCTTTTTTGTGCATGGCAAAGCCCCATTAAACCCTTCTGCTCTTTTTAACACTTCCTATGCTCCCTGTGGCAATTCAACTGATCGTGGGAAAATATCGCAAATTCTAGGGACTCTAAACAAACCAGTTCAAAATATTTTTGTGAATAATGTACAAGTGTGCCCTTTTTTAGAATGGTGTTTCCTTTTTGAAAAATTCCCCGCCCGGCAGTCCTTTTTTCTAGAGTCAACACTGCATATGTAATGCAATATTAATGTTAAAAAAAGGAAGGAGGCACATAATAAAAATGCATACATGCATACTTTTTACACGATTAAATCAAGTTGACAAAAAGATCTAAAAAACACCAACTGACCAGTAGTAGAATTGACATAAAAAAGCCACTGGTCCCAAGGAACAGTAACCATGAGAATTTATTTGTCCGCAGTCATCACCGGTCTGCTACATAAAATTCTATTTCATCCCTTTAATCCTTTGAGTGACAATTAATTACTTCATCTAAGATTTAATCGAATTTTCTTTGTTTTTTTAAATAAAATAAAGTTATGCGATATGTGCTTAGTTGCAGTTTTTGCAGGGAGAAGAAAGTTTACGTTTACCTGTCAGATAGGGGGGGGGGAGTTACTGGTCCTGCAGATTATAAAATTTTTCAAATTAGTGGTCCAATTGAATTTCTGGTGGTACAGAACAGTCCCAGCGAACCCCCAAGGAAATCAAAAGCTGAACTGACAATGAATAATATGACTTTTTAAATATTTACTACTCAAAAACATATTAAGCAATATGAACTGAACAAGCACAGAATGAAATCAGTTATTTCTTTTAAGCCTGTAAATGATAAAAGTAACAATGCAAAAAAGAGAAAATTACACAAATAAAATTTACATACACAATAAAACATGCGAATCTGCTCAAAACATAGAAGATTCTCACCCATTACAGAACAGTCCTTTTTAATAATTGTTTTGTACACACAGGAGGTAAACACAGGGGTCGATTCAGGCAAAATTTGAGGGTTTTTTTAGGGCCCTTTCACAAAAGTCTATTTAATAAAATAGGCCCCATCACAAAAATAAATATTATAAAATGAGCCCCTTCACAAAAATAAATTTAATAAAATGGGCCCCTTCACAAAAATAAATTTAATAAAATGGGCCGCTTCACAAAAATAAATTTAATAAAATGGGCCCATTCACAAAATTCCTTTTAATAAAATAGGTCCACTTCATAACATTCTTTTGCATAAAAACTATTTTAAATATTTATTAGTAAATAAAACCAGGTCATGCGAAACAAAAACTTTAACTGAAATTTAAAGAAGTTTTTGTTAATAAGTTCTTGATCCGAATTTGAGTAACTGGATTTTAAGTATAGTTACAAAATATTACTTTCCACAAAAATAACTTTTAATTTTCACAAAATGGAACCCAAGAATAAAAACTTGCATCGACCCCTGTTTGTTAAAGGCCCCAAGAATCTATATATATAATTTTTAATGATGTTACGCACTGTAGAACAATATTATTGCTCTAAATTTGTCTTTAAATGTTTTTTCGTGAAAAAATTACTTTATTTAAAATAATTATACACATGTAAAGAATTTTAAAATTATTTTTCCAATATTTCAAATTCTGTATTATAAATTATTCTACAATATATAATTTTTTTTAAATTAATTTTTATGAGTCGAATATTGCAGCTAGAGACATTAAACCCCGCTAAATGATTTGCCAGAGATATTACACCTCCACTGAGTATTAATCAAGCATCTATGTTCCTAAAAAGATTATAGCTGCCTGATTTTTAAAAAAACCAAATTACTTACTCATAAAATGATATTCCAATACAGTGATCTGCTTAGAAAGAACTTAGGTCCTTTAAAGGACCCTTCACAAACTTTTTCCCCTCAAAACAAGGGCCCTTCACAAAACGTTTCCACCTCCAAACTGAGCTTTTTGCAAGTTTAATTATCAAGAAGTAATTTAATCCTTCTATCACTTTTATGCATAATGGAAATATATGCATATATCTCCTTAAAAGTATAAACAAGAAACTGAACATAACGATTCTTTGAAATTCAGAAAATTATGACTAGATTTTTCACAAAAATAAAAAGATCAAAAAATAAAATAGTTGTCTCTAGGATGTATTTGAAAAGTGAAGTGTCACGCCGTTTTTAAAACGGGGAGATTTTTATCGCTAATATTTTAAAAAATAGTAAAAATTCATCTTTAGTCATACACGAAGATTTCGTGTAAAACATTATCCCCATACCACAGTATTTATATATGTGGCGATCTGGTTTACCGAATGTTCAGCATGAATGGCTGAATACAAAGTGCCAATATCAAGCTAAAATATTAAAAATAAGTATAATACAAGGCTCACTTATACCCCTCTTACGGCTATATGTATATCCATTTAAAAATTAATTAAAATGTGACTAATATACAGATAAAAAGAGCCCTGCAAAAAGGAAAAATAGAATAGCAAAACGACAGCGTAACGACTACTCCCGCATTTTTTCCGAGTGGCGGAAAAGTAAACATGCTTTCTGTGTGTTGAGTTGATAACTTCCTTCTCATTCTCCCATGACATGGAGTCAGAAATACATCTACATGAGGGCTGCTGTTACGCGAGGGCCCGGGTTCGAGTCCCTGGGTAAGACATGGATGTAATTGTGTATGTACCATTGTAGTTTTATAATATATATAATGGAAAATAAAAATTGTTGTGACTTGTTGTTGTTACTATGTATAATAAGGATCATTCGAGGCGACAGCCATTGTAGCTATAGGCCCCAAAGCATTCTCCACCTCGGATGTCAAATGACAGCTACATGATCAAAAATCAAATGTTGCAACGAAAACTTTGTTTTTGAAGAAGTAACTTTTATAAAAACTGGAATTCACGCCTGATAGAGGATAAGGGCAAATTATGCATGTAATAACCCCACCTATATTTTTCAGCTGGGACAAGGGACCTTAAAATCCTTAAAAATAATTTTTTTTATTTTTTGTAAATTTCACCTAAATATTATTCAAGGGTACATTATATAAATTATGGCATGTATTTAGCACAAAAAAAAAAAAAAAAAAAAAAAAAAATTAAAAAAAAAATTATTTTTGAGAAAAAATTGAATTTTACGCGTCGTCTTAGAAATTTTCGAAATGCCCCCTGCGTTCTCCATATCAATGAAAATCCCCAATATTTTTTATAAAAGTTTGTGTTATATATATAAATAAAATAGAGCATCGAATTTTAAATATTTGAATTTAAAGGTGAAAAAAAAAATTAAAAATTTTGAAATTTTTTCGAAAAAATTTCAAAAATTTTCAATTTTTCATTTTCTTTTAACTTTAAAATTCAAATATATAAAACTTGATGCTCTATATTATTTATATATATAAAACAGACTTTTATAAAAAATATTGGAGATTTTCATTCATATGGGATGCGCAGGGGGCATTTCGAAGATTTCTAAGACAACGCGTAAAATTCCATTTTTTTCTCAAAAATAAATTTATTTTTTATTTTTTTTTGTACTAAATGCATGCCATAATGAATATAATGTACCCCTGAATAATATTTTAGATAAAATTTACAAAAAATTTAAAAAAATGAAAATTTTTGAAATTTTTTCGAAAAAATTTCAAAATTTTTAATTTTTTTTTTTTTTTTTACCTTTAAATTCAAATATATAAAATTCGATGCTCTATTTTATTTATATATATAAATCAAACTTTTATAAAAAATATTGGGGATTTTCATTGATATGGGACGCGCAGGGGGCATTTCGAAGATTTCCAAGACAATGCGTAAAATTCCATTTTTTTCTCAAAAATAAAATTCTTTTTACATTTTTTTTTGTGATAAATGCATGCCATAATGCATATAATGTACCTTTAAATAATATTTAGGATGAAATTTACAAAAAATAAAGAAAAAATTGAAAAACTTTGAAATTTTGAAATTTTTTCGAAAAAATTTCAAAATTTTTCAATTTTTTTTTTTTTTTTTTACCTTTAAATTGAAATATAGAAAATTCGATGCTCTATTTTGTTTATATATATAAACCAAACTTTTATAAAAAGTATTGGGGATTTTCATTGATATGGAAGACGCAGGGGGCATTTCGAAGATTTCTAAGACAACGCGTAAAATTCCATTTTTTTTCTCAAAAATAATTTTTTTTTTTAATTTTTTTGTGATAAATGCATGGCATAATGCATATAATGTACCTTTGAATAATATTTAAGGTAAAATTTACAAAAAATAAAAAAAATTATTTTAAGCTCCCTTGTCCCCTTAATCGTGGACGCTACCAAAATGAGGAAAGGGGGGGGAGGGACCCTGCCCCTCCCTAGATTTTAAAATTTAAGTAACTAGATATTTCTTTTTGTTATGTTTTCAAAAACAATATAAAATGTATTATTTTCGAGTAACTAAATTAAAAGAGCCTCTTTTCTTTAATGTTAGTATGTGCAAGTTCCTCTTTTTTTAAAGAGGTGCTGTTTGTGTTGTTTTATGATGGCCAATTGTCTACACTTAGGATATTGGGCCGAAGGGGGGGGGTGCCTGGGGTCTTTCAAAGGGAAGCTAATCCGTATTTAAGCAAAAAAATCCAAGGTTCGAAGAAAACCACGAAAAAACTCTGAACGACTAGGCCGACGGGCGCGATTGGGTTCGAACCCAGCATCTCCCGTCTACCAGCTTTGAGAGCAGAACCTCTCGGCCACTGGTGGAGTGGTTTTGAAGAGGAACTAAGAATTTTGAGCTAGGACGACAGGAGTGGCATGGTGGAAGAGGGGGGGGGGGGGGGGAGCGGAGTGCATTGTATCCCTTCCTGCATTTTGAAATTTAATTAACTAATTTTTTTTTTTTTTTTTTGTCAGATTTAGAAGAGCGCAGTAAAATATATTCTTTTCGAAAAACTTAAAATGGAAAACTAAATAAGACATTTTTAGAAAAGGGAGAAGGGAAATTGAGGGCCCTCGTTAGATTTTGAAATTTAACTAAAATATTTTTTGTGCGTGTTTGAATACGATTTTAAATATTAATGAAAGGGACTTTGAAACAATTTGGAGATTTTTTTTTTTAGGGTGCAATTTTTGTACGTGTTAGACTTCGAAGTGTTATTTTTACTGGTGGTAATTTAAGAGAAATTTATGACAAATTTTAGGATAAAAAGGGGACTTTGAAATACTTTCGTGATTATTTTTTTTCGTTTTAGGGGGAATATTTTGAGATTGAAATTTTTGAGCTTGTTAGAGTTGGAGGTGACATTGTTACTGGTTATAATATTAGAAAAAATTGTGACAAATTTAAGGTCAAAAAGGGCTTCGAAAAAATTTCGTGATTTGTTTTTCTTTTTAGGGGGAATTTTCGGGGATTGAAATTTTTGAGCGTGTTAGAGGTGAAATTGTTGGTCGTAATAACTTCATAAATGGGGTAATTAAAAATTTTAACTAGTAGACTCTTCAAAATAATTTCGAGATTTTTCTTTCTTTTTGTAGGGAATTAAAAAATAGTATTTTAAATGGTAATTAGAAATCTCAACGAGGGGACTTTAAGATAATTTTCAGATTTTTATTTCTAGAATGGGATTTTTATATCGCTATTTAAAATGGTAATTTTAAATATTAATTAAAAATTTTAACGAGGGGGAGTTAAGAATTTTTGACTGAACCGGTGGAAGACGTTAGATTTCCGGGAATTATCTAATATATTAATTTCGAAATAAATTTAAAATATTAATGAGGAAATGCGGGCATATCAAAATCTTAGATACCATAATGTGCAATAATAAAACCTTTAAGTAAAACTTTCATGTTACCTGGTAAAGAAACAATTTTCATTTTCCTTCAACATACCTCATGTGATATCACGAAAATCTCCTAAGTCATTGAAGGTAATTTGGAGATGATAACTTACAGAAATAAACCTGCATGAAATCTTTTAAATAGAGGTATACTTCTCTTAAGATAACCTTTAGTTTTCATTTGCCTTAAAGATACCCGTTGAAACCTTCAAAATAGCAGCAAAATCTCAAAATTTTTAAAGGTTTTTCTCTGATTTTTTTACCTGGGAGGTGCCGGCAAAATTTAGAAAAGTGCCCCCCTCCCACCCGGGGGGGAGGCAAAGTGGAAAGAGGGGCATTAGAGACGCATAGCATGAATGACTGGTCACAGACCTTTCCGACGATATGTCACATGAGGGGTGTCAGCAAAATTTAGAAAAGTGCCCCCCCCCGAGGGGGGGGGGCAAAGTGGGTGGAGGGTCATTAGAGGTGCATAACATGAATAAGTGGTCATAGGCCTTTTGAACGATATGTCACATCAGGGATGTCAGTAAAATTTAGAAAAGTGCCCCCCCGGGGGGCAAAGTGGGGGGGAGGAGCATTAGAGGTGCATAACATGAATAAGGGGTCACAGACCTTTTGAACGATATGTCACATGACGGGTGTCGGCAAAATTTAGAAAAGTGCCCCCGAGGGGGGGGCAAAGTGGGGGGAGGGGCATTAGAGGTGCATAATATGAATAAGTGGTCATAGGCCTTTCCAACAATATGTGACATGAGGGGTGTCAGCAAAATTTTGAAAAGTGCCCCCCCCCCCCCCCCCCCCGGTGGGGCAAAGTGGGGGGGAGGGGCATAACATGAATAAGTGGTCACAGACCTTTTGAACGATATGTCACATGAGAGGTGCCGGCAAAATTTAGAAAAGTGCCCCTCCCAGGGGGGAGCAAAGTGGCAGCATGGATATCGGATGTGTATAACATGAATAAGTGGTCACAGGCCGTTCCAACTGTATGTTACACGATAGGGACAGGTGTTGGTAAAAGTTAGAAAAGTGCCGCACTTTGGGCTTTAGTATTGTGCCCCCCCCCCCCCCCCTTGAAATTTTTATATATTACAAATAATATTTATCGGAAACCTCCGATGAAAATGCTGCAATTTCAAAAAAAGTCCGAAAAGTAAGAGATAATGAAATCCCCCAAAGCAGATTATGCTTATAAATGCGACGTACATCGCAGAACAACGGATTTCACTGCAGAACATTTCAAATTTTCATTTTCAAGAAAATTCACCATTCAATGTAGGAAAAATCGCAAAATTTGTCACTCATTGGTTAGGAAAAAAATCACCAAATTCTTTAATCGTTCATTTAAAAAGTAAAGATGAAAATAAGCAATCGCCAGTCGCCACTCAACGAGTAAATGTGAAAAACTGACGATTAAAAATATGGAAAGTACCAGCCAAACACAAGATTTTCCAAAAGGAATTTCGTAAAAGAATTGGGAAAGAAAAAAATGTGAATTTTGTCAAAAGATCGCGAAAAAACACACATTTCGTCAGAGGATTACGAAAAAAAAATGTAAATTTCATGAAAGAATCACCAAAAAAGCGAATTGTATCAAAGAATCGCAAAAAAGCGAGAATATTGTCAAAAAATCACAATAAAAACAGCACATTTCGTCAAAGGATCGTGGAAAAACCCGAATTTCATCAAAGGATCGCAAAGAATCCGAAATTTCGTCAAAGGATTCTGGAATAAATGCAAATATGGTCAGTGGATTGCGGAAAAAAACACAAATATCGTTAATACATCGCAGAAAAAAAAAAAAAAAAAACAATTTCGTCAAAGAATCGCAAAAAACCCACACATTTCATCAAACGATCTCTGAAAATCCAAAATTTCGTCAAAGAATCGCGAAAATACGCAAATATCATCAATAGAGCAAAGAAAAAACACAAATATCGTCAATGGATCATGGCAAAAACACAAAATTCGTCAATAGATTGTCAAAAAACACAAATTTAGTTAAAGGATCGCGGAGGGGGGGGGGGGAAGAATGAGAATTTCGAAAAAAAAAACCCGAGAATTTTGCCAAAGAATTGCGAAAACGAATGTGAATTTTGTCAAAAGATCGTGAAAAAAAATGCACATTTTGTCAAAGGAACGCCAAAGAAACGAAAACATTGCCAATAGATCCGGAAAAAACGTGAATTTCGTTAAAGTATCTGGAAAAAATGCATAATTAGTACCAGGAGGGATCCCCTACCAACCCTCCCTTTACATTTCAGAAAATTTGCTGCAAATTTCAGATTTTTTAAACCTACTTTTTTCAATTTTGAATCATACCTACTACTCAGTGGATAAACATACCTAAAATATACCCATAAATTAAATATTCACTGACATAAATGTACTTACTGGCTACTAAAGAAATTATTCTCACTCGCTAGTAACTGGCTACTAAATAAAGTCAACCTACCGGCCAGTGGCTACTAAGCAAAATTCCTTATTTTCATCTTTATTGTGAAATTCATCAATGGGTCACGAGAAAAACTCGTACAGTTCATCAGTCATGGAGAACAAACCATGAAATTCTTCAGCCTGTTGTGGAAAAACATACAAAATTCGACGAACAGTTGCGAGAAAAAATCCATGATTTTTGCTAATCAGTTGCAGGTAAAAAACTTCGTCAGTGCACCGCCAGAAAAAACCCACGATCTTCTCTAATCGGTCGCAAGAAAAAGTCTCAAAATTCACCTATGTGAAAAGAAAAAATCCAGAAAATTGCAAATCGGTCGTGGCTAAAAAAAAATCGCGGAATTCGTCAGTAGATCGACGGAAGAAACTGCAAAATTCGTATATCAGTAGCGGAAAAAAACTCTCTCCAATCGGCCTCAAGAGTTCTACTCAAGAGAGCCTACTGGTTCAAGAGAAATATAGCAAAATTTAAAAATCAGTCACCGGTAAAAAAAAAAAAGCGAAATTCGTCAGTAGATCAGAGAAAAAATGGAGCGCAAAAAAGAGAGAAAAAATTTGCTGTCAGAAGTGGAGGGTATACAGAGGTAAATGTCGTATACCTTCTGGTTCTTTTTCAGTAACACTGCTTAACTTCCGTTTCTCAAAAAAGCTATTGTATATACACTCTAAGGTATACCAGAGTTTCCCGTAGACAGTGTCAGGAGGGTGCTGCACCCTGCCTGCCCTTAGGTTTACAAAACAGCAGCCCTCTTACCCCTGATGGAAAACATTAGCACCCTTGTTGCCCCCAGCTGAAAAAAGTGCCTTTACTCCTTTCTTTATTAAAAAATTTACTTGCATAGTAAAAATTGCCTCATTGCTGTCTTTAAAATAGCGTCCTGTCTATTAAATATTAAAAGTAATTTTAAAAATCAAAAGGATGCCTTTAAAAATAAAAAAAAGTGTCCTTAAAAATCCAAAACATGCCTTTCGGAATCCAAAAGTGCCCTTTTCCTACAAGAAGCACCCTGCCCTTTTTTAAACATGGGAGAAACTCTGAATATACCCTCTGTTTTTTTTTTTTTTTACGTTTACATCGCTGCATACGAGTGCCCTTTTTTCTAGAAGTTTACTGTAAAAAAAACGGGTCAGTGCCCATCAGGCACAGATTTTTTTAATAAAGGACACACTTGTACCTTGTAAATAAACGGGGAAAAAAAAAAAAAAAACAATATTTGGAACTGGCTTGTTTAATGTTCCCATTTCTCAACAGAATTTTTTGATATTTTCCCACGACTGATTGAAATTTGTCAATTGTCCTCTCAAGCAACAGACGAATGTCACAATTTCTTTCTCCCGTAATCAAATGAAGAATTTTGCTAATTTTTAAACATTAAGTTTCATCATTAGGTCAGGGGGAAGCATCATAAACTTGTCAACTGGTCATATGAAAAAGAAAAAACCCCCAAGAAATTTATCAGTCAGTAAAGGGTTAAAAAAAATCACACAGTTCTTTGATTGTCATGGGGGGAAAAAATTATTTAATTCATCCATTGATCACATGAAAAAAAAATGTTTTGTTAGTAAGTTGTGGGGGGAAAATATGGAAATTTATCAACTTTTTATCAGAAAAAACGAGATCTGTTGATCAGCTTAGGTAAGGGAGGGGGGGGGGGGGATCGGCAAAATTCATAAACCGATTGTTATGTCAGTCGACTGTTATGTATATATATATATTCAGTTCCGCTAGTTGCTCGCAAGAAAAAATGCAATATTTGCCAATCAGTACAAGTAAAATACCCCAAAATTCGTCAATTGGTTACAAGAAAAAATTGCAAAATTCTTCATTCAGTCATCAGGGGAAAAAAAAAAAAAAAATCTGAGAAATTCACCAGTAATCATTGGGCCCGGTAGCAGAAAGTTCCTGACGGGTGACGTGCGCCGCAGATTTTCTTTTCCCTTTTGCAGATTTTTTTTTCCATTGGATCTTTTTCCAACTTTATATTATGTTTAGTTCTTTATTATTTATTACTAAAACTTAAGTTTATTATTAATAAAAATGAGTAAAATGCTTAAAAACATTAAAAGTAAATGATTAATTAATTAAAGGTTCATTTGTAACATTTTACCTGCAGATTATTTTCAGTCCCTGAAAGATTTGTCGCAGACACTTGGAGAATTTTCTGCTATTGGGTCATTGGGGGAAAAAAAAAAAGAGAAATTCTTCAGTGTGTTGCTTTAAAATATTGTGAAATTTGTCAATCTGCTATGGAAAAAATAATGAAATGTAGCGGACAATCAATCGTGAGAAAAAAATCATGAGATTCTTCATTCGGTTGCAGAAAAAAATGGAATGCAGAAAATTAGCGAAAAATCGCTAAATTAATCACATTAAGTGACAATTGAATATTATCGTTGAATAATAATTATTGAACATCAATGTAAACAAAAAAGAATGCATAATTATATAAATTCACCAGTCAGTTACGATGAAAAAATCACATTGTTCTTCAGTTGTAGCAGGGAAAAAATTGCTTAATTCACCCGGCGATCACATGAAAAAAAAAAAAATAAGAAAAAGAAAAACCTCACAAGTTTAACAATTGGGTGCAAGAAAAAATGCAACATTTAAATGCAAATTGGTAGAAATAAAATATTGCATCATCAGTTGGTTGCGGGAAAAAATTGCAAAAATTCTCCTGCACTCATCTGAAAAAAATATTGCTTTAAATTTGTCTTTAACTGTTTTTTCATGAAAAAATTACTTTATTTAAAATAATTATACACATGTAAAATTATTTTTGGTACTTTTTGGTTAGCCGGGCACCAGTGTTATATATACATATATATTGTAATATATAACACTAGCGTCCGGCTAATCGAAAAGTACCTTATTTTTTCCATATTTCATATTCTACATAATAAATTAATCTACAATATATAAAAATTCTTTTAATTATTTGGTACTTTTCGGTTAGCTGGGCGCCAGTGTTATATATACATATATATGTGTATAAATATGTACACATATATGCATTTATATGTGCAATATATGTATGTATATATAACACTGGCAAACAGCTAACCGATAAGTACCAATTATTTTTATGAGTCGAATATTGCAGCCAAAGATATTGAGCCCTGCTAAATGATTTGCAAGAGACATTACACCTTCACTGTGCATTATTAATCAAGCAGTTATGTTCCTAAAAAGATTATAGCTGCTCAATTTATAAAGGAAACTAAATCAGGTACTTACTAGTAAAATTTGTATTCCAATACATGGATCTATTAACTTGGGTCCTTTAAAGGACCCTTCACAAAATTTTATGACCTCAAAACAAGGAACCTTCATCAAACTTTTCACCTGCAAACAAGATCCTTCACACCTCCTTTCCCACCTCCAAACTGAACTTTTTACAAGTTTAATTATTTAGGAGCAAAATCAGTCTTTCACTTTTAAACATAATGGAAATATATGAATATATTTTTCGCTATTATTTAAAAAAATAGTGAAATTTATCTTTAGTTGTACACGAAAATTTCTTATAAAAAGTTTTTCCCATACCACAGCATTTCTAAATTAATGTGGCGATATTTTTTACCGAACATGATTCTTGTCGAATGCGTAGTGAATACAAAGTGCCGAATATCAATATTAATATTAAAAAGAAGTGTAATACAGCCCTCTTACGCTATATATATATATATCAACTTAAAAATTAGTTAAAATTCGACTACTATACTGTTGAAAAACTCCCTGCAAAAAGAAAAAAATACAATAACAACATGACAACGTGACGATTAGTCCCGCTAATTTTCCGAATGGCGGTTAAAACGTAAACACACGGTTTCAGAGTTGAGTTGAGTACTTCCTTCTCATTCTGCCGTGACATGGAGTCAGAAATAGAGCTGCGTAATCAAAAATCAAATGTTCCACCGAAAATTTGAAATAAATAAATTAATACGAATTATACATTTTTCATTTGTTTTTGAAGAAGTAATTTTTATAAAAACTGGAAGTCACGCCTGATAGAGAATAAGGGCAAATTATGCATGCAATAACCCCACCTATATTTTTCAGCTTTAATCGTGGACGCCACCAAAATGAGGAGAGGGGGAGGGAGGGTCCCTTCCCCTCCATTGATTTTGAAATTTAAGTGACTACAGTGAAACCTCCCTGTGTGACCACCTCTCAGAACGACTATTTTTTTCATGGAACGAAATTTATTCCTATAGGCTCAATACTAATTTTACCTCCATTCAGAGACCATCCCAGTTGAACTCCCTCCATGAGCGACCAATTTGTTTGAAGAAAATGAAACAAATTCCGTTTTCTCCTGGTCGCTTGAAGAGGGTTTTATTAGAAAAATAATTCCGGAGAGCGCATTATTCATCAAACTTCTAAACTAAATTTAGATTTTTTTTATTATTATTATTCCGGTAACTTTTAAGTGTTTAAACCCCTTTATGCCTTTTTTAGGCAATGAATTTAATTCTGATGACAAATTAAGAATGACGGTCAATAAACTCCCTTGCCCTATTCTGTCAGGAAACTCTCAAAGAAATAGATAATAATAGATACAAATTAATGAAATCTTCATTATTTATTGCTCCCCCCCCCCAAACAAAAAAGCATTTATTTACTGAACTTCGAAAGGACTTGGTTGGATAAGTTATAAAAGATAAAACCGTATTCATTTTTTTAACTTTGTAGTAATTAACTCATGTTTTGATACTTAAATTTTTATATTTTTTCTTAATGTGAAAGATAAATGTTAGTAACATTGTTATCTTTTTTCAACAATTAAAATCTAGATTTAAACATAATCTCCATTAAGAGACCACCTCTCAGAGCGACCAATTTTTATTGGAACGGAACGTGGTCGCTTTAGGGAGGTTTTACTGGACATATTTTTTTATGTTTTCAAAAACAATATAAAATTTATTATTAACGAGTAACTAAATTAAAAGAGCCTCTTTTATTTTAGCAAATATATGTAGATAGTGTAATATAGTAGATGTAATATAGATTGTATGTGCAAAATTCTTAGTTCCTCTTTTTTAAAGAGCTGTTGTTGGTGTGTTTTATGACGGTCAATTACCTACACTTGGGATATGGGCCCAAAGGGGAGGGGAGGGGGTGCTCTGGCGTCTTTCTAAGAGAAAGCAAGGAAATCCAAGGTTCGAAGAAAACCACGGAAAACTCCGAACGATTAGGCCGACGGGCGTGATTGGAATCGAAACCAGCACCTCTCGTCAACTAGCTTTAAGAGCAGAACCTCTCGGCCACTGGTGGGGCGGTTTTAAAGAGGAACTATGACTGTCGCGCTTGGATGAAAGAGCGGCATGGTGGGAGGGGTGAGTGCCATTGTCCCTTCTGTATTTTCAAATTTAATTAACTAAAATTTCTTTTTTTTGACAGATTTAGAAAAACACAGTAAAATTTATTCTTTTAGGAAAACTTAAAATGAAAAACTAAATAACACATTTACAGAAAGGGGGTGGGGGAAATTGGGGCCCCATTGTCCATCGTTAGATACTAAAATTTAACTAAAATATATTTTTGTTCGTGTTTGAATACATTTTAAATATTAATGAAAGGGGTTTTGAAATAATTTGGAGATTTTTTTTAGGGGACAATTTTTGTTGATTGAAATTTTTGTATGCGTTAGAGTTTGAGGGAATATTTTTACTAGTGGGAATTTAAGAGAAATTTGTGAAAAATTTTAGGATAAAAAGGAGACTTTGAAATAATTTCGTGATTATTCTTTTATTTATAGAGGGGGATATTCTGAGATTGAAATTTTTGAGCGTGTTAGAGTTCAGGTGATATTGTTCCTGGTTATAATTTTAGAAAAAATTGTGACAAATTTAAGGTCAAAAAGAGCTACGAAATAACTTTGTGATTTGTTTTTCTTTTTAGGGGGAATTTTCTGAGATTAAAATTTTTGAGCGTGTTAGAGGTAATGTTACTTGTAATAATTTCAGAAGTTAAAAATTTTTTATTGTACGGATGGAAGACTTGTCATTGACTTAATGATTGGACTTAATGATTTCCGTGTATTATCTAAAATATTAATTTAGAAATTTATTAAAATTATTAATGAGGAAACACAGGCATATCAAAATCTTAGATACCATAATGTGCAATAATAAAACTTTCAAGTAAAACCTTCATATTACCTGCATGAGAAACAGTTTTCATTTTCCCTGAAAATATCTCAAACGATTTCACGAAAATTTTCTAAGTCATTGAAGATAATTTGGAGGTGATAACTTACAGAAATAAACCTGTATGAAATCTTTTAAAAAGCGGTATACTTCTCTTAAGTGAACCTTTAGTTTTCATTTTCCTTAAAGATACCCGCTGAAACCTTCAAAATGGCTGCAACATCTCAAAAATTTTAAAGGTTTGTGTCTGATTTTTTTACCTGGGATGCCAGTTTCAACAACATCAAAATATCGCAGAACTTTTTAAAAAGGTAATCTGCAAAAATCGGGTTCACCTGACTATAGGTCTTGTCCGCATAATTTAATAACTAAGCATGGTAAAACAATATTTCAGTATACTAAAACCGTCTCTGAAAAATTATCTAACTAAGAGTGCAAGTAATAACAAATCCGTGTAGAACAACTTTTTATAAAGGCTAATATTTCATAATTTGTTTAATTTGTTTATGGATTTACCCTTAATTGTATAACTGTCCAACGTAATATAATATGCAATGTATTAAAACCGTCACTGAAAAATTATCTGACATTGTATTTCCTATAAAAATCCGTTCAGTAGATCTTAGTTAAAAGACTATTTTTTCATAATAGGTATAAAATATTTGTAGGATTTCCCCATAACACATACTGAACATACTGCATAACTACAACCTGAAACTGGATACTCAGATTTCACAAAATTTACTTCGTCTTTGACGAAACCGTTTCCTGGGAAATGCTCCGATCTAACATTTCGTCAAATTGAGGAAATTACTTTCTTCACTTGTTGGAGGATACAAATTTTGTCAAAAGTGTTTGTTCGAAAAGTGCAAAAAAGGGTAGGTATTGTCACCTATTGAGCATTGTAGAAGCATCTGTATTTACTCACAAAGGAGTAATTATGTCATTTATCTTTTTCTTCAAGGTTGTTTGAACTCACTATCTCGGGTATAGGAATCCATCGCCTTAACTATCTTGTCATTGGCTCCTTTCATGGATGTGATTTTAGATGAACGTAGTGGATTTTGCTGTGTATTTATATTTTTACTAGTGTATTATATTATTATACGTCCGTCCTTGGACGGTGGGTAAAATCGTGGTTTTCAATAAAAATTTGAAATATTTGATAAAAATTATACTATTATTCTATAATCAAGCTATTTGGTTGTAAGATCACAGAAAGTCAATAAATTGAAATATAGTTTTCGAACATTTTACAGGTAAAAGTATACCCTCCCTATTCAAAAAATTTTAAATTATGTAATGTTGAGAAGTAACTTTTTTTTTTGAAAAAAAAAATAAAATGGATTAATGATTTGTAAAATCAATTTTCCAAAATAAATGAAACGTACAAATCTAAAACAATTTAAAGACTATGTTTATTACACTCTTTCACCGTCCAAGGATTTTCCTGTATTTTTTATAAGAATGTTTGTAAATTCCAAGATATATATATATTTATTAATCTTAGTTTGATGCTATAATATCTTTAATATCACTTCTTTATATATATTGTTCAAAATAAAATTCTGTTTAAAACATTTTTGTCTACAGCCATTTTAACATGATTCCTAGAAACGGAAAAATCCGGGCCACTCTGTTAAAGGATTAATAGTCAGAATATGGAGTACTTTTATGTTATGATGTGATAAATCGCCAAATATTGTTCCCATTGTCATAACTCATATTGCATTAATTTCACTTTAAATATAAACATTTAACCCATTTCTTTTAAAAAGCATAACTTTTATTTAAAATACAAACATTCAAAGTACATATACTGCATACAATTAAAATACACGTCTTTCCTTCATTTCCTTTAAAATACATAAAAAAAAATACATTTTATTTCAACTTCAAAGCATTTTGTCTAAATCACAAATGCGAAAAAATAACTACTATTGGCGAAAAAAAAAAAAAAAAAAAAAAAAAAAAACGTTATTGGTGAGATTTGCCCCCGAATAACATGAAAGTTCCGATTATAGAGTTGAGTTTCCTAAGACTGCTTTTAAATCAAAAACTATTTCCATTGGTTCACAGACGAATGACGTCAAAGGCATATTAACTCCGGGAGTTAAAATATTCAATGCACGATTTTTTTTAAATTTCTATCAATGAATTTTCAAAAATAAATGACTCACTACACATTGTTTATAATTGTAAAATTAATCACAATTTCTGAAATGGTCGTTTGTTTATATCGATAATCTGTTTCTGGTCGCTGAATAATATTAATTTAGAACTTAAAACATTATAGTTGTATAGTATTTGAATGTTTTAGAGAAAATGAAGAAGAAGAGATGTGATACATCGTAGATTATTTCCATAAGTCGAACAATTGCCTTATTTACGGCTTCGGAATGATGGCCGTGATATGTTTTATTTTTTTTTCGAGGATGAGCCCGACCCGGTATCGTCACCTTAGCGTATTACATAAATAGATAATGTATAATGTAATTTTATTGGTACTATTATAAGTCCTGCAAGTTTTAATTAATAAGATTAATTTATTATGTTTTTTCTATGGTTAATGAACAAATAGATCATGGCTTCATTAATATAATTTATTACAGAAATTTTCTTTGCTAAATGAATGCTTAGAATATGGTATCGTTAATTTTTTGCTGAGAAATAGCAATTTCTGAAGTGCATATTTGCCGGAGATTTTATAAATTTGAGATGGTGGTTAAGATTTTAACACTTTACTGTTTACAGAGGAGAGAGGGATCAATTATGCATACTTTAAATTTGATTGTTATATAAATTTATTTCTTAAAATGCAAAAAGATTTCCTGGAATTTTGAAAGTTAATGAACTAAATTTTCTTTTTGAACGATTTTGTAAAACACAGAAAGTTCGTTCTTTTTTAGTTAAACCATAAGGAACAACAACAAAATAAATAAATAAATAAACATTCGTGAAAACTCTAACGGCTAAAACATAACTAATGCAGAAACAATAACTACCTACATTTCGGTATTCCCTGAAAACTGCTAAAACTTTCTTTTTTTTAAATAAATTTTTATAAAAAAAACATAAACCAACATATATCTGCTTACTAAAATCGCGGGATAGAAGGTACAGTAGTTCGCGCTTCGGCAACCAGCCATCGCAACACTTTCCTTAAGATGCATTTAGTCTGGTTGCGAGTAAGAAAACAATTTCTTTAAATATTTGAGAGTTACCGGTTCGTTAAAAATCACGTGGTTTTGAGACGAAATGATTTTCAAAAATAACATAATAAAGCTGAAGGATTTCTGAATCGTCAAAAGTGAGAGTTTTATTTATCAGAATGTAACAAACGTATAATGATAGATTATATACTAAAACGTTCCCTATAAAATTGTCTAATTAACAAGATCAAATAGTGCTGAATTGTCAACAGTGAGAGTTATATTTCTCAGAATGTAAAAAACGTATAATGATAGATTATATACTAAAACTATTCCTGTAAAATTGTCTAATTAACAGTCCAATTTCACATCGAATTCCATTAAGCAAAACTCCTGTTAAAAGCAGCCGGAACGAAATCTCCATTTGCATTTTATTTAATGAATTATATGTCGTTTAACCTTCTCACCGCCGCGAACTGTTATATCCATTCAGTAAGTTGTATGTTTCACTGCAATAGAAGCATTTTTTAAATTAATTTAATTCTACAGATATAAACCAGTTTTTAAAATATAAATTATTAATAATACTCTCAAGGCTTATATACCAATACGTAATAAAAATATTTATATCATGTTAGAAAAAAACATTTCTTTTTAGCATTTAAAACAAATTACAGAGTAAACCACGTTACGATTTAGCACTTTTGCTCGATGATCAGGGGTTAATTAAAACCAAGCTAATAACATTAAAATGATATTTTGTCAAAACATGCTACAGATTAAATTTAGTCAAGATGAGATTGGAAAAAATTATTTAGGATTTATAAAAATCTAGATTCAATCTAATATCTGATTTTTAAAATATGAATAAAAGTTTAACTTTTATTTTGAATATGTTTTAGATTTCTGTTTATAATTTATTAAATATTATCAAGAATTATTGAACTGAAATTTCTTAAAAGCGAATCATACATTTTAGTGAAAATGTTTAAGCAAATACATATTTTATAACACAGATGAATTACTTTTGTCCTGTCCCTATTCAAAATGCACTCTAAGTATAATAACTTCTTAAACACTAATTCTTACAATTTAAGTAATTGTATTTCTTATATAAAGAGAAATTACTTGAAAAAAAAAATCTGCGAAGTATTTTTTTAAAAATAATTACATACAATTTTTGAAATAAATACCGTTCCTGTAAATATCTAGTTACTTACTTTTTTAATGAAATTTGGAGGGCATTTCAAATATCAAAGTGTGTTATCAGAGATTTCTTTTGTATTAATTTTAAACCAAGTATTTTATTTTCTAAACTGTATGTGTTATCTAAGTTACATTATATAAATAAAGGCTAAAGAAATTTGTAAGACAAAGTTTTTGTGAACTTTTTCCTCATTGTTTTAACTGAAGTATCATTTAAAGTATTTCTGAAAAATGGCTGAATATACATATTGATAGTTTTATCACATTCCAAAAAGTCAATACTTGTTTGATTAAATGCAATTATTATTCTTGACCACATATTTTTATCCCGTTAAGACTTAGTAACAAGAAAAGGTGGTTGTTTTTCAATATATATAAAATATATTTTTTTTTCATTATTGCTTTGAGAAATCAAAATTAGAAAGAGTATTACCATTTGAGTTCTAGGTCCAGTACGGTTATTTCTTTCCCAAAGTTCTTCGTAATCAGTACAGTTTGATTCAAAAGGTGCTTTCAATAAAATCTCTTCTTTCTATAATTTAAATAATAAATCATCATTCTATTTTTAAAAAGATAAATTATAATTTATGATATAAAGCATTTTGGAACAAAATGAAAAAGAAATATTTTGCCTTATTTTTTTGTATTCAAAAATAAATAAATAATGCTTTCCCCACCCCCCACCCCCGCATCTGCTTTAATTACATTTATTGTTACATTTTAAATTTCTTAGCTCATAATAATAAAAAATCAATATGAAAATGCGAAAATTAGTAGGCTTATGATAAAATGTATGAAAAACAAGCTGAAACAGATAGTTTAAAATTGAACAAATATTTTAAGAGACATTTAAAATTAAATTCTGCAAAAATAGTTTAGATCAAAACGTTTTACAGTATCATAATCTATACACAACAAGTTAATCAATTTTTATATATTTGATTAAACAGTTGTGTACGATATAAAAATATATTTTTTAAATATTTGTCTACGTTTTCATTTAATTTTTGTATTCAGAATTTGATTATCTCAATGGATTTTAGTTATTGTTTCAAATATCCAGTTTTTGCTTATTATTTATAGATTAAAAAAAAAACACAAGTTATAACAATCATAAACAGTTTAATTGAATGATTGACACAAGATTGAAAATATTGAAATAACTAAGCTATTGTGTGTGAAAATTATTAAATAGTTAAAATTACGTCACATTTTACAATAAAATATTTAAAATGTCTTGTTTTAAACCTCTTTCTTATAGTGTTTCCAAACACTATATTTTAAATTTTAATACATAATTACACGTGAATATTGAAAAATAAAGAAAACTTTAATTAAAATATTTATTGCCCAGTATGTGGCACTATTGGTCTCCGCGTCATTCTCTAGAAAAGGAAATCTACCAGAAAAGAGAAAATAGAGTTCCATAAGTTTATTTTCAATACTGGCCGAATGTTTATTAGTACTTGAATTTAAAAACAAGTAAATTATCTGTACTTAATATATTGTCTTATAACTTTCCCTTGACCAATCAATAAAAAAAGCAAATAATTATCTTTGTTTATATATATCGATTATTAATAGATTGAAGATGTCGAAGACATTTTGCTTTATTTTTTCAAGTTTGTTGGGTAAGTGTTTTTTAGCAGAGCAATGCCCCCCCTTTAATCTTTGGCAAAAAAAAACTTTAAACTTTATCTGGCTAAAACCATAAAAAATTTCTCAGATAAAGAGTGGTATTTTGCTTTGACTTAGCAACAGCACAATGATTTAAGAGGTTGAAGGCGCGAAAACATAATCCAATCGAAATCTTTAGTTAGAATTGACTCTCTTATCAAATATTTTGTCTACTTGAAGACCTCTTAACTGCTTTCTTGATTTTCCCGAGTTACTCGATCTCGTATATATTACAATTAGTTATTATGCCGAGAATATTCGGGCGTGGCATAATTTGCCACTACGATTTGTTTTATCACGTTTTTACTCGGCCAGAAACTTAAAAAGAAGGAAAATATTCTTACACAATATAGTAAATTATATGTAATTAAATTATATATAATATTTGGTTGGAAGTTTTCCAAGTTTTGTGATATGCAACGCAAATGATGAAATACAATGATGTGATTGCAAAAAATGTGATGATTTTTGCATTTTTTTTTTAAATCAGTAGGGGAAGCAGGTAAGAGCAATCTATGGAACAAAGACAAATATCCTTAATTTTGATAAGACCAACATGAGTGATGACCCTGGATCAAAAAAGATGATATTTTGTTGGGGTTTGACATCGTATACGTACGGATGCTCTCCAAGGACATGTTATGGAAGTTACAAGGTGAGAAGAGATATATAAAGCTTTCGGAGTAACCTTTCAAAAATTTTCAACTTTTATGTTGCAAGTCATTTTTAGTTTATTTTATCAGTCAGTGTTTTTAATTATACTCAATAAGTATTTTCTCGAAAAAAAATTGTTTCGTTAAATATTTTTTTAACGAGATGTGCTCTCATTTTCACCACGATTTATGCTTACTTTGCCCAGAAAAGTGCTTCTATCTTGTTTAGTAGGGAAAATCAAGTGTGGTCAAAGCTTAGTTAGAGGGTTACGTTCCCCAGTACATTTATTTTTGCAAAACATACACAAACATATGAGATAAAGATCCAAACAAATTATAGATTGCATCTACATCTGGTCTCCCATATGTAGATGGTTTTATTTTTACAAAAAAGTAGGCAATGTATGCTACATTATAAAATTAAATTGAAATCTGTTCAAGGCACACAAAACATTTAAAGATGAAAATTACGTCACATTTAAAACGATATACTTAAAAGGACATATTTAAGAAAATTGTACTTATATTACGGAAGAACCTTTCACACAAACAGCTGAATGTTGCTAACAGTGTGGCTACAAAGATGGATGCAACCTTGGGAACCGAGAAATCTCCATGTCAGATGAAAATAAACTGAAGCCCAATTACAGAAGATTGTCACTGCCTGTGATAATGTCAAATTTTTTACATAATTGCAAATATTTTAAGAAAAGAGTAACTTATTATGTTTTTAATGCCTGTGGTGTCTGTACGGGGGTTGAGAAGAATAGCTTCTAGGGAGCAGACCCCCTTAGTTGTCAACTAATTCATAATTTTAATATACCTTTAATTGCTAAATACTTATATGCTATATACTATATATATGTATATTTAATTATTAGCCTATTTATTATTTAATAATTAGTAAAGAATATTCTAAAAGAAAATTTCCTTTTTTTTTTTTTCAAATATAATTAAATTCTTTCACTTTTCAATAAGCTACGCATAATTATTTTCCTTTTGGCGTTGCGCCAATACAGGCCTCCCTCTTAAAATTCCCTTTCAAAATTCTTCCCTATTAACTGTCCTTTCGAATTTCTTCCCCGGAATGTTCCACAAATTTCATTTCGCACCAAAGTAAAACCAAATCGCAACGATTTTCTCAATACGCGTTTTCCGTTTTTGTCATTGGCTAGTTGCCTCGTCATAATAACTATAATTGTATTCATATGCGATCACTATAAATCTTTTCAGCCCTAGTTCAGAAGAACGCTTTTTTAGAAGAACGTTTTCAGTGTCTTGACAGCTAACATGTAACCGTGGCATTGGAAGATGAACGTACATTCTAATTCTATTATTTTCAAATTAACACTATTTTTGAGAGTGCTCTATCAGTCTGTATGATGACCCTATAAATAAAGATGCTGGGTTAGAACTGTGTGATACTTATTTATCGGAGAAAACACCACCAAGAATTCTGCTGCTGCTATTTGTTGCTATTTTTATTGCTCGGTACACAAATGTAATGATTATGCTACATTTGAGTGACAGATTAGTCTTATAAAGCAACGATATGCTCCTGTTGAATTATTTATGCTATCTGATTTAAAGATTCCCTTTTTAAGGAGCAGAAGACTGATTGATGATATCGTTCACACGCAAGAAAAGTCACGCATCTGGCAAAAACTCACTTTGCGTTTTATTCCACTAATAGGCCTGTCATAGGTGTTCTTTCTACACCAACACCATCATAAGTGTAGTTATATGGAGAATTCCTTTATTACGGTATATGTCCATTTGTGACCACAGAAAAGGGGTGCATTGTGTGGGGAGATAAAATTATCCAACCCTCCAAACCTCACCCCAACTTTCATTCTTAGGGGCTTTAAGCTTTTATGCATGTTTTTATTCCTGCAGGCAGAGCTAATTAATCAATTTCATCTTATAGTACGTTACGTAAATTTTCTTTTGCTTCTCCAGTGAAATTTACTTTTGTTGAGATGTGTCACTTTTTTTGCGGGTGAGCGGTATAAGCCAATACTTTTTCAATTGAATAATCAATATAACTTTCATTGAGTTGGAGAATTTTACGCATCCATTACAGCAACAATCTTACATATATAATTTTAATATAGATAGAACGTAAAAACAAATGTTAGGAATTCCACATTTTTAATGGAAGGAATTGTGAAAGTAGCTTTAAATAGTCCTTTGTTGGTAATTTTGTACATTGTAAAATATATATATATATATATATATATAAGAAAATGTTCGTTTTAACGACAGCAATTTCATCGTATTTATAGAAAATGTTTACTTATCAATATTTTAAATGTATTGCTGTAGGATCAATAAATATACAAGGGTGTAGCTGAAATGCTTCAACAAACTTAGGGGGATGATAGTACTCATCAAGACGAAAAAAAAATGCAATAGAACATGGGGTCGCAAATGACGTTTAAATGGAGAAAATCGCAAAACTAATAAAAATATCGAAATCTGCCATGCTGCATTTCTGCAGAACTGGCTAGTAGCACGAGGCTGGTTTTCCTTTCACTTTATGCATAACCTTTCAGAAAGAGATAACAAAAACTTGGAAGAAAACCAAACAAATCTGTAAGCAGGAATCCACGCATTCAGGACTCCCGAAATCTTCGAGCGTGTCCATCAGTCTTTCCTCCTTAGATGTACTCTGTGGAATAATGTCCGAGGACGACACTTTCAACAGTTTTTGTGAAATATTTGTGTTCTTTGGTTATCAAGAGCTGTGTTGTACCTATTCTGTGAAATAAATAATTTTCTGGAGTGTTTCTTTCTTGTCTCAGTTTGTCCATTTCCAGACACATTTTCTCAATTTTCATCCTTTAAACGTCATCCACACTCCATTGCATTTTTTTTTGTTCGTATTTATAAGTACTATTATCCCTCTAAGTTTGTTGATGCATTTCAGATACTGTACGGTGTGTAGGTACGGTTATTTGACAGCATTTTAAAATCGCATTAACTTTCTCGTTTTACAAGTTTACTTTCCTAAGACGCAACAGAAACCTGTAACATCATTTGACAATATTATTAGATTACGGATTCTAAACAAGATTTTGAGTTTATTTTTATATGAAAATAAAATATTTATGTATGAAAATTTAACCGTGTTTCTGTTACAATATATCAAATTTTTATAATCCCGAAATGAAAATTTATAATGATTAATCTAATGAAGTTTCATCAGTTAATCAAGAAACGTCAATCACTTTTGCATTATGAATAAGTAAGTGAAGCATTTATTTATCTGATCTACGTTGAGTGTTTGAGTGAGGACACCGTAATGATCAATAATGAATTATAACAATTTTTGAACATTCTTAATATAATGACTCTAACAATATCATAAATCTTCTTAAATTTTTTTATACTTCCTGTTCTAAAAATTCTTTTCAAGTGTAAATAAAATAAGTTAGTTGTTGTAAAAACACTCAGTAAGGGAGACATGCAGCTTTATAGCTGCTCCTGGTTATTATCTATCTATACTAATATTAGAAAGAAGTAAAGTATGTTTGTTTGTTTGTTTGTTTGTTTATTTGTAGCAGGTAATCTCTATAACGACAAAAGATTTTAAAAGTAATGGTATCAAAATGATTGTATTAGTCCATGTTCGAGCATAGGCTATATCTTATGTTCATGCCACGAACCCAAACGTTGTGCTGGAGCAAACAACGTTCTAAAAATGCGATTATTGTGTTATGGAAGGGGCTAGAAACATGAAATTTGGCATGGTAATTATAAAAAATAAATGATCTCTAAGAACATTTCTTAAAACATTTGAAATTTAAAAGGGATGAAAATGCGCGAAAAAAGTTCTAAACAACGTTCTAAATGCGATAAATGCGATTTTTACGAAATCTCAGGAAGTACCGAACCGATCAGTGCCACTACCCCCCAAAAGGGGTGCAGGGGCAAAAAACGTTCTAAAAATGCGATTTTTGTATTACTAATGGACCAAGAGACATAAAATTTGGCATGGTAGTAACCTATTACATATAAACGATCACTAAGAGCATTCCTTAAAAAATCGAAAATTAAAATGGCTTATAATGCGCGAAAAGCGTTCTAAAAAATGTTCTTAATGACGATTTTTGCTCAATCTCAGGAAGTATCAAACCGATTTCAAAAGTGATAGTTGGAAATTGATGGTGACACCCTTGCTCCAAAATAGTACATATTTTATGTCTGTGTCACTATTCCAAAGGGGTTGCAGATGCAAAAAACTTACTAAATGACAATTTCTGGAAAATCTCAGGAAATATCAAACCGTTTTCAAAAGTGATGGTTGAAAATTGATGGTGACAGCCCTTGCTTTAACATAGGACATATTTTATGTCGGTGTGACTAACCCCATGCGATTGCAGGAGCAAATAACGTTCTAAATCATGCCTTTTACGATACACAAGGGCCTAGATTCGTGAAATTTGGCAAAAAAATCAAAGTTTAAAAGGGGTGAAAATGAGCGAAAGGCGTTGTAAAAATCCTCCTAAATTCGGATTTCTACGCAATATGAAGAAGTATCAAACCGATTTCAAAAGTAATGTTCAAATGTACCCTTACTCAAAGATAGGCTATATTGTACGTCAGTGTTACTTCTTCAAAGGGGGTGCAGGAGCAAAAAATCGTTCTAAAAATATGATATTTGTGTTACTGAAAAGATACTGGACCTAGATACATGAAATTTGCCATGGTAATTACTTATTAGATGTAAATTATACCTAAGAACATTTCCTAAATAATTCGAAATTTAAAAGACGCGAAAATGTGCGAAAAGCGTTCTAAAAAGCGTTGGTAAATGGCGATTTCTACGCAATCTCAGGAAGTATCAGACCAATTTCAAAAGTAATTATTGTAAATTGATGGTAACAGCCATTGCTCTAACATCTGTTCTATTATATTTCGACGCCGCTACCACCTAGGGGTTGCAAGATCAAAAAACATTCTAAATTGCGATTTATGTGATACTGCCAGTGGCTAGCAACATGAAATTAGGCATGGTAATTACTTATAAGATGTATATGCTCTCTAAGAACAGTTTATTAAGAATTCAATATTAAAAGGTGTGAAAAAGCGTAAAAAGCATTCTAAATTGCGATTTCTAAGCAATTTCAGAAAATATCAATCCGATTTCAAAAGTAATGGTTGCAAATTGATGGTGAAAGTACCTGCTACAACTTTGGCTGCATTTTATGTTGTTGTCACTACCACATGTGGGTAGCAGGAGCATAAAATGTTCTAAACTGCGTTTTTGTGATATAAGGGATCTAACATTTTGATAAAGTCCTTCCGGCCAGTGCCGGGAGGAAGAGGTAGCTTTCATATTCCTTATTTAAAGGAAACCAACTTATATTATTCAAACACACTAAGCTCAATTTAGTGGAAACCGAAAGAAGGAGATTCAATACTAATTTTTATCAATACTAAATCATTATGAATGAGAATTTCGCGAAATTAGTCAGCTTTATCCAAGCTGCTTTTATTTAAAGTAACTTATATTTGGCTGCCAAATTCGGCAATTTCTTAAAGTGCCTGTCATTTTAAGACAACATGGTGGATGAGGCTAAGCAGTGAACTTGGTCGAGAACTTAGTAATTGCTGTGCACATGCTCACTCACATCGGAATCGGTTAATATATAGGAGTGCTGTTGCATGCAAAAATCAGATTTTTCAAAATGTCACCCACAATAGAAATTGAAACTGCTATATCTGAGCCATTTTTTAAGGTAAAGACAAACAAAAAATACCCCTGAATCCTTATATCAAGATCAAATACTTAAGAAAGAAACCTTTTTCAATTTCTAATTTTTTTGCACCTCACTTTAAATATATATATATTTTTTAATTTAATGGCCGCCATTTTGAAACAAGATGGCTGATGAATCTGGCCAGCTAACTTGGTCGAGGTGTTGATGTATACTATCCACATGCCTTCTTACATCGAAATAGGCGAATACGTGTGTTATCGCGTGACAAATACAAGATCGTTTCAAAATGTTAGCCATGCTAGAAATTCAAAGTGCTATAAATCAACCATTTTTTAAGATATCAACAAAAGAACAAATTTTCAGAAACAAAAACTGCTCCGGAATCTTTGTATCAAGGCCAAACACATAAAAAAAATCTTTTTCATTTTCCAATTTTTTAATACCTCATTTTGAATTTTAAATTTAATTTTTTTTAAATGGCAACCCTTTTGAAACAAGATGGCGAATGAAGCTGACCAACGAACTCGGTCGAGACATTGGTATGTACTATGTACAGACTAAGTTACATCCAAATAGGTTCATAAATACGCCTGTTATCGCGTGACAAAAATCAGGTCGTTTTAAAATGTCAGCCACAAGAGAAATTCAAAATGCTATTACTCAGCCATTTTTTTTAGATATAGACGAAAGAAAAACTGTTCCGGAATCTTTGTATTAAGGTCAAACACATACAAAAAAAATCTTTTTCATTTTCCAATTTTTTGGTATCTTTTAAATTTTTTTATTTTTTAATTTTTTTAAATGGCCGCCATTTTGAAACAAGATGGCGGATGAAGCTGGCCAACGAACTCGGTCGAGATATTTGTATGTGCTATGTACACACCAAGGTACATCCAAGTCGGTTCATAAATACGCCTGTTATTACGTGAGAAAAATCAGGACGTTTCAAAATGTCAGCCACGCTAGAAATTCAAAATGCTATAACTCAGCCATTTCTTAAGATATAGACGAAACAAAAACTGCTCCCGAATCTTTTTATCAAGGTCAAACACATAAGAAGAAAATATTTTTTCAATTTTCAATTTTTGGTACCACATTTCAAATTTAAATTTTTCTTAAAAATTTAAATGGCCGCCATTTATAAACAAGATGGCGGGTGAAGCTGGCCAACGAACCCGGTCGAGACATTGGTATATACTATGTATAAACGAAGTTACATCCAAATCGGTTCATAAATACGCCTTTTATCGCGTGACAAAATTCAGGACGTTTCAAAATGTCAGCCACGCTAGAAATTCAAAATGCTATAACTGAGCCATTTTTTAAGATATAGACGAAACAAAAACTGCTCCGAAATCTTTGTATAAAGGTCAAATACATAAGAAAAAAATGTTTTTCCATTTTCAATTTTTTGGTACCACATTTCAAATTTTAAATTTTTAAAAAAATTTTAAATGGCCGCCATTTTGAAACAAAATAGCGGATGAAGCTGGCCAACGAACTCGGTCGAGAGATTGGTATGTACTATGTACACACCGAATTATATCCAAATCGGTTCGTAAATACGCCTTTTATCGCGTGACAAATTTCACGACGTTTCAAAATGTCAGCCACGCTTGAAATTCAAAATGCTATAACTCAGCCATTTTTTAAGATATAGACGAAACAAAAACTGCTCCGGAATCTTTGTATAAAGGTCAAATACATAAGAAAAAAATATTTTTCCATTTTTAATTTTTTGGTACCACATTTCAAGTTTTAAATTTTTTTTAAAATTTTAAATGGCCGCCATTTTGAAACAAAACGGCGGATGAAGCTGGCCAACGAACTCGGTCGAGACATTGGTATGTACTATGTACACACCGAATTACATCGAAATCGGTTCATAATTACGGGAGTTACAGTGTGACATAGGTCAGATATATATATATATATATATATATCAATTTTGAACGGAGGGTGGTTTCGGGGTCTGGGGGTCATGATCGATGAAAATATACCAAAATTTTTTTAAATCGCTTTCCTCCGAACGGCTGCAATAGGTAGCTTTTTTGTAAAGAAAGCTACCTAATAGGCGAATACGTGTGTTATCGCGTGACAAATACAAGATCGTTTCAAAATGTTAGCCATGCTAGAAATTCAGTGTTATAATTGAACCATTTTTTAAGATATAAACAAAAGAACAAAATTTCAGAAACAAAAACTACTCCGGAATCTTTGCATCAAGGCCAAACACATAAAAAAAATCTTTTTCATTTTCCAATTTTTTAATGCCTCATTTTAAATTTTAAATTTAATTTTTTTTAATGGCAACCCTTTTGAAACAAGATTGCGAATGAAGCTGGCCAACGAACTCGGTCGAAATACTGGTATGTGCAGACCAAATTACACCCAAATCGGTTCATAAATGCGCCTGTTATCGCGTGACAAAAATCAGGTAGTTTTAAAATGTCAGCCACAATAGAAATTCAAAATGATATAACTCAGCCATTTTTTTAGATATAGACGAAACAAAAACTGTTCCGTAATCTTTGTATTAAGGTCAAACACATGCGAAAAGAATCTTTTTCATTTTCTAATTTTTTGGTATCTCATTTTAAATTTTATTTATTTTATTTTTTTTAAATGGCCGCCATTTTTAAACAAGATGGCGGATGAAGCTGGCCAATGAACTTTGTCGAGATATTTGTATGTACTATATACACACCAAGGTACATCCAAATCGGTGCATAAATACGCCTGTTATCACGTGACAAATATCAGGACGTTTCCAAATGTCAGCCACGCTAGAAAGTCAAAATGCTATAACTCAGCCACTTTTTAAGATATAGACGAAACAAAAACTGCTCCCGAATCTTTTTATCAAGGTCAAACACATAAGAAAAAAATATTTTTTTCAATTTTCAGTTTTTTGGTACAACATTTCAAATTTAAATTTTTCTTAAAAATTTAAATAGCTGTCATTTTAAAACAAGATGGCGGATGAAGCTGGCCAACGAACTCGGTCGAGACATTGGAATGTACTATGTATAAACGAAGTTACTTCCAAATCGGTTCATAAATACGCTTTTATCGCGTGACAAAATTCAGGACGTTTCGAAATGTTTGCCACGATAGAAATTCAAAATGCTATAACTCAACCATTTTTTAAGATATAGACGAAACAAAAACTGCTCCGGAATCTTTGTATAAAGGTGAAATACATAAAAAAAAATATTTTCTCAATTTTCAATTTTTTGGTACCACATTTCAAATTTAAATTTTTCTTAAAAAAATAAATGGCCGCCATTTTTTAACAAGAAGGCAGATGAAGCTGGCCAACGAACTCGGTTGAGACATTGGTATGTACTATGTATAAACGAAGTTACATCCAACTCGGTTCATAAATATGTCTTTTATCGCGTGACAAAATTCAGGACGTTTCAAAATGTCAGCCACGCTAGAAATTCAAAATGCTATAACTCAGCCACTTTGTAAGATATAGACGAAACAAAAACTGCTCCGGAATCTTTGTATAAAGGTCAAGTACATGAGAAAAACATATTTTTCCATTTTCAATTTTTTGGTACCACTTTTCAAGTTTTAATTTTTTTTTTAATTTAAAGGGCCGCCATTTTTTAAGAAATATTTTTAATGATCATTTATATCTTATAAGTAACTACCATTCCAAATTTTATGTTTTTAGGCCTTCAATAACACCAAAAACATATTTTTAGAACATATATTGCTTCTGCACCCTTTTTTAGGTAGTGGCATGGGCGTACAATATAGCTTGTGTTTTAACTGGGACTAACACCATCATTTTGATGCCGTTACTTTTGAAATCGGTTTGGTAGATCCAGAGATTACCTGAGACTGCGTACAACAACCAAACAAACAAACAATCTTTATGTATTTACAATATTAGTCTTGATAAATGCCCTCTAAGAACAGTCGAAAGTAAATTCAAAATGTAAAAGCAGTGAAGCGAGGGAAAGGAGCGAGAAGCGTTCTAGAAAAATCCTAAATTACGATTTCGATGCAATCTCAGTGAAATAATAATCCGATTACAAAAGTAATGGCTGCGAATCAATTGTAACACTCTTTGATCCTACACCGGCTATATTTTATGCCAGTGCCACTACCACATGTGGTTGGCAGAAGCAACAAGCGCTCTAAAACAGCCCTTAAAATTTTTCTAAAATACGTTTCCTATGGAATATTAGTAAATGAGAAACCGAATTAAAAATTAATTTTGGAAAATTAATGATAACAGTCTCTGTTTCAACATAGGCATTTTATGTTAGTGCCACTACAACCAGAGACATGGTACACTGTTAGACAAGAAGCTTGGGATTTGACATCGTGATTAACTTTAAGACGTAAATGCGTAGTAAGTATAGTCTAAAAAATTCAAAACTTCAAATGAATATTGAAAGGAGCGAATGATATGAGCATAAAACCTTAAAAATATTTTCTAATTTATTATTCATTTAGAATTAGTTTTAGTTATTTTTATTAATTTAAGTCTCATTTCTGCCTAATTCAGTGTAATAATGAAGTTTAGTCAATTTATGTCTCAATTAGTAATTTTTCAATTATTCCTAAAAGTATAATAACTTCTAATAAAAAATAGACATAAAAATATCACTTAGCATATTTCAACTATTATGCGAGCAAAGCGGCGGGTTTTGCTAGTATTAAACCTTATACTAGTAACCTTAATATATTACAAAAACCTGTGTTATAAAAGGAAAACAATACACAGCAACTCACAATAAATAAAAACGGCGCACTTATAAGACCAGTCAGGAGACCAGTAAAAGTTTTGGATATATTAGAAAAGGAAGCAGATTTAACTTACCTACTTTAGTTAGTTACTCGTATTATATAAATATGTTTTGCGGTATGGTCTTACTCACGCCTTAAGCATAAAACTTTTCTAGCATATATGATTATGTAGACTAAAGATATAGTGTAAAAACGTGATTAAAAATAAATAAATGTAACTAAGGTATAAGATATCCATAAATTATAATCGAAATAATTTTCTGGTTCTCCTTATACATAAATATATAGTTATTTAAATAATTTAATTAACTTAAAGAAAAAAATCAACAATATGGGATCGTTGAAAGATGGGATAATGTGCAATGATTGATAAATTAAACTCTGAAAATTACGCGAACTGGCGCTTCAGAATAGAGATGCTCTTAATAAGGGAGAAACTTTTTGAAGTTATCACTTTGTGTATAGATTCTGTCCACGAATAACCTCCCTTAACCACCGAGTAAAGCAAGAAAGATAGAAAGGCAAGAGCATTAATAAACTTATCCATTGACGATAGCCAAACTGTGCACGTCAAAAATTTGAATACCTCTCAGGACACCTAGGACGCGTTGAAAAACATGCATGAGAGGTCGAACCTGTCCACTAAACTTTATCTGCTTCGAAAGTTATATGGCACGAAGCTGAATGACGGCGGCAATATGATAAATCATATAACAAAAATTTTAGAGTTCATTAATACGTTTTCAGCGATAGGTGAAGTAATTTCAGACTCGCACATTTCATCCCTACTTCTCTGTTCTTTGCCATCGTCCTATGATGCATTGGTGGCTGCCCTAGGGCAAGGGATGAAGAGTAATCTCGCAGATGAGTATACTCGTAGGTAGATAATTCCGCAAATTCAGAATGCAGCACAAGATTATATAAAGCTCAAGGTAAATTTAACAATTCAGAACACAAAAGAGATAAAAATAAGTAATGCTCACACTGTACGATGACAAATCATACCAATAAAAAGTGCTGGTTTCTAAAAGGGAAAAACAACAACAGTCACACAAATAACAGATATTATAAAAACAAAAACAATTCAACATCATTAGTTTTTAGTCGTCAGTTAGTAGTTTCAGTCGTCATTAGTCTAAAAACGCGGAACCTGAAGAAAGAAAATATACAGTAAATGGAAACAACAACGTTGCTTTACTAATCGAAGAATCCAAAAATAAAGGGACATTTATAGTGGACAATGGCAGTTCCAGCCATACATTAAACTCAAAGGATTTTTTTTACAAAAATAACGGACAACACTGAAACAAACGTTACAGTAGAGAACGGAAACAAAATGTTCTCATATGGATCTGGGGAGGTATTTATTCAAACTGAAAAGGAAAACAAATAGATTATATTACGTGATGTACTTTATGTCCCTGATACAGAAACTAACTTGCTGTAAGTGAGTAGAGTATTTAAAAGCGGTTGCAAAGTTAAATTTGAAAAAGATACATGTGATATAATTCATAACGGTAATGTTATATTTCAGGGTAAACTAAAAAATCATCTGTATGAAATACACGTTAGTAAATATGAAAATTACATGCACTATGCAAACTTCACTTACGGCTTGCTCAAATGCGAAATATTTAGATTTGTGGCGTAGGTGGATGGAGCATAGTAAATACTATACAATTAAGTTAATGTTATCAAAAAAGTTAGTTAATGGAATTAAGGTCAACTTATGCAAACACAACACCAAATGTGAGTTATGCAACACACATCCAAAATCAACGAGACCCCATTTCATAAGTCGGTTGCCTACACAGCTACAAAAAGGCTCGAATTAATGCAATGTGACATATGTGGCCCTATAAGCACATGCACAATAGTGGAGAAAAGATACTTTGTCACTTTTATGGACGATTATACACCATTTGTGTAATTTATTTAATGGCAAATAAAAGTGAGGCTTCCGAGAAATTGAAAGAATACGTTTCAACGGCGAAAAACAAATTTGGAAAAATTCCTACCGCCTTATGATATGATAATGGTGGCGAGTATACAGGTAATGAAATTGAAAAATATCTACGAGAAAATGGCATTAGCTATAGCATGGCATTAGCATAGAGCTATTGCGGAAATCACAAAAACAGCATAGCAGCGCCATCTATTGTGCGATTTATACCAAACTGTATAAATTGTCAATTCATGACAAACACTAACTGATTCTAAAGTTTGATGAAAATTCGTGCATTAGTTCTTGAGATACACCAGACCTATAGTGGAAATTTTGAAAAATACAGCATAGCAGCGCCACCTGTTGAACGATTTACCTCAAAATGTACAAAATGTCAATTCATGTCAAGGATTAACTGATTTCGAAATTTGGTGAAAATTCTTGCATTAGTTCTTGAGATACACCTATAATGGAAATTTTGAAAAGTGCAGCATAGCAGCGACACCTGTTGAGCGATTTACACCAAAACATAAAAATCACTAATTCATATCAAAGTATACTTGAATCTGAAGTTTGATGAAAATCCAAGCATTAGTTGTTGAGATAGAGTTGCGGAAATCATAAAAAATGCAGTATAGCAGCGCCATCTGTTGAGCGATTTACAACAAAATGTACAAAACTTCAATTCATGTCAAGGAGAAACTGAATCTGAAGTTTGATGAAAATCCGTGCATTAGTTCTGGAGATTGAGATATTGCGGAAATCGTGAAAAAGGCTGCATAGCAGCGCCACCTGTTGAGCGATTTACATCAAAAACTAATCGGCACCAACTTATATCAGAGACTAACTGACTATACATTTTTATTAAATTCCGTGGATTAGTCCTTGAGATAGAGCTCCCACAAAATTCGTGTCACATACAGACAGACAGACAGACAGACTCACCGACAGACATTTTGAAAAAACCTGCTTTTCGGAATCTTTGACCCCTGAAACTTGTAAATCCGTTGAAAATCGAAATTCGAAAATTTTCACGAATCCAATACTTTCTTCTTGTAAATATAGAAGAAAGTAAAAAACAACTTTAAAACAAATTATTATACGCGAAACAAATTTGAGGAGGAAATTATGTCATATATTAAAACTATACCTTTGATATGATTGGGATAATTCTTATCTTATTTATTTATCTTATGGTTAATATACATGTGACTTCACATTAGGAATCTCATGGTATAAAAGTAGCGCGGCTAACAAATTTGTTTAAGCATTTCATCACTTGATGCAGCATAAATGCAAGTAAATGCCTACACAAAATATTTTAGATTTCAATTTATTTTATACGAATTATTATTAAATAAGCACTTATTAAAAATTGTTATATAGTTTATGAAATTAGTATGTTGTGGCCACCACAAAACTTTCTTCTATCTCATACTTGTCAATACTTCAAAATTCGTTATCACAGTGCCAAATTAAACGGCAATCTATGCTCATCATGAGGATTCTAAAAAGATGAAATACCGTGGTATAGTTCTTGAGGTATAACTGTCCCTGAAATCGTATAAATCCAGCAAAATACAGCATAGCCACCTATTGGGTGATTTACAGAAGAACCAAATTATCATCAACATGTGTCAACGTCTAACTGAATATGAAGTTTGGGGAAAATACGTGAATTAGTTCTTGAGATAGAGTTATTGCGCAAGACAAATGCAGCATAGCAGCGCCACCTGTTGAGCAATTTACACAACCACATAATCAGCATAAACATTTGTCAAGGCATACTTGAATCTGAAGTTTGATGAAAATTCGTGCATTAGTTCTTGAGATAGAGCTATTGAGGAAATAGTGCAAAATGCTGCACAGCAGCGCCACCTATTGGAAGATATTCACCAACACGTAGTCAGCATCATTTCAAATTAAAGAGTAACTGAATGTCAAGTTTGATGAAAATGTGTCCATTAGTTCTTGAGATAAAGCTATTGAATCGTGTAAATGCTGCATAGCAGCGCCACCTGTTAGGCGATTTATACCAAAACCTAAACATCATCTATTCATGTCAAGGACTAACGGGATCTGATATTTTATGAAAATCCGTGAATTAGTTCTTGAGATACAGCTATTGCGTAAATCGGGGAAAATGCAGCATAGCATTGAGCTAGTTTGATGTCTGAAGTTTTGATCTACCTGTTGAGCGATTTACACCAAAAATTAATCAACACCAATTTATATCAGGGACTACCTGAATATAATTTTTTATTAAATTTCGTGCATTAGTTCTTGAGATAGAGCACCCGAAATATTTGTGTCACATACAGACAGACAGACAGACAGAAAAACTCACAGACAGACACTTCGTAAAAACATGTTTTTTTATATCTCTGGCCTCTAAAACGTGTAAATCCGTTGAAAACCGGAAGTCGAAAATTTTCACGAAACCAATACTTTCCCCAGATAGAAGAAAGTAATAAAATAAGCAATTTACATTTAAAAAATAAAATGGAAATATGCTTGTTTATGCACTAGGACTTCCCGCAGAGGATTAGTCTGAGCGATATTACTGAGAACATAGATTTAATAATAACATGTGGAAGCAAAGAAAATGAGATGTTAACTTTAATTGTCCATATGCTGCGATAAATTGAAATGATGAAAATAAACGAATCGTAGAATTACAAAATCTTATATATAAATTCGTATACACTGTTTTAAAAAGTAGGAAATCTAACCATTCAAGACAGCCATGTTGCATGGATATAAAATTGAAAGTACGCAATATATTAAAAGTAAAATAGAAAATGAAATACTAAATTACTTATATCGGAATTTTAACTGTTTAAAATGATGTCAAGAGCATAATCAGACGCTCCGCACCAATTTGAGTAACATTAAATGACAAATATATGATGTTTAAAAAGAATGGACTATACTTTATATGGTGTGTGCTCCCCCGGAATAGTTAACATTGTACAATATCTGTTTTCCACGGATGCAATGAGGTTGTCGATAAGAGTTAAGGAATTCTCTCCTCAAAATCTGATATAGTATCAAAGTACCGAATGCATCAACAGTGGCATGTAATGCTTAGTTTGAGTGTGTTTAGATATGCTCGATCGGATTTAAATGATGAGTGTATGCTGGCCACTACATACGCTGTATTGTTTTGTTTTCAAATATATTCTGCACCAGTTGAGTTGTATTTAGCATGTATTAAATAAAAGAAATCGGCAATAATTACAACATAAAGTATGACACAAGGTCTGAATATGTCGTCTGTATAACTTTTGAGATGTCAAAGTGTCATTTGAAGTAATTTACAAATCCATACATATTTATTCAGCAAATCATGCAAGCTAACATACGCCAATATGAGGGCGATTATGAAATTTCACCAGAATAAGTTAACATATAAAAAATCTACTAATGATAATTGAGAATATGACCTTATGATAAAATGTCTAGAAAAATGAATCATATCACATTGAAAACGGCACTTCCATGTGTTAGTGGCCTTGACGAGAGAGAGAAAAGCCTAGAGAAGGAACACTTTAACAAGTACTTTCGGGCAACCTACTCACTGTTTCATACAGGTCTTTATTCAATATTTACACAATTTATGTAATGCTAGGTGGGTATCTATCAGTTTTGTCGTATTTAAATTGCATGTTTTGCGGAGGAAATGCAGCATTATGAAATATTTAAAGTTGCTGTACCTAATAATTCCAAAGTAATGGTAATTGAGATCACTTTCCGTTCATTTCATCTTTTTAAATTTTAAATTTTTTTAGAAACCATTCATATAAACAATTGTATATTTTAAAACTAACCCGAATCAAAATTTCAAGATTTTGGGCTCAGCAGTAATACAGAAATAGAAAATTTTCGAAAGTTTTTTTTTTGTTGTTTCTGCACTGTTTTATATAGCGACATTTTTAGAAATTGTTCTATTGCGAGAACTTACGTCATGATAAATACAGCCATGTCAATTTTCATGTTTATATTCCTAACAATTCCATGTACTTCGTTACTTAGATCATCTTTAGATCTTTTTCCGCTTTATTTAGTCTTTCGATTTTTTAGAATTCGTTCTACAACGAGCATTTACATCTTATTAATTACTACCACGCCAAAGTTCTAGTTTCTAACCCCAACAGTACCCAAAAATTTCAGTATTCCAAATAAATTACAGTTTAGAACCTTTCTAGAAATTTTTACGTTTATCCGTCAAATTGAACCTTTTAGAGAGCGTTCATTACGAGTATTTACATCTTAAAAGTAACTACCGCACCAAATTTAAAGTTTCTAACCCAATCAATATCCCAAAAATCGCAATTTTAGAACTTTTTTGCTCCTGCAGCAATGTAGGTTCTTGCACTGACATAAAATAGTCTTTTTTGCGGAGCAGAGATGGCCACCAACATTTTTTTTAAGTTGGCTATGTAGTTTCAGAGATAACACCTCACAAACGTACAAGCATTAATAATATTATACAAGTTATATTATAACGCTTTATAATATTAGCATTAGACGTACAGATACAAAAGCCATTTATCTGTTACAAACTAAAGTGCCTGACGTTGCCCAGAATTTGAAGGATGTTTGTTCTGAAAAATCAATTTCAACATTTAACATACAACACAAAACAAACATTAAAAAAAACAGTCGAAATGTTGTATGAATGAATCATATGAAAACGCTACATAAAAATGTATAAATGTATATAACAGACGCAAAAGAATACAGCTATAAATGAACTTATTTCAATTTATAATTGGAGCAATAATGTTAAAATTCGCCAATATTTCCCTAATCGGGTTTTTATCATGCTTCAATACATTTTTCACACTCATATGACGTTATACTATATCCATCACGTCCTTTATATTTCCAGTATGACGTAATATTTTCCTCTTTCACGTGGAAACCTTGAAATAGAAAAGTTATGAAGTTATATTCACTTTCATTTAAATTCGTCAAACTATTTATTTCATTTTCATTTTTCACGTGAATATCTTGCAATAGAAAAGTTATGACGTAATATTTATCTTTTTTAAATTCGGCAAATTATTTATTTCATTTTCATTTTTCACGTGGAAACCTTGCAGTAGAAAATTAATTGTTGTAGCAATAATTTTATTGTGTTTTTTAATTGTTGGCAACTGTTATAATGAAAAATGTTTAAATATGATAAGAAATTGCTTTTAAATTGATAGTTTTTTATTAATTAAAAATTAAATATAAATTATTTTGATTCCGTATTACTTTAGTTGCCTCGACCATATTTTAATACACATGTACGTATCTTTTCACAATTTTGGCTTCCAAATTGTGGATTTTTATAGAACTACAAACAGAAAGATAGGCAAGTTTTCATTTTTATATATCTCTCTATTCTAAAAAAAGTAACTAACGCTGTCACCGCCACCGCCGCCGCCGCCGCCGCCGCCGCCGGTTTTGAATTTTTTGTGACCGGAGGTCTTTCTTCGTTAATATTAAGACAACTATAGCATACAAAAATATGAAAATTGGTGGTATTAAGCGAAATGGTTGATAAACACGTTGATGCATACATTTTTCAAATCGAATAATTATTTAAAGAGATATTTAGTGCTAAAATTGGACAAAATCGTTCCATTAAATAAGTTTTATAGGAGCAAAACCTATATATGAGAATTTAATAATTTTTAGATCATTTTATTCAATAGAAGATCCCGGATTGCAGATTCCATTATTTTTTTTTAATTTGACACATTTTTGAGGATTTATTTCTAATTTAAATTCAAATATTCAGCATTTCGACAGGTATTTTTTACATAATTTAGAAAATGGTATTAATTTAAACTGTTGTCAACTGTATAAACAGCGCAAACAGTAATGTTTGCTTCAAATAAAAAAATTATTTACGCGTTACTATTATAAACAAAAAAAAAAAAAACCCTTCAAATTAGAATTAAATAATTAAGTATAAAAAGCAGACACTTATTGGAAATTACGCCATAAAAACTATATTTACATGTGAATTTTAAAAGAGAAAGGGTATTGTAAAATAAATTCATTAAAATGCGTTAGAAGTCTGAAATAGAAGAAATTACGTCACATTACACTTATTATGCAAAATGAACACAAAATAGTATTGCAAAACAGTTTAAATTTAAAAATTGCGCGAGACAAAATATTAGAGGTTAAATATTAGATTTTTTCAAAATTTTATTATTTGTCGTTTGGTGTGAGGTGTTCAGCTATAAATATGCAAAATTTCATGTCTCCAACTTAAATAGGGGCTGAGTTAGAAAAATTGTTTAAGATACACAAGTTAGAGCCCAGAGCGTTAAATATTAGACATTTTTCAAAATTTTATTATTTGTCGTTTGATGTGAGGTGTTCAGCTATAAGTATGCAAAATTTCATGTCTCCAACTTAATTAGGGGCTGAGTTAGAAAGCTTAAAATATACAAATTAGAGCCCAGAGGGTTAAATATTAGACTTTTTAAAAATTTTATTATTTGTCCTTTGATGCGAGGTGTTCAGCTATATGTATGCAAAATTTCATGTCTCCAAATTAATTAGGGGCTGAGTTAGAAAAATTGTTTAAAATACGTAAGTTTGGGCCCAGAGGGTTAAATATTAGACTTTTTCAAAATTTTATTATTTGTTGTTTGATGTGAGGTGTTCAGCTATAAGTATGCAAAATTTCATGTCTCCAATTTAATTAGGGGCCGGAGATAGAAAAATTGCTTAAAATACAGAAGTTAGAGACCAGAGGGTTAAATATGACTGTTTCAAAATTTTATGATTTATCGTGTTATCGCAAGTGTTCAGCTATAAGTATGCAAACTTTCATGTCTCCAACTTAATTAGGGGCTGAGTTAGAAAAACTACTTAAAATACAAGTTAGAGCCCAGAGGGTTAAATATTAAACCTTTTTTCAAAATTTTATTATTTGTCGTTTAATGTGAGGTGTTCAGCTATAAGTATGCAAAATTTCATGTCTCCAACTTAATTTGAGTTAGAAAAATTGCTTAAAATACAAAAGTTAGAGACTGGAGAGTTAAAAATGATTTTTTCAAAATTTTATGATTTATCGTATTATCGCAAGTGTTCAGCTATAAGTATGCAAACTTTCAAGTCTCCAAGTTAGGGGATGAGTTAGAAAAATTGCTTAAAATACATAAGTTATAGCCCAGAGGGTTAAATATTAAACCTTTTTTCAAAATTTTATTATTTGTCGTTTAATGTGAGGTGTTCAGCTATAAGTATGCAAAATTTAATGTCTCCAACTTAATTAGAGGCTGAGTTAGAAAAATTGTTTAAGATACACAAGTTAGAGCCCAGAGGGTAAAATATTATGCCTTTTCCAAAATTTTGTTATTTGTTGTTTGATGTGAGGTGTTCAGCTATAAGCATGCAAAATTTCATGTCTCCAACTTAATTAGGGGCTGAGTTAGAAAAATTGTTTAAGATACACAAGTTGGAGCCCAGAGGGTTAAATATTAGACTTTTTCAAAATTTTATTACTTGCCGTTTGATGTGTGGTGTTCAGCTTTCAGTATGCAAATTTTCAAGTCTCCGACATATTTAGTTTCTGAGAACGGGCTCTGTGACAAACAGACAGACAAACAAAGGAGTGAGACAGGTAGGGTTTCGTTAGATGAACGAAACTCTAAAAACATGCTGCAGATGACTGTAACAACATCCTAAAATTACATTACGATCAGCGATCTACCAATCCCGAATTTAGTTTATATTCGTTTCATATATTATTATTCTTTTGTGCTGCCCTGTAAAATAACTATCAATAATATATACAGTAAAACCTCTGAATAGCGGACACCTCGAGAATGCAGAATTTGTCCTCTATTTGGAGGTTCCCGCTAGTGAGAGTAAAACATGTGCAGTTATTTAAATGTTGGTAATCGAAAAAATGTCCGCTAAATCGAGGTATCCAGTAATTGGGTGTGTCCGTTATGGAGGTTTTATCAGTTAAACCTCTGAATAGCGAACATCTCGGGAGGGCAGAATTTGTCCTCTATTTGGAGGTGTCCGCTACTGAGAGTAAAAAATGTACAGTTATTTAAGGGTTGGTAATCGAAAAAATGCCCGCTAAATAGAGGTGTCCACTAATCGGGTGTGCCCGTTATGGAGGTTTTACGTCATAATAAAATCATCCTTTACAAGAAAATTGCATGCTGTATGATAGACAGACAGACATCCAGAGAAAGATAACCTCCAGGAGCAATAAACACTCATGTCTTTTGTTTTAATCATCCCCAATTGTATGTCATACAACAGGCCAGATTTCACACAACAGGCTAAAAACGGTCACCGTGGTACGGAGTACTGTATTATTATTTGTTTGCCCACCAAAACTGGTTGCCACGGGTTGTTGCAAGGTTTGTGATCACGTGGTTGAAACTGATCTATTCGATATTACTGCGTGCGTATTTTTTTTTTATTTGCTCCATGTGTTCAAACCAGTTGTCTACGAAAACATCAACCGGTGAAAGTGACGCACACCAAATTTCTGTGACGTATGCAGATAAATTGTGCTTTTTTATCAGTTTTTTCTATATAATTTTTAAACGGTTTGGGAACTTATTTTTCATAGTAGGCGCATTCAGTAGGCGACCCTCATAGGTACCTTCTGGTGCAATCAGAAACGAAATCCGACAAATATTTTTTGAGTTATGCTTGACGAAAGGTTTTTATTAGGCTTTTTTTTTCGTAGGATATGGCGTTAATATCCATCGTAGTAGTAATGTGTCCGGACAGAAATATTTCGCTGAGTATTAGCCTTCGCTTCGCTCAGACAATTAAAATATGAAAAGAGTTTGAAACTGTTACTGCAGATATCTAAAGGTCGATCAAAACATAAAATATAATAATAAATGTTCAAAACGCAGTGCATTTCCGGGGTTCTGAATGTTATTACAAAGCTAGAGGAGTTTTTTTTATCCTCTATCCCAAAGAAGGATTATTGTCCGTAGCATCGTTATTAAAGTAGAGAAGAAACAGCGACATTTTAAAACTAATCATTTCATAGAATCGGGTTTTCAAATGTGTAACTGATTTTATTTATCAATTCCAAAATAAACCGTCAGCTTTAGTGACATGGGCGGATGAGCAGATAGTAATAGATAAAATGTAATACATTATAAATCCAACAATCCGACTTAAATTTCTTTCTTTAGTCTCAGTTTAAATGGAATGTTAAAGGAAAAGATATGTTTTGAAAAGCATAAGGGGGTAAAAAAAAATGAAAGACTAGAGAGCAGGAATTCTGCTTTTTCAGAATTTAGTGTCGCCCCCGGCATTTCCATTACTTCATTTTCTTCTGATGGACTAATGGCTTCTATTATTCTGAAACAGCCATTATAAATGAAGCGTTAGGTGAAGATGAAAGAGCAGCCATAAAAAGTTAGAACTCTGATTTTCTGGTTAGAATGGGGGGGGGGGGGGATGGCCATAATTTTTTTTTTCAAAAAAATTATGGCCATTTTTCCCATTCAGTTTTCCCCATTCTGACCAGAAAATTAGAGTTCTAACTTTTTACTATTCTTTCATCTTCACCTAACGCTTCATTTATATTGGCTGTTTCAAGATAATAGAAGCCATTAGTCCATCAGAAGAAAATAACTCGGTTAAGCGGGACTCTACTGCAGCACAAAACATATTTCAATATTAAAACTTAAAGGACACGTTTTATTTTATGTAAAATGACGTCATTCTCATTCGCTTAAGAATTCCAGATTTACGATCTACTCTTAAACATTTACAGTAAAGCATGCATAGCACACCACTATCGCGAAATAATGCACAAATGCAGCAAAAAGATGCCGTCATTAAAGAAAATTGATAAAAAAAAAACGGCTATCTAATGATTCATAGATACGTAAAATTAAATATGGTTTATAATAGCTCCATTGTTTTAACAGAAATCATTTGTTTATATTTTTGGACAGCCGCACGTATTTTAATTACATTTTCTTTCGGTTTTTATGAGAAAATGGCAACATAAATATATAATTACTATTTTTCAACTTTATCTTTTTTTACTTTCTACAGAAATGGAGTACTTCCATTGCCAATATTAAGCAAATGGCTCTAAAAACTACAAAAAAATTAATATTTCAAAAATAAATGAAGATACAGTTTTCAAACAAATTGCATTTAAAAGTAAATTTTTTTTCCAATACGACTGTATAAAAGTTGAAAATGTGCGATGCTTAGAAGTTAAAAAAATTGCTATAGCGTATTTAAACGTACTGCTTTGTTTTACGGCTAGCTTCTGTAAATTAACGATATTTTTTGGAATAGACAAAATTAGCTGGGACAAAGAAATAGCATACCGTACCGGGGTCTAAAAAAGGCCCATTCCGAACGGAAAAGTATGGCAGCCCGATTACAGAAAATGGTCGTTGTTTTCGATAATATCATTTAATATTCCTTAACCTGCTAATATTTTAAAACAAGGAATATTACCATGTTTTTAAAGTCTGAATGGTGGTTGGCGGGCGTAGCTCGCAGGGTTCTGAGCTGCCTAATATTATTATATTGTCGTATATGCTTATAATATGACGATAAAACTTTGTTGTTTGTTGATTCATCCTCGTGGTCTTCTATAACCCAAAAGTAGCTTATTTTGTTTTAGGATAATAGTCAACATGGACAGTTTTATAAGATAGTGCTTAATAGTTACAGATTTATTGAAACAACTGACGATGCCTTGATAAGCATTGAATGATATTCAATTTCATTTATCTAAACCGTTCTGCTAAATACCAAGATAGCAAAAATTTCGTAGAAACATGACAAAGTTTAACATTGAGCAATCGTTTTACAGCTTTTTAAGGATTCCAAATCTTGATATAATTGATTAAAGCTTTCACTGAAATCATTGAAGTAAAAGCTTTCACTTACCTGATTCGTTTTAGTGGAAATGAGTGAAAAATACGTAGTGATGGCTTTTCCCCATCACTTTACCCCAATATTGGGGCAGAGACGCGCAGAGCAATTTTTTTTTAATTGCATTTTCTTGTGAAATTATTCTCTCGTTTGTGCAAAATGCAACACGATGAAGGATTTACGTGATTGAGCTGAAATTTTCAGTAAATGCAAAGTACAGTGTATTAAGTAAAGGATTCAGATATCAGAGTCAACACGCAGGCGTGGGCCTCTGGACTGCTGCCGAAACAGTATAAATATAGGACTGTAGTGGGACGTTGAAAATAGTGTATGGTTATCTGCTAGTAAAACTTTAGGTGAGATGTAACTATGCCTCTTCGACGAAAGAAGGCGACATTTCGAAAACTGATGAAGATTGTTCGTAGGAGAATCATTGGCCATCGGGAAGGGGAATTTTCCTATCGTGCAACAGCAGCTCGTATGCAGCGGAACAGCATCACAGTTAAGCGAGTTTGGAAACAGTGGACCGAGGAGAATACGACAACTCTGAAATATGGGAATGGACCTCGGAATGTGACGTTCATACGTGATGATAGATGCCTCGTCTACATGGCCCAGACGGACCGTGCAAGTTTATCTAGACCGTTGTCAGCACATTGGGCAACTGCTACAGGTGTATCACTGTCTACTTCGTCAATTAGATGACATCTGCTCAATCGTGAACTGCATGCAAGAACACCTTTATACAGGATACCTCTCACGCAAAAACATCGACGCTTGCGGCTGCAATGGGCTCAGGAATATAAAAACTGGCGAGTAGATTGGCAAACTTGGTTTTTTCTGAGGAATACCAGTTTAATTTGTGGCATCATGATGACCGATTTCGTGTTTCCGATATGCGTTGACTGATATGCCGGTGAACGCTACATTACAGAGTGCATTATCGAACGTCGTAGTGGACGAACACCCACACTTATGGTTTGGGGCATGATTGCATATCATGGACAATTGCAGCTACTAAGACTTGTGGCCTGCGTATTCGCCGGATATGTCACCCATTGTAGACGTGCAGGATTTCGTAGGTTCGTGTCTCGTTCGTGATCCTTCTCCTACAGCTTCTACAGATGAACTTCGGGTACGCATACAAAAAATAAGGAATGCTCTCTCCCGCGCCGATATTCAAAATCTGATTCCATGCCATGTCGTATAGCAGCACTTATTGCAGCGTGCGTTGGCTACATCAAATACTACTTTCGGCCACTTAATATTGTTTTTTTTTTGCTTTGAAAATATAATAATTTCTTTGTACTAATACCAGTCATTTGTGTTTTAAAATTCATTTAATTCTGATAATTCCTTCATTGTGTTGCAATTTTTACAAACAGGAGCTCATGATTTGGCAGAATCTAGACTGATGGCGATATTGACTGATGTTGTAATATACCATTTTAATCAGCCATCAAAGAAATTTAGACGAAAGTGTTCATTCAAAATTTAAATTTATGGAAAGTACGTGTTTTTGCCCCCAGCTACCATATGTACTTATTTTTATTATTGATTGTTTCTGTAAACAATACATAAGCTACCTTTGCTGACAACCGATGAGCATAGCTCAGGTAGCTTAAACGATAGATCATCGGTCGTGTAAGCCAAGGATCTGGGTTCGATTCCCGGCTTGGGCATTTTTTTGCTCAGTTGGAAATATTCAATTCGTATGATAACTTCACCAGTAAGTTTGATTGAGTTAAAATAATGATTTTGAATTATTTTATTTTACAGGGTGGCTACTAAATACTGTTACAAATATTCAGTCCTTTTATTTTACAAATATAAAATAGAAAATGATTACTACACTAATATGATAAACATCAGAGATGAAAGTTTACCGGGAAGTAATTATTGACCGCCATCTTTATCGATTACCAAAGATAATACCTTATGCCATTGTCCGACTGCGGCACGAATCATTTTAAGAGGTAATCGGTACCATTCACGCAATATGAAAGCGTTGAGAGAGTCCAAACTTCTGGGTTTGTTGCTGTTTACTTTAGCCTCTAAAATCCCCCAGACGCAATAATCTAAATGATTTAGATCCGGTGAAGAAGGTGGCCGACCTTCTTGCATGATAAAGTTCAGACTATTGACAGGGAGACAAGCCTGTGTTGATTTAGCTCAGTGTGAAGATTAGAATCTTGCTGAAGTGTCCAATTCTTTTTGGGATACAACCTGTCAGCATGTGGCAAAAAATTTGTAGCCAATATGTCTTGTTTGTAATATTGGCGTTGATTTTTATCCCTTTATTGATGAACTTCAACGGCAATTTTCCATTCTTTGACCCTGCACCATAAACCATTACAAAATTCTTGTTCTGAAAGCGTTTAACAGTTCCAAAGGTTCAGATATATCAAAGGTTTCCATGCCAAAGGTTCAGGTTGCCGAATATCCGACATCATATTTAGCCCAATAACACTGTTCAGTGCAAAATAGCTTCCCATCAGAAAATATTATTCTGTCGACACTTTTCCTACCATGCCGCTTCATCAATTTCTTCCTTCTTTTGTAATCTTTTTATTCTTTGTGCTGCAGTCAAAACTTGGATTTTTCTTTTGCTATAAGAGTAGTAACTCATCTTCATTTATTATAACTTGCATAGTTCTGCGACTCACGTTCTCTTTTGAAGCCATTTTATTTGCAGAACGTTATGGATTTCTTCTGACCTTTTCACGAATTCTTTTGATGTACTCTATTGAAGAGATACTTTTTCTCTGCTCCCCATGGCAACGAAGGACGCGCGATGCGCGCGCATCCTACCTTAGAATGCGACTTCGGTATTATTGGTGGAACGATAGGAAGAGATGTTTTGATTTCAAAAGCATGATCGCTGTAATTTTTTTACAGTTTGTTGATGAGGCTAAGCCTCCTTTTTTCGAAAAACCAGATTAAGTATTTGATAATACTTATTGTAAATATGTATCGAATCATGTATCTCTAAATATTCATTAAATATTTCAAGAAAAGAATTCAGAAAGCACCTCCTTCATTGATTTTATGTTCGAATGTTTTGAAATTTTCCACATGATGTATCAACGCCGGGAAAGAAAGAAAAGAAAAAGTATTTGTTACCTTTTTAATGTCTTCAAAACACAAATAAGGAAATAGAGGATAGTAACTAATAAGAAGACGGCAAAGGTAAGATAAGTCTTTCATACTTTATTTCGAAATGTCTGATTTAGAAAAGTAGAAAAAGAACCGAACAGTTTTGAGAACAACAGTAACAAAGCTGATTAATAATATAGAAAATGTTATGAAGGATAGTCCAATAGATTTTGATAATTTAGAAGGATTATTTATTCAGTTAGATACTAAAGCAGGATTATTGAAGTCAGGAAAATTGAGCCCCTTTTAGGGTTAGACGACTATGAAACTGAAATCAATTCTGTTTATGATTACGCGGATAAAATATCAGTTGCAAAATTCCGGGTGAAGAAAAAATTAACCGAAAACAAAAAAAATTGTTAATATTGATTTAAATAACATTCAGGATTTAAAATCGAATGTGATTAATGATGAAAACTCAGTTCTTAAATTGCCAAAACTCAATATACAAAAATTCTATGGCGACTGTACGCAATTTATTTCATTTTTAACACCTTTAAAAATACAATTCACGAAAATAAATCGCTTTCGAAAATTGAAAAATTTCATTATTTGAAGAGTTATTTATCTGGAGCTGCGGATAATGCTCTAGAAGGTTTTGGAATATCAGAAGCTAATTATGACGCAGCATTGGAAGTTTTAGAAACGCGTTATGGTAAAAAAGACGTGATAATTAATCATCACCTGAACAAGCTTCTTAATTTATCCCCTGTTTATAAGGCTAACGAAATTCAAAAATTGAAAAAATTGCACAGTGATTTAGAAATAAATGTTCGATGTTTGTCCACATTAGGACTTGAACCAGCAAATTATGGCTCCATGCTTGTCGTCGTAATTTTAAAATTAATACCGGCAGAATTAGCTTTGGAATATAATAGACAAAATGTAGATAATTTAACACATTCAGATATACATAAATTATTAGATTTTCTGCACACTGATAATAAAAAGCAGAGATCACACATTTTTTTCGAGAATGAAAGCATTTGAAAATAATAAAACAAAAATCAAGAGTCAAACAACAAAATCTTAATTTAAATATACTTGTGAATTTATGAACATTTCGAATGATAAATCCACTTCAGATAGGCAGCTGGCTCATTGAATTTTTTGCAACGATAGTAAATATTCATCTGGTTTGTGTGAGGCTGTTAATGTAAACACTAAAAGAAATTTGTTGAAATCTCAAGGAAGATGTTTCTTTTGCTTAGGCAGGAAACACGTTATCAAAAATTCTAACTCTAAAACTAGTTGCAAGAAGCGTTCAGGCACCCATAATCAAACGATATGCCTAAAATCTAAATTAATAAAAGAAGTAAACACACCCGAATTAAAAGGTAATGAAAGTGAAACTAGTGAAAAAGTAATTTCGGCTATTTCCTCTACAGAAAATAATAAAATTCTTCTACAAACTTGTTGTGTAAAAATAAAATCAAACGGAAAACAATCTCTAATTAGGTTAATTTTAGATTGTGGGAGCATGCGAACTGAAAAAATAACATATATCTGAAGAAATAGCTTTTATAATTTTATTGTGAAATCATGGCAGTTAAATAACTGAGCTTCTCTTCATGAATTATATTTAGAAAATAATGTTTTCCCTTTTAACATCTTCACAAAAAAGGAGAAAGATAAAATTGGCATGCTCCTACCTTTGTTGTTCAGTGTTGATCGAATCCGCGTAATTCAGATAATCCACCGTGTGGTAAATCCAAGAGAGTCAGTAAAGAAATTAATCCACTCGTTTAACGAAAAGAGGGCACAGGATCACAGGACTACACTATTTAATTAAACGAACATAGAGAAAGTTAAAATTAAATTTACATTTAACGTTATATATTTAATTAACATATTATATCTTTAAGGTTTTTCAGAGCGCAGACACGCTGCGTGTTTTGCTTAAGGCTTATATTTAGAGACTGACTAAAAAAAGAAAAGTTTTCAGTTCATTAGTCCTTGTTATTGCATTTCGTTGTGCAACACTTTTATGTATACCAGATGTTGGAAATTCCTTTTTTTTCTCTCTGCACGTGAAAAGAAAGAGGGAGAAATGGGTAGTTGCTTTCCACTCAGATAAAACCGATTTCACCTATCAAATGCAATCTTGAAACACAGCTGTAATTATTTCACAATGTCTTGCAATTTCGGTAAATCATTATTCACTTCCTAACACCCCTGCTTGATTTCTGAAGTTGCAATAGTTCTTAAGTTCAAGTTGTCTCTGTGTTCGATAAAGACAGGTTTGGGAAGGGGCTTCGTAAAGATATCTGCAGTCATTTCCTTACTGGGACAATATTCTAATTCTATGATTCCCTTCTCTCGTAAATCTTTAATTGAATTAAATTTGATATCCACGTGCTTTGTTTTTGAATGATGTTTATAATTCTGAGTCATCTTGATGCATGACACATTATCCTCATACAGAATAATTGGTAGTTTTTGGTTTAAATCTAGATCCTTTAATGGCTTTATCAACCAAATGGTTTCTTGTGCTGATGTGGCTGCGGAAATATACTCAGCCTCAGCAGATGATAATGCAACTGAGTTTTGCTTTTTTGTTGACCAGAAAATCGCTGTATTTCCTAATTTACTTAAATTTCCTGTGGTTGACTTTCGATCACTTTTATCTCCTGCCCAATCTGAATCTGCAAATATCATCAGAATCGGATCATATTCGTTGCTTATAACTAATTTTAATTCTTGTGTTGTTTTTAAATATCTTATAACCCTCTTGACTACCCTCCAGTCTTTTTCTCTTGGTTTCTCATTTCTGCGACTAAGGATGTTAATAGCCGCTGAAATATCTGGACGAGTTATCGTAGCTATGTATAGCATTGCCCCTATGGCTTGTCTATATTTATGATTATTAGGTAGTAAATTTTCATCGTCATCTAAGTTTAAGTAACCTGCCTCCATCTGAGTATCACAAGTTTTAGAGTCCTTTAAATTAAATTTTTCAATCAGTTCTTTTATTTTATTTTTCTGATCGAGCGCATAAGTTCCTTTTTAATTATTTTATGTTTATGCCTAAGTAGTAATTTACCATACCAAAATTTTTCACTTCGTATTCTTTACTAAGTTGTTTCATTATTTCATTTATTTCCTTAGTATCTCCTGAAATTAAAAGATCGTCGACATAAATGATGATATAAGTTTTATTTCCGTTAGTTTCTCGTGTGAAGAGACATGGATCAGCGGTGCTTTGCACAAAATATAGTTTGTTTAAACGTTCAGCTATTTTAATATTCCACGCCCTTGCTGCTGGTTTTAGGCCATATATAGCCTTTCTTAGCTTACATACTTTATTTTCTTCACCCCGTTTAATATGTCCTTCTGGTTGCGACATATAAACAACTTCTTCTAAATTTCCATGGAGAAACGCGGTTTTAATATCGAAATGGTTTACATTGAAGTTTTTGTGAGCTGCACACGCTAGAAATGCTCTTAGCGTTGTATAGGCTACTACTGGTGCAAAGGTTCATAATAGTCACTACCAAATTTTTGAGAATAGCCTTTCGCTAACAAACGCGCTTTGTATTTATTAATTTCTCCATTTGAATTATATTTAACCGTAAAAACCCACTTATTTCCAATTGCTTTTACGCCTGGTGGAGGATCAACTAGATCCCACGTGTTATTTTTTATTAATGAAGCAATTTCTTCACTAGTTGCTTCGTACCATTGGTATTTCTCATGTGAATTGTTTAGATTTTTAATATCTTAGAAATTTTTCGGCTCTATAATTTTATTTTCTTTAGTAATGTATGCGAGTCTGTCTGGTGGAACACCTCTATTCGATCTTTGTGATCTTCTAGGTTCATTTGTTGAATTTTCCTCACTGTCTGTTTATTTTTCTTCCTGCATACTTATTATAATTTCTGAGGAATTTTCCCCTGCTTTTTCGGGTTGTTTCTGAACTTCGCTATCATTTTTCAGATTTGTATTTGGTGTTGTGTTTGAATTAAAGTTTTCTAGAAATCTGACGGTTCTTGCTCGTATAATTTTATTATTACTAGTATAGATTTTATAACCTTTAGATCTATTGTCGTAACCGACAAAAATTCCTTCAATCGCTTTATCATCAAGTTTTCCTCTTTGGGATTTGTCGACATAAGCGTAAGCTTTGCAACCAAACATTCTAATGTTGCTTAAATCCGGTATTTTATTTGTCCATAATTGGTATGGAGTAGAATTGTGAGCTTTCGTGGGGAGTCGATTAGTTAAGTATACCGCTGTATTTAGAGCTTCACCCCAAAACATCTGAGGTAGTTTCGCTTCCGATAACAGGCATCGCGTCATTTCAACTAGTGTACGATTCTTCCTCTCCGAAACACCGTTTTGAGATGGAGAATTTGGCACGGTTAGCTGATGGTGTATACCTGCTTCTTTTAAGTAATTTTCTATCTCATCACTGGTATATTCCCCGCCGTTGTCAGTTCTTAATTCTTTTATATTGCGACCGATTTTATTTTTCGTTATGGCTACGTACTCTTTTAGTTTAGTGATGACTTCACTTTTCTTTGATAAAAGAAATACCATTGTAAATCTACTGAAATCATCAGTAAATGTGAGAAAGAATTTCTTTCCTCCCATACTTTCTATTGGCATCGGGCCACATATATCAGAATGGATCAGATCGAGAATTTTACTAGCTTTGTTTGTAGCTTGTTTACGATAGGGAGCATTTGTTAATTTACATTTTATGCAACTTTCGCATATTACTTCATGTTTACAATTTTCCACATTAAAACCTGTTGCTAAACTTTTAGTTTGCAGTTGCTTTAAAGCATTTATATCTCAGTGTTCGAATCTTCTATGCATGAGCTCAATACAGTTTTTATTCTTGCATTGATGAGCTAAATTCGCATAGTTTACTTGTTTATGTTTATAAAGGTCTACTTCATATAAATTACCTTTAATTTTCCCTTCTATATATGTTATCCCATTTTGAATTAATTTACAGGTTTCGTTTTCAAAAATGAGTTTATACCCATGCTTCACTGCTTTATTCACAGACATTAAATTTGACTGTATTTCTGGCACGTACAAAACTTCATTTAAAGTAATGTCGTTTGATTGTGTTTGTAATTTTATTGTGCCTGTCCCGTGTGAAGCAAGAATTTTTCCGTTTGCAATCGTGACTGTACTTTTATTATTTACGTCAATGTCACTAAATAGGTTTATGTCGTTACAAAGGTGTGAAGAGCTCCCTGAGTCTATTATCCAGGTAGATTTACTTTCAATGTTCGCGTAAAAGGAACAATTGTTTTGAGACACCTTTGCATCTAAAGTGGTTTTGTTTTCTTTGATACTATTCCCCAGAGTCTGTGTGTTTGTTTGAATTTCTACTTCCGGAGTGATTTTGTTCGTTTCAGAACATAATGCAGCATTCTGTCTCCCTTTATTCATTGTTTGGTTTTTAGAATTTGAATTTTTATTCTTAAGGAACCAACAATTTAATTTTATGTGATTTCGTCTTTTACAATTTGTACAAAACATATTTTGTTCTTGTTTGCGATATTGTGGTTTAGCATTATTTTTTTCTGCTTTGTATGCATTTTCGCGCGACGTATTATTCGAGCTATCTTGCCTTCTCTGATATTCATCCGCCAATTTTCCCTTTATAAATTCAGAGTTCAACTCCTCTTCATTTCTCGCTTCAAGTGCGATTATTAAAGTATCATAACTCGGTGGGAGGGAGCATAAAAGTAACGCGTATAAATGCGTGTCTTTAATTTCTTCCCCTATCGCCTTTAGTCTGTCGGCTGTTTCTAGTATTTTTACGATATGACTTATCATATCTCCGTTTTCACCGAGTTTTATACTGTATAGCTTCCTGAGTAAATATAATTTGCTCGAAAGGTTTGCGCGCTCGTGTATAGTTTTTAAAACATTCCAAGTTGTCTTGGCTGTCGTTTCATTTTTCACATAAATAAGTTGTGAGTCTTCTAAAGTTAATATAATTGTAGCCCTAGCGCGATTATCTCGCTTAGTCCACTCAGTAGTTAGTGGTGTTCGGGGGTCATCCTGTGTATAATTAAATAAATCTTCCCTCATTAGGAGCATCTTGGTCTTGAAACTCCATGAGGCGTAATTATGCGGATTTAATTTTTCGATATTAAAGGTTTCCTTTAGGGAGGAGGCCATTGTTTTTATCTTTAAAAGGTTTCTTTTATTTTTGTTTCTTAACTTTCAAGAGTTTTCGTTTATTTTCATTTATTGTTACAATAGTTTAAATAGAAGAGAGCGGTAACTTGCCGTGTTCACAGCCTTCAGTCTGTTCGCATAATCTTTTATAAGTTTATTGTGAAATCACGGCAGTTAAATAACTGAGCTTCTCTTCATGAATTATATTTAGAAAATAATGTTTTCCATTTTAACATCTTCACAAAAAAGGAGAAAGATAAAATTGGCATGCTCCTACCTTTGTTGTTCAGTGTTGATCGAATCCGCGTACTTCAGATAATCCACCGTGCGGTAAATACAAGAGAGTCAGTAAAGAAATTAATCCACTCGTTTAAAGAAAAGAGGGCACAGGATCACAGGATTACACTATTTAAATAAATGAACATAGAGAAAGTTAAAATTAAATTTACATTTAACGTTATATATTTAATTAACATATTATATCTTTAAGGTTTTTCAGAGCGCAGACACGCTGCGTGTTTTGCTTAAGGCTTATATTTAGAGACTGACTAAAAAAAGAAAAGTTTTCAGTTCATTAGTCCTTGTTATTGCATTTCGTTGTGCAACACTTTTATGTATACCAGATGTTGGAAATTCCTTTTTTTCTCTCTGCACGTGAAAAGAAGGAGGGAGAAATGGGTAGTTGCTTTCCACTCAGATAAAACCGATTTCACCTATCAAATGCAATCTTGAAACACAGCTGTAATTATTTCACAATGTCTTGCAATTTCGGTAAATCATTATTCACTTTCTAACACCCCTGCTTGATTTCTGAAGTTGCAATAGTTCTTAAGTTCAAGTTGTCTCTGCGTTTGATAAAGTCAGGTTTGGGAAATGGGCTTCGTAAAGATATCTGCAGTCATTTCCTTACTGGGACAATATTCTAATTCTATGATTCCCTTCTCTCGTAAATCTTTAATTGAATTAAATTTGATATCCACGTGCTTTGTTTTTGAATGATGTTTATAATTCTGAGTCATCTTGATGCATGACACATTATTCTCATACAGAATAATTGATAGTTTTTGGTTTAAATCTAGATCCTTTAATAGCTTTATCAACCAAATGGTTTCTTGTGCTGATGTGGTTGCGGAAATATACTCAGCCTCAGCAGATGATAATGCAACTGAGTTTTGCTTTTTTGTTGACTAGGAAATCGCTGTATTTCCTAATTTACTTAAATTTCCTGTGGTTGACTTTCGATCACTTTTATCTCCTGCCCAAACTGAATCTGCAAATGTCGTCAGAATCGGATCATATTCGTTGCTTATAACTAATTTTAATTCTTGTGTTGTTTTTAAATATCTTATAACCCTCTTGACTGCCCTCCAGTTTTTTTCTCTTGGTTTCTCATTTCTGCGACAAAGGATGTTAATAGCCGCTCAAATATCTGGATGAGTTATTGTAGCTATGTATAGCAATGCCCCTATGGCTTGTCTATATTTATGATTATTAGGTAGTAAATTTTCATCGTCATCTAAGTTTAAGTAACCTGCCTCCATCTGAGTATCACAAGGTTTAGAGTCCTTTAAATTAAATTTTTCAATCAGTTCTTTTATTTTATTTTTCTGATCGAGCGCATAAGTTCCTTCTTTAATTCTTTTTATGTTTATGCCTAAGTATTAATTTACCATACCTAAATTTTTCACTTCGTATTCTTTACTAAGTTGTTTCATTATTTCATTTATTTCTTTAGTATCTCCTGAAATTAAAAGATCGTCGACATAAATGATGATATAAGTTTTATTTCCGTTAGTTTCTCGTGTGAAGAGACATGGATCAGCGGTGCTTTGCACAAAACCTAGTTTGTTTAAACTTTCAGCTATTTTAATATTCCATGCTCTTGCTGCTGGTTTTAGGCCATATATAGCCTTTCTTAGCTTACATACTTTATTTTCTTCACCCGGTTTAATATGTCCTTCTGGTTGCGATATATAAACAACTTCTCCCAAATTTCCATGGAGAAACGCGGTTTTAATATCTAAATGGTTTACATTTAAGTTTTTGTGAGCTGCACACGCTAGAAATGCTCTTAGCGTTGTATAGGCTACTACTGGTGCAAAGATTTCATAATAGTCACTACCAAATTTTTGAGAATAGCCTATCGCTAACAAACGCGCTTTGTATTTATTAATTTCTCCATTTGATTTATATTTAACCGTAAAAACCCACTTATTTCCAATTACTTTTACGCCTGGTAGAGGATCAACTAGATCCCAGGTGTTATTTTTTATTATTGAAGCAATTTCTTCACTAGTTGCTTCGTACCATTGGTATTTCTCATGTGGATTGTTTACATTTTTAATATCTTCGAAATTTTTCGGCTCTATAATTTTATTTTCTTTAGTAATGTATGCGAGTCTGTCTGGTGGAACACCTCCATTCAATCTTTGTGATCTTCTAGGTTCATTTGTTGTATTTTCCTCACTGTCTGTTTGTTTTTCTTCCTGCATACTTATTATAATTTCTGAGGAATTTTCCCCTGCTTTTTCGGGTTGTTTCTGAACTTCGCTATCATTTTTCAGATTTGTATTTGGTGTTGTGTTTGAATTAAAGTTTTCTAGAAATCTGACGGTTCCTGCTCGTATAATTTTATTATTACTAGTATAGATCCTATAACCTTTAGATCTATTGTCGTAACCGACAAAAATTCCTTCAATCGCTTTATCATCAAGTTTTCCTCTTTGGGATTTGTCGACATAAGCGTAAGCTTTGCAACCAAACATTCTAATGTTGCTTAAATCCGGTATTTTATTTGTCCATAATTGGTATGGAGTAGAATTGTGAGCTTTCGTGGGGAGTCGATTAGTTAAGTATACCGCTGTATTTAGAGCTTCACCCCAAAACTTCTGAGGTAGTTTCGCTTCCGACAACAGGCATCGCGTCATTTCAACTAGTGTACGATTCTTCCTCTCCGAAACACCGTTTTGAGATGGAGAATTTGGCACGGATAGCTGATGGTGTATACCTGCTTCTTTTAAGTAATTTTCTATCTCATCACTGGTATATTCCCCGCCGTTGTCAGTTCTTAATTCCTTTATATTGCGACCGAATTTATTTTTCGTTATGGCTACGTACTCCTTTAGTTTAGTGATGACTTCACTTTTCTTTGATAAAAGAAATACCATTGTAAATCTACTGAAATCATCAGTAAATGTGAGAAAGAATTTCTTTCCTCCCATACTTTCTGTTGGCATCGGGCCACATACATCAGAATGGATCAGATCGAGAATTTTACTAGCTTTGTTTTTAGCTTGTTTAGGATAGGGAGCATTTGTTAATTTACATTTTATGCAACTTTCGCATATTACTTCATGTTTACAATTTTCCACATTAAAACCTGTTGCTAAACTTTTAGTTTGCAGTTGCTTTAAAGCATTTATATCTCTGTGTCCGAATCTTCTATGCATGAGCTCAATACAGTTTTTATTCTTGCATTGATGAGCTAAATTCGCATAGTTTACTTGTTTATGTTTGTAAAGGTCTACTTCATATAAATTATCTCTAATTTTCCCTTCTATATATGTTATCCCATTTTGGATTAATTTACAGGTTTCGTTTTCAAAAATGAGTTTATACCCATGCTTCACTGCTTTATTCACAGACATTAAATTTGACTGTATTTCTGGCACGTACAAAACTTCATTTAAAGTAATGTCGTTTGATTGTGTTTGTAATTTTATTGTGCCTGTCCCGTGTGAAGCAATAATTTTTCCGTTTGCAATCGTGACTGTACTTTTATTATTTACGTCAATGTCACTAAATAGGTTTATGTCGTTACAAAGGTGTGAAGAGCTCCCTGAGTCTATGATCCTGTTAGATTTATTTTCAATGTTCGCGTAAAAGGAACAATTGTTTTGAGACACCTTTGCATCTAAAGTGGTTTTGTTTTCTTTGATACTATTCCCCAGAGTCTGTGTGTTTGTTTGAATTTCTACTTCCGGAGTGATTTTGTTCGTTTCAGAACATAATGCAGCATTATGTCTCCCTTTATTCATTGTTTGGTTTTTAGAATTAGAATTTTTATTCTTAAGGAACCAACAATTTAATTTTATGTGATTTCGTCTTTTACAATATGTACAAAACATATTTTGTTCTTGTTTGCGATATTGTGGTTTAGCATTATTTTTTTCTGCTTTGTACGCATTTTCGCGCGACGTATTATTCGAGCTATCTTGTCTTCTCTGATATTCATCCGCCAATTTTCCCTTTATAAATTCAGAGTTCAACTCCTCTTCATTTCTCGCTTCAAGTGCGATTATTAAAGTATCATAACTCGGTGAGAGGGAGCATAAAAGTAACGCGTATAAATGCGTGTCTTTAATTTCTTCCCCTATCGCCTTTAGTCTGTCGGCTGTTTCTATTATTTTTACGATATGACTTATCATATCTCCGTTTTCCCCGAGTTTTATACTGTATAGCTTCCGGAGTAAATATAATTTGCTCGAAAGGTTTGCGCGCTCGTGTATAGTTTTTAAAACATTCCAAGTTGTCTTGGCTGTCGTTTCATTTTTCACATAAATAAGTTGTGAGTCTTCTAAAGTTAATATAATTGTAGCCCTAGCGCGATTATCTCGCTTAGTCCACTCAGTAGTTAGTGGTGTTCGGGGGTCATCCTGTGTATAATTAAATAAATCTCCCCTAATTAGGAGCATCTTGGTCTTGAAACTCCATGAGGCGTAATTATGCTGATTTAATTTTTCGATATTAAAGGTTTCCTTTAGGGAGGAGGCCATTGTTTTTATCTTTAAAAGGTTTCTTTTATTTTAGTTTCTTAACTTTCAAGAGTTTTCGTTTATTTTCATTTATTGTTACAATAGTTTAAATAGAAGAGAGCGGTAACTTGCCGTGTTCACAGCCTTCAGTCTGTTCGCATAATCTTTTATAATTTTATTGTGAAATCACGGCAGTTAAATAACTGAGCTTCTCTTCATGAATTATATTTAGAAAATAATGTTTTCCCTTTTAACATCTTCACAAAAAAGGAGAAAGATAAAATTGGCATGCTCTTACCTTTGTTGTTCAGTGTTGATCGAATCCGCGTAATTCATTTAACGTTATATATTTAATTAACATATTATATCTTTAAGGTTTTTCAGAGCGCAGACACACTGCGTGTTTTGCTTAAGGCTTATATTTAGAGACTGACTAAAAAAAGAAAAGTTTTTCAGTTCATTAGTCCTTGTTATTGCATTTCGTTGTGCAACACTTTTATGTATACCAGATGTTGGAAATTCCTTCTTTTTTTCTCTCTGCACGTGAAAAGAAAGAGGGAGAAATGGGTAGTTGCTTTCCACTCAGATAAAACCGATTTCATCTATCAAATGCAATCTTGAAACACAGCTGTAATTATTTCACAATGTCTTGCAATTTCGGTAAATCATTATTCACTTTCTAACAATAGCAAATAAATTGAATTTACAGGCAATAAGAAAAGAAAAAATGTCGGTTTTTACATTTGGAAATAAGAACCCCATTGAAAAAACCTTTGAAGTAGTTAAACTAACTATTGAAAATAAAAATGCACCTAATTCAAAATTAGATATAGAAGCGCTAGTTACCAATCAAATATCAGCTACTGAAATCCCCCCACCTGAAATCAATGATTTGATGAAAAGTAAACAATTTGAAAATTTAACCCTTGCGGACACACCCACATCCAAAGAACCCATTACATTACTTATAGGTGCTGACTATTATTATGAGATTGTTACTGGAAATATAAAACATTTGAATAAAAAATTAGTAGCTGTCGACACCATTTTTGGTTGGTGTCTACAGGGAAAAACAACTGACAGTTATACGCCCTTAGAATTTAATGTAATAGTAGAAATTTTTTTTATTTCTAAACAGATTGAAAAATTCTGGGATATCGAATCATCTGGCCTTTTTAATACTAAACAGGATTCAGATTTTTCGGAAAACAATGTTATGAAGCAGTTTGAGTCAGAAATTAAATACAATGATAAGCGATATACAGTCCGATTTCCGTGGAAGTTTGAAAGGGAATGTATAAATGACAATCGGAAAATTGCAGAATATAGATTTTTTATACTCAAACAAGGATCAATTAAAAACCCTGAATTATTTTTTGAGTATAAGGAGGTGTTAGCAGATTATTTGAAACAAGGTATTATTGAGTTAGTTACAGATTCTGAAGAAAAACAAAATGTAACTTTTTATTTACCTCATCGAGAAATAATTAGAACTGATAGGACAACGAGCAGATTACGCAGAGTTTTCGATGCCTCTGCTCATGACACAGGCTCACTGTCTTTGAATAATTGCCTGCATGTAGGTCCAAATTTCTATTCTGAAATACTTGATGTTTTGTTACGGTTTAGATTTAATCCCATAGCTTTTACAACTGATATAAAACAAGCATTTCTACAAATAATTGTAGATGAAAACGATCGTGATGTAACAAGATTTTTATTTTCACAAGATTTGTTTGATAATTCTAAACCCTTTCAAATTTATAGATTCACCAGACTGTTATTTGGAATTAGTAGCAGTCCCTTTTTATTGGCTGCAACAATTAAACACCACTTGAAAAAATACACCGAAAAATATTCGAACACAGTAAAATTTTTAAAAGAAAATATCTATGTTGATGACGTTATAGGAAGTCATGAAAATATTGATCAAGCCCTATCCACGAGTTTACAATGTATTGATATATTTGAAAATGCAAGTGTGCATTTACACAAATGGCATACGAACTCTTTACCACTTAGTGAACTATGGAAAGAAAATGGCATAACTTCAGAAGTCGATTTTGAAGCTTTTGGAGAACAAAATCTCCCTTATAAAGTTTTGGGAATCGCTTGGAATAATTCCAAAGATTTATTTTATTTTGATGTTCGAGGTTTAGTTGATTTCGTTTCAAAAAGAATAGACACCAAAAGATTTATTCTACAAGTTTTAGGCAGGATTTTTGATCCACTTGGATTCCTAGGACCATTTACATTAAGACTAAAATGTATAATTCAACAAATTTAGAATTTGGGTCTAGATTTTGATGACACCTTACCCGAAGATTTACGTATACTTTGGAGTAGCTGGTGTAACGAACTCCCTAATTTGAAAAACTTTTCAGTACCCAGATACTATTTTTCTGAGATCACCAATTGGCATGATTATGACCTACAATTGCATATTTTTGCCGATTCGAGCATGAAGGCTTATGGTACGGTTGCTTATTTACGTGTAGCAACAACCATCGAAAATGTTCGAACAGTTTTTGTTGCTTCGAAAAACAGGGTTGCTCCACTGAAAGCGCTAACCTTACCAAGGCTTGAATTGATGGCCGCATTCTTGTCGGCCGAGCTAAGTAGTAACATTTTGAAATCTCTAAAATTGAATGTACCAACTTATTACTGGACAGATTTAAAAATATCCTATTTTTGGATAAAAGGATACCCTAAAATGTTTAAGCTCTTTGTCAGAAACAGAATTGAAGAGATCCATAAATTGACCTCACCTGATGACTGGTATCATTGTCCTGGTACTGCCAATCCAGCTGATATAGTTTCTCGAGGATCAAAAATCTCTAGGATAATCAATGATACAAATTGGTTACAGGGACCAGAATGGCTAAGTTTACCTCCTGAGTGTTAGCCAATATCAGAAAACAAAGAAATCGCTTACTCAGATGAATTAGAATACAAAAAAAATCCTAACGATGTTTTTCAGAGCGAGTGCTTAGTCAAAAAACTCTAAAATCCCATAAACATTTCAAAATGTTGGTAATTTAGAGAAACTTTTGAGAATTACCGTTTGGGTAAAGAAATTCATTATGAAGCTGAAAAAATCAACTGAAGTGCAAGACGTAGTAACAACCGAAGAATTACTCGAAGCTGAAATTTTTTTGATACAATCTGAACAAAAACAATTTTATAAGGAAGAAATAGAATCTCTAAAAAATAGTAAATTAGTGGATAAGACGTCATCCTTATCAAATTTCATGCCATTATTGACAAAAACGGGTTGATGAGGTTGGGCGGAAGGCTCGAATTTTCTAACCTGTCCGAGAAAAACTCAATAATTCTATCCAAACATTCTTGTTTAACTACTCTAATAGTTCGTCAAGAACACGAGAAAATTATGCATAGAGGGACAGCCAGTACTTTGTATGCCTATCTCATACATGTTAATACTTTAAAATTCGCTATCACAATGCCAAAATCAAATGGCAAACTATGCCCATCATGAGCTTTCTAAAGATATGAAATCCCATGCATTGGCTCTTAAAATATGGCTATCTCTGAAATCGTGTAAATCCAGCAAAATTTAGCCTAGTAGCGCCGCCTATTCGGTGCTTTACACCATCACCTATGTTACTGCAAAACCACCAAGCAGCCACTTATATCAAATTCTAATTAAAAGTTTGGAGAAAATCCGTGTATTAGTTTTTGAGATAGAATTATTGCGAAAATCATAAAAATTCCAGCATAGCAGTGCCACCTATTGGACGACTAACACCAAAACCTAATCAGCAATAACTTGTGTTAACATCTACCTAAATCTGAAGTTAGATCAAAATTCGTGAATTAGTTATTGATATAGAGCTATTGCGGGAATCGCACAAAATGCAGCACAGCAGCGCCACCTATTGAGCGATTTACACCAACACGTAATCAGCATAAAGTTATATCAAGGACTAACTGAATATGAAGTATCATGAAAATCCGTGCCTTAGTTCTTGAGACAGAGACATTGTGGAAATCGTAAAAAAATGCAGCACAGAATCGCCACCTGTTGAGCGATTTACACCAACACGTAATCAGCATTAAGTCACATCAAGGACTAGCTGAATGTGAAGTTTCATGAAAATACGTGCATTAGTTCCTGAGATAGAGCCATTGCGGAAATCTTAAATAATGCAGAATAGCAGCGCCACCTGTTGAGAAATTTGTACCAAAAACTAATAAGCATCAATTTGTACCAGAGACTAACTGAATACCAATTTTTATTAAATTCCGGGCATTAGTTCTTGAGGTAGATGGTACACAGACAGACAGACAGATGTTTTGTAAAAGCATTTTTTTCGGGTTCTCTGACCCCTAAAACGTGTAAATACGTCGAAAACCGGAATTCAAAAATTTTCATGAATCCAATACTTTCTTCTTGTAAAGATAAAGACAGTAAAAATATTATTATTATAATTAATTTATGTATAAATATTATTATATATAAATTAAATAAAAATAAATTCAATGCAACTTTCGTCGATTTTTAAAAAGGAAGTTTCGTTTATTAGCACTACCTTAATATGCATATTTATGCTTTAACATTTTTCTTCACAATAATGCATTTGTAAAACTTCGATGAGAAAGACGTTTTCGATATTTTAAAAACTTAAACAGAATGCGTTTAAATAACATCTTATAGTACAGTTATCTATACTTCTATACTAATATTATAAAGAGGTAAAAATTGTTTATTTGTAGGAGGTGAGCTCTGGAACTACCGAAACGATTCCAAAAGTAATGGTATCAAAATGATGGTGATAATCCATCTTAGAACATAGGCTATATCTTATGTCCGTGCCACTGGCCAAAAAGGGGTGCCGGAGCAAAAAACTTTATAAAAATGAGATTTTTGTGTTACTGATGGGACTAGAAACATGAAATTTGGAATGGTAGTTACTTATAAGATACAAATGATCTCGAAGTACATTTCTTTCTTTAAAAAAATCTAAATTAAAAAGGGATGAAAATGCGCAAAAAGCGTTCTAAAAAACGTTCTAAATGGCGATTTTTACGCAATCTCAAGAAGTACCAAACCGATTTAAAAATTAATGGTGTCAAAATGATGGTGACAATTCTTTCTCCAACATAGGCTACTTTTTATGTCGGTGCCACTACCCCTAAAGGGGGTGCAACAGCAAAATACGTTCGAAATTGCGATTTTTGTGTTACTGAAGGGCCCTGATATATGGAATTTGGCGTGGTTGTTACTTATTAGATATAAATGATCTCTAAGGATATTTCTTAAAAAATTCAAAATTTAAAAGTTGTGAAAATGCGCAAAAAGCGCTCTAAAACCGTTCTAAATGGCGATTTTTACGCAATCTCAAGAAGTACCAAACCGACTAAAAAAATAATGGTGTCAAAATGATGGTGACAACTCTTGCTCCAACATGACTAAATTTTATGTCGGTGCCATTATCCCTAATGGGGTTGCAGGAGCGAAAAAAAAGTTAGAAAATGCGATTTTTGTGTTACTGAAGGGCCTAGAAACATGAAATTTGGAATGGTAGTTACTTATAAGATATAAATTATATCGATGAACATTTCTTAAACAAATCGAATTTGAAAGGTGCGAAAATACGCAAAAAGAATTCTAAAAAACGTTCTAAATGGCGATTTTACGCAATCTCAGAAAGTACCTAACCGATTTCGGTTGGAAATTGATGATGACAGCCCTTGCTCCAATACAGGATCTACTTCATGTCGGCGTCACTACCACCTTGCGGTTGCATTTTAAGAAACGCTCTAAATTGTGAATTTTGTGATACTGAAGGGACTAGCAACTTGAAATTTGCCATGGTAATTACTTATGAGATGTAAATGCTCTCTGAGAAGAATTCATTAAAAATTTGAAGTTTAAATCAAATGAAAATAAACGAAAAGCGTTCCAAAAACATTCTAAATAGCGATTTCTACAAAATCTCAGGAAATATAAACCGATTTCAGAAGTAATGGTTTCAAATTGATGGTGAGAGTCTCCGCTCCAACATAGCCTATTTTTTTAGTTGTTGTCAATAACGCCTGGGGTTACAGGAGCAAAAAATTTTCTAAATTGCGTTTTTTGTGTTAAAGATGTTCTAACTAAAGATGTTCTCTATTTACAAAGATATTATAACATTTTAAATTTCGAATGGTAATTACTTCAAAGATGCAAATGCTTTCTAAGAATTGTAGAAAGAAAATTCCAAATTTAAAAGGATGAAGTGAGCGAAAAGCGTTTATAAGCGTTCTAAATTACGATTTTTATGCAATCGTATGAGATACGAAACCGATTTCATACATAATGGTTGCAAATTAATGGGGATAGAACCTGCTCAAACATAAGCTACATTTATGTCTGCGCCACAACACCTAAAAGGTTGCAGGATCAAACAACTTTCTAAATTGACATTTCTGCGGTACTGAAGAGGCTAGAAACTTTAAAAATAGCACGGTAGTTATTTGTAAAAAATAAATATACTCTAAGAACCGCCGAAAATAAATTCGAAATTAAAATGGGGTAAAGCGAAGAGAAGGAGCGAAAAGCATTCCTAAATTACGATTTCTATGGAATCTTAGGAAATAATAAACAGATTACAGAAGTTATTGGTTGCGAATCAAGAGTGTTAGTCCCTGATTCTATACGGACTATATTTTATGCCGGTATCGCTACCTCCTGATTGGCAGGAACAACAAGAAAGTCTTTAAAAACATCTAAATTCTGTTTTCTGTAGAATATTAGGAAATACCAACCGATTTCAAGGTTAATGTTGTTGGCAAATTAATGGTGACAGTCTGTGTTTCAACATTTTTCGAGACATTCTATTTCAACTCTGTTTCGGCATTTTATGTTGGTGCCACTAACACAGGGAGGTGGTAGACTGTTAAACAAGAAGCTTGAATTTGACATGATGGTTATTTTTGAGATGTGAATGTGTTAAGATGGTTTCTAAAACATCCAAAACTTCAAATGAATACTGAAATGAGCATAAAATTCTCAAAATACTTTCTAAATTATTATTTATTTGGAATTAGTTTTAGTTGTCATTAATTAAAATCTCATTTCTGTCTATTGTACTTTTATAATGAAGTTTAGTCAAACTGTGGTTTAATTTATATTTTTGAATTATTCCAATAAGTGTTCTTCTAGTAAAAAATAGTCATGCAAACATCACTTGGCATATTTTATCTATTACGCGAGCAAAGCCGCGGGGTTTGCTAGTTTTATGATAAATTACTAAAACACATAACAGTTAATAATATTGTAACGAAACCACAATATTTAGAATACAATGTCACATGATATAACCTGCAGATATCAAATATTCCTAAAAAGAGTTAAAAGGGGCTTATCCTTGAAATTAAATTTTACATGCTATTTAATGAAAAACGCCTACTGTATACAAATTTTATAAGCAGGTAAATTAAAGAAACCATTAGTTCTGAAAAGATTGGCAACGTTAATTTTAAACATAAATAATAAATAAATTAATTAATTAAAAAATTAAAATCCACAAAAATCCATAAAAATAAATTATACTTTTTGTTATAACTTGCAAAAGAGAATTATTTTGTTTGTAATTCCGGTATAGTTTGTAGAGAATTCAATTTCCTTTATTAAAAAAATGTAAAGACTAGAAAACAGGAATTCTGCTTTTTCTGAATTTAGTGTCACTCCGATGAAAAAAATAAATGTATATAAATATAGATAGAGTAGAGTCCCGATTATCCGAGTTAATATGGACCAAGCTCACCTCGGATAAGTACAATTCTCGGATAAACCGGATTTACACAAATCGTCACCAACTAAGGAGATGAAATATAAATTTTCACTTAATTCATTAATTAGCTCATAGTTTTTTCAATCGAACTTACACCTTTGGAATGAATCATTTTCTTCTGACGGGCTAGTGGATTCCAGTAGTATGAAACAGATATTATAAATGAATTGTTACATGAAGATGAAAGAGCAGCCGTAAAAAGTTAGAATCTGATTTTTTGGTCAAAATGGTGAAAACAATGAGGCCATTTTTTCCCATTCTGATCAGAAAATCAGAGTTCTAACTGTTTACGACTGCTCTTTCATCTTCACCTAACGCTTCATTTATAATGGCTGTTTCATAATAATATAAACCACCAGTCCATTAGGAGAAAACAACTCGGTTAAGCGGGACTCGGATAATTCTCTGACAATTTGCTCTTTTCCAGCAGAAATCTAAACACTTATTTTTAATGCTTTATTTTTAATGATAGTCTATAAAAGTGATTATTTCGATCTTAAACATCCACTCTGTTTACGCTAAAGAAGACGCCTGGCATTCAATAATGTCTATGTTATTGTTCATAAATATAAATTCCACATTGCTCAGCTTTAGTATCGAATACGTACGTTAAAATTTCTGATGCACCAATTAATGAATTTCTTGGCTAGATCGAAATCCAAAATTACAGTAAATGTGGTAATCTTTATGGTTATGACATTTTTGGGGGTCTCATATTTGTTTCCAAGCACTAATATTCAACAACTGTTCATTACTCACACTCTAGTCGTCAGGCTTGTAACACCTGCATCCCGTTTGGATCCCTCTTTGACAATGTAATGCTTTATTAAAATAAAAAAACAAAATGACTGTAATATATGAATTTCATTTCTTTTCGCTCACTTCAAAATATGAAGAACTTATCTCGAACCTCGATTCTTATTTATATAAAACTTCAAATTGTAATTTATGTAGAGATTCCACTATTTAATCGAATTATTGCGAATAATTACGATCACGGTAAATCTTCATCACAAAATGTAAAATTATCCTCATATCTGGAGTTGAAGTAATTTCCATCACTTGTCATGAGATTTTCAAACGTGTATATATATCGGAGTACAAGTTGCCCATTTAGTAAAAATATTAGTTTATACTGTAATATACTGGATTAGCAACCGCAGGTTACTATTTTTAGAGGCATTTTTATATCTGTGACATAAGATTTATTTGTAGCAGCATTATTCTTGATGGAATGCTGGTGACTGTCGTTGAAGTGCAGTCTTCTATACGTAAGTCAGTTCGAATTTATTAATATTGCATTTATTGATCTAAGGTCTAATGTACTATTAAGTGTACTTTAGAATAGTCCAAATTAAAGAAACTCCATAACAGCTATGCGCAATTAGATTTTTTAAAAAAGACTGTTTTTAAAACTAACGGTAGTTATATCTGAACTTGAAATTGCCGGACTTCCGGGTATGTAATAGAATTTCACCCTACGGTCTCTAAAGACCTCCCTTTTAATCGCTGTTGTTTTCATGTCGGGCATTATTCTTGATGCCAGTCTTCGATGCTTAAGTGAGTTCGAATTTATTTTCGAATTTTGATTATCGAATTTTCAATTTCCTTATCTAAAACCTAGGTTAATGTTACTTGCAATGTAGAATAGGCCAAATTAAATAAGATCCATGACAGCTAAGCGCAATTAGTTTTAAATAAACACCGCTTTTAAACCTAATAATGGTTATACCTGCTGTTCAAAGTGGCGGACTTGCCTGGAACGCCACATAATATCGGATTTTTGTCTGTAAGATTCCTCCCTTTTAATGACTGCTGTTTTCATTTCCGACATGTAAATAATGCTTTCTGGCTTTAATTTCTGGCAGTAGCTCCTACGAAAAACGTAAGAAATCGAAAAAAAAAATGTGTAATCTACTTCATTAGTTTTCTCTGTTAAAAAAAAAAAAAAAAAAAAAAAAAAAAAAAAAAAAAAAAAAAAAACAGTTTTTGTGTTATTAAAACTTTATTTTCTAAAGAATAATTGGTGATTAAACGTACATGAAGTAATTGCAAATACAACGCCATCTAGCGTTATGCAATGTGCATAATCTTTTTCTCTCTTTAAATAAAATTAGTTTAAAGTTCTATAGAAATCGGTACATTCATTCTCAACTTATCTGGGATTGATTTTTTACCATGTAATAAAAAACAAGAAACAATTTCTTAGTCAGTATTTAAAATTAAACACCGACTAAGAAATAATTTCTTAGTCAGTATTTAAAATTAAACACCGAGTCTCTGTAAAATTTGAACTACTCTGAATCAATCTACATGCATTATGTTATCTCTAAATAATGTAGTATGCAGCCCACTGAAAGAATTAAGTCCGTAGTAATGTCTAATATGGAAATTAAAAGAAATGGAAGAAAAATAGGTATAACGGGCTTTAGAAAACTTTTTTGTGAAGAAATATATAATGGGTCAATCCATTTCAAGTGGTCCAGAAAATCAGATATTCGTTGCTCGACCATTTTTTAAAAATTTGAAATTTTTTGTGCAATAGCTGTAGCATGATGGAAGTTCAAAATGACTATTATTTTAATTTTATTTATTTTTGTTTGTGCATGACGGCCATCTTTGTTTCATCGACAGAAGAAATTTTATCACAAGAAGGGTTTACGGAATTGTAAATAATTCATCGTTTATTTATCCAATTCAAATGCGGCTTAAAGCAATTTGTACAGAATACATTGGGCTAAAAATTTGATAATGGAGTAGTTTCCGAAACTAACTGCTTATGGATAAAATTTAAGCATAAAGTTTCAGTTTTTTCCAAAATTTGTCCATTTACAAGAGGAAATTTTTCTAGCAAGGAAAATTGCCAACATGACATAATTTTTTTTACAAATAGGCCGAAAGTACTTGCACTCACACGCCGAGTTCCAGATCTGGGACTTGCTTTCTCTTCGCTAAAAAAATCCCCATTTTTTCAAAAATGACAAAAATCGCACTTTACAGGCTTTGATATCTCTGGTGGGGCACGAGATACAAATCTGAATTTTTTTTTTTTATAAGAGTATTGTATGGTAGTGTTATGTACAAGAAATTTCAGGATGGAGATTTGACTACAAGCTGAGATATGGCAAGGGCAACATGTCAAAACAATACTGCCAAACTACTGTTTTGTTGTAGTCGCAGCTAAGTATTTATCTCAGAGTATCATTTAAATTTATTTTTTAGATTATCTTTAAATAATAGTAACAGAAAATAAAGCCTTTTGCAATTAATTTAATAAATAATTATGCCTAAGGCCTACATTTTGTATGGTTTCAGTAATTTTTGTTGTAATTTTAGTAACTAAAAGAAACCTCAGCACTTTTACATATATATATATATATATATATATATATACAAGACCTGAGACAAAAACAGAATAGGAAAGAGAAAAGCTGTTAATGTTGGCATACTTGTTGAGACATGATCAAACGTGTCAAAACACTTTCCTGCTTGTTGGTTTAAAAACCACAATATTAATGCTGCTTGCCAGTCCCTGAAACTTGTTACTACCATAAGTATGTTCCTGTAAATGAAAAATTATGCGATGTTACCACGCATTAGCCTCAAGTAATTTTCTGAAAGTAAAGATACCCAAAGCCTTTTCCTAATTTATACTGCAGAAAAATCATATTTTTTCATAAGAAGTAACCTAGGAGTAATTAATGAATTGAGACTTGCACATAGTGATTTCATAGTATATTTCTATGAGCCAGCAGGGCCAAAATCTTCAATCAGGTTATCAAGAGATGACAAGACTTGGTTCCTACAAATAAGATTTTGAGAAAGATCAAAATTGTGGTTTTTGAACCAACAAGCAAGAATGTTAAAGGTATATATAAATATTTTACAGACATACATACAATAAATACAATAAACCCAACTGGAGTGAAAAATTAACCAGAAAAATAAATTAGTCTGTAAAATATTTATATATACCTTTAACTGTTGAATGCAGGCGTTATTTATGTGTGAATGTGTGTTTTAATGTATATTGTAGTATGTGTGTTTATTATTAAGCAAGAATGTGTTTTGACACGCTTGATCATGTCTCAACAAGTATGAAAACATTAATAGCTTTTTTTTTCTCTATGTTGTTTTTGTCTCAGGTCTTGTATAAAAATATTTTTTTTTCTTTATGTAAAAGTGCTGAGGTTTCTTTTAGTTATTAAAATTACTTACAACAAAAATTACTGAAACCATACAAAATGTATGGCCATAGGCATAATTATTTTTTTTAATTAATTGCTAATCTTTGCAAGGGGCTTTATTTTCTGTTACTACTATTTAAAGATAATCAAAAACATAAATTTAAATGACACTTTGAGATAAATACTTAGCTGTGACTACAACAAAACATTAGTTTGGCAGTATTGTTTAGACATGTTGCCCTTGCCATTTCTCAGCTTGTAGTCAAATCTCCATCCTAAGATTTCTTATGCATAACACTACCATACAGTACTCTTATAAAAATAAATTTCAGATTTTTATCTCGTGCCCCACCAGAGATATCAAAGCCTGAAAAGTACGATTTTTGTCATTTATGAAAAATTTTGGATTTTTTTTTAGCGAAGAGAAAGCAAGTCCCTGATCTGGAACTCGGCGTGTGAGTATAAGTACTTTCGGCCTATTTGTAAAAAAAAATTATGTCATATTGATAGTTTTCCTTGCTAGAAAAATTTCCTCTTGTAAACGGACAAATTTTGGAAAAAAACTGAAACTTTATGCCTAAATTTTACCAATAAGCAGTTAGTTTCTGAAACTACTCTATTACCAGATTTTTAGCCCAATGTATTCTGTACAAATTGCTTTAATCCGCACTTGAATTGGATAAATAAACGATGAATTATTTTCAATTCCGTAAACCCTTCTTGTGAGAAAATTGCTGCAGACGATGAAACAAAGATGCCCGCCATGCACAAACAAAAATTAATAAAATTAAAATAATAGTCATTTTGAACTTCCATCATGTTAGGGTTGTTGTACAAAAAATTTCAGATTTTTTAAAAATGGTCGAGCAACCAGTGCTGGACCACTTGAAATGGATTGACCCTAATAATATTTTTTAAAGTGAAAGATACCATCGAAACTAAAATAGTATACCCCTTATCTGTAGGTATTTTTCTTTTCATTACTTTTTTTTTGTAACTTTATCTGGACACATGAGATTGCAATTTTAATCTTCTAATAAGTGGAAAATATGCAAAACGACTGTCACATTTTTTAAAGATAATTATAATTTTTACAATGAAACATACCGTTATGACCAAAAATGTACTGGTCATCATATGTAAGTAATTTTTTCTTCTTTCTACGTTCTAGTTCCTAAGTCTCTTTCTAAGTTTCTAAGTCCAAAAGATGGATATTTTAATCTTCAAAAAAAAAAAAGAAATAAATGATTTTCCCAAAATATTTTTTTAAATAGGAAATACTTATTATCTGTAATGAACACTATTGTATAAACTACAATCGTATCTATTAACCAAGTGTAGTTTTATTTTCTTTGTTACAAGACACCTATCAGTTAATTTTCCACCTTATGCTCTTGCTTTCAAGTTTGAACTTTGTTATTTTTACTTTATATTCTTCTGAATTTTAATTTTCCATAAAGAAATTTTATATCTAGGCTTAGAGAAGTTATTTTATTATGCAAATTACTTGTTGCTTTAGAATATTAATAGGGAAAGAAAAAATAATGTTGTAATCTATGGACAGTCATTTTAATCAGACGCCACATTTGTTTAGAAGACCAGCTTCGGAAAATTTTACATCCACAGACTTACAATATATTAAGGTATATGAATTTGGTCAAATCGAAAATAATTATAGGTATACATTATACAAAAAATATTTTAATATTAAAAAATATATATATATATATTGTCAGGTTGTAGGACTATGCGAACTCACCATTTCCACGTAAATTTGGTAGCTTCCGCCACTTTTCAAGAAAATTCCTTTGTCGAAAGGATTTGAAGTTTCATAAGGGGAGTGGACAGAGAAATAGACGCCAGGTTCATTACGTGGATTCATCATTTCAGTTTCATTTACATAAAAAACAAACCATTCATCAGAAGAAATACCTGAAACTATAAATCAAGTATAGTGGGGGGAAATCGAGTAGTTTAGCATAATCATTAAACTAAAGTTATAAACATATTAAAAATGAAAAAAAAATTAAAGCCATATAAATTTCTTCGAACAAAATCATTCTAAATTGAAAATAAATCATATGAGTTGTAATTTTCCAGCTGAATGAAAAAGTGTACTAGGCATGGTTTGAAGACCTTTGGATTAAGTTGTCGATGCTCTACCAACAGAGCTATCCTGGACAAATCTGGCGAGCACAATTCACTCTCTCAATCTTTATGATTAGGGCATCTGATCTGTTATCTCAGACAGCTCAACATAATAAAATGCGGGTAATGGAACTCCAAGTAAGCGCTGGATATTTAATTGCATTGGATTAATTTTAACACCCTAACTAAGAATCGACAGAAACCGGTTTTTAAGACCGAAACTGAAACGGAAACCTAATTTCGTTAATCTTCCTATTTTCGGCTTAAAACGGAAATGTCCAAAAAAAGTTTTTTAAGTAATTAATATATGCATAAATAAATATAATTATTAATTAATTGTACGAGTTTATTAAGTATATACGTATGTATAAATATTAAATAATTATACGTGTCCCAAAGTTGGCTATCTGTGCCTCTGACCAAAGCTTTTTTCCTTATAAAATACAATATATTCATCAAAGACACAAAATGATTTTCTAATTATAAAAATTTCATCTACTTAAAAAAAAAAAAAAATGTTTTATGTATACATAACTCAATTTCTCTTTTTATTATAATTTTTTTTATTATAATTTTTGTTACTGATGAATCTGTTACACTAGAACTTTTTCAAAGAGTATTCAAAACACTATTGCGATTTCAAACTAAAAAAGTTATATTATTGTTAGGTCTGCAGCTTTTAATGAGCACATAAAAAGTGTCTTCAAAGTTTAGTCCTATATACATTTCTTGCTGTATACTTTGCAATCACGTCTTGAGTCAGTCATGTCTGAAAATTATAAACAGTGAAGTTGAAAGCAAACATGTAATATAAAAATTTTGTTTTTAAAGTCAATATTTACTTAGGTCATCAATGAAAAATTTAATATCCCTTAAGCTAATAATAGTTTTTGTTGCATTAAAATATCTCAATTTGTTGATTTTCTTTAAGCAAGTAGGTTTACAATGGAAGTCTATGGGAATTTGGTGAAATATTAGAAATATCGCCATGTTGGCGTCATTTAAGGCGAGTCATTTTGGTCGCCAAATTTGGTGATATATCGTCAAGTTGGCGGTATTTGGCGGCAGAACAGGGTCCCCCCTATGGTAAACCTCAGTGATTTTGGGTACAGTGTATTCTGCTCCCTCAAGTGATATAGACTCTGATATGTCAAGCTGGATGAATTACTTTATGAACTGTGAAACGCTTATTATTGGCGGTGACTTCAATGTGCCGCTTATCACGTATGGATATACTAGAGAAGATAAGAGATCTGAAGTTTTTCAAGATTACTTGATGATAGGCAATTTGAAGATTCTTAATGACCCGAGCGCACCTCACACTTTCATACAGGATGAGCAAAAAGGCCGTCCGGACTTAACTTTGGCTGGTGTGGACGCAGTTCAATATCTAGATTCATGGCAGGTTGATGATAAAAATTTCTCCTTTTCGGATCACAGATATATCGTTTTTGATCTAAAGCTGGATCCAGTGTATAACAATATTCTTCGGTATAAAACAAAAAATAAATCTATGAGCAAGTTTGATAGACTTTTTTCCACGATGAATGATCGACTGCAGAGTACACTCGAGAGGGTGCAGGGTACAGCTGGTTTGGAAGAGTGGATAACAAATTTTGATGATTACCTTCATTTCGTTCTAGATAAGTGTTTTAGGAAGGGTACCCTCGCACATAAACCTTCAACTACTTGGTATACAAAAGAGCTAAAAGTGGAAAGAAACAAAGTTAATGCTTTATATAAGAGATACCACAAGAATATAAGTAATGTTAATTATAAGGAAAGTTATTTAATTGCACGACGCCTGTATAAACAACATCTAAGATTGGCTAAGCGCACAGGATGGACTAATTTTTGCAATCGCACGGACAGTGCCTACGGCAACTTGTATAAGTTCATCTCCGGAAAAAGAGTTTCTCATTCAGATCTTGCATTCACGACGCTGGAAAACTCCTCGGTTTTTGCGACATACGATGAGATTGCTTCGTCTCTTATGGACGAACACTTTAGTGTTTCCGAAGCTCCTGCTTTGATTCACAGTTTTGTCAGCGATACAGATTTTGTGGATCATCCTGATTATAAACCATTCACGAGGCGAGAATTGAGCTATGCTTTGAGGTGTCAGAATAACAACAAGGCTCCTGGTGCCGATAATGTCGACGCTTTAGTGGTAAAGAATCTATGCACAAAATTTCGTACTCTTATGTTATTGGTCTTCAATACTTGCCTCAGGTTTGCACATTTCCCTGTAAATTGGAAAAAAGGAATTATAATATTTTTTAGAAAGAGGAATCGTCCCCCAGATCAACCGAAGTCCTATAGACCCATAACATTGTTGCCAATTCTTGGAAAGGTTTATGAACGTCTGTTAAAAATGCGAATTTTAACAATGATAGAGTCCAGTGGCTTTCTGGATAATAATCAACACGGCTTTCGTGAAGGTAAATCGACGATAACTGCACTGAACTCTCTAAAATCTTTGGTGGCCACTAAGTTGGGAAAATATAAGTACTGTGCTGCAATTTCTTTCGACATCTCGGGGGCCTTCGATGTTCTGGACTGGTCTGTTGCCTCTTTGATCATCAATACATTGCCAATTCACAGTTTTCTGAAATATACCTTTAAGAATTACATTACAGACAGGTTGATTGGTTTTCGTTTTCTGAGGGGCATCAGGTGGTTCAGGATTTTCGTTGGCTGCCCGCAGGGTTCATGTCTTGGTCCACTGATATGGACAATTGTTGCGGATGTCATATTGAAAAATAGTCGTAGTCTAAATATGGATTTGATCTCATACGCAGACGATTCAGTGGTGGTGGATGGTGAGGATACAAGACGGTCATTGGAGGTTAAGATGAATCGTCATGTTAATAATTTTGTAAATATATGCACTAATTTAAATCTGTCCATCAATCCTTCGAAGACGGTATCTATGATGTTTGGGACGAAAACTCTTAAGAAACGTAGACCAATATTTAAGATTCACCAAAAGAGTATACCAGTCAAGGACACTATGCTGTATCTTGGATTCACACTAGATAATTTATTCAGTTGGTTGCCTCACCTCGAATTGGTAAGGTCCAAAGTTACTGATTTTTCCTGTAACGTCAAGAGAACGAGAATACGTGACCAAGGTGCCTCTCTATATATTTTGAAAATTTGGTATCAGACGGTATTGTTAAAACAAATTAGCTACGGTCACGAGATATGGTTAAATGACCTGAATTATCACGGAAAACAAAGACTCTCATCATGTCAACGTGTAGCTCTTCTTTCCTTCGTTCGTGGGTATAGGACGACATCCACAGATGCATTGTGTATTTTGGCTGGTGTTCCACCGATTTTTATACAGCTCACTAATTCAGCTTTAAAATATGATGTATTAAATGGTCAGAAGTCTATTGATATTGGTGGTGATCAGATAAATTCAAGTAAGTTGGTAAGAAAGATCTACTCATACGAATATCCGTATTATTATAATAACCATAACATAAATTTTATTAAGCCTATGATGAGACACAATACATTTGCTGGTAAACCTGTAATTTTTACGGACGGCTCGAAGATGGGACAAGGTGTTGCGGCCGCTTATGCGATATATAGTAAATATGATACAATTTTCGAAAAGAGGATAAAACTTCAGAGTTATAATTCAATTTATCAGGCCGAACTAGTCGCAATTGCCGATGCCATAGAGTGGTGCCGCTCTTCAACCTATACAGTCTTTTATCTTTTCACAGACAGTTATTCGTCATATTGCTCTCTTCAGAGACTTTTTCCGAGTGATGATTTATTATTAAGAATATATGAAAATCTCAGATTTTTGAATAATAAAATTATACACATTGGCTGGGTCAAGGCCCATATTGGGATCCACGGTAACGAACGTGCGGACTTTCTGGCTAAATCTGTCATAATGAACGATGAATATGATATAGAAGAGTTCATTCCTATCCCAATAAGTATGCTGAAGGCTTGTTTAGTAAAGAAATTATCCTGCGATTGGCAAAGTTATTGGGATTCAAGCAAAAAGGGTAGGTTTACATATGGTATTCTTAGCAAGGTGAATTTTAATTTTATATGCTATTCACAGATCTGTGTCTATTTTTATACTGGACATGGAGCTTTCCAGTACTACTTGAAGAGAATGAACATATCTGAGGGTGACAAGTGTACGTGTGGGAAGAGAGGCGACGTCGAGCATTATTTATTTGACTCATGCCCGGTTTCGACGGAATATTTTGATTACATAAGAAACAGATCTGATTCTTGGAACATTGGAAGAGTTCTGGCGTGCCGGGGAAATTACAGTAAACTTCGCTGCATTTACAATAAATTAATTAATAATTTTTCGTTTTTCAAATATACATTCTAATATATTATGTATAATATTTTTTTCTTCACAAGTTAGTGATTATTCTGTTTTCAGGTGGTTCTTGGTATTGTACAATGTAGGTCACTATTCTCGGACCATTTTAAAGATTTTTAAAAACAGTTATTCTTGAACATTTTTATTTTGATATTTTCAAGTTCAAGTGAAGTAACAATTGTGTCTTCGATATTGAGATCATATGGCCCACCTGAGATATAATAAATATACATCGTGACCGAATTTGTATATTTTTCTTTCTCACAATATCCTTCTCCCCCTTTTGGGGATATTTTAAAACTCTTTTAAAAAACATTTCTTCTGGACAGCTCTATCACAGTGCCATTAGGTGGTTCTTCAGTTTTTCTACAAGTTGTAGTGTTATTATTTTTGGATTATTTTACGGCTTTTATAAACAGTTATTCTTGGAACTTTTATTTCTGACACATTTACGATCAAGTGATGTATTAAACATGTCTTCGACATTAAGGTCATCTGTCCCACCTGTGACGTTCATGTGAAAATCTGTGGTTCTTCATGCTTTGCCGAAATGGTTTCTTTTGTCCAGAACTATTTTTGAAGTTATTGGGTAATTCTTGAGCTATCTACATAGTGCTAAGGTACTGCAAATGGACAATTTTGCAATTTCCATAAGCAGTTTTCAAGGACATTTTATCTGGACATTATTACTTCGTAGCAGTGACTTGTCACATATGACTAACGTGATAAACATAGTTTTCCAGTGACTGATAACATGATATTCACGAATAGTTTGGTTAAGTTTCGTTCATACTGTATATGACTTTTTCTACTATGTTATCAAGTGTTATCAAGTGTTTGAGCTTGATCGTCTGTAAATTTACGTAATTTTTTGGTACACTGTCGGTGTTTTACAAGAAGTGTTCTTTTTTTTTTTTTTTTTTTTGTACTAATAATCTATGTAATTGTTGTATGTAGATATTTTTCGTTCTAGTGAGATTTTCACTATAGTTTGCTTCAATTAACCCTGTTTTTCTGTTTTTTCTGGGACTGTTATCTTGTATGTGGTTTTTGTAGTTGGTGGTGGAGGTTTTCCGCCGGAGCGTTGAACCTATGTCAAATTTGGTGGGTGCTCCGGTTGGGTGATCCTATGGTAATCCTCCTATGGTAATTAGCGTTGAACCTATACCAAATTTGGTGGGTGCTCCGGTTGGGTGATCCTATGGTAATCCTCCTTAGACGGCCTGGTGATTTCGAGTTCCCTCGATCCCACCATATCGACTTTGTGCTTAGTATGGCCACCTGATCAGCATGGGCCAACGGAGAATAGAACCCCCGACCTTATACCGTCCAACAGCTCAAGCCTCCGAGACGCTGGATTACAGAAACACGCCACGATTCCTGGCGATAACTCTCCCTGGTCTGTTGCCTCTTTGATCATCAATACATTGCCAATTCACAGTTTTCTGAAATATACCTTTAAGAATTACATTACAGACAGGTTGATTGGTTTTCGTTTTCTGAGGGGCATCAGGTGGTTCAGGATTTTCGTTGGCTGCCCGCAGGGTTCATGTCTTGGTCCACTGATATGGACAATTGTTGCGGATGTCATATTGAAAAATAGTCGTAGTCTAAATATGGATTTGATCTCATACGCAGACGATTCAGTGGTGGTGGATGCTGAGGATACAAGACGGTCATTGGAGGTTAAGACGAATCGTCATGTTAATAATTTTGTAAATATATGCACTAATTTAAATCTGTCCATCAATCCTTCGAAGACGGTATCTATGATGTTTGGGACGAAAACTCTTAAGAAACGTAGACCAATATTTAAGATTCACCAATAGAGTATACCAGTCAAGGACACTATGCTGTATCTTGGATTCACACTAGATAATTTATTCAGTTGGTTGCCTGACCTCGAATTGGTAAGGTCCAAAGTTACTTATTTTTCCTGCAACGTCAAGAGAACGAAAATACGTGACCAAGGTGTCTCTCTATATATTTTGAAAATTTGGCATCAGACGGTATTGTTAAAACAAATTAGCTACGGTCACGAGATATGGTTAAATGACCTGAATTATCACGGAAAACAAAGACTCTGATCATGTCAACGTGTAGCTCTTCTTTCCTTCGTTCGTGGGTATAGGACGACATCAACAGATGCATTGTGTATTTCGGCTGGTGTTCCACCGATTTTTATACAGCTCACTAATTCAGCTTTAAAATATGATGTATTAAATGGTCAGAAGTCTATTGATATTGGAGGTGATCAGATAAATTCAAGTAAGTTGGTAAGAAAGATCTACTCATACGAATATCCGTATTATTATAATAAACATAACATAATTTTTATTAAGCCCATGATGAGACACAATACATTTGCTGTTAAACCTGTAATTTTTACGGACGGCTCGAAGATGGGACAAGGTGTTGCGGCCGCTAATGCGATATATAGTAAATATGATACAATTTTCGAAAAGAGGATAAAAATTCAGAGTTACAATTCAATTTATCAGGCCGAACTAGCCGCAATTGCCGATGCCATAGAGTGGTGTCGCTCTTCAACCTATACAGTCTTTTATCTTTTCACAGACAGTTATTCGTCATATTGCTCTCTTCAGAGACTTTTTCCGAGTGATGATTTATTATTAAGAATATATGAAAACCTCTGATTTTTGAATAATAAAATTATAAACATTGGCTGGGTCAAGGCCCATATTGGGGTCCACGGTAACGAACGTGCGAACTTTCTGGCTAAATCTGTCATAATGAACGATGAATATGATATAGAAGAGTTTATTCCCATCCCAATACGTACGCTGAAGGCTTGTTTAGTAAAGAACTTATCCTGCGATTGGCAAAGTTATTGGGATTCAAGCAAAAAGTGTAGGTTTACATATCATATTCTTAGCAAGGTGAATTTTAATTTTATGTGCTATTCACAGATCTGTGTCTATTTTTATACTGGACATGGAGCTTTCCCGTACTACTTGAAGAGAATGAACATATCTGAAAGTGACAAATGTACGAGTGGGAAGAGAGGCGACGTCGAGCATTATTTATTTTACTCATGCCTGGTTTCGACGGAATATTTTGATTACATAAGAAATAGATCTGATTCTTGGAACATTGGAAGAGTTCTGGCGTGCCGGAGAAATTACAGTAAACTTCGCTTCATTTACAATAAATTAATTAAAAAATTTTCGTTTATCAAATATACATTATAATATAATTTGTATAATATATTTTTCTTCACAAATTAGTGATTATTCTTCTGCCTTTCAGTGTTTGTTTTTAAGATTTTTTTTAAACAATTCTTCTGAACAATTTTATTCTCAGTCTATTCAGGTGGTTCTTGGTACTGTACAATGTAGATCCCTATTCTCTAACTATTTTAAAGGCTTTTTAAAAACAGTTACTCCTGGACATTTTTATTTTGATATTTTCAAGTTCAAGTGAAGTATCAATTGTGTCTTCGATATTAAGTTCATATGACCCACCTGGGATATTATAAATATACATCTTGATCGAATTTGTATATTTTTCTTTTTCACAATATGCTTCGGCCCCCTTTGCGAATATTTTGAGACTCCTTTAAAAAACACTTCTTCTGGACAGTTTTATTCACAGTGACATCAGGTGGTTCTTCAGTTTTTCTACAAGTTGTAGTGTTATTATTTTTGGATTATTTTACGGCTCTTATAAACAGTTATTCTTTGACATTTATCTTTGACACATTTACGATCAAGTGATGTATTAAACATGTCTTTGACATTAAGTTCATCTGTCCCACCTGTGGCGATGATGTAACAAGTCTGTGGTTCTTCAAGCTTTGCCGAAATGGTCTCTTTTGCTCAGAGCTTTTTTTGAAGTTATTGGATAATTCTTGAGTTATGCACAGGGTGCTGAGTTACTGCAAAAGGACCATTTTACAAATTCCAAACGCAGTTTTTAAGGACATTTTATCTGGACATTTTTACTTCGTAGCACTGACATGTTACATATGACCAACGTGGTAATCATAATTTTCCAGTGGCTGATAACATGATATTCAAGTATGGTTTGATCAAGTTTTGTTCATACTGTGTATGACTTTTTCTACTGTCGGAATTATCAAGTGTTTGAGCTTGATCGTCTGGAATTTTAAGTTATTTTTTGGCAGACTGTCGGTGTTTTACAAGGAGTGTTCTTGTTCTTTTGTTTAATTTTGTGGGGATATTAGAAGAACAATAACTCACAACTAACAAAATATTTAAATATTAAAGTCTGGAAATTCAAATTGCGTATATTTGGCAAATATGTTTAGTAAAATTAAAGAAATGTATCTATCACTGCAGCGAAAGACTGTCAGAACCAAACTGTCATATACCAAACTTGTCCTTTTTTTTAAAATGAAACTTGTATTGTTTGGATTTTGAGTTAACACTAGAACGGCAAAGGCGGTCATTTTGACCGTAAACGCATTTTAATCTCGCATATCTCTGTTTTGCTTTCACACTATTGCTGCGATAATTTTTTACTTTTCCTAAATATTCATTGGAAATATACAAAAAAAGAATTTCATTCAAATATGTTTGTTAGTTTTTGAAAAAAAAAAATATATACCTAGGACGGCCAAAAACGGTCAAAATGACCGGCGCCTGATACAGTGTTGAATTCAAACATTTTTCTCCGGGAGGGATTTATGTGGCTCCGAGGGGGATATTATAGAGTTCCGGGAGGGTAAAAGGCACTTTTTGACCATTGAAAGCACAAAATCTCAAATCTTCCATGAGAACATCTCTCATCTCCGGGAAGAAATGCCCCCCCCCCCGGTAAAAAGCCATGTGTTATAGGCATGCAACGGAATAAATTATTGTTGTTGTTAAAACAAGAAGTATTTCTTCTCATGGTAATACTATAGTGTGACGAAATGTACACCCGCAAGCAATTTTTTTCCGCACGGACTGCTCATTGCTATAGTAACGTATATATTTTAAGAAATTAACAACTGTATTCTTATAAATTCTGGCATCTATTTAAAAATTATGCAATACCCCGGGAAACATAAGAATTAGAGGAAATTACTTGGTTTCTTTGCTCCGGCGAACTAGCACATCACGTGAGCAGTTTCTGAAGTATTACATCTGTATGCGCATATTATAAAAATAATTTCATAATATTTTAAACTTCTGTTTAAGAGTAAATTAAAAGTACCAATATGTTATTATTGACATATTTTGTATATGTTATTTTGCACCAGTTTTGGTGATCTTTCCATTGTATCGCTAAAGATTATGTTGTTATACAGTAGATGTGGTTTTTCTAATAGTTACTTATCGTTGCTTAAGATTGAATTGTTTTATTTTGAAAGAAATAAACTCTGATTAAGGAGTTCTAAAGTAAAGAATGGTACGAAATTATTGTACCGTCAATTTTTTCCGTGATCGTCAAAAAAGATTTTTTTGTTAGACAGTAAATGTATTTTCATAAGCTTTTTATAATAACAACTTATCGTTTCTTGCTATATTTAAGGGAACATCCATTGTTACTCTTGTGACCACCAGAGCAAATTTCCATATATATTTCCAATTCTTTTATTACAAAATATATTTAAGATAAATTTGATGCAACTTCTTAAAAATACATGTACTCTACTTTCGTAAACCAAATACAACTTGTAAAAAAAAGCATTTTACTTGGCTAGATAATAAATGAAAATGTTGTCACTCTTGTGACCACAAAAAATGCAATTTTCAAAAATTGTGTTTGACGCAGAAATTCTGTGAATTATATGAGACTATAGAAATAAAATTTACAGAATACAGCAGAGTAATTATATCTTTTTAAAAAGCATTAATCATTGAACTCATCTGATAACGCAGGAATTAGTTACATTTGATTTTGCAAAATGCTAAGTGTTACTCTTGTGACATTTTGTCCATAATGTAATTTTAGCAAAAATTCAGTTTAAATACTAAACAAAATAATTAAAATAAGTTTAAAAAACCATTTTCCATACAGAACAATTTTTAATGATGGTTTAATTTTAAAATAACATAAAATAATGTAAAAAATTCTAAAATTAAAAAACACTATAACCACATAGAAACCTATCTGTTTCTGCTACTTAACAGAATATGTCATTGTCTTCATTATCAATAATATCACTTGCAACTTCTCCTGTATCATGATTTATTTAATGAAACACAAATTCTTTGTACGAATCATATTAGTGTAAGGCTTGTAGTAGATAGTGTCATTTTGCATGGTTTTAACAAATTTTATTTATTGAATGCCCTTCGCTGTTGGTATTTTCACGCAAATTAATGAAACTTTATTGTTTTACATATTTTCGTATATATTAGAATTGCTTTTTAGCACGCACTTCATTCCATATATATCATTATACAACAACACAAAATAAATCTACAGCATATATACCAGGAGTATTTGAAAAAAAAAAATATGACCAATTAAGTTAATTGAGAAAGGAGTCTGATTCATTGCAGGCATATTTCCATAGTTATATTTTTGTTTAAATTGGAAAGAACAATCATCATATAAAAAAGTAAAATAGGTACATTTTAGGAAAATACAAATTCCTTTAAAGATGCAATGTTGAAATTTTACATACGAAAGCATTTACAAAAAATTGATTATGAGTTACATTGTCTAAAATAATAGCATAAGATTTTACTTTATTGGGATCATACTAAATAAAAAGCTGAAAGTACAGTCGCTTGGGGATTTGACCAGTAATGTAGTATTTCATACCAAAATTTCGTCTTGGCATGAAAATAAAACAGTTTCTAGAAAATCCATTGGCATAACTGTTCTTTGAGAAATGGTTATTTTTTTTTCACATTACGAAAATAATCTCTTGTACAATTTTGAATGAATGTGTTACACAGAAATAGATTTAGTGGCTTCCGAAAACTTTTAAACAATCAGAAATGGTTTTTTTAACTGTTACCTTTTCAAAACGTTTATCAACGTTTTGAAAAAGTAACAGTACTGAGAAGATGCGGATAAATGTTTTGTCAATAGCAAAACGTCTATCAACGTTTTGCTATCCACAATAATTTATAAGAAGTTCTGTATTATGGATTTCCGTTTCAAATAATTCTTCGATGTTACCTCCGCAAGTTAGACATTCTGAATTCTAAATTCTTATTATCATGTATCTCGGCAGACAAAGTCATCAAATCCATCACAGGAACATTCAATGCAGTAAATACACCAGTTACTACATTAGGAATTGCTTGAATGTTTTCGTGACAGCAACAAATGGAGATAATCTGATGAGTCATTTTCTATTGTGTTATGAAACTACGCTTTAAAGCTGCAAAGGAATCTCCAATTTTTCAATTTAGGAAAGCTTCTTTAAACAAAAAAACGTACTCTTATTAAATGTCCCCTAGAATTTTTGAAATTATGTGACCTTTTTCACGCTTAACTAACGTAGATTTAGCTGAAGAATGACCTCTTCTTAAATCTTCATCGGCATAAAATTCTTCAAAGCTGTGGAGTTAGATTTTTTTCCGTTACAGTATCTGAGGTTAGCTAGTTCTCTACTTTTTCCTTTTCTTAACATTTCCATTTTCTTTCTGAAGCTTTTGCTGGTTCTAAGACTTTTCTTCACCTTATCGTAATTTATTTTGTTTTGTTTCTTTCTCACAACAACATATTCAATTTCATTCTTATTTTTTCTCTACAATTTTTGGCGCTTATACAGAATTTTTCCGGCTCTTTAAAACAATGTCGTGTATAAGAAGCAATATTAAAATCTTTCCTTTAAAATATACTATCATAATCCTTTCCATAAGAGTTACTATAAGAATCTCTATAGGTTATACAGCAGAATTTAGTAAACGTAGCTTTACAAAGCCTATAAAATACGCAATCAAAGACTATATGCTTCAAACTAAAAGAAAGCACACAAAAATGACACGAGTTGAGTTATTTTATTATATCTTGAATTACTTGTCATGATTATTTTATAATAAGTAATGCCAAAAATGAATAAAAATAAATCCACCCATTAAAAAAACACTAATAAAGATAATTTATCTTCCTTAAATTTTACAAAATAACCTTAGTTATAGCTAAAACTATTTCAAGAACTGCTATAATAACAGTAAAAAAACAACAAAACTTTAATCATTCTGTTTGTTTTGGTGTAACGCAGTTTTATATCAAACTATCGACAAAAGTATTATGTGTTACTCTTGTGACACAGACGTTTGTTACTTTTGTGACAAATCCCCAGAGCCTATTTCATGCATAGCATAAACAAAATATTTAATGTAAAATATGTTTTATACCTCGAAATCAGAGAATTAGAATTTTTGGATAAAAATTTTAAGAAGTTTTTTTAATTAAAACTTTTGTATGTTTTCCTTTACTCTTGTGACATTTAAGTATTAACGTTTAAATACAGCCAAAAACATATTAAAGACATTATCTAAAAGATTTTATCTATGTAGATCTTAAAGATATGATAATAGTTTGTTGATTTTTACGCATACTAGTTTTATTGAATTCTAAAAAGTAAAAAAATCATGCATTTCAATAAGTTGTATTTTAAGCTCTAATGTGAATGTAGTTTTATACTGTTAGTATCCAGCTTATTTTCAGTAAACACTTGCTCTTATGAAATTAAAACTTATAAATTCATATACTTCAACTCTTTAACTTTAAATTGATGTATCACACTTATATTTCCGTTTAAAGAAAATTTTCAGGAAAAAACTTTTTCTGCCGTGGACGTTCCCTTAACTGTTTTGATTTGAAAGAAGTAATCTATCATAATGGATGAAGAAGTTGTTGTAATTATTGAAATACAGATCCCTTGTCGAATTGTAAAGATCCGTAGTGACGGAAATTGCCTTTTCAACTCAGTGTGATATCTGGTGCACGGTAACGTTTCAGTGGCTAATAAAATTCTGACAGACATTGTGCGTATGTTTCCAATAATTGAGGTGATTCAAACCGTTAATTCAACAAAGATCTGGGGCTCCTTATAGGATTAAACTTCGTTATCTCAACGAAATGTCTAAACATTATACCTACGAAACTATTTCCTAAATAAAGACTGCAGGGAGATGTATCCTTATGAGTTTCAGGTATTTCATTGTGGCACTCTTCTCGCTATCTTTAGAGAGGTAGTGCTTGGAACGAAAAGAATCCTATTCACAGGGGATTTTAATGAAGGACACTTTGGTTTTCTTCTTACATTGGGTGAAACAAGTACTGGTAATGTTAAACTATCAACTAACATTCATAATATCCAAAAAATTGCTGACCCACAGTGAGGCAATGGTTTGCGGCCTCAATTTCTCTTGCATACTGTCCTAACTTGCGGCTCACACTGACCTGTGCATATCTGACAAAACCTATCCTACCACTGCAATGCCAGTTAAAGTTAAAAGAAGTATAAGACGCAGAAAAAGATGTACAGATAAAATCAGGGAAAAAATGTGTAACATATGTTCTTTTAAAACATACAAAGAACAACCTTGAATTTAAGAAATTAACTAAAAAAATATAGAGATAGCCATCACGAAGTCAATAGAAAATCGGTAAAAAAGGATTCCCCTAATTTACGGGTTCGTCAGGCAGCTTCAGTAAAGCATAAAACAAGTCTTACACTGAACCCTTACATAGCCTTCTGAACAATCAGCACCCTTAATCAGAAAACTTTCTTTCTGCTGTCCAAAAGTATAACGGTTGCTTCAAAATGACGTCTTTTGGAGCAAGAAAAGTAAAGGAGACAATTTCATGCCTACATTTAAAGTGCCAGGGCAGGTCCACCACAGGATAGGAAGTCTCATTGTGGGGACCCATCTAAAGCCTTCATTTCTCCAGAGATACTTTGTTGGTGACGATGACAATTAGAGGAATATTCAATGTGGGATCTACCCTGGCGTTGAACCGAATTGTTTAAACAGCTGCAACACTTGCTGCATGAACTCAACAAGTATATACTAGATTTTAAAGCTGCTATTGATTCTATTTCTAAAGGCCAGCAGGACTTCCATGGGGTGAGTAACGCCGAAAGGAAACCACCTGGAGAGCATCAAATTTGTTTCAACATTCCAACAACTGTTCTCATCGTCGGTCAGGTATTTGAGAAAAGAAATATTGTTTTAAACAGTAGAGACAAGAGATTTGTACGAATTAGTAAAATGCACCGTGCCTATGACACTCTCCAAAATCTTGCAATATTTTGCCATGGAGAAGAGGGTTACGGTATAATTATACCACAACGCGACGTGAAGATCAAAACTTCTCTTAATAGAATGGTGCCAGCTGCTGATTTTTACAGCTACAGGATAATGGAGCTTGATAGCGAAGAATGTTATTTACTGCTGTTTCGCAGCCTTCCCAATGCATTTCTGGTTGATATGTTTGCGAAAATTGAAACAGAGAGTCTCAATTATATAAGTCACAACCAGGAAAAGCTGAGATGCGAGGAATACGTACACATGAAGGATGCCATGACAAGAACTGACACCATGTTATCACACCTGGTTTGTTTTGCCATCCTCTTTCACTGGAGGACACCGCTATATGCATGAACGAACTCAAGATGCTAAATGACGGTTGTACGCCATTTCGGACGACCAGATTTGTTTATTACATTTTCACTTAATCCTAAACGGCTAAAAATCTTAGTTCTTTTGAAACAAGGCCGAAAATCTCAAGATAGACCTGACATAGTAGCGACTGTTTTACACCTTAAATTGAAACGTATGATGAAAATTCTAACTAAAGATAGCATATTTTTTCGAACCAGGTGTCACATGTATTCCACTGAATGGCAGAAACGAGGATTTGCGCATGTTCATGTTCTCTTGTGTTTAAAATATAAAATAAAATCAGAGTCAATTGATAAAGTCATAAGTACTGAAGGGCCTGATCCCGACCAAGAGCAAATCCTTCATGATATCATCCAGACAACAATGATAAACGGTCCATGTGAACCTCTAAATAGGAAATCAAGCTGTGGGTGACGTGTGCACAAAGACGTACTACAGATCCTTTTTTAAAGTAACTCAAACCGGAAAAGATGGCTGTCCTCAATTACGCAGGCGGTCCCCGGTGGATGATGGGTTCACTGCCAATATTGGCTGAGTAGAAATTGATAATCGGTGGGTGCTTTTATACAATCCCGTCCTATCATGCACCTTCTCAGCGCGTGTAAGTTTTGAATATTGCAATTCAGTAAAATCCATAAAATATATCTGCAAGTATGTTAACAAGGGATCCGATCAGGCAGCGTTCGGCGTTCAAAATCTGGGCGAAGTGATGAGGTACGAGACGGGACAATACATCAGCAGATGTGAGGCAGCCTGCCACATTTTTCTTCCTATTCAAGAAAGGTTTCCTACTGTTATGCACCTTACCGTACATTTTGAAAACGGTCAAAGTGTTTACTGTGGCCAATGTCATTGATAGGATCGATAACCCTCCGATAACAACACTTCTGGGCTGTTTTTAACTATGCAAAAACGATACTTTTCCGAGGGCACTCTTATATTGCGAAGTTCCAACATACTGTGTATGGAAAACAAGAAGATCCACAGGACTAAACAAGGGAAGATTGTGCAAGGTTATATGGGGGTAAAGAAAGATCAGGTTTTGGGCAGAGTGTTCATTATCCCTCCTAGAAATGCTGAGTGCTACTACCTAACGCCTCCTCTTGCACGAGATCCGTGGGCTCATATCATATACTGCCCTAAAAATTGTGGGAGTGTTAATCAACCTATATTTCAGGCCGCATGCAGAGAACATGGCTTGCTAGAAGATGATACTCTTTGGGAACACACTCTGGAAGAAGCCTCATTTTCTGACTCTCCTAACAAAATTCGTGAGCTGTTTGCTGTCATGTTAGTTTTCTGCTAAGTTGGTGACACTCCAAAAATTATGGGAGGAATACCGTGACAGTCTTTCAGAAGATATCAAATGAGAAATGCAGAGAGAGTGTGGGCATTTCCAATTGGTCATTGACATCGTTTACAACAGATGCCTTATCCTTCTTGAGGATATTGCGATATCTATGACGAATAAACCACTCCTATATTTCGGGTTTCAATCACCTTCACGAGAGAAAGGAGGCATTGTCAACGACGATCAATACTTGGAGGACCCCTCTTACGATGCTGGCCGCAGCAGCTGCTGTAAATGTTCCAAAATTTAAATCAAAAACAGAGGAAAACTTACGATGAAATAATGCACAGTATTGCTTATGATTCTGGGCAGTTGTTCCTTCTTGATGGCCCTGATCGTACTGGAAAAACAGTCTTAATTAACTCTAGAACATCCAAATGGTGTCAATTCGACACCGATCAAATGATAAATAATTGATTCGAACCAGATATTTTTTCGTAAAATCAGTTAAATTTTAACTAGAGAAAACTCAGTTATATAAATAAGTGAAATGTTTTTCAATAAAAATTTTGGTGTTAAAATGTTTTTATTAAGGTTGGGTAAAACTTCCGGACATCCTAGTGTTAACCTGTTGCTGGCTACTATTAGAAGTGGAAGAAATATATTCGTTTCTTTTGCTTCCTCGGGTACTGCAGCTACTTTTATCGACGGAGGCAAGACTGCTCACTCAACCTCCAGGTTACCTCTGAGTCTTAATCATTCTGAGTCTTCAATTTGTAAAATCTCTAAGCAGAGTGTCATGGCTCAGGTTCTTCGAGAAAAAAAAAAACTTATCGTATGGGATGAGTGCACCATTGCTCATAAGAGAGGTATTGGAGCTGTAAACCGGATTCTCCAGGACATTAGGGGCTGCACCCGTCTCATGGGTGGAGTTACGGTACATTTGGCTGGGGATTTCAGATTGACTTTGCCTGTTGTGCCGAGAGGGTCACGTGCAGATGAAGCCAAGGCCTGCTTCAAATCAGCCACCTTATAGCGTAATGTCAAAGTCCTGTCCTTAAGAATTGACATGCGTGTCCACCTTCAACGTGACGAGGTCAGAAGAGTTTTCGAATTTATTTACTTGATATTGGAGATGGTAAACTTTTGGACGAGAACGAAAAAATAAAAATTTCGAACAGCCTTTGGGAAGTTGTGAAATATTTGATTAGCTTGCATGATAGAATATACCCCAACATTCATCAGACTTCGGTGGACAGAGTGCTTTGTGCCTAAGGGAAAGAGCTATTCTCATTCCTACGAATGACTCCATGAATCTTGGACTCTGTAATGGAAGCTGATAATGCTGCTCATTACCCTGTTGATTTTTTGCATACTCTTCGAACCATAAGGATTACCTCACCATGTTCTCTGCTTCAAGGTGCGCGCTCCTATCATGCGCCTATCACCTATCATGCGCAATCTAAACCCTCCCAAACTGTGCAATGGCACTAGATTACATGTGAAGACTCTGCAGACATGTAACCGAAGCCATGATATTCACAGGCGTCAATCAGGAGGAAACCGTATTTATATCAAGAATTCCTCTCATCTCATCATATTATCATTTCGCATTCAAACATCTCCAATTTCCGGTTCTACGCCATGACAATCCATAATGCACAGGGACAGAGTTTTAAGGTAGCTGGTGTGAATCTGAGGAGTGACTGTTTCTCCCATGGTCAGCTGTATGTGGCGTGCTCGTCATCCTCCAGCCAGAGGAAAAAACCAAGAAAGTCGTTTACAGGGATGTTCTAAATATTTAGTCTGAGGAATGTTACAGGGAAGAGGAGATATTTTTACATATAATTTATGTCAGAGAAAGGGAAAGTCATATCCGTAGTGAAGCACGGGTAGCATTTTTTAAAAATAAGTACGTTAAAAAATAGTTATTGAATAATATTTTGAATATTGTATAAAACATTCACTATTAACCTTTAGCTCATTCAGCGTCCTATATCTCCCTTTCTTCCTTCAAACCTTAAAACACTAAATATCTGGAAAAGTATTTCTAAGAAATAATTGAAATTGTCCTTTGTGCTTCACACCTATAAACCGTTATTACATCTTAATACTAGTATATAATCCTCATCAAAAATGACAGAAAGTGAATGATAAATCTCAAAACAATAGTTAGAAAAATATTTTTCTGACTTAAAAAAAAAAATGCCTCATGAACTTTGGTAATCAAAAGGTATTATTCTTTGATTTTTTATGATTAGAGCAAAGAAATTATGTAAACTGCAACTTAGTCACCAGCGCTTAAACGCAAAATGTCCAGTTATACATTCTACGATGAAAATGCTTCTTTAGGTTCCCTCTACCTTAAAAATTTGTTGTTTAGCGGAACTTTCTTTTTTCGCTACAAATTATGTTAAAATTCAGAATTTTACCTGAAAGATAGTTAAAATATGATGTACTGATAAGAAAGAAATATTAATTTTATTTGCAATGTCTTCAAATCTGATAAAATGCATTGTAAAAAAAAAAGTACGATTGCAACAGAAAGTTGACGCCAAAAGAATTATCAAGAGACATAAGATCCTAATTTATTGGGAATTAACACGTCATACAGAGGCGCTGCTTGCAGCGTTCGGTACAGAAAAAAATTCCCCCTTTAACCCTTTATCTATTGACGGTGCTTACAAGTACCATTAAAATAACTTTTTATAAAATTAATTTAATACATCGATTAGTAGTAATACAGTTTAGAATGAGTTATAGATGCATTACTTTATCATGTCCCAAAAGCATTATGGGTTACACAAAACAAAAGTATTTTTTAAAGGATGATTTCTTGGTCCTTTGCATCTTTTCAGCTTTCATGGCGTTGGAGGGGGGGGGGCGGATTTTACAATTCAGAAATATTTCTATATTTCTATTGTAAGAACATTATGTTTGCAGATTTCCTAATTCTACAAAATACTAAGAAAAATATTTAAAATAAAAGATTTGAGTGGGGTTATAAATAGTACACAAAATCCCTATAAATTCAAATTTAATGAGTCCTTCTAAATCATTCAATCCTTATAAAATGTATTAAATGATTGTGTAAATCTTCTAATTTATTTTCAATAGTTCACGAAAAATGCTTTAGAAGATGAAATTTTCATGAATTCATAATTCAGTACAAAAAGGGTTAATTTCCCTTTAAATAATGATAAAGTGCCATTGAAGTAATTCTTCATTGAACATGCATTTTAAATTTTTAGATATTCAAATTCGGATGATTTTTACTTTGTCATATAAGGCAGAAAACAAATGTCACAGGAAATCTGAAATTGTGCAAAACAATAATCATTCTGAATAAATTAAACATATATGTAATGCAATATACGTGCACGGACCTTTTTAGAGCGAAAGTTGTATATTTTTTCCACCAGATGGCGATAGTTATCCGTTATTTTTAATTTAAAACTTGTTGTTGATGATGATTTGGCCCTTAAATTTAGAACTTAATTGGACAGTTGTTGAAGGTTTTAAACAAAGTTAAAATATTTAAATGTTTTAATATGCTATTACAAATATTTTAAGACCAGCATTGGCGTTAACCTGTAATTTTTTTTTAATGAAGCGTTCATAGAATCATTCATTTGTTTGTAGATTTGCTAGAATTTGAATCTGATTGGTAACAGTATCGTTTGTTTAGTTCTGATTTCTAGGTTTATAATAGCTTAATTTTAATTTAGAGCTTAATAAATTATAAATGGATATGATACACTTGTTTTATGTGAAAGTATGCTGAACAGACATGATTTCAAGTAGAAAATATTATCATTTAGCCGGCATATGCCAGGATATGTTTTTCATGAAGCCTAACATGGCGTTTAGCTACGGTCGATTCGCAGACCAGAGTGGTTCGTACCGGCATGGTTCCGACAGTTTCGGGCACTCAGATTTTATTATAAGTAGATAACGGGGCTAGGTGCACCGCAAGTCCATAAACCGTTAATAGAGCTAACAATAAATTAAAATCGTAAATCCCTACTTACCAAAAAAAAAAAAAAAAAGAGAGAGAGAAGAGATGGAAACATACTGTATTTTTGCGTGTGTAATCAAAGACGTAAAATCAGTCGTTAAAACGGAAAACCGTAAAAAATAATTATAAAAAATGACATTAATTAAAAACAAAATTTTTCTGGAAAAATGTCATGTACAAAACATTCAATAAAAAACAAGTGCATTAGAGGATGACATATGAAACTACAAACATACGCCCCCGTGCGTAATAAACGAAATTGCTTCAAAATGTTGAATATGTTTATCAAATACTACGAATTATTATTTTCATTTGACACACATGTAACGATTTGCTTGTTTAATAAATAGATGGTGTCCCTACGTTGCAGTCTGTATTTTCCAAATGGAGGGCTCATTATATGTTACAATTATTTCTCAAACAAAGACGCTATTTATATGTACGAATAAAAATAATATTTGGTGAATGCCCGATACATATAAACCATTGTAAATAAAATCCCTAACAGCCAGAAAATATCTGGCTTGTAATAATTTTCATAATCACGGAAGTTTCATGATTTCATGAGCACATGCATATGAAATTGCTGAATATGCATGTGCATTCACATTTTATTTCAAAGTTCCACAAAATGAATCTTTTCTGTGCGTCTCTATCTTTCTTTTACTAACTGCATTAGTATTTAAAATTCTTCGGGATCTTTTTAATACTATTATTTACCCTTGCAAATTGATCAGAATAGGAAACTAATTCGTAAAGTATAATTTGCTGCGAGAACAAACGAAGAACATCAATTTCCTCGTTATAAGGGAGTTCACGTTGCAACCAAATTAAAATTACATTATTTGAATACGAAAAAATACGCAAAAAATCATTTAAAAAATAGCTAGAATGCTTTCTCCAATACATGCAAATATATATATATATTTCTAAGTTAGGAGGATAAAAATATACCCAAATTGAAAATACACCCAATACCAGGCCTCCAAAGTGGTCCGAGCGTTAACGTAAGTGTGCATTTGCATTTACTTAGCGCGCATATTTGTGAAATTGTTTAAGTTTCTGTGAAAAATACAAAAGTTTTTTTCTGTAAAGTATACAGAGTTTTCGACTAAATTTAACACCACTTTTCGAAAATATGAAAATAAACAGTACACTGTAAAAAATATTTGTGTAACTTTACACCAAAAATAGTGGCAAATAAAAGTGGTGTAAAAAAACACCATTAGTATATTTGTGTATTGAAACACCAATAATTAACTGGTGTAAAGAAAGACTATTTTTGGTGTAAAGTTACACCACTACTGGTTTGGTGTGTTTTAAAACCAAACTGAGTGATTACTAATTTATTCAAGAGTGCTATAAAGTTTTAAACGACTTTCGATAATGCATTCTAGAAGTGTTAGCCATCCGCCACTGTTATTAGCACATCAGATTTTCTATTATCCCATGAACTGAATAGTTTGTGTTCTTCAACACACTTGCTTAGGGTTAGCCAAGTTTCTGAAGTTTGTAACCAAAAAAATATCTTAAAGAAAATTAACAATCTTGATATCTTAAGGATTTTAAATAAAATATCAATTTTTAAATGTCACCTCTTAAAGTTTGGAGGGCAGTGTTACTAATATCAGTTTGGCTGAACCTCAATAATAGGGGGGACTAGGGAGGGTTGACCCACATATCAGTTTTCGTATTTAAAAGAATTTCAGAGCTTTATCAATAGGTATCAACCAAAGCTACTGGAATGCTCAAACAAAATTTTTTGTTTCATACAGATAATAGAAATAGGTGTGGGTGGAAAAATCAATTGTGAGACGTTTTTAACCTAAAAGTTGTGTTTTTTTTTTAATATTTTGTAAGCTTATTTTAGACAAAATATATCATAGAAATTTAAGTATGTAGGTTTTAATTAATGAAGATATATCGAGCTTTCATTCCAGTTATAAAGACTGCAGAGTACGTTAGGCTTAACATAACAATGGGCTACTCTTTAGAAAAAGGCTGTGTGGGGAGGGTTGACCCAGTCAATGTGAGGGAGGGTTGATCAGATGCTCAAGGCTACCTTAACCCCTTACCCGTTAATGTTGCATTCAGGCAACGGTCAAAACAAATATGCAAATTTAAATTATTTACGTACCTTCACTATTTTTCAATTAAAAAATTAGCCTTACATAAAGACACAAAATGTTATGATCAAATAAAGCGAAAATTGTCTGTTAGAATTTGTGGTGGCAAACGATGCGACGTTCAGCTAAAGCGTTTAAAACTTCAACCTTATAGATTTAGCTGTTAGTGGGTTAATGAAGTGGTTTTGGAAATCGTTTGGTTACACACTGTGCATAATGAAAGTTTATGGTTATATCTAAAAATAATGTAAACTAATTCTGTAAAGCTACAGTAAAATGAGGTGAGGGAAGAGAAAATGTTTAAAACTAATTAAATAAAGATGTGAAAACTTGCTATAGTATCCACTGCAAGAAAACTGTTAAGGAAATACAAATGAAAAAGTTTATAGAAACTTTTTTCATTTAAATACTACTCACAATACGTAAATAGAAACAGTGGAAAGACTAAAAAGGACTAGAATGAATGACAACAGCAGTCTTTACCCTTTCAGGGTAAAGTACGTCTGTTGCTAAAATGTTAAAATGATTGAATGTCACCATTATTTATGAACAAGTTTATTTGAAAATAAGGAAAAGATTTTCTTCGCGTACATTATACAAAGCGAAATTGAAATCCTAAATTCTGGTGCCAATGTGGCATATGGAAATTAAAATTAAGTGGTACATATAATATACCGGTACCCTTACAGGGGTTAACCATCACAGGGGCAGTGGTATGTTTATGAAACTCCTTAATTTTAGTTCCCAAACGCCAAAATGACACTAGAATTTTTCTAAAATCTTTTCCATTTAATATGTATGTGAAATATAACCTTTTTCTTATTTCCAAATAATTTTTTTCGTAGACTCCAGTGTCATTCATTTATTTCAACAATTTAGTACTGAAAGTATTTTGACCCTGAAAGGTTTAAAAGATGTTAATGATACAGGGGTCGGAACATGTAGGACAAATTTTATTGTTCCTACCAGTATCTTTTATCAATAATGTACGAGAAACATTTTTACAAATTCATAATAGGAATATATCATGAGGATTATTGATAAAAGATACTGGTAAGAATAATATAATTTGTCCTATATGCTCCGACACCTGATGATAAATTAAATACTCGTGCGGCTGCAAAAGAACATATCATTGATCGAAAAATTTTTGGAACCTATGTAGACATACTTCACCAGGATGAATGCAGTGAGCTGCAACCAAACTATGTGGCAACTAGAATTGTCAGGTTGAGGGCCACAAAAAGTAGGACGAGGAGACAAAAAAGCGGGACAGTGGCTCCTAAATCCGGCCATAATAATATATAAAACCCTATGAAAACGGAACCTGTCTCTAACGGAATACTGTCTACAATATTAAAATTTCATTTTCCCTGCTGTGCAATTATACTTTCCCAGACAAAATCCTGTTAAAACAAAAATTTTCTCCTCTGTCTTGCGATTGCATCTTAACAGGTATGTTTAAGCATCATATTTTCAAAAATATTTTTTTATAATAATTAAAGCATGTAGCATGAAGTTATTTTGATTTTTAAAACTGATTTTATTTCTCTTCACAAATATTTCAATATAAAACAAAGTGGGACAAGTCTCTCATATAGTTAGTCAACCCTCCCGTATGTGGGGAGCCTTGGCCCATTATTTTCTCATGAATAAAATCGATCATTTCTCAAATTTCTTATATATTGCAGTTATGTAGCAATTTTATTTTGTTAAAAAATTGTATAACGAATAAAAGGATATATAAAACTTTATTCTACGTTCAATATTTAAATAATAAAAAATCATTATGTAAAAAGCGGGTCAACCCTTCCTAGTCTCCTCTATTTTAGATCGAAATTTCTACAGAGGAAGCATTTCTTTAAAAGTAATTGAAGAAATTATGCTTATTCATTAAAATAGATTCTAGTATTAATTTTCAAGATTTTGTGGGGATCTGTGATAGTAGAAGTTGTAGAAATGTGTTAAAAATGCATGTTTTTTTTTTTTTTTTTTTTAATACATTTATCCTCTTAGAAAGCGGAAAATTCTCATTGCAAAGATGCAAAATCATTCAAAAATTATTACTATATAAATGATAATGATAGATTTATATCGCCATTCTTGAAGCTGCTTTATCACAACATAAAATAAGCATAATAATTTCATGTATTATAATTTATTTCGTTATGCTTGTTAAAACGGGCAAAATACAATGTTGTGTTATACGTGTTTCCCTGCCTTTCAACGTTGTCAATCTTCAGTAATATTTTCCGAACTTTCCGAATTTTACCTTTTTTTTATTATTGCGCTTCGTATACAGTGTTGGCTATGAGCGAGCTCATTGAGCGAAAACTCATGAACTTACTTCACTTTCTGTGAACGTTGAGTTGAACCTGACTCTCTTTTTGATAAACAAACGTGAGCTGAACGAAAGCTAAAAAAATCTGTGAGTTTGAACGAAATTTACAACTCACACTCAATTTTTTTTCATAACTTATTTAAAAAATTTCCAGCCGTTAAGAATACGTTTTTGCCATTAAAATTCCATTTAGAGGCCTAAACAGACTCGTGATGAGTCGAATCTGACCATCAGTTTTTCTGGGTCGTGCTTTTTCAAGAGGTTCGGGCTTGGCGAAACCTGACTTATTTGTGGGCTTGTGCTTTATTCATCTTAGAATTCTGCACCGACAGAAATTTTCTGCCCCTGTGACCCCTGCTTGTATGAAAATTATTGCTCCGTCCCAATCTAACTCGCACAAAAATTTGTTTAAAGAATAACCTACCTTGGGTCAAGAATTTTTTTCGAAAGTACATATATTTTTAAATTACCATTATTCTACAATTAAAATTCTCTTTAAAGACTAGTAGTACATATATATTTCTGGGGGGGGGGGGTGTTGTACAGTACTGTAAAACCTGTTATAAGAATCTGTGTATGGCGAAAACCTGTTTTAAACGGGAAAATTTCTTGTTCGGTGGATCTGGATCTTCCAAATGGATATGATAACCAGTTTGAAAATAAATAATACATTTGCAACAGACGATAGACTTGGTAAAAAAGGAATATAACTATAACGATTTTTTTTCTCTCCTGATATCGTTTTAGAAGGTTTTCGATATAGAATTTTTTGGATTTTTAAGTCTCCAAGCTGTGCAAATGGATTAATAGTATTAATAAAAATAAACATATTTACCTACAAATAGAGATCCATTAAAAAATCAATATAGCTTACAATAGGATATATAGAAAGAAACGTAGTAGAAGCAGTATTTTGGAACGGGGGCCCCTGTACTATTCAGTCTATGCTAGAGGTCTGCCCGGTACGAAACTTCAAGTGTCGGGCCCGGCCTGATCCATAGAAGAACAATTAGGCCTGGCCCGGTATGAACGTTAAATGTTCAGCACGAGCCCGGCCCGTAGAGAAAACATTACTGGCCTGTCCTGGCCTGGTATAACAGCTAAAAGTTCGTTCCGAGACTTGCCCGGCCGGTAAAAAAGTTAAAATATCGGCCCGAGTCTGAGGCTGGCCCAGCCCGAATAAATTTCTACAAAACATTGATTTTTACGTCGATTTGATTGAACATTTGTCTCGTACGAGGAGTTCTGACCAAAAATACTTAACTTTGTTTTGTTTTCTGCTTGTTTACAGTTTTCATTTTTATAGAAGTTATTAAGAAGTTTTAAGTGCTATTTGTTATGTGTAAATGCTTCAGTTATCATTCGTATAGTTAATTCATAATCCATGTATTGGAGACTTAAAAATCTGAAAAATGCTATACAGTAAAATTTTCTAAGTAGGAATTGCATAGGAAAGAAAAAAAATGCGTTATATACAAGTTTCCTTCTTAGCAGTTATAAATGTATTATATATTCTTTTCTTACGTATTAGTACATACATTTTGCCTGGATCAACATATTTCTCAAGCTAAGACAGGATTTCGTCATAAGCCGGTTCTTTTTCACAAGTTGTACTATATTTTAATTTAGCTACATTTTACACGGAAAGAATGATTTTGTTAAAACAACAAAAAAAGGTTGTTTCAACCAAATATTCTGTAAACTATTTCCCCGTCTAAACGTTGTGGTTGGATTTACCAAATTATTTCGTTACGTTTATTTTGTTTTCGTAACTAAATAATGTGGTTACAAGAACCAAATCATTTGGCTAATAGCTATCAATTGGTTGCAGAACCAAAACAATTTTTTTATTTTAACAAAATTTATTTTATTAATAAGTGTGGTAACCAAATAATTTTGGTTGGAATAACCAAATTGATTTGTTTTTTGTAACCAAATTTATTTTGTTAATAATTATCGTAAACAAATGGATTTGGTTTCAATAACCAAAACAGTGTGTTTCTTGTAACGAAATATATTTGGTAATAACTATTGTGACCAAATGGATTTGATTGCAATAACCAAATCGATTTGTTTCTTGTAACCCAATATATTTGGTTAGTAGTTATGACCAAATGAATTTGGTTACAGGAACCAAATCAATTTGTTTATTGCATCCACATTTGGTTAATAGGCATATTATAGTCGTAACCATATCTATTTGGTTGCGATAACTATAGCTAACCAAAAAAAAGTTATTCACTCCAACCAAAAATTTGGATGGGACATCCAAATAATTTCGTTCCTACAATTATTAAACAAATAATTTAGTTCATATATTTTTTTTTTGTACTGCATACTTTTCAGTCAATTGCTTCAGAATTTGTTTATTCACAAACATTCATAATAAAAATATAATTCTTATATTTAAATATGTGTTATGTTTAATATTTTTTAATTTAAAATTCAGGAAATAGAATATATTTTTACTAACATTACTTAGATCGAGTTTTTTTAAACAATGTTAATTAAAAAAAAAAAAAAAAAAAAAAAAAAAAAAATTGGAGGGAAAGTCACTAATCGCAGCCCTGCATTAGCTTAAATAAAATAGTCACACAGAAATAAAATAGCAACACAATTCAGTTGGTTCACTGTACGCTGCTCCGTTTAATAAAAATACACATTATATATTTATTAAAATAGCATCCTTCTTGGACAAATAGGAATCTTCAAAAATAGATACATCCACGACTCTCAAGCTTCATAGCCTTTGAATCTAGATTCTGAGTAAGACAAAATGGAAATGCTCCGAGCATCTGGTTGATTTCTCCACCTGTTTTAATAATGAAAGGGAGAAATTTTTAAGATATAAAATTGTTATTTGTGCAGTCACAATTTAATTAAATATTGAGAAATAATTTTTTAATTAAAGAAATCTCACGCAGTAAAAAGAGTGAAAATTATATATAGGCAAGTGCAGGGCTAGAAGGGTGTTTAGGGCAGAAAATACCCCTTGCCAGGTATACCCCCCCCCTTCCTCTGGGCCAAAACTTAATTGTCATCATGGAAAAATATTTTAATTTTCAGATTTCGACCCAACCAGGGGTCAGATTGGCACTCGCGAATTTTTTTTCCCCAAGTCAGTTAACTAAACTAATTGCTCTTTTGTTTGAATCTGTTTTTGAGTTTTGAATCTTGCTGGTTCAGTTCAGATTATCCTGATTTTTCAAAAATATATACAGATTTTTTAATATAAAAATGTATTTGCTCTTTCATTATGAATAACACTTTACATGTTTATTTTACAACATAAAAGATAAAGTTGGCATTAAGGATATTGTTATACAGTAGACTCTCTCAAATCCGCACAGCTTGGGACCAAAGATTGTGCAGATTTTAGAATTTGGGAAATTTTTGGTCATTGCTTTATTTACATTTTTTAAACAGTAATTTGAATATAATAATGCAATAAAAATTATAATGAATGCTTACAATATAGTAAAATATTACAATAATTAAAGCAATAAAATTTCAAACTCCTTGGAAAAAGGAGGTCGCCCCTCCCCTCAAATTGCGCCCCTCTCCTGGTCCTTTCGATTTGTCAAGGATTTTTTTTTTATTTATACCAAATAGTAGTGTCTGTGAACTATTATTTCAGAAGTTGTAAAAACATAAAGCTTGCTCCTAAAATCTTGTCACATAAACTTTCAGGGGATATATGTGATCAAGACAAACATTTTTTGAAAAAGAAACAATATCAGAATTCACTTCCTCCATCAAAAATACAATACACCAGTGTTCGAAATTAGCATCATTAATTGCCAAATTCAACTAAATTATTGCATTTGAATTTGACGACTCCAAATTATTTTCGATCATCAAATTTGTGAAATGCAGCTTTTTTTCATGGAAATGCGCATCTCTATTTTGATTAAATATAATTAGCGAACTGATTAATTCTCTTTCCTACCGGATGCAAGCAAATGTCAACGTCTTCGCTGTAATTTTAAAATTCTGGCTTTTCACCACATGCTCTTCAGTTGGATTATTTTTTCAAGAATTATAGTTTTATTCTGCATAATATATTAATCAGCTTTGAATCCAATTGCATTTCAAGTACTTTATTCTTTTTTTTCTCCGGTGGATGAAAGACGATTTTAAGGACATTGCAGTATCTTCAATATTTCGACTCCTACCATGTGCTCACATATGGATATTTTTTTTAAGAAATACTGTTTAATTCTATGAAATATACTCACCATCTTAGACTTCACCTGTATGTAATGTATGTAGTGTGTCAATAACATATCCATTTATTAAAATCCATTGTGACATTTTATTGTATTTTATTTGTTTTTTACACTGTTTATGTCATAGACTAATTGAGAAATCAGGCTGTTTGAAAAAAGTTGGCTAGTTGGAGAATCATCTCTCTTTTTTTTCAATTACAGTGATATTTTTCAGTTTTATTGCAATGAGCATTTTCCAGTTTTATTGCAAACAGCCTAGAAAGCGTTAGACTAACTGAAAAATGTCTACTTATTTTTCAATCAGCCTAATCTTTCTTCATGCTTATTAAAATTAGTATAAGCAGTTTTATGCTATGTTTGTCTAATATTGTGTTGTACCCAACCAAAACCTGAAAATTCCGTTTAAAATCAACCTAAAACCAACAAAGAAAAGTTACTCAACACGATCCAAAAGCTAAAAAATAATTTCTGTCGACAATTAACCCGACACGAACCTGAGAATTCTTTTTTAAGTCAATCTGAAACACGAGAAAAAAAATTCCATCAACGGCAATCCGATTCAAACAGGACGAAATATTATCTACAACATGCAGCTCGACCTGAACTGGAAAATTACATTTGAAGTAAAATCGAAATCCGACAAAATTCAATCGAACCGCAATCCCATCTAAAACTGAAGAAAATATGTCTCATTGTAACCCAACCCCAACTTAAAAATTCCATTTGATGTCAACCCGAAAATGACCTGGTCCATTTTTCAGTTTAAAACATAAAATTAGTATTGGTGATATAACTGCAGACTACCTTTCACAATTGCATTTAAAGAAGTATTGGCATGGTTTAAACTAAGTTGTTTTAACCACGGTTTAAACCAATTGCTTTTTTTTTTTTTTTTTTGTCAAAAAACCATCTTTTTTATTAATCTAATCTAATATTTTCTTTTTTTGTAATTTAAGTGTTTTAAATTATTGATAGAAGTTATTTCCACTTTTAACAATTCATCTTGGTAGTCAGCATGACATATAATGAGCCTAGGTCATCTTTCTATGCATGTAGAATGAAAATTAGCATGTGCTGATGAACATGTCTGGTACCCTCAAGATTTATCTAAAAACATGTCAAATTAGATAAGATGAAATAGATAAATAATATTCAATATTTAATATAAAATATTTCCATTTAAAAAATGCAGGTTGTTTGCAGCAGTTACTAACAAAATACAATGATCTTTAAGATTTTGGTCAAGTTGTAAAAGACAATTTTCTGGATTGGGGGAGATTATACTTAAAGAATTTAAAAGAGTAACTTAAGATATGAAGTTGAATAACAGAGCTTGCAAAAATTGACTGCTAGTTATAACATCTTAATAATATCAATCAATCTTTCCTGTTACTTTCTTAATCAAATGGCCAAAAAGGTTGACTTGGAATTTTTGGAGCTATCACTCAGAAAACAACATAACCAGAAGTATTTGGATATAAAAAAATAACGACCATAGAATAACATATTATATTCATGAAACTGCATAAAATATTTATTTATTATTAAAATCAAAAGATTTTTCATGTGATTTTCAAGAACAAATGTCCAGACTATGTAGAACAGTTTACTTTAAACTTAAAACCTAACTATTACTAATAAAGTTTAAATTAGAAATGATTTCAATTATCTATATAATTGAGTGTAACTATTTAATTTGAATATTTTCAAATGAAGTGATATTACTTATATAATATCCAACAATATTTATTTTATCAACAGATATGCACTGTAAAAAAAATTCCGCAACGTTCCTGGGAAAAAATGGGCAGCTGAGTTGCCCATTATTTCCAAGAAACATTTCTTGAAAATGACTGGTACTTTACTGTATATGTTAAAAACTTTCTACAGAAATGCCAGTAAGTTTCCTGCGAAATACCAGGAATATTTCTGTTGACAGCAAAACATTACTGACATATTCAAGGCTGGAGTAGCACAAGAGCGAAAAATGTCCAGACCAGGGATCGAACCTGGATACTTGGCGTGCCGTGCCAATGCCTTACCTGTTAGGCTATCCGGACCGATACTTGGCTGACATAATTCACTCTGGATGTTCGTTCCCTTCATTATGACATTACTGACATTTCACAGCATGCGGGATCCGCAGACGATTTTTACATTTCCAGTTGACAATTTTCGCTTTATTATCATTATTTGTTAGAATGAAAAATATTTTGAAATTGACATCAAAATTATTATTTATAATTTACACGAAAAAATAAATTTTCAGTTAAAATTCAATAAAGTAAATATATATGTGATATATTGTTTCTGAACTTTGCTTAAAATTTAAAAATATATAAATGTAAATAATAATTAGAAAAAAAATCTAGACATAAAATATTTTGGATTTTCGTCAGTGATTATGTTAGTTTACAAGTTAGATAAAATACATATAAATTTTCATGAAAAAAAAAACCTAAACGTAATTGTATATTTTTTCCGAAAAAAAAAATTCATATTTGCAGCAATTCAAAGTGTCAAATATATGTCAAATTTAAATCAAATTGTAATAAAGTGTTAAAATATAAAATTAATTAAAAAAGAAAAAAAAGTCAAGAGGTAGCATCGAACCCGGGCCGTACGGGTGGCGTGCAAGCTTTCTGTGTCCACACCACGAAAGACACGTTGAGAGCTGCAAACTAATGGGTATTTGAAACGTATGCTAAAACTCGGCATCTAATTTCTGAAAATCTAAGGCCCATTTGAAGAAATCCTTTCACAAAAATAATTAGAGATAAGAACTCTAAAACATACTTTAAATTAATCAAAATAGGTGAGAATCATATTTGATTGTCCCCTGGTTAATGCAGATCCAAATAATAGGTGTATTTTTTTTTTTACACAGTCTGCTCGTTAAAGATTTCACAGACAAGTACGAGAGATAATCTCTTAGTGATGTCACAGAGGTATTGTATTTTCATCTGAATTATCTTGACAATAGAGACGTAAAGGATTATGTCGTCTATTGATTTATTTGCATTCCATATTGATTTTTTTACATTCATTTAAGGAATTCGTTTTCGACACTCGCGCGCGAGCAACGGATTATAGGAAAAAAAAAAATAAATGGCGGCCGCAGCGTTTTGCTGTTTCCAACTTTTGTTCAGGAACGTTTCAGATAAGAAAACCAGAATTTCACATGAAAGAGCTAAATTATTCTGAAAACCTGATAAAAGGCGAAACGTTCCTGGATTTTACATGGAAAGTTACCATTTTTTTTTACAGTGTGTATCTGCATGCAATAGGAAATGTTATTTTTAAAAAACCCGGTTTAATAAAAAAAACCTGGTTTAAACCAAATAAACCGGTTTTTATAAAAAAAAAAACCTTTTTTTGCCAACCCTGATTTACAGATAAACTAATTTCCTATTATTTAATTTTTGGATTGAAGCATTTTGGGTTTTATGTTGACGGAAATTATTTTCTCAGTTTGCGATTTGTTATATTTTTTTTTCTTTTGTCGTGTTTGGATCGAAGTTACGGGTTGGCATTGAATGGAATTTTTAAATCCAAGTCATGTTATGTCGCATGGTGACGAAAGTTACATTGCCTTGTGCAGGTCGGATTGCAGATTTAATGGAATTTTTCAGGTACAGGTTTGATTGAATATCACCGGAAATTATTTCGTATGGCTCGAATGGGGTTGCGCTTCAAGAGAATTTCAAGAGACTTGAGTAGCAATGTGCAGGTGCCAAACAACAATATATAAATGTCAAGTAACCGACATAACTAAGTTCACAACTAAGCAATAGGCACTGCAGATATGATCTAGGCACTCGTTACATTTATTGACGCTACGCAATGATTAGGCCCCGATACCAGGTATCAAACCCGTTCAGCGGGAGCTACCCGCAGGTACCCCCTGGTCATCGGTTAGAAAGAAAGAAAGGTTGGCTTCAAATGAAATTTTATGTTCTGAGTAGGTTGCGTGATGACAGAAATTATGTCAGGTTGGCTTCAAATGAAATTTTATGTTCTAACTGGGTTGCGTGTTGACAGAAATTATGTCATGTTGGGATCAAATTACAGCTCGATTGGAAGTTTTTTGTAGAGTTTGGGTATGCTTACGTGTTGACTAAAAATAGAATCTTGGTCTCAGGTCTGGTTGAGTGTCAACGGAAATTATTTTTTTGTATTCTGATCAGATGACAGTTCAATGGAATAATTTTGTAGCATTCGGGTATGGCTGCATTTTGATTTTAAATAGAATTTTTGGGTTCAGGTCTGGTTGAGTGTCAACGGAAATTACTTTGTCGTATTCAAATTGGGTTACAATTCGATGGAATTTTTCTTGTTTGGTTCGAGTTGGATTAGTATTGCCTTTGAATGCAATTTCCAGGTTCGGGTTAAACTTCATATAAACAGAAATTAATTTTTCGTGCTCGTATCGGGTTATGGTTCAAGATAACATTTTTGGTCAGGGTTTGAGTCTGCTAATGGTGCCTGGTGCATGCAAAACCAGTCGTGGGTGCGAAGTCCTCCAAGTTGCCTATGAATTATACCTCTGGAGGTGTTTTGCCAGGTAAAAGTCTTGTTACATGGCCAAGGTTTCAAATTACGTCAACTTAATTACCATCATGAGTAGTAATGTGCAGGTGCCAAACAACAAGATATAAATGTTGAGTAAACGACATAACAATGTTCACAACTGCGCAGTATGCACTGCCGATACAATCTAGGTACTCGTCAGGTTTATTGCCGAAGTTTAGGCGGTCACCTGCCCTTATACTTGGTATAAAACCTTTTCAGCTGGAACAACCATGCAGGTAGGGACCTGATCATCTGTTAGAAAGAAAGGTTGACTTTTATGTTCAGACCACGTTGCGTGTTGACAGAAATTATTGTGTCATGCTTGGACAGGGTTTGAAAAGATATGATTTTTTTTTTAAACCCAGACCACTGGGCCCACTAGTCAAAAACACGGGTTTTGAGGGGGGTTTTTTTAAACAAAACCAGGTTTTTTTTCTGGCTTTATTGAGTTTTTTTAGAGAACTCTTTAAAATTTAAATTTTCCTAAGCATAATACCTAAATTCTTCATTTATCAGTGAAATCTGGGTATAATTTTGACATAATTAAGTATGAATTAAGAATATATATATATATAAATCAAGTTAATAGGTATAAATGGTAAATTTTTATCTCATGGGACTAGTTTGCTGCACTAACGATATATTAAGCCAACAACAACTGGATTTCTTTATATAATTCTTACCTTAAGTTAAACATGCTAAATTTATACAGTTTCTTTCTTTCACTTCAAGTAGAAATGAGTTGAAGACAACATTTATAAGACAACATTAAGCTCAATTCGAAAATATTGCTTCAAGTTTATTTTAATGATGTTGGCTATTTCAAAAAGAATGAAAATGATATACATTAATGAAGTGCACTAAATTATGCGTTCTGGACAATATGGGGTCTGTGATATCGTTTGATATCACATATATTATTCTTTAAAGGTAATTTATATGATCCCTAGATAGTTAAAATTTAATATTAACTATCAATATAAAAATCCCCTTTCTATTTCTTTTTGTATATCTAAGTTTTAAATTAATCTACTTCCCTTTTCACATTACTTTAACGTTCCCAGTAAACTCTCTCTGCTCTTTTATCTAAGTAAATAAAATAAAAAAAAGAATATTATTCACAGCCATTTCTTTTCGAAAGATTCATTCTTTTCGCGTTGCATCTGCCTATAAAATTTCTCTCTGTCAGATTTTTAATTCGATCCTTTACTAAGAGATAGTCAAAACTTTGGTTAAACCAGCGGTTAGATAATAATATCCAGATGTACTTTTAAACTTAAGTCGCCTTTCAATTTACCGCACTCATTCCAATGCTATTGACAGCTTTCGGATTCTTTCTTACTTTCTCACGGACTAACGCTTGGCTAATTATCACCTATTAGGCTTTTCATCTAAATTTAAACTACCCCATGTATTCCAATGTAACCGTCACCCCTTGGCAAAATCTGTGTCTTACCCAATATCTATCTATCGCCAAAACTTTACGAATGAAAATGTGAACTTTATCACTCTTTGTCTGCATCTCATGATGTAAATTTTAAGTTTTGATTGTGTGTGTCAGCGGTGTCACTCCCAAGGCACTTATGTGTGTCTTCAAATTTTTATTAAAGTTTCTTTTACGCTACAAGTATTATTTTAATCTTCTGGACCTGTGTTGTTATTTGCTACACGCAATTGTACTTCATCACGAAATACTCAATTTTATTTAAATAAGTCAAAAGACATTTCCATCTACTTATTTAATATCTGAAGTTTTTTATAAAAGAAAAACAACATCCCCAACAAGAAAAATCTCTATTACAAACTTTGGCGCCTAAGGAAGAAGAGTTTTTTTTTTTTTAACTTGTAGCTGGGAGTGACCCTCGCTTTTATTCTGCATTTTACTGAAAAAAAAATTACGAGACTTCAGATTAATTAACTGCACGGAAGGACTAGATTAAAATACTGTAACTAAAAACATGTGATTGAGAAACTTTTTTCCCTCCGTCTCATCCGGGTTTTGGGGCCCTTTCGTTCGACCTTTTAATCGCCGACGTGCTGCTGTGTGATCGACCGTCGGTCAAATATCGCCGCTGTCAACTTGTGAAGTCGAAAAATATGTTTGTTGTTTCCAGATGCTATATTGTCTCGTTTTCTCCTGCGTTCGCCTGATAAGGATATAAGGAAGCGCAGTTCGCTTTAGATATGGAATGCGATGATTAAAGAATTTTCAACTCGTGTATCATATGCGCCAGATCGGCGGATTTTCAAGTATGTTAATTTTCCGAATTATGTCTGTGCGCGCAATGTGTTTTGTGCATATAAGTGATCAAGATCTGTTTTTAAAGTGTTACAAGAAAATACATTGAATTTCGTAATCGTTTTCAATTACTAATGTGTATACTTACGGGATTGTGAATAAGATACTTGGTGTGATTTCAGTGAAAAATTTCTACACGATTATTAGTTATCGGTGTTGAAAATTTATTTGTGAAATATGTCTCATCAAGTTCGGAAATACAGTTTTCTTTCCGGTAATGCGATTTTTTTTAAATGTCTAAGTTTTACGACATTTTTATGCACTACAGGTACATTAAGACTTCACATTTTTGAACTAAATTGTCAGTATAAAAAAAAGGAAGGAAAAAGAAAATACATGGAAATTAAAAAAAAGGCAATGCCTAACAATATCCATGATATTATTTGTGGATTCAGTCCCATATAAAACAAATTTCGACAACGAATACATTTTCTTTAGTTGAGAAAGTTTGAAGTTAATGTATTTTATGTTTGTATTTTATTTTATTTTAATGTGGTTCACAACCGTATTGGAGTTATAATTGATTTTACTTATGAGGGAATTATTGTATTTTAGTAATTTGTTTCTTTTTACCCCAAGTTAGTATATCAGGAGGGGAAGTTGTGAAAATTCGTTATTCTGTTTTTTTTTTTTTTACATATATATATATATTTTTTTGCCTGCATGGATGTAACTTGTAACATTCTTAGTAAATTTAATATATTTAGATAACAGGTAAATTTTCATTACAAGGGTTGTGTTTTTATCTACGCAGGGTTACTTTTACAAAAGCTAAAAGAAAAAAAATCACTTTTAATTTCATTATTGTGTTTTTATTCTTGTATCATCAATTATTTGGTTCTTTTTACAGAATATTTTAATTTTATAAATTGATGACTGATATCATTACTATTATATGTGTTTAACATTTTTTTTAATTTTTATCAAAGGTAAGTCTTTTTAATAGATAGATATTCGTTTCCCATTGCTTTAAAAAAATGTTTAATAATTAAAGCAATCTAGAAATGTTTTATGATTTCATATTTTATCATAATTTTCCCTTTATGCTTATATTATTATTTCAAGTTTTTTTTAATTTAAATGTGATGGGTTTATATTTTGTGCATTTTAAGTTTATTAAATTCATATGTTGCGTCATATAATAGTGCGACAATTTTTGGTTACCAATATTTTTCTTTTTTTCCGAAAATTTGACTTTTCCCCATTTCGTTTTAGATTTAAATTTCAAGGAAGCATTGGGTAAAAGAAAGAGAAGTGTGCGACAAATAATATTGTTGATTAATTTTGAGTTTTTTTTTTTTTTTTTTTTTTTTTGTAAAGTATTCAGAATTGTTCTAGAACCATTGTTGATAGCAGTAGGTCGCCCATGCATGCCCATTTTTTTAAAAAAAAATGTTATACATTGCGGTTCTAAGAAAGTATGTACCTCTACAGCTTAATTAATTTTGGTTGTACATAAAAACTTTTAAGAAAGAGATTTGGATTTCTTATACTTTTTTTTCCAATTTTTTCACAAGTAATTCATGTGTTGGATATTTGGTTATGTTACACAAAATTTGCTCATTTAGAATACAATTTTGTTCATTCATATACATACATTTCACTAGTTCATGAGTTGATTTACATATTTTGTTCATTTGTTTTTACACATTGTAAGTTGCTAACGATCTATTCGACAGTATTTCTTTTTTTTTTCTCACAAGTAGTTCATTGAGTATAACACATAGTTCATTGTGGCTGGTTTAGAGTTTAACCAGAGTTCATTCACACATTACACGTAGTTCACTGATTTTATTAACCCTTATTCATTACATTTTGGTGATTAACTCATTAATTATATAATTGAATGTCGCTCGTATGTTAGTGTTTTGGGTTATTACACACATACTGTCCGTATATTTCGTTAGCAAATTCATAAAAATGTTAGTTCATTTGGACATTATTACAGGTAGTTCATGTGGAATTATACAATTTGTTCATGTGTTTACTTACACGTTGTGTATGCTTGCGTACACACTTGTTCATGTTTTTCATTTCAGGTAGTTCATGAGTTTGGGGCTTCTTTTCCCCCTCCTTTCACACACATACAGTAAAAAAAATTTCTCTCGATATATACAGCATTGTGAATGATTCTAAGACAAATATATATAAAATAATCACTTTTTCAATTTGTCACTTTTTATACACTTAGTTACATTTTATTGCTTCACCATATGGCATAGGTGATAATTTAATTCACATTTAACTTTAGAGTTAAAGGTTAGTTTTTTTAGAAATTAATTGTGTACTGCTTTATATATATATTTTCTTTTCATCGGACTATTCGGCCCGCAAATGGTCAGATGATTAAAAATATATTGTTTTTGTGTGAAAATACTCTGATGTGGATCGTTTTTGTCTTTTTTTTCTTCACATGTAAAAGATTTTTTTTAATCAGAAGGGTACACAGCAACACTATACACTTCTTACAACATTTACATTTCTTTACACATTTTTTGGAAATTCGGAATAAAACCTTAGACACTTGTTTTTAGTTTTAGTTCAAAAGTTGACTACATATGTTTACATTTTTATCACACAAGAAGCTTTTCCTGGTTACACCTTTTTCACTTTTCTTTATTTATAAACGCATTAGTTTTTTTTTTAATATTACATTAGACATTCTTTTTGGAACTCTTGATACAATGTTGTTGGTTCCATATATACCCGAAGGATTTTTGTTCATAGAAAATACACCTTAGTTCATAGTACATTTTGTTTATAGTAAACCTTACACTAGTTCATTGAGTTGCCAATTCTTTGTGTGCATGAGGGGCTAACAGCACTATCATTTTGTTCGTTTGTGACGATCTTTAGTTAATTGCATTTTTTTTTCTGTTTTCTTACACACATTAGTTCATAGTTTGTTTTTTATTTTCGTTTGGATTTACATATTAATTCATCGTAGTTTTCTTTTTTTTTGACACATTAGTTCATAGCAATTTTCATCTCTTACACACACTTTAGTTCATAGTATTACTTTTACACTAGTCAGTGAAATTCTCCTACACATTATTTCATTGAAATAATTTTTCACTTTTGTTCATTGATATACTTAGATTTGCTGTATTCATTTAAACATGCAACTAAGTCGTTGAATTTAACCTTTGTTCACTGGCACACATTGCTTCGATACTCGTATACATCGTCAGTTAATTGAGATTTGCTTACATTTTTAGTCATGGATATATGTTTGTTTGTTTTTAAACATTGCATACTGAATTGAAAATATTCAATTTTTTTTTTTCAAGTTTTGAACCTTTGCACATTAACATTCTTTTTGTATGTTTGTTTTTATGTCTCACTATATCAGGACTACTTTCACTTGGCGATAAATGCAACATAAACATTTATTGAACTTTACATTTTGCATACACTTAATTTTTTTGCTTTGTCATATTTTGTTATGTTATGACATTCTCATGCCACTATCACTTTGTTTAACAACAAAGATTTCTCAGTATTTAGGAAACTACCTCTTCACATACTATGCATATTTTTTTTTTTTTTTTTTTTTTTTTTTTTTTTTTTGGCTCATGTTTTTTTTTCTTTTCTAGTTTTATGTTACACTAGGTTTTCAACATTAAACTGTCTCACATTTTAAAAGTTACCAGATATTAAATTATCGTTTAATTTCTTGGTTCTAAATACGTTGTCACAGTAATGTCATCACCGCTTTGCCTTATTGCAAATTGACAGTTTGACATTTTTTTGACAGTTACATAATTTTGATCCTTCACTGATATTTAAGACAACTCTATACTTTTGTAGCAGTTGCTTTTCTCTTTTGTCATATGCTTTTTTTCTACGATCACATCATACATTTTCTTTTCTCAAATAATACCTTTTAAAGTGTTTTTTTTTTTTTTTTATACACACCACTTTTAAATTATAGAAGCCAGACAATGTGTTAAAAAAAAAAAAAAAAAAAAAAAAAAAAAAAAAAAAAACAGTTACTTTTAAATCACAAATGTTGTTCACTTGCAGTAAATTGTTAGGAATTTCCTCATCTTTATCCATATTACAGATCCTCAATAGCACAATGCCATCTCGACATATTAATAAGTTAAAACTTTGATAAATAAATGGGCTCACTGCATGAGGTATTTGTAGTTGCTATTAATAGGTAACGACTACTACTCACAAAAAAAATAAGAAATTTTTTTTGAATATTTTATTATATTTTGATATTAGACACTTTTGTTTTGTAATCAAATCATCTCTTTTGCTCTTCTAATCACTGCACTCAGAAATTGTGTTTAATTTAAAATTATGGTTCTATGGTCACACATTTCATTTGCGCTGAGAGACACTCCTGAAAGGGTGCCCAATTACTTTTCTGTGCCCATCTATATCGCTTATTCATTTTTTGTATAAATATTATTTAGCTATTTTGCATAGTGTATGTTAATTAGTTATATGTTGTGTTTATTTTTTTGTCCACTTATTTTTATGATCTGAAAAGGATCAAGATTTTGAGAAGAATTATATAACTTCTTTTAAAGCTTCTCAATACTGGTCATGACAAGCATTTTCTAACATATATTTGCAAATTTATTGATATGGTACCTTACTTTTAATGTGACGTCACAAAATACAAAGCAAAAAAAAAAAAATCTTGTTGTTGAATTAATATGTGCACAAGTACAGTAAAGAATACTGTTTATTAAAACATAGTCTATAAGACTAGTTCACGTGAACCTTCTTGAACTTCTACTGAGCCTTTATAAAAAAGGACATTATGAAGAATATTTAAGTCATGACATATATATATATATTTGCAATTTCAAGATATTGTTTTGCATTGTTTCATGTAAAGTTTGTATTTTTCTTTGGAGAAGACACAGATATTTTTTTTCTCTCTTTTCCCTTCCCCATCTCTGGGCATTCAATGCTGGTCGGTTTTTGGGAGGAAATATGTGATATCGTTTGATATCACATATATTATTCTTTAAAGGTAATTTATATGATCCCTAGATAGTTAAAATTTAATATTAAGTATCAATATAAAAAATCGCCTTTCTATTTCTTTTTGTATATCTAAGTTTTAAATTAATCTACTTCCCTTTTCAAATTACTTTAACGTTCCCAGTAAACTCTCTCTGCTCTTTTATCTAAGTAAATAAAATAAAAAAAAGAATATTATTCACAGCCATTTCTTTTCGAAAGATTCATTCTTTTCGCGTTGCATCTGCCTATAAAATTTCTCTCTGTCAGATTTTTAATTCGATCCTTTACTAAGAGATAGTCAAAACTTTGGTTAAACCAGCGGTTAGATAATAATATCCAGATGTACTTTTAAACTTAAGTCGCCTTTCAATTTACCGCACTCATTCCAATGCTATTGACAGCTTTCGGATTCTTTCTTACTTTCTCATGGACTAACGCTTGGCTAATTATCACCTATTAGGCTTTTCATCTAAATTTAAACTACCTCATGTATTCCAATGTAACCGTCACCCCTTGGCAAGATCTGTGTCTTACCCAATATCTATCTATCGCCAAAACTTTACGAATGAAAATGTGAACTTTATCACTCTTTGCCTGCATCTCATGATGTAAAGTTTAAGTTTTGATTGTGTGTGTCAGCGGGGTAACTCCCAAGGCACTTATGTGTGTCTTCAAATTTTTATTAAAGTTTCTTTTACGCTACAAGTATTATTTTAATCTTCTGGACCTGTGTTTTTATTTGCTACACGCAATTGTACTTCATCACGAAATACTCAATTTTATTTAAATAAGTCAAAAGACATTTCCATCTACTTATTTAATATCTGAAGTTTTTTATGAAAGAGAAACAACATCCCCAACAAGAAAAATCTCTATTACAGGGTCCAAAGTACTTATTATTCATTTATAGGTCCCCGCAAAAGAATCCCTTTACATAATAGTGTCAGGGGAATAACGTTTTGCAGCGTATATTAGTTCTGTTACACTATATCAAATATAATGAAATTGATATACTACATTACTGAAACTTACTTGTTGTACAATATGATATGCATAGCATTTATCGTTAATTTACAGAGACACATAAAAAATTCGTATACTAGGTCCTTCATAGGTATTCATACTAGGTACTAGGTATTCATACTAGGTACTAGGTATTCATACTAGTAGTGTATCTTTCTACTAGCGATAATTGCTTACAGTGAGATTTCGTTTATGACATGCGTTTTTAAGATTAATTAAATCTTTGCTTAGAATGCGGTGTGTATATGCTGATATAGATCATATACAGGGCTACACAAAAGAGTTTGTAAGCTTTGCGGAGTATCAGTGTGAATGGCTTAAAAGAGGCTTTTAATTAACTTATGCTCTTTCAAGCTGAACTATATTTAGTATACTAAGAGATGTTTGTATAATATAAATAAAATCATATACAGGCCACACAAAGAACTGAATACATGACCTCCAGGGTTAATAATGTTTGGAAGTATGATTTCTGTAGTTTTAACCATATTTTAGTCTGAATTAAATTTTATCTTAATATGTGCGGCGTATAAATTTCTGTTGGTAATATACAGCGCTGTACAAAACAATTAAATTATGTTCCCGTATAGTGGTTGAAATTACTGAAGGTGAATTTTCCATCTGTTATGCATTTTCTTACTATGCTAAGTTTTATTATACTATGTATAGAATAATAAACAAATATTTAGATTAAATATAATAAAATAAATAAAATAATTGCATAAAATAATTGAATTACTTTTCCGGTTAGGGACCGTAATCTGGTATTCAAAAACGTTATGCCTTTTCTAAAATGTTTACTTTTTTACAGTCTTAAGCAGCTATTTCGGTAAAGAATTCTACAAGTCATGAAAAGGCTTTTGTAATCTAATCTTGATGCATGATTTTCCATTCTTGTTTCTTATGGAAAGTAAAGTTAAAAGTACCAAATTATCTAGTAGTCAGCATTTGAAATTTTATGTTTAGCCATCGTAGACTAGGTGGTGGGCAGAGAAAAAAAAATATTACGTCAAATTGTTTCAAAATGAAATTATGATGTACACTGTAAAAAAAATCCGTCAATATACACAAACTTTTCCGTAAAATTTTACGAAATAGTTTCATATTTCTAAGAAAACTGTACAATTTCCGTAATTGACATTATGAGATTATAAATCCCTTATAAATCCAGTAAGTCTTCCGTAAATTTTACGGAAGACTTACTGTATAGCTTTCAAAACAGTACAATTTCCGTAAATGATGTTTAGAAATAACTGACATGTTTGGAAAGTGAAGGAATTAATTGTTTGATGCAAGGACGGATCCGGCCCTTAATTTAGAGGGAGAAGGGGGAGGGGATTATGCCTCTTTTTGGGGGGGGAAGGGTGGGGGTCACACCATTTCATGGTCAATTTTTTTTATTGAAGGCTATTCCCAAATTAAAACTGACGTTTTTTCTGATACTTTCGTGAATTTCTTTACATTCATAAATACAAAAATTTTGCATTAGTATTCGTAAGTATATATACAGTATATTCTGTCTAAGACGGACTCTGTGCAAGCCGGAAATCTGTCTACCACGGAAAATTTTCCATGTCCCGGCGAACCCATAGAAAATTACATTAATTCATGCTGCATAAGGCGGAATCTGTCTAACGAGGAAACGGAAATGATTTTAAGGTTTCACCGAAACCAAAATTTTGCATAACGCGGAAAAAAAGGATATTTTAATAATGAAAGGCATTTTGTTTGTCAAACTTTAAAACTGTCAAATACTCAATGTCAAATACTTTAAAGTCAAATACTCAATGTCGAGCATGTTAGTTAAATTGTGTAACACTTCGAAAAAGTTAATTCAAAAGAACAGAAACTGTTTAATTTTTAAAAAGTTCTTGCTTATCCCGTTTTTTCCTATACAAAATTGCATTTAAAAGTTATTATTTCTAGTAGAATGCACATTTATTAACATATATATTTCCTACAGTACAATATATTATATTTTAATGTTGTACTCAAATACAACATGATACCGTTCTGTATCATTCTCTAAGTTTTTTGTTTTTTGTGCGTGTAAACATCCTATTCGCATATATTATAGCAGTACTAGGAAATTGAATAGCGTTTCTCAGTTATTTATAAAGACAAAGGATCTTTCAGAATCTCAGTTTTCAACCGATTTTCGAATCAGGAAAATGAATGAAAAAAAGTCATCGGCAAGGGATTTTTTTTTTTTTTGGGGGGGGGGGGAGTTTTTTTGCATAAGCCGGAATATTGTCTGCCACGGAAAATTTTCTCAGTCCCGACCGATTCCGCTTCAGAAAGTGTTTACTGTATATATATATTTCATTCAGATACCAAGAAATCGAAGCATTTCCCATTTTCTTATAAATGCGAAGAATGATTCAGAAATGTTGTCATGTTAGCATTTTAAGCCATTTTTTAGGACTTGGGAGCTACAGAAATGTCGTCATGAGGGAGCAATTAGCATTCACGTCGGTAAATTTTCTTTAAAATGCCAAATTTTATGGAATTTTTGGAACGATTCTTTGCTTTTATTGAAAAATGGAAAACACTTTTTAATCACATAGTTTCAGAATAAGTGCACTTGCAAATTTCTTGAGATTAAAAATATTTTCACGGATGTATCAGAAATTACCTAATTTTGATTTGAGTAGAGTTTTAAAGAGCCAGGGAGATTCAGATTGTTGAACGGGGATTGGGGGGGTCATGACCCTTGGATCTGCCACCGGGTGTATGTACTTGTCCTACAGTGATATTATTTTCAATGAGACTCCAATATTGGCTAAATGTGGCTCTATATTGAAAATATATCCAATGATTACCCAATGTGTCGGTTTTACGTGGGTTTTCAAGTAAAACCGCTAAAAGTTTTGGCGCCACCTATGCATGTACATTTAAACTATATAGTATTTTAACTGTAGTATTTTTCTTTCTTTCTTTCTTTTTAAATAAAAAGTTTATTTATTTATTTATTTTTTACAATACTTAAAAAAATATTCTGATATTTAAATAAATTTTATTAATTCTTTTTATGTTTCAGACAGTCGAGAAGGAAATGTTAAGTTTATTTTTCATAATGATTTTAAAATAATACTTATTATTTTTTTTTTTTATTGAAAAACTCTATTTTTAATTTTAATATTTTTTAATCTATTCACTTTATCGGATTCGCACATAAAACTTAAAACATATCTGAAATATAATGACAAAATTATAGATGTATATACAAATAAATAAATAAAAATAATAGTACAATAAATTTTTTAAATCTTGCAAACAAGAAGCAATTATTACTTATAATACGTTCTTTCATGGACGTAATATTTTAAAGACTAATTTTTTTTTCTTTTTATAAAGCATGAAATTAAAAGACTAAAATTTCAAAATTATGGAAATATTCAGGATTGTACACTCAATTGAAAAATATCTCCAACGAAAATACGTTCCTTGTTCCGTACTTTTACTTCATAAAAAGCATCTGAAATAAGTAACGATATTTGGAAACGTAACTCGTGCCTCCATCGCATAGTAGATAAGAGCGCTAATCTGAAAGAGACCGGTTCCCCAGTTCGATCCCACCCTAGATAAGTGTTGTTCCATTACTGTTATTTGAATAAGTTAGTGATACGCTGCCTTGATGAACGTGTCCGTTGAAATTCATAAAGATGTACGTCTCTCGAAAAGATATATGATTTTTTTTTTGCCTTTGAAACAAAAAATTTTAAATACAGATATATATATATATATATACATATTTTTTTAAAAAAAAAAGAAAAAGGAAAAAAAAAGGAAAAATGTTGTGAAAAAACGAAAACAATTCTGGAATTTTCGGAAAAAAAAATTCCGTTAAAAAACGGAAATAGTACTGGCGTCTAGATTGCCAGTACTATTTCCGTTTTTTAACGGAATTTTTTTTTTACAGCATAGGACAAGATTTTAAACAGGACGTAAATGACTGATCTGTCGATACATATCTTGGTATGATATTAGCAGAAGGAAGCGCCAAATTGTCATTTTAGCGATACTATCATGTCATCCAGTTTTGGTATAAAATTTTAATATGTTGCATATCTCGACTAGTACAATGCAAATATTTCAGTTTGTCTTGGGATTTCGTAATTAGATATGAGCCGAACGCAGCGCCGATTCTCCTTTTTCGCGGTACTACCTCGTCATCGAGTTTCGAAATGCAATTTTAATAAGTTGCATATCTCGAATAGTACATTACAAATATTGCAGTCTACTTCGTAATACCTTTGAAAGATATGAGCAAAATAAGGTGCCATTTCTTATTTTGGTGGTACTTTCTGATCATCAAATTTCGAAATAAATTTTAATAGTCTCTTTCGATTAATACGATTTAAGTATTTCAGTCTGTTCGTGGTATCTGAGTACTATACAAGCATAACGACTCGCCAACACATTATTTTGGCAGTCCTATTTCGTTTTCAATTTTGAGCATAAAATGTTAATGTTTAAAGTTACAGATCTGTGTAATAAAAATGCTACATTCTGTTTCGTGATATCTCTATAAGATATGGGAAAAACGAGGCGCCAATTCTTAATTTTAGTTGTACTATCGCATCATCGAATTTCGGAATGAAATTTTAATATGTTGCATATTTAAATTAGCACTGTAAAAATATTACTATTTGGTTCGCGATATCTCGGTTCGATATGATCAGAATAGGGCGTCAATTCGTCATTCTGGCGGTACTAAGAGATCGAGTTTCGATGTGAAAATTTAACATATAGACATCGATTATTGAGATTCTGTGTAATGTATATTTTAAAGTGCCAGTTCCTTTGAAAATGAACAGTGTTAGCTCCATGTTTTAAAATTTAAGTTCTATAGAACTAGAAGATGGGATTTTAAAACCCAGTAGTTAGCCTGTAATTAATATTATTGCTGACTATTGAGTTAGTCAGCCAGATAATAAGTTTTATTTTATATTATTGAAAAGTTATCACAATCCGTGGCTTTGTGGTTATTGATACATTGCAAATAAAATTTGTGTGCTTATTAACATTAGGGAGAAATTATATTTGCGTGCCTATTAAAATTAGGAAGATGTTATATTTCCGCAGAAAGTAAATATTATTAATGAAAACGGAATTTGTTAAAATTTCATCCTAATAGCCCATTAGATGATTGTGAAAAGATTTCACCCCTTTAAATTTCGAATGTATTATAACCTACTTTGTGAGAGCATTTATATCTTAAAAGTTAAGTACATGTAAAATTTCAAATTTCTAGCGATAGCCCTCGCAATTCCCAAATAAATCATCGTTTTAAGTAAGCTTTCAGCATATTTCACATATTAAATTTTCAATTTTGAAAAAACCTGTTCCGTGCGAGTAAGAAACAGCTATGTCGGGTTTCAATCCAATATTTAAATTAAGTACTTTTACTTCTATTCCTACGAAGTATAAAGTTTTTTGATTAATTTAACTTTTTTATTTAAAATTTATCATAACTATTATGCTCAAACATTTACGTTTTATAAATAACTGCAATTTAATATTTCAAGTCATTATCCTTAACATTTTGATATTAATCATAATTTTCAATATTTTAAGAATCTTTTCTACTTATTTCAGCCTTTTATATTTCGCTTTTTTAAAAAAAACATGTTCAGTGGGCATTTATTTCTTTAAAAAATACCATGTCAAGCATTAAATATGTAACACCCTCAGTATTACAAAAAAGGATATTTTAGAACGTGTTTTGCTTCTGCAGAGACTGTCGCCATCATTTTTTAACTTTTAAAAATGATTCGGAAGTTCCAAAGATTTCCTTCTACAAAAGAAACAAAGAAACGTATCTTCTTTATAACTTTAGTATATTAGAAGGCTTCATGCTGGTCGATTTTCCCAGACGAAATATATCGATGAATTTCACCTTGTAAATACAAGGTTAAATTCACAGTTTACATATTTTCTAACGCCGCCATTACAAATTTTAAAGCAAAATGAGCCTTTGGCAGAAATGTCATTACGAATTGAAGTAAAATATACGAATACCATTGCACTATTACATGTTAAACCCTTAAATTCGCGATTTTGTATTTTTTTCCGAAAAAAATATATATGATTCTTTGAAAGGTTTATTACACAGGACAAATAATGAAAAAAATCAGAGATACATTTTTCATGAAATAAATCAATCGTTTGTTCAGCTACACATCTGCAATACAAGTAAAAACTATTGTCGTGTGGCTATTTTACGCTAAAATATTGCAAATTAGTAAATATTTTAATAAGTATGTCTCCAAATGCCTTATTTTATATAATTATTTTATAAAATTTAACCTTTAACGCTTTAATTTCCATGATAGAATACGTTCTAGAAATTACGTAGTTCAGAGAATCTGACTTTACACCAAAAATTTTCATTGGTTTATTTCACTTTATTTAAACACTGAATGTCCGTTATTAATTAAAGCAAACATTTTTATTTTAATTTTCTGGAGTGAAATAGGTACATACGAATAAAAGAAATCTAATAGATTCGAAATATAGCTGTTTGCATATATGCAAAGCTGCGCACTAAAGGGTTAATTTCTCAGACAAATTTTTCACTGATAATTATGATTGAACAATCATTCAGTTGATCATTTACAGTAGTATTGGTAAATAACGGTAGAAAGATATAATGCAATATACTAAAACATTCTTAAATATTATCTAATTAACAATGAAAATTTCATCACAATCGTCTAGTGTTTTTTTTTTTTAAATGCTAATACTTCATTATCGAGTTCACCTTACTGTAGAACTTTCCCCCGTGATGCTAAAACTAAGCAAGGTAGAATGATATACAATAAACTAAAACCTCTCCTGAAAAATTATCTAGCTAACGATGCAAGTTCCATCGAAATCTATTCAGCAAAACTAAAGTTATAAGCGGCCGGAACGAAATTCTCATTTGCATTTTATATCAGGTGTCCTAGGGCATAAACGTCAAGATCGGTAATAAAGCCAAGTGCTAATATTAGGCGTAGTTATGAAGGAATCCGGGAAAATGACACTTCGGTTTCTGCGCTCAAATGTTCTGAGTCATCTGAATCACAAACAAAAGCCAAAAGCTAACTTGTTACATTTATATACCTTATTGCTGGAATAAGCTCGTAAGAGTCAAAGCCCGATCTAAAATATGCTAGGTAAGTTCTGTGATGTGAAGACTATATCGCTCACCCGTAAGGAAAGTGACACATCTCACAAAAATTCATTTTGCGTTTTACTTTTTGCGGTCTACTATTATCCTGTTGTAGGTGCGTCTAGATACATTAAAAATTTCGTAAGTGCAGTTATACGAAAAATCATATTATTGCACTATATGTCCATTGGTGACCACAGAAGAGGGGTGTATTGTGCGGATAGGTAAAATTACACAACCCTCCAAACCTTATCCTTCGTCTTCATTCTTAAGGGTTTTATGCATTTATGCACGTTTTTATTCCTGCATGCAGAGCTAATGCTATAATTTCATGTTAAAGTAAAATCATGAAAATTTTCTTTTCCCTGTCCTGTGAAATTTACATTTGTCGAGGAGTATCACTTTTCTTCCGGATGAGCGATATATTTGTTAGGAAATACTTTGTTTATTACATAAATTTGTAGCGTATTTCATGTACAGTCGTGGAAAAAGAAGTAAACACCCCCTACTAACTCCTCAACAAATTATCGCAGACAAAAGTTACTGGTACCGAACGATTGGAAATAAAGTCTACTTTTAAATGACGTATATAAAATTTGCTTAGTGGGGCATCTACATATTAAAACAAATCCAAACTTCATTTTTTTCAATGGCAAAACCCAATTTTAATGAGATATTTCAAATCTTTGGTTCAAACTATGCCCAGACACCAAATTTCAAGCCATTTGAATGATAAGTTTTTGAATTATAAACATTCAAAATTTAGTGCTTCTAATGTTAAATTACATTTTCATATTTTTATTTATAACTTCTGAAATTATGATCCTAATGCTCTAATTTTTTTGTAGCAATAATACTAATATACTGAAACATAAATACGTTGATTTTTTATAATTTTCTGATATGAATTATGAATTATGAAATTAATATTCAAAAAATTTATGAATTGCAACCTTCAATTTGCAGCCTACGAATTGCAACCTATTAAGTCCTGCTTTATGGAAATCCAAAATTTCACATTTTTCTACCAAGTAGTTTTCAAATTATGCTTAAAAAACGGCAAAATGACGTTTTAAGGGACCGTCTATGATAGAAGTGACTAAATATTTTGAAATTTCTTATGCTATCCTGTAATCTAACAGTCTTAATGGAGGATATTCCAAATATGGGTTCGAGGCTGAAAAAGGTCACGTGATACCGGTAATTTAGCCAAGGAACTTCTAACTGATAAGAAGGGAAGATACTACTGCTTTGCCTCATGAACTGTTTCATTGGCTAGCAGTGATTTACATTACACGTCTACGGAGCCTTCCCTTCTTTACGCTAGACGTTTTTACCTTGACCACGTGATCAAAACGGAGATGGAATATCCTCCATTGACTTCTTCAGGTGCCTTGATCAAAAAGAGAGCTCTCTCGGTCAACAATCGAATACCGAACTTCAATTTGGATACAGCCCTTAAAATACGCTCGTTTAAAATAATTAATTTCTCGGAAACTTATGTTACGAATTGCGCAAAAAAATTGATTTTAGACTAATTGAAGGATGTGGAGTTCATTTATGCTGTCAGAATTGTGTACTGCTATTGAAAAAAACAAAGTTATGGTTCGTTTTAATATGTAGATGGCCCCCTAAGCAAATTTTATATACATCACTTAAAAGTAGACTTTATTTCCAATCGTTCGGTACCAGTAGCTTTCTTCTACAATAATTTGTTGAGGAGTTAGTAGGGGGTGTTTACTTTTTTTTTTTTCCACGACTGTACATTCAAAAATTTGTGTGAGATTTTGGATGCATCCGTGAGGTAACTTGTAGTTTAAAATATATTGCGCAAAAGGCATACCCGGTAATGTCCGGGTGAAGATACCGGCTACGTAGGTAGATACCGGGGTATCTACCCTATATAGGGTAGATATATTAAACGAGCAAGCGTTTTTCCCGATTATGAGTGATATCGTAAACTACTAGATCGATTTCCAAGAAACTTGTTTCCTATACTAAATCAAGCACGAGAAAAAGACTTAGCTTGGCCCTGAATTCCAGAAAAGTCGCTTTTACAGGGTAAAACAAGATATTAGCTGAAACTTCTGCTTGCTATAAATCGAAAAATTCTCATGCATTTTACACTAAACATATTTTCTATACTAATTCAAGCATGAGAAATACATCTAGCTAGGTTTCGAATTCGAGAAAATTCGTTTTGATCGATTAAAACAAACTCAGCACTGAAAATGTTGCTACATATCGAAAACGGATATAACGATTTTCAGAAAACTTGAGGCCTATTCTAATTCGAGCTCAAGAAATCGATCTAGGTAGGTCGTTAATTCGAGAAAAATCGTTTTCTGTGGTTAAAACAAGCTCATTACTCAAAAAAGGGTATTAATCGAAAAAAAATCTGAAAATTTTTATGAAATATACTTTATTCTAATATGAGAAAGCCTTCAACTAAGTCACGACTTAGGTAAAAAAAAATAATAATTGTAATTCTAAGCAATTAGTTTATATTTAATCATCCGTAATCGGAATTCTCGCGAACACAATGAAAGGTGATCTCGAAAGTGGCACTAAACGATTGCCTTCTACACTTAAATGAGCACTAGCTACCGGCTTACGTAGATCGAAAATACGATAAAATTTCTTTTAATTGGCTAAAACAAAAAAAAATGGATTGATTATACCAAATGTTGGTTTCGTGAATTTAAATATTTTCATAAACATTAGTAATATTTCTTGATAAATAACTGCGCTTATACTTTTGCTAAGTTTAAAAGCACTGACATATTGTTACAAACATCTGCACAGTTTGTTGCCATGGCGCCTATACCCTGGCGAAAAATTAGCAGCACTTTTAAAAGCAAGATCATTTTTCTGTCAAACTTTCCAATTAGCTCATTTTTGTCGCCAACCATTGACTTAGAAAACGTATCTTGTTAATAATCATTTAATTTATAAAATATGGAGTACAGCACTTGGAATATGCTTGATAATCGCATGCATATATAAATGGTTTATTTTCATATATGACAATCTAAATTTCCGGATATATGCAAAGTTTTCTTTTCTTTTTTTTTCACTTTACTAGGAGGGTTCCGCCCCCCTGCTCGCTACGATCACCAATCCCCCGCGTAATAGCTTCACAATTCCGTTCGGTATCGCGAAGTAAACCTAATTTTCTAGTCAACCCCAGAAAAAATTGTTTTCATTCTGAATCGCTTTGAGATTCCTATGCAATCAATTTTTAGATTCCACTTGGTATAAACGCGCTCCTCTCCAACTCCTGATGATTTTATTTCCTTATCTCTAAGCAGGTAATTATAAGAGTTTACAGAGTTTCATAATTAAAAGATATATTAAATATAAAATCATTAAAAAAAGGTAAAATTTACAATTTATTTCAATAATTACAAATTAAATAAAAAGTATATAGATAGTGTTATGAATATGTTAAATAGTTAGCGTTTGTGCTTAAAAATAATGAAAATAGTTCAATTAAGCTCTATTCTTAAGCTAATATTAGATTTTGTTGCATTGAAATATTTCAATTTGTTGATTTTCTGAAATCAAGTAAACCCTATTGGATTTCAATGGGAGTCTATGGGAATTTGGCGAAATACTGGAAATAGCGCCAAGTTGGCGTCACTTTTGGAGACTAATTTGGGTAGCCAAATTTGACGATATATCGCAAAATTGGTAACAAACTTTGCGACATTTGGCGACAGAGCAGGGACCCAACTCTTGGTATCCCCCTTTAAACGTCAGAAACCTCTGACCAATCAGATGCGTGTCACGGTATCTACGTAGATTTTCATTGGTCCATTTCCAAAGCGTTACTTTTTTATATATATAGAAGACAAATATATTATTTACGTTAAATCCGTAACCCAGAAGAACTTGATGACCTGATTTCAGCGAAGATTCCCATTAATAATGATCCTGAATTACGAAATCTGGTGATAAAATGGATGATTCACAATCCGTGCGGGAAACTAAACCCAAATGCATCGTGTATGATTAATAAAAATGGGTGCATAAAATATCGCTTCAACTGTCCTAAAATGTTTAACGAAATCACACCCTTAGCGGACGATGAAAAACCAAGTTATCGACGTAGATATAATCCACAGTTGGATCAACATAGTTTAGAATTTTCGCACGAGCGTGTTGTTTATCAAAAGGATATAAATGGTTGCAAAATAGAAGGAGATACCCGTCACGTAGCTTCATACAATGGTTATCTGTTGAAGAGATACAAATGTCATATAAACGTTGAATATGTAGGAAATATTCGTGCTGTAAAATATCTCTACAAATATATCTAAAAAGGGTATGATTGTGCAACAATAAAGATCGTTGAAAACCAAAGAAAACTCATTTACAATGAAGTAGGCATCTATATTGAAGGTCGATGTATTACTCCAAAAGAAGCATGTTGAAGATTATTTGGCAAGGAGATTCAAAAGAAAAGTCATTCTGTTCAACGCTTTGATATACATTTACCAGGTCAATTTCGAATTGGAAACATTGATCTAGCACAGGAAGATTTAGCAGATACTGGTCAGAAAGGTTTAACATTAGAGGCATATTTCCGGCATAATCGAAGCCTAAAGCAAACAGAAGAAAACAATCTTCTGAACGGAAATTCTCAAGAAGTTATATATCACTACTACTGGCATATTGCTGATTACTTCAAATTCGATGGAAAATCCAGAGAATGTATTCAGAGAAGTCGCCCTTTATCGCGTTATTGGTCGAATACATAATGTAAATTTCCTCTCCTATCCAGAACTCTACCACTTACGTCTGTTGCCGTACCATGTTAAGAATGCAACAAGCTCCGAAGATATGCTAACAGTTGATGGTATTACATATGCATCAAATAAGCAAGTTTATTTAGTTCGTGAGCTAACTTATGATGACTAACAATGGATTGAAAGTCTGCGAGAATCTGCTATGTCAAATATGCCTAAATTCATGAGAACACTGTTTACACAGATTGCCATTTTTGGATATCTTGAAAATCCAAGACACCTATGAGAAATGTTTAAGACGGATTTGGATGAGGACTTCATCCGAGAAACAGGACGGATGGTTAATTCTGTCGAAGAAGTGCTTAAGCGTGCTTATGAATTATCGCATTCAAGTTAAATACCGAAAATACTGAAGGTAATAATTTCCGATACTAGGTTCATCAACATAGTACGGACGATATTGATGGATACGAGAAAGTGCTAAATGAAGAAACAATGAACACCAATGAGTCTATTTCTATTGGAGAACATATGTATCAACTTCTTAAAGGGAGACAAATTGAAATTGTTGATACCATCTTACTTTCAGTAAACGATTCAACCCCTCGATCAAAATGTTTCTTTATAGATGATCCTGGTGGCACTGGAAAGACTTTGGTATACAAAACTCTTTATTACATCCTTTCAGGACAAAAGCATAAAGTAAAGTGCATGTCATTCACTGGGATTGCTTCTATTCTGTTACCTTATGGAAGCACTTCGCACAAGACTTTTGCACTTAAAGCTCTATTAAGCATGGATTCAATTTCCAACATCAAACCTAGATCTACTAAAGCAGTCTAACTCTGCAAAGCTGATGTATTTTTGATGGATGAAGCTCCTATGCTGCTAAAATACGTACTGCACAACATAGATCAATTGCTGCGCTCTATTTTAAAATCCAATTTTGCCATTTGTTGGAAAGATTATGGTCCCAGGAGGGGACTTCCGTCAATGTCTACCCGTCCACCTACGAGCAAACAGAAGTGAAATATTGTATTTATCAATCAAAAAGAGTGACCTGTGGAACCACTTCAATTCAATTTCATTAACGGATAGCATGCGCGTTGATCCGGAGTAAAGAGAATTTGCCAAATATCTTTTGAAACTTGGAAACGGGGAGCTGCCTGAGAACGCGATGGGTGAAATCGAACTACCCGTAAATATACTTTCAAATGGTCATCTCACTGATGAAGCCTTTGGGAACTGCTTAAAGAAAGGAACTTATGAAGGAATGAAGGATCGAGCTATCCTTGCGCCATTAACCCTCTGATCGCCGAGCAAAAGGGCAAAATTGTAATGTCGTTTTCTCTGAATTTTTTTTAAATGCTAAAAAAAGATATTTTTTCAATTTGGTGTGAATATTTATATTTTGTATAAGAATATGAGCCTTGAGAGCATTAATCATAATTAGATTTTTTTTTAAACTGGACTATATCTGTAGATTTATATTAATTTAAATAATGCTTTTATTGCAGTGAAGCCTTCAGCTTAGTGAACGGATATATCAGTTCGCGGCGGTGAGAAGGTTAAATAAAGATGTCAGCAATATTAATGCCGAAATTATTGAGAAGGTTCCTGGAGATTATACAATCTACCGCATGTATAATTCCGTCAAAGATCATCCTGAAGGAGTAGTCCAGTTTACGACGGAATTCCCCAATTCCATCGAAATAGCTGATTTGCCACCTCAAGAGTTGAAGCTTAAAAATAACGAAATAATCTTACTATTGCGCGATTTAGATGTTTCAAATGGCTTTTGCAATGGAACAAGGCTAATTGTTAAAGGTCTTTGCAATAACATAATCAAAGCAAAAATAATCACAGGAGAATATTCAGGTATCGAAGTACTGATTCGGTGAATAACTCTCGATTCAAGCAGAGGTCATCTTGGATGCAAAGACATCAATTTCCTGTGAGGCAAGAATTTGCAATAACTATACATAAAGCTCAAGGTCAGACCTTTGAATTTGTTGGCGTTGACTTACGGACACCTGTTTTTATGCATGGAATGCTCTACGTTGCTTTTTCCAGGGTTAAGAGGCAAAGCAACTGAAAGGTACTTCTACCTACAGAAAAACCTCATCATATTAATAATGTTGTATGGAAAGAAGTATTGAATACATGAACAACCAATCAACTTAGTATTTAAAAGACTGCATAAATACGTAACGAAATGGTTTACTAGAAAGTACTAAGAAAAGGATATAGATTTGCCAATAAATAAAAAGCTCAAAAAACGAATATTTAGTATGTGCTTTATTATTTTTAGAAAGTAGAAATGACATTTTTATATAGAAATAAATACGCTTAAATAATAAATAAATAACATTTTTTCAATGCAATATGATCGCAGAATAAACAAATCACCGAGTGATGCTCAGTGTACCAGGTACTTATATTTAATTGATATTCAAAATTTCAAGAATTTTATGATTAAATTAAATACATATTTGACGTAATTAGTCTGTGTTTTGTTGTACATGTATATATATTCAATAAATTATTTTTCACTTTGAATTCCTAAGTTTTTTTGTTTAGTACCCCCCCCCCCCCCCCCCCATACAAACGCTATTGTTTTTATGCACTTGTTTCACATTGTGTCCACTGGATTTTTTGGGCTTAGGAGACACCGGCTCCTTACAAATTTTGGGAATATGCACCTATACCTTACAGTCAGTTGAAAAAAATAATTGAAAAAAAAATCTAATTAATACATTTTTAGTTCTAGTTTATGTACTGTTGCTTATTTATTTATTAGCAAATTATAATTTTAAATTTTACTATGCTGAAAATTTTGGATAACCGCAAAGTAAATTTGTTTAATTTTCTAGATGTGGAGGTGCGCGTGCCATTCAAAGGGCTGAAATGATAGAATTTTATGTAGCAGACAGCTGATGATGGCTGCGGGCCAGTAAATACTCATGGTCATTTTTTCGTGGGACCAGTGACTTTTTTTTATAAATTCTAACGCTGAATGGACATCCCATAAAAATTAAATAAAACTATTTTTATGACTGTATTTAGAACCAAATTTTAATGAAAGAATACTAATGAAACAAAAAAAAATATTTTCAAATAAATTTAACCATTATTATGCCAGTAATTAATAAAATATTTGTGATACTCATTCAATGTTTGCATTAATTATTGTAATTATCAGAAGATGGATATTCCAATTAGATTTCTGATGGATAGTTTAAAATACTAAATATCATGCAATCATATATTCTTTGATATCAAATTAATGAGACAGTGGGAGGATTTAAAAGGAAAATAATAGAAAAGCTTTGGCGTATTAGTGTATAATTTCGTCTCACTATTTTTAACAATTAAACTTCCAGCCAGAGACTACTTGATAGATTACTTGTAATAATTAATGTTACAAATATGAAAAAAATGATACTTTGTGTTGGATATTTTAAATACTAAAAAAATAATTTCAAAATAAAACTGTAGAACTGATGTTTGAAGTTACTGACCTGCAGATTTACTAGTTTCATGATTACTATGACTCATTAATATTACAGTATTTTTTTTTTTTTTTTTTTTTTTTTTTTAGTCAGAGATGAAAAATCAAACATTTAAGACTGAAAATATATTTTTCAACAACTTATGCAACTTGTTATTTAAATGGGTATGCATTAACAGGGCTGAAAGCAGCCTTTTTTGCATCTTGGGCAAAGTTAGATTTTGGGGGCACCTCCCCCCCCCCCCCCCCCGCAACTGCCTCTGTAAAGTGAATTTACAAAGAGAACTTTAAGTTTCTAATAGCCGCCTTTGTCAAATATTGATTCATAAAAACATTGAAAATGAAATTCAAGGGAACGGAAAAAAAAATTCGTTTTATATTTCTGTCTAAGCAGGTACAATTTCTGGTATTCTTTCTGTTGGGAATATGTGATGTTTTTCATTTAAGACAGGATTCCGTTATAGACAGATTTCACAGATTTCACGGTAGTTGTAAAATTACAAAAGTAACGTTTAAAGTAAGTGATATGAATTGCATTGTCTTACGAGACTACACTAGTCACGTGAAGAAACTGGCAAACTAATCTTAAACCTATGGGAACATTTTTTGAAGTTTCTTGCTTGCATTTTAATATTTTTAAATGTTTTTTTCCGTTTGGGATAGCTGAGGTTGTTCTCTAGTCGGGTTAATGTTTACTCTTTCGATTTTGGTTGCACCTTTTTTATATATATGTATATAAAGTTACTTTCACTTTCGAAACCGGCTCCAAAAGTAAAAATAGCCTTATTAAAAAAAAAACTGCAACCAAAACCAAAAACATACAAAGTAACACTGTTAAAGATCAACCTCGGCTATTCTATTTTAAAATATTTAAATTCAAACGAGAAATCTAAAAAAAAAAAAAAAAAAAAAAAAACGCTCCCATAGATCTAACATTAGCTCACGAGTTTCTTTGCATGACTTCTGCAAGTTCTTAAGAACTCAAAAAACGATCTTCATTTGGCACCCCGTTCGTTTTCCGTTCTGGCGCCGGAGGCAGCCAGATGGCACCCCATAATTTCGGCCCTGCGGATTAAGCACTACGAGTCCCTCTTTGACTGCGCCTTGAAAGAATATTTTCTGCTTCCTAACTGGTTTGATTGTCAGATTATAAAATATGCATCGCAAAGTTATTTATAAAAAAAGAATAAAATATTGAAAAATTTTTAACCATATAAAATAACTTAAAAAAAGCTATTTATAAAAGTTCTGGTGTTATTACATTTCGGTAAGTGCAATTAATAAATTAAAATATATTATTTACGTTTTTAGTTACGTCAAAATATTTTATGCCTTATATAAACATTAGTACTGAAATTGCATTTTTGGCTCTTGCTTACATGAGGAAAATTAAATTACTGGAAAAAGACTAATTAAGCATCCCAGTAATGGATACCCCTCTTAAAAACTTAAAAATAAATGAAATTTTATAAATGTCTATTAGTATATAAAATTCAAAATTTTCTTTTACTACCAAAATAAAAAGCTGCAAACTTTGCAAGAAAATAAAGAACATATACATTTATTAAATGGAGCTCTTAGCATATTCATTAATATTTTCACTGAAAAACAGTGAAACTTCGAAACATTATCTTCTACTACGTGATTGGTTTGATTACCAACAACAGTGCAAGGTTTTAAAATATGCAAGGGGAGTTATAACATAATAAAAGCTAAATTTTTCTTATGAACAGTGTAGTATAAATATTTTGCATTGCTAAATGTAACGAAATCGAATTTAAAGTTGTGGAATGTTTCGGAACTATACAAAAACGAGCAAAATTATGTGTAACTTACCTGTAAAAGTGTATATTAGTTCCATTGGATGAGTACTTCTGTAGAATATAAAATTGTCTGTATCTTCTTTCCAAGCCGCCATTTTGAACTGCCATTGACTTGACGCTAGACGGGGAGAAAAAGAAGCACAGCTGCGCGCACACCTTACGACCGTACCGTATTCGAATTGCAGTTACTGGATAGTTTTATTAATCTAACAAAATAGCGCTCTTTTAACAAAATTTAATTTGCCATTTCACTAAATAAATTAACAAAATTATTTGGATTAATTAACCAAATAGTTGTGCTTGTCGCGGCAAAACATTAGTCGATGAAACGGCGTAACAAACCTGCTCCTTCCGTGCAATGAGCCTGAAAATGTACTATTCTTTATAAAGGATAAAACTAAATGTTTTAATTGTACAATAATTGTGATTTAAAAATGTATGCATTTTTTGCAAAAATTTTTGGGCCATGCGAAATTTTACTGATCATTAAATAGAACAGGCCACGCCGAGACAATGATTTTCATACGGGCTGGGTCAAAACCGGGAATGAAAATTTAAGCCCGTGAAAGCAGGGAGAATGATACCAGTCCTGGTTCGGTACGAAAAATATAAGTTAGGCCCTGCCCGGTCATTCAGGGAAAAAGGAGCGAGCCCGGCCCGGAAAGTGTACTGACTAGGCCCGGTCCGATTGCCGTGAATAAAAATAAGTCCAAACGCGGCCCGTACAGATCTCTGGTCTATTGCACTTATGTTTAAAATGAACAATATAAACATGAAAAAGAGACTGTAATATTTTTTTTTTGTAAGAACTCCTCGCGCAACACAAATTTTTAAATATATGGAAGAAAAAATAAATATCTGTAGAGAACAATTAACACTATATAGTCTGCTGATGCATTTTATGCGTCATTTATAAAAACTATCATTAAAAAATTCCAAATTCTTCCCAGAAAGTTTGAATAGTTATTTTTGATTATTATAAGTATAAATATTTCGTAAATAAAATAAAGAAAAATTAGTACTGAAAATTTTATTCTAAACGTAAAAAGAAAAACATAATTAAAAATTGTCTTCCACGGGACGTTCAGGGCGCAAATTTCTCATTCTTTGTTTTCTTGGAGTTTAATTTTTTTTGGCGCCACTTACGACGAGTAAATTTTATTTTTTTTCAGATCATCAGACATAGAGACCTGCGCTGGTCCATAGCTCGACCCGAACCCGAAAGTTCTATTTGAAATCAACCCGTAATCCAACCCGAACCCGAAATGAAAGGAAAGTAAATAATATGTTAAGGCAATTGGGAAAAGTAACCTACATGTATATCTCTACTACCAATTTTATTTTTTTTATAGGATTTAATATTCACATATTCATAAAATTCATTTTTTAATATTCAAATATAGTAAAGCCTCTCAATAGTAGAGACATCGGGAACATTGAATAGAGTCTTGCATAGCGTCAAGTTGTACATAAATTTCTGTTTTCAGGTTTTAATGGTTCTGATATTCTTTTTGCAATTGGGTAGCCTAGAATAACTCTTGCTAGTCATAGTTAGATCTTTTGAAAGTTGGGTTGTCTGCATTTTCGCAAAACATTTGAGCACAGCTAGGTTTCAGATGAATATAAATATGTTTTAGAGTAGGGGGTGCACAACCTTTTTAAGAGAAGGGTCACTTATAAAAATGTTTGGGTTGTCGAGGGCCACATCAGTTACGCAGGGATAATTCTATTTCGGGGAGGTGATTTGCGGCCTATAATCAGACAAAAAATATGGTTTCAAACGGTGGGGGATAATTTTACCCCTTTAGGTTGCCTTACCCAGTCAACATATCCAATTCAGTTGGCAAGAGTATATGAACAGTTTACAGTTGTATATTTAACAGCGATACAGAAACGATTATTTTCAAGGAGTGATAATATTCCTTGCCTTTATTCCGGGGAGTAAATTTTGTCTAATTAAAGTGCTAAAAAACAAACATAGGCATGAAAGTGACTAGCGCCAAAAAAAAGTGAGCTTTTTGAAAGAAGGGGGGTGAGGTGAGGAGCCAATAAACGAAATTTGAGATTTTGAGAACCCCCGATAAACTCAAATTAAGATTTTTCCATGCTTGATCGACGAAATTCTCATTTTTCTGCACCCGATCGACGAAATTTGCGATTTTTTTGTGTTGACCAACGAAATTCGCCATTTTTCCGAACCCGATCGACAAAGTTCACGATTTTACCTTTCCCGGTCAACGACATTTGTTATTTTTCCGTGCCTGATCAACGAAACTCAGGTCTCTTATCTGACCCGCGACTGATCGACAAAATTCGCATTTTTTTCGTGTTTGACTAAAGAAATTCGTTATTTTTCCTGCCCCATCAACATAACTCACTATTTATTTGTTCTCGATTGACGAAATTTGCGATACTTCCGTGCTTGATCAACGAACTTCGCGATTCTTAAGTGTCTGACGAAATTTGTAATTTTTTTCCGCGGCAAATTGATGAAATTAGCGATATATTCTCGCAATAAACGGGCGAAACAAGAGATTTTTCTGCAGCGGATCAACGAATTTTTCAATTTTTCCGCACCTGATCGACAAAATTCGTTTTTTTTTTCGAGCCCAACCAGCAAAAATTGCAACAAACTAACCAATACTCTACAAGATATTGTAAAGAAGATAGCCGACGATGCACAAGTAAAGCAGACAAAGAAAATGACAGAAGGAACAACAATATTGATGAAGAAAGGCAGAGAATTTAAAATGAAGAAAAAATATCATAAACCAAGAGTTGAATACGCTGAGTTATGTAAAACGGTAAGAAAATGTGTTACAGAAGGTATCAGAAAATTTAACTGTGATCTTATGAAAAAAGTTCTTGAAGATAACAGACGTTTAAAATCAGTTAGGCGCATACTAAGTCTTAGAAGAAAAGGTATTTTGGCATTAAAGAGGGTAGATGGAACAATCAACAAAATCAATAAAGAAATAGTACACATTGTTGAAAAATTCTATAACGATCTATATAAATTTGAAGATCAAAGGAAAATCAACTTATGTGATCCACGAGAAAACTTAACAGAAACCGAAGCGATAATCCCAATGATAACAGACGAAGATTTACAAGCCATTAAATTTATGAAAAAAGGTAAATGACCTGGCGAAGATGGAATTGCAATCGACCTTATCAAAGAAGCAGGAGAAGAATTTGTAAAAATGCTATCCTTAGTGTTTTCCACATGTCTCAAGAAGTCAGATGTACCAGAACATTGGAATAATACTGTGATGGTACTACTTTATAAGAAATGAGAGGAGGAAAACCTTAAAAATTACCATCCGATCAGCTTACTATCATTGATTTATAAAATTTTCTCCAAAGTTTTAACGGAAAGACTTGAATCAGCTCTCGTCTCAGCTCAACCTAGAGAACAAGCAGGATTCCGAAGCGGATTTAGCAAAATGGATCATATCAAACGGTAAGGGAACTCATAGAAAAACACAAGGGAAATAATTTACCACTCTGCCTTGCCTTTATTGATTACGAAAAAGCATTTGATTCGGTCTACATATCAGCAATAGTAGAATCTTTGGAAGACATTGGTATAGACAAAGCTTACATCAACTAAAAGAAGTTAAAACTGGTGTGAAGAATAATAACAAAAAATCTTCTTAAAACACCATCAAAAATTTTTTTAATGCGCTAGGCCTTTCGAATGATCTGAGTCTTTCTTCGTGAGGCGCAAAGAAGACGTACTTTTACTATGAAAGCAGCAGCAAGTCTGAAATGAGAGATAAGGGAAAGGAAACAAGCTGAAGAAACAGCCAATAGGAAATTAGAAATCAACAGCCAATAGGAGACTAGAAGACAACAGCCAATCACAGAAAAGTATAATCATAACAAAAGAACACAGACTAGAAGTTGCAAAAATTGAGAGGAAAAAAATATAAATAAAAAGCAATTTAACAAATTACAACTACCATTTGGAAAATGATTTTTTCAAAGACTAAAATTTAAGACATAAAAAATCGCACGGAGTTGATCATACATTACGCACTCCATGAATTAAACATTAATAGTGTTATTACACGTAAAAATTACAAACGACAAAAATCACCTGCGACTCATCAGATTTCCTGAAACTTATGTATTATCCACCTGAAACTTACGTATTATCCAAGCATTTCATTGGCTGTCATGGAAAAGGCTTTTCCATCGTCAGATTTCCAAAAAATCAGACGACCAATTTTAAATGAAATTTCATTCTTAAACTTCTAAACATTCCATAATATTACTTTTTACACCGTCGTATAGAGAAAAAAATGTTCTTTTAAATGCAATTTATTTGAAAGCTGTATCTCAATTTGTTTCTGAGTTCTTAATTTTCTTTTGTAGTTTTTATTACTTTTTTGTCATAGCGGCAATAGAAGTATCCATCTCTGTTGAAAGTAAAGGGAAAATACAGATTACTGTATATACCAATCAGAAAACGAATAAAATGTGGATTCAGCCAATAAAACGCTTCAGATGTGTTTTTGATTTCCTACCCTGACAGAGGACAATAACCATTTTCCAAATGGTTAATAAATAAATAAATATATTTAAATATCGGAATACATGAAATTAAAAAAAAATAAATAAATGAATAAAATAAGAAAAACAGACTAATATTGATTAATACAAAAATAAATTATATGGTAGTATTAAAAAGGTTTTTCCAAGCTGCAGAGTGCATTGTTAAATCAGATTTATCATTAACAATAACATCACGATTAAGATAACTACCTAGATTTTCAAGAAAGTCCAATTCAGAGATACTATTGTCATCAAAGAAAATCTTAGCATTTTGAAAATTAAAACTATGGCCGAAATGCCAAGAGTGCTTGGCAATAGGGGATTTAGAAAATTCTTGATTGATTATAAAACGAGAGTGTCCCAGCTAGAAAATATTGGTACTTTTTTGCAAAAAAGTATAGATTGTACACACTTTGTGCTTAAAAAGTGACTATTTTTGAACACTTCGAAAAGTATGCACCTTTTGTGCAAACTGTCTGTATTTTTTATGCATACAAAAAAGTGTATATTCCATGTTGTCAAAAACTGTGCATATTTTTTGCATAAAATAAATTAATATTCCGTGTTCGCGAAAAGTGTGCATTTTTTATGAAAAAAAAAAAAAAAAAAACTGTAGATTCCAATTTTTTAAAAATTATGTATTTTTTATCGATGTAAAAATTTGTATACTTTTATTCTTTTATTTTATACAGTGTACTTCCCCCCCCCCCCCCCTAAACGAAAATTCTCAATTCCATTTTAATTTTAAGGTAAACAAAATAAATACATTTTACTATGTTTTTCAAAATCGAGAAGTGGGCAAAAAATCGAGTTTTTCAAAATCGAGGGGGCTCCCCCCCCTCTTTCATTAACGTAAATTTCCTGAGTTCCCCCTTTATTTTAATTCGCTTGAAAAAAAATCTATGTTTTTCAAAATAAGCAAAAAAGAAATTTTAATTAATTAAATTTTAAAATTTGGGGTAGGGGTAATGGTTCACCTAAACCTCCTAACTTTACAGAAAATTATTTAATTCCTCTTTTACTTTAAGTTACTCGAAAAGCGAAAATTTTACTGTGTTTTTCAAAATCATTGAAAATAAAATTTCGAAATAATTTAGATTAAATCAAATTTAAATCAAATTCGAGGGAGAAGCAATAGCTCTCATATGACCCCTTTTTTTCGAGTAAAAGTTCTTAGTTCCCCTTTAATTTCAATATACTCGAAATAAATAATTTTGCTGTGCGTTTCAAAATCGGTGAAAAAGACATTTTAATTAAATAAGTTTCAAAATCCAGGGAGGGGAAAAATAGGTCTCTCCTACCCCCACCCCCTTCCTTAACAGAAAATGCACAGTTCCACTTTTATTCTAAGTTATTTGAAATAATAAATTTTACTTTCTTTTCAAAATCGGAGAAAAATAAAATTTAGTTAGTTAAATTATTAAATCGAGGGAGGTGAAAGGGCCCTCCTAAGCCCCCTTCCCTCAAAGGAAAATTCTTAGTTTATCTTTATTTTAAGTTACTCGAAAATAATAAATTTGACTCTGCGTTTCAAAATAGGAGAAAAATAAATTTTAATTAATCAAATTTTAAAATGCAGGAAGGGGCAATGCCCCCCCCCCATGCTCCCACCTCCTATCAGAAAATTCCTCTTCGAAAAGAATAAATTTTATGAAGTTTTCAAAATCATCAAAAGAGAAAATTTAGCTAGTTAAATTCTAAAATCGAGGGAAGGGCAGTGGACTCCCCCACAAACACATACACACTCACGCAAACTCTCTTCTTTTTGACGAAGCCCGAGATTACTAAATGCATCCCTTATCCTCTATCAAGAATAAATTCCAGTTATGTTAAAAATTACTTCTGCTTTCAAAAATCAAATGAAAAACTTTTATTTCTTATTAATTTATTTCAATTTTCTATTTAAACATTTGGGCAGAGATCCAGATACATTTTTCGCGGTTAGCGAAACGAGATTGGTCAATCAGAAGTCTGCATATTTGCAAACAATGAAAAGGCCGCAAAAATTCAGTCTTCTGATTAGACGATCTCATTTCGCTAACAGCGAAAAATCTATCTCGATCACGGCCTTGATTATTATTTTTAGCCTTTTTATTATTATTGGCCTAGTTTACTAGCTACAACCTGGCGAGAAAAGTAGCGAGCGAGTCAGCTAGCGAAATAGTGGTCGTTTACACACGAACTTGTTTACTCGCTCTGTAGTCAACTCGCTATTGCATCACTTGTTGTGTTCTAAAGCTTTCTTTTATGTTTGTTTTTATGTTAAGTGCTGATTTTTGTGTGTGTGTGTGTGTGTGTTTGTGGAAAAATGAAGTGGAACGCAATTGATATTGCCGAGTTCTTAAATCTATACCAAGAGTACCCTGTGTCATGGAACACAAAACACACAGATTACTTCAATACGAAATTAAAAGATGAAATTTGAATTTCATATTCTAAGGGTCATTTATAAATTTAATTAATTTTTAAGGTTTTGAGACCCATGTCCATTATTGTAACGTTTAATTAGTCTATTTTCAGTTATGGACACCCGATGCAATCATTGCTAAAAATGCAATTTCAGTGATGTTTAATATGGCATTTAATCTTTTAACTGAAAACCTAACTAATCACATTTAATTTTTAAACAGCACTTATTGGAATGTAATAACACCAAAATTTTATAAATAGTGATGCTTTCAATTAATTTCATGTGGTTAGTAAAATTTTCAATATTTTAATGACAATTTTTTTAATAACTCTGGCCTGTTTAGTTTATCTGTCAATCAGTGAAACAAATCAGGGAGCAGAGAATATTGTTTAAGTGCCTATGGAAAAGAGAAACTCATAGGCCTCAACACCTCCCCATTTAAATAAAAACAAACTATTGTTTTAACACAATCAATGTGATTGGTAAAGTTATGAATGTATGAATACGAATTGAATATTTCTAACTGAGCGAAAAAATGCCCAGGCCGGGGATCCAACACAGATCATTGGCTTGCAGGGCAAATGCTCTATCGTTTACGCTAACTGGGCCGACAACCGGTGAACATATCTGGGCGAAATATGCTCACCGGTTGTCGGCCCAGTTAGCTTTAACAGTAGATTCGATTGCCGGCCCGGGCATTTTTTCGCTCAGTTTGTAATATTAAATTCGTAAAAAAAAAAAAAAAAAAAAAAAAAATAGTTGCTGAAGTTGTTAAAAATCTATTATTTTCTGTCTTAAACATTTACTTATACATCTCTCACAAAAAGGACTATAATATTAATGAAAATTCAAGAATTTTGTCGATTAGGAGTGGGAAAATTGCAAATTTCGTTGATTCATGGAAAAATAGCGAACTTCGTCGATCAGGCGCGGGAAAAAAAGGGAATTTTGTTGAATGGGTGTGGGAAAAAAAGGGAATTTTGTTGAACGGGTCTAGAAAAATCGTGAATTTTTGTCAATTAGGAATGGGAAAATCTCAAATTTCGTTGATTTACGGAAAAATAGCGAACTTCGTTGATCAGGCGCGGGAAAAAAGGGGAATTTTGTTGAACGGGTGTAGAAAAATTATGAATTTTGTCGATTAGAAGTGGAAAACTCTCAAATTTCGTTGATTCACGGAAAAATAGCGAACTTCGTCGAGCAGGTGCGAAAAAAGTGAATTTTGTTCATTAGGCGTGAAAAAAAGAGAATTTTGTTGATTGAGTGTCGAAAAATAGTGAATTTTGTCAATCGGGTGTGAAAAAATAGCGAATCTCGCTGGTCGGGTATCAAAAAATCGCGAAATTTGTCAATCCGACGTGGAAAAATCGCGAATTTGTTTCATCGGGCATGGAAAAATTGCGAATTTTGTTTGATTCCGCGCAAGAGAAAATCATTATGGAAATTTAATCAGTCAGTTAAGAGTTGAGAATGTTATTGATTAGGTGCAGGAAATTCATGAATTTCTTCGATCAGGGGCAGAAAAATAACAAATTTCATTGATATGTACAGAAAAATCACAAGTTCTGTCGATCAGACTCAGAAATTTTGCGAATTTCATTGGTCGAGTACAAAAAAATTGCGAATTTTGTCAATCAGGTGTGGAAAAATTACGAATTTGTTTGATCGGGCACGAACAAATTACGAATTTTGTTGATAATGTGAGGGAAAATTGAAAATTTCGTTTATCGGCAATGGAAAAATCACGATTTTCGCCAGTTTATCGTTAGAGAAAAACATCGCGAATTTTGTCGGTCAGGAATGGAAGAATCGCAACTTTTCTCAATCAGGATCAGAAAAATCACAAATTTCGATGGTCTGACATGGAAAAATCGCAAATTTTGTCGTGCAGGATTGGAAAAATCGCAAAATCTAGATAGTAACATGTGCTGTTGATGTGCAGAAAAATTACAAATTGTTTTCATCAGCTGTAGAAAAATCGTGAATTTTGTCAATTTGCGGCGGGAGAAAATTACAAATTTCCGTCAGTCAGTTAAGAATCGTGAATTTCGTCGATTGGGTGTGGAAAAATCGTGAATTTTGTCAATTAGGAGTGGAAAAATCTCAAATCTCGTTTATTCACAGAAAAATAGCGAACTTTGTAGATCAGGCGCGGGAAAAAAAGGAATTTTGTTGAATGGGTGTGGTAAAAAGGGAATTTTGTTGAATGGGTGTAGAAAAATCGCGAATTTTGTCGATTAGGATTGGAAAATTTTCAAATTTCGTTGATTCACGGAAAAATAGCGAACTTCATCAATCAGGCGCTGAAAAGACGTAATTTTGTTGATTAGGTGTGAAAAAAGAGAATTTTGTTGATTGGTTGTGAAAAAATAGCGAATTTCGCTGGTCGGGTGTGAAAAAATCGTGAAATTTGTCAATCTGGCGTGGAAAAATCGCGAATTTGTTTGATCGGGCATGGAAAAATTGCGAATTTTGTTGATAATGTGCGGAAAAATTGAAAATTTCGTTGATCGGCAATGGGAAAATAGTGAGTTTCGTCAGTTTATCGGGAGAGTGAAAACGCAAATATTGTCGATTTCCCGCAGGAGAAAATCATAATGGAAATTTCATCAGTCAGTAATGAGTTGAGAATTTTATTGATTAGGTGCAGAAAATTTATGAAGTTCTTCGATCAGGGGCAATAAAATAACAAACTTCATTGATGTGTACAGAAAAATTGCAAGTTTTGTCGATCAGACTCAGAAAATTTGTGAATTTCATTGGTCGGGTACAAAAAAATTGCGACTTATGTCAATCAGGTGCGAAACAATCGCGAATATGTTTGATCGGGCACAAAAAAATTACGAATTTTGCTGGTAATGTGCGGGAAAATTGAAAATTTCGTTCATCGGCGATGGAAAAATCACGATTTTCGCCAGTTTATCGTGAGAGAAAAATCGCAAATTTTGTCGATTTACCGCAGGAGAAATGCATCGCGAATTTTGTTGGTCAGGCATGGAAGAATCGCAACTTTTCTCAATCAGGATCAGAAAAATCACAAATTTCGTTGGTCTGTCATGCAAAAATCGCAAATTTTGTGTAGCAGATTGGAAAAATCACAAATATTGTTGGTCTGGCTCGTAACTTGTGCTTTTGATGTGCAGAAAAATTACAAATTTTGTTCATCAGCTGCAGAAAAATCGTGAATTTTTTCAATTTGCTGCGGGAAAAAAATTACATATTCCGTCAGTGAGTTAATAATCGTGAATTTCGTCATTTGGGTGTGGTAAAACCATAGATTTTGTCAATTAGCAGTGGAAAAAGTTCAAATCTCGTTTATTCACGGAAAAATAGGAAACTTTGTCGATCAGGTGTGGAAAAAAAAGGAATTTTGTTGAATGGGTGTAAAAAAAAAGGAATTTTGTTGAATGGGTGTAGAATAATCGTGAATTTTGTCGATTAGGAGTGAAAAAATCTCAAATTCCGTTGATTCACGGAAAAATAGCAAACGTCGTCAATCAGACGCGGAAAAAAAAGGAATTTTGTGTTTTATCGGGTGTGAAAAAGTAGCGAATTTTGTCAATTGGGTGTGGAAAATTTGGAATTTTAACGATTGGATTTGGAAAATTTGTGAATTTTGTCAATCAGATGTGTAAATCGCAAAGTTGTTTGATCGGGCGGGGAAAAATAGTTAATTTCATTGATCGGGCATGGACAAATCTCAAATTTTGTTAATTTACTCCTTCTCTCGCCTTCGTTCATAAAGTTCGCATTTTTTTTGGCACTAGCCACTTTCATGACTGTTTGTTTTTTAGCGCTTATAATAAAACAAAATTTACTCCCCTGAATAATGTCAAGGAATATTATCACTCCTTGCTATATCTCTGTTATATATACAAACATAAACTTGTCATGTCTTGCCAACTGAATTGGATTTGTTGACTATGTAGTGAAACCTAGAAGGGTAAAACAACCCTCCCCCCCCCCGTCTGAAACCGTATTTTTTATCCGATTATAGACCACAGATCACCTCCCTGAAATAGAATTCTCTCCATGTTGCTGATGGCAATGGAGACATTTTTGTAAGTGGCCCTTCTCTAAAAAAGGTTGTGCAATGCGGAAATAGTTGCTGCAGTGAATCAAGGAGATGCTGATAGTGAAGAAGAGGAACCTGAAAAGATCGATATTGCCAGGATTACACACAATGCAGCTGCTAAGATGTTAGACGTGGTACTTCGATATATTGATGTACAAGAAGATTCAACAGCATCAGATGTGTTGTTATTTAAAATGTGCTATGATAAAGCAGCATTCAAACGATGCAAAGTTCACAACAAAATCGGAAAAACAACATATTTTGTAAAAAAAAAAAAAATGAATTGTCGTAGGTGTCTATCTAATATAGTGCCCAGAATTATGCAGTGGACAAAATAAGTAAGTTGACTCTATTTATTTCATAAAGAACATGCTTTAACACTATTTCTACCATTGTTCAACAAGACCTTTCAAAGTTCTGATTTTTACTTATTTTTTTCTAATTTTTAAAGCTAACAAGTATTAAAACAACTCTTCTATGCATTAAAATGATTCAGAATTGTTTTGATCTAAAACTTAGAAATAAAATAGTAATCATAAATCAAAATATGTTGAAAGGTGTCCTTTGGCATAGGTAAATATAGTGTTGGCAATAAAATTATTCCCATTTGAAAATGACTTAAGGAATTTTAAGGTATTTCGGTTAAACCGATTTTCGGATAACCGGGGCTCTACTGTATGTAATTTAGACTTAAAATTTGAATAATTAATTAAAGGGCCATTCCATGTTACGTGTGTGACATTTGGAGAATATATATATATATTTTTTTTGATTTTGAGAAAATTTTACTGAGTTATGAATTCATGAAAATTTTATCTTCTAAAGCATTTTTCGTGGAATCTTTAAACTACATTAGAAGATATGAATAATCATGTAATAAATTTTAGGATTAATTAAATTTGAATTTATAGGAATTTTGTGCAATATTATAGGATTTTTTGTTTGTTTATTGTTATTTATGTTTGCAGTTATTTAAAAAAGGTGGGATTTTTGTTACTTTTCATTAAGACAGATATTGGTATATCCAAATGAGAAGTAAACAAGCCATAATATTACGGGGGGAGGGGGGCTGCTATATTCATATAATAAAGAAAAAAATATGACATTTATCATATTTTTGAAATGCATATATATTTTTAAACTAGCATGCAGAAAAATTTCAGTTCTATTCATTTTAAATTTTAAAATATTAGCGCATTGTATGTATATTTCCTATATCTTCCTTTAAATTGTATTGAAATTTAAGAAAAAGAAATTGGGTATGAATTTCTAAAGATTTCTGCCTTCTAACAAGTAATTCTTTTATAAATTTCAATTTTGCAATTTAAAATATATATCTATAGGATCTGTTATCTTATCCTGATGTGTTAGCTATGGCGAATATTTTTCGTAAAAGTAGTAATTTATGCACACATATATAGAGAAGAACCTCGTTAATGTGAAACTCAGTGGGATTAAAATGTGTTTATGTTATCAATAACAAAATATCTCTGTATTCACTTTGACTGGGATTGTTTGAGCATTTCTGTTAAAAGAAATTCTTCTTAAGAGAGTTCATGTTAACGAGATCGACTATAGTATAATCTCATTAACATTAAGTTAAGTACTATTATTTTTTTAACACAATCAAGCTGATTGGTAAAGTTATCATACGAACTGAATATTTCCAACTGAGCGAAAAAATGCCCAGGCTGGGAATCGAACCCAGATCCTTGGCTTACAAGGCCAATGCTTTTCCGTTTAAGCTAACTGGGCCGACAACCAGCCAGCATATTTCGCTCAGAAAACCTTATTGGTAATAACATCTGGTCTGTCATGTAGACAGCTCAACAGAATAAACCGCAGGTAAAGGAACTCCATATAAACGATGGAACTCCATATCCATCGAAAGGAACTCCATATCCATCGTTTGTATGGAGTTCCTTTACCTGCGGTTTATTCTGTTGAGCTGTCTACATGACAGACCAGATGTTATTACCAATAAGGTTTTCTGAGCGAAATATGCTGGCTGGTTGTCGGCCCAGTTAGCTTAAACGGAAAAGCATTGGCATTGTAAGCCAAGGATCTGGGTTCGATTCCCAGCCTGGGCATTTTTTCGCTCAGTTGGAAATATTCAGTTCGTATTAAGTTAAGTTTTTAGGTAGATTTTGTAAGAAATACTACCTATTACATTCTTCCCTATGTTGAAATTTCTGAAAATTTTTTGCAGATCTATGCCGATCATTACCTCTAGAATTCAAAACCACCCCTCAGTTAAACTTTATCTGTCTATCTATATCACTTTTTTATGGACACAATTACTTCCATAATTTTGCACTAAATCTCTTCTAAACTGTTACATAAAATCGAGGGGCAGAAAATATCGGTCGCTTTCTTTAGTGGGCAAAATTGGACTAAGGGGGAAGAAATGGGGAGAGGTTTTGTGGAAACAGTAAAAAACCCATAACTTTCTAATTATAATAGATATCAAAAAACGGTTTAAAGTTATTATATTTCTGGCCAAAAATTTATGTAGGAGAGATTTTTGAATTTTTTTATTAAAAATTGTCTCAAGGGGTTCAAAAATAGGGTTTTAAGAAGAAAAAAAACTCATAACTTCATCAAATCACAGGATATGAAATCCATTTAAATTTATTATAAATCTTAATATTATCTACAATTTTTATATTGAGATGTTTTTGATAAAACCAACTCTTACAGCAAAAAAAAAAAAAAAAAAAAAAAAAAAAAAAAAAAAAAAAAAGGGAGGGGGGGGGGTGTTGAAAAAGAAAAAAATATTATAACTTCGTAATTCATAAGATATCAAATCCGCTTGAATTTATTATAAATCTTCTTAGCATTATCTACAGATTTTATATTGACAAGTGTTTCATATGACCAACTCTTAGAGCAAAAATAATAATAATCGTGTGCTGAAGATAAAAAATCACATCTCTTAATTTGTCACTATGGCTATAAAAAAGTGTAACTGACATGATGAAAATAACCCTCAGAGATACTGCGTATAGAGCTGCATTATTAAATATGCAGGTGTCTCAATGAAAAGATTATCAGAGTTTAAAATACAGTGTGTGGTTCATTTAATGAAACAATCACCACATGTTTTAAATTTGATATAAATCTTCTTAATATTATTTATAACTTTTGTAGTAACAATTTTTTGATAAGATTAAATTAAGTCTACTAATAGTTGATATTACTAAAAATATTCTGAAGGAATGAAAAAAGGGGCTTTGAAGAAAAATTATTGTATTAATATGATTCCGATAAAACCAATTCTTATTGAAAAATAAAATTAAAAAATCGTCAGAAATGTTCAGATAAAAGTGTTTAGTTAAAAGTGGATTATATATAATCTTGATTCAGATTTTGTTGGTGAAATTAGTAGTTAACTTGAAAATCTACCTGCATCTGTAGGCTGAGCCCTTGCGGATTTTTTTTTATTAGCCTGATGAGCCCACACTAGTCATGTGACAACACTCACAAGCTAATGTTAAATAAATAGAAGCATCCTTTACAAATTTTTGATTTGTATTTAAGTTTTTTAAAGATTTTTTTTTTTTTTTTTTTTTTTTTTTTTTTTTTTGCATAGGATATATACAATAACCGCACACATAATCATGTGAAACCAATGGCCGTGTCCTTTACAAATTTTTCTGTTAAATGATTTCTTTTTTTTTTTCCCATATAGATTATTTGAAATAATTATCTAACTGAGCATCTATTTTAATTTTTGTTGCAGGTTTATTCATTTAGTGCATACTTTTTGTTCACAATTTTTCACAATTTTAAGTAATGCTACTGTTTTAAATTTTTTGAATTTCCAAAAATTGTCTCCAAAAGGTATACAGTAAATTAAACTTTGAATTGAAGTTTATTAAAAAAAAAACATGATTATATGTTCATTATGAATGATTATGTGTATTTATAAACACATGCACACATAGGAGTGTTACACCTAAGCTCACGTTATGTGCACATCAGTGATTTTTTCTTGCACACAATTACTTCGTACTCACACGAGTACTTGGTGCACCACTGGTAAAAATATTAGATACCGGGCGGCAGTGTTATATATACACACATATATATGTATACACACACACATATGTATATACATATATTGTATATCCATCACCTATATACATATGTATCCACATATATGTAGTATATATATTATATAAACATGTATATAGACTTATATATGTATATATACCATTGGCACCCGGCTAACCGAAAAGTACCAAATATTACAGGCATTTACATTCCTTCAGCTGTAATTAGAAATTAAAAAAATTGTGAAAAATTCATCATAATGTTTTAAAATTTAAAATGCAGCTTCATCGTATGTTATAAGGTTCAATTTTAGGTTATATTTATAGAAACTTCTTTTTTTTAACTATTTTTTTTTTAATTTCATGCTATTATAAGAATATTGCTCAGCTTTCTGTTGTGCCACTGTCTAATTACAGATACACCAATAAATTTATGCTTGTTTTTTTTTTGGTCTTATTATTAATTTTATTGTTGCAGTGTGAATTATGTATGTGATAGCAATATATTTAACCCTTAACCGGAAACGTGAAAATCCCGTGCACAAACAGAACACTTAATAAATTATCAAATAGTGAACTTAAACATTTAATCTTTAATAGTAATGCATTAACAGGAGCAATTTTTTAATATAGCACCATAAAAATAAGTTTTGAATGACGGAGTGAGAAAATATTAAGGGCAGATATGTCGACGAAACCATCTCACAGACGGTACGTTACCGGTTAAGGGAACTGCAATAATTAAGCCTTTTTGTGGTAAAATTTAGATAGGCAAAAAAAGAGAAAAGAGAAAAGTGCACAAAATCTGAGCGTATTTGGCACCTGTGATTCTGTATAAAAAGTATAAAATTTAGATAGGCAAAAAAAGTGTAAAAAAGGTGCACAAAATCTGAGCGTATTTGGCACCACTGATTGTGTATAAAAAGTGCACAATTTAGGTATCCAAAAAAAGTGTAAAAAAAAGGTGCACAAAATCTGGGCGTATTTGGCACCACTGATTGCGTATAAAAAGTACACAATTTAGGTATGCAAAAAAAAGCGTAAAAAAATTCACAAAATCCGAGCGTATTTGACATCTCTGATTGTGCATAAAAAGTGAACAATTTAAGTATGTACTTTTTATGCACAGCTCAGTTTGACTTATTGCGCATAAGCAGATGTGCCAAATACGCTCACCTTTTGTTCACTTTTTTAACACATTTTTTGCAAACTTTTTCTAGCTGGGGTTCTTTTAAGCTGATTTCAAGATTTCTTTTTGTTTGACCAATATAAGATAAATCACAACCATTAGAAGGAACTTTAATAAATTCCCCATTTACGAAGATCAGGAACAGGAGATTTAGTGGAAGGGAATTTGAACTTGTTGACAGGTTTAAAGATAATGTTAAAATTGAAACGTCGTAAAACTTTAGCTAACTTAAAAGATAAAGGAGGATAAAAGGGGAGGGCAACCAAATTATCAGGTTTGCTTTTGACAGATTTGGAAAGAGTAGATTTATCAGATGATCTATTGAATTTCTTCACAGCATTATTGATAACAGAAAGATTTTTGTTACTCTTTTGACGGCAACGGTTTTTATATAATTAAGTTCATCCTTAAGGGATGCAGAGTCGGAACAAATTTTGAGAGCACAATTTACATACAAAAATACCAATTTTTTGGTTGACAGGATGATTTGAGAGAGCATGAGGTCGGTTACAAACAGGAAAAGGTTTTCTATAAACACAAGTTTTGAATAAAGAATCACATTTGGTAAATAAAACATCAAGGAAAGGAAGTTTATTACAATTTTCTAATTCAAATTCACTCATTTACATATTTTCTACACATTATATATTATATATCATCATATATTATATATATTAAATATTATGTATCATCATTTACACATTATATATTAATTACATATTTTCAGTAAATTTATATTCAGTTAACTTTTGAATTAGAAAATTGTAATAAACTTCCTTTCCTTGATGTTTTAGTTACCAAATGTGATTCTTCTTTCAAAACTTGTGTTTATAGAAAACCTTTTTCTATTTCTAACCCACCTCATGCTTTCTCAAATCATCCTGTCAACCAAAAATTCGGTGTTTTTTACACGTATATAAATCATGCTCTCAAAATTTGTCCCGAATCTGCATCCCTTAAGGATGAACTTAATTACTTAAAAAACGTTGCTGTCAAAAGAGGTTTTAATCTTTCAGTTATAAATAATGCTGTGAAGAAATTCAATAGACCATCTAATAAATCTACTCTTTCCAAATCTATCAAAAGTAATCCTGATAATTTGGTTGTCCTCCCCTTTTATCCTCCTTTATGTTTCAAGTTCGCTAAAGTTTTACGACGTTTCAATTTTAACATTATCTTTAAACCTGTCAATGCATTCAAATTCCTTCCATTAAATCTCCTGTTCCTGATCTTCGTAAATGGGTAATTTATAAAGTCCCTTGTAATGGTTGTGATTTACCTTTTATTGGTCAAACTAAAAGAAATCTCGAAATCCACTTAACCTTTTAAGACCGGACCCGCACGATCGTGCGGGTTAGGCAATAACTAAAATTCTATCTTCCTGGGTTATATATTCCATAAATGCCGGAATCGAGTGATTGTGCTGGTTAACAGAATTTATATTATATGAATTTTATTAACAGATAGTGAATAATCAGTTACAAATTTCAATTATATCATTGTTTAAAAAAAACTCAAAAAGCTGCCCGTCTTAAAGGGTTAAAAGAACACTCTCGTTATGTATTCAATCAAGAATTTTCTAAACCTTCTATTGTCAAGCACTCTTGGGACTCAGGCCATAGTTTTAATTTTCAAAATGCTGAAATTATCTTTAATTCCAATAGTACCTCTGAATTGGACTTTCTTAAAAAAACTAGCTATTTATCTTAATCATGATGTTATTGTTAATGATAAATCTGATTCCACAATGCTCTCTGCAGCTTGGAAAAAACCTTTCAGCTAGGATATAATTCATTTTTGCATTAATTAATATTATTCTGTTTTTTTATATTTTATTCATTTATTTTTTTTTTTTTTAATTTAATGTGTTCCCCATATTTAAATATAATTATTTATTTATTTTTTCCTCCTAATTTTTGCCTTTTCTACTCTGTGTTCTTTTGTTTTGATTATACTCTTCTGTGATTGGCTGTTGTATTCTACTTTCCTATTGGCTGTTTCTTCAGCTTGTTTCCATTCCCTTATCTCTCATTTCAGTCTTGCTGCTGCTTTCATAGTAGAAGCACGTCTTCTTTGCGTCTGACAAAGAAAGACTCAGATCTTTCGAAAGGCCTAGCGCATTAAAAAAAATTTGATGGTGTTTTAAGAAGATTTTTTGTTATTAACCTTACATCAATATCATAAAAAAGTTTTAGAAGAAAGCAACAGCAACCATCCTCTTGGACAAAGGAAAAGCATAGATCAAGCTTGGAAAAGGGGTAAGACAAGGAGGCACTATTTCGCCTAAACTTTTTACTGCTGTCTTAGAGAATATTTTCAAGAAGCTGGATTGGGAAAACAAAGGCATTGGAATAAATGGGGAATATTTAAGTCATCTCCGATTCGCTGACGACATTTTAATTTTCATTAACAGTCCTGAAGAATTGGAAAATATGCTAAAAGATTTGGCAGAAGCTAGTATTAATGTGCGATTATAAACTTGGAAAATACTAAGGTGTTCAATTCATTTGCATAAAAAATATGTCTACAACAACAATGAAATCAAAGAAGTGCAAAATTATGAGTACCTTGGGTAGGAAATATCATCGGATAATAGTATCATGAATGAAATCAATAGAAGAATAAGAAATGGATGGAATGCTTTTGGGAAGAACAATATTATTCTGAAGAGTAACATGCCTCTTTGTTTGAAAAGATAGGTATTTAACCAATGTGCTTTGCCTGTGCTAACTTATGGATTTGAAACATGGACACTAACAAAACGGATGGTACAAAGAATACAAACAACACAGAGAAGTATGGAACGCTGTATGCTAGGTATAACTAGAAGAGACAGATAATAAATAACCTGGATAAGAAGCCAGACGAAAGTTTTTGCCATCATTGAAAGAATTAAACGGCTAAAATGGAAATGGGCTGGGCACATTGCAAGAAGACAAGAGAATAGAGAGCACAAACACCCTACAGTGGTATCCCATACAGTGTAAAACGGCCATGAAGACGACCTCATGTCAGATGTAGTGATGAAATCAGAAAAGTCACGATGTAAATTGGATGACTGAAGCACTAGACAGGAAAAAATGGGAAAATCTGGGGGAGGACTACATCCAGCAGTGGATTGAAAACGGTTGATGATGATGATATATATATATATATATATATAAACGAGTTTTTAGTGAACTTCACTCAGTTTTATGGATGAGTTTCAGTTGAGCGAGTTTGTTTCAAAAATTTTGAATTTGACCCTGAACTTCACTCATTTTTGAGAAATTGAGTTTAAATTTAAATTATTTCGTTTTTTTTTTTTTTTTTTTTTTTGTTTTGTGAGCATGTCCAACACCGTTCATGCACAGATATCAGATTTAAAAAAAAAAAACCTACAAGGTTTACAAATGAAAAAGACTTTGCAAATGTATTAGAATGAAGGCATTTTGAATAGCCTGAAATTTGAAATCTTCTTGTTGATTATAATTAATTAAGTTTTTTTCATATTTTTCCCTTATTCTGGGCAAAATAACGTGGCTACATGTCCTCTGCCTTAGGGTAATATGCTGACTTTTAAACAATATTTCACAGTTACACAAAACTAAAATTAGAATTAGCTGATCAGATAATCAGATTATTCTGATTTCCAAATTTTAAAATTCACAAAAGTGCCCTAAAAATTAACAGTTTCTTCTAAAACAAAGGGTATAAATACGGTCCTTTAAAAAATATATTTACCCCTTCCCACCATCAAAGGGCGGTTATGTTATAATATTTTAAGCCTAATTTACAAATGATTGTTCAAATTGTTCAAATGATTGTTGTATTTAATAGAAAATGGTCGTTTTTTTAAGCGTATACTTTCGGGAAATTCCAGATATATGTAAGGTCGACTTTCAATCGAATACGTTCGTACTTTTTACTTTCTTCTACCTGTACAAGAAGAAAGTATTGGATTCGTGAAAATTATTGAATTCCGGTTTCGAAGAGTTTACCTGTTTTAGGTGTCAGAGAAACAGGAAAATATGTTTTTACAAAGTCTTTAAGAAAGTCTGTTAGTCTGTGTTTTCTGTCTGTGAGTCTGTGATTCTGTCTGTCCGTCTGTCTGTTTGTGTGTATGTGACACAAACTTTGTGGGCGCTCTATCTTAAGAACTAATGAAAGGAATTTAATAAAACTTTAGATTCAGTTACTCCTTGAAATGAAATAAACTGGTGCTGATTACTTTTTGGTGTAAATCGACTAAAAGTGGCGCTGCTATGCTGAATTTTTCATTATTTCCGCAACAGCTACATCTCAAAGAGTAATTCACAGATTTTTTTTCTTATTCTTTTTTTTTCTTTTTTTTTTTTTTTTTTTTTTTTTTTTTATAAAAGTTCACATTCCGTTAGTCCTTCATATAATTTGATGCTGATTACTTCTCGGTGTAAATCACCCAAAAGTTAGTGCTGCAATGCGTCATTACTTATTATTATTCCAATAGCTCTATCGCTATTACACTGCTATATGTTCTTTTATTTTGTATAAGTCATGCAAGTTTTAAATTATATTATTATTATTATTACTTAACCAAATGAGAATCTTACGTTTTCTATCTTGGCGACATTTTTTACTCCAATTTGTAGTTTCCCTCTCTGATATAATGTATTCATATTTCTGACTGCAGTAAACCTTTCTTAAATTATTCGTAATGTTTAGGTATAAGTAATTTTTAAATAAGTATTAAAAAAAGAGTATTTAAAAACTTTTTTCTGATTAAAGTTTTTCCAGAAAGTATCATCACAAAAAATAAAAAGTCCTTCCGGCCAGTGCCGGGAGGAAGAGGTAGCTTTCATATTCCTTATTTTTAAATAGCAAGCTTATATTATTCAAACACACGAAGCTCAATTTAGTGGAAACCGATTATAGGAAATTCAATCCTAATCTTTATCAATATTAAATCATTATGAATGAGAATTTCGCGAAATTAGTCAGCTTTATCCAAGCTGCTTTTATTTAAAGTAACTTATATTTGGTTGCCAAATTCGGCGATATCTTGAAGTTCCTGCCATTTTAAGACAACATGGTGGATGAGGCTAACGAGTGAACTTGGTCGAGACCTTAGTAATTCCTGTGCACATGCTCACTCACATCGGAATCGGTTGATATATACAAGTTCTCTCGCAGGCAAAAAATCAGATTTTTCAAAATGTCACCCACATTAGAAATTCAAACTGCTATATCTGAGCCATTTTCTAAGATAAAGACAAAACAAAAAATGCTCCGGAATCCTTATATCATGGTCAAATACTTAAGAAAGAAACCTTTTTCAATTTCTAATTCTTTTGCACCTTACTTTAAATATAATTTTTTATTTAATTTAATGGCCTCCATTTTAAAACAAGATGGCTGATGAAGCTGACCAGCGAACTTGGTCGAGACATTACGATATACTATCCACATGCCTTCTTACATCGAAATAGGTTAATGAATACGCGTGTTATCACGTGACAAATATCAGATCGTTTCAAAATGTCAGCCATGCTAGAAATTCAAAGTGCTATAATTCATGATGGATATAAATCAAGCTAATTAGCTGTGATAAAAGTAATTTCCTCAGTTACATAAATAATGTGTCGATTCAACTCAGCCATAAATCTTTTCAAATGTGAAAAATATATTTAACCTTGAAAACCTTGATAAAGATAATGACTTGTTGAGTGACTCATAGACATTAAACTGATTTATTATTATTATTATGATATTGCTATTACAATTATTATTACTGATTTATTATCTTATAATGTAAATATTTTTTCATTCTGAAAATGTAGTTGTTCAAGAGAAGAGGGATGAAAAATGCTCTCTCTTTTTCACAATTTAAAAGAAAGTGAATTAAATAGCTTAAAGTGTTACCACTGCTTATTCATTTGATATAATAGTCTACAATTTTTTCTCAAAGGAGGTTATAAAAAGTGGTTGATTAAAATTATGACAACTAACACAACTAACACTAAAAGTGATAAGAAAGCCCGTGCTCTAATTAATCTAACAATTGATGATAGTCAGATTACTCATGTTAAAAATTTACAGACAGCCAGACAAACTTGGCAAGCTTTGCGTGAAATCCATGAGCGACATAATTTGTCTAGCAAACTTTATCTCTTAAGAAAACTTTACGGGATTAAATTAGCGGAAGGTAGCAACGTTGTTAATCATATTACCAAAATAATGGAATTAGTAGGTAAATTAGCGGCCATAGGAGAAGTTATAAATGATAACCACATTTCTGCACTGTTATTATGCTCCCTACCCCAATCTTACGATACTCTTATTACTGCCCTTGAATCAAGAGAAGAAAATCAACTCACACCATCATTTGTTAAGTCTAAACTTATTGACGAATATAACCGACGATATGATAATAATGAGAGAACAGAAAATCCTGCCAGAGCATTTAAAGCACAGAAAAATTACAACAACAAAACAAGTAATAAATACTGCTCCAATTGTCGGATGAGAAACCATTATACCCAGGAATGTTGGCATAATAAAGCCAAAACACAAAATACACCACGAAATCAACACATTAGACCAAACAAAAAACATTACTCTACATCACTAGTATTTCAAAAGAGTGAAAACAATTTTAGAAGTGAACAAACACCAGAATCCAACCGTAGGTACAGTCACTCTGAAAATGAAAACAATACATGGAGGGCGAGCGAAAATAAAATTTACGCCTTTATAACACAAGGAATAGAAAACAAAACATTTATAGTAGACAGTGGCAGCTCAAGCCATATTGTGTGTTCAGAATCAATGTTTACAGAAATAAAATCACGCGAAAAAACAAATGTAACCATCGCAAACGGAAAAAAACTTATCAGTTACGGGTCAGGTGACGTAAATATAAACACGCGAACATCAGACATCAAAGTTCATAAAATAACACTTAAAAATGTATTACTAGTACCTGAAGTCGAAACAAATTTATTATCGGTTAGCAAAGCGACGCAAAATGGATGTGAAATTATATTTAGAAATGATAGATGTATGTTCAAACTTAACGGAGAAATATGCTTAGAAGCGCGAAAAGTAAATAACCTATACGAAGTTCAGTTGGCATTCCAAAGCTATGCAAACATAGCACAAAGCTGCAACAACATAAATTGCCTAGAATTATGGCATCGTAGGTTAGGACATAGAAATCTAACATCAATTAAAGAAATTACGCAAAAGGAATTAGCTACAGGAATCGAAATAAACAACTGTAAGCATAACATAGATTGCGAACCGTGCATTAAGGCAAAATTAACTGATGAACCCTATCCAAAAATTGCAGAGTATAGAGCAACTAAAAGACTCCAGCTCATTCACTCCGACGTGTGCGGATCTTTTCAAACACCGACAATAGGGGGTAAATCATATTTTTTGACTTTTATTGATGACTACTCACGATTTACGATCATATACCTATTGTCTAAAAAAAGTGAAGTTTACGAAAAACTTAAAGAATTCATCGCGTTAATTAACAACAAATTTGGAGAAAAACCGATAGCAATTAGAACAGATAACGGAGGGGAATTCACATCAGATGAAATAGAAAATTACCTCAGGGCTAATGGGATAAAACATCAACACACAGTTCCATATTGCGCAAGCCAAAACGGTGTGGCAGAGAGGCAAAAAACAGATCGTTAGTTGAAATGGCAAGGACAATGTTAAGTGAATCAAATTTACCATTAAAGTTCTGGGGGGAAGCAATATGCACAGCAAATCATTTGCAAAACAGACAACCGACAAAAGCAAATGAAAAGACGCCATACGAGTTATGGACAAACAGACAGCCAAACTTAAGTTACGTTAGGGTATTTGGCTGCAAAGCCTTCGCATATATCAGTAAAGCCAGAAGACAAAAATTAGACGATAAAGCTATAGAGGGAATTTTCGTCGGATATGATAATGAATCCAAAGGATATAGAATATATGTAGGAGGAAATGAAATAAAGATCGCGAGAACCGTTAAATTTCTCGAAAACAAATTTAAATATAGAAACGAGAAAGTAGAAAACAAACCAAAACAAGATGAAAATCGGGTTAACGAAAACTTTGTAGAAATAGAAATTTCAAATAGCAATGAGACACCATCCACGTCCAATCAACCAGTAGCAGAACTAAGACGATCAGAAAGAATTAATAAAGGTGTACCTCCTGATAGGTTAATATACATGGTTAAGAACGAAAACGCTACTGAACCAAAAAATTATGAGGAAATCGAAAACATGGAAAATTTTAAGGATAAACAAAATTGGATAGATGCAATGAAAAGCGAAATGAACTCCCTTATGAAAAACAAAACTTGGTCAATTGTAGAACCTCCACCAAATAGGAGAATAATAGGTTGCAAATGGACCTACAAACTAAAACGCGACAACACAGGAAAAATCCAAAAATATAAAGCACGTTTAGTTGCAAAAGGATATTCACAAGAATTCGGGGAGGATTATGATGAAACTTATGCACCAGTCGTGTCATATACAACAATAAGAGCATTATTAATAACAGCATTGCATCAAAATTTAAATGTAAAACATATCGATATTAACACCGCGTTCTTACATGGAGAGCTTGAGGAGGAGATATATATGTCACAACCAGAAGGTTTCGCTAAACCAAATGAGGAAAATAAAGTATGTAGGCTAAACAAAGCCATATACGGACTTAAACAAGCTGCGAGAGCATGGCATAATAAAATCACAGAAACACTAAAAAAGATGAATTTCAGTCAGAGCAAATTTGACTCATGCCTTTTTACGCGAAAAAGGGGCGCTAACGCAACATACATAATAACATACGTAGACGACATTTTAATTGCTGGAAAAGACGAAATAATAGAGGAAGTAATCGCGAGCTTAAATAAAAAATACGAGCTAAAGAATTTAGGTGACATCAGTAACTACTTATCCATGAACGTTAAAAAAGTAAATAAAAGCTACATGATAAATCAAACTCAGAAAATAGAAGAATTAATCAATAAATTTAATTTGCAAGACGCAAAACCGTGTAGCATACCCATGGAAACAAATTACACACGCTTTAATGATGAGGATAACATTTTACCAAACAACACATATTACAGACAAGCCATAGGAGCACTTCTATATCTAGCAACTATAAGCAGACCTGACATCTGTGCAGCAGAAAACATTCTTAGCAGAAGAAATGAATCACCAAGAATGAAAGACTGGAATGCAGTAAAGAGAGTGATAAGATATTTAAAGACTACAAAAAATTATAGTCTAGTTCTGAGCGGAGAAAAGAAACCGATACTTGAAGTTTATGCGGATGCAGATTGGGGAAAAGATGTAGATTCACGAAAATCAACGAGTGGGAACCTTCACATGTTAGGTAGAAATCCAATACAATGGTCGACCAAGAAACAATCCTGCATTGCATTATCATCGGCAGAGGCCGAGTATGTGTCAACAGCAAATGCAGCAATTGAAATAAAGTGGCTAGTCAACCTACTGGAAGAATTAAACCTAAAGCAAACATTACCTATAGACCTATATGAAGACAACCAGTCCACGATCAAGATGATAGAATTAGAAAAGCACTCAAGCAAGACTAAACATATTGAAATTAGGTTCCACCTGATAAAACAACTAAAGCAAGAAGGGACTATCAACCTAAAGTACTGCCCAACCAAATTGATGATAGCAGACCTGTTTACGAAACCAGTTCCCAAACCTGTTTTTCAAACCCATAGAAGGAACTTAAATTTGTGTGAGAATGAAACTTCAGAAATTAAGGAGGAGTTGATGGATATAAATCAAGCTAATTAGCTGTGATAAAAGTAATTTCCTCAGTTACATAAATAATGTGTCGATTCAACTCAGACATAAATCTTTTCAAATGTGAAAAATGTATTTAACCTTGAAAACCTTGATAAAGATAATGACTTGTTGAGTGACTCATAGACATTAAACTGATTTATTATTATTATTATGATATTGCTATTACAATTATTATTACTGATTTATTATCTTATAATGTAAATATTTTTTCATTCTGAAAATGTAGTTGTTCAAGAGAAGAGGGATGAAAAATGCTCTCTCTTTTTCACAATTTAAAAGAAAGTGAATTAAATAGCTTAAAGTGTTACCACTGCTTATTCATTTGATATAATAGTCTACAATTTTTTCTCAAAGGAGGTTATAAAAAGTGGTTGATTAAAATTATGACAACTAACACATTACATTGGGAAACCATTATATTGGATTACACAAAATGTGGATTTACACCGAATATCCTGAAGAAGGGTAAGTCTCAATTTTATATAACTTACTCACGCCTTTTTTTCATTGGGATTTAAATACTAACAATTCAACCATTTTTTAAGATATATACGAAACAAAAACTGCTCCGGAATCTTTTTATCAAGGTCAAACACATAATTTTTTTTTTTCATTTTTCAGTTTTTTCATAACTCATTTTAAATTTAAAATTTAATTTTTTTTAAAAATGGCAGCCCTTTTGGAACAAGATGGCGAATGAAGCTGACCAACAAACTCGGTCGAGACATTGGTATGTACTATGTACACACCAAGTTACATCCATATCGGTTCATAAATACGCCTGTTATCGCGTGACAAAAATCAGGTTGTTTCAAAATGTCAGCCACAATAGAAATTCAAAATGCTATAACTCAGCCATTTTTTTAGATATAGAAGAAACACAAACTGTTCCGGAATCTTTGTATTAAGGTCAAACACATACAAAAAAATCTTTTTCATTTTCCAATTTTTTTGGTACCTCATTTTAAATTTTAAATTAATAAAAAATTTAAATGGCCGCCATTTTGAAACAAGATGGCGGATGAAGCTGGCGAACGAACTCGGTCGAGAAATTGGTACGTATTATGTGTACACCAAGGTACATCCAAATTGGTTCATAAATACGCCTGTTATCGCGTGAAAAAATCAGGTCGCTTCAAAATGTCAGCCCCACTAGAAATTCAAAGTGCTATAAATCAGCCATTTTTTAAGATATAGACGAAACAAAAACTGCTCCAGAATCTTTGTATCAACGTCAAACACACATAAAAAAATATTTTTCTATTTTCAATTTTTTGGTACCACATTTCAAATTAAAAATTTTTAAAAGAAATTTAAATGGCCGCCATTTTGAAACAAGATGGCGGATGAAGCTGGCCAACGAACTCGGTCGAGACATTGGTACGTATTATGTGTACACCAAGGTACATCCATATCGATTCATAAATACGCCTGTTATCGTGTGACAAAAATCAGGTCGTTTCAAGATATCAGTCAAGCTGGAAATTCAAAGTGCTATAACTCAGCCATTTTTTAAGATATAGACAAAACAAAAAATGCTCCGGAATCTTTGTATCAAGGTCAAACACATAAGAAAAAATATTTTTCAATTTTAAATTTTTTAGTACCACATTTCAAATTTTTAAATTTTTTTAAATGGCCGCCATTTTGAAACAAGATGGCGGATGAAGCTGGCCAACGAACTCGGTCGAGATATTTGTATGTACTATGTACACACCGAGTTTCATCCAAATCGGTTCATAAATACGAGAGTTACAGTATGACAAAGATCAGATATATATATATATATCTATGGATATATATATATATATATATATATATATATATATATATTTATATATATATATATCAACTTTTGAACGGAGGGTGGTTTCGGGGTCTGGGGGTCATGATCGATGAAAATATACCAAAATTTTTTGAAATCGCTTCCCTCCGAACGGCTGCAATAGGTAACTTTTTGTAATGAAAGCTACCTAATATTTATAAGAATTAGAAAATGCTTACAAAACAACTTCAATATATAATCAAAGTTATAAATTAATGTAATTTTTCATCATAAAACAACAATTGTTATTCTTATTTGAAAATGGAAAAAAATTATATACAAAAAATATCATATCAATTAATGCTTCTATTTATCAATAACTAGCTGTTACCCGTGACGGCGTTCACGTAACATTTAAAGAAGAAGAAATTCATCAATTAAGCAAAAAATTTCGATATTTAAAAGCATATATAATTAACATTTTATCACATTTTATAGTAGAAACGCTTCTGATGATCCCAATTTGCTTATTTTTGTTTATGAAAAAAGACCATTTAAATTTCTTTTATGAGCATGAAATTTCATACACCTTTTCTAAGATTAAATGAGGAATAAATTTACATCTCTGTTATTCTATTTTATTATTTATATTTATTCTATTTTATATTTATTCCGTTCAAGGATATTGATTTATTTTATGTTTTCTAGACAAAAAAATATTATTTAAAGATGTATATTAATAAAGAATTTTAAAGGAAAGTGGTTATTAGTAGGTCACTTCAGACGTGACTTTGATATGATTAGAATAAGCGAAAAATGAACATGCACCATTATAAGGTTATATTCCAAAAAATCACATTTTGGATGAGAAAAAATGATAAATGGTATTAAAGAAATAATCAAACGTGGTGATAAAATAATCAAAGTTCAAAGTAAAAAAATAATCGAAGTTCAAAAATAAATAATAAGAGCACGGGAAATATCTTTAACTTTCAAATATTTATTACATTTTAATTTCACGGTACCACACTTTTATGAGCTCTAGATCTACCAACAATATCAAAATGTTTATCACGCTCCAAAGACTCTTGAGCCTAAATACTTATTATTAAAGCAATAGAGTTAACTTATTGCTTTCGGGGAATAAATCGATTTATGTAAAAGCACCACAATTAGGAATAAACATTTTCATATCTATTGTGTGTTGTAATTTTGGCTTATGAAAGCTTTGAAATTTGCAGGAATATGCTCCAATGGGGTAACAGTGATAGATTGTGTTTCAGAGAGATTTTTAACTATAGATTTCGATAATTTAAAATCTAAAGAAAATTTCCCTTCTTCCTTTGCGCTTTTCGATAAACACGGTGCCTTTATACATTAGAGGGATGTGAAGTGAAAGGCAAATTTATTGCTTAATTAAGGTTTTGGCTCTTGTGTACACGTAAATGATGCCACATGTAAAGCCTAATCTCAAATTGAAATTACTTGCTAAACTTTTTTAAGTTGACTTTCCTGTGACATTTATTAAATTTTATTGGAACCAGTGTTATGGGAGATTGTACTGTAAAAGGATGTTAAACTTATATATTTGCGATTTTAAATTCTGTGCAAATCACGCCATTTTGTATAAAAACTGCTATAAAATGCTAATATTTTCCGAAAGAAAAGTAGCTAAGACTAATGTCAGACGAACATCTTTTGCACGCTTTTTTCCTTGCGTATTATCCCTACACAATGCTAGCGGCATATACGTGAGGAAAAAAGCGTGCAAAAAGACGTCCGCCTGGCATTAGTTTCATGATTTAAAATATGACGACACTAGGTTAGTTTTTCCTACGGAATGTTACTTGTCGAAATAAATATATATATATATATATTCTTACACTTCATGAATCATTTAAAACTATGCATTTTAATTTATTTAAAAAAAAAGGAAACCGATTAATGAAATCCAATATTATTGTACATTTAGAAAAACATTGAAAAATTATTTTTATTAAATATACTAAATTTCATGTAAGAAAATGTATTTAAAATGTAAGCCAAAATTTCATTTTCAAAGAATGCGACTTTTGATACAAAATTTTATTTCTGAAAAGTATATTGTTATTTTAAGATTTCGTTTTAACTTTCGAAGCTGGTGTAATGAAGACGACATCGCTTTGACGAAATTAAAATAAATCTATGTTAATGTTTTCGTATTAAAATTAATGCTTTCCATGAAAAAATATTACATCATTTTTAACCGATAAAAGCTTTTACTAAAAACGCCTTTGTGACATGTTTTAACTGCCATCTTTTAAAATTAATCAATTAAAATAGTATATGATTATTTTAATCAAGGCCTCCTGATAAGGGAGTTTTGTTTTTAATTTTAATTCGTATGAATAGTGGGCAATAACTATCAACTGCACAGAAGTTATATTTACTCCTTGGTTGCGTCAATATGTCGACAGACGATTTTTGTTTCTGTGGAATAAATTGATTCATGAAGTTTCGATGTGTGTAAATATGTTTTCAATTTTGGAAAATTTAATTTAATCAAGTTTTTGCACCATTTATACTAATTGGAATTCAATTCTTTTTAATTTTAATGAGGAAATAGCGTCAAAAAATATATTAATCCGTTTTAATTCCCCCTTTTTCCACCAAAAATATCTTCTCCTGATAATCATAACGTGAATTTTGAAAAGAAAACTCTCATTTGTATGCAACTTACATTCAAACTTTTTAATCACTATGTACAGTATTCTTGTGACGTCACAATTGGTAAAATAGCGGTTTTTATAGCCTCGAATCAAAAGCGAGAATAGGGTCCATTTGTAAAAAATATTTCTGTTATTCGTTTTGATATGACGTCATTATTTATCTATTTTCGTTAGTTACTGATATTGATGCCCATTGTATTTTTAACGAATATTTGGAAATACCTGTTTTATTTCAAATTTGACGTCATATTTTTCCAATCGAATAACTTTATTAATAATTTTTTTTTCATTCTTTTTCCTTCTAATTATGACACCATTTTTGGCAGAAAACCCCTTATTAACGTAACCGATATTCATCCTTCATGCATAATAAAAAATACCCCATTTTTTGTTTCAAGTATGACGTCATATTTAGTTTCTTTTGAATTCTTTTTATTTTAATTTTTAATTGTCCAGGAGAAATTATTATTCCAGATTTAGTTTTTCTTGGCAACAAGAAAGAAAGATGGTTAAATTTATCGGGAAAATGTCAATTGATTCTGTATGAAAAAGAATGAAATTTTGAATTATTAAGATAATTATTTGAATAAATTAAATAAACTATAGCCTATGTTCATTTCCGGGTTGTAATCCATCTATATCAGAAAAATACAAAAGCATTAATTCATCCGTTTAGATGCTGACTTCATTCAAACATTCGGACACACATTGACATTTATAATATTATAAGGATGAAAAAAAAAACTCTAAAAATATTAACGTAAATTTAAAATTTTCATTCATACTATTAAGAAAATGAAGATGACTCTGTTTGCTCCACCCTATTTTGAAATATAGTGATTTTAAATAGAGGAAGATTTGAAAAATTATTATATTATATTTTAGTGGCGTAACTACATATTCAGCGCCCTGGAGCAAGTAAAGTTTGTGCGCCTTCTTGTCACTCGAAAAAGTTCTGCACAATTTTGTTTTGAAGTTTAAAATTTATATACTGTCCTTTATTCAATTTAAAACCTTACTTTTATTTGAAAGTCAAAGTATTTTAACAACTTATTAAATAGAAATATTTAAAATTAAATAATGAAATGAGTGCAATACCTACCAACATTTTCTGCGAATTGGGAGGACAAAGACATTAAAAAAAACTACTGACATTGTCATTGCTGTAATAAAGGATTTTCTTGTGACAGGAGGTCTTTCTTCGTTATTATTAAGAAAACTTCAGCATAAAGGAATATGAAAAGTGGTAGTATTATAGAGAAATGTTTGGTAAACCCGTTGATGCAGAAATGCTTAAAACACATGATTACTTAAAAACAATGTTTAAACACACAATAAAATAAGTTAATTTGAACAGAAGTATACGTTTCGTGAGTTTCAGGATTCACATCCTCAGTGTATAAACAGTATAAAAACTATATCCCCCCCAACTGCATGTAGGTGAAAACCCAAATGTCAAAGCGCAATAACAAAAGACCATCAAGTTCCAACAGTCAATGAAATTAAAGCCGAAGTGAAGTTCCGTGACACAACAAATCCACCCAGAAAGTTGAGATGTATTAAATACTAGACAAATCATTAGTCAAGGAGTTTTAAATTGGTTTTAAATCAATTTTGACTCAGCTACCGTGACCAGCTACCAAAAAATGCATTACTCCTCTGGATTTAGACTTTTTTTAATCTGTTCATATCCATAGTTTTAAAAACTCCTTGGTTAATGATTTGTCTACTGTACCATACATCTCAACATTCTGGGTTGGATTTGTTGTGTCATGGCACTTCACTTCCGCTTTAATTTCATTGGCTGTTGGAACTTGATGGTCTTTCGGTATATTGTCCTTTGACATTTGGGTTTTCACCGTACATGCAGTTGGGGGAATATAGTTTTTATAGCTTTTATACACTGAGGATGTGAGTCCTGGAACTCACGAAACGTATACGTATGTTCAAATTAACTTACTTTATTGTGTATTTAAACGTTGTTTTTAAGTGATTTATATTTCCACACAAGTTTTGTACTCAATATCTTTAATGTTAAAGTTGGTCAAAATCTTTCCATTAAAAAAGTTTTATAGGAGCAAGGAATATACATAGTAATTTAATATTTTTTTTCTAAGGATAAATATTACAAACTCGCGGTGTGCAGACTGCATTTATTTTTTTAATTTTTACTATTTTTTTGAGGTATTTTTAATTTTTTTATTAAAATTTTGAACATTTTAAGAGATAGTTTTTTTCATATTTTAGACAAGTTTATTATTTTAAATTGTTCCCAATTGCAATAAAGCGTACAAAATAGTATTTCCTTTAAATAAAAAATTTATGCGCACGTGAGTATTATAAACAGAAAAAAAATTATAAATTAGAATTAAATAATTACGTATTAAAAGTAGGAAAATATTGAAAATTAAGTCATAAAATTTGTATTTACACGTGAATATTAAAAAAAGAATAATTTTTTTTTAAATAATGAATTCATAATTTTTTGTAACTTTTAGCAGCGAATGGGGGGAAATTGGGTCATATTTAAAATGGCCAAATAATAACATTGCCACACAGTTTAAATTAAAAAATATATTTACACAAGGCATTCATTTGATATTGCGAAATGATCTTTTTAACAATTGTTGCAAACTCTAAGGCAGCGCACATAATACTTCCAATACTTATATTTTCACGTGAATATCAAAAAGAAAAAAAAATTGGGGGGAAAATCACGTCAGATTTAAAACGATACGTTTAAAACGTCTCATTTAAAACAATTTTCTTATGCCATTGCTAAAAAGTACCGGGAGGCATAGACTCTGTTGACATAGTTCGTTTTATATTAGCTGATTTTCAAATGCGTAACTAATTTTATTTAATCAAACACGAAAACATCTACTAGATGTCTTAACAGCAGCTGATACGGCCTTACAATCACTCAGAAAATAGGAAATGAACGTAAAATCGTTTACAGGAAGATCGGTACTGCTTTTTTTTATTATAATTAAATCTACCGTAATCTTTTTAAAGCAGATAAAATTAGCGTGTTCATAGAGTCTGCGGTGCCTGAATGGAAATTGGCGAGCTTAGCTCGTAAAAGACAGAGGCCCCCTCGTTAAAAAAGAAAAAAAAACAGCTGCAGATTAAACTGAGAATGAAAACATATATTCAAATAAAAATATATATTACTATAAATAGGGTAACTCTATGATAGATGACCAGTTTAAATATCTCCAAAACTTGATCATAAATTGCAATATAAGGGAACGTCCGCGGCAGAAGAAAATGTTTACTGAATTATTTTTAAAGCGGAAATATAAGTGTGATGCAGCAATTTAAAGCTAAACAGAAGCTGTATTGCAATTTGTGAGTTTTTATTTCCAAAGAATAAGTCTACACCGAGACCGAGCTGGAAACTTGTAGTATTAATTTTCATTTAAAGTTGGGCATAAAAATCCACTTGTTGAGTTGCATGTTTTTTTTTTTTTTTTTTTTTTTTTTTTTACTTCTGTTCTTTAAATGAAATTATTATGCATTGAATATAACAAGCTATTATTACATCCGTCAGATATCCATAGTTAAAAGACTTTATCTAAGGTATTAAATGCAATTTTAGCTTTATTTATTATTTGATAATTAAATGTCACAAGAGTAATAGAAAACATATTAAAGTTTTAATTTCATAAAAACTAATTTAAATTTTTACCCAAAACTTCTAACTCTCTGATTTCGAGGTATAAGACAGATTTTACATTAAATATTATGTTTGTGCTACGCATGGAATAGGCTCTCGTTAGTTGTCACAAGGGTAACAAAGCCCTGTGGCACAAGAGTAACACATAACACTTTTGTCCATAGTTTGACATAAAACTGCGCTACAACTAAAACAAACAGAATGCTTAAAGTTTTGTTGTTTTTCTCTGTTGTTAGAGCAGTTCTTGAAATAGTTTTAGCCATAACTATGGTTATTTTGTAAATTTTAAGGAAGATAAATTATCTTTACTGTGATTTTTTAATGAATGGATTTATTTTTATTCATTTTTGTTATTACTTAGGATATAAAATAATTATGACAAGTAATTAAAGATATAATAAAACGACTCAACTCGTGTCAATTTTTGTGTGCCTTCTTTTGGTTTAGAGCACATGGTCTTTGATCAGATATTTTACAGTCTTTGTAAATCTTCGTTTACTAAATTCTGCTGTATAACCTACAGAGGTTTTTATAGTAACTCTTATGGAAAATACTCTGATAGTACATATATATGGAAAGATTTTAATATTTCTTCTTATACTCGACATTGTTTGAAAGAGCAGGAAAAATTCTGCTAAGCACCAAAAATTGTAGTGAAAAGATAAGAATGATATTGAATTGTTGACGTGAGAAAGAAACAAAACAATATATATTACGATAAAGTGAAAAAAAGTCTTAGAACCAGCAAAAGCTTCAACAAGAGAATGGAATTATTAAGAAAAAGAAAAAGTAGAGAACAAGCTAACCTAAGATACTGTATCGGATATAGATCTCCCAGCTAAAAATGAACTGCAGTTTTTCTACAGAAGTGGAGTATTTTTTAGGTTTTTCTATAGTCAACTATAGATTTTCTGTAGTGCAATCTCGACTGTAAAAATACTTTAGAAATTCTGTGGCTAATGTGGCGTAATTTTGTAGTACTTTATTTCAAAAATACTTAGTGCTATTAACTTCAAAAATTCTATAGTTTATGTGAAGTCATCATAAACTTTTAAAATAATGAGATTTTGCGTCTGTAGTAATGAAGTAATTTTATCTCATAATTTTACCAGTTCGTCTTTTTCTCTTAGTGTTTAATTATTTTAGTTGTCCGAAAGGAATAAATTTTATTTTGTGTTAATCAGAGAAAAAGAAAATTTAGTTAAAATTAAATTTCAAAGTCCGAAAGAGAATGCCGTCCTCGGGTTACAGCTCCCCCCCCCCCCCCCAAAAAAAAATGAACTCTTTTTAACCTGACTTTAAGATAAAGTTTAAATACATAAACATGAAAAAAAATCGACCGAAAATTAACTACCAAGAGTGAGATATAGGGGGGTGAATCTCTCCCCCAACAGAAACTTCTTAGTTTCTGTTTAATTTCAAGTTATTCGGAATAAATAAATTTTACTATATTTTTCAAAATCGGAGAAAATAAGATATTTCCGTTAATTAAATTTCAGACTTCAGGGATGGCAATGAGCCTTCCACTCCCCCCCCCCCCCCCTCCTTAACGGATTTTTTTTATTTCTTTTATTTTAAAATACTGAAAAAGAATGAATTTTACTATGCATTTCATAAAAAAAGAAAATTTAATTACTTAAATTTCAAAATCCAGGGAAGGGAAATGGCTTTTTTCTCCTATCCCCCTTTCCCCCCCCTTCCCCCGCTCAACTGATATTTCTGATATACTGCTTCTCTTTTATTTTAAGTTTCTGAATATAAATAAAGTTTACTATGTACAAAATCGGAGAAAAAGAAAATTCAGTTACATATCTGTTTCAAAATCCAGGAGCAACAATGACTCCCCTAGGCTCCCCTCTTTTAACGGAAAATTTTGGTTACCTTAATTTTTAAGTTACTCGCAAAGAATAAATTTTATTATGTTTTTCAAAACAGGAGAGAAAAAATTGGGTTACTTAAATTGAAATATCTAGGGAGAGGTAATTGGTCTCCTATGCCACCTTCCCCTAAACGGAAATTCTTGTTTCCTTTTTTTTAAGTTACTCGAAAAAAAATAAATTCTTCTATGTTTTCAAAATAGGAAAAAAAGAAAATTTAGTTTATACAATTTCAAAATACAGGGAAGGGCAATGGGCTTCCTATACCGTTCCCTCAACTGAAACTTTTTAGTTCCTCTTTTAATTTAAGTTAGTCGAATTAAATAAATTTCACTATTTCAAAACCGGTAGAAAAAAAAAATTAGTTACTTATATTTTAAAATCCTGGGAGGAACAAATGACTGTTCTATACCCCCCCCCCCCCCCGCCTCCTCCTGACGGAAAATTCTTGGTTTCTTTTTTTTTAGTCACTCGCAAAGAATAAATTTTATTATGTTTTTCAAAATAAGAAAATAAAATTAGTTACTTACTTCAAAATCTAGGGAGGGGTAGTTGCTCTCCTATGCCCCCCTCCTCCCCTAAACGGAAAATTCCAGCTTCCCTTTTTTTAAACATACTCGAAAGGAATAAATTCTACTGTGTTTTTCAAAAGCAGAATTTTTTTTTTTTTACTTTAATTTCAAAATCCAATGAGGAGGCATCCCCCCCCCCTTTTTTTTTCTTTTTCATAGCACACCCGGACCCGGATTTACTAAATGCACAATTTGCCCTTCTCCCCGAAAATACATGACTCCCAGTTCGTATGAAAATTACTTCTACTTTATAAAAACGAATGAAAAATAAATAATTCTTATTAAATGTTTTATTTTAAATTTACATTGGAATATTTGATTATTGTTCACGCAGCTGCATTTCTGACTAAATAAATATTTATTATTTAAGTTAATTTTTAATTATAATTGATTTAATAATTATTAATAATATTTATAATTAATAATTATTGATATTTAATATAATATTAATTATATATTACATAATATGAATAATATAATTTAAATAATTAGTAATTATTATTTATAATTAATAATTATTAATAATATATAATAAATTAATATTATTTAAATAATATTTTTTATTCTAAATTCTGTCCGGGATGCAGATACATTTTGCCCTGTTAGCGAAACGAGATTGACCAATCAGAAGCTCACATTTCGCGAACTTTTCCCTGTTTTAAGGAAGCAAGCTTCCTGATTGGTCGATCTCGTTTCGCTAACAACGAAAAATCTATCTGGATTCCGGCCGATGAAGCAGTAGTGCTCGTACAACTCAACTTTCGATCTAGGCGGAATGCTTTATTTACAATACATGTGACTCGCGATTCGACCTTCGTCTTTTTTTCATAGCCCCTTTTGTTCGTATTATGCTTTCGCGTTAATTATTATTATTTTTAAATGAATGTCAATAACCATAACATTGCGAATATTATGTACCGAGCTAATTTTTTAAAGAACTGACACCATGCCGTTCGGTTTTTGCGTTCGTATTTTTTAAATCTGACTTGTCCGTATAATACTTTGATTATTCTTTTAGAATGTATATTTAAGATTGCTAAATTATGTACCGAGCTTGATCTCTCTTTTTGAAAGGACTATTATACTTCCAAAAAAGTGGGCCCTTTTTAAAAAATTCGGATATACTATTCAACAGTAGAAAATAAAAGTCGCACCTAAAATATTTCGGAGGAGGATTTGTAGGTGCAAGATACTATTTATATGTATATTTTTTGGTTTTTCTTTAAAGAATAATAGAGGTGTAGCTGATTAAAAGCTAGTTAGTGTAAATTTAAGTTATTTATTGTTACTACAGATGAAAAGAGTTCAATAATCTAAGTTTTTTATTGAATAGTTTTTTTGTGTGTGTGTATTGTTCGGGTTATTTAATGTAACTTTTCAAGTAGTGCTGCTGGTTTTAAACATTTTAAAACAATGTGCATGACTTATTAAATTTTGGAATAAAATTAAATTTTAAAAGTAAACAGAAAAAGTATGTTTTCAGACAATGCAAAAATCTTACTTTTTTTTTTTTTTTTTTTTTTTTTTTTTTAAATCTGCCTACCCTCAACTGCTGCTGAAGATTAAACTTGAAGCCACAGCGGTTGTCCAATGGCCTGGAACTAACCCTTCCCACTTTTCAATGTTTTTAATTTAAGCAATTTTTCTTTTAAATTTGTCTGGTAACTTCTTTTAAAAAAAATTCTGCCTCCAGTCGAGTGGTCATTATTGATTACAGTGTGTGCATGAATGTTTCTTCCTTAGTATACACTAGTACTTGGTATTCGATGCTCAGAAATTCTGCAAAGCAGCACTCAATAGACTGCCGTGTTTACTTGTGTAATAGTCTCACCCCTGATTTGAAGCAGAAAAAATCGTCAAACTATTTTCTTTTCATGAATTGAATGGATGAAAAAATTATGAAAGATCAACGTTTGGAAGAAAAGGTCTTGAGCATTGCTCAAAAAAACAGCCATGCTGGTACTTGATAGTTTCCGAAGACATTTTGTTGATGATGTAAAGAAAAAACTTTCAGAAGGCAAAACAGATCTTGTGATAATTCCCGGAGGAGTCACAGAGATTCTGCAAGACAATATAAGACGAGTATATGGATATTGGATAATCAATGGGAACAACAAGAAAATTCCCAGTGGAAAAGTAAGGCGCCCATCCCTGGAACTAATGTGTAGTTGGACATTACAAAGCTTGACTTTAATGACAAGCGATATAATTTCCAAAAAATTTTAAGAAGATGGGTATCTTTGACGCTTTGGACGGAAGCGAAGATGGCATTTTATGGAATGACGGAGATTCTTCAGACACCGACTCTCATTACAATAGTGATACTGAAACCTTTAGTAAAAGAAATTTATTATAATTTTTTGTTTAAATTTTCACAAAGATTATTATTTGTAAATTTTACATCTATAAAAATATTACCATAAAAAGAAAATGGTATTTAATAAACATCATAATCTGGAAACATTTGGTAAGTTACTAATTTTATTGTGTTTTTTTATACCAGTAATGTTTCAGCATTTCAGTGTACAATATCATGCAGTAGATTTCTCCGCATAATAGTTGCACCTAGACTTTCACAATAAAAATTTGGCAAAAAAAAAGTGCAACTATTATGAGAGTAAACACAGTACTATACAGTATGAAGTCGATTTTTGCAAAGAATCTCCACTACTTACTTAAGAGGTTACTTCACTCACATGAAAACGCCTGCCCTGTAATATTAATCTTATAAGAAATTTTTTTTAAAGTATCTCATTTGCATTTCCATATTTTGAAATTATTCTGTATGCCAGCTGAGGTCGATCTTTACAACAGCCGTTTTTTACTTTTTTGATTTTGTTTGCAGGTTTTTTTTCTGAGGCTATTTTTGTCTGAAAAAGATTAACGTCCTCATAAAAAAAAAAAAGTGTATTTTAGAGATCGTCTTTAGTTACCCAATGCAAACAAAAGCATGGGAATGCAAACGAGATATTTAAAAAAAATCTCCAAAAGATTAAGATTAGAAAGTGCATGTACTTGCATGGGCACAGATGTCATATACGGGCGGGGTTTTTTTCCGACGCCAGTTTGCAGGAAGTTCAAGACTGGCAGCGGTCGTCACAAATTTTCTTTTCTGTTTTGCATATTCTTTTTCATCAAGCCATTACTTTGCTTCATATTATTTTTAGCTCTTTATTATTTAATACAAAAAGTTGAGATTATTATTAATAACAATTCATAAAATACCTAAAAACACTACAGGTAAGTCATTGTTTGATTAATTAATGCTTCAATTGTTAAAATTTTGCAATATTTTTTATGACTGATTTGTGAATTTAGTATTTTCATTCTGTGACAGAGTCACAAAACTTGCATTTTTTTCCATGTCTGACTGAAAAAAATAATTAACTTTTGATCTGCGACTGATTGATGAATTTTCAGATATTTTCATACAACTGACTGACAAATTTTGCAAATTTTCTTTCGACGGAAAGATATGACATTTGTTCTCCCTTAAATTACTTATAATCTTGACATTAATGTAAACATTACCCTTAATCTCTGATTCATCTGATGTAAACAAACAGCCATTATTTGTGACATTAGTTGTAGATTTGTCCCCAAATCACTAATTTATAGGCATTTTAGAATTTTTTCAATTAATAATATAGAATTGTGTTTGCTTGATGTTTATACATGAAATTATCTAAAAATTAGGGAGCTTCACATTACTTTTCTCCTCAAGTGGGCACACCTAGAAAATAGTGTCAGAATGAACAAAGTAATAACTGTTCTTATGCGTAATTTTCTTTGAAAAAGTTTTGTTATGTGCAATTTTATTTAAGGAAGTTTTGGGATTTTTTGTAAAGAAAAATTACTATATGTGACATTTATCGTACTTTATGAAATTCTTATTTTCAAACTTGCATTGATAATTTCAGTTCTGTTCAATTTAAAAAAATTGACATATTTATGTTTGCTCTGTTTTTTTTTTTTTTAAATTGTACTGAAATCTATCGGAAAAATTTGAGTAAAATATTTTTATAAATGTCATCCTTCAATTTAAGTATAATACATTATTAGCATTATATCTATGTATGTGTATGTATATATATATATATATATATATAGGGTAGATGTGCCAGTAATGGACACCCTTCCAGTAATGGACGCCCCTTGATGTTTTTGGTTCATAAAAAAATAACTAATAAATATTTAGCTTTAATTATTTTTTTTATAATTCTCCCTTTTATGTTTTATAAATCTATGTTATTGTTGACACTTTTAATCAAACCAATCAGGAAGCAGAAAATAATGTTTCAAAGTTTTGCTGTTTTTCTGTGAAAATCTTAATGAAGAGGTTAAGAGCTGGCTTCGTTTAATTAATTTATATATTATTTATTTTCTTGCAAAATTTGAATGTTTTTGTTTGAGTAGCAATAGAAAACTTTGAATTTTATATACTAATGGCTAATTACAAAATTTCATTTCTTTTTAAGGTTTTAAGAGGGGGTGTCCATTACTGGGATGGTTAATTAGTCATTTTCCAGTAATGGACACCCCATGTAGACAATGCTAAAAATGCAATTTTAGTAATGTTTATGGTGCATAAAATACTTTCGCTTAACTGCAAACCTAAATAATCAAATTTAATTTTTAAATTATACTTACCAAAATGTAATAACACCAAAACTTTTATAAATAGCTGCTTTTAATTTATTTTATGTGATTAACAAAATTTTGATATTTTATTTGTTTATTTATTATTTTTTTTATGTAGTACATATATATACCTCACATATTTTATAATCTGCCAATCAAACCAGCCAGGAAGCAGAAAATACTGTTTAAGAGCACGGTCAAAGAGGGGCTCATAGGGCTTAACCCCTCTCCGTTAAATAAAAACAATTAAGTTACAGAAGCTATTAAAAATCCTTTTTCTGTCTTAAATGTTTCCTTATTAAAAAAAAAAAAGTAATACTATTAATGAAAGTTATAGGTAATATTCATGAAACTAGTAAATCTGCAGATCAGTGGCCTCAAACATCAGTTCTACAGTTTTATTTTGAAAGTATTTTATTTAGTATTTAAAATATTCAACTCACAATATCATTTCTTTCATATTTGTAATATTAATTATTATAAATGGTATATCAAGTAATCGCTGGAAGATTGTTAAAAATAGTGACACAAAACTAAACATTAATATTCCAAAACTTTTTTTTTTTTTTTTTTTTTTTTTTTATTATTATTACCTTTTAAATCAAATCCACCACTGTTTCAATAATTTGATAGCTGTAATTGTCTGATATGTAGTATTTTAAACTATCCATCTAAAACAATTAAAACATCGATCTTCTGATAATTACAATAATTGATGCAAACAGTAAATGATTATCACAAATATTTTATTAATTACTGGTATCCTAATTGTTAAATTTATTTAAAAATAACTATTTTGTTTCATTAGTAAGTATTCATTAAATTCTGGTTCTAAATACAGTCATAAAAACAATTATATTTATTACTTTTTATGGGGTGTCCATTACTGGAACAGAGGGTGTCCACTACTGGGCCAGAGGGTGTCCATTACTGGGCTTTTGGGTGTTTTGATATATTTCTGTTATTTAAAATTAAATTTCTATCCATATGGGGAAATGAGGCTATAAAAATTGTTAAATATTGTTGATAGATTAATATAATATTGAAAAAACTGGAATATAATAATTATAACTATTAATAAAAAAATAATTTTTAAAGAAATTCCTTAAGGGTGTCCATTACTGGCACATCTACCCTATATATATATATGATGTGGGAACGCTGCATCTCCTGACTGAATTTATCCCTGTGCATTTGTTATGGTGAATGCTTTTCATTATGGGTGTTCTCAAATCCAAAGAGGCAACTTTATGACATATGTTTTAAATTATTTTTGTTTGGAAACGCATGAAACTAGCAGGTGTTTGTGTTCAGAAACTATGTAATCGAAAGATGTTTTCAGACGTTTTATTTTACTGCAGAAACGCGGAATTCCGCTTTTTCAGCATTGAATTTTATTATTCCTGGGATCGATGCAAATATGCATTAAAATTTGTTAACATTTTTAATGAGGGAAGCAGTGACCCGGAGCCGAACAATTTTTGATGCTCCAGCTCCGCTCCTAGAGAAAATACCGTGGCTCCGGCTCCGGCTCCAACTCGGCTCCGACTTCGTGCTTTTAAGTTGCAGATTTTAATTTGCACGTTTAATTTTTTGCTCACAAATACTTTCTATCTTCATTAAAGATCTGACAAAATGCATTTTTCTTCTCATCAAACTTGAAATGCTTGTTCAGAAAATATGACATCTTTTAGCTTTTGCTTTTAAAATAGAAAGTTTGGTAGAATTTTAAACACAAAAATCTTAAATTTCTTCTACACTTTTCGAACAGCCAAAATTGTACGACTACACATGTAAACAACAGGCGGCCATATTTGTTTTCAAATAGTGTTGTCACTTAGTTCAAGTAGAAAGTAGAAGTAAAGTAGTGTTGCCATTTTTGAGAAGTTTTCCTTCCCTAATAATAATAATAATAATAAAAACCTAAAAAATGATATAATTAAAATACTGAATAATGATGTAATTAAAATATTTTAAGCCTAGAAATTTAAAAGACTGAAAAAAAAAAAAAAGATTTAAAGGAATATTAAAAACTAAAGGAGCCCTGGAGCTGGGGAAAATTTAGAGCTACAGCTCCGGCTCCAGCTCCAGGAAAAACACAGCTCCGGAGCGCTCCGGCTCCGGGCTCCAGCTCCAGCTCCGGGTCCCTGGAGGGAAGGGTTGTAGTGGGAGTGTAGGAAATATAACAAAAACGTGACTACGAACCGCACCAAATTGAGCACAATTGTCAAAGGATCATGGAAAAAATGCAATTAATGTCAAAGAATCATGGGGAAAATGCAATTTTCGTCAAAGGATTACAGGAAAAAATGCGACTCCCGTCAAAGGATCGCTGGGAAACGCAATTTTCGTCAAAGGATCGCTGGGAAACGCAATTTTCATCAAAGGATCGCTGGGAAACACAATTTTCGTCAAAGGATCGCTGGGAAACGCAATTTTCGTCAAAGGATTGCCGGAAAAATGAGATTTTCATTAAAGGATCACGAAAAAGACACGATTTCCATCAAAGAATTGCAAAAAAAAACATGATTTTTGCCAATAGATCGTGTAAAATATGCAAGTTTATTCAAAAGGTCGTGCAAAATGCTCGAATTTCATCAAAAGATCGTGTAATATGCGAATTTCTTCGAAGGGTCGTGGGAAAAACGTGAATTTCGCCAAAGAATCACAAAAAAATATGATTTTTGTCAAATGATCGCAGAAAAAATGCAAATGTCGTTAAAAGATCGTGGAAAACATGCGAATTTCTTCGAAGGATCTTGCAAAAAATGTGATTTTCGCCAAAGGATCGTGTAAAATATGCGAATTTTGTCGAAAGACCATGTAATATGCGAATTTCGTTGAAAGGTCACAGAAAAAACAAGAATTTTGTCAAAGAATCGCGAAAAAATGCGTATTTCGTCAAATAGTGTAAAATATGTGAATTTCTTCGAAAGATCGTGCAAAATATGCAAATTTTGTCGAAAGATCGGGTAATATGCAAATTTCTTTGAGAGGTCGTGGAAAAAACGTGAATTTCGCCAAAGAATCACAAAAAAATATGATTTTTGTCAAATGATCGCAGAAAAAATGCAAATGTCGTTAAAAGATCGTGGAAAACATGCAAATTTCTTCGAAGGATCTTGCAAAAAAAAATGTGATTTTCACCAAAGGATCGTGTAAAATATGCGAATTTTGTCAAAAGACCATGTAATATGCGAATTTCTTTGAAAGGTCACAGAAAAAACAAGAATTTTGTCAAAGAATCGCGAAAAAATGTGATTTTTGTCAAATGATTGCGAAAAAAATGCATATTTCGTCAAATGATCGTGTAAAATATGTGAATTTCTTCGAAAGATCGTGCGAAATATGAAAGTTTCTTTGAAAGATCGTGCGAAATATGCAAATTTTGTCGAAAGATACTGTAATATGCAAATTACGTTTAAAAGTTGAGGAAAAAACGCGAATTTTGCCAGAGAATCGCAAAAAAATATGATTTTTGTCAAATGATCGCAGAAAAAATGCAAATGTCATTGAAAGATCGTGGAAAATATGCGAATTTCTTCAAAGGATCTTGCGAAAAAATGTGATTTTTGCCTAAGGATTGTGTAAAATATGCGAATTTTGTCGAAAGACCATGTAATATGCAAATTTCTTTGAAAGGTCACGGAAAAAACACTAATTTTGTCAAAGAATCGCGAAAAAATGTGATTTTTGTCAAATGATCGCGAAAACAGTGTATTTCTTCGAAAGATCATGCAAAATATGCAAATTTCTTCGAAAGATTGTGTAATATGCAAATTTCTTTGAAAGGTCGTAGAAAACTGCGATTTTTGCCAAAGGATCGTGTAAAATAAGTGAATTTCTTCAAAAGGTCATGCGAAATATGTGTATTTCCTCGAAAGATTGTGTAATATGCAAATTTCTTACCACTTATTCATGTTATGTACCTACGATGACCCTCCCTTTACATTCACACCAGGGGGGGGGGTACTTTTCTAAATTTTGCCGACATGCATCATGTGACATATCTTTGGAAAGGTGTGTGGCTGCTTATTTGTATTAGCACCTCCGTGTCCCTCTCCCCACCTGCCTCTCCCCCGTGGGAGGGCATTTTTCTAAATTTTGCCATAGCCCCTCATGTGACATATCTTTGAAAAGGCCTGTGACTGCTTAATCATTTTATGCACTTCTGGTGCTCTGCCCACCACTTTGCCCCCCCCTGGGGGGTACTTTCCTAAATTTTGCTAACACCTGTCATGTGACATATCGTTGGAATGGCCTGTAACTGCTGAATCATTTTATGCACTTCCGGTACTCCTCCCCCATCCCCCACTTTGCCCCCCCCCAGAGGTGTACTTTACTAAATTTTCCCGACACCCGTCATGTGACATATCGTTCGAAAGGCCCTTGGCTGCTTAATCATTTTATGCACTTCCGGTACTCCGCCCACTACTTTGCCCCCCTGGGGGGCACTTTCCTAAATTTTTCCGACACCCGTCGTGTGACATATCGTTGGAAAGGCCTGTGACCGCTTAATCATTTTATGCACTTCCAGTACCCCGCCCACCACTTTGCCCCCCAGGGGGGGCACTTTACTAAATTTTGCAGATACCCGTCATGTAACATATCGTTGGAAAGACCTGTGACTGCTTAATCATTTTATGCACTTCGGTACCACACCCACCACTTTGCCCCCCATGGGGGCACTTTACTAAATTTTCCCGACACCTGTCATGTAACATATCGTTGGAAAGGCCTTTGGCTGCTTAATCATTTTATGTACTTTCGGTACTCTGCCCGCTGCTTTGCCCCCCTAGGGGGGCACTTTCCTAAAATTTTCTGACACTAATCATGTGACATATCTTTGGAATGGCCTGTAACCGCTTAATCATTTTATGCACTTCCGGTACTCCTCCCCCACCCCCCACTTTGCCCCCCCCAAGGGGTGTACTTTACTAAATTTTCCCAACACCCATCATGTGACATATCGTTCGAAAGGCCCTTGGCTGCTTAATCATTTTATGCTCTTCCGGTACTCCGCCCACTACTTTGCCCCCCTCGGGGGCACTTTCCTAAATTTTTGCGACACCCATCATGTGACATATCGTTGGTAAGTCCTGTGACCGCTTAATCATTTTATGCATTTCTGGTGCTCCATCCACTACTTCCCCCCCCCCTTTGGAGGGCACTTTCCTACATTTTGCCGACACCCAAACCTGTGACCGCTTAATCATTTTATATACTTCCACTGCTCCGTGCACTACTTTGCCCCCCTGAGGGCACTTTCCTCAGGGAGGCAAAGTGGATACTCATTAAAAAAATACTACATTTTTGAGGTCGATATACTACAAAAAAACTGCAGTTGGAGAACTGCGGTGATTTGGCCGATTCCACTACAGAATTTTTGCGGTCAATAAAACTGCGAAATTTCTGCAGAATTTTTAATATTGATATAACTATAAATTTTCTGTAGAATTTTTGTGGTCAATACAACTGCTAAATTACTGCAGTTAGCAAACTGCGGTAATTTTGTAGTTCTATTGACCGCAAAAAATCTGTAGTGGAATCGGCCAAATCACCGCAGTTTTCCAACTGCGGTTTTTTTGTAGAATTTCTGCAGTTCATTTTTAGCTGGGCTAACTCCACAGCTTTGGAGACTTTTGTGTCGATGAAAATTTAAGAAGAGGTCATACTTCAGCTAATTCTACATCAGTTAGGTGTGAAAAAGGTCGCATAATTTCATCAATTCTAGGGGACATTTACTAAGAGAATACGTTTTAAAGAAGCTTTCCTAAATTGAAAAATTGGAGATTTCTTTGCAGCTTTAAAGCCTCGTTTCATAAAACAATATAACATTACTCATCAGAATTTCCCCATTTGTCGTTGTCATGAAAACATTCAAGCAATTCATAATGTAGTAACTGGTGTATTTCCTGCATTAAACATTCCTGTGAAGGATTTAATTACTTTATCTGCCAAGATACATCATAATTAGAATGTAGGATTTCAGAATGTCTAATTTGCGAAGATAACATCGAAGAATTATTTGAAACGGAAGTCCATAATACAGAACGTCTTATAAGTTATTGTAAATACGTTTTGCTATAACCATTTCTCAAACAATAGTTATGCAAGTGGATTTTCTGAAAACTCTACATTTTCATGCGAAGACAAAATTTTGGTACTAAATGCTCCATTACTGATCATATCCACAAAGGACTCTATTTTCAGCCATTATTTAGTATGATCCCAATAAAGTAAAATCTTCTGCTATTATTTTAGACAATGTGACTCATAATCAATTTTTTGTAAATACTCTCGTATATAAAACTTCAACATAGCATCTTTAACCCATTAAACGCCAACGCTCCCGTTGCGGGAACAACAATTTGTTATTTTTCCCCCTCAACATATTTTTGAATTATTTAAAAAATACATTTTGTGCCGAAAAGTTAATAGTATGGCGTGTAGTATCCATATTTTTTCAGAATGATATATATATATTTACTATTTTTTGCAGATTTTTAAAAAAAGAGAATTTTTGGTTTTTAGACTTCCTCAAGTAGAATTAGTAAAAAGAAAAAATTAAATTCTTTAGTTTTTACAAGCGCAGTGAATATTTAAATCCAATAGATCATCTAATAATAAATTCCTAATACGAAGTAAATATATTCATTTAAAGCAATATTAGAAAGGTTTCTTTCGTATGTTCCCACAACGGGAGCGTTGGCGGCTTGTGGTTACATTCCCGTCCCTTTGTCTGCAAGCGCGCTTCCATAAAGAGAGGAACATTTTATATTGATTTTTCATGAAATGCAGTGTATGTCAGTTCGCTTGAATGTGGATTCGTAATATTATACGGAAAAACAGAAACATTGTGAACAAAAAAACCTTTAAAATTTACCTTTATGATGTTCATCCGCAGAAAAAAAAATCTTTAAATTACAATTAAAATGCTAGATGCAAAAATAAAAGATGGCATTTTGCATGGAAGTAAGTTATTACTAAAACATTAAAAAAGAATTTTGGTAATTTCTTGTAACAGTAAAGTTGACCATAAATTAAGATATAATACAGGAGTAGTTGGCAGCTACTTTTGAAACTTAAATCCATAGGTAGATTCATATACAATATAAAAAAAGAAAAAGAAGGATTACGAAAATTCTAAATTGTTTCATGTTATATTAATTGTACTAACGGTGATACTGTTGTAGATCGATTTTTAAATATATGCAGGCCTCTTATTAAAGAGATATGTATTTTTTTTAAATAATTTGAAAATCGGTGTTTGGTAATAGTAACGTGAATAAGCATTTATTATATTGAAATAAGAGATGTCTCAATTTTCATTTGTAAAACAACTACTTTATTTGAAACAGGTAATAAAGAAAATTCAAAACATCATTTAGGAATATATAGAGTTATATATATCAGTTACGTGTTGATGAAAACAACTATATTCTAATATAAGTACATGCCAGAAATGTAGGTGTAAAACAAATTTATACATATGTGCGTGTAGTGTTTATTACAACATAATGTAATATCTGAGTTATTCCTTTCAAGTTGCATAGACAATGTGTAGGGAAATAATAAAAAAGAAAGAGTGACGTTATATTTCAAATATTTTGAATATTCGTTAAAAAATTTGAATGAAAGTGATTTATGAATATTAATATTAAATTTTTAATCCATATATATCTGGTAATTGTTTATATGTTTGTTTATTTGTTTGCATCATGCCTAAAAATGAAGTTTTATTAAATTTTCTAATCGCAATTGCATTATGACAGGAGAAAATAACGCGCGTTTCTTTGCAGTTCAAAGAAAGGTTCAACCCCCATTAGACGCAAACACTCCCGCTACGGGAACATGTTATACATTCTAAACGGTTACAGTTATTAAAAAAATTTCAACTGCTTTATCATAGGGGTATCTTATATATATAAATTATATAAATAAACTTTATTTATTTAACGTGCTTAATATAGCGGCGCTTAATGGGTTAAGAGAATTTGTATTTTCCTAAAGTGTACCTGTACTGTTAAAAATATCGTGAAAAATTACCTCTTTTTTTTTAAGGCTATCTATTTTCTGACCAATAATAATGCTCCATATGCGTTTAAGTAGCGTTCTCATTAGTCTGAAAACAGATAGCCTTTATGAATAGAGGTAATTTTTCACGATATTTTTAACAGTGTGTTTTACTTTTTTATATGATGGTTGTACTTTCCAATTTAAACAAAAATATAACTATGAAAATATGCCTGCAATGAATCAGACTCCTTTCTCAATTAACTTAATTGAGCTTATGTTTTTCTTTTCAAATACTCCTGGTATAGTTGATGTAGATTTTTATTGTGTTGTTGTATAATGATATATGTGGGATGAAGTGCGTGCTAAAAAAGCAATTCTAAGACATACTTCTTATTTTGTCAAAAGAAATTGAACAATAACGTTCCATTACTTTGAGAGAAAATACCAACAGCGAAGGGCATTCAATAAATAAAATTTGTTAAAACCATGAAAAATGACACTATCTACTACAAACCATACACTAACATGATTCGTACTAAGGATTTGTGTTTCATTAAGTAAATTATGATACGGGAGAAGTTGCAAGCGATATTATTAATAATGAAGACAATTATTTATTCTGTTAAGTAGCAGAAACTGAGAGGTTGCTATGTGGTTATATTGATAATCAATTTTAGAATTTTTTACATTATTTTATGGTATTTTAAAATTAAACCATCATTAAAAGTTCTTCTGTATTGAAATAATCTTTTAAAACTTATTTTAATTATTTTGTTTAGTATTTAAACTGAATTTTTGATAAAATTACATTATGGATAAAATGTCACAAGAGTAACACTTAGCATTTTGCAAAATCAAATGTAACTAATTCATGCCTTATCAGATGAGTTCAATGATTAAGGTTCTTTAAAAAATATATATTTACTCTGCTATATTCTGTAAATTTTATTTCTTTAGTCTCATATAATTCAAGATTCTGTGAATTCTTTCCAATTGGCCATTCTCCTTATCTGTTCATCATTCTTATCTATTTATTTATCCTACATATTTATCTTATCATTCCGTCCTTTTGTTACTTTGACATTTTCTATCTTTTGTTACTCGCAGTACTCTGTTAATTCTTTTGATGTCATTCAAAATCAATTCTCGGTCCGCTATTATCTTATTAGGATTCCCGAATACTGTTTGTTCTAAGGATAATTATTCAATGCCCTCTCGTGTTGTTGTGAAATTGCATGGGTAGAACCATACAAACATAGTAAATGCATCGATTACCGTAGAGATTTTATATTGGTTACTATTACTACTGAAAGCGTTTCTTCAATATTCCTATTTAAGACAACTAAGTGTCTATTCAAGTTACCGGCCTATACTCTCTTTTATGAACAGGGCTCACCTTGCTACTTTCCGTGCGAAATCCTTTTTATTAAGTGTCTTTTGAAATGCTGAGCAATCTGTTACTCTTTTCAAGTTACGACCCATAAGATAATTTCTAAATTTTCTTAAAGACTTCTATCTCTGTTAACATCTCGAGCTCGTAACTCAGATATTTTTCCTAATACGGGGAAGTACTTTTACTCATGTATTGAATTGGATGGAGTTGTCCGACCTCTGTCCTCTGTAACAACTCTGCGCCAAATCCGTGACTGCTCGCGCCTGTATGCAATTCAAGTTATTCTCCCTGCTTAAAAAGTTGTAATACTGGTTCTTCCGAAATAATTTTATTTAGTTTGCTAAATGCACTCCGTTGTTCGTGTCTAAATTTGAAATGGTTGTCTCTTCGAAATATGTCTCTGAATTTTTCAGCTATATCAGCATAATTTGGCACAAACTTACAAAAAATATCCTGTTAATTCCAGACAAGATTGTATTTGTTTTACGTTTTTCAGCTCAAGAAATTTCTGAACCGCTAATATTTTAGTTTTCGACGTCTTTATTGTTCCATTTTCACTGATATGTCGCAGTAATTCTATGTTACGTTTTAAAAAATGACACTTTTTTAGATTTATTTCTTGACGATATTCCGAAGTTAACTTAAATACTCGCTGCAGTTTTCGAGTCACTCTTCTTCGTCTTGAGTTGGTATTACAAAAACAACTATATACACAGAAATCGTGCCATCGTTTACAAGATATGTGAACACTGTATTTACAAACCTATGGAATTGGTTTCCGTGTATGCATAAACCGAACGCACATCTTAAAAAATTAATATTCTCCTTCATTCCTGATAAAAACTGTGTATTAACAACTCGGTCCTTCAATCCTAGGGAAATAACCCGTTCTTCAAATCCTGCCTAGTAAATGATTTCTCCATCTTCTAACTTATCCAACACTTAATCTATTAATGGCAAATGATATCGGTCTTCTATTATTTTCCCGTTGAGTTTTCTGTAGTCTTTTCATAATCTATACGACCCTTCCTTCTTCCTTCTTAAGACTACTGTTGCAGCATAATAATAAAAAAATACCTAATAATATTTCAATGATTCTGGAACTTGTTTTCAATTATCTTCTGTTCCGTAAGTGGAAATCTTCTTGGTCTCAAAACAAAACCTCACAAACAGTTATTTCATCTTTTAATATTATTTTCATTTTCAATCCCGTATCTTTAAATTTATTTGGCATGAAAGGCTTTTTCTAAATTCAGTAACTTTTACCATTTTCTTTCTTCTCAATGTGACTCACTTCCACATCTGCGTATTTATCTAATAGATTCGTCATATATTTCAAGAAATTGTGTGAATCATTATTCTCAGTTAATTTATCAAAATTAATTTTTTTTTTTTTCACGTGCAAAAATTTGCGTTTTTCTTTCAGCTCGCTCATTCGTACAAAAACTGACACCTCATTTCATACATTAATTTTTTTTCTTGTTGATCGCATTTGACTGTTCCTCAAGAGATCTTTCCATTATTTCCATAATTGCGTTTTCAATTCTTTCATTGGCCACACTTTTTTAATTTTCACCAGTATTCCTCAAAGCCTTAATATATCCAAAATATTCTGTGGTTTCACCATCGGAGTTTTCCTTCTTGGAGAGATTTTTTATTTTGACGCCTTCTTTTGTGACTACTAAGTTGAATCCACTTACTGCATTTAATAATATGTCACGGTCCTGACCGGACATCACGTGAAAATCATTTGTCAATTTCATGCCGTCTGCTTGTGAATCCTCCAAGAATGTTATTGGATTCTTTTCTTCTCGCGAAATATGATCAAGATACACGAAGAATTTTCTTGGCATAACTAAGGTGCGCCAATTTCACTGCAGTACTCTTTATCTATCAGACTTACATCACTTGCGCTATCGATAATTATTTTTGTGAGTATCACATTTATTAGAGCTACACATATCATTGTCATTGCTTGGGTGTCGTTTTCCGCTTTTGATAAATTCATCACATTTCTTCTAGGTGCGCCATTCTCGTTTGTTTTATAATCGGGTTACTATGATACGCTTGTGTGTTTATTTGATTCATATTCGTAAATTTGGCAGCAATATGGTCCGGCGATTTTCAAAGATAGAAGATAACTGTTTAATCAATAACTCTTTCGCTTCTCCTTATATTTTTCTGCTGTGAATTTTGTTGCCATTGGTTATCTTTTTCTCCCTGATCACACTATTTTGTGCCTTACGTAATTTGGAGGTTTTCCATTCTCTCACAGCCGTTTCAAATTCATCTAGTTTTTCAACCAATGCATTAACTTCCTTAATCTTTGGAAATTTCTCAATAGTGTTTCGTCGTTTGCGGCGGTATTTTTCGCCTAATTTGATCTGTGAATAATAATTCCGTTAATTCATCAAAAGTTCTTACATGCATTTCACGTAATCATTTATTAAAGTATGTTCTCAACTGAAAACAAAAATCGCACCAATTATCCATTGACTCCATTATATATGACATGAATCTTTATCTAAATTCTTTCGGTAACATTTTGAGTCTTTTCAACAAAAAAAAATTTTCATCGTAATTACTTATCTCTGGTTCGTTTTTCCTCGTAATTATACTAGCAATTTCTATCGGTAATAAATTTAATAGATATGATACCCATTATTCTTTGGCTATTTTCATTTGAGATAACTGCCACTCGTATAATGTTAAAAACATACAGATAGCACGATGCACTATCATAATGATTAAGTATCTTTAACCGATAAAAAAGTTCACCTGTGACTGTCCTTGGAGCTATTGTTTCCAAATCTTTCTGGATGTCTATCTCCGCTTGCATTGTCATTTTTTTAATTCAAATCTTCGTTCAAATTTAGTTATCTCTATCTGCTATCTCTAACATCAATTTCCTCTCCTCTATCTCTTTTATCCGTCTTCTTTCTTCCGCTTGCAGTGTTCTTTCTGTTGCATGGTTGAGGATATGTTTAGTCCTATCTGAATCTACTACAGAAAACAATCCCCAAAAGCATTTAAAACGCTCTTAAAAGATTTAAATAAATTAATTTAAAAAAGAAGATGGTAGCATACTTGTGCAACTTTTATGAAAGAAAAATTATCTGTGTTTTCTTTTTATCGATCAATTATCGCTTTCTATCCAATCACCCTTGTAGATGTGGATAAATTTGTTTTTTGTGTTTCCCTCTATATCCATTTCCATAAATGTTTTGATCTAATTGTTCATTATTGTGAGCCAAAAAAAAAAAAAAAAACACTCGATTTTCGATGATGGGTAGTGCGAAAAAGATGCCAGGAGTGGCACTAATTTAACACAAAAAAAAAAATGATTGGACAATTCCTTGATTTGCAGCAATGGCTTAAAGGTTTGCTCAAATACTAATTTTTGAACTTGTTTAGAAAAATTTTTCAAATGTTAAATTAAATTTATTTTAGTTGAATTTAGTGAAATGTCATGTTTAGTGTACCAAATGTTTAAATAATCTCTGATTATGTATTATTTAATAGTTATGTGTACTTTTAATTAGGCGATTTTTATAGCATTTTCCCGTATAAGTGAGCAAAAATTGTAAGTATTGTTTGATTCGTTCGTCGGTTTCTACCTTTTCCCTACTAAAAAAAAAAAAAAAAAAAAAAAAAAAAAAAAAAAAAAAAAAAAAAAAAAAAAAAATGCATAAAATGTGTAGGCAATTGGCTCATTTCTGCAGATATTTTGAAGAATATTTTAAAAAGTTCTGCATATATTTTTAAGGTAAATCTATATCTTCAAACATTCTACAGATTTCTGCAGAAGTTCAGGAGAAAGTGGAGATTTCTTTATATAATCTTAAGATTTTATTTAGTGGGGTGGTCTTTATTATGTTTCTCGTTCTTTCTTCTGTTTTTCGATCAGTTAGCGTCACATGACGGACACAGCATGTGTCGACAGCAATTCTGGAAGGAGAGGAGAATATGGAGCAGAAACCAATGAAAACGCAATCAGTCATCATGAGAATGAGGGAGGGAATAGGAGATGGGAGAAACTGTGATATGGGATGTTAATTATTTTTCTGCTCTAAAATACAGATTGGGAGAAACTGTGAGAAGTTATGTTAATTATTTTTCTCCTCTAAAATAAAGATGTTGTCAGAAGATTGAAATAGTTTGAACTTTGAAGCAGACAGTTCTCCTGAATCAGAATTTGAACCAGGGACTTCATAAATGGACACTCCCAAATGAATATATCTTTCTTACACATTGTTCTCTGCATTTGGAACTGATATAGCAGATAGGGAAATTGCGTTAAGATCCGTATTTCAAGATGCAGGAATTGTAGCAGCAGAGGAGAAAATCTCGTCATCGATAAAGACAAGGTTAGGTGACAGAAAAAGAAACTTTGGAAGAAGTTACAGGAGGAGGAATATCTTGGAGGATGACAAATTACAACCATATTATTTATGGTAGAAATGATAAAACGATCGTCATAAAAAAGGGACAAGCAGCGAGCGCCGTAAAGAGAAAGACGAAGCACATATCGCTAATGACGTGCGAAAATCTACGTGTCGTTTTCTATGAGCCGATTTCTGTTTCATGGACATCAGAAATGCAAAATGATGAAGATTTTAGTACTCTATTAGTATAGCTCTGATTGAGTTGGTAAAGATCTTATGTCCTGTGGTTCCACCGTCTAGTTTAGACAGTTGATGCAGGTGTCGGAGAGGAAGCTCGTTCGTATGAAGAATACATATCAAATGTCGCAGTTCTCTTCTTAATTTTTTTCCCAAAGCAGGCTTTATTCTGGCCTAGAAAATTATATAATGATTTTGCTATTTCTCCGCAGTGACCGAAAGGAAGTGTCAAGTGACCCAAATATTCCGAAGCCACGTTCAGACAACATATTGATATGTTAAGATAACTAATGCTATGAAAAGGGATAAAATATCTTTTTTAAGATTACGAACGTTTCATCGCACAAACGGCAATGAACCGTTCTCATCGAACGAAAATCATTGCCGTTTGTGAGATGATTCGTCATCATAATAAAGATATTTAATCACTTTTCATAGCATTATTTAACTTAATCTGTTTATAAGTGATTATTATACATGTTATTATGTTGATATGTTTTTCGTCTTTCTCTGGACGGTGCCGCTTGTTCAATGTTTACTTTAAAGATCGTTTTATTTTTTCTACCACCAAAATTATGCTTGTAATTTTCCTTCCTCCAAGGTTGTGCTCCTCCTGTATATTCTTTCCAATTTCCTTTTTCTGTCTTCTGACCTTGTCTACATCGATGACGAGATCCTTATTCCCAATTGTCACAATTTCTGCATCCTGAAGCATTACCTATATGATATACCAGTTCTGAATGCGTCGAACGCTATAGAGAAAGAGATATGAGTTTGGGAATGTCTGCTTTTGAAGGCTCTGCTTCAAATTATGATTCAGTCCAACTGCCTGCTTCAAAGTTCCCTCTAGCTGAATTTTCTGACAATATCTGAATTTTAGAGCCGAAAATTACGTCCCATCACGCAGATTCTTCCTTCTCTTTTTTCCTGTCTAATCCTCACAAAGACTCATTTCATTTCGTTTGTACGCGCATTGATTTCCTCTCTTCACTCCTTCCAGATTTATTGTCTAAGTATGCTTTTTTTTATGATCGATCCTCAATTTATCGAAAGAAAAGAAGGAGCAAGGAGCATAAAAATTTCTTTATGCATGTTTAAATGTTCTCAATACGTAAAAGTTTTAAAACGATTACTTATAACAAAATATATGTGATCCACTCTTCGACAAATTTAACTTTCATGAATAAGGAACGTGTGAAATTCAACTTAAAAAAAAACGAGTTGGAACCCGTCAAAATTCGACGAATTAAAATGTCTAGAATGGGACTGTTAGATCGAATTTATAATAAACCTACAAAAATAATTACAATAAAAAATTCATTTTGCATTTTGCACTCTTAAAACAAATAGTGTTTTTAACCTAAAATTACTAAAATATTATTTCCACAAACTTCAAGTGCTTAAACTATTGAAAAATTGAACTGTATTAGAGTACGTAATCAAGATCAGTAACTATGTTGAAGTTATCGATTGATGCTCTTATGTTTGTTTTTACGGGATGAAAAATCAGTAAAAAGGATTTCCCTCTGTCACTTCAAAAAATTTTCCCCCATAAAATCTAAACTGTACGTTATTTTCACATTCTCAAAATTTACATACGCACCACTCAAATCGCAATTTAAAAGTATTTTAACGCTCAATACATTATTAATGAATGTATTTCCAAACTGAACGTCACGTTTGTCCGATACAACTTTTCACGTCAACATTCGCACAAACTTTAAGTTCTAATCTCAGTATCCTCATAAACTTACCATTCAGAAATTTGCCTTTAGTTGCCATAGTATTGGCCATTCCGTATCGGTAAATATTTAGTTTTATCAAAGAATAGAATCGTTTTGTTTTAAATATGACTTCATTTTCACTCACTGAATCATTTTGCCTAGAATCTCAAACTCAGCATCAGCGTAATGTAAAAATATTTGAAATATCTTCTTCAATATTTTAATTTATAAAAAAAAAATGCGGTTTTTTTTTTTTTTTTTTTTTTTTTTTTTTTTTTTTTTTTTTTTATGGCTGACGTCATTTTCTGTTCAAAAATTAGAAAAAAGTTACTTTTATTTGCAATATGAAAATGGCATCAATAAGGATATAATCAATAAAAATAAGTAAGCCATGACTAATTTTCCTTTACTTTTAATAGAAATGGAGTTCTTCAGTTGCCACAATTACAAAATTGGTACTAAAAACTATAAAAAAATTAATATCTCAAAAATAAATTGAGATAGAGCTTTCAAACAAATTGCATTTAAAAGTACATTTTTTTCTTTATACGACGGTGTAAAAATTTAAACTGTGCGATGTTTAGAAGTTTAAAAATTTGCATTAGAGAAAATTGCAAAACCAAAATTTTATTTCAAATTTCAAAGTGTTGCCATTCGCAAAATGACGTATGCGTTACGCACAGATATGTTTGTCCTTTATAATATAGACAGTATTTTAAATGACGAACAATTCAAACAATACACACAACATATGCCAAATTGTACGCGAAATGGCCATGAAAATCGCGTAATTAAAAATATACAAAGCTATTAAATAATGGATAATCAGAACTTATAAAACATTTGGTACACTAAATATGACATTTCAAGTAAATTCAACTAAAATAAATTTAATTTAACATTTAAAAATTTTTTACTAAAAAAGTTCAAAAATCAGCATTTGAGCAAAACTTCAAGCCATTTGTGGCAAATCAATGAATTGTCCAAAAAATCTCAAATTTTTTGTGTGAACTTAGTGCCACCAGTGGCAACTTTTCAGCACTACCCATCATCAAAAATCTAAAAAAAGGTTTTTTCGGACCACCTTAATGTTCATATCTGAAGGGTTCACCGGATGAAAGCGATTTGTTTTTGTACAATCAATTGACGTAACTTCACTCACATGTATATATTAGTACAGATAACTTTCATTGGCGGTATGGATATTATAGTTGCATCTCGTTTCGATGCCTGTAAAAGGTTATTTTGTTTTTCTAACATCGTATAATGCTTATAGTTACATAACTTTAGAGTATTAGAATACTTTGGATAGAATACCAACCGGAATTATTCAAATCAATTAATGGAAATCAGTTAGCAATTCTATTCAATAGAATAGAATTGGTGAATTTTTTTTAATGTAAAGTTATGCGAGGGAGAACAATTATCTCATTAATATCGGTTACATTTCCAAGTTATTTGAAAGATAATAGAGAATGTGAGCTATTTTTGGTCGGTATTTTTTACGAAATATGGTAAATGACATGGTGCGAAGGTTTGTTTCGACCGATTTCCGTTGAGTTATTTTTTAATGTGAGAAAGGGAAGTATTTTCTATATACACATGATATTTGAGGACTTTTTTCCTGACGCAAGAATTATTTCAAGAGACTTTAATTTTTTTTTTTTTTTTATCATTAATATATTTTTTTTTTTTTTTTTTTCAATAATGACTATGTCTTTTTTCCAGGTGTCATATTTTATGAATAGCATGAACATAGCATAAATTGTGCGCATAATTTTATTTTTTAAGTCTATGCAACTAATTTGTAATACAATATCACAGACATTATGACATGGTAATTTTGATATTAATTGTAAATGATAAAAATGAAAGTGACTATTTTTTTTGTACGTGTTCATTCATCAAAATTCAATAAGAAAATGTGTGATTGAGAAATTATTTCCTCAAAACTAAAGTGATTAAAAATATTTTATTACTGAATGCTAAGTTTTTGATAAATTATATCTTAACATAACATTCTATTAAATGACATAATTGATCATGTTTCTACTCATCATAAAATTATTAAGCATACTAAATTGTGTTAGTGATAATTTTGTCTGAATATATGACTTTTACTTTAAAAAGGTTAAAACTAATTACAAATCAGTGTAAGATTGAAATTTATTATTGAAATAGAAAAGTATAGCGTTTGAAATGATTAAAAAGAACTCTTATCCTCTTCCCTTATCTATATATCTGTTTTGAGATGCAGGTATGGTTTGGATGATTCTTCTTTTATGCTGGTAAATGAGCAAAAGGAATGGCGTGTTAAGCGAAGGGTGGGACATATGAGTAAGGGAATGCTGTATCTGAAAAGTAGAATTTTTATCTACTTTAGCAAAAGGATAAAGCAACTCAGTGTTGATTTATTATTATTGCCCATTAAAATACTTTTAGAAAGAAATAAGTAAAGCAAAAAATTATTATTTTTTAAAGTTTGTTTTAATTACTTATAAATTGTATTTCTCTGTTATCAGTCTGAGTTTTAAAACTTTTTAAGATTTTAACATTTGAAAAAAGATTAAATGTGCAAAAGGTAACCTAAAAGTTCAATAAATCTTCTTCAAGAATAAAAAGTTGCTTAAATTTTTTTTAATGAACCTCATGAAAGATATCTTAAAAAAGAAATAAAGTCCTAAAAAAATAAAAAATACAAATTTCAACAACATTTTAGATTTTGATAAATTAAAAATATATTGTAACCTGTTAACAATCTGGTGGTGTAACAATCGAATCTGTAAACAGAAAGTAGCTGTTTTTGCAAGCTCTAGTGAACACGCTTTTTTAGAGATGATGCCGTCCGCATAGAAAAATATTTAATCTTTTAAGCCTACCGCTTTACACTTAATTCATTTTTCAGTTTTAATAAAAGGATGTTTAGTAACTAGCTGAATATCAGCTTAACCTCCCCCATATATGTTATTACGAACGGCTTACATTATAGAAAATTATAAAAATATCTTAATTCAACATTTTGCAAATTTAGAAGCTGGTAAAATCACATTCATTGAAATGGATATTGGTACTTACTCAACTGTACATGTCGAAACTTCTGCAAAGGCTCTTGATTACTTTCAACACGAGAATGTATGCTGTAACAGGGCAGATTTGACAGGAAACGACTTCTTAAAAATGGACCGGATATTCCAACATTGTCTGGCAATATGTCGCTAAAAAAGTATTATTACTGTTATTAAAAAGTAAATATGGAAGCACGAGTAATATAGGGTGATCCCAAAGACTTTAACATATTTTAAGATTTAATAAACATCCGTTATTGTGCTAGGAGAGTATGGTTTGGACGAAAACACTTCTCATAAATGAAAGTTTTGCTCAAGTTTAAGCAAAATAAAATCTTAAGTTCAAAAAATCACCCGCAGAAGACTAAATTTTCAAATATGCAAAACATTACCAATAACTTAAAATACAAATTAAAAATTAAATTACAAACTAAACTAAAAATTGGAAATGATTTGTTCCATTAGCAATTAGAAACAAATCAATTACTGCATGAGTCATTGCTTTGTCGAGTAATTTGCCATTTTGATGTTGAGAATTGGCCGCCTAAATCCTGCGTCCACCAGTGGCTGAGAGGTTCTGCTCTCAAAGCTGGTAGACGGGAAGTGCTGGGTTCGAATCCAATCGCGCTCGTCGGCCTAATCGTTCGGATTTTTCGTGGTTTTCTTCGAACCTTGGTTTTCCAAGCGTTAATACGGGTTAGGTTCTCTTAGAAAGACCCCCACGAAGGACACTCCCCCCTGGGCCTATATCCCTCGCGCATATAATTGGCCGTCACAAATACAAGCAACCAACCAACCTAGATCCTGCGATTTCAGCAAAAGACACATCATCTTTTGACAGACGGTTAAGCCAAAGCCTATAATGTCGGTTTGGTATCGGCATGTGTTTACTGGAATCGGTGAGATGTCGGTAACATGCCAGCAGCCGATATTAAAGGAAGCCTAATTTTTAATGCCGATTTCCGGTATCGGACTGCTTTCGGCCAAACATCGACAAGGATTTAATTCCGGCAGATGGCAATGGACAAATATATGTTTCGGTCCAAATAGATCTACCAATGTCGGTTCGAATTTGGAGCATTTCATCTCAGCCGACGTTTTTCTTGTTATTGAAGTTAGAGTTTATTTGCGAATATTAAATATATTTTTTAAATTAATGGATACTATACATTTTTCTACATTTTTTCAAGGATTCATTATAACAATATGAAATAAAACTTATTATTTTAGTTTTACATGTTATATATATGTGCGTGTGTGATAAATAAAAGTTTTTATAAGATAAATATGATTTTTAAATATATATATATTAAATAAAAAGTAATCCTACCGTATTTATATTAAATAAAAAGCATATATCCTCGTAGTTGCCGTGCTGTTATTAAATAAATAATAATGAAGGCAGCGGCATTAGTTCTTCAAAAAAATTAACGCAGAAGCACCATTCGCCTGAATACTTTTGTTGTAGCATGTTAGATATCGGCTCAAGTCGTGCTGCGGCTTGAGAAAAGACATAAAATGAAATCGTTGGGCGTTTCTCCATGAGGAAAGAACGAGGCCAATAAGAGCTCCACGTTTTTATTAATCAAACATCACTCACATTTTTATACGCCATTGCGGGCTAGCAGGAAAATGACTTCACTACTTTGATCTTAATAATATTTGAATGAAACATTTAGAAAGAATTATGTCTAAGAACGACCAGCCAGGGAGCTGTGACATTTGCAAGCTCGAATAAATCTCTCGAAACTCTGAGGAAATTCCTGTGCACCTGCTTTTTGTGACAACGCGTAGAAATACAAAATTATGACGTCGCGTGCGCTCTGGCCAATGCAAGAATAAAAGATACGCGTAAAGCCTACTTCTGGGGCAATGGGAGTGATAAAGCAAAGAGTCCTGGCAATTTGGAGCGGATGCATTTAGAAGTAAAAATACCCAAAGCGCAAAAATAATCTCGGAATAAAATAAGTATAACTAAAAAAAAGAAATGGCTCTTTTAAAAACATTCGAATTCACATTTGTAGCGATGCGTATTAACATAATTAGTAAATTCACATTCTTAAAGGACTGTACGTACTTTATTTTTCTTAAATGCGATGTGTAGAGTGCCCTCATGGCAAGACAAAAACAAAAAAAAAACTAGAATGCCTAAACAAATTACGTTTCTATGGTTACATACATTAGCAGAACAAGTGCATTACCAAAATTTGGCACATAATGACAGATAATTCCAACATACCCCGACATTGAAGGGTCAGCTTCAATCAATTATACAATAGAAACTAAAATATTAACATTACAAATGTTTGAGCAAATATGATACAACACAATGAATTTCTTTTAACAATGAGTAATACAATTATGAAAATATAGCAATAAAAATTAAGAGTATAGATACAACCAAGCTCCCTTTTTTTATAGTTCATAACTAATTCTCTGAAACTTGTTGAGGCAATAACGCAATTTTGGATATACTTCTTTTAAGTATTCCCCTTGAGGTTTTAATGTCTAAAACTCTAATCTTGCCATCTGCACCCGGGAAAACATTTAAAATGCGTCCTAGTAAGTATTGTTTTGGAAGAAGATCGCCTTCCTTTATCAACACTAGGTTACCTATGATTATGTTATTTTTGAAAATTGCCATTTGGAACGCTGTTGAAGCGTATTCAAATACTATATATTCCAACGATCCCATATCAGTTGAACGCATTTTGAAATCCCATGCGATCTAGGCTGTCTATTTTTACATATATTATTTATTTATGGTTCAACTATGGCTGACATAGGTCTCCTGATTAAGAAGTGGCCTGGCGTTATGGCCTCCAAATTATTCACGTCTGAAGGAAATGGAGTGATTGGGCGTGAGTTTAATATAGACTCTATTTGAGCAACTAAAGTTAATAAGTCTTCCAGTGTTAGCATTGCATTACCTACTGTTCGCTTTAGATTATATTTTACCGATTTTATTCCTATCTCCCACAATCCCCCAAAAATAGGTGCTCGGGCTGGAATAAATGTCCAAGTAATATTCTCCTCTGTCAAATAATTTGCCAACCTCTTTTCCGGACGACTTAGCAAAATATATAGTCTCAGTAACTCGGCGTTCACGCCAACAATTTTTTGCTTGCATTATCTGAAATGATTACTGCGCACCTTCCGCGCCTAGCAATGAATCTTTTTAATGTGGCAATGAATGCATCTGAGGTCAATTCTGACACTAATTCCAGATGCACCGCTTTAGTTACAAAGGAAACAAAGATTGCCAAATACACCTTATTAAGAATTCCCTTTATTTGTCACTTTTATTTTATAAAAAAGGTTTACCAAAATCAGTTCCCACATAGTTAAAAAGTGCGCTAGGACGTACTTTCTCTGTGGGTAACGAACCCATGATTTGTTGTACAGTTATAGGATTGTTTTTACTACAAGTTATACACTCATGCATTATTTTCCTAACTAAATTTCTTCCCTGTTATGGATAAAATTTTTGCCTCAAGTAGCATAACAATGCTTATGCACCTATATGAAGATATTTTTATAGTAGTAAGTTGTAATTAGGCTACACATTTATCCTTAGCTGATAGAATGTATTGATGTTTTTGAGCAAAATTTAGGACGGCATGATTTAAACGACCTCCTATTCTTACCACTTTCTCTGCATCCAAAAGTGTGTTTAACAATCCAATTTACTTTTCTTAGAAATTTTCATACCTTCTAACAATGCAGTATATTGTGCCTTAAATTCTCTCTTTTGAACCTCTCGTATCAGAAATTTTTCTGCTCTTGATAATTTATCTATACTTACGTGTACCTTTCTTTTTTCAGTTGATCTACTTGTATTATTTAAAAATCTGAAAATATAGCTTAAAACACGTAATATTGTAGTATAAATATTGCTTATAATTAAAATCTCATAAACAAATTCAACATAATTAAAACATTTGTTAATGTAGTATTGTTTTTCAGTTTTAACTCCGATGAAAACTCAATAGTGTCTTTCACATGTTCCAAATCATTGTTCTTATTGGATGTCATGTCTCCTTTTCTCAGGAAAAAATGCCCATGCCACCAAAGTTCACAATCTATTAACTTCTCAAACGTTAGTCCTAGAGACACAAAGTCTGCTGGATTGTCTTTCTTACGTATATGTTTCCATTCATAAGTCTGTGTCAACACTTCAATTTTGTATACTCTGTTGGCCACAGAGGTTTTGTATAGATGAGGAGGAATCTGAATACATACTAAGATGATGGTTGAGTCACACCACAAAATTATCTTATTGATATGAAACTTTAGCAAATTCACTACCTTAGATACGAGTTGAGACAATAAGGCAGCTCCGGACAACCCCAATCTTGGGATTGTCAAAGGTTTCAATCGACAAATGATATCGGAAATCTCATCTTGAACTAATGCTCCATTTAATAAAAAATCATTTAAAGCAACACCAGTAGTAGTATCTGCACTACCATCGAAGACAACCCTTAATTTCTTGCTGGGTTTGTCGGGTCTGTATACCCCATGATGCGGCAAATAACATGAAAATCTGGGTTTAGTTTCCAAAGAGATTTCTTGTAAGTATCCCCAAATTACTATATTCGTTAATGAAATCTTCATACAAGAATCCCATGGTTGAATTGTGCGTAAATAACTTAAGTAAATGATTTAATCGTTTATTTACATTTTCTTTTGATTTTCCTTAGTCCACCACTTTTAAATGGCCTTTCAACTACATATCTCTCATCTTTCCTTCTAGTATGTGTACGCAGGAAATATTCCTCACAGTATTGTTCTTCTTAACTTTTATTGGATTTTTATGATAAATCGCTTTAATTTCCCAAAATTTCTGCATAGTATCGGATAAATCGTTCACAGATAGAACAAGACCATAATAATTACTGAAACTGTCGTCTGGTGGCATAGACTTCATAGGCGTTACCAGCCTTTTGAATGGGTGGCGGGCACCTAAGTTTTTCAACCTGAGCGTGTTGGGTGCAAACAATATCTTATATAGTAAAACCTGCTAAAACGGAACCCCATGAAATCGGTTGATTTTTCGTTTTAGACTGGCTTTCATCTTAGAAGGTAGAATTGTGTGGTATTTCTTTTAAAAAGGGCCCAAACATAATTTTTGTTTGCGTTATGGATCATGAGAAGAGTTTCAAAACTAAATTTAATGGTAAAAAAAAAGATATATAAATCTCCTTGCAGCAGTGACATAAGATAGTGACTAAGTGTGGACACGTGTGTGTGTGGACACCTTTTGGCACTCTAAATTCTTGTAAAGATTAAAAAAGGCTTTTAGCAATGCTGGAAACTTCTATAGGCGCAGGAGAAAGCTGCATGTAATCAAAATTATCTATGTCAAAGTCCTGCATATGAAATTTTGCCGGATGATAAATCTGAGATAATACATGCGGTACACCAGTAAAGATGCACGAAAGGTTGGTCATCAGAGGCACCCAAGAAATTTAATGGGAAAGTCTACGATAGGTAGGTGAATGATGTTTTCGGTCATTGTTTTAAATTTGGTACACAAATTTGTGTTTCGAACAACATCGGGCCGTTCAGCTAAACAATGTAATTATTGGTAATACAATAAATTTCCTTTTAAATAATTATAAAGAGTATTCTTTCATTAATTTTTCAAAATTTTACCTCAGAATGTGTCTAATATATTAAGGTAAAGCAGGTCATGATTATATATACTAAATTTTATCAGGATGATAAAAATTATACTACACTATGTCGCAAAAGTTTAGACAATGACGTCATTCAGCTTTAAAATGTAGAATTATGACGTCAGAATTACAAAAACCTGTAAATATATTCAAAAACTGATTTAAAATGCTATGTACAAAAGACAGTCGTTTTATTTGCTATAATACTAATTTTTTTCATAAAAATTCAAATGTGCTTGTCGCAAAAGTTTAGACACTATTCTAAATTTCTTTGAATATTCGCTGGCATATGCAAATTTAGAATCGATGATGTCACAAATTTGGAGTACTTAAGTTCTGCAAACGATTGCGCTTCATAGTCGACATGCCGAGAGCTAAAGAAATTCAAGTGAATGAGGTTTCAAGGATTTGGCAGTTGAAAGGTGAAGGGAAGAGCGTTTCTGAAATTTCTGCTATTATTAATAGGTCAAAAAAATCTATTTATCGAGTTTTATTGAGTGGTTCCGAATATAAAGCAAAATGTCGGTCTGGGAGGCCACGTGTGACAAATGTACGAGAGGATCGCCTGATACAAAGACTAGCGAGTACTCAACAAATGAGCGTACGTGAAGTTCAAAGCTCATCGGGACTCTCTGTATCAAAGGATACGATTCGTAGACGAATTTTGGAAAAAGGAACGATCGTTTATAGCAAAATGCAGAAGAAACCAGCTCTGAAACCACATCATAAGTTACAAAGACTTATGTGGGCTCGAAAGCATATGTCATATGGAGAGAAATGGCAGTCAGTCATATTTAGCGATGAAAAAAGTGAAATCTGGATGGTCCAGATGGTTGTTTATCGTATTGGCATGACTTGCGGAAGGAACCTCGACGTTTTTTTAGTCGCAGACAAGGAGGGGCTCGGTGATGGTTTGGGCAGCCTTTTGCTGTAATGGACAAGTATCTCTGACCTTCACCAGTGGTCGTCAAACTTCACAGCATTATACACAGACATTAGAAGAAAACCTACTGCCATTTGCTGAGCTTCTATGGGGTCCTCAGTGGGAATTTCAGCAAGACAATGCTTCAATTCACACTGCAAAACATTCAAAATCTTGGTTTAATTCCCATAATATAAGAGTTTTCGACTGGCCAGCATGTAGCCCAGATCTTAACCCTATAGAAAACCTTTGGAGCATCATGTGTCGCAAAGTTTATAGCAACGCTAGACAATACTCTTCTGAAAAGGAACTTAAGACATCTATTGAGAACGCATGGTACGATATCGATCCACAAACTATGCAAGATTTAGTTTCTTCCATGCAATCTACGATATGACGTATATGACGTAATACATAAGCATGGATGCGCAACCAGGTTTTAAAAATTGTTTATTTCGATTTTATTTAATTTGTGTCTAAACTTTTGAGACAGCAGTTTATTTTTGTTACCATTTAATTTATTGCAATATGCACAATTCCACTTTTCTTTGTTATAAATATTGTTTATATGTACAGCACATTAATTTCAAGCAGTGATTTGAAAATTGAATAAATATTTTTCAAAGTATGTAAGAATTTCTTCATTGTCTAAACTTTTGCGTCATAGTGTATCATAATGCATATATAATAATAAAGAGAGGTGTTTGTCTGTCTCTGTGTGTGTACGCGCATCCTCGCTGATTGAAAAAAAAAACAATGCAGCCCCACACCCAGAAAAGGCAGGAAAGTACCTGTGTGCCTGAAGTCCTGCATATCGAAGACAATTTTTGGATTTTTTTATTTTTTTAATGCGAATTTTACGCATTTTCTGGCATTTCCAAATTAGTAAACAAGAATCCGATTTTAATATTTTATCCAATAAACCCTGATTTTTTTCACGTTTATATCAATATTTGTTCGCTTTTTAATGAAGTTTTTTCGATTAAAGATTTTCTTACAGCGATTTTTTAATTTATCACGATTTTTAATTAGATTTTTAGAGGATTTTTTCGCATTTCGCGGCGATTTTTAAAAATTTTTAAAAGAAATCCGTTTTTAATATTTTACTCAATTAATTTATTTCGTTCTTTGCAATTTTTTTTTATATATTTCGAATTTTTAATGGGATTTTAGCGGAGACATTCTTGCTTTGAGACGATTTTTTGACTTTTTTTCAAACAGAAAAAAACTCTCCGGTAATTTTTGTTATTGCCGTGATTGAATTTGAATTGGAAGAATGCCAAATCATTTTTATAAGAAAGTTGAAAATTTAATTTTAATTTCGCTCGAAATAAAAAATCACAATAACTCAAGATTCACTTGTTTCGAGACAGAAGTGGTGGTAGTCTGATCTGGAGTACGCTGCTGAAGGCAGTGCCCCCGCCCCTCCTAGATTTGTTTAATTCTATATCCGTTTGAAATAAACCAACCAGCGAAGCTCCACCAAAGATGAATAAAGATAAACGCTATTTTTTTCGCAATCAAAGACCTTTTATATCTTAAATTAAATAAATAATTTAATAACTCATTAAAGCGCGAAACAAAATGAATAATATATTCGGCGCTGATAAAATAAATTCATATCTTGATAGTATTACATACATTTGAAGATTTATTTTTATGAAAAATATATTATTATGGAGAATGTTAAAAGCACCATATTGAAACATTTGAATTAAGTTTAAATAAGTCTAAGTCTATGCAGGTTCACCTTCTATTGTAATTGTATAGTATTACTTTCTCTGCGCAGGAATAATGAAAATTTTCCGTTAAGTAAAGTTTCTGCATGTTCAGCTATTTCATATGTTTACCATAATATTTTTGAAATACGGTTCAAAAATAGCAACAAATACAATATTCATAATTTACGAACATTTAAAAAAATCGTTAAATTGTAAAATATAAGTGCCATAAAGATATTTCAGTAATAGAAAAAAAAACACAAATGTAGTAAAGTATTAAAGTTGTTATCTTAATTTTATTACATTTTGGATTTTCAGTCTTTATAGAAAAGACATGATGTTTATTTATTAATTTCTTTTCTTTTGCTTTGTTTAATAATATGTTTTCTCACTCACCGAATTATGTTTTCACTGTTAAAAATCTGCAGGTTTTGCTGCATAGTCAATCACCATCAAGCAATCGTTCTATAAAAGCGATTGGGTGACTATGGAGCAAAAGCTACAGATTTTTAAGAGTGTTCTTAAATCTATATATATATATAAGTCTAGTGTGTGTGGGTAAAGCCAGACTTTTCTCCAAAAACACGTACTGTCACAAACACGCGGTTGGTGTGGTTAGATAGCCCTTGGTCTCCTGCTGTTAGTTGGCTGTGGTGGGTGAATGTGGGAGATTACAGGGACACTCAAAAGAATTACATTACATTACGCCCTATGGGGAAAAATCGTTTGAGATAGTTTTTAATAATGTTGCAGCCGTTCGAACATAATGAAATTGAAATGCTTTATGAAATGAATTTAAATATACATTCTGTAGCTTATGTGGTGCAAAGAATATTTATTATTCATTTACAGGGCCACACAAAAGAATTCCGTTACATTCTGACACAAACTTTTGTTTTGTTTGTTTGTTTGAATGTTTATTTCGCGGGGGGTAATCTCTGGAACTACCGAACTGATTTCAAAAGTAATGGTATGAAAATGATGGTGTTAGTCCCTGTTCCAACACAGGCTATATCTTATATCGATACCATTTAGACAAATTGGTGCAGGAGCAATAAACTTTCTAAAAATGCGAATTTTGTTGTACTGAAAGGCCTATAAACATGACATTTGGCGTGGTAGTTACTTATAAGATATAAATGATCTCTAAGAACATTTCCAAAAGAAATCGAAATTTAAAAGGGGTGAAAATGCGCGAATAGCGTTCTAAAAACGTTCTAAATTGCGATTTTTACATAATCTCAGGAAGTTTCGAACCGATTTAAAAAAGAATGGTGTCAAAATGATAGTAACAGACCTTGCTCCAAAATAAGCTATATTTTATGTCAGTGGCACTACCCCAAAGGGTGTAGGAGCAAAAAACTTTCTGAAAATTAGATTTTTGTGTTGCTGAAGGGCCTATAACATAAAAGTTGCCATGGTAGTTACTTATAAGAAATAAATTATCTGTAATATATTTCCTAAAAAAAACAAAATTTAAAATGAATGAAAATGCGCGAAAAGCGTTCTAAAAACGTTCCAAATTGCAATTTTTACACAATCTCAGGGAGTTTCGAACCTATTTAAAAAATAATGGTCTCAAAATGATAGGAACAGCCCTTGCTCCAAATAAGCTATATTTTATGTCATTGGCACTACCCCAAACTTGTTGCAGGAGCAAAAAACGTTCTAAGAATCAGATTTTTGTGTTACTGAAGGGTTTAGAAACATGACATTTGGCATGGTAGTTACTTATAAGATATAAATGATCAATAAGAATATTTCTTAAAAAGTTCGAAGTTTCAAAGGGTTGAAAACGCGCGAAAAGTGTTCTGAAAACATTCTAAATTGAAATTCTGAGGAAGCACTAAACCAATTTCAAAAGTAATGGCTGAAAAATGATGGTGGCAGCTCTTGCTCCAACGTAGGCTCTATTTTATTTCGGTGTCACTACCACTTGCGTATTGCAGGAGAAAAAAAACGTTCTAAATTGTGTTTTTTTTGATACCGCATGGGCTACCAACTTGAAATTAGGCATGGTAGTTACTTATAGGATATAAATTATCTTTAAGAACATTCCCTGAAAAACTCGAATTTTAAAAAGGGTAAAAATTGGTGAAAACCGTTATAAAAACGTTCCAAATTGCGATTTCTACGCAATCTCTGGAAGTATCAAACCGATTTCAAAAGTAATGGTTGGAAACTTTGGAAATTGATAGTGACAGCTCTTACTCTAACATAGGCTCTATTTAAGTCGGTGTTACTGTCACCTGGATGTTGCAGGTGAAAAAAAACATTCTAAATTGCAAATTTTGTGATACTGTAGGGGCTAGCAATTTAAAGTTAGGCACGGTAGTTAATTATAAAGTATACACGATCTCTATGAACATTTCCTAAAAAAATCGACATCTAAAAGGTGTGAAAACGTGCGAAAAGCGTTCTAAAAATCTTCTAAATTGCGATTTATACCAAAGCTTACGAAATACCGAACCGATTTTTAAAACATGGTTGCAATTTGGTGGTGATATAACGTTCTCAAGCATAAGCTATATTTTATTTAGGTGCCACTACCACTAGAAGGTTGCATGAGAAAAAAACTTTCTAAACTGCGATTTCTGTGATACTGATGAGGCTAGAATCTTGAAATATGGAATGATCCCAGGTAAAAAAGTCAGCAAGAAACCTTAAAAAAAAATCTTCAGGGAAACTGAAGGTATTTGGAACTAAAATTACCTTCAGCTTACCTTTAGGTAAAAAACATGTATTTTCCCTTAACCTTCTGAGTTCCAAATACCTGCTGTTTTCCTTCAGGTAAAAAACCTGTTATTTCCCTTCACCGATTTTGGCAGAAATATCTGCAGTTTCCCTTTAGGTATAAAAGCTGTATCTTCTCTTTACATTATATCGTTGCACCTGCACGCGGACAGCCTTCTGTGCAAATTCGCATCAGATCAATACATAATAATGATTACATATCCAGTTCGACATTGATTTGATACATATTAATAAACTAAACATATTAATAAAACATATATACATATTAATGAAAAAAACTAAGGGGGGAAAGCATCGGAGGTGCGTAACATGAATAAGTGGTAACAGGACTTTCGAACGATATGTCACATGATGTGTCAGCAAAATTTAGAAAAGTGCCCCCCGGGGGGCAAAGTAGGGGGCAGGGGCATTAGAGGTGCATAACATGAATAAGTGGTCAAAGGCCTTTTGAACGATATGTCACATGACGGGTGTTGGCAAAATTTAGAAAAATACCCCCGAGGGGGGCAAAGTGGGGGGAGGGGCAATAGAGGTGCATAACATGAATAAGTGGTCACAGGTCTTTCCAACAATATGTGACATGAGGGGTGTCAGCAAAATTTAGAAAAGTGCCCCCCCGGGGGGGGGGGCAAAGTGGGTGGAGGGTCATTAGGGGTGCATAACATGAATAAGTGGTCATAGGCCTTTTGAACGATATGTCACATCAGGGATGTCAGTAAAATTTAGAAAACTGCCCCCCCGGGGGCAATGTGGGGGGGGGAGCATTAGAGGTGCATAACATGAATAAGGGGTCACAGACCTTTTGAACGATATGTCACATGACGGGTGTCGGCAAAATTTAGAAAAGTGCCCCCGAGGGGGGGGCAAAGTGGGGGGAGGGGCATTAGAGGTGCATAACATGAATAAGTGGTCATAGGCCTTTTGAACGATATGTCACATCAGGGATGTCAGTAAAATTTAGAAAAGTGCCCCCCCCGGGGGGCAAAGTGGGGGGGGGGAGCATTAGAGGTGCATAACATGAATAAGGGGTCACAGACCTTTTGAACGATATGTCACATGACGGGTGTCGGCAAAATTTAGAAAAGTGCCCCCGAGGGGGGGCAAAGTGGGGGGAGGGGCATTAGAGGTGCATAACATGAATAAGTGGTCATAGGCCTTTCCAACAATATGTGACATGAGGGGTGTCAGCAAAGTTTTGAAAAGTGCCCCCCCCCGGTGGGGCAAAGTGGGGGGGAGGGGCATAACATGAATAAGTGGTCACAGACCTTTTGAACGATATGTCACATGAGAGGTGCCGGCAAAATTTAGAAAAGTGCCCCTCCCAGGGGGGAGCAAAGTGGCAGCATGGATATCGGATGTGTATAACATGAATAAGTGGTCACAGGCCGTTCCAACTGTATGTTACACGATAGGGACAGGTGTTGGTAAAAGTTAGAAAAGTGTCACACTTTGGGCTTTAGTATTGTGCCCCCCCCCCCCCACCCTTTGAAATTTTTATATATTACAAATAATATTTATCGGAAACCTCCGATGAAAATGCTGCAATTTCAAAAAAAGTCCGAAAAGTAAGGGATAATGAAATCCCCCAAAGCAGAATATGCTTATAAATGCGACGTACATCGCAGAACAACGGATTTCACTGCAGAACATTTCAAATTTTCATTTTCAAGAAAATTCACCATTCAATGTAGGAAAAATCGCAAAATTTGTCACTCATTGGTTAGAAAAAAAATCACCAAATTCTTTAATCGTTCATTTAAAAAGTAAAGATGAAAATAAGCAATCGCCAGTCGCCACTCAACGAGTAAATGTGAAAAACTGACGATTAAAAATATGGAAAGTACCAGCCAAACGCAAGATTTTCCAAAAGGAATTTCGTAAAAGAATTGGGAAAGAAAAAAATGTGAATTTTGTCAAAAGATCGCGAAAAAACACACATTTCGTCAGAGGATTACGAAAAAAAAAATGTAAATTTCATGAAACGATCACCAAAAAAGCTAATTGTATCAAAGAATCGCAAAAAAGCGAGAATTTTGTCAAAAAATCACAATAAAAACAGCACATTTTGTCAAAGGATCGTGGAAAAACCCGAATTTCATCAAAGGATCGCAAAGAATCCGAAATTTCGTCAAAGGATTCTGGAATAAATGCAAATATGGTCAGTGGATTGCGGAAAAAAAACACAAATATCGTCAATACATCGCAGAAAAAAAAAAAACCAATTTCGTCAAAGAATCGCAAAAAACCCACACATTTCATCAAATGATCTCTGAAAATCCAAAATTTCGTCAAAGAATCGCGAAAATACGCAAATATCATCAATAGAGCAAAGAAAAAACACAAATATCGTCAATGGATCATGGCAAAAACACAAAATTCGTCAAAAAACACAAATTTAGTTAAAGGATCGCCGGGGGGGGGGGGGGGGGGAATGAGAATTTCGAAAAAGAATTGCGAAAACGAATGTGAATTTTGTCAAAAGATCGTGAAAAAAACGCACATTTTGTCAAAGGAACGCCAAAGAAACGAAAACATTGCCAATAGATCCGGAAAAAGCGTGAATTTCGTCAAAGTATCTGGAAAAAATGCATAATTAGTACCAGGAGGGATCCCCTACCAACCCTCCCTTTACATTTCAGAAAATTTGCTGCAAATTTCAGATTTTTTAAACCTATTTTTTCAATTTTGAATCATACCTGCTACTCAGTGGATAAACATACCTAAAATATACCCATAAATTAAATATTCACTGACATAAATGTACTTACTGGCTACTAAAGAAATTATTCTCACTCGCTAGTAACTGCCTACTAAATAAAGTCAACCTACCGGCCAGTGGCTACTAAGCAAAATTCCTTATTTTCATCTTTATTAAAAAGATTGTGAAATTCATCAATGGGTCACGAGAAAAACTCGTACAGTTCATCAGTCATGGAGAACAAACCATGAAATTCTTCAGCCTGTTGTGGAAAAACATACAAAATTCGACGAACAGTTGCGAGAAAAAATCCATGATTTTTGCTAATCAGTTGCAGGTAAAAAACTTCGTCAGTGCACCGCCAGAAAAAACCCACGATCTTCTCTAATCGGTCGCAAGAAAAAGTCTCAAAATTCACCTATGTTAAAAGAAAAAATCCAGAAAATTGCAAATCGGTCGTGGCTAAAAAAAAAAATCGCGGAATTTGTCAGTGGATCGACGGAAGAAACTGCAAAATTCGTACATCAGTAGCGGAAAAAAACTCTCTCCAATCGGCCTCAAGATATACTTACTGGTTCAAGAGAAATATAGCAAAATTTAAAAATCAGTCACCGGTAAAAAAAAAAAAAGCTAAATTCGTCAGTAGATCAGAGAAAAAATGGAAATTCGTCGATCAGCCATGCTAAAAAAACCCCTCGAGATTTGGCCAATCAGTTGAAAAAAAGACACAGTTTATCATTCGACTGTGAAAAAATATCACAATTTTCACTGATCTGTCACGAGTAGAATGCGAAATTCGTCGATCGGTAGCAGAAAAAAATATTATCGTTCGCAAAAAAGAGAGAAAAAATTTGCTGTCAGAAGTGGAGGGTATACAGAGGTAAATGTCTTATACCTTCTTGTTCTTTTTCAGTAACACTGCTTAACTTCCGTTTCTCAAAAAAGTTATTGTACATACACTCTAAGGTATACCAGAGTTTCCCGTAGACAGTGTCAGGAGGGTGCTGCACCCTGCCTGCCCTTAGGTTTACAAAACAGCAGCCCTCTTACCCCTGATGGAAAACATTAGCACCCTTGTTGCCCCCAGCTGAAAAAAGTGCCTTTACTCCTTTCTTTATTAAAAAATTTACTTGCATAGTAAAAATTGCCTCATTGCTGTCTTTAAAATAGCGTCCTGTCTATTAAATATTAAAAGTAATTTTAAAAATCAAAAGGATGCCTTTAAAAATTAAAAAAAGTGTCCTTAAAAATCCAAAACATGCCTTTCGGAATCCAAAAGTGCCCTTTTCCTACAAGAAGCACCCTGCCCTTTTTTAAACATGGGAGAAACTCTGAATATACCCTCTGTTTGTTTTTTTTTTACGTTTACATCGCTGCATACGAGTGCCCTTTTTTCTAGAAGTTTACTGTAGAAAAAACGGGTCAGTGCCCATCAGGCACAGATTTTTTTAATAAAGGACACACTTGTACCTTGTAAAGAAACAGAAAAAAAAAAAAAAAAAACAATATTTGGAACTGGCTTGTTTAATGTTCCCATTTCTCAACAGAATTTTTTGATATTTTCCCACGACTGATTGAAATTTGTCAATTGTCCTCTCAAGCAACAGACGAATGTCACAATTTCTTTCTCCCGTAATCAAATGAAGAATTTTGCTAATTTTTAAACATTAAGTTTCATCATTAGGTCAGGGGGAAGCATCATAAACTTGTCAACTGGTCATATGAAAAAGAAAAAACCCCAAGAAATTTATCAGTCAGTAAAGGGTTAAAAAAAATCACACAGTTCTTTGATTGTCATGGGGGGGAAAAATTATTTACTTCATCCATTGATCGCATGAAAAAAAAATGTTTTGTTAGTAAGTTGTGGGGGGAAAATATGGAAATTTATCAACTTTTTATCAGAAAAAACGAGATCTGTTGATCAGCTTAGGTAAGGGAGGGGGGATCGATAAAATTCATAAACTGACTGTTATGTCAGTCGACTGTTATGTATATATATATTCAGTTCCGCTAGTTGCTCGCAAGAAAAAATGCAATATTTGCCAATCAGTACAAGTAAAATACCCCAAAATTCGTCAATTGGTTACAAGAAAAAATTGCAAAATTCTTCATTCAGTCATCAGGGGGAAAAAAAAAAATCTGAGAAATTCACCAGTAATCATTGGGCCCGGTAGCAGAAAGTTCCTGACGGGTGACGTGCGCCGCAGATTTTCTTTTCCCTTTTGCAGATATTTTTTTCCATTGGATCTTTTTCCAACTTTATATTATGTTTAGTTCTTTATTATTTATTACTAAAACTTAAGTTTATTATTAATAAAAATGAGTAAAATGCTTAAAAACATTAAAAGTAAATGATTAATTAATTAAAGGTTCATTTGTAACATTTTACCTGCAGATTATTTTCAGTCCCTGAAAGATCTGTCGCAGACACTTGGAGAATTTTCTGCTATCGGGTCATTGGGGAAAAAAAAAAAAAAAAAAGAAATTCTTCAGTGTGTTGCTTTAAAATATTGTGAAATTTGTCAATCTGCTATGGAAAAAATAATGAAACGTAGCGGGCAATCAATCGTGAGAAAAAAATCATGAGATTCTTCATTCGGTTGCAAAAAAAAAATGGAATGCAGAAAATTAGCGAAAAATCGCTAAATTAATCACATTAAGTGACAATTGAATATTATCGTTGAATAATAATTATTGAACATCAATGTAAACAAAAAAGAATGCATAATTATATAAATTCACCAGTCAGTTACGATGAAAAAATCACATTCTTCTTCAGTTGTAGCAGGGAAAAAATTGCTTAATTCACCCAGCGATCACATGAAAAAAAAAAAAAAAAAAAAATAAGAAAAAGAAAAACCTCACGAGTTTACCAATTGGGTGCAAGAAAAAATGCAACATTTAAATGCAAATTGGCAGAAATAAAATATTGCAAAATTCATCAGTTGGTTGCGGGAAAAAATTGCAAAAATTCTGCACTCATCTGAAAAAAATATTGCTTTAAATTTGTAACTGTTTTTTCATGAAAAAATTACTTTATTTAAAATAATTATACACATGTAAAATTATTTTTGGTACTTTTTGGTTAGCTGGACACCAGTGTTATATATACATATATATTGTAATATATAACACTAGCGCCCGGCTAATCGAAAAGTACCTTATTTTTTCCATATTTCATATTCTACATAATAAATTAATCTACAATATATAAAAATTCTTTTAATTATTTGGTACTTTTCGGTTAGCTGGGCGCCAGTGTTATATATACATATATATGTGTATATATATGTACACATATATGCAATATATGTATGTATATATAACACTGGCAAACAGCTAACCGAAAAGTACCAATTATTTTTATGAGTCGAATATTGCAGCCAAAGATATTGAGCCCTGCTAAATGATTTGCAAGAGACATTACACCTTCACTGTGCATTAATCAAGCAGTTATGTTCCTAAAAAGATTATAGCTGCTCAATTTATAAAGGAAACTAAATCAGGTACTTACTAGTAAAATTTGTATTCCAATACATGGATCTATTAACTTGGGTCCTTTAAAGGACCCTTCACAAAATTTTATCACCTCAAAACAAGGAACCTTCATCAAACTTTTCACCTGCAAACAAGATCCTTCACAAAATTTTCCCACCTCCAAACTGAACTTTTTACAAGTTTAATTATTTAGGAGTAAAATCAGTCTTTCACTTTTAAACATAATGGAAATATATGAATGTATTTTTCGCTATTATTTAAAAAAATAGTGAAATTTATCTTTAGTTGTACACGAAAATTTCTTATAAAAAGTTTTCCCCATACCACAGCATTTCTAAATTAATGTGGCGATATTTTTTACCGAACATGATTCTTGTCGAATGCGTAGCGAATACAAAGTGCCGAATATCAATATTAATATTAAAAAGAAGTGTAATACAGCCCTCTTACGCTATATATATATATATCAACTTAAAAATTAGTTAAAATTCGACTACTATACTGTTGAAAAACTCCCTGCAAAAAGAAAAAAATACAATGACAACGTGACGATTAGTCCCGCTAATTTTCCGAATGGCGGTTAAAACGTAAACACACGGTCTCAGAGTTGAGTTGGGTACTTCCTTCTCATTCTCCCGTGACATGGAGTCAGAAATAGAGCGGCGTAATCAAAAATCAAATGTTCCAACGAAAATTTGAACTAAATAAATTAATACGAATTATACATTTTTCATTTGTTTTTGAAGAAGTAATTTTTATAAAAACTGGAAGTCACGCCTGATAGAGAATAAGGGCAAATTATGCATGCAATAACCCCACCTATATTTTTCAGCTTTTATCGTGGACGCCACCAAAATGAGGAGAGGGGGGGGGGGGAGAATCTCTTCCCCTCCATTGATTTTGAAATTTAAGTGACTACAGTGAAACCTCCCTGTGTGACAACCTCCATTAACCAACCACCTCTCAGAACGACTATTTTTTTTCATGGAACGAAATTTATTCCTATAGGCTCAATACTAATTTTACCTCCATTCAGAGACCATCCCAGTTGAACTCCCTTCATGAGCGACCAATTTGTTTGAAGAAAATGAAACAAATTCCGTTTTCTCCTGGTCGCTTGAAGAGGGTTTTATTAGAAAAATAATTCCGGAGAGCGCATTATTCATCAAACTTCTAAACTAAATTTAGATTTTTTTTTATTATTATTCCGGTAACTTTTAAGTGTTTAAACCCCTTTATGCCTTTTTTAGGCAATGAATTTAATTCTGATGACAAATTAAGAATGACGGTCAATAAACTCCCTTGCCCTATTCTGTCAGGAAACTCTCAAAGAAATAGATAATAATAGATACAAATTAATGAAATCTTCATTATTTATTGCTCCCCCCCCCCCCAAAAAAAAAGCATTTATTTACTGAACTTCGAAAGGACTTGGTTGGATAAGTTATAAAAGATAAAACCGTATTCATTTTTTTAACTTTGTAGTAATTAACTTATGTTTTGATACTTAAATTTTTATATTTTTTCTTAATGTGAAAGATAAATGTTAGTAACATTGTTATCTTTTTTCAACAATTAAAATCTAGATTTAAACATAACCTCCATTAAGAGACCACCTCTCGGAGTGACCAATTTTTATTGGATCGGAACGTGGTCGCTTTAAGGAGGTTTTACTGTAATTAGCTTTTGTTTTGATACTTAAATTTTTATATTTTTTCTTAATGTGAAAGATAAATGTTAGTAACATTGTTATCTTTTTTCAACAATTAAAATCTAGATTTAAACATAACCTCCATTAAGAGACCACCTCTCAGAGCGACCAATTTTTATTGGAACGGAACGTGGTCGCTTTAGGGAGGTTTTACTGGACATATTTTTTTATGTTTTCAAAAACAATATAAAATTTATTATTAACGAGTAACTAAATTAAAAGAGCCTCTTTTATTTTAGCAAATATATGTAGATAGTGTAATATAGTAGATGTAATATAGATTGTATGTGCAAAATTCTTAGTTCCTCTTTTTTAAAGAGCTGTTGTTGGTGTGTTTTATGACGGTCAATTACCTACACTTGGGATATGGGCCCAAAGGGGAGGGGAGGGGGTGCTCTGGCGTCTTTCTAAGAGAAAGCAAGGAAATCCAAGGTTCGAAGAAAACCACGGAAAACTCCGAACGATTAGGCCGACGGGCGTGATTGGAATCGAAACCAGCACCTCTCGTCTACTAGCTTTGAGAGCAGAACCTCTCGGCCACTGGTGGGGCGGTTTTAAAGAGGAACTATGACTGTCGCGCTTGGATGAAAGAGCGGCATGGTGGGAGGGATGAGTGCCATTATTGTCCCTTCTGTATTTTGAAATTTAATTAACTAAAATTTCTTTTTTTTGACAGATTTAGAAAAACACAGTAAAATTTATTCTTTTAGGAAAACTTAAAATGAAAAACTAAATAAGACATTTACAGAAAGGGGGTGGGGGAAATTGGGGCCCCATTATGTCCATCGTTAGATACTAAAATTTAACTAAAATATATTTTTGTGCGTGTTTGAATACATTTTAAATATTAATGAAAGGGGTTTTGAAATAATTTGGAGATTTTTTTTAGGGGACAATTTTTGTTGATTGAAATTTTTGTATGCGCTAGAGTTTGAGGGAATATTTTTACTAGTGGGAATTTAAGAGAAATTTATGAAAAATTTTAGGATAAAAAGGAGACTTTGAAATAATTTCGTGATTATTATTTTATTTATAGAGGGGGATATTCTGAGATTGAAATTTTTGAGCGTGTTAGAGTTGAGGTGATATTGTTCCTGGTTATAATTTTAGAAAAAATTGTGACAAATTTAAGGTCAAAAAGGGCTTCGAAATAACTTTGTGATTTGTTTTTCTTTTTAGGGGGAATTTTCTGAGATTAAAATTTTTGAGCGTGTTAGAGGTAATGTTACTTGTAATAATTTCAGAAGTTAAAAATTTTTGATTGTACGGATGGAAGACTTGTCATTGACTTAATGATTTCCGTGTATTATCTAAAATATTAATTTAGAAATTTATTAAAATTATTAATGAGGAAACACAGGCATATCAAAATCTTAGATACCATAATGTGCAATAATAAAACTTTCAAGTAAAACCTTCATATTACCTGCATGAGAAACAGTTTTCATTTTCCCTGAAAATATCTCAAGCGATTTCACGAAAATTTTCTAAGTCATTGAAGATAATTTGGAGGTGATAACTTACAGAAATAAACCTGTATGAAATCTTTTAAAAAGCGGTATACTTCTCTTAAGAGAACCTTTAGTTTTCATTTTCCTTAAAGATACCCGCTGAAACCTTCAAAATGGCTGCAACATCTCAAAAATTTTAAAGGTTTGTGTCTGATTTTTTTACCTGGGATAGTTACTTATAAAATATAAATGCTCTGTAAGAACCATTCGAAAACAAATTCGAAACTTAAAAGTGGTGAAGCGAAGGGAAGGCGTGAAAAGCGTTCTATAAGTGTCGTAAATTACGATTTCTATGCAATCTCAAAAATTAATTAACCTATTTTGAAAGTAATGGTTGCGAATCAATGGTGACAGTTCCTGATTCTACATAGGCTACATCGTAAGCGATGCCACTACCACTTTGTGTTTGACAGGAACAACAAGCGTTTTAAAAAAACCTTCAAAAACTTTCTAAATTACGTTTTTAAAGTAATATTAGGAAATGCAAAATTAACGTCGATACAATTCTTACTTTCAAATCAGTTTGTTCGGGGCTACTTCAATATCCAACGTTGAAAATTTCAGCCCTGTTTTTAAAAACCAATGGCAAATTTATCATCGAGTAGGCTCGCTAATGCCTATACCAAATGAAGCACCGAAATTCCTACAAATATATTTTGTTAGTGAGAAAAACTCCGAATAGATTATCGTTGCACTCACATTCTGGGGCTACAACGAGAAATTATTCAGGTGTTACAACGTCTATTCCATAACCATAATCAAGTGATCAATGTGTTTAACACTAGAACGAATGGTTGCAGACAACTATAAGATCGTCATTCTGGCCGAGAAAAGACCAGCCGGTGAGCATGAACGAAGGTTTAATGCACCTCAATTTAATGAATTTGCAGTGATAATTGTGAATCACAAATATAGCCATCGTGATATCTTTATTCAACACCGAAGCAATGAGCTGCAGCACTGCTGAAATTGTTGAAAAACATCTCTTAAGGAGGCTGCTCCCCATATCATAAAGCGTCCAATATATTCTGACCCGGGCAACGTCGGTTATTGCAGCTAGTTAATTCATAAAATTTCGTAGTAATATTTATATTTCATAGAATTATTTCTTTTTATTTAAAAAAAAATCAAATCACACATCAAAGTAATCCAGATGCATGTGTGATAATAAAACAAATGACTTTATTTTTAAATACTGCTATCAATGCCATATACAGGGTGCAATATGTTATCTATCGCCGACCTTTAATTTCACAACGGTTGGTCGTAGACATATAGTTCCAATTACAAAAACGTTTTAAATGAGGTAAATATTCATGTTGTGGCATTATTTAAAGTAAAAAATTGATTTTATAAAAATTACGAAATCTAACTTTTTATACGGTCCCCCAGTCCCTATAGTTATATTTAGTAAAAGTTTACGCATGTCATAACATATATAACACAAAAAGTTTGACATCTGTACTACAAAAATTGGCAGAGTTATTCAATTTGAAAGTTTGAGATTTTTTTCGCATGCTTTTGTCTTTCAATGAGGGATCAGTTAAAAGATTAATTAAAGTAATTCGAGATCAAAATCAGAGTGCAATGTCCTTTTTACGGCGAAACCACCTTTAGTCGGTATCGCCAAATTGGGGTATCACCAAAGAGGGTTATTCCATTTAAAAATTTTAGCTGACTTTAAGGGGTCGTATACAAAGCGAAGACTGAAATATTGAAAATAAACTGAAAAATAAATGTCAATTTATTATAATATCAGAAAACTGTTTACTATAAAAAATGAATATGTCAAATGACGGAACCTACTAGAGATACTGCTCAAAGTGTTGTTTAACACTTTTATGGGTCGAAAAACCTTCAAACGTCAAAGTAGGTAGAATCGACAACCGAAAAATAAAGCATATACTAAGGGCTAGATAAATGGCAGCGGAATGCAAACGACCAGCTGAGCTATAGCGAGCATGAAAATCGGGATTATACAAATTACAATAGTACCGCAGTGCCACACGTTCGGGATAAAATACGAGCCATCTAGCAGTGGACATGCTAGTCAGCACTGAGATCGTGATGGTAAGCTACGCATGCATGCGATATGCTGAAATGATGCTTATTTATGGTGAATGTCAAAGGAATGCCAGAGAGGCTCCGAGTGTTTATTCAGAACGTTTCCCTAAGGATCTACATCCAACGCATGAAACTATAACTAATGCATTGCACCGTATTAGAGAGACCGGCTCTGTTTCACTACGACCCAGAACAAGTAGACGGGCAAGATGTAATGTTCGAGAGACACCGGAGGAGGTGCTGGGATTCGCCCTTTTAATTCCTCTATTGAGCACGGCGGAAATAAGCGAGGCATGTGGTCAGCATGTCTGGCATTTGTTACATGCACTTGATGAGCATCCATACCATATCCGACACTGGTGCAAGCATTGATGCTAGGTGACCACGCACGACTATTTGATTATTGTAATTTCATGCTCAACACCTTAGAGGAAAATCCGTCATTCCTTTGTGCCATTCTGTGTGATAGATTAGTCAATGTTTATACGGGGTGGCACTGTGAACGTGTACAATGTGGATTACTGGTCTCTGGAAAGCCTCCACATCACCCGCGCAGTACGACACGTGTGGTGCGGTATATGGGGAACCTAGATTGTTTGACACATCTTCTACGATGGGACGTATACGGGCGATCGTCACATGCATCTGCTACAAACACGGTACGAGATTTGTATAAAGTACCTCTCCGACATGCATGCCGAGTGTGGTTTCATCATGATGGAGCCCTCTCCACACAAAACATCAAACGTCCGGGCGTATCCCAGGTAAAAGAATCAGAGAAAAACCTTTAAAAATTTTGAGATTTTGCTGCCATTTTGAAGGTTTCAACGGGTATCTTTAAGGCAAATGAAAACTAAAGGTTATCTTAAGAGAAGTATACCTCTATTTAAAAGATTTCATACAGGTTTATTTCTGTAAGTTATCACCTCCAAATTACCTTCAATGACTTAGAAGATTTTCGTGATATCACATGAGGTATGTTGAAGGAAAATGAAAATTGTTTCTTTACCAGGTAACATGAAGGTTTTACTTAAAGGTTTTATTATTGCACATTATGGTGTCTAAGATTTTGAAATGCCCGCATTTCCTCATTAATATTTTAAATTTATTTCGAAATTAATATATTAGATATTTCCCGGAAATCTAACGTCTTCCACCGATTCAGTCAAAAATTCTTAACTCGCCCCTCGCTAAAATTTTTAATTAATATTTAAAATTACCATTTTAAATAGCGATATAAAAATCCCATTCTAGAAATAAAAATCTCAAAATTATCTTAAAGTCCCCTCGTTGAGATTTTTAATTACCATTTAAAATACTATTTTTTAATTCCCTACAAAAAGAAAGAAAAATCTCGAAATTATTTTGAAGAGTCTACTAGTTAAAATTTTTAATTACCCCATTTATGAAGTTATTACGAGCAACAATTTCACCTCTAACACGCTCAAAAATTTCAATCTCCGAAAATTCCCCCTAAAAAGAAAAACAAATCACGAAATTTTTTCGAAGCCCTTTTTGACCTTAAATTTGTCACACTTTTTTCTAATATTATAACCAGTAACAATTTCACCTGTAACTCTAACAAGCTCAAAAATTTCAATCTCAAAATATTACCCCTAAAACGAAAAAAAATAATCACGAAAGTATTTCAAAGTCCCCTTTATATCCTAAAATTTGTCATAAATTTCTCTTAAATTACCACCAGTAAAAATAACCCTTCGAAGTCTAACACGTACAAAAATTGCACCCTAAAAAAAAAATCTCCAAATTATTTCAAAGTCCCTTTCATTAATATTTAAAATCGTATTCAAACACGCACAAAAAATATTTTAGTTAAATTTCAAAATCTAACGAGGGCCCTCAATTTCCCTTCTCCCTTTTCTAAAAATGTTTTATTTAGTTTTTCATTTTAAGTTTTTCGAAAAGAATATATTTTACTGTGCTCTTCTAAATCTGACAAAAAAAAAAAGAAATTTTAGTTAATTAAATTTCAAAATGCAGGAAGGGATACAATGCACTCCGCCCACCCCCCCCCCTTCCACCATGCCACTCCTGTCGTCCTAGCTCAAAATTCTTAGTTCCTCTTCAAAAACACCCCACCAGTGGCGGAGAGGTTCTGCTCTCAAAGCTGGTAGACGGGAGATGATGGGTTCGAACCCAATCGCGCCCGTCGGCCTAGTCCTTCGGAGTTTTTTTCGTCGTTTTTTCGAACCTTGGATTTCTTTGCTTAAATACGGATTAGCTTCCCTTTGAAAGACCCCAGGCACCCCCCCCCCCCCCTTCGGCCCAATATCCCAAGTGTAGACAATTGTCCATCATAAAACAACACAAACAGCACCTCTTTAAAAAAGAGGAACTAAGAATTTTGCACATACTAACATTAAAGAAAAGAGGCTCTTTTAATTTAGTTACTCGAAAATAATACATTTTACATTGTTTTTGAAAGCATAACAAAAAGAAATATCTAGTTACTTAAATTTTAAAATCTAGGGAGGGGCAGGGTCCCTCCCCCCCTTTCCTCATTTTGGTAGCGGCCACGATTAAAGCTGAAAAATATAGGTGGGGTTATTACATGCATAATTTGCCCTTATCCTCTATCAGGCGTGAATTCCAGTTTTTGTAAAAGTTACTTCTTCAAAAACAAAGTTTTCGTTGCAACATTTGATTTTTGATCATGTAGCTGTCATTTGACATTTGAAGTCCACCGAGGTGGAGAATGCTTTGGGGCCTATAGCTACAATGGCTGTCGCCTCGAATGATCCTTATTATACATAGTAACAACAACAAGTCACAACAATTTTTATTTTCCATTATATATATTATAAAACTACAATGGTACATACACAATTACATCCATGTCTTACCCAGGGAGTCGAACCCGGGCCCTCGACGTAACAGCAGCCCTCATGTAGCTGTATTTCTGACTCCATGTCATGGGAGAATGAGAAGGAAGTTATCAACTCAACACACAGAAAGCATGTTTACTTTTCCGCCACTCGGAAATGCGGGAGTAGTCGTTACGCTGTCGTTTTGCTATTCTATTTTTCCTTTTTGCAGGGCTCTTTTTATCTGTATATTAGTCACATTTTAATTAATTTTTAAAAGGATATATATATATAGCCGTAAGAGGGGTATAAGTGAGCCTTGTATTATACTTATTTTTAATATTATAGCTTGATATTGGCACTTTGTATTCAGCCATTCATGCTGAACATTCGGTAAACCAGATCGCCACATATAGAAATACTGTGGTATGGGGATAATGTTTTACAAGAAATCTTCGTGTATGACTAAAGATGAATTTTTACTATTTTTTAAAATATTAGCGATAAAAATCTCTCCGTTTTAAAAACGGCGTGGCACTTCACTTTTCAAATACATCCAAAGAGAACTATTTTATTTTTTGATATTTTCATTAATACGTCTTTTTATTTTTGTGAAAAATCTAGTCATAATTTTCTGAATTTCAAAGAATCGTTATGCTCAGTTTCTTGTTTATACGTTTAAGGAGATATATGCATATATTTCCATTATGCATAAAAGTGATAGAAGGATTAAATTACTTCTTGATAATTAAACTTGTAAAAAGCTCAGTTTGGAGGTGGAAACGTTTTGTGAAGGGCCCTTGTTTTGAGGGGAAAAAGTTTGTGAAGGGTCCTTTAAAGGACCTAAGTTCTTTCTAAGCAGATCACTGTATTGGAATATCATTTTATGAGTAAGTAATTTGGTTTCTTTAAAAATCAGGCAGCTATAATCTTTTTAGGAACACAGATGCTTGATTAATACTCAGTGGAGGTGTAATATCTCTGGCAAATCATTTAGCGGGGTTTAATGTCTCTAGCTGCAATATTCGACTCATAAAATTAATTTTAAAAAAATTATATATTGTAGAATAATTTATAATACAGAATATGAAATATGGGAAAAATAATTTTAAAATTCTTTACATGTGTATAATTATTTTAAATAAAGTAATTTTTTCACGAAAAAACATTTAAAGAAAGATTTAGAGCAATAATATTGTTCTATAGTGCGTAACATCATTAAAAATTATATATAGATTCTTGGGGCCTTTAACAAACAGGGGTCGATGCAGGTTTTTATTCTTGGGTTTCATTTTGTGAAAATTAAAAGTTATTTTTGTGAAAAGTAATATTTTGTAACTATAGTTGAAATCCAGTTACTCAAATTCGGATCAAGAATTTATTAACAGAAACTTCTTTAAATTTCAGTTATAGTTTTTGTTTCGCATGACCTGGTTTTATTTACTAATTACATATTTAAAATAGTTTTTATGCAAAAGAATGTTATAAAGTGGGCCTATTTTATTAAAAGGAATTTTGTGAATGGGCCCATTTTATTAAATTTATTTTTGTGAAGCGGCCCATTTTATTAAATTTATTTTTGTGAAGGGGCCCATTTTATTAAATAGACTTTTGTGAAAGGGCCCTAAAAAACCCCCAAATTTTGCCTGGATCGACCCCTGCATTTACCTCCTGTGTGTACAAAACAATTATTAAAAAGGACTATTCTGTAATGGGTGAGAATCTTCTATGTTTTGAGCAGATTCGCATGTTTTATTGTGTATGTAAATTTTATTTGTGTAATTTTCTCTTGTTTGCATTGTTACTTTTATCATTTACAGGCTTAAAAGAAATAACTGATTTCATTCTGTGCTTGTTCAGTTCATATTGCTTAATATGTTTTGGAGTAGTAAATATTTAAAAAGTCATATTATTCATTGTCAGTTCAGCGTTCGATTTCCTTGGGGGTTCGCTGGGACTGTTCTGTACCACCAGAAATTCAATTGGACCACTAATTTGAAAAATTTTATAATCTGCAAGACCAGTAACCCCCCCCCCCCCCTCTCTGACAGGTAAACGTAAACTTTCTTCTCCCTGCAAAAACTGCAACTAAGCACATATCGCATAACTTTATTTTATTTAAAAAAACAAAGAAAAATCGATTAAATCTTAGTCAGATGAAGTAATTAATTGTCACTCAAAGGATTAAAGGGATGAAATAGAATTTTATGTAGCAGACCGGTGGTGATGACTGCGTACAAATAAATTCTCATGCTTACTGTTCCTTGGGACCAGTGGCTTTTTTATGTCAATTCTACTACTGGTCAGTTGGTGTTTTTTAGATCTTTTTGTCAACTTGATTTAATCGTGTAAAAATTATGCATGTGTGCATTTTTATTATGTGCCTCCTTCCTTTTTTTAACATTAATATTACATTACATATGCAGTGTTGACTCTAGAAAAAAGGACTACCGGGCGGGAATTTTTCAAAAAGGAAACACCATTCTAAAAAAGGGCACACTTGTACATTATTCACAAAAATATTTTGAACTGGTTTGTTTAGAGTCTCTAGAATTTGCGATATTTTCCCGCGATCAGTTGAATTGCCACAGGGAGCATAGGAAGTGTTAAAAAGAGCAGAAGGGTTTAATGGGGCTTTGCCATGCACAAAAAAGAAAAAAAAAAGGCTGCCGGCGTTGCGCTCTGCTAAAGCGGCTTAGACTCAATGCTAATATACATAGATTCATATCATAAAAGGGTGAAAAACAAGACTTCTTTTCTTTTTTTTTCCTATTTAAGAGGCAGATAATAAAAATGCACACCTGCATTCTTTTTTATATTGAAATCACCTTTAAAAGAAATATCCACAAGCAAATGTAAATTTAAAAAAAAAAAAAAATTACAAATTCACAATGATAACACTGTCTTGACAAATTAATTATTCAGAAACATATTAAGCAGTATGAATAACAATAGAGTAGTAATCACTTATTTCATTTTATTCTATAATTATATTAAAAATGCTTTCAACAGTGTGGACTCTAGAAAAAAATTACTGCCAGCTGGACACTTAAAAAAAAAAAACACTCAAGAACCTTGTTCACTGAAAATATTTTGCGTTTAGTCCTTTTTTATTTTGACCTTTTTAATTTTGTGATATTTTCCTGCAACTGATGAAATTTCTTGATTTTCCTCCCTGTTGACTGACGAATTTGGTTTTTCTCCTGTAACTGATTGACGAATTTCACATTTTTTTCTGCAGCCAACTGTAAAATTTCACAATTGTTTCTCATGATTGCCTGCTGAATTTCATGTTGTTTTCCTGTAACCAATTGACGAATTTCACAATATTTTAAAGCAATCGACTGAAGGGATTCTAGATTTTTTTTCCCCATTAATTGACGGTTGAATTTCTCAGTTTTTTTTCAGGTGACTGAATGAGAATTTTTGAAATTTTTTCCCTGCAACCAACTGATAAATTTTGTGATATTTTATTTCAGAACAAATGTTTTATAATCCCACATCTGCCATCTTGGATTTTTTTCTTGGCGTGAATTAAAAATGTTTTTTAATTAATAGTTATAATGATTATATTCCAGTTTTTTCAATATTATATTAATGTATCAACAATATTTAACCATTGGCGACATTTACTACTTGGCGAAAAAGGAGTTTTCATGCAAGAAAAAAATCAAAGATGGCAAATGCGGGATTATAATACATCTAAGCCATACCGATTGGCGTATATTGCATTTTTCCTTGCGGCTGATTGGCAAAACTCGTGTGATTTTTTTCACATATCCGGTTTATGAATTTTGCCGATTTTCTTCCCAGCTAATCAACAAACTTCATTTTTTCCTATAAACAGTTGTTGAATTTTTTTTTCATATGGTCGCTGAATGAATTTCACAGATTTTCTCTGCGGCTGATCAAAGAATTTCATTTCCAAAGCTGAATACTTTGCTATGTTCTGCAATATACTTCAGCTAATCAAATGTTCTGTGTGAATTAAAAAAAAAAAAGTCACAGGAAAATTTTCTTTATATATGAAGAAGTGCAATTGCATCTTTTATAGAAATGCAAAAGACATTTCATAAAACCCTGACATACTCACACAAAGGAAATTATTGGTGAATTTTGTGAGTTCCGCCCCCCCCCCTCCTAATCGAATGATAATTTAGTGGGGTTATTTTCCAACAATCGATTGATGATTTTCGAATTATTTCAGATTTTTCCCTCTGCCAACTGGCGAATTTGGCCTTTTTTCTCTGATCAAATCGTTGAATTTCACAATTTTTCTTCTGCGTTTGGGTGAAGAATTTTGATATATTTTCCACAATTCATTGACGAATTTCGCATTTTTTAAAAACGACTGGTGGGTGAATTTTTGTAATATTTTTCATTGACCTTTTGGCGAAAATCGTAGTTTTTTTTCACACGACTGATCCATGAATTTCATGCTTTTTTACCGAAGACTCATTGGCAAATGTTCCAATTTTTTCTTGCGACAGATTGGAAACAATCGTTGGTTTTTTCCACGACTGATCGAAGAATTTCGTGAATTTTCTGACAACTTCAGAGTTTATTTTACATGCGACTGATAAGCGAATTTCATTATATTTTCTTTTTACTGATTGGCAAATTTTTTCTCTTTTGCGTGTAAACGTTTGGTAAAAACCCCTTTTTTTCTGCAACCGATCGACGAATTTCGCATTCTACTGCGACAGATCGGTGAATATCGTGATTATTTTCTCACGGTCGACTGGTGAACTTTGTCGCTTTTCTGCGACTAATTGGCCAAATCTTCATGTTTTTTTTTTTTTTTTTTTTTTTTTTTTTTTTTTTTTTTGCACGACTGATCGACTAATTCTATTTTTTTCAATAATCCACCGACAAATTTCGCTTTTTTTTTTTTTTCCTGTGACCGATTTTAAAATTTTACGATATTTCTCTTGAACCAGTAAGCAAGTCTTGACACAGATTGGAGAAAGTCGTGAGTTTTTTTCTGCTACTGATCTACGAATTTCGCAGATTCTTCTGACAATCGTCACGATTTTTTTTAACCGCAACCGATTTGCAATTTTCACGAATTTTTCCTTGTAACATAGGCAAATTTTGAGGCTTTTTCTTGCGAACGATTAGAGAAGATCGTGTTTTTTTTTTCGCTGTTTCTTCTAGAGGTACACTGACAAATTTTGCGTTTTTTTACCTGCAACCGATTGGCGAAAATCATGGATTTTTTTCTCGCAACTGTTCGTCGAATTTTGTATGTTTTTCCACAGCAAGATAAAGAATTTCATGAATTGTTCTCCATGACTGACGAATTGCACAAGTTTTCTTGCGACTGATTGATGAATTTCGCAATCTTTTTAAATGAACGATTAAAGAGTTTGCCGATATTTTTTTTTTTTTTCCTTGCCATTGCGTGACAAATTTCACGATTTTTCCTACAATTGAATGGTGGATTTTCTTGAAAATGAAAATTTGAAATGTTCTGCAGTGAAGTCAATGTATGGCACATTTATAATTATATTCTGCTTTGGGGAATTTTATTATGTCTTACTTTTCAGATTTTTTTTTTTATTGCAGTATTTTCATCATTTTAGATTGAATTTTTTTACGGAGCCTTCCGATAAATATTATTTGTAATATATAAAAATTTCAAAGGGGGGGGGGCACAATACTAGTCCTAAAGAGGGGCACTTTTCTAACTTTTACCGACACCTGTCATAAAACATACTGTTCGAAAGACGTGTGACCTCTTATTCATGTTATGCGCATCTGATGACCCTCCGCCTACTTTGTTCCCCCTGAGGGGGCAGTTTTCTAAATTTTGCTGAAACCCCTCATATGACATTTTGTCGCAAAAGCCTGTGACCACTTATTCATGTTAACCGCACGTCTGATGCCCTTCCACCTACATTGCTCCCCCTGAGGGGGCAGTTTTCTAAATTTTGCCGAAACCCCTCATGTGACATATTGTCAGAACAGCCTGTGACTACTTATTCATGTTATACACATCCGATCTCCCTACCCTAACTTTGTTCCCCCTGAGGGGGCACTTTTCTAAATTTTGCTAACACCCCTCATGTGACATATTGTAGGAAAGGTCTGTGACCACTTATTCATGTTATGCACATTGATGCCCCCCGCCCACTTTGCTCCCCGCTCAGGGGGCAGTTTTCTAAATTTTACCGAAACCCCTCATGTGACATATTTTCGGAAAGGCCTGTGACTACTTATTCATGTTATGCACATCTGTTGCCCCTCTGCCTACTTTGCTCCCCCCTGAGGAGGCAGTTTTCTAAATTTTGCGAAACCCCTCATGTGACATATTTCGGAAAGGCCTGGGACTACTTATTCATGTTGTGCACATCTGTTGCCCCTCCGCCTACTTTTCTCCCCCCTGTGGGGGCAGTTTTCTAAATTTTGCCGAAACCCCTCATGTGACATATTGTCGGAACGGCCTATGGCTACTTATTCATGTTATACACATCCGATGTCCCTGCCCCCACTTTGCTCCCCCTGGGTGGGCACTTTTCTAAATTTTGCTGACACCCCTCATGTGACATATCGTTCAAAAGGCCTGTGACCACTTATTCCTGTTATGCACCTCTAATGTCACTCCCCCCACTTTGCCCCCCGGGGGGGAGCACTTTTCTAAATTTTGCTGACACCCATCATGTGACATATCGTTGGAAAGGTCTGTGACCACTTATTCATGCTTTGCATCTCTAATGCTCCTCCCCCCACTTTGCGCCCCAGGGGGCCCTTTTCTAAATTTTGCCGGCACCTCTCATGTGACATATCGTTCAAAAGGTCTGTGACCACTTATTCATGTTATGCCCCTCCCCCCCCCCACTTTGCCCCACCGGGGGAGGGCACTTTTCTAAATTTTGCAATTTCTAAATTCAAAAGGCCTATGACCACTTATTCATGTTATGCACCTCTAATGACCCTGCACCCACTTTGCCCCCGCGGGGGGCACTTTTCTAAATTTTGCTGACACCCCTCATGTCACATATTGTTGGAAAGGCCTGTGACCACTTATTCATGTTATGCACCTCTAATGCCCTCCCCCACTTTGCCCCCCCTCGGGGGCATTTTTCTAAATTTTGCCGACACCCCTCATGTGACATATCGTTCAAAAGGTCTGTGACCCCTTATTCATGTTATGCACCTCTAATGCTCCTCCCCCGCACTTTGCCCCCCGGGAATCATTTTTCTAAATTTTGCTAACATCCCTGGTGTGACATATCGTTGAAAAGGCCTTTGACCACTTATTCATGTTATGCACCTCTAATGCCCCTGCCCCCCACTTCCCCCCCGGGGGGCACTTTTCTAAATTTTTCTGACACCCCTCATGTGACATATCGTTTGAAAGTCCTGTGACCACTTATGCATGTTACGCACCTCCGGTGCTTCCCCCCCCCCGGGGGGGGACACTTTTCTGAATTTTACTGACACCACTCATGTGACATATCTTTCAAAAGGCATGTGACCACTTATTCATGTTATGCACCTCTAATGCCCCTGCCCCCCACTTCCCCCCGGGGGCACTTTTCTAAATTTTTCTGACACCCCTCATGTGACATATCGTTCGAAAGTCCTGTGACCACTTATTCATGTTACGCACCTCCGGTGCTTTCCCCCCCCGGGGGGACACTTTTCTAAATTTTACTGACACCACTCATGTGACATATCTTTCAAAAGGCATGTGACCACTTATTCATGTTATGCACCTTCAATGCCCCTCCCCCCACTTTGCCGCACAGGGGGACACTTTTCTAAATTTTGCCAACACTGTTCATGCAATTTATTATAAGCATAGTTGATTTCCAGAAACGAGCCTATACAAAGCCATGACATGATACCCCCAAAAGCTAATGTTAAATCAACCAACTTCACAAATTTTTAATTCCATTTGAGTATTTGAAGTTTATTTTATGCATAATATGTATCAAATCATTGTCGAACTGGATATGTAATCATTATTATGTATTGATCTGATGCGAATTTGCGTAGAAGGCTGCCCGCATGCAGGTGCAATGATATAATGCAAAGAGAAGATACAGGTTTTATACCTAAAGGAAAACTGCAGATATTTCTGCCAAAATCGGTGAAGGGAAATAACAGGTTTTTTACCTAAAGGAAAACAGCAGGTATTTGAAACCAAGAAGGTTAAGGGAAAATACATGTTTTTTACCTAAAGGTAAGCTGAAGGTAATTTTAGTTCCAAATACCTTCAGTTTCCCTGACGTTTTTTTTAAGGTTTCTTGCTGACTTTTTTACCTGGGATCTGACTAACGAATTAGGTCAACAGATCCTTGGATATGGTGGTCCGGTAGAGTGGCCACCGCGTTCGCCGAACTTGACACCCATTGACTTCTACCTCTCGTGTTACATCAAGGCATAAGTTTATGTGACTGAGAACAGTTCCCTGGTTTATCTGAAGCAGCGCATCATCCTTGATTGTAGCACAGTTTACACACCTTCTGAGCTGTAATGTGTCCAGGACTCAGTACTGTCACGCATTCAATTGTGCATTGCCACCAATGGAGAACACTATGAACAGTATCTCTAGAGATTCCGTCATTTGACATTCATTTTTTATAGTAGGCCGTTTCTTATACTATAATAAATTGATATTTATTTTTTAGTTTAATTTCAATATATCATTCTTCGCTTTGTATACAACCCCTAAAAGTTAGCTAAAATTTTTAAATGAAATAACCCTCTTTGGTGATACCCCAATTTGGCGATACCGGCTAAAGGTGGTTTCGCCGTAAAAAGGACATTGCACCCTGATTTTGATCTCGAATTACTTTAATTAATCTTTTAACTGATCCCTCATTGAAAGACAAAATCATGCGAAAAAATCTTAAACTTTGAAATTTAGTAACTCTGTCAATTTTTGTAGTACAGATGTCAAACTTTTTGTGTTATATCTGTTATGATAAGTGTTAACTTTTACTAAATATAACTATAGAGACTGGAGGACCGTATAAAAAGTTAGATTTCGTAATTTTTATAAATTTGATTTTTTACTTTAAATAATGCCACAACATGAATATTTACCTCATTTGAGACGTTTTTGTAATTGGAACTAGATGTCCACGACCAACGGTTGAGAAATTAAATGTCGGCGATAGATAACATATTGCACCCTGTATATTGGTAGTTAAAAGTAAAAACACCACTTTAAAATTTGTAAGGATATCAATTATTTAAGTCACACAATATAAATTTCTAATCTATTTTTTTTCATAAAGAACGTCATATCTTTTTTCGTGTATACTTAAAATTATTCATTTTTTCCCCATTCTCAGAATAAAATGTGTTTTTTTCTTTTCCTTCCGAGAACTTTTTCCGGGGTGACAGTTTTTTCCTATTCATGAAAATACTAATATGATTTTCTTTTCAACTACCGGGTAAAAGGGAAGAGCATTGATTTTTTTCAAATAATACTTCAAGGCAGATTCCTTATACAAACAAAACATGTGCTTTATATGCATTTTTTAACAAATTTTTTGGATCAAACGTCTTTGGACAGCACCGCTAAAGGCAGACCGTGGCGTCTTTTTTACCACCCTTTGTGAATGATCATCTAAAGCAATTGCCTTGCTACAATTTCTATGCAACATACTACTTAATTGGTGTAACCCAGATTGGCTGTTCTTTGTAGAAGGTAGAAAAGGAGGTCCTAACTGAGATAATTGCGGTCGACATTAGCACCGGCCGAGGAACACCTGTTTGTTACGACGGTAACTTTGGACAAAATTCATGACGTCAGATCGCGAAACGCTAGGCCCAGGGAAAACAAGCAAGAGTTTTTTTCTGCCAATTGGGCAGACTAATGACGCATATCAGCATTTGAAAACGGATCATCAAATTTAATGTGATATGTTTTTCAAAAGCATTATTTCGTCATACCCAAGATATTATAATATTCTGTCCTGAAAAAGTCACAGCATAAAATAATTCATTAATTTTTATTTTTTATAGCATTGATTTGATTCTTTGTTTTTCTTTCTTCAGTATAATATTTTTTCGTGCGTGGATGTTTGTTTTCTTATAACTCTACGCTAGTTTGTGTGAACGGGGGAAGTGGGACACCAGAGAAGCCTCATAGTTGGTTTAAAATCGGTCTAAAACTACGATTTTCTGTAAAAAACACCAATGCAATCCCTCCACCCACCTAGTTCGGTTTTCAGTCCGCACAGCAAGAGTGACTCTGGCCCAAAAGTATTTTTCAGGAGTGACGCTGGCCCAAAATTTCCGAAAATCTAAAGCACTCACAAGGAGACCTTGTTAATCCTTGTTAATCACAGATTTGGGTTATTTTAATATATGTTGTAGGGTAGAGACCTCTGAGTCTCAGGTTCAACGGATTTTATACAACGCTCGTTAGTCCTTGAGAAACCGGGGGTACAATATTAGTACGCAACTTTAATACTTACTTTGTAACAAGAAAGATAGGTTGGACTTAGCTCAGTTGGTACGGTGCTTTTCTGGCTGATCCGTGGGTTCGGGTTCGATGCCCGATAGTGCTAAATTTATTTTTCTTATTTTTTGTTTTATAAATATACTTGTAATTATAACTTAATAATCTTATTGTCAATTAAAATTTATTATGTATTCCAATTATAATTTTAACCTATTTAATTTTTTTACTTTTATCTAAATAGCTGTATAGAACATCATAAAACTGTTATTTTTTTTATAAATCACTTTTAAAATATGTTTCATATATTCTTTATCGATGCAATAATATTGAACAATTGTGTCAATTTGTGATTTTAAAGAAATATCATTTATGCATTGCTTTAACAAGGGATGTCAATACGATGATACTATTACTCTGTTTTAAAAGTAACAAGCATAAATATATTAAAAATTAAATTACATTAATTAAGAATTAAATTACAATAGATTTTTGCATATTAAAGATTTTTAAATTTGTAATACGTATGCTTGCATTTTCAAATATTTTGTTTTCCCCTTTATCTTCTTTCTGCTTTTATTTTTATTTTATTTGAATATGTTTTATTTTATCATAACTAGATGGTGCCACAACAGGTTTGTAACGATTTTGGAATTTTTATTATTCAATAATAGATCCAATTTCTTTTTAAATATTTTTAAATTATGAGAAATAATAGTTCAAAATAAAAAATGATAAATTTAAATTTAAATTTGTTAACATTATAATTAATGTACGATATTAAAAATTTTAATTGAGATTATTAAATTATAATTAAAAGTATATTTATAAACTAAAAAATGAGAAAGACAAAAATAAATTGCGCGTTCGGGTATAGAACCCGGGCCCGCGGATCAGCTAACAAACGCCGTACCAACTAAGCTACGTCCAACCCACCCTTTTAATTACAAGGTAAGTATTTAAGTTGTGTACTAATATTAGACCTCCCCCGGTTTCTCAAGAACTAAGGAGTGCTGTGTAAAATCCGTTGAACCTGAGACTAAGGGGTCTCTACCCTTCAACATATATTAAAATAATCAAAATCTGTGATTAACAAGGTTGGCCCTCTCCTTGTCAGTTCCGAAATTTTTAAAAAATCGGTTATTAGTCCGAAAATTTGGGCATTAAAAAATGCAAGGAAGACAAAATCTGGGTGACAAAACAAACATCTTAACATAAAAACATTAATGGATATTAAACACGAGTGATTCATATTTCTGTAAATATTTATATCAAGAGTTCCTTTTCCTAGAAGCAGGGGCGCCATTTTAAGTGTTTCTTGGAGGGAGGGGGGAGTTTTCTTTGAGGGACAGAGTTAGAAATAACATGCAGGATCGATTTGTGCACAGAAAAGGAAAGTCTCGCATAATGAAAAATGCTGTGCAGTATTTGCCCCTTTCAAATACTTTCACAGACCTGTGATTCTTCCGCGAGTATTTTAATATTTCTTTGAAGTCAATTTTTTTTTCTTTAATGGAATTTCTCAAAATTAATTCATGAATCGATCGTGGAAAAAATGGGAATTTTTTCAAACGATCGTTCAAAAATATTGTGAATTTCAATAAAAGATTGCAGAAAGAACTCGTGAATTTCCTCAAAATATTTCGCAAAGAAAAACTCACGAATTTCGATAAACGATCGACGAAAAAATGTTGCAAATTTCGTCAAAAGGTAGCAGAAACGAGTAGCGAATTTTGTTATTTGATCGTGAAAAGCTATCGAGAATTTCCCCGATCGGTCGTGAAAAGCTATCGAGAATTTTCCCGATCGGTCGTGAAAAGCTATCGAGAATTTTCTCGATCGGTCGTGCAAAATTATCACGAATATTTACAAATGACCCCTTAAAAAATCAGTTTCGACAATCAGTCGCAAAATGAGAAATTTCGTGAAAGGATCGCGGAAGAAAAATGCTAATTTCGTCAACAGATTGCGAAAAAGAAAGGCTAATTTCGCCAGAAGATGGTGGAAAGAAAAAAACGAATTTAATCGAAAGATCGCACTAAAGAAACACCAAATTTATCGAAGTATCGCGGAAAAAATCTCGAATTTCATCAAAGGATCGCGGTAAAAAACACCAATTTTTTCAAACGTTCGATGTAAAAAGTGCCGATTTCGACAAAACATCACGATGTAAAGCCATAAATTTCGTCGAACGATTGTGGGAAAAAATTGTGAATATCGTGAAATGATCGAGGAAAAAAATTGCGTATTTCATCAAAATTTACTGCACTGTGCTAAAAGACTGAAACTGTGTTCCTTTTACAAATATCAAAAGAACGCCGCAAAACGAGAAGAAACTCTAAAAATCAAAGACTGCAACCATGTTCTTTTACGAATATAAAAAAATAGCCGTAAAACACGAAATTCAACCAAACCTCCAAATTAATTTTAATTTTGTGTGCTGTTATTTCTCATTTTCAATTTTCAAAGGGGTAGGTCTGTGCACCTCCGCCCTGCCCCCGGCTAATCACACGATGGATTATCGTTTCACAACTGCATTCCCTTTCAAATTTGTTTTCTTCTTTCTAGATTTTAGACTAAGAAAGCAAAGAGACAAATACTTTCTTCCCTCTTCGAGAACTTACGTTAATTTCTCATGGAATTGCAAAAACATGCAAGAGACAGAACAGCGTTAAAAAAAATCTCCCATAAACATCATATTAAGCCAAAGTGGGATTATAAAACCACCTTTTTGACTTTTTATGACTAATGCAGATTCTAGTAAATGTTCTAGTTTTAAAAAAGATGAACAAAATAATTTTCTTTACAAAAGAAAGAAAGAACGTGGCTCTCTCCTTTTATCACATTTTAAAACTTAGGCTGTTAGTTTTCGAAACTAAACTAATTTGCTAAACTAATTGAACTAACTCTGCTTTCATTTCTTCTTCTTTTTTCTTTTGTAGCTTTCGATTTTTAAAAATAAGTGTGCTTGGGTCTGCGCAAGCGTGGGGGGGGGGAGGTCACTCAGGTCACCCCGCTGGTTGCGCGCATGGACTTAGAACAACTGGCAACATAGCCAAAAATTGTTTCTTGAAAAACCGAATTTTGCATATTTATTTTATTTGTTCCCATAAAACTTAAAAAAAATGATTCGTTTGACAATAAAACAGGTATTGAACCCGGTTTATCCTATTGTTGGTCAGATAACTGAAATATCTGTAATTGCGTAATAGGTATGATATTTAGATATGTAGCTGGCGTTACGCGCGTAATTTTAGGAAGAACAAAAATTGTAATGTTTCACTAAAACTTCTATTTTCATTATCGATGGTTGCGATGGATGGTACTTTCTTTTATATTCATGACTAAACCATTTAGCCCTGAAACTGATGGTTTATTTTCTTTCCTTTCAAGAGCAATAACTCGGTACGTTCCTTCGTTATAATGTTATTTTGAGGTCCAGAATCTAGAAATGCCATAAGAGGAACAAATTCTTTTCTAGCATTTTGTACATATATCCTCGCGGTGGAAAGAAGTACTTGTTTACTATAAGAAGACGGAATATTCATTACAATATTGTTAATGGTTGAATGTGTGTTATGAAATGAATGTGTATTTTCACCCAAAGTGGTGACAGACGTCTGACTATTTGTGTAACTATGAGGAGAAAATGCGGTTGTGGTTGGCGACAAGTTACTACTAAGATTACTTCTGTTTTGAGTTGGTATAGCCTGATTAGTATCAATACCTTCTTCACCGCGTTCCAGATGAATCAAGCTGTGATGACTCTTGCTACATTTTTTGCGCGCACTTAAACTTTTGCATCGAATAATGTTGTGAACAAATGATAAACAATTGTAGCATAATTTTTTCATTTTAGCAATATTGAACGTTTATTTATGGTCAAATTTAAGGGGTCAGGTACCTTTCAAATGGTCAAATTTTCGATTTTTTTTATTACTTTATCTGAAAGTATAATTCTTTAGATGCATATTAAAACAAACCCCATCAAAAAATTCACATTAGAAACGAAGTTATGGCGAAAATAGTAAGACCCCTTTTCACGAAACATCATCATTTAAAGGTCCAGACGGTTTGTTTACATTTTTCACTCAGTTGGCGCCGGTTGTTGTTGATAAGATTCAAGGATTTCTACTCCGATTTTTCTTTACTCTGAGGACTTTATTTTTCATTTCCGCTTAGGAAAGCAAGCAGAAATTAGTAACTTCCACTTCAACCTCAGTTTTCTTGCTATTTATCTTTTGAATAGATCCAAACACGTTGTTTTACTCTTCCGATTTTTGATTTTTGACAGTGATATATTTTTCCATCTAAGTTATTTTGTAGCTTGTAATTCAATTATTCTTTTCGTTTATCATCTTCAAGTATAATGAGTGAAGGTGAAAGCGAAATAACGCCTAAACGAGCGTCTGGAACACGGCCAATAAATGGAAATTTACTGGCAATGTGCATACCAGAAAACAGACTAAAAGTGAAAATGATGCATTTAATAATAACAGAGCTTCACGGAGAAAACTTTCTGTGAGTAAGGATTTTGAATACAATTCTGACTTTCAAGGATATAGAATATTGGATGTCAGTCACATGTTTTCTATTCTGGAAAAGTTTTTATCCTGTAAAGCTTGTGGTGGTGAAATAACATTAAAAGAAGAAATTGAATGTGACTTATCGTCGAAAATTTCAGTTTTATGTGAAAATTGTGCCGAAGTGATTAGATTTAAAAATTCTAAGAAGACCGGAACAAATAAAATGATATCTGAAATAAACTATAGATATATTTATGCCATTTGATCAATTGGATTGGGGTATGCAGCTATGAAGCTGTTTTGTGGGATTATGGATCTGCCTCAACCAGTTTCCAAGAAGGCTTATAATGCAGCAATAAAGCAGCTACAGAAATGTTCCGCAGCAGTCGCAGAAAAGTCGATGAATTCTGCAGCATGTGAAGGAAGTTGCCCTGACTGGTTCTTCGTGTATCAGTATAAGTGGGGACGGTACATGGAAAACGAGGGGTCACACATCACGTATAGGTGTATGCACGGTTATTGGTGACAAAACTGGAAAAGTCGTTGACACCGAAGTTCTTTCCTCTTATTGCAAATCATGTGATGTATGGAAATTGAAAAAAGGGACACATGAATATAACTTATGGAAAGAAAATCATGAAACAGAATGCATCAGCAATCACCATGGATCTGCCGGAAAAATGAAACTAACCGGCATGGTTCGAATATTTGAACGCTCGCAATCCTCCAGAAGTGCAAAATACACTGGATATATAGGCGATGGGGATGCAAAAACTTTTCAAGTCATAACAGAGGCCAATCCATATGGCTCAGATGTAAAAGTGACAAAAATTGAATGTGTGGGCCACATTCAAAAGAGGATGGGAACACGTTTACGAAAACTCAAACAAAACAAGGTAAAATGTAGCGACGGTAAATCGATTGGATGAAAAGGTAGACTTACCGACAAAATCATTGTTAATCTAACAGATTATTATGGAAATGCCATTCGACAGCATAAAAACAATCTACTTGAAATGCGCAAAGCTGTGTGGGCTGTGCATTTCCATACCCGCCCAACAGATGCCTAGCCTCTACATTCTTTTTTCCCTACCGGAAGCGAGTCTTGGTGTAAATATAACAAAGCAATTGCTTGTGGTGCTGAGAAAAAATTTATACACAAGAACACAGTAACCGCAAGTGTTATGGATGTTGTGAAACCAATTTTTAAGGATTTATCGCAACCAAAACTTCTCTCTAGATGCCTGGGAGGTAAGACCCAAAACAACAATGAGTCAATAAACTCTTTAATATGGAAATTATGTCCAAAAACACAAGGAGCTGGTAGGAGGATGGTGGAAATTGCAACAAATGAAGCAGTGGTTTTATTTAACGATGGAAATCAAGGAAAAATTAATGTAATGCAAGAATTCGGCTTGACAGTTGGTGCACATGCACGAGTTGTTTGAACGAGTTGCACCGCCAAAGAATTTCTACTTGTAACTTACGCTTTCTCCAAAATACAAAAGAAGCAAGAAAAAGTAAAAGAATGAAACAAAATATTCAAATTGAAAAATTTCTCTTGGAGGAAGGCGAAATTTACAGTGCAGGTGCATTTTAAATGTGTACGGTTTTTAAAATCCTCTAAATATTATGCAATATTTTTTGCTATCTGTTACCTTATAAGATGATAGCTTTGCAAAGTATGATAATTTTTGTTTTAGCTGTCTTCTAATTTATCGACTATATGATGGAAAAAGGTGAAACAAATGCCCATACAATTAAAACAATTATCTGTTAATTTTTTTATTAATTATTATGTGTAAATCAATTTACACAATCTGCAATTAGTTTTTTATCAACTTGATTATCAAAGTAAACAGATGCTGCAGTACTATCTTGTAACGGTAAATTTTATTTTTATTTCTACATGTATTTTACAAGTTTTAGTGGACAATATTTATTATTTTTTATAATAGTTATTAAATTCATGTGTATAAATAATTCGATAAGTAAATAATTATATAAATGCTTGCAATATTTAAAAATATTTTCCACAATAAGTTTTAAAAATTAATTTTATCTTTCAATTGAATTTTCACAAATTGTTTTTTCCAATTGTGCATGCGATTTCTCCAAAACAGTTGGTTAAAATTTTATATCTTACATAACATGTAAATCTTGAAATTGACGAAGTATTATCACTTTTATGTAAGGATTTTCTAAGTTATGAGTAATTATTTACAAAAATGGATATGACGAAAACTGTATTTTCGTTTCTACGTTTACGATTCTATTGCGCGCATGATTTCTCCGAAATGGATGGCTAAAATTTTATAAAAAAGTAACATGTCTTACATAACATGTAAATGTTGAAATTGATGAAGTATTATAACATTCATGTATGGATTTTTTAAATTATGAGTAATTATTTACAAACATTGATATGACAAAAACTGTATTTTCGTTTCTACGTTTACGGTTCTGTTGCGCGCATGATTTCTCCGCAATGGTTGGCTAAAATTTTATAAAAAATTAATATGTCTTACATAACATGTAAATCTTGAAATTGACGAAGTGTTATCACTTTTATGTAAGGATTTTCTAAGTTATGAGTAATTGATTATAAAAATTGATATGACAAAAACTGTATTTTCGTTTCTACGTTTACGATTCTATTGCGCACATGATTTCTCCGAAATGAATGGCTAAAATTTTATAAAAAAGTAACATGTCTTACATAGCATGTAAATGTTGAAATTGACGAAGTATTATTACTTTTATGTAAGGATTTTTTAAGTTATGAGTAATTATTTACAAAAATTGATATGACAAAAACTGTATTTTCGTTTCTATGTTTACGATTCTGTTGCACGCGTGATTTTTCCGCAATGGTTGGCTAAAATTTTATAAAAAGTTAACAGCTCTTACATAACATGCAAATGTTGAAATTGGCCGAACTGTTATAACTTTTATGTAAATGTTTTTTTTAATTATGAATAATTATATACAAAAATGTTTTATCAATAAATTTTATTTGTATACCTACGTTCATTTTGCATGTGTTAGAGCACACTATTTTCTATTTTATTTTATAATATAACTTATTGAATTTATGTTTTTATATAATTAGGTAAGTAAATAAATATGTAAATGCTTAAGTAATTAAAGATATTTTGTACGGTAAGTTTCAAAAAGAAATTTTATCTTTAAATTGGATTTTCTCAAAACCCTATTTTTTCAACTTGCGCGCATGATTGCTCCAAAACGGCTGGCTAGAATTTGATAAAAAATTGACAGCAGTTACATAACATACAAATGCTTAAAATAACGAAGTATTATTGCTTTTGAGTAAGAATTTTTCAAATTATGAATAACTATATACAAAAATGTGCTAAATTTTGTTATTATTCATTTATTTATGTATTTTTTAAACAAAGACAGAATTTAAAATAACTAGGGTTCGTCATTTTAATTATAAGCTATTTTCTCTCTGTATATAAAGCGATTTCAGGTCATTATGATATTTCACATGCATGTTATGCTGCGCGCAAGACTCTCTATGATTTTTCTCCGAGAAAAAAAGACCCTTTATTGTTCCTTAATTTTATTTTACGATGAAGAAATAAAATTATTCTATGACCTGTAAGAGTTAAAGGAAGGTTATTTAAATATGTGTTAAAAATTTGAAGTTCCTGAAACGAATATATTTTAAGACTAGCAGGCTATGCCCGCTGCGCTGGTCAATTTTTCCAAATGAACATTGGTGAATTTGAACTTTCATTTTAAACAATATGGACCTTCAGCTGGACCTTACTCATTGCTGAAAACGATGCGAACGCCATTGTGATATAATATTACCTTAAACGTTGGACAAAATTTAGCTATTAAGATGTAATTCTTTTAGTTGTTAACTAACAATGCTCTTTTGGTAGGGTAATGAGACCGTTATGACAAGAGGAATTAATAGCTCTATAACTAATCAACATATAATGAAATGTTATATATTAACACCATTCCTGAAAAGTCATGTAACAGTGTCACTTGTATCAAAATACGTTCTGTAGATTTTTTAAAAAAAGGATAAACTCTTTCATAATCAGGTTCACTTAATTTTTTTTATTTTTTTTTTCTCTATGACTAAGTAGCGTTGAACAATATGTATACACTAAAACCTTTCCAAAATTATTACCTAACCACTTGGGCACAGATGTCATACATGCCCCATATAGGCGCGATTTTTTTCTGACGCCAATGTCAGAAGCATTGCAATACGCAACAATACTTAACTGACGCCAAAGTGTCGTTATTTTGCTTGATATGGTAACCTGGAAGTTGTTGTTAATGCTGATTATGTTTTCGCCAAATTACCATCGGTAAAAAATCTCGCCAATATATGATCAGAATAATCGCCAATATATGATATCTCGCCAGTATATGACATCGGTAACACCATTTGTGGTAAACGGTAATATGACATCGGTAACACCATCCTATCAATGTATTATAAACAATCGGAATGAAATGCAAATTTCCGTTTTAAATATGTAGTAGATGATGATGATGTGATTTTGTGTAATAGAATTCATCGTGAAATTTTCGCTTCAAACATAAACGATGCTTTCAACATTATAGCTAATACACCAATATGTGAAGTATCCGATTACGGAAGGTTAACTTGGATTCCTATGAGCCCAAAGAAAAGTGAATATGTGGCTTTTGTGATACTTTTATGTTAACCGGGCGCAGGTCATAAATCAACAAAGATTGTTTTCATACCATATTCTTATATTTATTATTTTCATTTAAGATACAAACCTTTCACTCATTTCATTTAAAATGCATGCCTTACACTAATTTCATTTAAAAAACTGAAAAGACAAACAATAACAGGAAATAATTCCAGAATTAAAAACAAAGAATTATTTTTAATTTTAATTTACATACGAAAAATGTAACTACTGCTACTGGCAATTTTTAAAATGCTATTGGCGAGATCTGCGCACGGCTGTTATAAATGTACCCATTTTTTCTTCTTATCGAGGAGCAAATTATAAATCGCCAAATATTTTTCCAATTCCAATTTCTTTCATTGAAAATAATTTTTAAGTCGTTACAAACATTGTTTTCATATTTAAATATTTTCGTTGGTACTACTTAGTTATCCCGTCGACCAATTTCGCAAATTATACAAATTGACATAATATTTATTTTAAATAACGAAAGAACAAATAAATTATTATAACATTAATAAAAATACAAATAAAACGTCGAAATAAAAATCACTTTGTGACGTAAACACGTGTAACTTGCTTAAAGTCAGGTGAATTTGACATTTACGATCAACCATTATTGGCATTTAATCTTATAGTTTGGCGATAGATTTTTGGTCGACGGAAAATCTAAGGAGTACCTTTTCGTTCTATAACGCTAATTTCTTAGTAAAATTGTTCCTTTTATTTTACATAAAATCACTATTTTTTTTTCTTTTGGTACTACTTAGTTATCCCGTCGACCAAAAATCTATCGCCAAATTATAAGATTAAATGCCAATAACGGTTGATCGTAAATGTCACATTCACTTGACTTCAAGGAAGTTACACGTGCTTACGCCATCAAGTTATTTTTATTTCGACGTTTTATTTGTATTTTTATTAATGTTATACTAATTTATTTGTTCTTTCATTATTAAAATACAACTTATGTCAATTAATGTAATTTGGCGAGTGGTTTGGCGATTTATATAATTTGGCGAAATTGGTAAACGGGATAACTAAGTAGTACCATTTTTTTCATTAAGATGTTCGTATTTTTTTTCTCAAACTCATTGAGCCGTTTTTATTCTTTATCCAAAAGAGTTAATTTGAATTTTTTTCGTTGCTAGAGTAACGGATGTAATATTAGATATTTTGAGGTTTAGACGCGAAAAACACCGCCAAGTTAGAAAAATATGAAAAATGTCATGAACTATCGGACTTATAAGAATTTACTTGGCACCAATCGATTCAGCATACAAAAATACATTAAATTATGCTATCATCTGACGCATAATTATAATATCCGATTTTTATGAAATTTTTTCCCTCCCCTTGCAAAAAACGCCGTTAGGGGTGACATTTTAGAAAATCCTTTCTTAGCGATACTATATAAATATGCCATTTGGCGGTGACTCGATGATCGAAAATTAGTCCAATATCATTTGAATTATTACATAACAGAGGAGAATTTACGAAGAAAGACGAAGAAGAAATGACGAATTACAAAAGACTTGCAATTTTTTTTTTCAAAATCTTGAATTTTTCGATAATAATAATGCATGATTTTATAAATTTCCTTAAAAACTATCTTCATTTCCTAGATTTCGAAGGTGTGAATTTTCCTATAAATGATATTGGCGATATGACTTAAGAAAAAATAAAATAAACAATAGATAATATTTGCTTAAAAAAATGGATAATATTCACTGATCTGAGTTCGAGTTTATAAATATCACATGCTTTTGGAATTACGGTGAAAAACATTTTACAAAATATGAAATTATTTTACAATATGTATGTGTGGCAGAAATTCACACTAAAATTTAAGTATTTGATTCCATTTTTAAAACATTATCTGATATCCATATAAGTTACAATTGAATATAAAAATATACTAAAAAAAAAAAAATCTCGTTCACTTGAAAAAACACCATTTATGAGAATATCCTCAAGCTAGTGTCATACTTACACATTTTTGACTTAAAATCACATTGTTTGGGGACAAAAGTAAAATAAAAATTCGTAAAGAAATAAATAATAATTACACATGTGACTCACAATTACATCTGCTTGTTTCTTCTATAAGTTACGTGATGGTGCAATTAGATAAAAAGAAAAAGAAAAGAACAAAAGGAAAAAAAAGTCATTAAAAATTCATCTAATCAAATTTTCAAATTCATTTCTATAATCTAACGCAAGCGATAATGAGCCAAATATTGCGTATCAATTGTAATCTTTCTCATTAAATTAATTTTTAAGCATTACAAATATTTCTTTCAGGTTTAAATTAAATTACAAATATTTCTTTTAGCTTTAAATTAAATATATTAGTTTTTTAACATAATCCCTCATTTAAATGAATTTTTCTTTCTTTTTTTACAATTAAATATAAGTAATTATTTTTTCATTTATTTTCTAACGGATACAGGGATTTCAATTCATTTGTCGCCAAAAAATAACCTCAGGCAACCTTTTCGTTCAAAATAACAATAAAATGCGAAATTTATTACCAAAAATCATAGTTATCCCTGTATATATGACTCATAAACCACCACGTGAATATTCTCTATCGAATGACACTATTTGTAAAAAAAATCCACCGGGTAGTTTTTGAAAACATTCGGGCGGAACTTTTAGATCTTACTGCTTTATAATATATATGATAATAGATAATAGAATAGATAATAGATTTTATATATATATAATAGAATAGATAATAGATTATGTGTTATGAACTATCTCAAAGTTTAAAACAGATCGCATTGTTAGATTTCCTAATTTTAACAATATCGCGTTATGTTAGTTCCACATTCCACCACCAGGGAGCGCACTCTATTCTTAACGAAAGCGTATCTGAACGAAACTCCTTCATGCAACCTTTCCGTAGATACATGAATCGGGAGGGTGGCGGTCTTAACCAATAATTTAAGATAATTGCTGAAATTACTACGAAAAATATTTTAAAGGGGCTCTACGCGGGCCCCTAATAGAGTTAGAGGAAATAGGAAGACTGCAAAATAATCGCGGGGAAAAGTTTGCTTGGGTGCGTCGGAGCTACTTTTGGCGCGAGATCTAAGCTCTACGACCAATAGGAGCCCAGATATTTAAGGAAATATGAAGTAACAAAGTCCAAAATAATAGAATTTTCCGTAATAATTCTATAACTAATCAAGGTAGAATGATGTGTTATAGCTTAAAACCTTCCCTAAAACGATACCTATCTAACGGTATAAGTTCCGTAAAAATCCATGCGGTAGAACTCTAAATCTTGGCGTTCGGAACGAAATTTCCGTTTGGATTTTATATATATACTAGCAGGCTATACCCGCTTCGCTGGTCCATTTTCCAAATGATCATTGATCAAACAAAATTATGAATTCGACCTTGTATTTTAAATTAATATGGACCTTCACCGGGAAAATCTTTCCGCATTTGCTGAATACTATGCGAACGCTATTTAGCTTTTATAATATCTTATGGGTTAGGCAAAATTCGGACTATTCAGAAGAAATTCTTTTTACAGTATATATTTAAAGTAGAAGTTGGGAAGAAAATACGGCCGTTGTGATAATCAGAAATGTTAAAACGTTCTCTAGTCACCACACTACTAAAAGGAGAGATAATTACAATGATTGCAGAGAGTGACCACTGAATATTATTTATGTTCGGATTATTCACTTTCGTTTGATAGTTCTTGAACTCCGGGCTTCTCAGCTTGGTGCTATGTGTGGTTCTGGTAGCTTAAATACAATTTCTCTCTACGTTGCATTATATTTTGTAATACACGTCTTCTAGCAGGTCTACTGCAGTTTTCTATCTTCGGATTACAGCAGAGTAAATACGGTAAAAAAATGTAATAAATTGTTTGCACACAAAAAGTCTTTAACTTTCATTAAAAGAAATATGAATCACAGAAAAGTGGATTTTTAAAAATGATGTGTTTGAATAAAATTAAAATAATGTCATTTTCATTACCATTTCCTTTTTATATATATACCACTTGTAATTATGTAACTGTTAACCTGAAAAAAAAAAACTCGATAACTCATTATGATAGAAAAATAAACCTCTTGTTTTCATCCAATCAAAATCTTCCCAATCGTCCATAATCGGGTGCACAGCTAAGTTTTACGGCAAACATTAGAAGTGTTTGCAAACTATATGGTTACAAATTTACCAGAGTTAACACACGTAAAACATACGTAATTATGCGCCAGACTACATCCCATTAAGTAAAGTCAAATTGCTGTTGGCTGAATTATAGATCTTTCGCCAAAAATACTCTGTGTAAATGACAAATAAAGTCAGTTATACAAAACTTAATAATCTAACTCGTTATAATATAACGAAATAATTTTTTTGATGCACCGAAGACCTTTTTTCATTTCTCTAAAGAGTGCAATAACACGGAGAAATAAATACACTTTTTATTTTCAAAATTACATTATTCTTCAGTCTGCTGCCTAAATAAACCTAAAATCGTTAATTTTTTCCTCAGTTTAGCGAATAGGATTGTGCGTCAGAAGAACTATAATGATTTCTATTTTCAATTTTATCTGCATTTCAGGTACTTTTTTTCTTATCTAGGCTAAAATGATAAATCAACAAATATTGTTCCACCAGCCACCATTGGAATTTCAAATTTTTTTCCCAAATATTTATTTTTTAGTGACAGTAAAATAACTGCAAATAAAAATATATATATTATACTAAATCTTCTGTTCTCCGTTTGCTTCATAATGAAAAAACATAAATTTGCTAATAGCTAAGTACAAATTTCATGTAATCTTCTACAATCGCGATCACTGTCTGACAGTCACTGTCTGATCACTGATCTGACTCTTTCAAATATAAAAGAAACATCTAAATAGTTCAGTAAATACACTAATTAGCAGGTAACCTGATTACGGAAGATTAATCCAATATCAAAAACCTTAAAAAAACTGAAAATGGGATGACGAATTAAAAAGACAATCGGAAATGTATTTCAGTAAGCAATTTTTATTGCAAAATATTTTCTTTTGTGTTATTAATAACGCAAAATTGCATACATTTTCTTAAGAATAATCTTTAGTACTTAACATTTGAAACAGTAGACTTCTCTAAAAGAAAAATTGGCGATATATGTTAAGAAAAGAAAAAAAAAAAAAAAAAAAAAAAAAAAAAAAGAGAGTGGACAATATTTGATGACCTGAGTTCGAGGTTATAAAAGTCATAAGTTTGGGGAAAAACAAAATAGCATGTATCCGTAGTAAAGTACGCGAAAAATATCTTAAATATCTGAAATTAAATTATTTATAATATGTGCGTGTGTGGAGGGGGGGGGGACAAACGTCATTAAAATTTAAATATTTGACTCCACTTTTATAATATTAACTGCTATTTATGTAATATCATTATTTTTATAATTACATCTGCTAGTTTTTTCTGTAAGAGATACATAATAATAGTAATAATAATAATAATTGTTACTCACAAGGAAGGTCTCCTTAAAACGCATACTCAAAATATTTTGAAAAAGGAAATGCTAATAAAATGACTCATGTATGTAAAAAAGATCGGTAAAAATATAGCGGTCGAATCGCAGTAGAAAATCTGTAAAAAAATATTTTTTCGAGTATTTGGCGCGAACAGACGAACGCTCGACGCTCTTTGGCGAACCAATAGGTTTCCTCGCCAAATGCGAGAGATTGAAATGCATTTATAAATTCCTTGTTAAATAAGTAATTAAATGCCTAATGCTCAATGAATTTAAACTTAAACTGTGGATTAGTTTACTATTTTTGCTGTAAGCTTATATAATATATGCAAATTGCGTGTTACTTGTATTGAGCTATTTAATTTTATACGGTGTCACCGGCTGGATAAGTTTTAAGGGTATTTTAATTAAGAATGCTATCGTTAAACATTTCGATATTAAATTGTTGTTTCCATGGCAACAAAACTCTCTTGCTGTCTCTGACACTAACAATATCCAAGTCAAATTGCCAATGATCAGAATCGGACCTTAATTTGAGTTTGAAACACTTTTAATCCATTTAAATTTCATTGTAAACGGCATAAATACGATCGTTAAATTTCATTGTTACATATATAAATGTATATGACAAAACTGCAGTTATAAATATGTATTTATTTAAGTTAAACTTACTTAAATTAACTTCGTATCGAGAGTTGAAAAAGTTTTTCTTAAAGACTATTTATCATAGTATTATTCAAAATTTTATCGTGTCGCCATCCAGCGCTAAATCGCAAAAAATGAAATTTTCATTATTTTTTTAGGAATGCTAAATAGAGGTTCTGCCGATTTTTTTATGGATATATATATATTTATGAGAAGAATATTCTATAATTTTTTTTTCAAATAATGCTGAGCATGCGCTTATGGGGAACTTCCTTGATATCATTTTATCAATTTTCAGATACATTTTTCTTAACCTGATGCAAAAGATAAATCGCCAAATATTATTTCAATTGCAATATTTCAACTGAGTAATTCTTTAAGTATTACGAACATTCTCTTTCATGTTTAAATTAAATATATTCGTTTTTTAATATTATCACTCATTAAAATGGATTTCTTTTTTTTTCTTTTTTAAAGATTTTAAATAAAATTAGTAACAGTTTTTTGTCTTTTATATTTCTAGGTGTAATAGCCGTTTCAATTTTTTCAACAACAAAAAACTTCGCCAAGAAATAAAATGGTAACCTTATCGTCCAAAATAACAGAACTTTCCGTCATACTTCTATAACTAATCTAGGTAGAATGGTGCGTTATAGCTTAAAACTTTCCCTGTAACGATACCTATCTAACGGTATAAGTTTCGTAAAAATCCATGCAGTAGAACTCGAAATCTAGGCGTTCGGAACGAAATTTCCGTTTGGATTTTATATATATAATAGATATATAATAGAATAGATAATAGAATTTATATATATATAATAGAATAGATAATAGATTATGTGTTATGAACTATCCCAAAGTTTAAAACAGATCGCATTGCTAGATTAGTAAAAATCCATGCAGTAGAACTCGAAATCTAGGCGTTCGGAACGAAATTTCCGTTTGGATTTTATACATATAATAGATAGATAATAGAATAGATAATAGATTTTATATATATATAATAGAATAGATAATAGATTATGTGTTATGAACTATCCCAAAGTTTAAAACAGATCGCATTGTTAGATTTCCTAATTTTAACAATATCGCGTTATGTTAGTTCCACATTCCACCACCAGGGAGCGCACTCTATTCTTAACGAAAGCGTATCTGAACGAAACTCCTTCATGCAACCTTTCCGTAGATACATGAATCGGGAGGGTGGTGGTCTTACCCAATAATTTAAGATAATTGCTGAAATTACTACGAAAAATATTTTAAAGGGGCCCTGCGCGGGCCCCTAATAGAGTTAGAGGAAATCGGAAGACGGCAAAATAATCGCGGGGAAAAGTTTGCTTGGGTTCTTCGGAGCTACTTTTGGCGCGAGATCTAAGCTCTACGACCAATAGGAGCCCAGATATTTAAGGAAATATGAAGTTACAAAGTTCAATATAAAAGAATTTTCCGTAGTAATTCTATAACTAATCTAGGTAGAATGATGTGTTATAGCTTAAAACCTTCCCTGGAACGATACCTATCTAACGGTATAAGTTCCGTCAAAATCCATGCGGTAGAACTCGAAATCTTGGCGTTCGGAACGAAATTTCCGTTTGGATTATATATATATAGTAGAATAGTAGACTAGCAGGCTATGCCCGCTGCGCTGGTCAATATTTCCAAATGAACCTTGGATTAAACTAAATGGTGAATTTGAACTTGTATTTTAAACAATATGGATCTTCAGCTTGACCTTGTACATTACTGAAAACGATGCGAACGCCATTGCGATATAATGTTATCTTAAGCGTTGTACAAAATTTAGCAATTAAGAAGTAATTGTTTTAGTTGATTATAAACAGCGCACTTATGGTCGGATAATGAGACCGTTATGACAACAGGAATTAATACCTCTGTAACTAATCAACATATAATGAAATCGTATATACTAACACCATTCCTAAAAGTCATGCAACAGGATCACTTGTAACAAAATATGTTCTGTAGATTTTTTTAAAAAGGCTAAACTTTCATAATCAGGTTCACTTAATTTTTGAACTTTTACTGTTGCTCTATAACTAAGTACCCTTGAACAATATGTATACACTAAAACCTTTCCAAAATTATTACCTAACTAATTGTGGTATATCCTACGAAAGTATTATAAACAATCGGAATGAAATACAAATTTCCGTTGTAAATATATAGTAGATGATGATGATGCGATTTTGTGTAATAGAATTCATAGTAAAGTTTTCGCTTCAAACAAAAACGATGCTTTCAACATTAAAGCTAATACACCAATATGTGAAGTATCCGATTACGGAAGGTTAACTTGAATTCTCATGAGCAACTACTCAAAGAAAAGTGAATATGTGGCTTTTGTGATACTTTTATGTCAGCCGGGCGCAGGTAATAAATCAATAAAGATTGTTTTCATAGCATATTCTTATTTTATTATTTTCATTTAAAACACAAACCTTTCACTCATTTAATTTAAAATGCAGCCTTATACTAATTTCATTTAAAAAACTGAAAAGATAAACAATAACAAAAAATAATGCCATAATTAAAAGCAAAAAAATATTTTTAATTTACATACGCAAAATGTAACTACTGCTACTGGGAATTTTAAAAATGCTATCAGCGAGATGTGCGCACGGTTGTTATAAATGTACCCATTTTTTCTTCTTATCGAGGAGCAATTTATAAATCGCACAATATTATTCCAATTCCAGTTTCTTTCAATGAGGAACCTATGACCGGAAAAAATGGAAAAAGACTCTTGTAGATTCTTCGGATGACGGCATCTGACGCCATAAACCGAGTTGATATATATGAAAATAATTTTTAAGTCGTTACAAACATTGCTTTCATACTTAAATATTTTCATTGGTACTACTTGTTATCCCGTCGACCAATTTCGCCAAATTATATAAATCGCCAAACCATTCGCCAAATTACATAAATTGACATAATCTTTATTTTAAATAACGAAATAACAAATAAATTAGTATAAAATTAATAAAAATACAAATAAAACGTCGAAATTAAAATCACTTGATGACGTAAACACGTGTAGTTTGTTTAAATTCAAGTGAATTTGATATTTACGATCAACCATTATTGGCATTTAATCTTATAGTTTGACGATAGATTTTTGGTCGACGGAATATCTAAGTAGTACCTTTTCCATTTTTGTTTTATAACGCTAAATTCTCAGTAATTTTTTCCCTTTTATTTTACATAAAATCACTATTTTTTAAAAAAATTAAGATGCTTGCATTTTTATTTCAAACATATAGAGCCGTTTTTATTTTTTAGCCAAAAGGGTTGATTTGAATTTTTTCCGTTGCTAGAGTAACGGATGTAATGATAGATATTTTGAGGTTTAGATGCCAAAGACACCGCCAAATTAGAAAAATATGAAATGTGTCATGAACTGTTGGACTTATAAACATTTATTTGGTAGCATTCGATTCAGCATACAAAACTACATTAAAATATGCTATCATTTGACGCATAATTTTGATATTCGATTTTTTCCCCCTCCCCGTGCAAAACCCATTAGGGGTGACACTTTAGAAAATCCTTTCTTAGCAGAAGTTTATGTCATAAGAAGTATTTTTACCACGATTTTCAAGATTTTAGGTTCAGTAGTTTGCGCTGTGCGTTAATTAGTCCCCTAATCCAGACTTTATTTTATATACTATATTAGATATGCGATTTTTTCCCCTCCCCGTGCAAAAACCATTAGGGGTGACACTTTAGAAAATCCTTTCTTAGCAGAAGTTTATGTCATAAGAAGTATTTTTACCACGATTTTCAAGATTTTAGGTTCAGTAGTTTGCGCTGTGCGTTAATTAGTCCCCCAAACCAGACTTTATTTTATATACTATACTAGCAGGCTATGCCCGCTGCGCTGGTCAATATTTCCAAATGAACCTTGGATTAAACTAAATGGTGAATTTGAACTTGTATTTTAAACAATATGGATCTTCAGCTTGACCTTGCTCATTACTGAAAACGATGCGAACGCCATTGCGATATAATGTTATCTTAAGCGTTGGACAAAATTTAGCAATTAAGAAGTAATTGTTTTAGTTGATTATAAACAGCGCACTTATGGTCGGGTAATGAGACCGTTATGACAACAGGAATTAATACCTCTGTAACTAATCAACATATAATGAAATAGTATATACTAACACCATTCCTAAAAGTCATGCAACAGGGCCACTTGTAACAAAATATGTTCTGTAGATTTTTTTAAAAAGGCTAAACTTTCATAATCAGGTTCACTTAATTTTTGAACTTTTACTGTTGCTCTATAACTAAGTGCCCTTGAACAATATGTATACACCAAAACCTTTCCAAAATTATTACCTAACTAATTGTGGTATATCCTACGAAAGTATTATAAACAATCGGAATGAAATACAAATTTCCGTTGTAAATATATAGTAGATGATGATGATGCGATTTTGTGTAATAGAATTCATAGTAAAGTTTTCGCTTCAAACATAAACGATGCTTTCAACATTAAAGCTAATACACCAATATGTGAAGTATCCGATTACGGAAGGTTAACTTGAATTCTCATGAGCAACTACTCAAAGAAAAGTGAATATGTGGCTTTTGTGATACTTTTATGTCAGCCGGGCGCAGATAATAAATCAATAAAGATTGTTTTCATAGCATATTCTTATTTTATTATTTTCATTTAAAACACAAACCTTTCACTCATTTCATTTAAAATGCATGCCTTATACTAATTTCATTTAAAAAACTGAAAAGATAAACAATGACAGGTAATAATGCCATAATTAAAAAAAAAATATTTTTAATTTACATACGCAAAATGTAACTACTGCTACTGAGAATTTTTTAAATGCTATCAGCGAGATGTACGCACGGTTGTTATAAATGTACCCATTTTTTTTCTTCTTATCGAGGAGCAATTTATAAATCGCACAATATTATTCCAATTCCAATTTCTTTCATTGAGGAATCTATGACCGGAAAAAATAGAAAAAGACTCTTGTAGATTCTTCGGATGACGGCATCTGACGCCATAAATCGAGTTTATATATATGAAAATAATTTTTAAGTCGTTACAAACATTGCTTTCATACTTAAGTATTTTCATTGGTACTACTTGTTATCCCGTCGACCAATTTCGCCAAATTATATAAATCGCCAAACCATTCGCCAAATTATATAAATTGACATAATCTTTATTTTAAATAACGAAATAACAAATAAATTAGTATAACATTGATAAAAATACAAATAAAACGTCGAAATTAAAATCACTTGATGACGTAAACACGTGTAGTTTGTTTAAATTCAAGTGAATTTGATATTTACGATCAACCCTTATTGGCATTTAATCTTATAGTTTGACGATAGATTTTTGGTCGACGGAATATCTAAGTAGAACCTTTTCCATTTTTGTTTTATAACGCTAAATTCTCAGTAATTTTTTCCCTTTTATTTTACATAAAATCCCTAATTTTTAAAAAATTTAAGATGCTTGCATTTTTATTTCAAACTCATAGAGCCGTTTTTATTTTTAAGCCAAAAGGGTTGATTTGAATTTTTTTCCGTTGCTAGAGTAACGGATGTAATGATAGATATTTTGAGGTTTAGATGCCAAAGACACCACCAAATTAGAAAAATATGAAATGTGTCATGAACTGTTGGACTTATAAAAATTTATTTGGTAGCATTCGATTCAGATTACAAAACTACATTAAAATATGCTATCATTTGACGCATAATTTTGATATTCGATTTTTTTCCCCTCCCCGTGCAAAAACCATTAGGGGTGACACTTTAGAAAATCCTTTCTTAGCAGAAGTTTATGTCATAAGAAGTATTTTTACCACGATTTTCAGGATTTTAGGTTGAGTAGTTTGCGCTGTGCGTTAATTAGTCCCCTAATCCAGACTTTATTTTATATACTATATTAGATATGCGATTTTGCGGTGAATCGATGATCGAAAATTAGTCCAATATCATTTGAAATATTACATAACAGAGGAGAAAGTACGAAGAAAGACGAAGAAGAAATGACGAATTACAAAAGACTTGTAATTTGTTTTTTCAAAATGTTGAATTTTTCCATAGTAATAACGTATTAAAATATAAATTTCCTTAAAAATTATCTTTATTTCCTAGATTTCGAATCTGTGAATTTTCCTATAAATGAAATTGGCGAAATGACTTGAGAAAATAGATAATATTTGCTTAAATAAAATGGGTAATATTCGTTGATTTGAGTTCGTGTTTATAAATATCACATGCTTTCGGAATTACGGCGAAAAACATTTTAAAAAGTATGAAATTATTTTACAATATGTATGTGTGGCAGAAATTCACACTGAAATTTAAGTATTCGATTCCATTTTTAAAATATTAACTGATATCTATATAAGTTACAATTGAATATGAAGATGTACTCAAAAATGATCTCTTTCACCTAAAAAACACCATTTGTGAGAACATCCTCAAGCTAATGTCACGCTTATGCATTTTTGGCTTAAAATCACATTGTTTGGCGACAAAAGAAAAATAAAAAATTGTAAAGAAACAAATCGTAATTACACATGTGATTCACAATTACATCTGCTTGTTTCTTCCATATGTCACGTGATGGGACAATTAGATATATAAAAAAAGAAAAGAACAGAACAGAAAGAAAATGTCGTTAAAATTTCATCGAATCAAATTTTCAGATTCGTTTCCATATCTAACGCAAGCGATAAAGAGCCAAATATTGCGTATCAAGTGTAATATTTCTTATTAAATTAATTTTTAAGCAATACAAATATTTCTTTCAGGTTTTGATTAAATGTTTCCGTTTTTTAATATTATCACTCATTAAAACGGATTTTCTTCTTCTTTTTTTCTTTTTTTTTTCATTTAAATAAAATTAGTAACAGTTTTTCTTTTATTTTTCGAGGTTTAATAGCAGTTTCAATTTTTTTTTAATCAACGATAATTTTCGCCAAGCAATAAAATGGTAACCTTATCGCCCAAAATAACAGAATTTTTTGTCATAATTCTAAAACTAATATAGGTAGAATAATGTGTTATAGCTTAAAACCTTCCCTGAAACAATGCCTATCTAACGGTATAGGTTCCGTAAAAATCCATGCAGTAGAACTCGAAATCTAGGCGTTCGGAACGAAATTTCCGTTTGGATTTTATATATATATAATAGATAATAGAATAGATAATAGATTTTATATATATATAATAGAATAGATAATAGATTATGTGTTACGAACTATCTCAAAGTTTAAAACAGATCGCATTGCTAGATTTCCTAATTTTAACAATATCGCGTTATGTTAGTTCCACATTCCACCACCAGGGAGCGCACTCTATTCTTAACGAAAGCGTATCTGAACGAAACTCTTTCATGCAACCTTTCTGTAGATACATGAATCGGGAGGGTGGCGGTCTTAACCAATAATTTAAGATAATTGCTGAAATTACTACGAAAAATATTTTAAAGGGGCCCTACGCGGGCCCCTAATAGAGTTAGAGGAAATCGGAAGACGCCAAAATAATCGCGGGGAAAAGTTTGCTTGGGTGCTTCGGAGCTACTTTTGGCGCGAGATCTAAGCTCTACGACCAATAGGAGACCAGATATTTAAGGAAATATGAAGTAACAAAGTCCAAAATAACAAAATTTTCCGTAATCATTCTATAACTAATCTAGGTAGAATGATGTGTTATAGCTTAAAACCTTCCCTGAAACGATACCTATCTAATGGTATAAGTCTGTCAAAATCCATGCGGTAGAACTCGAAATCTCGGCGTTCGGAACGAAATTTCCATTTGGATTATATATATATAATAGATTAGATATGCGATTTTGCGGTGAATCGATGATCGAAAATTAGTCCAATATCATTTGAAATATTACATAACAGAGGAGAAAGTACGAAGAAAGACGAAGAAGAAATGACGAATTACAAAAGACTTGTAATTTTTTTTTTCAAAATGTTGAATTTTTCCATAGTAATAACGTATTAAAACATAAATTTCCTTAAAAATTATCTTTATTTCTTAGATTTCGAATCTGTGAATTTTCCTATAAATGAAATTGGCGATATGACTTGAGAAAACAGATAATATTTGCGTAAATAAAATGGGTAATATTCGTTGATGTGAGTTCGAGTTTATAAATATCACATGCTTTCGGAATTACGGCGAAAAACATTTTAAAAAGTATGAAATTATTTTACAATATGTATGTGTGGCAGAAATTCACGCTGAAATTTAAGTATTCGATTCCATTTTTAAAATATTAACTGATATCTATATAAGTTACAATTGAATATGAAAATGTACTCAAAAAATGATCTCTTTCACCTAAAAAAACACCATTTGTGAGAACATCCTCAAGCTAATGTCAGGCTTATGCATTTTTGGCTTAAAATCGCATTGTTTGGCGGCAAAAGAAAAATAAAAAATTGTAAAGAAACAAATAGTAATTACACATGTGACTCACAATTACATCTGCTTGTTTCTTCTATAAGTCACGTGATGGAACAATTAGATATACAAAAAAGAAAAGAACAGAACAGAAAGAAAATGTCGTTAAAATTTCATCTAATCAAATTTTCAGATTCGTTTCCGTATCTAACGCAAGCGATAAAGAGCCAAATATTGCGTATCAAGTGTAATATTTCTTATTAAATTAATTATTAAGCATTACAAATATTTCTTTCAGGTTTTGATTAAATGTTTCCGTTTTTTAATATTATCACTCATTAAAACGGATTTTCTTCTTCTTTTTTTCTTTTTTTTTTCATTTAAATAAAATTAGTAACAGTTTTTCTTTTATTTTTCGAGGTTTAATAGCCGTTTCAATTTTTTTTTTTTTTTTTTATCAACGATGAATTTCGCCAAGAAATAAAATGGTAACCTTATCGCCCAAAATAACAGAATTTTCCGTCATAATTCTAAAACTAATATAGGTAGAATAATGTGTTATAGATTAAAACCTTCCCTGAAACAATACCTATCTAACGGTATAGGTTCCGTAAAAATCCATGCAGAAGAACTCGAAATCTAGGCGTTCGGAACGAAATTTCCGTTTGGATTTTATATATATAATAATAGATAATAGAATAGATAATAGATTTTATATATATATAATAGAATAGATAGTAGATTATGTGTTATGAACTATCTCAAAGTTTAAAACAGATCGCATTGTTAGATTTCCTAATTTTAACAATATCGCGTTATGTTAGTTCCACATTCCACCACCAGGGAGCGCACTCTATTCTTAACGAAAGCGTATCTGAACGAAACTCCTTCATGCAACCTTTCCGTAGTTACATGAATCGGGAGGGTAGCGGTCTTAACCAATAATTTAAGATAATTGCTGAAATTAATACGAAAAATATTTTAAAGGGGCTTCTACGCGGGCATCTAATAGAGTTAGAGGAAATCGGAAGACGTCAAAATAATCGCGGGGAAAAGTTTGCTTGGGTGCTTCGGAGCTACTTTTGGCGCGAGATCTAAGCTCTACGACAAATAGGAGCCCAGATATTTAAGGAAATATGAAGTAACAAAGTCAAAAATAATAGAATTTTCCGTAATAATTCTTAACTAATCTAGGTAGAATGATGTGTTATAGCTTAAAACCTTCCCTGGAACGATACCTATCTAACGGTACAAGTTCCGTAAAAATCCATGCGGTAGAACTCGAAATCTCGGCGTTCGGAACGAAATTTCCGTTTGGATTATATATATACTAGCAAGTTACACCCGCTTCGCTCGTCCATTTTCCAATTGAACTTTCATAAAAAAATGATGAATTCGACCTTATATTTTAAATTAATATGGACCTTCGCCTGGAAAGTTTTTCTGCATTTGCTTAATACAATGTGAACGCCATTTAGCTATTATGTTATCTTATGGGTTAGGCAAATTTCGGGCTTTTCAGAATAAATTATTTTATAGTAGATTAATAAAGTAGGGGTTGGGAGGGAAATATGACCGTTATGATCATCAGAAATTAAAATGTTCTCTAGTCACCACACTACTAAAATGAGAGATAATTACAATGATTGAAGAGAGTGACTACTGATAATTAATCATATTCGGATTATTCACTATCGTTTGTTAGTTCTTGAACTGCTGTCTCCTCAGTTTGGTGCTATATGTGGTTCTGGTAGCTTAAATACAATCTCTTCTACGTTACATTATATTTCGTAATATACGTCTTCTTCTGGCATGTCTACTGCAGTTTTCTATCTTCGGATCACAGGAGAGTAAATACAGCCAAAGAACGTAATAAATTATTTGCACACAACGGACAGTGTTTAACTTTCATGATTAAAATAAATGTGAATCATATAAAAATGGCTTTTTAAAACTCAAGTGTTTGAATAAAATTAAAATAATGTCATTTTCACTGTCATTTCTTTTTTAATACCAGTTGCAATCATGCAGCTGTTAACCTGGAAAAAACCTCGAAAACTGATTGTAATAGAACAATGAACCTCTTTTTTTTCATGCAATCAAAATTTTCCCAATCTTCCGTAATCGGGTACACAGCTAAGTTTGACGTCAAACATTGGAAGTGTTTCCAAATATATGGTTATAATTGTACCAGAGTTAGATATAAAACAAAGGTAATTATGCGCCAAACAACATTCCATTAAATAAAGTGAATTTGCTGTTGACTGAATTATAGATCTTTCACCAAAAATACTCTTTGAGAATGATAAATAAAGTCAGTTATATAAAACGTAATAACCTAGTACGTAATAATATACGTAATAATCTTTTTGATGCACCAAAGAATTTTTTTCATTTCTCTAATTAGCATAATTCACTGAGGAATAAATAGGCTTTCTATTTTCAAGATTACATTATTCTTCAGTCTTTTGCCTAAATAAACCTAAAATCGTTAATTTTCATAAAGTTTAGTAGCTACGGCTATGAGTCATTAAGAAATTGCTTTATAATTATCCAATTTTATCTGAATTTGAGGTACTTTTTTTCTTATCTAGGCTAAAATGATAAATCAACAAATATTGTTTATTTTGTATTAGTAAAATAACTGCAAAAAATATATAATACTAAATCTTCTGTTGTCCATTTGCTTCATAATGAAAAACCATAAATTTACTAATCGCTATGTAGAATTTCATGTAATCTTCTGCAATCGGGATCACTGTCTACAGTCTCTTTCAAATAAAAAGAAACATCCAACAATTCACTAAATATGTTAATTAAAGGGGTAACCTGATTACAGAAAATTAATCATATACCTTTACTAAAACCTTCAAAAAAGAAGAACAGATAGGCCAGATTAAGTAATTAATTGTCACTCAAAGGATTAAAGGGATGAAATAGAATTTTATGTAGCAGACCGGTGATGATGACTGCGTACAAATAAATTCTCATGCTTACTGTTCCTTGGGACCAGTGGCTTTTTTATGTCAATTCTACTACTGGTCAGTTGGTGTTTTTTAGATCTTTTTGTCAACTTGATTTAATCGTGTAAAAATTATGCATGTGTGCATTTTTATTATGTGCCTCCTTCCTTTTTTTAACATTAATATTACATTACATATGCAGTGTTGACTCTAGAAAAAAGGACTACCGGGCGGGAATTTTTCAAAAAGGAAACACCATTCTAAAAAAGGGCACACTTGTACATTATTCACAAAAATATTTTGAACTGGTTTGTTTAGAGTCTCTAGAATTTGCGATATTTTCCCGCGATCAGTTGAATTGCCACAGGGAGCATAGGAAGTGTTAAAAAGAGCAGAAGGGTTTAATGGGGCTTTGCCATGCACAAAAAAGAAAAAAAAAAGGCTGCCGGCGCTGCGCTCTGCTAAAGCGGCTTAGACTCAATGCTAATATACATAGATTCATATCATAAAAGGGTGAAAAACAAGACTTCTTTTCTTTTTTTTCCTATTTAAGAGGCAGATAATAAAAATGCACACCTGCATTCTTTTTTATATTGAAATCACCTTTAAAAGAAATATCCACAAGCAAATGTAAATTTAAAAAAAAAAAAAAAATTACAAATTCACAATGATAACACTGTCTTGACAAATTAATTATTCAGAAACATATTAAGCAGTATGAATAACAATAGAGTAGTAATCACTTATTTCATTTTATTCTATAATTATATTAAAAATGCTTTCAACAGTGTGGACTCTAGAAAAAAATTACTGCCAGCTGGACACTTTAAAAAAAAACACTCAAGAACCTTGTTCACTGAAAATATTTTGCGTTTAGTCCTTTTTTATTTTGACCTTTTTAATTTTGTGATATTTTCCTGCAACTGATGAAATTTCTTGATTTTCCTCCCTGTTGACTGACGAATTTGGTTTTTCTCCTGTAACTGATTGACGAATTTCACATTTTTTTCTGCAGCCAACTGTAAAATTTCACAATTGTTTCTCATGATTGCCTGCTGAATTTCATGTTGTTTTCCTGTAACCAATTGACGAATTTCACAATATTTTAAAGCAATCGACTGAAGGGATTCTAGATTTTTTTTCCCCATTAATTGACGGTTGAATTTCTCAGTTTTTTTTCAGGTGACTGAATGAGAATTTTTGAAATTTTTTCCCTGCAACCAACTGATAAATTTTGTGATATTTTATTTCAGAACAAATGTTTTATAATCCCACATCTGCCATCTTGGATTTTTTTCTTGGCGTGAATTAAAAATGTTTTTTAATTAATAGTTATAATGATTATATTCCAGTTTTTTCAATATTATATTAATGTATCAACAATATTTAACCATTGGCGACATTTACTACTTGGCGAAAAAGGAGTTTTCATGCAAGAAAAAAATCAAAGATGGCAAATGCGGGATTATAATACATCTAAGCCATACCGATTGGCGTATATTGCATTTTTCCTTGCGGCTGATTGGCAAAACTCGTGTGATTTTTTTCACATATCCGGTTTATGAATTTTGCCGATTTTCTTCCCAGCTAATCAACAAACTTCATTTTTTCCTATAAACAGTTGTTGAATTTTTTTTTCATATGGTCGCTGAATGAATTTCACAGATTTTCTCTGCGGCTGATCAAAGAATTTCATTTCCAAAGCTGAATACTTTGCAATGTTCTGCAATATACTTCAGCTAATCAAATGTTCTGTGTGAATTTAAAAAAAAAAGTCACAGGAAAATTTTCTTTATATATGAAGAAGTGCAATTGCATCTTTTATAGAAATGCAAAAGACATTTCATAAAACCCTGACATACTCACACAAATGAAATTATTGGTGAATTTTGTGAGTTCCGCCCCCCCCCCCCCTCCTAATCGAATGATAATTTAGTGGGGTTATTTTCCAACAATCGATTGATGATTTTCGAATTATTTCAGATTTTTCCCTCTGCCAACTGGCGAATTTGGCCTTTTTTCTCTGATCAAATCGTTGAATTTCACAATTTTTCTTCTGCGTTTGGGTGAAGAATTTTGATATATTTTCCACAATTCATTGACGAATTTCGCATTTTTTAAAAACGACTGGTGGGTGAATTTTTGTAATATTTTTCATTGACCTTTTGGCGAAAATCGTAGTTTTTTTTCACACGACTGATCCATGAATTTCATGCTTTTTTACCGAAGACTCATTGGCAAATGTTCCAATTTTTTCTTGCGACAGATTGGAAACAATCGTTGGTTTTTTCCACGACTGATCGAAGAATTTCGTGAATTTTCTGACAACTTCAGAGTTTATTTTACATGCGACTGATAAGCGAATTTCATTATATTTTCTTTTTACTGATTGGCAAATTTTTTCTCTTTTGCGTGTAAACGTTTGGTAAAAACCCCTTTTTTTCTGCAACCGATCGACGAATTTCGCATTCTACTGCGACAGATCGGTGAATATCGTGATTATTTTCTCACGGTCGACTGGTGAACTTTGTCGCTTTTCTGCGACTGATTGGCCAAATCTTCATGGCTTTTTTTTTTTTTTTTTTTTTTTTTTTGCACGACTGATCGACTAATTCTATTTTTTTCGATAATCCACCGACAAATTTCGCTTTTTTTTTTTCCTGTGACCGATTTTAAAATTTTACGATATTTCTCTTGAACCAGTAAGCAAGTCTTGACACAGATTGGAGAAAGTCGTGAGTTTTTTTCTGCTACTGATCTACGAATTTCGCAGATTCTTCTGACAATCGTCACGATTTTTTTTAACCGCAACCGATTTGCAATTTTCACGAATTTTTCCTTGTAACATAGGCAAATTTTGAGGCTTTTTCTTGCGAACGATTAGAGAAGATCGTGTTTTTTTTTTCGCTGTTTCTTCTAGAGGTACACTGACAAATTTTGCGTTTTTTTACCTGCAACCGATTGGCGAAAATCATGGATTTTTTTCTCGCAACTGTTCGTCGAATTTTGTATGTTTTTCCACAGCAAGATAAAGAATTTCATGAATTGTTCTCCATGACTGACGAATTGCACAAGTTTTCTTGCGACTGATTGATGAATTTCGCAATCTTTTTAAATGAACGATTAAACAGTTTGCCGATATATATATATTTTTTTTTTTTTCCTTGCCATTGAGTGACAAATTTCACGATTTTTCCTACAATTGAATGGTGGATTTTCTTGAAAATGAAAATTTGAAATGTTCTGCAGTGAAGTCAATGTATGGCACATTTATAATTATATTCTGCTTTGGGGAATTTTATTGTCTTACTTTTCAGATTTTTTTTTTATTGCAGTATTTTCATCATTTTAGATTGAATTTTTTTACGGAGCCTTCCGATAAATATTATTTGTAATATATAAAAATTTCAAAGGGGGGGGGGGCACAATACTAGTCCTAAAGAGGGGCACTTTTCTAACTTTTACCGACACCTGTCATAAAACATACTGTTCGAAAGACGTGTGACCTCTTATTCATGTTATGCGCATCTGATGACCCTCCGCCTACTTTGTTCCCCCTGAGGGGGCAGTTTTCTAAATTTTGCTGAAACCCCTCATATGACATTTTGTCGCAAAAGCCTGTGACCACTTATTCATGTTAACCGCACGTCTGATGCCCTTCCACCTACATTGCTCCTCCTGAGGGGCAGTTTTCTAAATTTTGCCGAAACCCCTCATGTGACATATTGTCAGAACAGCCTGTGACTACTTATTCATGTTATACACATCCGATCTCCCTACCCTAACTTTGTTCCCCCTGAGGGGGCACTTTTCTAAATTTTGCTAACACCCCTCATGTGACATATTGTAGGAAAGGTCTGTGACCACTTATTCATGTTATGCACATTGATGCCCCCCGCCCACTTTGCTCCCCGCTCAGGGGGCAGTTTTCTAAATTTTACCGAAACCCCTCATGTGACATATTTTCGGAAAGGCCTGTGACTACTTATTCATGTTATGCACATCTGTTGCCCCTCTGCCTACTTTGCTCCCCCCTGAGGAGGCAGTTTTCTAAATTTTGCCGAAACCCCTCATGTGACATATTTCGGAAAGGCCTGGGACTACTTATTCATGTTGTGCACATCTGTTGCCCCTCCGCCTACTTTTCTCCCCCCTGTGGGGGCAGTTTTCTAAATTTTGCCGAAACCCCTCATGTGACATATTGTCGGAACGGCCTATGGCTACTTATTCATGTTATACACATCCGATGTCCCTGCCCCCACTTTGCTCCCCCTGGGTGGGCACTTTTCTAAATTTTGCTGACACCCCTCATGTGACATATCGTTCAAAAGGCCTGTGACCACTTATTCCTGTTATGCACCTCTAATGTCACTCCCCCCACTTTGCCCCCCGGGGGGGAGCACTTTTTTAAATTTTGCTGACACCCATCATGTGACATATCGTTGGAAAGGTCTGTGACCACTTATTCATGCTTTGCATCTCTAATGCTCCTCCCCCCCACTTTGCCCCCGAGGGGGCCCTTTTCTAAATTTTGCCGGCACCTCTCATGTGACATATCGTTCAAAAGGTCTGTGACCACTTATTCATGTTATGCCCCTCCCCCCCCACTTTGCCCCACCGGGGGGGGGCACTTTTCTAAATTTTGCAATTTCTAAATTCAAAAGGCCTATGACCACTTATTCATGTTATGCACCTCTAATGACCCTGCACCCACTTTGCCCCCGCGGGGGGCACTTTTCTAAATTTTGCTGACACCCCTCATGTCACATATTGTTGGAAAGGCCTGTGACCACTTATTCATGTTATGCACCTCTAATGCCCTCCCCCACTTTGCCCCCCCTCGGGGGCATTTTTCTAAATTTTGCCGACACCCCTCATGTGACATATCGTTCAAAAGGTCTGTGACCCCTTATTCATGTTATGCACCTCTAATGCTCCTCCCCCGCACTTTGCCCCCCGGGAATCATTTTTCTAAATTTTGCTAACATCCCTGGTGTGACATATCGTTGAAAAGGCCTTTGACCACTTATTCATGTTATGCACCTCTAATGCTCCTCCCCCGCACTTTGCCCCCCGGGAATCATTTTTCTAAATTTTGCTAACATCCCTGGTGTGACATATCGTTGAAAAGGCCTTTGACCACTTATTCATGTTATGCACCTCTAATGCCCCTGCCCCCCACTTCCCCCCCGGGGGGCACTTTTCTAAATTTTTCTGACACCCCTCATGTGACATATCGTTCGAAAGTCCTGTGACCACTTATGCATGTTACGCACCTCCGGTGCTTCCCCCCCCCGGGGGGGACACTTTTCTAAATTTTACTGACACCACTCATGTGACATATCTTTCAAAAGGCATGTGACCACTTATTCATGTTATGCACCTCTAATGCCCCTGCCCCCCACTTCCCCCCCGGGGGCACTTTTCTAAATTTTTCTGACACCCCTCATGTGACATATCGTTCGAAAGTCCTGTGACCACTTATGCATGTTACGCACCTCCGGTGCTTCCCCCCCCGGGGGGACACTTTTATAAATTTTACTGACACCACTCATGTGACATATCTTTCAAAAGGCATGTGACCACTTATTCATGTTATGCACCTCTAATGCTCCTCCCCCGCACTTTGCCCCCGGGAATCATTTTTCTAAATTTTGCTAACATCCCTGGTGTGACATATCGTTGAAAAGGCCTTTGACCACTTATTCATGTTATGCACCTCTAATGCCCCTGCCCCCCACTTCCCCCCCGGGGGGCACTTTTCTAAATTTTTCTGACACCCCTCATGTGACATATCGTTTGAAAGTCCTGTGACCACTTATGCATGTTACGCACCTCCGGTGCTTCCCCCCCCCGGGGGGGACACTTTTCTGAATTTTACTGACACCACTCATGTGACATATCTTTCAAAAGGCATGTGACCACTTATTCATGTTATGCACCTCTAATGCCCCTGCCCCCACTTCCCCCCCGGGGGCACTTTTCTAAATTTTTCTGACACCCCTCATGTGACATATCGTTCGAAAGTCCTGTGACCACTTATTCATGTTACGCACCTCCGGTGCTTCCCCCCCCGGGGGGACACTTTTCTAAATTTTACTGACACCACTCATGTGACATATCTTTCAAAAGGCATGTGACCACTTATTCATGTTATGCACCTTCAATGCCCCTCCCCCCACTTTGCCGCACAGGGGGACACTTTTCTAAATTTTGCCAACACTGTTCATGCAATTTATTATAAGCATAGTTGATTTCCAGAAACGAGCCTATACAAAGCCATGACATGATACCCCCAAAAGCTAATGTTAAATCAACCAACTTCACAAATTTTTAATTCCATTTGAGTATTTGAAGTTTATTTTATGCATAATATGTATCAAATCATTGTCGAACTGGATATGTAATCATTATTATGTATTGATCTGATGCGAATTTGCGTAGAAGGCTGCCCGCATGCAGGTGCAATGATATAATGCAAAGAGAAGATACAGGTTTTATACCTAAAGGAAAACTGCAGATATTTCTGCCAAAATCGGTGAAGGGAAATAACAGGTTTTTTACCTAAAGGAAAACAGCAGGTATTTGAAACCAAGAAGGTTAAGGGAAAATACATGTTTTTTAGCTAAAGGTAAGCTGAAGGTAATTTTAGTTCCAAATACCTTCAGTTTCCCTGACGTTTTTTTTTAAGGTTTCTTGCTGACTTTTTTACCTGGGATCTGACTAACGAATTAGGTCAACAGATCCTTGGATATGGTGGTCCGGTAGAGTGGCCACCGCGTTCGCCGAACTTGACACCCATTGACTTCTACCTCTCGTGTTACATCAAGGCATAAGTTTATGTGACTGAGAACAGTTCCCTGGTTTATCTGAAGCAGCGCATCATCCTTGATTGTAGCACAGTTTACACACCTTCTGAGCTGTAATGTGTCCAGGACTCAGTACTGTCACGCATTCAATTGTGCATTGCCACCAATGGAGAACACTATGAACAGTATCTCTAGAGATTCCGTCATTTGACATTCATTTTTTATAGTAGGCCGTTTCTTATACTATAATAAATTGATATTTATTTTTTAGTTTAATTTCAATATATCATTCTTCGCTTTGTATACAACCCCTAAAAGTTAGCTAAAATTTTTAAATGAAATAACCCTCTTTGGTGATACCCCAATTTGGCGATACCGGCTAAAGGTGGTTTCGCCGTAAAAAGGACATTGCACCCTGATTTTGATCTCGAATTACTTTAATTAATCTTTTAACTGATCCCTCATTGAAAGACAAAATCATGCGAAAAAATCTTAAACTTTGAAATTTAGTAACTCTGTCAATTTTTGTAGTACAGATGTCAAACTTTTTGTGTTATATCTGTTATGATAAATGTTAACTTTTACTAAATATAACTATAGAGACTGGAGGACCGTATAAAAAGTTAGATTTCGTAATTTTTATAAATTTGATTTTTTACTTTAAATAATGCCACAACATGAATATTTACCTCATTTGAGACGTTTTTGTAATTGGAACTAGATGTCCACGACCAACGGTTGAGAAATTAAATGTCGGCGATAGATAACATATTGCACCCTGTATATTGGTAGTTAAAAGTAAAAACACCACTTTAAAATTTGTAAGGATATCAATTATTTAAGTCACACAATATAAATTTCTAATCTATTTTTTTTCATAAAGAACGTCATATCTTTTTTCGTGTATACTTAAAATTATTCATTTTTTCCCCATTCTCAGAATAAAATGTGTTTTTTTCTTTTCCTTCCGAGAACTTTTTCCGGGGTGACAGTTTTTTCCTATTCATGAAAATACTAATATGATTTTCTTTTCAACTACCGGGTAAAAGGGAAGAGCATTGATTTTTTTCAAATAATACTTCAAGGCAGATTCCTTATACAAACAAAACATGTGCTTTATATGCATTTTTTAACAATTTTTTTGGATCAAACGTCTTTGGACAGCACCGCTAAAGGCAGACCGTGGCGTCTTTTTTACCACCCTTTGTGAATGATCATCTAAAGCAATTGCCTTGCTACAATTTCTATGCAACATACTACTTAATTGGTGTAACCCAGATTGACTGTTCTTTGTAGAAGGTAGAAAAGGAGGTCCTAACTGAGATAATTGCGGTCGACATTAGCACCGGCCGAGGAACACCTGTTTGTTACGACGGTAACTTTGGACAAAATTCATGACGTCAGATCGCGAAACGCTAGGCCCAGGGAAAACAAGCAAGAGTTTTTTTCTGCCAATTGGGCAGACTAATGACGCATATCAGCATTTGAAAACGGATCATCAAATTTAATGTGATATGTTTTTCAAAAGCATTATTTCGTCATACCCAAGATATTATAATATTCTGTCCTGAAAAAGTCACAGCATAAAATAATTCATTAATTTTTATTTTTTATAGCATTGATTTGATTCTTTGTTTTTCTTTCTTCAGTATAATATTTTTTCGTGCGTGGATGTTTGTTTTCTTATAACTCTACGCTAGTTTGTGTGAACGGGGGAAGTGGGACACCAGAGAAGCCTCATAGTTGGTTTAAAATCGGTCTAAAACTACGATTTTCTGTAAAAAACACCAATGCAATCCCTCCACCCACCTAGTTCGGTTTTCAGTCCGCACAGCAAGAGTGACTCTGGCCCAAAAGTATTTTTCAGGAGTGACGCTGGCCCAAAATTTCCGAAAATCTAAAGCACTCACAAGGAGACAATATTAGTACGCAACTTTAATACTTACTTTGTAACAAGAAAGATAGGTTGGACTTAGCTCAGTTGGTACGGTGCTTTTCTGGCTGATCCGTGGGTTCGGGTTCGATGCCCGATAGTGCTAAATTTATTTTTCTTATTTTTTGTTTTATAAATATACTTGTAATTATAACTTAATAATCTTATTGTCAATTAAAATTTATTATGTATTCCAATTATAATTTTAACCTATTTATTTTTTTTACTTTTATCTAAATAGCTGTATAGAACATCATAAAACTGTTATTTTTTTTATAAATCACTTTTAAAATATGTTTCATATATTCTTTATCGATGCAATAATATTGAACAATTGTGTCAATTTGTGATTTTAAAGAAATATCATTTATGCATTGCTTTAACAAGGGATGTCAATACGATGATACTATTACTCTGTTTTAAAAGTAACAAGCATAAATATATTAAAAATTAAATTACATTAATTAAGAATTAAATTACAATAGATTTTTGCATATTAAAGATTTTTAAATTTGTAATACGTATGCTTGCATTTTCAAATATTTTGTTTTCCCCTTTATCTTCTTTCTGCTTTTATTTTTATTTTATTTGAATATGTTTTATTTTATCATAACTAGATGGTGCCACAACAGGTTTGTAACGATTTTTTAATTTTTATTATTCAATAATAGATCCAATTTCTTTTTAAATATTTTTAAATTATGAGAAATAATAGTTCAAAATAAAAAATGATAAATTTAAATTTAAATTTGTTAACATTATAATTAATGTACGATATTAAAAATTTTAATTGAGATTATTAAATTATAATTAAAAGTATATTTATAAACTAAAAAATGAGAAAGACAAAAATAAATTGCGCGTTCGGGTATAGAACCCGGGCCCGCGGATCAGCTAACAAACGCCGTACCAACTAAGCTACGTCCAACCCACCCTTTTAATTACAAGGTAAGTATTTAAGTTGTGTACTAATATTAGACCTCCCCCGGTTTCTCAAGAACTAAGGAGTGTTGTGTAAAATCCGTTGAACCTGAGACTAAGGGGTCTCTACCCTTCAACATATATTAAAATAATCAAAATCTGTGATTAACAAGGTTGGCCCTCTCCTTGTCAGTTCCGAAATTTTTAAAAAATCGGTTATTAGTCCGAAAATTTGGGCATTAAAAAATGCAAGGAAGACAAAATCTGGGTGACAAAACAAACATCTTAACATAAAAACATTAATGGATATTAAACACGAGTGATTCATATTTCTGTAAATATTTATATCAAGAGTTCCTTTTCCTAGAAGCAGGGGCGCCATTTTAAGTGTTTCTTGGAGGGAGGGGGGAGTTTTCTTTGAGGGACAGAGTTAGAAATAACATGCAGGATCGATTTGTGCACAGAAAAGGAAAGTCTCGCATAATGAAAAATGCTGTGCAGTATTTGCCCCTTTCAAATACTTTCACAGACCTGTGATTCTTCCGCGAGTATTTTAATATTTCTTTGAAGTCAATTTTTTTTTCTTTAATGGAATTTCTCAAAATTAATTCATGAATCGATCGTGGAAAAAATGGGAATTTTTTCAAACGATCGTTCAAAAATATTGTGAATTTCAATAAAAGATTGCAGAAAGAACTCGTGAATTTCCTCAAAATATTTCGCAAAGAAAAACTCACGAATTTCGATAAACGATCGACGAAAAAATGTTGCAAATTTCGTCAAAAGGTAGCAGAAACGAGTAGCGAATTTTGTTATTTGATCGTGAAAAGCTATCGAGAATTTCCCCGATCGGTCGTGAAAAGCTATCGAGAATTTTCCCGATCGGTCGTGAAAAGCTATCGAGAATTTTCTCGATCGGTCGTGCAAAATTATCACGAATATTTACAAATGACCCCTTAAAAAATCAGTTTCGACAATCAGTCGCAAAATGAGAAATTTCGTGAAAGGATCGCGGAAGAAAAATGCTAATTTCGTCAACAGATTGCGAAAAAGAAAGGCTAATTTCGCCAGAAGATGGTGGAAAGAAAAAAACGAATTTAATCGAAAGATCGCACTAAAGAAACACCAAATTTATCGAAGTATCGCGGAAAAAATCTCGAATTTCATCAAAGGATCGCGGTAAAAAACACCAATTTTTTCAAACGTTCGATGTAAAAAGTGCCGATTTCGACAAAACATCACGATGTAAAGCCATAAATTTCGTCGAACGATTGTGGGAAAAAATTGTGAATATCGTGAAATGATCGAGGAAAAAAATTGCGTATTTCATCAAAATTTACTGCACTGTGCTAAAAGACTGAAACTGTGTTCCTTTTACAAATATCAAAAGAACGCCGCAAAACGAGAAGAAACTCTAAAAATCAAAGACTGCAACCATGTTCTTTTACGAATATAAAAAAATAGCCGTAAAACACGAAATTCAACCAAACCTCCAAATTAATTTTAATTTTGTGTGCTGTTATTTCTCATTTTCAATTTTCAAAGGGGTAGGTCTGTGCACCTCCGCCCTGCCCCCGGCTAATCACACGATGGATTATCGTTTCACAACTGCATTCCCTTTCAAATTTGTTTTCTTCTTTCTAGATTTTAGACTAAGAAAGCAAAGAGACAAATACTTTCTTCCCTCTTCGAGAACTTACGTTAATTTCTCATGGAATTGCAAAAACATGCAAGAGACAGAACAGCGTTAAAAAAAATCTCCCATAAACATCATATTAAGCCAAAGTGGGATTATAAAACCACCTTTTTGACTTTTTATGACTAATGCAGATTCTAGTAAATGTTCTAGTTTTAAAAAAGATGAACAAAATAATTTTCTTTACAAAAGAAAGAAAGAACGTGGCTCTCTCCTTTTATCACATTTTAAAACTTAGGCTGTTAGTTTTCGAAACTAAACTAATTTGCTAAACTAATTGAACTAACTCTGCTTTCATTTCTTCTTCTTTTTTCTTTTGTAGCTTTCGATTTTTAAAAATAAGTGTGCTTGGGTCTGCGCAAGCGTGGGGGGGGGGGAGGTCACTCAGGTCACCCCGCTGGTTGCGCGCATGGACTTAGAACAACTGGCAACATAGCCAAAAATTGTTTCTTGAAAAACCGAATTTTGCATATTTATTTTATTTGTTCCCATAAAACTAAAAAAAAATGATTCGTTTGACAATAAAACAGGTATTGAACCCGGTTTATCATATTGTTGGTCAGATAACTGAAATATCTGTAATTGCGTAATAGGTATGATATTTAGATATGTAGCTGGCGTTACGCGCGTAATTTTAGGAAGAACAAAAATTGTAATGTTTCACTAAAACTTCTATTTTCATTATCGATGGTTGCGATGGATGGTACTTTCTTTTATATTCATGACTAAACCATTTAGCCCTGAAACTGATGGTTTATTTTCTTTCCTTTCAAGAGCAATAACTCGGTACGTTCCTTCGTTATAATGTTATTTTGAGGTCCAGAATCTAGAAATGCCATAAGAGGAACAAATTCTTTTCTAGCATTTTGTACATATATCCTCGCGGTGGAAAGAAGTACTTGTTTACTATAAGAAGACGGAATATTCATTACAATATTGTTAATGGTTGAATGTGTGTTATGAAATGAATGTGTATTTTCACCCAAAGTGGTGACAGACGTCTGACTATTTGTGTAACTATGAGGAGAAAATGCGGTTGTGGTTGGCGACAAGTTACTACTAAGATTACTTCTGTTTTGAGTTGGTATAGCCTGATTAGTATCAATACCTTCTTCACCGCGTTCCAGATGAATCAAGCTGTGATGACTCTTGCTACATTTTTTGCGCACTTAACCTTTTGCATCGAATAATGTTGTGAACAAATGATAAACAATTGTAGCATAATTTTTTCATTTTAGCAATATTGAACGTTTATTTATGGTCAAATTTAAGGGGTCAGGTACCTTTCAAATGGTCAAATTTTCGATTTTTTTTATTACTTTATCTGAAAGTATAATTCTTTAGATGCATATTAAAACAAACCCCATCAAAAAATTCACATTAGAAACGAAGTTATGGCGAAAATAGTAAGACCCCTTTTCACGAAACATCATCATTTAAAGGTCCAGACGGTTTGTTTACATTTTTCACTCAGTAGGCGCCGGTTGTTGTTGATAAGATTCAAGGATTTCTACTCCGATTTTTCTTTACTCTGAGGACTTTATTTTTCATTTCCGCTTAGGAAAGCAAGCAGAAATTTGTAACTTCCACTTCAACCTCAGTTTTCTTGCTATTTATCTTTTGAATAGATCCAAACACGTTGTTTTACTCTTCCGATTTTTGATTTTTGACAGTGATATAATTTTCCATCTAAGTTATTTTGTAGCTTGTAATTCAATTATTCTTTTCGTTTATCATCTTCAAGTATAATGAGTGAAGGTGAAAGCGAAATAACGCCTAAACGAGCGTCTGGAACACGGCCAATAAATGGAAATTTACTGGCAATGTGCATACAAGAAAACAGACTAAAAGTGAAAATGATGCATTTAATAATAACAGAGCTTCACGGAGAAAACTTTCTGTGAGTAAGGATTTTGAATACAATTCTGACTTTCAAGGATATAGAATATTGGATGTCAGTCACATGTTTTCTATTCTGGAAAAGTTTTTATCCTGTAAAGCTTGTGGTGGTGAAATAACATTAAAAGAAGAAATTGAATGTGACTTATCGTCGAAAATTTCAGTTTTATGTGAAAATTGTGCCGAAGTGATTAGATTTAAAAATTCTAAGAAGACCGGAACAAATAAAATGATATCTGAAATAAACTATAGATATATTTATGCCATTTGATCAATTGGATTGGGGTATGCAGCTATGAAGCTGTTTTGTGGGATTATGGATCTGCCTCAACCAGTTTCCAAGAAGGCTTATAATGCAGCAATAAAGCAGCTACAGAAATGTTCCGCAGCAGTCGCAGAAAAGTCGATGAATTCTGCAGCATGTGAAGGAAGTTGCCCTGACTGGTTCTTCGTGTATCAGTATAAGTGGGGACGGTACATGGAAAACGAGGGGTCACACATCACGTATAGGTGTATGCACGGTTATTGGTGACAAAACTGGAAAAGTCGTTGACACCGAAGTTCTTTCCTCTTATTACAAATCATGTGATGTATGGAAATTGAAAAAAGGGACACATGAATATAACTTATGGAAAGAAAATCATGAAACAGAATGCATCAGCAATCACCATGGATCTGCCGGAAAAATGAAACTAACCGGCATGGTTCGAATATTTGAACGCTCGCAATCCTCCAGAAGTGCAAAATACACTGGATATATAGGCGATGGGGATGCAAAAACTTTTCAAGTCATAACAGAGGCCAATCCATATGGCTCAGATGTAAAAGTGACAAAAATTGAATGTGTGGGCCACATTCAAAAGAGGATGGGAACACGTTTACGAAAACTCAAACAAAACAAGGTAAAATGTAGCGACGGTAAATCGATTGGATGAAAAGGTAGACTTACCGACAAAATCATTGTTAATCTAACAGATTATTATGGAAATGCCATTCGACAGCATAAAAACAATCTACTTGAAATGCGCAAAGCTGTGTGGGCTGTGCATTTCCATACCCGCCCAACAGATGCCTAGCCTCTACATACTTTTTTCCCTACCGGAAGCGAGTCTTGGTGTAAATATAACAAAGCAATTGCTTGTGGTGCTGAGAAAAAATTTATACACAAGAACACAGTAACCGCAAGTGTTATGGATGTTGTGAAACCAATTTTTAAGGATTTATCGCAACCAAAACTTCTCTCTAGATGCCTGGGAGGTAAGACCCAAAACAACAATGAGTCAATAAACTCTTTAATATGGAAATTATGTCCAAAAACACAAGGAGCTGGTAGGAGGATGGTGGAAATTGCAACAAATGAAGCAGTGGTTTTATTTAACGATGGAAATCAAGGAAAAATTAATGTAATGCAAGAATTCGGCTTGACAGTTGGTGCACATGCACGAGTTGTTTGAACGAGTTGCACCGCCAAAGAATTTCTACTTGTAACTTACGCTTTCTCCAAAATACAAAAGAAGCAAGAAAAAGTAAAAGAATGAAACAAAATATTCAAATTGAAAAATTTCTCTTGGAGGAAGGCGAAATTTACAGTGCAGGTGCATTTTAAATGTGTACGGTTTTTAAAATCCTCTAAATATTATGCAATATTTTTTGCTATCTGTTACCTTATAAGATGATAGCTTTGCAAAGTATGATAATTTTTGTTTTAGCTGTCTTCTAATTTATCGACTATATGATGGAAAAAGGTGAAACAAATGCCCATACAATTAAAACAATTATCTGTTAATTTTTTTATTAATTATTATGTGTAAATCAATTTACACAATCTGCAATTAGTTTTTTATCAACTTGATTATCAAAGTAAACAGATGCTGCAGTACTATCTTGTAACGGTAAATTTTATTTTTATTTCTACATGTATTTTACAAGTTTTAGTGGACAATATTTATTATTTTTTATAATAGTTATTAAATTCATGTGTATAAATAATTCGATAAGTAAATAATTATATAAATGCTTGCAATATTTAAAAATATTTTCCACAATAAGTTTTAAAAATTAATTTTATCTTTCAATTGAATTTTCACAAATTGTTTTTTCCAATTGTGCATGCGATTTCTCCAAAACAGTTGGTTAAAATTTTATATCTTACATAACATGTAAATCTTGAAATTGACGAAGTATTATCACTTTTATGTAAGGATTTTCTAAGTTATGAGTAATTATTTACAAAAATGGATATGACGAAAACTGTATTTTCGTTTCTACGTTTACGATTCTATTGCGCGCATGATTTCTCCGAAATGGATGGCTAAAATTTTATAAAAAAGTAACATGTCTTACATAACATGTAAATGTTGAAATTGATGAAGTATTATAACATTCATGTATGGATTTTTTAAATTATGAGTAATTATTTACAAACATTGATATGACAAAAACTGTATTTTCGTTTCTACGTTTACGGTTCTGTTGCGCGCATGATTTCTCCGCAATGGTTGGCTAAAATTTTATAAAAAATTAATATGTCTTACATAACATGTAAATCTTGAAATTGACGAAGTGTTATCACTTTTATGTAAGGATTTTCTAAGTTATGAGTAATTGATTATAAAAATTGATATGACAAAAACTGTATTTTCGTTTCTACGTTTACGATTCTATTGCGCACATGATTTCTCCGAAATGAATGGCTAAAATTTTATAAAAAAGTAACATGTCTTACATAGCATGTAAATGTTGAAATTGACGAAGTATTATTACTTTTATGTAAGGATTTTTTAAGTTATGAGTAATTATTTACAAAAATTGATATGACAAAAACTGTATTTTCGTTTCTATGTTTACGATTCTGTTGCACGCGTGATTTTTCCGCAATGGTTGGCTAAAATTTTATAAAAAGTTAACAGCTCTTACATAACATGCAAATGTTGAAATTGGCCGAACTGTTATAACTTTTATGTAAATGTTTTTTTTAATTATGAATAATTATATACAAAAATGTTTTATCAATAAATTTTATTTGTATACCTACGTTCATTTTGCATGTGTTAGAGCACACTATTTTCTATTTTATTTTATAATATAACTTATTGAATTTATGTTTTTATATAATTAGGTAAGTAAATAAATATGTAAATGCTTAAGTAATTAAAGATATTTTGTACGGTAAGTTTCAAAAAGAAATTTTATCTTTAAATTGGATTTTCTCAAAACCCTATTTTTTCAACTTGCGCGCATGATTGCTCCAAAACGGCTGGCTAGAATTTGATAAAAAATTGACAGCAGTTACATAACATACAAATGCTTAAAATAACGAAGTATTATTGCTTTTGAGTAAGAATTTTTCAAATTATGAATAACTATATACAAAAATGTGCTAAATTTTGTTATTATTCATTTATTTATGTATTTTTTAAACAAAGACAGAATTTAAAATAACTAGGGTTCGTCATTTTAATTATAAGCTATTTTCTCTCTGTATATAAAGCGATTTCAGGTCATTATGATATTTCACATGCATGTTATGCTGCGCGCAAGACTCTCTATGATTTTTCTCCGAGAAAAAAAGACCCTTTATTGTTCCTTAATTTTATTTTACGATGAAGAAATAAAATTATTCTATGACCTGTAAGAGTTAAAGGAAGGTTATTTAAATATGTGTTAAAAATTTGAAGTTCCTGAAACGAATATATTTTAAGACTAGCAGGCTATGCCCGCTGCGCTGGTCAATTTTTCCAAATGAACATTGGTGAATTTGAACTTTCATTTTAAACAATATGGACCTTCAGCTGGACCTTACTCATTGCTGAAAACGATGCGAACGCCATTGTGATATAATATTACCTTAAACGTTGGACAAAATTTAGCTATTAAGATGTAATTCTTTTAGTTGTTAACTAACAATGCTCTTTTGGTAGGGTAATGAGACCGTTATGACAAGAGGAATTAATAGCTCTATAACTAATCAACATATAATGAAATGTTATATATTAACACCATTCCTGAAAAGTCATGTAACAGTGTCACTTGTATCAAAATACGTTCTGTAGATTTTTTAAAAAAAGGATAAACTCTTTCATAATCAGGTTCACTTAATTTTTTTATTTTTTTTTTCTCTATGACTAAGTAGCGTTGAACAATATGTATACACTAAAACCTTTCCAAAATTATTACCTAACCACTTGGGCACAGATGTCATACATGCCCCATATAGGCGCGATTTTTTTCTGACGCCAATGTCAGAAGCATTGCAATACGCAACAATACTTAACTGACGCCAAAGTGTCGTTATTTTGCTTGATATGGTAACCTGGAAGTTGTTGTTAATGCTGATTATGTTTTCGCCAAATTACCATCGGTAAAAAATCTCGCCAATATATGATCAGAATAATCGCCAATATATGATATCTCGCCAGTATATGACATCGGTAACACCATTTGTGGTAAACGGTAATATGACATCGGTAACACCATCCTATCAATGTATTATAAACAATCGGAATGAAATGCAAATTTCCGTTTTAAATATGTAGTAGATGATGATGATGTGATTTTGTGTAATAGAATTCATCGTGAAATTTTCGCTTCAAACATAAACGATGCTTTCAACATTATAGCTAATACACCAATATGTGAAGTATCCGATTACGGAAGGTTAACTTGGATTCCTATGAGCCCAAAGAAAAGTGAATATGTGGCTTTTGTGATACTTTTATGTTAACCGGGCGCAGGTCATAAATCAACAAAGATTGTTTTCATACCATATTCTTATATTTATTATTTTCATTTAAGATACAAACCTTTCACTCATTTCATTTAAAATGCATGCCTTACACTAATTTCATTTAAAAAACTGAAAAGACAAACAATAACAGGAAATAATTCCAGAATTAAAAACAAAGAATTATTTTTAATTTTAATTTACATACGAAAAATGTAACTACTGCTACTGGCAATTTTTAAAATGCTATTGGCGAGATCTGCGCACGGCTGTTATAAATGTACCCATTTTTTCTTCTTATCGAGGAGCAAATTATAAATCGCCAAATATTTTTCCAATTCCAATTTCTTTCATTGAAAATAATTTTTAAGTCGTTACAAACATTGTTTTCATATTTAAATATTTTCGTTGGTACTACTTAGTTATCCCGTCGACCAATTTCGCAAATTATACAAATTGACATAATATTTATTTTAAATAACGAAAGAACAAATAAACTAGGACTTCCCTCAGAGGGATTAGTCTGAGCGATATTGCAAAGAACATAGATTCAATAATAACGTGTGGAAGCAAAGAAAATGAGATGTTATGTTTAATTGTCCATATACTGCGATAAATTGAAATGATGAAAAAAAAACGAATCGTAGAATTACAAAATCTTATATATAAATTCGTATACACTGTTTAAAAAAGTGGGAAAGCAAACCATGCAAGACAGCCATGCATGGATATAAAATTGAAAGTACGCAATATATTAAAAGTAAAATTGAAAACGAAACACTAAATTATCTTATATCGGCATTTTAACTGTATAAAATGCTGTCAAGAGCATAATCAGATGCTTCGCACCAATTTGAGTAACTTTAAATGACAAATATATGAAGTTTGAAAAGAATGGACTATACTTTATATGGTGTGTGCTCCCCCCGGCATAGTTAATATTGTACAGTATCTGTTTTCCACGGATGCAATGAGGTTGTCGATAAGAATTAAGGAATTCTCTCTTCAAAATCTGATATAGTATCAAAGTACCGAACACATTAACAGTGGCATGCAATACGTCGATAGAGTGTGTTTTAGATATGCTCGATTGGATTTAAATGATGAGTGTATGCTGTCCACTACATAAGCTGTATTGTTTTGTTTTCAAATATATTCTGCACAAGTTGAGCTGTATTTAGCACATATTAAATAAAGGAAATTGGCAATGATTGCAGCATAAAGTATAACACAAGATCTGAATATATCGTCTGCATAACCTTTTAGCTGTCAAAGTGTCATTTGAAGAAATTTACAAATCCATACATATTTTTTCAGCAAATCATGCAAGCTAAAATACGCCAATATGAATCCGATTATGAAATTTTACCAGAATAAGTTACTATATAAAAATCTACTAATGACAATTGAGAATATGACCTTATAATAAAATGCCTAAAAAAAATGAATCAGAAAAAAATTCATATCAAATATAAAACGGCAGCATTATGAAATATTTAAAGTTTCTATACCTAATAATTCCAAATTAATGGTAATTGAGAACGTTTTCCGTTCATTTTATCTTTTTAAATTTTTTAGAAACCATTCATAAAAAAAATTATATTTTAGAACTAACCCGAAGCAAAATTTCAAGTTTTTGGGCTCGGCAGTAACACAGGAATAGAAAAAAATCGAAACTTTTTTGTTTCTGCAGTGTTTTATGTAGCGGCATTTTTAGAAATTGTTATATTGAGAGAATTTACGTTATGATAAATACAGCCATGCCAATTTTCATGTTTATATTCCTAACAATTCCATGTACTTCGTTACTTAGATCATCTTTAGATCTTTTTCCGTTTTGTTTAGTCTTTCAGTTTTTTAGAATTCGTTCTACAACGAGCATTTACATCTTAGAAATTACTGTCATGCCAAAGTTCTAGTTTCTAATCCTAACAGTATCCCAGAATTTTCAGTATTCCAAATAAGTCATAATTTAGAACCATTCTAGAAATTTCTACGTTTATCTGTCAAATTGAATTTTCGAACCTTTTCACAACGAGTATTTACATCTTAAAAGTAACCACCACACCGAATTTAAATTTCTAACCCCAATCAATATCACAGAAATCGCAATTTTAGAACTTTTTTGCTCCTGCAGCGATGTAGGTTGTTGCACTGACATAAAATATAGTCTTTTTTCAGTGCAGATATGGCCACGAACATTTTTTTAAGTTGGCTATGTAGTTTGAGAGATAACACCTCACAAACGCACAAACATTAATAATATTATACATTTTATAATATCATAACGCTTTATATTATTAGCATAGATATACAGATACAGAAGCCATTTATCTGTTAAAAACTAAAGTGCTCGACGTTGCCTAGAATTTGAAGAATGTTTGTTCTGAAAAATAAATTTTAAAATTTAACATACAACATAAAACAAACATAAAAAAGCAGTCGAAGTGTTGTACACATGAATCAAATGGAAACACAATATAAAAATGTATAAATGTATATAACAGACGCAAAATAATACAGCTATAAATGAAATTATTTCAATATATCATTGGAACAATAATGTTAAAATACGCCAATATTTCCATAATCGGGTTTTTATCATGCTTCAATACGTTTATTTACACTCATATGACGTTATACTATATCCACCTCGCCCTTTATGTTTCCAATACGACGTTATATTTTCCTTTTTCACGTGGAAACCTTGAAATAGAAAAGTTATGAACTTATATTCACTTTCATTTAAATTCGTCAAACTATTTATTTCATTTTCATTTTTCACTCGAATATCTTGCAATAGAAAAGTTATGACGTTAATATTCACCTTTTTTTAAATTCGGGTTGGGTTGGGTTGATTTTTGACGGCCAATTATCTGCACGAGGGATATAGGCCCGGGGGGAGTGCCCTCCGTGGGGGGTCTTTCTAAGGGAACCTAATCCGTATTAACGCATGGAAGATCCACGGCTCGAAGAAAACCACGAAAACTCCGAACGATTAGGCCGACGGGCGCGATTGGGATCGAACCCAGCACCTCCCGTCTACCAGCTTCGAGAGCAGAACCTCTCGGCAACTGGTGGGGCTTTTTTTTTTTCTTTTTTTTTTAAATTCGGCAAATTATTTATTTCATTTTCATTTTTCACGTGGAAATCTTGCAGTAGAAAATTAATTGTTGTAGTAAGAATTTTATTGTGTATTTTAATTGTTGGCGACTGCTATAACGAAAAATGTTTAAATTTGATAAGAAATTGCTGTTAAAATGGTGGTTTTTTATTAATTAAAACTTGACTAAATATTATTTGGATTCCGGATTACTTTAGTTGCCTCGGCCGTGTTTTAATACACATGTACGTATCTTTTCACAATTCTGGCTTCCAAACTGTGGATTTGTATAGAATTTCAAACAGACAGATAGACAAATTTTCATTTTTATATATTAGATTATATACAAACATAAATAACTTATCTAATACGTGTTAGCAGATGCATTTTTAAATATATATATATATTTATAAACCAGTATAATACTTATTCTGTTTTATTTTCATAGTCATTTACATGATTTGACAAAAAATCTCACTTTCTTAACACCGAATGTCGTGCTTTTTTACATAAATGCCAAAGTCCATATAGCAGCAAAGTACCATGAAAAGCATTAAATGCATGGTAATAAGGCATTTAGAATGCGACATTTACAATCAACCATTATTGGCAATCATATATTCAATCTTATAGTTTGGAGATAGATTTTTGGTCGACAGGATAACTATGTAGTGCGAAATACTGTACTGCAATTTAACTTAATCTTCTTTATTCTACTATTTTAAGATTTTTAAATCTAAACATCGCACATTTTCAATTTTTATACCGTCGTATTGGGGAGAAAAGGTACTTTTAAATGCAATTTGATTGAAAACTGCATCTCAATTTATTTTTGAAACATTAATTTTTTGTAGTTTTTAGTGCCATTTGTTTAATTTTAGCAACTCAAGTACTCCATTTCTGTAGAAAGTAGGGGCAAAATAGTTGGAAAATAGTAATTATACCTTTTGTTGCTTTTTTCCCTTAACAACTTTTAAAAAATATAATTAAAATACGTGCTGTTTAGAAAAAATATAAATAAATGATTTCTGATAAAATGTGGAGCTATTATACACGACATCTCGTTTTTTGGATTTGTGTATTATTCAGCGATATCCTCAGCGATAGTCCTATGCGTACTTTACTGTAGAAGTTCTTTAAGATTGGATCGTAAATGAAGAATTCTTCAGCGGATACGGATGACGCCATTCTGTACAAAATAAAAGCGTGTGTTTTAAGTCTTAAAACTGAAATATGTTTTGTACTATCTATATTTATATATTTTGTTTGTCATCGGAGGTGACACTAAATTCTGAAAGACTTCCCGTTTTCTAGTTTTTTTCAAATTTTGTGCAATTTCGGCCTCAAAAAGTGAGATTTGTTGCAAAAAGATATAAATAGCTATGAAAACAAACTTGATGAACGTTTATGATTATTTTTACAAGTAAATATGGCACAGATGTCATAAACACACAAAGGTACCTAATTGGTGTCAAAGTGGCGTTACTTTGCCTGACATGGTAACCAGTGGCGGCTCATAACTGTCATATTTTGGGGCATTAAATGCATGGCGGGCAGTATTATTCTTTTCTTAGCATTATTTTTTGAAAGAAATCATTACCTTGTTTAATGGTCGAATATTCCGCCGACAAATACGGCAAAGATTTCTTTTAAAGCAATAGTGGTAAGAGAAGAATAAATTTGGCAGCTATGGATTTAGTGCCCCCAAAATGCCAGTCACGAGCCACCACTGATGTAACCATATATAACGTTATTAAAAATTTTTTCTATAATTATATCATTTATTGATTGTTATTTCCTTTCAAAAATAATAGAAAATGTCTTGTTTATCACATTATTTTGTTTTCATATTGAAATAAAAAATAACGTGCAATTATAACACGTTATATGTAACTGGTATTCGAAAACGACGTTTTCGCCAAACTGGCATAAAAAATCACGCCAAACCCGGAGCGTATATGGCATCTGTGACATAAATATAAACATTTTATTTATATATATAATATCATTGCTTTTTATATACAATTTACTTTTGTTTGTATATAAAAATAGTTAAGTGGCTTGTTTACACAAAATAAATTTTATAAATCTTTAAAAAATTGCTTGAGAATATGAAACAATGAATAAGTTGCACGAAAATACGCATAAAAAGCTTATTTGACTCGCCAAACGCATTTTCTCTAGCTCGCAAAGGCCCTTATACAGGAAAAGTGCCAATTTCATTTTTAAAGACTAAAAAGAAATTAATATAAATGGAAATTGTTTTTTTTCTAATCATACTTTCATTAAAATTCACAAAAATTTAGGAAATATATATGTCTTTAAATGCACTAAATAGTAGAAAAGTCTTGAAAAAAAAAAACCTTAAATGCACGGAGTTTAAATTTAATTCGGTAAGTTCAATTATGGAAGATAAAATGATTTAAATGGGAATTTTGCCAAGTTAGCCAATTATCTCCAAGTTGGATTCATATATAAAAACTTTCTTGTTGCCAAATTTCGCGATATTTCGCCACGTTGACCAAATCAAATTTGGCGATATCGTAGTAACCCTGTCATTAGTATTTTTCAACAAATACTCATTGTTGAAGCTAATGCTGATTTCTCTATAGAAAATCAAACGTAACCATTAATTCACCCCCCCCCCCTCCCCACCTAACGTTGTCCCCTTAGGGATCGAATTTTAAAAAATCAATATCCAATTCATGTATTGTCCTCAGGAATGCTTAGATATTCCAAATTTCAAAACTGTATGTCAACAGGAAGTGAGTGAAAAATGAATCACAAAATTTGAGTGCCACAGACAAATATAATTGCGAGTTAAAAGAAAGCATGTAAAAAACAAATGAATAAGTGTGATCACAGATCACACAGAGGGTTTTGTTTAATATTCCTTTCAAAACGCTTTATCCTTTTGAAAAATCTGTTAGTTCCACATTTCGCAACCAGGGGCGCACTCTATTCTAAATAAACCTCTATCCGAACGAAACTCCATTTTATATACTATCCGAAGATATATTAGTCGAGGGGATTGGGCCGATAGCACTCGAGATAAGTAGGCGCCCCTGGCGGTAAAAAGTGGAACTAAAATATGTAAGGCTATGATTTATAATATGAAAGAATGGTCAAATGGGTGTCGGCAAAAGTTGGAAAAGTGCTCCCCTGGAGAAAAGGGCGGAGGTTAGAAAAATTGCTTAAAATACACAAGTTAGAGACCGGAGGAGTAAATAATATAAGACTTTTTGAAAATTTTATGATTTGCCGTGTGGTTTGAGGTATTCAGCTATACGTATGCAAAAATTCATGTCTCCAACTTAATTAGGGGCTCTCTTAGAAAGAATTGCTTAAAATACATATGTGGTAGCTCAAAGGGTTAAACGTAAGACTTTTTCAAGATTTTATGATTTCTCGCCTGGCCTCAGGTGTTCTCCTATAAGTATGCAAAATTTCAAATCTCCAATTTAATAAGGGGCTCACTTAGAAAGAATTGCTTAAAATACGCGTGTGGGAGACCAAAAGGTTAAATGAACGATTTTTAAAAAAAATTATGATTTGTCTTATGATGTGTGGTGTTCAGCTATAAGTATTCAAAATTTCACGCCTCCAACCTAATTAGGGGTTCATTTAGAAAGAATTGTTTAAAATAAACATGTGGGAGTCCAAAGGGTTAAATGTACGGCTATTTCAAAATTTTATGGTTTGTCATTTGATGTGAGGTGTTCAGCTATATGTATGCAAAATTTCACGCCTCCAACCTAATTAGGGCTCACTTAGAAATAATTGTTTAAAATACACATGTGGAGCCCAAAGTGTTAAATGTACGACTTTTTCAAAATTTTATAGTTTGTCATTTAATGTGAGGTGTTCAGCTATAAGTATGCAAAATTTCACGCCTCCAACTTAATTAGGGCTCACTTAGAAAGAATTGTTTAAAATACACATGTGGGAGCCCAAAGGGTGAAATGAACGTCTTTATCAAAATTTTATAGTTTGTCATTAGATGTGAGGTGTTCAGCTATATAAGTATGCAAAATTTCACGCCTCCAACATAATTAGGACTGAATTGGAAAGAATTGTTTAAAATACACATGTGGAGCCCAAAGGGTTAAATGTACGACTTTTTCGAAATTTTATGATTTGTCGTATGATATGTGGTGTTCACCTATAAGTATGTAAAATTTCAAGTCTCCAACATGTATAGTTTCTGAGAACGGGCTCTGTGACAGACGGATAGACAGACAGGGGAGCGAGACGAATAGGGTTTTGTCAGATGACCGAAACCCTAAAAAATAAAGAAAATAAGAAGAAAGGATGCTATAAAGCAAAATATTTTAATATACATCATATAATTGTTTCTAATTTTCACACGCGAAATATAAAATATGCTTTTGGCGATTAAAAAATGCTATTGATTAAATATCGAAAAATCTCACAAATCAAAGTTTTTATGCCTTTTTTCTTTAAAATGGAAAAACAAACAGATTTCTTTTCCTGTTTGATTAAATTTAAATATGTTTTATGGCACTTCATTATTACTGCGTGCGTTTTTTTTTTTTTTTTTTTAAATTATTTGCTCCATGTGTTCAAACCAGTTGTTTACGAAAACATCTACCGGTGAAAGTGACGCACACCAAATATCTGTGACGTATGCAGATAAAATGTGCTTTTTAATCAGTTTTTTTAATATAATTTTTAAACGATTTGGAACTAATTTTTCATAGTAGGTGCATTCAGTAGGTGACTCTCATAGGTACCATTTGGTGCAATCAGAAAGGAAATCCGACAAATATTTTTTGAGTTATGCTTGACGAAAGGTTTTTATTAGGCTTTTTATTCCGTTGGACATGGCGTTAATATCCATCGTAGTTGTTATGTTACCAGACAGTAATATTGCGCTGAGTATTAGCCTTCGCTTCGCTCAGACAATTATTATAACATTAATAAAAATACAAATAAAACGTCGAAATAAAAATCACTTTGTGACGTAAACACGTGTAACTTGCTTAAAGTCAGGTGAATTTGACATTTACGATCAACCATTATTGGCATTTAATCTTATAGTTTGGCGATAGATTTTTGGTCGACGGAAAATCTAAGGAGTACCTTTTCGTTCTATAACGCTAATTTCTTAGTAAAATTGTTCCTTTTATTTTACATAAAATCACTATTTTTTTTTTCTTTTGGTACTACTTAGTTATCCCGTCGACCAAAAATCTATCGCCAAATTATAAGATTAAATGCCAATAACGGTTGATCGTAAATGTCACATTCACTTGACTTCAAGGAAGTTACACGTGCTTACGCCATCAAGTTATTTTTATTTCGACGTTTTATTTGTATTTTTATTAATGTTATACTAATTTATTTGTTCTTTCATTATTAAAATACAACTTATGTCAATTAATGTAATTTGGCGAGTGGTTTGGCGATTTATATAATTTGGCGAAATTGGTAAACGGGATAACTAAGTAGTACCATTTTTTTCATTAAGATGTTCGTATTTTTTTTCTCAAACTCATTGAGCCGTTTTTATTCTTTATCCAAAAGAGTTAATTTGAATTTTTTTCGTTGCTAGAGTAACGGATGTAATATTAGATATTTTGAGGTTTAGACGCGAAAAACACCGCCAAGTTAGAAAAATATGAAAAATGTCATGAACTATCGGACTTATAAGAATTTACTTGGCACCAATCGATTCAGCATACAAAAATACATTAAATTATGCTATCATCTGACGCATAATTATAATATCCGATTTTTATGAAATTTTTTCCCTCCCCTTGCAAAAAACGCCGTTAGGGGTGACATTTTAGAAAATCCTTTCTTAGCGATACTATATAAATATGCCATTTGGCGGTGACTCGATGATCGAAAATTAGTCCAATATCATTTGAATTATTACATAACAGAGGAGAATTTACGAAGAAAGACGAAGAAGAAATGACGAATTACAAAAGACTTGCAATTTTTTTTTCAAAATCTTGAATTTTTCGATAATAATAATGCATGATTTTATAAATTTCCTTAAAAACTATCTTCATTTCCTAGATTTCGAAGGTGTGAATTTTCCTATAAATGATATTGGCGATATGACTTAAGAAAAAATAAAATAAACAATAGATAATATTTGCTTAAAAAAATGGATAATATTCACTGATCTGAGTTCGAGTTTATAAATATCACATGCTTTTGGAATTACGGTGAAAAACATTTTACAAAATATGAAATTATTTTACAATATGTATGTGTGGCAGAAATTCACACTAAAATTTAAGTATTTGATTCCATTTTTAAAACATTATCTGATATCCATATAAGTTACAATTGAATATAAAAATATACTAAAAAAAAAAAAATCTCGTTCACTTGAAAAAAAAACCATTTATGAGAATATCCTCAAGCTAGTGTCATACTTACACATTTTTGACTTAAAATCACATTGTTTGGGGACAAAAGTAAAATAAAAATTCGTAAAGAAATAAATAATAATTACACATGTGACTCACAATTACATCTGCTTGTTTCTTCTATAAGTTACGTGATGGTGCAATTAGATAAAAAGAAAAAGAAAAGAACAAAAGGGAAAAAAAGTCATTAAAAATTCATCTAATCAAATTTTCAAATTCATTTCTATAATCTAACGCAAGCGATAATGAGCCAAATATTGCGTATCAATTGTAATCTTTCTCATTAAATTAATTTTTAAGCATTACAAATATTTCTTTCAGGTTTAAATTAAATTACAAATATTTCTTTTAGCTTTAAATTAAATATATTAGTTTTTTAACATAATCCCTCATTTAAATGAATTTTTCTTTCTTTTTTTACAATTAAATATAAGTAATTATTTTTTCATTTATTTTCTAACGGATACAGGGATTTCAATTCATTTGTCGCCAAAAAATAACCTCAGGCAACCTTTTCGTTCAAAATAACAATAAAATGCGAAATTTATTACCAAAAATCATAGTTATCCCTGTATATATGACTCATAAACCACCACGTGAATATTCTCTATCGAATGACACTATTTGTAAAAAAAATCCACCGGGTAGTTTTTGAAAACATTCGGGCGGAACTTTTAGATCTTACTGCTTTATAATATATATGATAATAGATAATAGAATAGATAATAGATTTTATATATATATAATAGAATAGATAATAGATTATGTGTTATGAACTATCTCAAAGTTTAAAACAGATCGCATTGTTAGATTTCCTAATTTTAACAATATCGCGTTATGTTAGTTCCACATTCCACCACCAGGGAGCGCACTCTATTCTTAACGAAAGCGTATCTGAACGAAACTCCTTCATGCAACCTTTCCGTAGATACATGAATCGGGAGGGTGGCGGTCTTAACCAATAATTTAAGATAATTGCTGAAATTACTGCGAAAAATATTTTAAAGGGGCTCTACGCGGGCCCCTAATAGAGTTAGAGGAAATAGGAAGACTGCAAAATAATCGCGGGGAAAAGTTTGCTTGGGTGCGTCGGAGCTACTTTTGGCGCGAGATCTAAGCTCTACGACCAATAGGAGCCCAGATATTTAAGGAAATATGAAGTAACAAAGTCCAAAATAATAGAATTTTCCGTAATAATTCTATAACTAATCAAGGTAGAATGATGTGTTATAGCTTAAAACCTTCCCTAAAACGATACCTATCTAACGGTATAAGTTCCGTAAAAATCCATGCGGTAGAACTCGAAATCTTGGCGTTCGGAACGAAATTTCCGTTTGGATTTTATATATATACTAGCAGGCTATGCCCGCTGCGCTGGTCAATATTTCCAAATGAACCTTGGATTAAACTAAATGGTGAATTTGAACTTGTATTTTAAACAATATGGATCTTCAGCTTGACCTTGTACATTACTGAAAACGATGCGAACGCCATTGCGATATAATGTTATCTTAAGCGTTGTACAAAATTTAGCAATTAAGAAGTAATTGTTTTAGTTGATTATAAACAGCGCACTTATGGTCGGATAATGAGACCGTTATGACAACAGGAATTAATACCTCTGTAACTAATCAACATATAATGAAATCGTATATACTAACACCATTCCTAAAAGTCATGCAACAGGATCACTTGTAACAAAATATGTTCTGTAGATTTTTTTAAAAAGGCTAAACTTTCATAATCAGGTTCACTTAATTTTTGAACTTTTACTGTTGCTCTATAACTAAGTACCCTTGAACAATATGTATACACTAAAACCTTTCCAAAATTATTACCTAACTAATTGTGGTATATCCTACGAAAGTATTATAAACAATCGGAATGAAATACAAATTTCCGTTGTAAATATATAGTAGATGATGATGATGCGATTTTGTGTAATAGAATTCATAGTAAAGTTTTCGCTTCAAACAAAAACGATGCTTTCAACATTAAAGCTAATACACCAATATGTGAAGTATCCGATTACGGAAGGTTAACTTGAATTCTCATGAGCAACTACTCAAAGAAAAGTGAATATGTGGCTTTTGTGATACTTTTATGTCAGCCGGGCGCAGGTAATAAATCAATAAAGATTGTTTTCATAGCATATTCTTATTTTATTATTTTCATTTAAAACACAAACCTTTCACTCATTTAATTTAAAATGCAGCCTTATACTAATTTCATTTAAAAAACTGAAAAGATAAACAATAACAAAAAATAATGCCATAATTAAAAGCAAAAAAATATTTTTAATTTACATATGCAAAATGTAACTACTGCTACTGGGAATTTTAAAAATGCTATCAGCGAGATGTGCGCACGGTTGTTATAAATGTACCCATTTTTTCTTCTTATCGAGGAGCAATTTATAAATCGCACAATATTATTCCAATTCCAGTTTCTTTCAATGAGGAACCTATGACCGGAAAAAATGGAAAAAGACTCTTGTAGATTCTTCGGATGACGGCATCTGACGCCATAAACCGAGTTGATATATATGAAAATAATTTTTAAGTCGTTACAAACATTGCTTTCATACTTAAATATTTTCATTGGTACTACTTGTTATCCCGTCGACCAATTTCGCCAAATTATATAAATCGCCAAACCATTCGCCAAATTACATAAATTGACATAATCTTTATTTTAAATAACGAAATAACAAATAAATTAGTATAAAATTAATAAAAATACAAATAAAACGTCGAAATTAAAATCACTTGATGACGTAAACACGTGTAGTTTGTTTAAATTCAAGTGAATTTGATATTTACGATCAACCATTATTGGCATTTAATCTTATAGTTTGACGATAGATTTTTGGTCGACGGAATATCTAAGTAGTACCTTTTCCATTTTTGTTTTATAACGCTAAATTCTCAGTAATTTTTTCCCTTTTATTTTACATAAAATCACTATTTTTTAAAAAAATTAAGATGCTTGCATTTTTATTTCAAACACATAGAGCCGTTTTTATTTTTTAGCCAAAAGGGTTGATTTGAATTTTTTCCGTTGCTAGAGTAACGGATGTAATGATAGATATTTTGAGGTTTAGATGCCAAAGACACCGCCAAATTAGAAAAATATGAAATGTGTCATGAACTGTTGGACTTATAAACATTTATTTGGTAGCATTCGATTCAGCATACAAAACTACATTAAAATATGCTATCATTTGACGCATAATTTTGATATTCGATTTTTTCCCCCTCCCCGTGCAAAACCCATTAGGGGTGACACTTTAGAAAATCCTTTCTTAACAGAAGTTTATGTCATAAGAAGTATTTTTACCACGATTTTCAAGATTTTAGGTTCAGTAGTTTGCGCTGTGCGTTAATTAGTCCCCTAATCCAGACTTTATTTTATATACTATATTAGATATGCGATTTTTTCCCCTCCCCGTGCAAAAACCATTAGGGGTGACACTTTAGAAAATCCTTTCTTAGCAGAAGTTTATGTCATAAGAAGTATTTTTACCACGATTTTCAAGATTTTAGGTTCAGTAGTTTGCGCTGTGCGTTAATTAGTCCCCTAAACCAGACTTTATTTTATATACTATATTAGATATGCGATTTTGCGGTGAATCGATGATCGAAAATTAGTCCAATATCATTTGAAATATTACATAACAGAGGAGAAAGTACGAAGAAAGACGAAGAAGAAATGACGAATTACAAAAGACTTGTAATTTTTTTTTTCAAAATGTTGAATTTTTCCATAGTAATAACGTATTAAAACATAAATTTCCTTAAAAATTATCTTTATTTCTTAGATTTCGAATCTGTGAATTTTCCTATAAATGAAATTGGCGATATGACTTGAGAAAACAGATAATATTTGCGTAAATAAAATGGGTAATATTCGTTGATGTGAGTTCGAGTTTATAAATATCACATGCTTTCGGAATTACGGCGAAAAACATTTTAAAAAGTATGAAATTATTTTACAATATGTATGTGTGGCAGAAATTCACGCTGAAATTTAAGTATTCGATTCCATTTTTAAAATATTAACTGATATCTATATAAGTTACAATTGAATATGAAAATGTACTCAAAAAATGATCTCTTTCACCTAAAAAAACACCATTTGTGAGAACATCCTCAAGCTAATGTCAGGCTTATGCATTTTTGGCTTAAAATCGCATTGTTTGGCGGCAAAAGAAAAATAAAAAATTGTAAAGAAACAAATAGTAATTACACATGTGACTCACAATTACATCTGCTTGTTTCTTCTATAAGTCACGTGATGGAACAATTAGATATACAAAAAAGAAAAGAACAGAACAGAAAGAAAATGTCGTTAAAATTTCATCTAATCAAATTTTCAGATTCGTTTCCGTATCTAACGCAAGCGATAAAGAGCCAAATATTGCGTATCAAGTGTAATATTTCTTATTAAATTAATTATTAAGCATTACAAATATTTCTTTCAGGTTTTGATTAAATGTTTCCGTTTTTTAATATTATCACTCATTAAAACGGATTTTCTTCTTCTTTTTTTCTTTTTTTTTTCATTTAAATAAAATTAGTAACAGTTTTTCTTTTATTTTTCGAGGTTTAATAGCCGTTTCAATTTTTTTTTTTTTTTTTTATCAACGATGAATTTCGCCAAGAAATAAAATGGTAACCTTATCGCCCAAAATAACAGAATTTTCCGTCATAATTCTAAAACTAATATAGGTAGAATAATGTGTTATAGATTAAAACCTTCCCTGAAACAATACCTATCTAACGGTATAGGTTCCGTAAAAATCCATGCAGAAGAACTCGAAATCTAGGCGTTCGGAACGAAATTTCCGTTTGGATTTTATATATATAATAATAGATAATAGAATAGATAATAGATTTTATATATATATAATAGAATAGATAGTAGATTATGTGTTATGAACTATCTCAAAGTTTAAAACAGATCGCATTGTTAGATTTCCTAATTTTAACAATATCGCGTTATGTTAGTTCCACATTCCACCACCAGGGAGCGCACTCTATTCTTAACGAAAGCGTATCTGAACGAAACTCCTTCATGCAACCTTTCCGTAGTTACATGAATCGGGAGGGTAGCGGTCTTAACCAATAATTTAAGATAATTGCTGAAATTAATACGAAAAATATTTTAAAGGGGCTTCTACGCGGGCATCTAATAGAGTTAGAGGAAATCGGAAGACGTCAAAATAATCGCGGGGAAAAGTTTGCTTGGGTGCTTCGGAGCTACTTTTGGCGCGAGATCTAAGCTCTACGACAAATAGGAGCCCAGATATTTAAGGAAATATGAAGTAACAAAGTCAAAAATAATAGAATTTTCCGTAATAATTCTTAACTAATCTAGGTAGAATGATGTGTTATAGCTTAAAACCTTCCCTGGAACGATACCTATCTAACGGTACAAGTTCCGTAAAAATCCATGCGGTAGAACTCGAAATCTCGGCGTTCGGAACGAAATTTCCGTTTGGATTATATATATACTAGCAAGTTACACCCGCTTCGCTCGTCCATTTTCCAATTGAACTTTCATAAAAAAATGATGAATTCGACCTTATATTTTAAATTAATATGGACCTTCGCCTGGAAAGTTTTTCTGCATTTGCTTAATACAATGTGAACGCCATTTAGCTATTATGTTATCTTATGGGTTAGGCAAATTTCGGGCTTTTCAGAATAAATTATTTTATAGTAGATTAATAAAGTAGGGGTTGGGAGGGAAATATGACCGTTATGATCATCAGAAATTAAAATGTTCTCTAGTCACCACACTACTAAAATGAGAGATAATTACAATGATTGATGAGAGTGACTACTGATAATTAATCATATTCGGATTATTCACTATCGTTTGTTAGTTCTTGAACTGCTGTCTCCTCAGTTTGGTGCTATATGTGGTTCTGGTAGCTTAAATACAATCTCTTCTACGTTACATTATATTTCGTAATATACGTCTTCTTCTGGCATGTCTACTGCAGTTTTCTATCTTCGGATCACAGGAGAGTAAATACAGCCAAAGAACGTAATAAATTATTTGCACACAACGGACAGTGTTTAACTTTCATGATTAAAATAAATGTGAATCATATAAAAATGGCTTTTTAAAACTCAAGTGTTTGAATAAAATTAAAATAATGTCATTTTCACTGTCATTTCTTTTTTAATACCAGTTGCAATCATGCAGCTGTTAACCTGGAAAAAACCTCGAAAACTGATTGTAATAGAACAATGAACCTCTTTTTTTTCATGCAATCAAAATTTTCCCAATCTTCCGTAATCGGGTACACAGCTAAGTTTGACGTCAAACATTGGAAGTGTTTCCAAATATATGGTTATAATTGTACCAGAGTTAGATATAAAACAAAGGTAATTATGCGCCAAACAACATTCCATTAAATAAAGTGAATTTGCTGTTGACTGAATTATAGATCTTTCACCAAAAATACTCTTTGAGAATGATAAATAAAGTCAGTTATATAAAACGTAATAACCTAGTACGTAATAATATACGTAATAATCTTTTTGATGCACCAAAGAATTTTTTTCATTTCTCTAATTAGCATAATTCACTGAGGAATAAATAGGCTTTCTATTTTCAAGATTACATTATTCTTCAGTCTTTTGCCTAAATAAACCTAAAATCGTTAATTTTCATAAAGTTTAGTAGCTACGGCTATGAGTCATTAAGAAATTGCTTTATAATTATCCAATTTTATCTGAATTTGAGGTACTTTTTTTCTTATCTAGGCTAAAATGATAAATCAACAAATATTGTTTATTTTGTATTAGTAAAATAACTGCAAAAAATATATAATACTAAATCTTCTGTTGTCCATTTGCTTCATAATGAAAAACCATAAATTTACTAATCGCTATGTAGAATTTCATGTAATCTTCTGCAATCGGGATCACTGTCTACAGTCTCTTTCAAATAAAAAGAAACATCCAACAATTCACTAAATATGTTAATTAAAGGGGTAACCTGATTACAGAAAATTAATCATATACCTTTACTAAAACCTTCAAAAAAGAAGAACAGATAGGCCAGATGAAGTAATTAATTGTCACTCAAAGGATTAAAGGGATGAAATAGAATTTTATGTAGCAGACCGGTGATGATGACTGCGTACAAATAAATTCTCATGCTTACTGTTCCTTGGGACCAGTGGCTTTTTTATGTCAATTCTACTACTGGTCAGTTGGTGTTTTTTAGATCTTTTTGTCAACTTGATTTAATCGTGTAAAAATTATGCATGTGTGCATTTTTATTATGTGCCTCCTTCCTTTTTTTAACATTAATATTACATTACATATGCAGTGTTGACTCTAGAAAAAAGGACTACCGGGCGGGAATTTTTCAAAAAGGAAACACCATTCTAAAAAAGGGCACACTTGTACATTATTCACAAAAATATTTTGAACTGGTTTGTTTAGAGTCTCTAGAATTTGCGATATTTTCCCGCGATCAGTTGAATTGCCACAGGGAGCATAGGAAGTGTTAAAAAGAGCAGAAGGGTTTAATGGGGCTTTGCCATGCACAAAAAAGAAAAAAAAAAGGCTGCCGGCGCTGCGCTCTGCTAAAGCGGCTTAGACTCAATGCTAATATACATAGATTCATATCATAAAAGGGTGAAAAACAAGACTTCTTTTCTTTTTTTTTCCTATTTAAGAGGCAGATAATAAAAATGCACACCTGCATTCTTTTTTATATTGAAATCACCTTTAAAAGAAATATCCACAAGCAAATGTAAATTTAAAAAAAAAAAAAAAATTACAAATTCACAATGATAACACTGTCTTGACAAATTAATTATTCAGAAACATATTAAGCAGTATGAATAACAATAGAGTAGTAATCACTTATTTCATTTTATTCTATAATTATATTAAAAATGCTTTCAACAGTGTGGACTCTAGAAAAAAATTACTGCCAGCTGGACACTTAAAAAAAAAAACACTCAAGAACCTTGTTCACTGAAAATATTTTGCGTTTAGTCCTTTTTTATTTTGACCTTTTTAATTTTGTGATATTTTCCTGCAACTGATGAAATTTCTTGATTTTCCTCCCTGTTGACTGACGAATTTGGTTTTTCTCCTGTAACTGATTGACGAATTTCACATTTTTTTCTGCAGCCAACTGTAAAATTTCACAATTGTTTCTCATGATTGCCTGCTGAATTTCATGTTGTTTTCCTGTAACCAATTGACGAATTTCACAATATTTTAAAGCAATCGACTGAAGGGATTCTAGATTTTTTTTCCCCATTAATTGACGGTTGAATTTCTCAGTTTTTTTTCAGGTGACTGAATGAGAATTTTTGAAATTTTTTCCCTGCAACCAACTGATAAATTTTGTGATATTTTATTTCAGAACAAATGTTTTATAATCCCACATCTGCCATCTTGGATTTTTTTCTTGGCGTGAATTAAAAATGTTTTTTAATTAATAGTTATAATGATTATATTCCAGTTTTTTCAATATTATATTAATGTATCAACAATATTTAACCATTGGCGACATTTACTACTTGGCGAAAAAGGAGTTTTCATGCAAGAAAAAAATCAAAGATGGCAAATGCGGGATTATAATACATCTAAGCCATACCGATTGGCGTATATTGCATTTTTCCTTGCGGCTGATTGGCAAAACTCGTGTGATTTTTTTCACATATCCGGTTTATGAATTTTGCCGATTTTCTTCCCAGCTAATCAACAAACTTCATTTTTTCCTATAAACAGTTGTTGAATTTTTTTTTCATATGGTCGCTGAATGAATTTCACAGATTTTCTCTGCGGCTGATCAAAGAATTTCATTTCCAAAGCTGAATACTTTGCAATGTTCTGCAATATACTTCAGCTAATCAAATGTTCTGTGTGAATTTAAAAAAAAAAGTCACAGGAAAATTTTCTTTATATATGAAGAAGTGCAATTGCATCTTTTATAGAAATGCAAAAGACATTTCATAAAACCCTGACATACTCACACAAATGAAATTATTGGTGAATTTTGTGAGTTCCGCCCCCCACCCCCCCTCCTAATCGAATGATAATTTAGTGGGGTTATTTTCCAACAATCGATTGATGATTTTCGAATTATTTCAGATTTTTCCCTCTGCCAACTGGCGAATTTGGCCTTTTTTTCTCTGATCAAATCGTTGAATTTCACAATTTTTCTTCTGCGTTTGGGTGAAGAATTTTGATATATTTTCCACAATTCATTGACGAATTTCGCATTTTTTAAAAACGACTGGTGGGTGAATTTTTGTAATATTTTTCATTGACCTTTTGGCGAAAATCGTAGTTTTTTTTCACACGACTGATCCATGAATTTCATGCTTTTTTACCGAAGACTCATTGGCAAATGTTCCAATTTTTTCTTGCGACAGATTGGAAACAATCGTTGGTTTTTTCCACGACTGATCGAAGAATTTCGTGAATTTTCTGACAACTTCAGAGTTTATTTTACATGCGACTGATAAGCGAATTTCATTATATTTTCTTTTTACTGATTGGCAAATTTTTTCTCTTTTGCGTGTAAACGTTTGGTAAAAACCCCTTTTTTTCTGCAACCGATCGACGAATTTCGCATTCTACTGCGACAGATCGGTGAATATCGTGATTATTTTCTCACGGTCGACTGGTGAACTTTGTCGCTTTTCTGCGACTGATTGGCCAAATCTTCATGGTTTTTTTTTTTTTTTTTTTTTTTTTTTTTTGCACGACTGATCGACTAATTCTATTTTTTTCGATAATCCACCGACAAATTTCGCTTTTTTTTTTTTTCCTGTGACCGATTTTAAAATTTTACGATATTTCTCTTGAACCAGTAAGCAAGTCTTGACACAGATTGGAGAAAGTCGTGAGTTTTTTTCTGCTACTGATCTACGAATTTCGCAGATTCTTCTGACAATCGTCACGATTTTTTTTAACCGCAACCGATTTGCAATTTTCACGAATTTTTCCTTGTAACATAGGCAAATTTTGAGGCTTTTTCTTGCGAACGATTAGAGAAGATCGTGTTTTTTTTTTCGCTGTTTCTTCTAGAGGTACACTGACAAATTTTGCGTTTTTTTACCTGCAACCGATTGGCGAAAATCATGGATTTTTTTCTCGCAACTGTTCGTCGAATTTTGTATGTTTTTCCACAGCAAGATAAAGAATTTCATGAATTGTTCTCCATGACTGACGAATTGCACAAGTTTTCTTGCGACTGATTGATGAATTTCGCAATCTTTTTAAATGAACGATTAAACAGTTTGCCGATATATATTTTTTTTTTTTCCTTGCCATTGAGTGACAAATTTCACGATTTTTCCTACAATGGAATGGTGGATTTTCTTGAAAATGAAAATTTGAAATGTTCTGCAGTGAAGTCAATGTATGGCACATTTATAATTATATTCTGCTTTGGGGAATTTTATTATGTCTTACTTTTCAGATTTTTTTTTTTATTGCAGTATTTTCATCATTTTAGATTGAATTTTTTTACGGAGCCTTCCGATAAATATTATTTGTAATATATAAAAATTTCAAAGGGGGGGGGCACAATACTAGTCCTAAAGAGGGGCACTTTTCTAACTTTTACCGACACCTGTCATAAAACATACTGTTCGAAAGACGTGTGACCTCTTATTCATGTTATGCGCATCTGATGACCCTCCGCCTACTTTGTTCCCCCTGAGGGGGCAGTTTTCTAAATTTTGCTGAAACCCCTCATATGACATTTTGTCGCAAAAGCCTGTGACCACTTATTCATGTTAACCGCACGTCTGATGCCCTTCCACCTACATTGCTCCCCCTGAGGGGGCAGTTTTCTAAATTTTGCCGAAACCCCTCATGTGACATATTGTCAGAACAGCCTGTGACTACTTATTCATGTTATACACATCCGATCTCCCTACCCTAACTTTGTTCCCCCTGAGGGGGCACTTTTCTAAATTTTGCTAACACCCCTCATGTGACATATTGTAGGAAAGGTCTGTGACCATTTATTCATGTTATGCACATTGATGCCCCCCGCCCACTTTGCTCCCCGCTCAGGGGGCAGTTTTCTAAATTTTACCGAAACCCCTCATGTGACATATTTCGGAAAGGCCTGGGACTACTTATTCATGTTGTGCACATCTGTTGCCCCTCCGCCTACTTTTCTCCCCCCTGTGGGGGCAGTTTTCTAAATTTTGCCGAAACCCCTCATGTGACATATTGTCGGAACGGCCTATGGCTACTTATTCATGTTATACACATCCGATGTCCCTGCCCCCACTTTGCTCCCCCTGGGTGGGCACTTTTCTAAATTTTGCTGACACCCCTCATGTGACATATCGTTCAAAAGGCCTGTGACCACTTATTCCTGTTATGCACCTCTAATGTCACTCCCCCCACTTTGCCCCCCGGGGGGGAGCACTTTTTTAAATTTTGCTGACACCCATCATGTGACATATCGTTGGAAAGGTCTGTGACCACTTATTCATGCTTTGCATCTCTAATGCTCCTCCCCCCCACTTTGCGCCCCAGGGGGCCCTTTTCTAAATTTTGCCGGCACCTCTCATGTGACATATCGTTCAAAAGGTCTGTGACCACTTATTCATGTTATGCCCCTCCCCCCCCACTTTGCCCCACCGGGGGGGGGCACTTTTCTAAATTTTGCAATTTCTAAATTCAAAAGGCCTATGACCACTTATTCATGTTATGCACCTCTAATGACCCTGCACCCACTTTGCCCCCGCGGGGGGCACTTTTCTAAATTTTGCTGACACCCCTCATGTCACATATTGTTGGAAAGGCCTGTGACCACTTATTCATGTTATGCACCTCTAATGCCCTCCCCCACTTTGCCCCCCCTCGGGGGCATTTTTCTAAATTTTGCCGACACCCCTCATGTGACATATCGTTCAAAAGGTCTGTGACCCCTTATTCATGTTATGCACCTCTAATGCTCCTCCCCCGCACTTTGCCCCCCGGGAATCATTTTTCTAAATTTTGCTAACATCCCTGGTGTGACATATCGTTGAAAAGGCCTTTGACCACTTATTCATGTTATGCACCTCTAATGCTCCTCCCCCGCACTTTGCCCCCCGGGAATCATTTTTCTAAATTTTGCTAACATCCCTGGTGTGACATATCGTTGAAAAGGCCTTTGACCACTTATTCATGTTATGCACCTCTAATGCCCCTGCCCCCCACTTCCCCCCCCGGGGGGCACTTTTCTAAATTTTTCTGACACCCCTCATGTGACATATCGTTCGAAAGTCCTGTGACCACTTATGCATGTTACGCACCTCCGGTGCTTCCCCCCCCGGGGGGGGACACTTTTCTAAATTTTACTGACACCACTCATGTGACATATCTTTCAAAAGGCATGTGACCACTTATTCATGTTATGCACCTCTAATGCCCCTGCCCCCCACTTCCCCCCCGGGGGCACTTTTCTAAATTTTTCTGACACCCCTCATGTGACATATCGTTCGAAAGTCCTGTGACCACTTATGCATGTTACGCACCTCCGGTGCTTCCCCCCCCCGTGGGGACACTTTTCTAAATTTTACTGACACCACTCATGTGACATATCTTTCAAAAGGCATGTGACCACTTATTCATGTTATGCACCTCTAATGCCCCTGCCCCCCACTTCCCCCCCGGGGCACTTTTCTAAATTTTTCTGACACCCCTCATGTGACATATCGTTCGAAAGTCCTGTGACCACTTATTCATGTTACGCACCTCCGGTGCTTTCCCCCCCCGGGGGGACACTTTTCTAAATTTTACTGACACCACTCATGTGACATATCTTTCAAAAGGCATGTGACCACTTATTCATGTTATGCACCTTCAATGCCCCTCCCCCCACTTTGCCGCACAGGGGGACACTTTTCTAAATTTTGCCAACACTGTTCATGCAATTTATTATAAGCATAGTTGATTTCCAGAAACGAGCCTATGCAAAGCCATGACATGATACCCCCAAAAGCTAATGTTAAATCAACCAACTTCACAAATTTTTAATTCCATTTGAGTATTTGAAGTTTATTTTATGCATAATATGTATCAAATCATTGTCGAACTGGATATGTAATCATTATTATGTATTGATCTGATGCGAATTTGCATAGAAGGCTGCCCGCATGCAGGTGCAATGATATAATGCAAAGAGAAGATACAGGTTTTATACCTAAAGGAAAACTGCAGATATTTCTGCCAAAATCGGTGAAGGGAAATAACAGGTTTTTTACCTAAAAGAAAACAGCAGGTATTTGAAACCAAGAAGGTTAAGGGAAAATACATGTTTTTTACCTAAAGGTAAGCTGAAGGTAATTTTAGTTCCAAATACCTTCAGTTTCCCTGACGTTTTTTTTAAGGTTTCTTGCTGACTTTTTTACCTGGGATCTGACTAACGAATTAGGTCAACAGATCCTTGGATATGGTGGTCCGGTAGAGTGGCCACCGCGTTCGCCGAACTTGACACCCATTGACTTCTACCTCTCGTGTTACATCAAGGCATAAGTTTATGTGACTGAGAACAGTTCCCTGGTTTATCTGAAGCAGCGCATCATCCTTGATTGTAGCACAGTTTACACACCTTCTGAGCTGTAATGTGTCCAGGACTCAGTACTGTCACGCATTCAATTGTGCATTGCCACCAATGGAGAACACTATGAACAGTATCTCTAGAGATTCCGTCATTTGACATTCATTTTTTATAGTAGGCCGTTTCTTATACTATAATAAATTGATATTTATTTTTTAGTTTAATTTCAATATATCATTTTTCGCTTTGTATACAACCCCTAAAAGTTAGCTAAAATTTTTAAATGAAATAACCCTCTTTGGTGATACCCCAATTTGGCGATACCGGCTAAAGGTGGTTTCGCCGTAAAAAGGACATTGCACCCTGATTTTGATCTCGAATTACTTTAATTAATCTTTTAACTGATCCCTCATTGAAAGACAAAATCATGCGAAAAAATCTTAAACTTTGAAATTTAGTAACTCTGTCAATTTTTGTAGTACAGATGTCAAACTTTTTGTGTTATATCTGTTATGATAAGTGTTAACTTTTACTAAATATAACTATAGAGACTGGAGGACCGTATAAAAAGTTAGATTTCATAATTTTTATAAATTTGATTTTTTACTTTAAATAATGCCACAACATGAATATTTACCTCATTTGAGACGTTTTTGTAATTGGAACTAGATGTCCACGACCAACGGTTGAGAAATTAAATGTCGGCGATAGATAACATATTGCACCCTGTATATTGGTAGTTAAAAGTAAAAACACCACTTTAAAATTTGTAAGGATATCAATTATTTAAGTCACACAAAATAAATTTCTAATCTATTTTTTTTCATAAAGAACGTCATATCTTTTTTCGTGTATACTTAAAATTATTCATTTTTTCCCCATTCTCAGAATAAAATGTGTTTTTTTCTTTTCCTTCCGAGAACTTTTTCCGGGGTGACAGTTTTTTCCTATTCATGAAAATACTAATATGATTTTCTTTTCAACTACCGGGTAAAAGGGAAGAGCATTGATTTTTTTCAAATAATACTTCAAGGCAGATTCCTTATACAAACAAAACATGTGCTTTATATGCATTTTTTAACAAATTTTTTGGATCAAACTTATTTTGACAGCACCGCTAAAGGCAGACCGTGGCGTCTTTTTTACCACCCTTTGTGAATGATCATCTAAAGCAATTGCCTTGCTACAATTTCTATGCAACATACTACTTAATTGGTGTAACCCAGATTGACTGTTCTTTGTAGAAGGTAGAAAAGGAGGTCCTAACTGAGATAATTGCGGTCGACATTAGCACCGGCCGAGGAACACCTGTTTGTTACGACGGTAACTTTGGACAAAATTCATGACGTCAGATCGCGAAACGCTAGGCCCAGGGAAAACAAGCAAGAGTTTTTTTCTGCCAATTGGGCAGACTAATGACGCATATCAGCATTTGAAAACGGATCATCAAATTTAATGTGATATGTTTTTCAAAAGCATTATTTCGTCATACCCAAGATATTATAATATTCTGTCCTGAAAAAGTCACAGCATAAAATAATTCATTAATTTTTATTTTTTATAGCATTGATTTGATTCTTTGTTTTTCTTTCTTCAGTATAATATTTTTTCGTGCGTGGATGTTTGTTTTCTTATAACTCTACGCTAGTTTGTGTGAACGGGGGAAGTGGGACACCAGAGAAGCCTCATAGTTGGTTTAAAATCGGTCTAAAACTACGATTTTCTGTAAAAAACACCAATGCAATCCCCCCACCCACCTAGTTCGGTTTTCAGTCCGCACAGCAAGAGTGACTCTGGCCCAAAAGTATTTTTCAGGAGTGACGCTGGCCCAAAATTTCCGAAAATCTAAAGCACTCACAAGGAGACCTTGTTAATCCTTGTTAATCACAGATTTGGGTTATTTTAATATATGTTGTAGGGTAGAGACCTCTGAGTCTCAGGTTCAACGGATTTTATACAACGCTCGTTAGTCCTTGAGAAACCGGGAGTACAATATTAGTACGCAACTTTAATACTTACTTTGTAACAAGAAAGATAGGTTGGACTTAGCTCAGTTGGTACGGTGCTTTTCTGGCTGATCCGTGGGTTCGGGTTCGATGCCCGATAGTGCTAAATTTATTTTTCTTATTTTTTGTTTTATAAATATACTTGTAATTATAACTTAATAATCTTATTGTCAATTAAAATTTATTATGTATTCCAATTATAATTTTAACCTATTTAATTTTTTTTACTTTTATCTAAATAGCTGTATAGAACATCATAAAACTGTTATTTTTTTTATAAATCACTTTTAAAATATGTTTCATATATTCTTTATCGATGCAATAATATTGAACAATTGTGTCAATTTGTGATTTTAAAGAAATATCATTTATGCATTACTTTAACAAGGGATGTCAATACGATGATACTATTACTCTGTTTTAAAAGTAACAAGCATAAATATATTAAAAATTAAATTACATTAATTAAGAATTAAATTACAATAGATTTTTTGCATATTAAAGATTTTTAAATTTGTAATACGTATGCTTGCATTTTCAAATATTTTGTTTTCCCCTTTATCTTCTTTCTGCTTTTATTTTTATTTTATTTGAATATGTTTTATTTTATCATAACTAGATGGTGCCACAACAGGTTTGTAACGATTTTGGAATTTTTATTATTCAATAATAGATCCAATTTCTTTTTAAATATTTTTAAATTATGAGAAATAATAGTTCAAAATAAAAAATGATAAATTTAAATTTAAATTTGTTAACATTATAATTAATGTACGATATTAAAAATTTTAATTGAGATTATTAAATTATAATTAAAAGTATATTTATAAACTAAAAAATGAGAAAGACAAAAATAAATTGCGCGTTCGGGTATAGAACCCGGGCCCGCGGATCAGCTAACAAACGCCGTACCAACTAAGCTACGTCCAACCCACCCTTTTAATTACAAGGTAAGTATTTAAGTTGTGTACTAATATTAGACCTCCCCCGGTTTCTCAAGAACTAAGGAGTGTTGTGTAAAATCCGTTGAACCTGAGACTAAGGGGTCTCTACCCTTCAACATATATTAAAATAACCAAAATCTGTGATTAAAAAGGTTGGCCCTCTCCTTGTCAGTTCCGAAATTTTAAAAAAATCGGTTATTAGTCCGAAAATTTGGGCATTAAAAAATGCAAGGAAGACAAAATCTGGGTGACAAAACAAACATCTTAACATAAAAACATTAATGGATATTAAACACGAGTGATTCATATTTCTGTAAATATTTATATCAAGAGTTCCTTTTCCTAGAAGCAGGGGCGCCATTTTAAGTGTTTCTTGGAGGGGGGGGGGGGAGTTTTCTTTGAGGGACAGAGTTAGAAATAACATGCAGGATCGATTTGTGCACAGAAAAGGAAAGTCTCGCATAATGAAAAATGCTGTGCAGTATTTGCCCCTTTCAAATACTTTCACAGACCTGTGATTCTTCCGCGAGTATTTTAATATTTCTTTGAAGTCAATTTTTTTTTCTTTAATGGAATTTCTCAAAATTAATTCATGAATCGATCGTGGAAAAAATGGGAATTTTTTCAAACGATCGTTCAAAAATATTGTGAATTTCAATAAAAGATTGCAGAAAGAACTCGTGAATTTCCTCAAAATATTTCGCAAAGAAAAACTCACGAATTTCGATAAACGATCGACGAAAAAATGTTGCAAATTTCGTCAAAAGGTAGCAGAAACGAGTAGCGAATTTTGTTATTTGATCGTGAAAAGCTATCGAGAATTTCCCCGATCGGTCGTGAAAAGCTATCGAGAATTTTCCCGATCGGTCGTGAAAAGCTATCGAGAATTTTCTCGATCGGTCGTGCAAAATTATCACGAATATTTACAAATGACCCCTTAAAAAATCAGTTTCGACAATCAGTCGCAAAATGAGAAATTTCGTGAAAGGATCGCGGAAGAAAAATGCTAATTTCGTCAACAGATTGCGAAAAAGAAAGGCTAATTTCGCCAGAAGATGGTGGAAAGAAAAAAACGAATTTAATCGAAAGATCGCACTAAAGAAACACCAAATTTATCGAAGTATCGCGGAAAAAATCTCGAATTTCATCAAAGGATCGCGGTAAAAAACACCAATTTTTTCAAACGTTCGATGTAAAAAGTGCCGATTTCGACAAAACATCACGATGTAAAGCCATAAATTTCGTCGAACGATTGTGGGAAAAAATTGTGAATATCGTGAAATGATCGAGGAAAAAAATTGCGTATTTCATCAAAATTTACTGCACTGTGCTAAAAGACTGAAACTGTGTTCCTTTTACAAATATCAAAAGAACGCCGCAAAACGAGAAGAAACTCTAAAAATCAAAGACTGCAACCATGTTCTTTTACGAATATAAAAAAATAGCCGTAAAACACGAAATTCAACCAAACCTCCAAATTAATTTTAATTTTGTGTGCTGTTATTTCTCATTTTCAATTTTCAAAGGGGTAGGTCTGTGCACCTCCGCCCTGTCCCCGGCTAATCACACGATGGATTATCGTTTCACAACTGCATTCCCTTTCAAATTTGTTTTCTTCTTTCTAGATTTTAGACTAAGAAAGCAAAGAGACAAATACTTTCTTCCCTCTTCGAGAACTTACGTTAATTTCTCATGGAATTGCAAAAACATGCAAGAGACAGAACAGCGTTAAAAAAAATCTCCCATAAACATCATATTAAGCCAAAGTGGGATTATAAAACCACCTTTTTGACTTTTTATGACTAATGCAGATTCTAGTAAATGTTCTAGTTTTAAAAAAGATGAACAAAATAATTTTCTTTACAAAAGAAAGAAAGAACGTGGCTCTCTCCTTTTATCACATTTTAAAACTTAGGCTGTTAGTTTTCGAAACTAAACTAATTTGCTAAACTAATTGAACTAACTCTGCTTTCATTTCTTCTTCTTTTTTCTTTTGTAGCTTTCGATTTTTAAAAATAAGTGTGCTTGGGTCTGCGCAAGCGTGGGGGGGGGGAGGTCACTCAGGTCACCCCGCTGGTTGCGCGCATGGACTTAGAACAACTGGCAACATAGCCAAAAATTGTTTCTTGAAAAACCGAATTTTGCATATTTATTTTATTTGTTCCCATAAAACTAAAAAAAAATGATTCGTTTGACAATAAAACAGGTATTGAACCCGGTTTATCATATTGTTGGTCAGATAACTGAAATATCTGTAATTGCGTAATAGGTATGATATTTAGATATGTAGCTGGCGTTACGCGCGTAATTTTAGGAAGAACAAAAATTGTAATGTTTCACTAAAACTTCTATTTTCATTATCGATGGTTGCGATGGATGGTACTTTCTTTTATATTCATGACTAAACCATTTAGCCCTGAAACTGATGGTTTATTTTCTTTCCTTTCAAGAGCAATAACTCGGTACGTTCCTTCGTTATAATGTTATTTTGTGGTCCATAATCTAGAAATGCCATAAGAGGAACAAATTCTTTTCTAGCATTTTGTACATATATCCTCGCGGTGGAAAGAAGTACTTGTTTACTATAAGAAGACGGAATATTCATTACAATATTGTTAATGGTTGAATGTGTGTTATGAAATGAATGTGTATTTTCACCCAAAGTGGTGACAGACGTCTGACTATTTGTGTAACTATGAGGAGAAAATGCGGTTGTGGTTGGCGACAAGTTACTACTAAGATTACTTCTGTTTTGAGTTGGTATAGCCTGATTAGTATCAATACCTTCTTCACCGCGTTCCAGATGAATCAAGCTGTGATGACTCTTGCTACATTTTTTGCGCGCACTTAAACTTTTGCATCGAATAATGTTGTGAACAAATGATAAACAATTGTAGCATAATTTTTTCATTTTAGCAATATTGAACGTTTATTTATGGTCAAATTTAAGGGGTCAGGTACCTTTCAAATGGTCAAATTTTCGATTTTTTTTATTACTTTATCTGAAAGTATAATTCTTTAGATGCATATTAAAACAAACCCCATCAAAAAATTCACATTAGAAACGAAGTTATGGCGAAAATAGTAAGACCCCTTTTCACGAAACATCATCATTTAAAGGTCCAGACGGTTTGTTTACATTTTTCACTCAGTTGGCGCCGGTTGTTGTTGATAAGATTCAAGGATTTCTACTCCGATTTTTCTTTACTCTGAGGACTTTATTTTTCATTTCCGCTTAGGAAAGCAAGCAGAAATTAGTAACTTCCACTTCAACCTCAGTTTTCTTGCTATTTATCTTTTGAATAGATCCAAACACGTTGTTTTACTCTTCCGATTTTTGATTTTTGACAGTGATATATTTTTCCATCTAAGTTATTTTGTAGCTTGTAATTCAATTATTCTTTTCGTTTATCATCTTCAAGTATAATGAGTGAAGGTGAAAGCGAAATAACGCCTAAACGAGCGTCTGGAACACGGCCAATAAATGGAAATTTACTGGCAATGTGCATACCAGAAAACAGACTAAAAGTGAAAATGATGCATTTAATAATAACAGAGCTTCACGGAGAAAACTTTCTGTGAGTAAGGATTTTGAATACAATTCTGACTTTCAAGGATATAGAATATTGGATGTCAGTCACATGTTTTCTATTCTGGAAAAGTTTTTATCCTGTAAAGCTTGTGGTGGTGAAATAACATTAAAAGAAGAAATTGAATGTGACTTATCGTCGAAAATTTCAGTTTTATGTGAAAATTGTGCCGAAGTGATTAGATTTAAAAATTCTAAGAAGACCGGAACAAATAAAATGATATCTGAAATAAACTATAGATATATTTATGCCATTTGATCAATTGGATTGGGGTATGCAGCTATGAAGCTGTTTTGTGGGATTATGGATCTGCCTCAACCAGTTTCCAAGAAGGCTTATAATGCAGCAATAAAGCAGCTACAGAAATGTTCCGCAGCAGTCGCAGAAAAGTCGATGAATTCTGCAGCATGTGAAGGAAGTTGCCCTGACTGGTTCTTCGTGTATCAGTATAAGTGGGGACGGTACATGGAAAACGAGGGGTCACACATCACGTATAGGTGTATGCACGGTTATTGGTGACAAAACTGGAAAAGTCGTTGACACCGAAGTTCTTTCCTCTTATTGCAAATCATGTGATGTATGGAAATTGAAAAAAGGGACACATGAATATAACTTATGGAAAGAAAATCATGAAACAGAATGCATCAGCAATCACCATGGATCTGCCGGAAAAATGAAACTAACCGGCATGGTTCGAATATTTGAACGCTCGCAATCCTCCAGAAGTGCAAAATACACTGGATATATAGGCGATGGGGATGCAAAAACTTTTCAAGTCATAACAGAGGCCAATCCATATGGCTCAGATGTAAAAGTGACAAAAATTGAATGTGTGGGCCACATTCAAAAGAGGATGGGAACACGTTTACGAAAACTCAAACAAAACAAGGTAAAATGTAGCGACGGTAAATCGATTGGATGAAAAGGTAGACTTACCGACAAAATCATTGTTAATCTAACAGATTATTATGGAAATGCCATTCGACAGCATAAAAACAATCTACTTGAAATGCGCAAAGCTGTGTGGGCTGTGCATTTCCATACCCGCCCAACAGATGCCTAGCCTCTACATTCTTTTTTCCCTACCGGAAGCGAGTCTTGGTGTAAATATAACAAAGCAATTGCTTGTGGTGCTGAGAAAAAATTTATACACAAGAACACAGTAACCGCAAGTGTTATGGATGTTGTGAAACCAATTTTTAAGGATTTATCGCAACCAAAACTTCTCTCTAGATGCCTGGGAGGTAAGACCCAAAACAACAATGAGTCAATAAACTCTTTAATATGGAAATTATGTCCAAAAACACAAGGAGCTGGTAGGAGGATGGTGGAAATTGCAACAAATGAAGCAGTGGTTTTATTTAACGATGGAAATCAAGGAAAAATTAATGTAATGCAAGAATTCGGCTTGACAGTTGGTGCACATGCACGAGTTGTTTGAACGAGTTGCACCGCCAAAGAATTTCTACTTGTAACTTACGCTTTCTCCAAAATACAAAAGAAGCAAGAAAAAGTAAAAGAATGAAACAAAATATTCAAATTGAAAAATTTCTCTTGGAGGAAGGCGAAATTTACAGTGCAGGTGCATTTTAAATGTGTACGGTTTTTAAAATCCTCTAAATATTATGCAATATTTTTTGCTATCTGTTACCTTATAAGATGATAGCTTTGCAAAGTATGATAATTTTTGTTTTAGCTGTCTTCTAATTTATCGACTATATGATGGAAAAAGGTGAAACAAATGCCCATACAATTAAAACAATTATCTGTTAATTTTTTATTAATTATTATGTGTAAATCAATTTACACAATCTGCAATTAGTTTTTTATCAACTTGATTATCAAAGTAAACAGATGCTGCAGTACTATCTTGTAACGGTAAATTTTATTTTTATTTCTACATGTATTTTACAAGTTTTAGTGGACAATATTTATTATTTTTTATAATAGTTATTAAATCCATGTGTATAAATAATTCGATAAGTAAATAATTATATAAATGCTTGCAATATTTAAAAATATTTTCCACAATAAGTTTTAAAAATTAATTTTATCTTTCAATTGAATTTTCACAAATTGTTTTTTCCAATTGTGCATGCGATTTCTCCAAAACAGTTGGTTAAAATTTTATATCTTACATAACATGTAAATCTTGAAATTGACGAAGTATTATCACTTTTATGTAAGGATTTTCTAAGTTATGAGTAATTATTTACAAAAATGGATATGACGAAAACTGTATTTTCGTTTCTACGTTTACGATTCTATTGCGCGCATGATTTCTCCGAAATGGATGGCTAAAATTTTATAAAAAAGTAACATGTCTTACATAACATGTAAATGTTGAAATTGATGAAGTATTATAACATTCATGTATGGATTTTTTTAAATTATGAGTAATTATTTACAAACATTGATATGACAAAAACTGTATTTTCGTTTCTACGTTTACGGTTCTGTTGCGCGCATGATTTCTCCGCAATGGTTGGCTAAAATTTTATAAAAAATTAATATGTCTTACATAACATGTAAATCTTGAAATTGACGAAGTGTTATCACTTTTATGTAAGGATTTTCTAAGTTATGAGTAATTGATTATAAAAATTGATATGACAAAAACTGTATTTTCGTTTCTACGTTTACGATTCTATTGCGCACATGATTTCTCCGAAATGGATGGCTAAAATTTTATAAAAAAGTAACATGTCTTACATAACATGTAAATGTTGAAATTGACGAAGTATTATTACTTTTATGTAAGGATTTTTTAAGTTATGAGTAATTATTTACAAAAATTGATATGACAAAAACTGTATTTTCGTTTCTATGTTTACGATTCTGTTGCACGCATGATTTTTCCGCAATGGTTGGCTAAAATTTTATAAAAAGTTAACAGCTCTTACATAACATGCAAATGTTGAAATTGGCCGAACTGTTATAACTTTTATGTAAATGTTTTTTTTAATTATGAATAATTATATACAAAAATGTTTTATCAATAAATTTTATTTGTATACCTACGTTCATTTTGCATGTGTTAGAGCACACTATTTTCTATTTTATTTTATAATATAACTTATTGAATTTATGTTTTTATATAATTAGGTAAGTAAATAAATATGTAAATGCTTAAGTAATTAAAGATATTTTGTACGGTAAGTTTCAAAAAGAAATTTTATCTTTAAATTGGATTTTCTCAAAATCCTATTTTTTCAACTTGCGCGCATGATTGCTCCAAAACGGCTGGCTAGAATTTGATAAAAAATTGACAGCAGTTACATAACATACAAATGCTTAAAATAACGAAGTATTATTGCTTTTGAGTAAGAATTTTTCAAATTATGAATAACTATATACAAAAATGTGCTAAATTTTGTTATTATTCATTTATTTATGTATTTTTTAAACAAAGACAGAATTTAAAATAACTAGGGTTCGTCATTTTAATTATAAGCTATTTTCCTCTGTATATAAAGCGATTTCAGGTCATTATGATATTTCACATGCATGTTATGCTGCGCGCAAGACTCTCTATGATTTTTCTCCGAGAAAAAAAGACCCTTTATTGTTCCTTAATTTTATTTTACGATGAAGAAATAAAATTATTCTATGACCTGTAAGAGTTAAAGGAAGGTTATTTAAATATGTGTTAAAAATTTGAAGTTCCTGAAACGAATATATTTTAAGACTAGCAGGCTATGCCCGCTGCGCTGGTCAATTTTTCCAAATGAACATTGGTGAATTTGAACTTTCATTTTAAACAATATGGACCTTCAGCTGGACCTTACTCATTGCTGAAAACGATGCGAACGCCATTGTGATATAATATTACCTTAAACGTTGGACAAAATTTAGCTATTAAGATGTAATTCTTTTAGATGTTAACTAACAATGCTCTTTTGGTAGGGTAATGAGACCGTTATGACAAGAGGAATTAATAGCTCTATATCTAATCAACATATAATGAAATGTTATATATTAACACCATTCCTGAAAAGTCATGTAACAGTGTCACTTGTATCAAAATACGTTCTGTAGATTTTTTAAAAAAAGGATAAACTCTTTCATAATCAGGTTCACTTAATTTTTTTATTTTTTTTTTCTCTATGACTAAGTAGCGTTGAACAATATGTATACACTAAAACCTTTCCAAAATTATTACCTAACCACTTGGGCACAGATGTCATACATGCCCCATATAGGCGCGATTTTTTTCTGACGCCAATGTCAGAAGCATTGCAATACGCAACAATACTTGACTGACGCCAAAGTGTCGTTATTTTGCTTGATATGGTAACCTGGAAGTTGTTGTTAATGCTGATTATGTTTTCGCCAAATTACCATCGGTAAAAAATCTCGCCAATATATGATCAGAATAATCGCCAATATATGATATCTCGCCAGTATATGACATCGGTAACACCATTTGTGGTAAACGGTAATATGACATCGGTAACACCATCCTATCAATGTATTATAAACAATCGGAATGAAATGCAAATTTCCGTTTTAAATATGTAGTAGATGATGATGATGTGATTTTGTGTAATAGAATTCATCGTGAAATTTTCGCTTCAAACATAAACGATGCTTTCAACATTATAGCTAATACACCAATATGTGAAGTATCCGATTATGGAAGGTTAACTTGGATTCCTATGAGCCCAAAGAAAAGTGAATATGTGGCTTTTGTGATACTTTTTTGTTAACCGGGCGCAGGTCATAAATCAACAAAGATTGTTTTCATACCATATTCTTATATTTATTATTTTCATTTAAGATACAAACCTTTCACTCATTTCATTTAAAATGCATGCCTTACACTAATTTCATTTAAAAAACTGAAAAGACAAACAATAACAGGAAATAATTCCAGAATTAAAAACAAAGAATTATTTTTAATTTTAATTTACATACGAAAAATGTAACTACTGCTACTGGCAATTTTTAAAATGCTATTGGCGAGATCTGCGCACGGCTGTTATAAATGTACCCATTTTTTCTTCTTAACGAGGAGCAAATTATAAATCGCCAAATATTTTTCCAATTCCAATTTCTTTCATTGAAAATAATTTTTAAGTCGTTACAAACATTGTTTTCATATTTAAATATTTTCGTTGGTACTACTTAGTTATCCCGTCGACCAATTTCGCAAATTATACAAATTGACATAATATTTATTTTAAATAACGAAAGAACAAATAAATTATTATAACATTAATAAAAATACAAATAAAACGTCGAAATAAAAATCACTTTGTGACGTAAACACGTGTAACTTGCTTAAAGTCAGGTGAATTTGACATTTACGATCAACCATTATTGGCATTTAATCTTATAGTTTGGCGATAGATTTTTGGTCGACGGAAAATCTAAGGAGTACCTTTTCGTTCTATAACGCTAATTTCTTAGTAAAATTGTTCCTTTTATTTTACATAAAATCACTATTTTTTTTTCTTTTGGTACTACTTAGTTATCCCGTCGACCAAAAATCTATCGCCAAATTATAAGATTAAATGCCAATAACGGTTGATCGTAAATGTCACATTCACTTGACTTCAAGGAAGTTACACGTGCTTACGCCATCAAGTTATTTTTATTTCGACGTTTTATTTGTATTTTTATTAATGTTATACTAATTTATTTGTTCTTTCATTATTAAAATACAACTTATGTCAATTAATGTAATTTGGCGAGTGGTTTGGCGATTTATATAATTTGGCGAAATTGGTAAACGGGATAACTAAGTAGTACCATTTTTTTCATTAAGATGTTCGTATTTTTTTTCTCAAACTCATTGAGCCGTTTTTATTCTTTATCCAAAAGAGTTAATTTGAATTTTTTTCGTTGCTAGAGTAACGGATGTAATATTAGATATTTTGAGGTTTAGACGCGAAAAACACCGCCAAGTTAGAAAAATATGAAAAATGTCATGAACTATCGGACTTATAAGAATTTACTTGGCACCAATCGATTCAGCATACAAAAATACATTAAATTATGCTATCATCTGACGCATAATTATAATATCCGATTTTTATGAAATTTCCCCCCCCCCCCCCTTGCAAAAAACGCCGTTAGGGGTGACATTTTAGAAAATCCTTTCTTAGCGATACTATATAAATATGCCATTTGGCGGTGACTCGATGATCGAAAATTAGTCCAATATCATTTGAATTATTACATAACAGAGGAGAATTTACGAAGAAAGACGAAGAAGAAATGACGAATTACAAAAGACTTGCAATTTTTTTTTCAAAATCTTGAATTTTTCGATAATAATAATGCATGATTTTATAAATTTCCTTAAAAACTATCTTCATTTCCTAGATTTCGAAGGTGTGAATTTTCCTATAAATGATATTGGCGATATGACTTAAGAAAAAATAAAATAAACAATAGATAATATTTGCTTAAAAAATGGATAATATTCACTGATCTGAGTTCGAGTTTATAAATATCACATGCTTTTGGAATTACGGTGAAAAACATTTTACAAAATATGAAATTATTTTACAATATGTATGTGTGGCAGAAATTCACACTAAAATTTAAGTATTTGATTCCATTTTTAAAACATTATCTGATATCCATATAAGTTACAATTGAATATAAAAATATACTAAAAAAAAAAAAATCTCGTTCACTTGAAAAAACACCATTTATGAGAATATCCTCAAGCTAGTGTCATACTTACACATTTTTGACTTAAAATCACATTGTTTGGGGACAAAAGTAAAATAAAAATTCGTAAAGAAATAAATAATAATCACACATGTGACTCACAATTACATCTGCTTGTTTCTTCTATAAGTTACGTGATGGTGCAATTAGATAAAAAGAAAAAGAAAAGAACAAAAGGAAAAAAAAAGTCATTAAAAATTCATCTAATCAAATTTTCAAATTCATTTCTATAATCTAACGCAAGCGATAATGAGCCAAATATTGCGTATCAATTGTAATCTTTCTCATTAAATTAATTTTTAAGCATTACAAATATTTCTTTCAGGTTTAAATTAAATTACAAATATTTCTTTTAGCTTTAAATTAAATATATTAGTTTTTTAACATAATCCCTCATTTAAATGAATTTTTCTTTCTTTTTTTACAATTAAATATAAGTAATTATTTTTTCATTTATTTTCTAACGGATACAGGGATTTCAATTCATTTGTCGCCAAAAAATAACCTCAGGCAACCTTTTCGTTCAAAATAACAATAAAATGCGAAATTTATTACCAAAAATCATAGTTATCCCTGTATATATGACTCATAAACCACCACGTGAATATTCTCTATCGAATGACACTATTTGTAAAAAAAATCCACCGGGTAGTTTTTGAAAACATTCGGGCGGAACTTTTAGATCTTACTGCTTTATAATATATATGATAATAGATAATAGAATAGATAATAGATTTTATATATATATAATAGAATAGATAATAGATTATGTGTTATGAACTATCTCAAAGTTTAAAACAGATCGCATTGTTAGATTTCCCAATTTTAACAATATCGCGTTATGTTAGTTCCACATTCCACCACCAGGGAGCGCACTCTATTCTTAACGAAAGCGTATCCGAACGAAACTCCTTCGTGCAACCTTTCCGTAGATACATGAATCGGGAGGGTGGCGGTCTTAACGAATAATGTAAGATAATTGCTGAAATTACTACGAAAAATATGTTAAAGGGGCCCTACGCGGGCCCCTAATAGAGTTAGAGGAAATCGGAAGACGGCAAAATAATCGCGGGGAAAAGTTTGCTTGGGTGCTTCGGAGCTACTTTTGGCGCGAGATCTAAGCTCTACGACCAATAGGAGCCCAGATATTTAAGGAAATATGACGTTACAAAGTTCAATATAAAAGAATTTTCCGTAATAATTCTATAACTAATCTAGGTAGAATGATGTGTTATAGCTTAAAACCTTCCCTGAAACGATACCTATCTAACGGTATAAGTTCCCTCAAAATCCATGCGGTAGAACTCGAAATCTCGGCGTTCGGAACGAAATTTCCGTTTGGATTATATATATATATAATAGACTAGCAGGCTATGCCCGCTGCGCTGGTCAATATTTCCAAATGAACCTTGGATTAAACTAAATGGTGAATTTGAACTTGTATTTTAAACAATATGGATCTTCAGCTTGACCTTGTACATTACTGAAAACGATGCGAACGCCATTGCGATATAATGTTATCTTAAGCGTTGTACAAAATTTAGCAATTAAGAAGTAATTGTTTTAGTTGATTATAAACAGCGCACTTATGGTCGGATAATGAGACCGTTATGACAACAGGAATTAATACCTCTGTAACTAATCAACATATAATGAAATCGTATATACTAACACCATTCCTAAAAGTCATGCAACAGGATCACTTGTAACAAAATATGTTCTGTAGATTTTTTTAAAAAGGCTAAACTTTCATAATCAGGTTCACTTAATTTTTGAACTTTTACTGTTGCTCTATAACTAAGTACCCTTGAACAATATGTATACACTAAAACCTTTCCAAAATTATTACCTAACTAATTGTGGTATATCCTACGAAAGTATTATAAACAATCGGAATGAAATACAAATTTCCGTTGTAAATATATAGTAGATGATGATGATGCGATTTTGTGTAATAGAATTCATAGTAAAGTTTTCGCTTCAAACAAAAACGATGCTTTCAACATTAAAGCTAATACACCAATATGTGAAGTATCCGATTACGGAAGGTTAACTTGAATTCTCATGAGCAACTACTCAAAGAAAAGTGAATATGTGGCTTTTGTGATACTTTTATGTCAGCCGGGCGCAGGTAATAAATCAATAAAGATTGTTTTCATAGCATATTCTTATTTTATTATTTTCATTTAAAACACAAACCTTTCACTCATTTAATTTAAAATGCAGCCTTATACTAATTTCATTTAAAAAACTGAAAAGATAAACAATAACAAAAAATAATGCCATAATTAAAAGCAAAAAAATATTTTTAATTTACATACGCAAAATGTAACTACTGCTACTGGGAATTTTAAAAATGCTATCAGCGAGATGTGCGCACGGTTGTTATAAATGTACCCATTTTTTCTTCTTATCGAGGAGCAGTTTATAAATCGCACAATATTATTCCAATTCCAGTTTCTTTCAATGAGGAACCTATGACCGGAAAAAATGGAAAAAGACTCTTGTAGATTCTTCGGATGACGGCATCTGACGCCATAAACCGAGTTGATATATATGAAAATAATTTTTAAGTCGTTACAAACATTGCTTTCATACTTAAATATTTTCATTGGTACTACTTGTTATCCCGTCGACCAATTTCGCCAAATTATATAAATCGCCAAACCATTCGCCAAATTACATAAATTGACATAATCTTTATTTTAAATAACGAAATAACAAATAAATTAGTATAAAATTAATAAAAATACAAATAAAACGTCGAAATTAAAATCACTTGATGACGTAAACACGTGTAGTTTGTTTAAATTCAAGTGAATTTGATATTTACGATCAACCATTATTGGCATTTAATCTTATAGTTTGACGATAGATTTTTGGTCGACGGAATATCTAAGTAGTACCTTTTCCATTTTTGTTTTACAACGCTAAATTCTCAGTAATTTTTTCCCTTTTATTTTACATAAAATCACTATTTTTTAAAAAAATTAAGATGCTTGCATTTTTATTTCAAACTCATAGAGCCGTTTTTATTTTTTAGCCAAAAGGGTTGATTTGAATTTTTTCCGTTGCTAGAGTAACGGATGTAATGATAGATATTTTGAGGTTTAGATGCCAAAGACACCGCCAAATTAGAAAAATATGAAATGTGTCATGAACTGTTGGACTTATAAACATTTATTTGGTAGCATTCGATTCAGCATACAAAACTACATTAAAATATGCTATCATTTGACGCATAATTTTGATATTCGATTTTTTCCCCCTCCCCGTGCAAAACCCATTAGGGGTGACACTTTAGAAAATCCTTTCTTAGCAGAAGTTTATGTCATAAGAAGTATTTTTACCACGATTTTCAAGATTTTAGGTTCAGTAGTTTGCGCTGTGCGTTAATTAGTCCCCTAATCCAGACTTTATTTTATATACTATATTAGATATGCGATTTTTTCCCCTCCCCGTGCAAAAACCATTAGGGGTGACACTTTAGAAAATCCTTTCTTAGCAGAAGTTTATGTCATAAGAAGTATTTTTACCACGATTTTCAAGATTTTAGGTTCAGTAGTTTGCGCTGTGCGTTAATTAGTCCCCTAAACCAGACTTTATTTTATATACTATATTAGATATGCGATTTTGCGGTGAATCGATGATCGAAAATTAGTCCAATATCATTTGAAATATTACATAACAGAGGAGAAAGTACGAAGAAAGACGAAGAAGAAATGACGAATTACAAAAGACTTGTAATTTTTTTTTTCAAAATGTTGAATTTTTCCATAGTAATAACGTATTAAAACATAAATTTCCTTAAAAATTATCTTTATTTCTTAGATTTCGAATCTGTGAATTTTCCTATAAATGAAATTGGCGATATGACTTGAGAAAACAGATAATATTTGCGTAAATAAAATGGGTAATATTCGTTGATGTGAGTTCGAGTTTATAAATATCACATGCTTTCGGAATTACGGCGAAAAACATTTTAAAAAGTATGAAATTATTTTACAATATGTATGTGTGGCAGAAATTCACGCTGAAATTTAAGTATTCGATTCCATTTTTAAAATATTAACTGATATCTATATAAGTTACAATTGAATATGAAAATGTACTCAAAAAATGATCTCTTTCACCTAAAAAAACACCATTTGTGAGAACATCCTCAAGCTAATGTCAGGCTTATGCATTTTTGGCTTAAAATCACATTGTTTGGCGGCAAAAGAAAAATAAAAAATTGTAAAGAAACAAATAGTAATTACACATGTGACTCACAATTACATCTGCTTGTTTCTTCTATAAGTCACGTGATGGAACAATTAGATATACGAAAAAGAAAAGAACAGAACAGAAAGAAAATGTCGTTAAAATTTCATCTAATCAAATTTTCAGATTCGTTTCCGTATCTAACGCAAGCGATAAAGAGCCAAATATTGCGTATCAAGTGTAATATTTCTTATTAAATTAATTATTAAGCATTACAAATATTTCTTTCAGGTTTTGATTAAATGTTTCCGTTTTTTAATATTATCACTCATTAAAACGGATTTTCTTCTTCTTTTTTTCTTTTTTTTTTCATTTAAATAAAATTAGTAACAGTTTTTCTTTTATTTTTCGAGGTTTAATAGCCGTTTCAATTTTTTTTTTTTTATTATCAACGATGAATTTCGCCAAGAAATAAAATGGTAACCTTATCGCCCAAAATAACAGAATTTTCCGTCATAATTCTAAAACTAATATAGGTAGAATAATGTGTTATAGATTAAAACCTTCCCTGAAACAATACCTATCTAACGGTATAGGTTCCGTAAAAATCCATGCAGAAGAACTCGAAATCTAGGCGTTCGGAACGAAATTTCCGTTTGGATTTTATATATATAATAATAGATAATAGAATAGATAATAGATTTTATATATATATAATAGAATAGATAGTAGATTATGTGTTATGAACTATCTCAAAGTTTAAAACAGATCGCATTGTTAGATTTCCTAATTTTAACAATATCGCGTTATGTTAGTTCCACATTCCACCACCAGGGAGCGCACTCTATTCTTAACGAAAGCGTATCTGAACGAAACTCCTTCATGCAACCTTTCCGTAGTTACATGAATCGGGAGGGTAGCGGTCTTAACCAATAATTTAAGATAATTGCTGAAATTAATACGAAAAATATTTTAAAGGGGCTTCTACGCGGGCATCTAATAGAGTTAGAGGAAATCGGAAGACGTCAAAATAATCGCGGGGAAAAGTTTGCTTGGGTGCTTCGGAGCTACTTTTGGCGCGAGATCTAAGCTCTACGACAAATAGGAGCCCAGATATTTAAGGAAATATGAAGTAACAAAGTCAAAAATAATAGAATTTTCCGTAATAATTCTTAACTAATCTAGGTAGAATGATGTGTTATAGCTTAAAACCTTCCCTGGAACGATACCTATCTAACGGTACAAGTTCCGTAAAAATCCATGCGGTAGAACTCGAAATCTCGGCGTTCGGAACGAAATTTCCGTTTGGATTATATATATACTAGCAAGTTACACCCGCTTCGCTCGTCCATTTTCCAATTGAACTTTCATAAAAAAATGATGAATTCGACCTTATATTTTAAATTAATATGGACCTTCGCCTGGAAAGTTTTTCTGCATTTGCTTAATACAATGTGAACGCCATTTAGCTATTATGTTATCTTATGGGTTAGGCAAATTTCGGGCTTTTCAGAATAAATTATTTTATAGTAAATTAATAAAGTAGGGGTTGGGAGGGAAATATGACCGTTATGATCATCAGAAATTAAAATGTTCTCTAGTCACCACACTACTAAAATGAGAGATAATTACAATGATTGAAGAGAGTGACTACTGATAATTAATCATATTCGGATTATTCACTATCGTTTGTTAGTTCTTGAACTGCTGTCTCCTCAGTTTGGTGCTATATGTGGTTCTGGTAGCTTAAATACAATCTCTTCTACGTTACATTATATTTCGTAATATACGTCTTCTTCTGGCATGTCTACTGCAGTTTTCTATCTTCGGATCACAGGAGAGTAAATACAGCCAAAGAACGTAATAAATTATTTGCACACAACGGACAGTGTTTAACTTTCATGATTAAAATAAATGTGAATCATATAAAAATGGTTTTTTAAAACTCAAGTGTTTGAATAAAATTAAAATAATGTCATTTTCACTGTCATTTCTTTTTTAATACCAGTTGCAATCATGCAGCTGTTAACCTGGAAAAAACCTCGAAAACTGATTGTAATAGAACAATGAACCTCTTTTTTTTCATGCAATCAAAATTTTCCCAATCTTCCGTAATCGGGTACACAGCTAAGTTTGACGTCAAACATTGGAAGTGTTTCCAAATATATGGTTATAATTGTACCAGAGTTAGATATAAAACAAAGGTAATTATGCGCCAAACAACATTCCATTAAATAAAGTGAATTTGCTGTTGACTGAATTATAGATCTTTCACCAAAAATACTCTTTGAGAATGATAAATAAAGTCAGTTATATAAAACGTAATAACCTAGTACGTAATAATATACGTAATAATCTTTTTGATGCACCAAAGAATTTTTTTCATTTCTCTAATTAGCATAATTCACTGAGGAATAAATAGGCTTTCTATTTTCAAGATTACATTATTCTTCAGTCTTTTGCCTAAATAAACCTAAAATCGTTAATTTTCATAAAGTTTAGTAGCTACGGCTATGAGTCATTAAGAAATTGCTTTATAATTATCCAATTTTATCTGAATTTGAGGTACTTTTTTTCTTATCTAGGCTAAAATGATAAATCAACAAATATTGTTTATTTTGTATTAGTAAAATAACTGCAAAAAATATATAATACTAAATCTTCTGTTGTCCATTTGCTTCATAATGAAAAACCATAAATTTACTAATCGCTATGTAGAATTTCATGTAATCTTCTGCAATCGGGATCACTGTCTACAGTCTCTTTCAAATAAAAAGAAACATCCAACAATTCACTAAATATGTTAATTAAAGGGGTAACCTGATTACAGAAAATTAATCATATACCTTTACTAAAACCTTCAAAAAAGAAGAACAGATAGGCCAGATGAAGTAATTAATTGTCACTCAAAGGATTAAAGGGATGAAATAGAATTTTATGTAGCAGACCGGTGATGATGACTGCGTACAAATACATTCTCATGCTTACTGTTCCTTGGGACCAGTGGCTTTTTTATGTCAATTCTACTACTGGTCAGTTGGTGTTTTTTAGATCTTTTTGTCAACTTGATTTAATCGTGTAAAAATTATGCATGTGTGCATTTTTATTATGTGCCTCCTTCCTTTTTTTAACATTAATATTACATTACATATGCAGTGTTGACTCTAGAAAAAAGGACTACCGGGCGGGAATTTTTCAAAAAGGAAACACCATTCTAAAAAAGGGCACACTTGTACATTATTCACAAAAATATTTTGAACTGGTTTGTTTAGAGTCTCTAGAATTTGCGATATTTTCCCGCGATCAGTTGAATTGCCACAGGGAGCATAGGAAGTGTTAAAAAGAGCAGAAGGGTTTAATGGGGCTTTGCCATGCACAAAAAAAGAAAAAAAAAGGCTGCCGGCGCTGCGCTCTGCTAAAGCGGCTTAGACTCAATGCTAATATACATAGATTCATATCATAAAAGGGTGAAAAACAAGACTTCTTTTCTTTTTTTTTCCTATTTAAGAGGCAGATAATAAAAATGCACACCTGCATTCTTTTTTATATTGAAATCACCTTTAAAAGAAATATCCACAAGCAAATGTAAATTTAAAAAAAAAAAAAATTACAAATTCACAATGATAACACTGTCTTGACAAATTAATTATTCAGAAACATATTAAGCAGTATGAATAACAATAGAGTAGTAATCACTTATTTCATTTTATTCTATAATTATATTAAAAATGCTTTCAACAGTGTGGACTCTAGAAAAAAATTACTGCCAGCTGGACACTTAAAAAAAAAAACACTCAAGAACCTTGTTCACTGAAAATATTTTGCGTTTAGTCCTTTTTTATTTTGACCTTTTTAATTTTGTGATATTTTCCTGCAACTGATGAAATTTCTTGATTTTCCTCCCTGTTGACTGACGAATTTGGTTTTTCTCCTGTAACTGATTGACGAATTTCACATTTTTTTCTGCAGCCAACTGTAAAATTTCACAATTGTTTCTCATGATTGCCTGCTGAATTTCATGTTGTTTTCCTGTAACCAATTGACGAATTTCACAATATTTTAAAGCAATCGACTGAAGGGATTCTAGATTTTTTTTCCCCATTAATTGACGGTTGAATTTCTCAGTTTTTTTTCAGGTGACTGAATGAGAATTTTTGAAACTTTTTCCCTGCAACCAACTGATAAATTTTGTGATATTTTATTTCAGAACAAATGTTTTATAATCCCACATCTGCCATCTTGGATTTTTTTCTTGGCGTGAATTAAAAATGTTTTTTAATTAATAGTTATAATGTTTATATTCCAGTTTTTTCAATATTATATTAATGTATCAACAATATTTAACCATTGGCGACATTTACTACTTGGCGAAAAAGGAGTTTTCATGCAAGAAAAAAATCAAAGATGGCAAATGCGGGATTATAATACATCTAAGCCATACCGATTGGCGTATATTGCATTTTTCCTTGCGGCTGATTGGCAAAACTCGTGTGATTTTTTTCACATATCCGGTTTATGAATTTTGCCGATTTTCTTCCCAGCTAATCAACAAACTTCATTTTTTCCTATAAACAGTTGTTGAATTTTTTTTTCATATGGTTGCTGAATGAATTTCACAGATTTTCTCTGCGGCTGATCAAAGAATTTCATTTCCAAAGCTGAATACTTTGCAATGTTCTGCAATATACTTCAGCTAATCAAATGTTCTGTGTGAATTTAAAAAAAAAAAAGTCACAGGAAAATTTTCTTTATATATGAAGAAGTGCAATTGCATCTTTTATAGAAATGCAAAAGACATTTCATAAAACCCTGACATACTCACACAAATGAAATTATTGGTGAATTTTGTGAGTTCCGCCCCCCACCCCCCCTCCTAATCGAATGATAATTTAGTGGGGTTATTTTCCAACAATCGATTGATGATTTTCGAATTATTTCAGATTTTTCCCTCTGCCAACTGGCGAATTTGGCCTTTTTTCTCTGATCAAATCGTTGAATTTCACAATTTTTCTTCTGCGTTTGGGTGAAGAATTTTGATATATTTTCCACAATTCATTGACGAATTTCGCATTTTTTAAAAACGACTGGTGGGTGAATTTTTGTAATATTTTTCATTGACCTTTTGGCGAAAATCGTAGTTTTTTTTCACACGACTGATCCATGAATTTCATGCTTTTTTACCGAAGACTCATTGGCAAATGTTCCAATTTTTTCTTGCGACAGATTGGAAACAATCGTTGGTTTTTTCCACGACTGATCGAAGAATTTCGTGAATTTTCTGACAACTTCAGAGTTTATTTTACATGCGACTGATAAGCGAATTTCATTATATTTTCTTTTTACTGATTGGCAAATTTTTTCTCTTTCGCGTGTAAACGTTTGGTAAAAACCCCTTTTTTTCTGCAACCGATCGACGAATTTCGCATTCTACTGCGACAGATCGGTGAATATCGTGATTATTTTCTCACGGTCGACTGGTGAACTTTGTCGCTTTTCTGCGACTGATTGGCCAAATCTTCATGTTTTTTTTTTTTTTTTTTTTTTTTTTTTTTGCACGACTGATCGACTAATTCTATTTTTTTCGATAATCCACCGACAAATTTCGCTTTTTTTTTTTTCCTGTGACCGATTTTAAAATTTTACGATATTTCTCTTGAACCAGTAAGCAAGTCTTGACACAGATTGGAGAAAGTCGTGAGTTTTTTTCTGCTACTGATCTACGAATTTCGCAGATTCTTCTGACAATCGTCACGATTTTTTTTAACCGCAACCGATTTGCAATTTTCACGAATTTTTCCTTGTAACATAGGCAAATTTTGAGGCTTTTCCTTGCGAACGATTAGAGAAGATCGTGTTTTTTTTTTCGCTGTTTCTTCTAGAGGTACACTGACAAATTTTGCGTTTTTTTACCTGCAACCGATTGGCGAAAATCATGGATTTTTTTCTCGCAACTGTTCGTCGAATTTTGTATGTTTTTCCACAGCAAGATAAAGAATTTCATGAATTGTTCTCCATGACTGACGAATTGCACAAGTTTTCTTGCGACTGATTGATGAATTTCGCAATCTTTTTAAATGAACGATTAAAGAGTTTGCCGATATTTTTTTTTTTTTCTTGCCATTGAGTGACAAATTTCACGATTTTTCCTACAATTGAATGGTGGATTTTCTTGAAAATGAAAATTTGAAATGTTCTGCAGTGAAGTCAATGTATGGCACATTTATAATTATATTCTGCTTTGGGGAATTTTATTATGTCTTACTTTTCAGATTTTAATTTTATTGCAGTATTTTCATCATTTTAGATTGAATTTTTTTACGGAGCCTTCCGATAAATATTATTTGTAATATATAAAAATTTCAAAGGGGGGGGGGGCACAATACTAGTCCTAAAGAGGGGCACTTTTCTAACTTTTACCGACACCTGTCATAAAACATACTGTTCGAAAGACGTGTGACCTCTTATTCATGTTATGCGCATCTGATGACCCTCCGCCTACTTTGTTCCCCCTGAGGGGGCAGTTTTCTAAATTTTGCTGAAACCCCTCATATGACATTTTGTCGCAAAAGCCTGTGACCACTTATTCATGTTAACCGCACGTCTGATGCCCTTCCACCTACATTGCTCCCCCTGAGGGGGCAGTTTTCTAAATTTTGCCGAAACCCCTCATGTGACATATTGTCAGAACAGCCTGTGACTACTTATTCATGTTATACACATCCGATCTCCCTACCCTAACTTTGTTCCCCCTGAGGGGGCACTTTTCTAAATTTTGCTAACACCCCTCATGTGACATATTGTAGGAAAGGTCTGTGACCATTTATTCATGTTATGCACATTGATGCCCCCCGCCCACTTTGCTCCCCGCTCAGGGGGCAGTTTTCTAAATTTTACCGAAACCCCTCATGTGACATATTTTCGGAAAGGCCTGTGACTACTTATTCATGTTATGCACATCTGTTGCCCCTCTGCCTACTTTGCTCCCCCCTGAGGAGGCAGTTTTCTAAATTTTGCCGAAACCCCTCATGTGACATATTTCGGAAAGGCCTGGGAATAATTATTCATGTTGTGCACATCTGTTGCCCCTCCGCCTACTTTTCTCCCCCCTGTGGGGGCAGTTTTCTAAATTTTGCCGAAACCCCTCATGTGACATATTGTCGGAACGGCCTATGGCTACTTATTCATGTTATACACATCCGATGTCCCTGCCCCCACTTTGCTCCCCCTGGGTGGGCACTTTTCTAAATTTTGCTGACACCCCTCATGTGACATATCGTTCAAAAGGCCTGTGACCACTTATTCCTGTTATGCACCTCTAATGTCACTCCCCCCACTTTGCCCCCCGGGGGGGAGCACTTTTCTAAATTTTGCTGACACCCATCATGTGACATATCGTTGGAAAGGTCTGTGACCACTTATTCATGCTTTGCATCTCTAATGCTCCTCCCCCCCACTTTGCCCCCCAGGGGGCCCTTTTCTAAATTTTGCCGGCACCTCTCATGTGACATATCGTTCAAAAGGTCTGTGACCACTTATTCATGTTATGCCCCTCCCCCCCCACTTTGCCCCACCGGGGGGGGGGGGGGGGGCACTTTTCTAAATTTTGCAATTTCTAAATTCAAAAGGCCTATGACCACTTATTCATGTTATGCACCTCTAATGACCCTGCACCCACTTTGCCCCCCGCGGGGGGCACTTTTCTAAATTTTGCTGACACCTCTCATGTCACATATTGTTGGAAAGGCCTGTGACCACTTATTCATGTTATGCACCTCTAATGCCCTCCCCCACTTTGCCCCCCCTCGGGGGCATTTTTCTAAATTTTGCCGACACCCCTCATGTGACATATCGTTCAAAAGGTCTGTGACCCCTTATTCATGTTATGCACCTCTAATGCTCCTCCCCCGCACTTTGCCCCCCGGGAATCATTTTTCTAAATTTTGCTAACATCCCTGGTGTGACATATCGTTGAAAAGGCCTTTGACCACTTATTCATGTTATGCACCTCTAATGCCCCTGCCCCCCACTTCCCCCCCGGGGGGCACTTTTCTAAATTTTTCTGACACCCCTCATGTGACATATCGTTCGAAAGTCCTGTGACCACTTATGCATGTTACGCACATCCGGTGCTTCCCCCCCCCCCGGGGGGGACACGTTTCTAAATTTTACTGACACCACTCATGTGACATATCTTTCAAAAGGCATGTGACCACTTATTCATGTTATGCACCTCTAATGCCCCTGCCCCCCACTTCCCCCCCGGGGCACTTTTCTAAATTTTTCTGACACCCCTCATGTGACATATCGTTCGAAAGTCCTGTGACCACTTATTCATGTTACGCACCTCCGGTGCTTTCCCCCCCCCGGGGGGACACTTTTCTAAATTTTACTGACACCACTCATGTGACATATCTTTCAAAAGGCATGTGACCACTTATTCATGTTATGCACCTTCAATGCCCCTCCCCCCACTTTGCCGCACAGGGGGACACTTTTCTAAATTTTGCCAACACTGTTCATGCAATTTATTATAAGCATAGTTGATTTCCAGAAACGAGCCTATACAAAGCCATGACATGATACCCCCAAAAGCTAATGTTAAATCAACCAACTTCACAAATTTTTAATTCCATTTGAGTATTTGAAGTTTATTTTATGCATAATATGTATCAAATCATTGTCGAACTGGATATGTAATCATTATTATGTATTGATCTGATGCGAATTTGCATAGAAGGCTGCCCGCATGCAGGTGCAATGATATAATGCAAAGAGAAGATACAGGTTTTATACCTAAAGGAAAACTGCAGATATTTCTGCCAAAATCGGTGAAGGGAAATAACAGGTTTTTTACCTAAAGGAAAACAGCAGGTATTTGAAACCAAGAAGGTTAAGGGAAAATACATGTTTTTTACCTAAAGGTAAGCTGAAGGTAATTTTAGTTCCAAATACCTTCAGTTTCCCTGACGTTTTTTTTAAGGTTTCTTGCTGACTTTTTTACCTGGGATCTGACTAACGAATTAGGTCAACAGATCCTTGGATATGGTGGTCCGGTAGAGTGGCCACCGCGTTCGCCGAACTTGACACCCATTGACTTCTACCTCTCGTGTTACATCAAGGCATAAGTTTATGTGACTGAGAACAGTTCCCTGGTTTATCTGAAGCAGCGCATCATCCTTGATTGTAGCACAGTTTACACACCTTCTGAGCTGTAATGTGTCCAGGACTCAGTACTGTCACGCATTCAATTGTGCATTGCCACCAATGGAGAATGTCTTACCATTATCATTAGGTTTCAAGACATGAGGAATTAAATTTATTTATCTTATATCCTCATTATAACTAGATATTATTAAAAACTCTTACTTCTTTTTTTATGTAAAAGTGAGCAGAAGAAAAGAAAAAAAAATTATATAAAGATAAACTTTCTTCCTCTATGTATCAAAATATCTAGTGTCTGATATTTTCTTACAGAAGAAGAAAACAATTTTACAACTGAATGACACCTCAAAAATATAATCAACAGCCCTTTCTCGTAAAAATATCAAATAACTGAATATCTTGAAAGCCAATTGTTGAAAAGAAAATATTGAACAGCATTATATTTAAGATAAAGACGTCTGTCTAAATAAAAACACGTATAACTAAAATATATAATATGGAGAAATATTTTCATTTTTATCAATAGTTTATATTGATATTTAAAAATGTTCATAACGCACAAGAAAGTTATTCAAACGAATGTGAAAAAAAATTCCCAAGTTCATAAATTAATACTGACTTACCTCTGTGAAACACAAGAAAATAATAAAAAAGTTGGAAAAAAAAGGTCCTTCATACGAAAAAATATTAATAGTAATATTTTATAGTTTTTTTTTTTTTTTTTGTATCGGGGCAGGTCCGAAAACATATTTCTACTTTCATTCAAGATATACTGTCATTTTCTTCTTCTAAAAAATTATGTTCACGATGATTGAGGAAAATAGTTGGCACTTTTGACAGTTTGCGTGAAAAAGGAGGTAAACAAAAATTCTTGTTTCCATCACGAAAAGCGCACACAGAGATCACCAAAAACAAGCATTGGGCGCGTCACTTCCGAAGCTCTGAGCGTTGAAATACAGTTTTTTTTTCCTCTGCCGGTCAAAAAGGCGTATTCATGCGGTAATAAGTAACGGTCAACTACCGCCTGTTGTGTACTGAGTTTCTCGTTAGACACATCTCATCGTCCGTGCGTCGTAGGAGCGCTGGATATCGCACGATATTTTCAAAGTAGATTTTTTTTTTTAGATTCCGGCCAAACAGTACTTTTATAATCAGCGCAGGGGTTCAGCTCCATTAAATCAGGATAGAGGATTGAGAGATTTCTTCGCTTGAAACTGGAATTGCAAGTTTTATTTATTTTTTTTATACAAAAATAATTTTAGTCTATGAATATCTGTGTATACTAACACGCATAAGATATCATTGCCTCTCTCCAGCAAAAACCTCGATAAGACCGGGATGCACCAAGTCATATAAAGACTTTTTCTAGTCTTTACTGGATATGTTTGAAACAGGTTAATAGGATTTTATCTTGCATCGGTGATTCTTGGAGTATCATAACATTCACATTTTAGTATGCGAAAAGATATGTGACCAGGTTTGAGTTAAAACAAAGACACACACTCAGTAAATGGGAATCCCAGATGTAAACTGTAGGTTATTTATTATCCAGGTCCACACAAATCGAGGTTTTCCGGCGGCAACGGCAACATAGCCGGAGCTGGAGAAGGGACGATCTACATTTTATGTTTACAGATGCACGATCAGGAATAGAAGGCTGTCATAATCACATTTTAGAGCACTGAATTATTGGCGAGCAGTAATTTAGAAAACTAGCAAGCCAGTAGACATCTGGCGAGAATTCCATTGAAATGAGACATGTGTTCAAAACCGTTAATGTATTGTCAATGAGGAGGATAAAAGGGCAACATATGAAATTTTAACCCAACGGATAACCGAGAAAATGTGGGGAACCAAAAACCACAAAGCCGCATTTAACAGGGGGGTTGCCAAATCATGGGAATAATCGCGGCGAGCCGTTTGAAGGCATATGCAATTAAAATAAGATATTGCAGACAAAATTTATGATAAGAATTTATACGTTGGAAAGGAAAGATGCAGATGTAGTGACCCAGCCAAAAAAAGAAAGAAAGGAGGCATGAGAAAGATCCCGCATAGCAACCAAATTAAGCATGCAAGTGTACTGGGTAAGTTGTTTCTATGCGAGATAAAAGTAGCATGCCTCATTTAATCTACGACAGCTATTTGCGGTTTTTGAGAATTAAGAGTGTGAAACGAGAATGTATTTCTAAAGGAAAAGAGCGATGAAAATAAATTTAATTTATGATTTTAAGACATATTTAAAATATACGAATTTAGTAAAATATCCTTATTTTAAAAAGGGGGGGGGAGTAAAGGAAAAATGTATTAATAGAATATGGGAAGGAAATATCCTTCACAGTACGTGTACAGGGGAATTCAAAAGTACATTTCGTTGTATTATGGACTATGAAGCAAAAAACATTTGCGGCGTATTTTAAAATGTTTCTCTCTTAGAACATAATGAAATTGATATGAATTTATGAGGCGCAGTAAAACATGCTTTCTGAAGGGGTTGCTAAGCATTTATCATTCATTTACAGTGTCACAGAAAAGAGTTCAGTTTTATTACAGAAAAAGCTGCTTGCAGCGTGTGTTGTGTTTTAGTTATGTTCCACGATTTTAAACGAGATGGAATTCATATACATTACTGCGGTTTACTGCAAGATGCTTGCATTAAAATATGATGTGCATCATATTTTATTTAATTTACAGGGGCACATAAAAGATGTTGGATACAATACAGTATATGACGTATTGTCTCTTAGGGATGATTAATGAAAGTGAATTTTCAGCTATAATATACGTTTTTAACTAAATTTCTGCTTACTAGATTGTATATATAAATTTTATAGACTATGTATAGGGCTCCACAAAGGAACTAGGAAGAATTGTTTAAAATGAGAGTAAATTGATTAATTCTATTTTCAAGTTCAACTACATTTAGAAAGATATGTTTGGAAAATACAAATATAATAGTACACAAGGCTAGTCAAAGAATTGGATGCATGCACGCCTATTTCAGACACGGGAAGAAATGAAAACGCTAATTTTAAGTCTATGGGGGCGTCATTTTCAAATTTCTCGCTTTGATTCTAATATTTTTGAATGATATTTTTTTGGCATTGGATAGCTGAGGACGATCGACAACCAGGCTAGTTTTTACTTTTTCGATTTCGCTTAAAGGTTTCTTTTTATATTAGGATAGTTTATATTTCAGAACAGATTCCAACCGGTTATGAAAGTAAAAGTAATTTTTATTTTAAAAAATCCGAAACCAAAATCGAAAAAGTAAAAACTTGCCCGGTTATAGAGTCTCCTCAGCTATCCTATGCAAAAAAATATTTTAAAATATTAAAAAAGAAGCGAGATATTTGAAAATAATGCTCCCATAGACTTAACGTTAGCGCTTTCATTTTTCCCCTTTACTAGTGTGGGTTCTCAAATGTAACGTAAATGTATTTTTTGTAACAGTAAGGAAACGCGAAAATTTATCATTAACTGTAATAATATAAAACTAAAAATAGACAGTAAGGTAAAATATAGCATTTTATAAAATCTGTCAGATAGCAAATTTATTTTGCAATAGGTAGCTCTAACGGAATCCTGGTTTAAACGGAATATTTTCTTGATTCCCCTAAAAATATCTTACAATTGTATCTGCAAAGACGGAAACAGCCTATCTAAAACGGTATTTCGCACCTATTGTTTAAGTTTCTTTCTTACTAAGTTTTATAGTGTCATGTTTTTAGCATGAGGGGATTGAATTTTAATTACTACCAGGTCCGCGTTTTTCTCTACGCCCTCTCATATTTTCTACTTAATACTGCTTGTAGCGTATTTTAGTTATGTTTCAATATTTTAAACAAGATGGAATACATATACGTTACTGGGGTTTATTGCAAGATGCTTACATTATAATATGATGTGCATCACATTTTATTTCATTTACAGGGACACATAAAAGATGTTGGATACAATACTGTATATAAATAATTGTCTATTATGGATGATTTTTGAAAGTGAGTTTTCAGCTATGATATACGTTTTTAACTAAATTTCTGCATACTAAATTATATATATAAATTCTATAGATCATGTGTAAGGCTACGCAAGAAAACTAGGAAGAATTGCTGAGAATGAGAGTTAATTGCTTTATTTTTTTTTAAATTAAATCCTACATTTTTAAGTTCAACTACATTTGGAAAGATATGTTTGGAAAATATAAATATAATAATATACAAGGTTAATCAAAGAATTGTAGGCATGCATGCCTACGGATGATAATTTCTGGAAGTGCGATTTGAGTAGTTTTAAGCATGTTTATGCTGGAATGAGTTTGATCTTAACATATGACGCGTATAAAATCTTGTTGCTAATGTAAGGTATGTACAAAAGAATGCAAATACACTTCCGTTAATTGGTAGAATTTCTGAAAATTAATTTTCATCTGCATTATTCGTTTTCTTATTATAGTAATTTGTAGCATATTTTTCATGCCGTTAAAACATGCCTCATAACATTCATTGAGGACTTTATCAGTTTAATTTTTCAATAATTTGAACAATTTAAATTTACTAAGATTTAACAAAAACGTAAAATTAGTAAGTTTTAAAGATTGTTAACTTTAAAAGTTTTGATCAATTTTTTCGAAACTTTAAAGATATATTTTTAATATTTATTACTTTTAATATTTGTTATTTTTAAGGGAACAGTCAATCTTTAATAGTCGCAGAAAATGCGAACTTTGTCCTATGTAATATATCCTTTTTTAAGAGCCCACTTCATACACGGGAAGAATTAAAAACGCTAATTTTAAGTCTTTGGGGGCGTTATTTTTAAATTTCTCGCTTTGATTTTAATATTTTTGAATGATTTTTTTTTTGCATAGGATAGCTAAGGACGATCGACAACCAGGCTAGGTTTTACTTTTTCGATTTTGGTTATAGATTTTTTTATATTAGGATACTTCCAATTTCAGTACCGATTCCACCGATTCCAAAAGTAAAAGTATTTTTTTTAAATATCTGAAACCAAAATCGGAAAAGTAAAAAAAATAGATCGTCCTCAGCTATCCTATGCAAAAAAATTCATTTTAAAATATGAAAAAGAAAGCGAGTTATTTGAAAATAAAACTCCCATAGACTTAACATTAGCGCTTACATTTTTCCCCGTTGCTAGTGTGGTTTCTCAAAGGTAACGTAAAAGTATTTTTTTAGCGGTAAGAAAACGCGAAAATTTATCATTAACTATAATAATGTAAAACTGAAAAGACATTGACTGTAAAGGTAAGGTACTGTAAGGTAAGGTAGACTGTAAGGTAAAATATTACATTTTATAAATGTCTGATAGCTAAAAAATTTATTTTCTGATACGTAGCTGTAACTGAATCCTGGTTTAAACGGAATATTTTCATTATTCCCATAAAAATACCTGGCAATTGTATCTCCAAAGGTGGAAACAACCCATATAAAACGCATTTCGCACCTATTGTTTATGTTTCCGTCTTTCCAGGTTTTATAATTTCATGACTTTAGTTTGAGAGGTTGAATTTTGATTACAACCAGGCCGTACGTTTTTCACGAACTCCGTCTTTTTTTGGAGGGAAAATAACAATTGGTATCGATAGGAGTGTGTTTCGAAAGGTTCTCACCCCGACAAAGAAAATACAAAATTTTGGACAATATTTAATTTTTTTTAACGTAAACCTTACAACTTGTAAAATTTAAATCAACGAGTTTCCAACTTTTTAGTATCTTCAGTATAATAATCCTTATTTAACTTTGAAAATTAAGTGGTGGTCTCTGCTTTAACCCCATAATTTGAAGTAAATTTTCGACTACCGAGCCATTTCTTCAGTTTTAGAACAAGAAATAATCTTTGGGAGCAAATTCTGGTGTATGTGGAAGCTCTACAAACGTAGGTCATTGACTTTCGTAGCAACAACTACAGGCATGTGTGCAAGAGTACTGCCGTGGTGAAAGAACACCTTCTTTTTGGTCAGGTATGTACGTTTTGTCGGAAAATCACACTTCAATTGGTTTAGTAGAGAAGCGTAATACTGCCCGGTGACGATTCTGCCTTTTACCCGGTAGTCTATGAGCACTACACCTTGTGAATCCAAGAAAACCATACCCATGGCTTTTCCAGCAGATGGAACCGTTTTCATTTTCTTTGGTGCGGTATCAGCTGCTCTTTTACGTTGTTTAGATTGTTGTTTCACCCCTCGTGTATAATGGCGAATTCATGTTTCATCTACTGTTATAAGCCGCTGAAGAAAATCAACAGATTCGTCAATGCTCAACGAAAGCGGCATCCATCGAGCAGAAAGGTTTTTTGCATACCCAAAAAAATCATGTAAATTATAATGGACATGATCTATCGAGATGTTTACTATATCAGCAATTTCGCGTATCTTTAATCATCGATAATTCAATACAGCATTGTAAATTTTTCAGACCCTTTCGCTGGTCGTAGCAGTTTTTGGTATCCTGGTATTCTTCATCTTGAATTCTCTCTCTGGAACACACTTTGGCTTTCTAAATGTTGCCAGAGGCTGGTGGTAACTACCGCATTACTCAAAACAAATAATGAAATCTTGTTTCAGATTTCATTATTAAGTTAAGTTTTCTAAGTTAACTTGAAATCACCAGAGTCCACATTACAAAAGCAGTGTGCCATCTGCCCTGCTTCTTTTGAAAAAAGAAACCCGAAAAGATGGCAGAAGATGGTGAAGCTCATAAAATGATAAAGAAAGGATGGGGGAGGGAGTGAAGAAGGAGACCAATTTCACGAGTTTTAATTTCATCATGTTAACAAATGAAATGTTTTTATGAAGGATTTTTTAGCATAATTAGCATTTCATTTGAATGTATATAGCTGATAAAATCATAATACAGCTTCCAATTTAGAGCTGGCCAAGTTCGATCTATAAGCGATGTTCTAATAGAAGTAAATCAGGCTGATTTCTACCACTAATTTTAAATGTTATTATTGTCTTAAATAACTGAAGTTATTAAATAGGATAAAAACTTTTTTTAAATTTGCAATAGAAGTATGCCTACTTTATCCTCGTGAAGTCGGAACCTACGGTTAAATCCAGCACATTTTGGCATGAAACTTTTTTGCATGAAAATTGATAAGCAAGACTCTATGCTTGAACACGAATCATAGCCGATTGTATGAGTTTCTAAGCATTTAATAGCTAAAAATTTGAGAGTAGAGGTCCCCTCGGGCGGAAATGTCTTGTTCCGGGAATTATAAGAATTTACTGTAATTAGCAGTACAAAAAAATATTACATTTTATGAAGCTAAAACTTTGGTACGACTCAATTTCTACAAAACATGTCGATATTTTTAAAACAACATTATTCTACAATTTAAATTATTCAAAACCAGATTTACACATAGATTTTATTTTCAGATTATATTCGTAGTTCATGGAATATAAGGAATAATAACAATATTAATGATATAAAAAATGATATAAATAAATTATATTAATGATTATTTAGACTACATTGATGACTACCTCGAAGAGGCCTTTTAATCATAGCAAGAGTCAGTTCCTACCCACAGAAGGTTTTTCTTCGCATTCAATGAGACAAGAAAATTGTTTACTAATAGCTGTTACTTAGAAACTACAGAATTAGTTTGCATAAATACTGTTTATAACTAAGTGAATCAAATCAAGCAATCCGCTAGAAGCAGCTTCAATTAATCAACAATTAGGCATTGTTTTTCAACAAGACTGTCAGACCACATGTATCTCTGAACACTGTAGACATAAACTATTATAATTGAGATGAAATGTTTTGAATCCAAGTACCATTCTCCAAAACTTACATCGTCGAATGATCGTTTATTTAGATCACTTCAAAACATTTTAAGGGTACAATATTTAATTTTTTAGAATATATGAGAAAATGTATCGATTCTTTAGTCAGATGAGCGCTAATTATGTAACTGCTAGGAAATACAATTTTCACGAAATAAATTTTCTTTATCTTCCATCAAGTATATGTGACAAACTTTTGCATCAGTCCAAAAAATTGGAATTTGGTTATGGATTTTTCTCTGGTCTTTTTTTGTGAATTTTAATAAAACTCCACCTTTACTTTCAATTTACATTGGTATCCTGGTTAAAGATTATCTTAGTTAACATTTTTGTTTCATGTTGCATTTGTAATGGCACATACTTTCGTTTATTACTATTCGTTGTTCAATGACACAGTTTTAATAAAAAGAGTAGAGAGGAAATTAGGGTTGACAAATCAACAGTTAGTAAATTTGTCATTAGCTTTTCAGAAGTTATAGGAGAAAGATAATATCTTCATAAACAAGTCTACTACTGTGAAAGACTAGGTTATTTACGTAGAAAATGTTAGTAGGACGTTCTTAATAAATTAATATAAACATTTTCTGGGAACCAATGAATGATAGCTTAACATTGTCTTGATCGGCAAGTTCAAGTACAGACTGCAAAGTAAAACCACTGCTAATTTATCAAACTAATTTATAAACTATTAAAAACATTTTCTGGGCACCAATGAATGATAGCTTAACATTTTCTTGATCGGCAATTTCAAGTAGAAACGGCATAGTAAAAACACTACTAATTTATCAAATTCCGATATAGGACACAAGTTGGTAAAGGATATTACGGCAACTCCTTCTGCTTATAAACTTGAAAGCAGAGGAAGAAGATGGAGAATTATTGGAGATATATGACAGTGAACTTGCAACTGACAAGGTGAAAAAAAAATCTCTATCAGCAATGTGAGGAAAATAAAATTAAAACTTCATCTAAAGATAAAGATGGGGAGAAAAACAGATTTATTTTCTCTGACTTCCGATAAAGAAAGAGAATGCTTTGGGGAAATTGAAAGAAATTCGAAATATTGATTTGAAATGGAAATCTAAGAAATTAGTTATCAGAATTACATATCAATGTAATGCAAAATCTATACAGTTTTCAGAGAGAATAAAAAAAAACATTTTTCTCAAACAATTGTAAACCTTTTTTAAAGCTGTACTTGTTAAAAAACTCCAAATTGTGACTGATTTCCGATTTTTTTTTCAGTGGAAATTGATAATTAGAAAATGTTTTATACACAATCTAGGTATACAGATAGGATGTTTATGTGCCTGTCCATAGATTCCTAAAGAATTCCGATGCGCACAGAGATACAAGATTTCACAGGAAGGCATTTGTTAGACGGGTGGCAATTGCACAGAGCATCACCTCATCAAGTTGATGACTGAAATTCCAGGATTAGATTGAACTCAATTACCATGATAAAATGCAAAGGATCTGACAAGCCATAGCTTGATAAAAAAAACCTGTAGACATGAGTTTAGAAGTTGATCGATTGGTTTATCATTGTACTTTCCTGCACATATATGTATGAAAACGCAACAGTAAACCTGCAGATCAACCACTAAGTTCGGGTCTGCAGATGGTTTCCACCCAGATATGACTTGGCAGCCAAATGCATATAACTTGTATATAACAATATCATGATTATCGCAACAGAGATATACAAAAACATAAGAAGATGAATTATTGACAATAAATAAAACAGGAAAGAAAATCATGTGCCAAGTATGGGATATTAACACTTACTTACACTTTTAGTTCAATTAGAAAAACAGAACACATTTGAAAATACACATTTATTAATTTTTAACAATAGATAGAAGCGTACTTCAATTATTTGTAAAGCTCTGTATGTCCCCTATAAATTTTTATACATGCCACATACTGAGCTGTAATTCAATTCAGACAAAAATACGCTGAAAATTACTGAATTCACATTTCTAATAATTGTTATGCATGGACGGCCATTTATCCAGTTTTTGCATTGCCCTATTTATTTATATTCTACTACATCATTTAGTCGAGAAGGGATTTAGCAGGCAGCAATTAGGCGACAGGAAGTTTAGCCGACACGTACATTCAGTCGATATGACAATTAGTCAACAATAACAGCTAGCCGACAAGACAATTAACCAACAGAGACAATTAGCCGACAGGAATATTCGCCGAACGGATAATTAGCCGACATGGAAATTTAGTCGACACGGATATTTAGCAGACAGCAAATTTAGCCGACAATTCAATTTGCGGACAGGACATTTAGGCGACAAATCAATAGCCGATAAATGAATTAGCCGACATGTCTTTTAGCTGACACATACATTTTGCCAAATGAATTTAGAAGACACGGTCTTACATCAACAATGCAAACCTCAATTACTCGTCACCATCATAAATCAGCTTTTTCATTTTTCAGCGTTTTCATTTATGATATACACTTAAACCTTGAAATTTCGTCACCCTCATAAAGTGATTTTTTTCTTCAAACACAGTTATTGTGTGAAGCTTTTCAATAAAACATCAATAACTAATCTCCGTAACATTTTTTTTTTGTTCATTCGAGCATAATTATATAGAAAAATAACTTTTTCTACAAAAAATATTGGTTGAAATGCTGTTTTTAGACGGATCCCTCCGATAAACTTTATTTACTTATGTTTAAGCCTTAGACTCTCGATAGCTCATTACACTCATTAATTAGGGATTTTATGAAATAAAATTGAAATAATTTATATTAATTGTTCAATATACCTTAATAACTCGTCATTCTCTTAAACTGTCATTATATTTTACAAAGATATATTTATGACGTACACAAAAATTTCGATAATTCGGTGAGGCGCCAATAATTTTTTTAAAAAGTGACGTTATAAACAATAAGTATCGCTCAAAATGCGATTTTTTTTGGCGGATCCCTTCGATTATTTAATATATTTCGTTTTAATTCGATTTAATTTATATTTCGATTTAATATTATTTATTAAATATAAGAATTTAAATGAAAGGGATGCGTGAATTCCGTGTGTATTCCGGGGGCAAAAGACAGGACACACGGTGGAACAATTTTTAAACATTTTATCGGACCTGTCACGTGATATATCATTGGAAAGTCATCGGACCACTGTTTGATATTATGACTCTTTCTTCTCATCTCCCCTAAATCCCCCCCCCAGAGACGGCACTTTTCGAATTTTTTCGAAATCGTTGAGATTTCATCATTTTATATCAGATTTTTTTTACTGAGCCCTTCAAAAAATATTGTGTATAATATATAAAAATTTCAAAGAGGTTGGGATACTTTTATAACTTTTGCCGACATCCCTCAGGTGATATATAATTGGAAAAATAGTGCGACACCCGAATTTCATAATATATACCTTTTGCGCCCATTCCCCTAGTTTTCTCCCCGGAGGCCCTTTTCGAACTTTTGCCGAAACCCCTTATGTTATATATCTTTGGAAAGCCCTGTGACCACTTATACATATTATGCATCTCCCGTGCGTCTTCCGCACTATGCCCCCGAGCGGCACTTTTCTAAATTTTGCCAACACCCCTCATATGACATATCGTTTGAAAGACCTGTGACCACTTATTCATGTTATGCGCCTCTTGCACCCCACTACCATTACCCTCCCAGTGGGAGGCACTTTTCTAAATTTAAACGACACGCCTCATGAGACTTATCGTTGCAAATGTCTGTGACCAGTTATATTATGCCTCTCTCGTGCCCCTCCCCCACTTTGCCCTCGGGGGTACTTTTCTAAATTTTGCCGACCCCTCATGTGACATATCATTGGAAAGGCCAGTGATCGCTTATTCATGTTATTTGCTTCCGGCGGCCCTCCCCCACTTTGCCCTCACAGTCACTTTTCTGATTTAACCGACAACCCTCATGGAACATATCGCTGCAAAGCACTGTGACAACTACTTGATATTACGCAGCTTCTGTGCCTCTCCCGCCTCTTTGCTATCCGGACGGGGACACTTTTCAAAATTTTGCCGTTACTCCTCATGTATATAGCAGGCGTGCACACGCTGCAAAATAAGAAACCGTAATCTAATGATAACGTATCTGTAACCTAATTATTCTGTAAACGTAAACTAACTGTAACCCAACCATAACCTAACGGTAACCTAACTGTAACAGAGCTGTAACCTAAATGTAACCAAACCTATCACCTAATCGTAAACTAATTCTAACGTAATTGTAACCTGTTTGTAGCCTAACTGTAACCCATTTGTAGCCTAATTGCGACGTAACTGTAACCTATTTGTAGCCTAACTATAAAGTAACTAAAACCTATTTGTAGCCTAACTATAACGTAACTATAACCCATTTGTAGCCTAACTGTAATGTAACTGCAACCTAATCGTAAACTAAGGTTGGCCGCACACTGAGGAAACTCGAGCAACATGATGTGGGATTTAAGAGAAGAAAAAATTCGAAGCGAAGAAGAAAGCTGTATCAAACATATTTTGAACTTGTTTTTTCTCCAAAGTCGAGCAAATTGTTCCATGAAACGCCTCAGTGTGCGACCGGCCTAATTGTAATCTAACTTGACCTAACCGTGACCTAACTCTAACCTTACTGTAATCTAACTTTAACTTAATTATAACCTAACCGTAACTTAACTGTAAGGTAGCCGTAACGTTACCATGGCATAACTGTAACCTAACCGTAGCCTAATTGTAACGTAACTGTAACGTAAGTGCAACCTATCCGTAACCTAACTGTAACTTAACTCTAACCTAATTATAACCTAAGCGTAACCTAACTGTAACGTAACTAAACTATCTGTAACCTAACCACAACTGTAGAGTAACTGTAGCATATATGTAACCTAATTATAACGTAACTGTAACCTAACTGCAACTTAACCGTAACCTAATTGTAACCTAAAAGTAATCTAACTGGGATGTAATCGTAATCGAACTGTAACCTAACGTTAACCTAATGACATGCTAACTGTAATGTAACTGTAACGTAACTTTACCATAACCTAGCTGTAACCTAAGCGAAATCTATCACCTATAACCTAACAGTTACCTAACCGTAATCTAAGAGTAACTAATAACAACTGTATCCTAACTGTAACCTAATTGCAACTTAAATTGTCATCTAAGGGAGGTGCACAATGTGAAAGAGTGATCAAAGGGCTCTCCAGTCCAATGATATATCACTTGAGGGACGTCGAGAATGTGAGAAAAGTACCTCCAAGGACGGAAATCGGGGAGGGGGAACGGTAGGTGCATGTGAAAGAGTAATCAAAGGGCTGTCCAAGGATATATCTTATGAGGGGTATCGAAAACAGTTAGAAAAGTGCCAGCTAATAGTCCTGTCTTCTAATTATCCTATCGGCTAATCGCATTTTCGGCTGAATTTCATGTCGGCTAATCGTCTTGTCGACTAAATGTCTTGCCGGCTAATTGTCATGTTCGGCCAGTTGACTGTTGTCCAATTGTTTGTAGTCTAAATGTCCATTTCGGTGAGTTGTCCTGTATGCTGCGCGTAAATTTCCGCTAATTGTGTTGTCGGTTAAATGTATGAGTAGGTTAAATTTACGTGCCAGCTAAAGGTACTTGTCGGTTAACTGCTGTCTGCTAAATATCTTGACGGTTATTTGGTTGTCGGCTAAATGTCTGCGATCGGCTACAGATCAAACATCCCTCTGCAGTTTAGCTTGAAAATGCATAACTGAAATTAAAAAACAGTAAGTAAATCATAGTCATTTTCGGTAATACTGATCAATTCTTTTGATTAGCCATATATATGGTCTATAGAATTCATATACACCACGTATGTGCCAGTGCAAAAATTAGTTTAACTTAACTTATACCTTAACTAATCATAATATCAACAAATAATAATTTTAAACGTACTTTCAGCAATCATCCCTAATGTTTCTTTGTAAATGAACGATAAATGCTATGCACATCATATTCTTAAAAATCTTGCACTAAATCATCAGAAATTTCATTTGTTCGAAGTAGTGCAACAGAATTCAAATACTCTGCGAACAGTTTTTCTTCGAAATTTTTTATAAAACGGAACTCCTTTGTATGACTCTGTAAATGAATGGTAAACACTTGTGTCATTTTATATTATAATACCAAAAGAACGTTTTAGCGCATCTCATAAATTCATATCAATTTCATTGTTTGTAAGAGAGTAATATTATTAAAATACATTCAAAAGATTTGTAGATAGATTTTTATACAATAATGTAATGGATTACTTTTAAGCTCTCCTATGTGTACTGTAAGTGCTGCACATAACGTATTTCATAGTAACCATCTTCCAGTGCACCGCAATAATGTAATTTTATTTCATTAAATTTGCATAACGCTATGTTGATTTGTGTTGAACACTACAAATGATTTTTCCACATAGACCATAATGTAACTAAATATTTTTGAGTGATCCTGCAGAGTTCGTAGGGTTCGTGACAGTCCTTAAAATTATTTAAATTTTTCATAAATATTTTTTTTTGTTCTTAAAAGTACATATTTTTATGCAAAATCAGCAAAAAGTTCTTAAACGTTCTTAATTTTGCTCTTGTATTATTTCTTAATCAAAGGTGAAACTCTAAGTTTCTTTGAAATTCTAATTGCCTCCCTTTCTTCCGAAATTTCTCTTCCTCCTTTTGCTACCATTACAGTTTCAAAGTTGGAAATATTTAAAACTCCTTAATTTTTCCCTTAATTTTATGCCTTATTTGTTACTTTCTAATAACAACAATGAAGAGAAACTTTTCTCTGCTCTCCATGGAAACGAAGGTCGCGCGATGCGCGCGCATCCTACTTTAGAATGCGATTTTGTTTTGTAGTGGCTGGAACGATACGAAGCAATGTTGTGATTTTAAAAAGCATGATCGCTGTAATATTTTACAGTTTGTTGATGAGGCTAAGCCTCCCTTATTTCGAAAAACCGGATCAAGTGTTTGATAATTCTTGCTGCATATATGTATATAATCATGATCTGTAAATAGTCATTAAATATTTAAAGAAAAGATCCCAGAAAGCACCTCCTTCTTTGAGTTGATGTTCGACTGTCTTTGAAATTTTTCTTCAACAATAAATCAGTCGCAAATTTCATCAACTCCCGCATCATATTTCACCGCATTCATTTCATTAAATGTTCTTGTAAATTACCCACTTTTCAAAAATGTCATTTCTTCATTTTGCTCCCTCCCCCAGAGTACACATATTTTAAAATAAGAACCCTTTAAAACATTTTAAATTTTTGAAAACTTTTCTGCTCGATTTGTCACTTTATTGTAAATACAAACAATCGCTCATAAAATTTTCTCCCCCCCCCCCCCCCCCGAACTGAAATTGATTAGGATTTCCCCCTTACCTCCCCCATCTTACCAAACACATAACATTTAAAGTCTTTAAAACTTTCTTTTTTTAACCTATTTATAAATATTTTGTAAGGTAAATAAATAGTAAGTCATCCAATAAAATTCTGACCCCCCCCCCCCCCAAAAAAAAAAAAATCTTCTTATTCCTCAATTTCCCCTCAGCTCACAAAATTTAAACCTTAAATATATACATATATACACAATGGTGCTACAATACATGTAGGATTTTGACCTCCCTCAAGATACCTCTCCAGACTTTCCGATCTCTGGATCATGATTTTAGGTCATGATTTCGATCATGATTTTAGGATGTTTCGAAGAAAAAAATAGCACCTCTTTCCTGCTGCAAGTCGAGTTTTAATCTCTGCCTCTACCATATTATCACAGGTGATCGTAGATCCTAAATATTTAAAGTATGTTACTTCATTAAATTGTAATTCATTATTTATTGTTAACGTTCCTGTTGCCTGTGATTTCATTCGGTTCATTTTCATGTATTTTGTTTTTTCTTTATTAACTACGAGGCCTAGGTTTTCCCTTCAGTGTTTAGTTTATTGTATGTTTCAATCAAGACTTTCTTATTTCTAGTAATTGCATCAACATCATCTGCAAATGAAAGGATTTGTAGGGAGCGATTCTTTTAAACCTTAGAAGTCATTGCTTTTTCTGAAACTTTTTGTACTTTATCTGTTAATTTGTTGTAATAATAAATAATTAATCATATAATTTTACTCGTTTCCCAACAAAATTGACGTTTCCTGTCTCTCTCCCCTTACCAAACACCCAAAATTTAGTCTTCAAATCTTATTATTCTTTTTTTTTCTTTGTCCTATTTGTTAATCTTTAGTAAGGTAAATAAATAAGTCATGTAATAAACGCCCTGAATCCCCTCCTCAAAAAGTGTCTTGTTGTTTCCTTTATCTAACTAAGTTTAAAAGTTTTGACATTTTCAGCCTTATATGTTTTTTATAAGAACAGTAAATAATCAATCATATAATTTCCCCCATCCCCATATCAAATTGACGTTTTCCCCCACCCCCCATTATTTTCATGCACACAAAATTTAAAGTCTCTAAAACTTTCAATTTCAATGTTTTTGTCATATTTGTAAATCCTTAATAAGGTAGATAATCAGTCATCTGTTAAACTCCCCCACCCCCCCCCCCTAAATAAATAAATAATAATCTGTTTTTCCCTTTGCTCACCCTCAACTCACAAAATTAAATATCTAATTTAAACTATTTAAAACTGTTTAATTTATACCTTTTTTGTCTTAATTATAAATTTTTACTAACTATAATATTAACTAAAAATTTTCAACTATGTACGAATGTGTAAAAAATAAATCGAAAGTATACATTTAATCGTGCACAAAACATATTTTAACTGTATTTCTCAAAGAAAAATGTTTTTAGAGAGATATTTCTAAGGAAAATATCGTGGTTTCTCGTCAAAATGCAAGTAAATTTTCAAAACATTTCGCAATAATTTCATTCTGACTAGATAAGAAAGAACAACCAAACTTAAATACCGAAGGTACCTGAATTATTGACTGAGCCGAGTATACCCATAAACAAATAAGAAAAATCTAGCGTCAAGCACAGATTATGAAACACTTTCCAAAACTTCCAGCACACTTTAACAAAACTTCTTCGTTTAATAAAATAAAGAATATACCTAACATATGTAACACTGTCATAGATTTATAAAATGTATGACACATTTGAAAACCAGATTTCAACAACTGCACCTATAACCGGGAAGGTACTCCAATTCTTTTGTGCACCTTTGTATATGATACATACATTTGTACATGTTTTACTTACTATGTTATAATTTAGTTTTGTTAGAAAATACATAAAACAGTTGAAAATTCAACCTCAGCAATTTTTATCAATAGATAGAAATATACTTGAATTCTTTTGTGCAGCCCTGTATATAGCTTAGAGATTTTCATAAACGTTACATATATACTGAAATCTAATTCGAGCAAAAACATGCTTAATTTTTCTGAAATCCCACTTCCAGGAATTATTTTCCAAAGGCGGCCCTGTATCCAGTTTTTTGCATAGTCCTGTACATGATTTCATTTATATGATATACGAACATCTCTTACTATACTAAATGTAGTTGAGCTTGAACATTTATAACTCAAATTAAAAAATATATATACCTTTAAGCAATGCATGCTCATTTACAGTAATGGTTGCGAATTCTTTTGTGTAATCCATTATATTTTGTGTAGTTAAAACCATATTCCAATACAATCATCCTGTAGTAAATCTGAGTAATGTATATCTATTTTGTCATGTTTGAAATAATGTAACGTAATTGAAATACACTACAAACAGTTTTTTCTCGTAGACCAATATATAACCGAACTCTTTCGACTGACCCTGTAAATAATTGTTAAATGCTCATATTCTACAAAAAGAAGATTTAGGACACCTCAGAAATTCATATCAATTTCATTATCTTTGTGACAGATTAATCTCATTCAAATACGCCGCAAATGATATTTCTTCATAAACTATAAAATGCGTAAAATTTTTGACCCCCCCCCCCTATACCCGTACTGTAAGCGTTAAACATAACATTATTCTATAGTAAACATTTTCAAGAGTATCGCACTAACGTACATAGATTTCATTATGTTTAAGATTATGTAACACTATTAAAATACACCCTAAATGATTTTTCCCCATAGTCCATAATGTAACGGAATACTTTTGAGTGCCTCTGTAAATGAACCATGAATGGTACATACTTCATTTTGAATACCAAACATGCCATGATTATTTTCAATACCGTATATAAATTACATTTCAATCCGACTATATTTAAGCTAGTTAAAGCACGGACAGACAAACTGGATTCATAAACATTTTTCAACTTTGTTGGAAAGTGTTAAAAATGAAAAATGTAACTGAAAATAAAAGTATTTTACTGTTATTTAGATTACTGATCACTACAAAAACTATTCTTAACTGACTGTATCATTTAAAAAAATTAAGTGTATAGAAAGCCCCCCCCCACACCCCCTGAATTTACTGCTATGTAAGCACTTAAAATTTCAAATTATTAGATCTCCTTTCTGTTTTTATAACATACTTGTAAAAATAATCAATAATATAAATTTTCTTCCACCTAGAAATTTCACTAAACTGTTTGCCCCTCTGATCTCCTTTCCGCTAACATAACACCAAGTTTTGAATTATATAAGTCTCTTTATAAATTTCGTGTTCTAAAAAGAATCTCCTCAAAAGATAGTTATTTTAAATCTTTTGTACCTGATATTTCACCCTCTTTCAACACTCTTTTTTTTTGGGGGGGGGGGGGGGGGGCAGGGCAATTGCGTTACGCGAAAAATAATTGTTTTTATTCTGCACTAATCTCATTTTTCTGTTTGTAAAAGGCGTAAAATGATCCTGAAAATAGAAAAAAAAAGTCTAATTAAAATTTTTATTTCTTTTCTGAAAGTCGGATCATTTTAATTTTTGCATGCTAATCATAATACAGATTAAAATTCTTTTACGACTTTTAAAAGCTTTACAATCAGAAAAGCCGTCTCAAGACGGATTTTGTCTACCCTCGAATGCGAAGACAGTTGAAAAAAATCTTTTAAACATGACACCTACTGGAAATGATCACACGTTACTCTCAGCCGAAGAGGATTGGTCAAGAATATTCCATTCACTGATTGGAAGAGTTCGCTTTTAAATCATTTGAATCGAGTCCATCCTTTCAATTCATCTGAAATGCGAGCGGCCATATTGTTTTATTTTCCCCCGGGATTAGAGTGACCTCTTAAATGCGATGCGTAGCGTGCCCTCACGGCAACACAAAAGCAAAAATCTAGAATGACGAAACGAATTACGTTTCTATGGTTGCATACATCAGCAAAACAACTGCATTGCCAACATTTGTCACATAATGACATATAATTCTAAAAACATTAAATAATAGAAATGATTAGAAATCATGATGTAATTTAGGAATAAAGTAAAAGCTTTATATTTGAGTAAATCGAGCAAGATAATAATTAATTTAAGGAGAATTTAATAGGATTAATGATAGATATTAATAAAGAATGAGAAACTTGTGAATATGAAGGTAAATTATCATGTATAAAGGAAATATCGCGAAGGAAGAATTAATAATATAACATATATATATTTTATATATTTCCATCCAGCAATGATTAACAGAAACAAATTGTCTAAAGTATTATATATGTATTTACTTTAAAAAATTGAAATTCAATTTAAAAAGGAACTACAATTATTTGAATCATCAAAAGTATTTTTGAAATAGCTCATAAAAATTTTATTCATTATAAACTTAATCGCAGAAAGAAAAAAAAATAGTTGATAATCTGTAACAAATTGAACACTTATTCAACATATTTTCGAATTATATATTCAATTTAAAAGCAACAACTAATTTCTTATTCAATTTAAATGTTAACAATTAGTGTTACAGCGCTATAAGTCTAAGAGTGCATTAATTTAAAAATACATATTAATCCTTATTTAGGTGATTTATTACAAACACCAGATGATCTATAAATTGTAAAAAAGACCTCTTTACATCTGTTAAGTGTAGTAATTATTTTCTTTTGCTTATTATGTTTTTTGCTAACGGACCATTACCCTCATATTTCTGTCAGTAGAGTGCAATGTTCTCATTTATGATGTTTTGGCGTATAGACAGCCTAGTTAAAATGCTGATTATTTATTGATTAGTTAATACTTTATTTTCTAAACGATCAAGTATTTAAAAAAAACTAGTTTGTTTTTTATAAAAAATATATAATTGATAAAATTGATTACATATTGATTTATTATTGATATAATGATATTTTGATAATCTAATATAATATGATATAGCTTTAAATGCATTATATTTTAATTATGTTGGATGATATTTTTATTTTTTGTGTGAATTTCTGCTATTTATATCTTAATGAAAAGCTCAGTTCAATCCAGCTATGTAAGAGACAACATGCCTCTTGAATAAAAGATATTTTTTCGATGATTAAAAGAAGATTTCTTCTGAACCATTTTTTATTGGATTATGAAGAATCAAAGGATTTATTTTATTTTCAGATAACTCCCCAGGCAAGTGGTTTTCGCTAAATAAAACTGGATATTATTGAATCGTTATACGTAACTGAATACCATTTTCACTCTTCTCTTGATAGCGGAACGAAGGGATGTTATTAATGATTCAGGAACATAAAAGTCGGGTAGATTTTGATTGTTAGATTTGTTACTTTTAGAATTACGGCGTAACGATTACTGAAAAGTTTTTTAATTACTTTAAAAGCTATAAGAAGATAAAAAAAATCTAGCCATCTTTTTAGCATTAAAATTTAAAAGAATCCAGAATCTCTCACATCTAAAAAAAATTTACGAAAAGAAAAAAAAAACTATAAATTAATATTTCTATTTTATTTTTAAACTTAAAAATACTGATAAGTAAAATAAGTAATACTGCTACGTAAACACTATAAATATATTTACATTAAATCTTTAAAAGACATAAAATGACTTTTTATTCTAATTAAAAGTTATTAATTACCAGCTTATTATTAAATTAAAACTATTTTTCCACGTTAAAAATATATGCTTTTTAAATTAGCAAGTGTAATTATCATTTCAATTACGAAAAAAATTATATTAACTGAAAAAACATCTAAAATTCACATATTTTATTAAATATTTAATCATTCTTAAATTATTAGAAACATTCAGAAATCTACTCTATCTAAAAAATTACCTACCAAAAGAAACAAATATGACAAATTAATATTTCGATTTAATTTAAAAAAAAAACTATTGATAAGCAAAAAATAATATTGCAAGATAATCATTAAAAATATATTCTACTTTAAATCCGCGACGACATAACGACATTAAATCACAACTACATAAAATGAATTCTTATTCAAATTAAAAAGTTATTTATTATAAACTTATTGTTTGTTAAATTAGTTTTTCGTTGTCAAAAATATATATTTCTTAAAGAAAACAAATATAATTATATTATAATTGTGAAAAAAGAAATTTTTTTAACTGAACAAAACCAATAAAATTCATTTATAGCATGAAACTCTTAATGATTCTTAAATTTATAAGACAAATCTATTAGCTTGCTTTAACTAAATAACATTAGCTAAGATACTTATTGAATTCATAAATAATAAATTAACTTCTAAATGCACAGGCATATGAAAATAATAAAAGAACAAAATTCTTTAGAAAAGCCTAAAAATTCCATTTTCCCATCAACAATATACTTATAACGACAAACCAACAGTTATAGAAATGCCTTCCCCTTATGACCCCATAGAGTACACACACGTCAAGGCTCTGGGGCCGAGGGGTTAAAGCATTCAACTTAAGGACGTCAGATCTAACTTAGTCCCTTCCAGCACCGAAATATAGTCCTTGGAAATATTAACAAATAGAAATTCCTAGATGGTTCATTTGTGGCCCCATAGGTTCACACGATATGCTATTCCGTACATTACCCTATACTGTATACTTTATGAACCAATAATATATTTACAATTTTTAATTATAAACCTGTATTTTCTATCAAAAATGTCGTACATTTTGGGACACAATTTGTAATATCTGGACTGATTTTATGCATAATTTTTTTTAAATTGCTTAGACATTTAATCACAAAAACATTTTTGAGAAAACCGCCCTCTCATATAGCGATTATTTAATATTTTAGTACATTTTTAAATGTTTGAAAGACTTTTGTCCCTCACTTTGTAGTTTTAACCCTGCTGTTCTACTTAGGTTTATATGACCCGAAATGCAATTTAATTGCTTATAACTTTTTTACTAAAAATTGTTTGCTCAAAATTTATGACTCAAAATTTTATGTATATAACAGAAAACTCGTCAAACTTTGATCAATAATAATTTTTAGTAAAAATGTTATGAATAGTTAAATTTCATTTCTGGTCATATAGACCGAAGAAGAACGGAGATTAACAAAACCCCTTAACTGGTTAAACGTTTGTGACGCAGCACTTGACACCTGTATTTCTAAGATTTTAAACATGGTCTTAAAAATAATCATATAAAAATTTGATTGACACAATACTATTATATAAATAAACAAAAACATTTTTATATATTTTTTTCATCTTCTTATATTCACAGGTTAAAAATTATTTTCATTATGAAAACTCTATAACACTTATTATCTGATTCTTTTTCACTCACATTTCACATAAATTCTAAATATGGTTTTTTTATGATATCAAAATTCGAGTGTCGCTTTGATATGATTTTATAAAGTTTACATACCTATGTATAATAAAGATTCAGTGAATGTGTGCTATATTTAACAATGTATTGAAAATTTTAAAAGTAGGGTTTGAATGTGTAAATATATATATATATATATTTTAAATATTTCAATTGAATTTTAAAACAAAACTTTTAAAGTCATATCATGGGGTCCTTCAAATTTTGGTATCGTTTCTATTAAAACCTAAATCTAGAATTAGTGAAAGATGGGAATAAAAAAGAAAATGAATAAATTTTATTATATATATCTTTTAATTTTGAAAATATTGTTTGCACCTGTGACTATAAATGAAACAAAAAAAGATGAAATATTTTATCTAATAGAACAGCGTCACTCAAGATCGTATATGATTATTTTTAAGATCCATATTTAAGATTCTTACTGCCATAGGATGAAGTGCTGCGTAACATATTTTTACCACTTTAAAGGCTTTTTTATTGATGTGATTTTGTGGATAACATTGAAAATATAAAAAAAAATTAAAAAATTAAAGTCCAAAGTTTTTTGCAATGAGATCATGATCGGGATTTTATTTCGACTTCAACACACTTCCCTCCCTCCAAAAAAAAGAAAGATACCTTATGCTTTGATTTTAATGTACCATGTTATTTGAACAGGTTCCGAAAAATAAAACTATTTTGCAAGATATATAAATAATGTACACAATGCATATTTTTATTTTTTTTCGATGGATATAAAAATAAGTGTTAAATTTTACTCATTCAGACTTCATTCACCTAGCATTAAAAAGAATGTAAATGAATGATATACCTCAGTCATAACCTTGATATACCTCAGTCATAAAAATGTGAAAAATTTTTGCCGACTGATGTTGCAAAAATATAATTGCAAAAATATAATTGCAACCAATGAAAAAAGAAGGCCGAGTAAAATTGTAAAAATCGACAAAATCTTTCTTCGTAAAACGAAAAAACGACACTGGAAGAATACTACTACTACAAGTATTTCAGGTGTTATTTGGTGTGAAAATCTGTATATCTATTCATTGCATCCTATAAGACTTTACTTCATTAAAACAAAAATATTTAAAAAAGCTATTTTTAAAAATGACAAAATGTTTTTACAATTTTAATGCTAAAAGAAATGTGGAATGAAAATCCGGTTACCAAACTAAGGTTTATTTACAAACGTGCGTCCAATATACTTCAAACTTCCGAGCCCTAATTTTGATATTGATGAAGAGAAAATGATTTACTTTGACGCAATCGTGTTAAAAATTTGCGTTTTATGAACGATTTTTTTTTTTTTTTTTTTTTTTTTTTTGTAAATAAATAAAGTAATTTTCATTCATATTTTCTGAAATGTGGAGGATTTGAAAATTAACAATAGTTAAATTTACAGGCAATTTGGTTATCATTTTTGTAGTTTTTAAGAATGAAAATAATTATTTCCCGATATAATGACGACATTTTTGACAATGATAATTTTGACATTTATTGTTCATTTGTTTTTCATTTTTTTTTTTTTTTTTTTTTTTTTTTTTTTTTTTTTTATATATATATATATATAAGAAAGAAATTTTTGTGTTAACCGTGCGCAGACGATAAACCGTAAATCATTGATAATTTTTTTTTTAATTATAAGAATTAATATCATAACACAAGATCTTTTTTTTTTAACATCAAAGATTATTCGTTTTATTTTCGATATATGACGTCATTCGTCTGCTTTCCATACTTACTCAAATTTACCACCTTGTATTAGTAAGAAATACTTAGAAATTTCTGTTTTTTTTTTTTTCCAAAATGACGTCATAATCATATTTTTTTTTCTTTTTTTAGCCTCCGGTCCAGTATGCTATTTCTTTGTCCCAGCTTATTTTGTGTCCAAAAAATAACGTTAGCTTATCAAGGCTAGCTGTAAAACAAATCATTACGATTAAATACTCTTTAGCAATTTTTTAAACTTCTAAGCATCGCACACTTTCAGTTCTTATACCGTCGTATTGGAAAAAAAACTTATTTTAAATGCACTTTGTTTGAAAACTGTATCTCCATTTGTTTTTGAAATATTAATTTTTTTGTAGTTTTTGGAGCCATTTGCTTAATATTGGCAACGGCATTTTATCCATTTCTGTAGAAAGCAAAGGATAAATAGTTTTAAAATAGTAATTATATATTTTTGTTGCCATTTTCTCGTAACAACCGAAATGTAACTAAAATGCGTGCTATTTTGAAGAAAATATATACGAATGATTTCTGTTAAAACAATGGAGCTATTATATGCTATATTTAATTGTAAGTATCTATGAATCATTAGATAGCCGTTTTTTTTTTCGATTTTCTTGAATGACGATATCTTTTTGCTGCATTTGTGCATTATTTCGCGATAGTGATGTACTATGCATGCTTTACTGTCGGTCTGTGAAATTCTTAAGCGGATACGAATGACGTCATTTTACATAAAATAAAACGTGTGCTTTAAGTCTTAAAATTTAAATATGTTTTGTACTGCAGTAGGGTCCCACTTAACCGAGTTATTTTCTTCTGATAGACTGGTGGCTTCTATTATTATGAAACAGCCATTATAAGTGAAGTGTTAGGTGAAGATGAAAGAGCAGCCGTAAAAAACAATTATGGCCATTTCTTCCCCCCATTCTGACCAGAAAATCAGAGTCCTAACTTTTTAAGGCTGCTCTTTCATCTTCACCGAACACTTAATTTATAATGGCTGTTTCATAATAATAGAAGCCATCAGTCCATCAGAAGAAAATGAAGTAATGGAAATGCCGGAGGCGACACTAAATTCTGATAAAGCAGAATTCCTGTTCTCTAGTTTTTCATTTTCTTTTTCACGTAAAAATCTTTCAAATTAAAATTAACTCTTTAGAGAAATTATTATTCCGGGTTTTCAGTTTCTCGGCAACGATAAAGAAAGATTGTTAAACTTTATACAAAAATTCTAATTTATTCTTTATGAAAACAGTGGACTTTTGTGTTTAAAGTCAACATACTTGAATAAAATAAATAAAACATAGCCTATCTTCAGTTATGGGTTAAAGTTCATCTATATGCAAAAACACAAAAGCTTTATTCATCCCTTCTGACGTTGATTTGACTTAAAACTGCCATACACATTTTCACATTTACTATATTTTTAGGTGAAATACTGTTTTTATGTAACTAATAAAAGAAAAGAAAAAATGAAATATGCTACATTTAAAATAAGTAAATTTATAAAAGAAAATGTTTTATATTATTGGAACACTTATATAAAATCTCCCCATAAGTTTTCGACCTAATTTAAAAACTCTGAAAAATGCATTTAAAAAAATTCATACTAATAGGAATAATTTAAGATTCTTATGAGGAAATTTCAAAAAAGCATTATGGGAAAAAATAAAATTTTCTATATTTTCCTAACGAATGAACCAGTATAAGGAAAAACTAAACAGTTAAATCCGGATACCTCCCCAACCTGCCCACTTCAATTCAAATTAATAGGATGCTTTTTGCGGTAGTTATCGAGGAATAGACAGACTAACAGACGAACCAAAAACTTTTCGTGTCTCCACAGTAAGCCTTCACTGACGTTTCGGTAACAAGGAGATACAACAATCTATAAACAAAATAAAATTTGGCATTTTTTTTTTTAATTTCAGCATTTTTTTTAAGCAGAAAGATTAATATGCAATGTCAAAATAATTTGTAGCAACCGTTGCCATACCACACAATTTCTGCTAGTATTATGAATAATAACAAGATTTTAAAATTTCAATTATACAAAAAGCGTCAACTATGTAAAAATAGCACTTTTATAGATGATAATGCATAAAATTTTAGTTAATCTTAACGAAATCTGAAAAGTTATACGAAAAACGTGAAAATGAAAAACTTTAAAAATGAATTTAGAATACATTTTAAAGAAGTAAAATAAGGTCTCTTTTAATCAAGAAATTTTATGTAATGAAGAAATTCAAATAAGTACTATGTAGAAATTTTTCGCATTTTATTTAAAAAATGTTCTGATTCGAAATCGTAGTTTATACACAGGAAATCACGGTAATTTTTATTTTTAAAATTTTAAATATCACTTACGTCATACGTGAAATCTTCTTTTGCAATTCTTCTGTACTTGCACACTGTTAACACCTTTTTAATGCTTATACAAATTCATACAAAACGATAAAACTTGCAATCACAGAAAATAAAATTTTTATTGAACGTAAAGCTCACACTCTAATTATTATTCAAGACTCTTAAAAATTCTTTTTGAAAATATTATTACCTTTAGAATTTGCAATATAAAGCAACCGTAAGCACGCCTGTGGTAAATACTGATATAGCAATTCTGATTAAAAAATTAAAACAATAAAATAAAACAACATCCTAATAACTAGTACTTAGGAAAGTAAGTATATGAAAATTTTTTTTAAACTTATCAAGATCATAATGTGAGACCTTATTTTGTGATATTTTTAATGTCCTTACTCTGCTTACATTTTTCCACTGCTTGTTTTTTAAAATTATTTTTAAAAATTCCGTTTGACAGAAGACAGATAAAAAATTTTAAATTGAAATCAGAGAAAAATAAAACTTTTATTAAATGTAACACTGAGATTTCATTTATTATTCGAGACTACAAAAAATGTTTTTTTTTTTTTTTTCAGTAATGTCAGCTTTAGTGTAAATAATATTTTCAGTATACTGCAATCTTATCACATATGAGGTGAACATTGAACGTTTTTATCGAAATTTCGAGTTTAAAATTATGATTGTTTCCCCCTTTAAAGTATGTATAAGAGATAGATTAACATTTACTGACTATCGATTTAGTTTATTTTTGTACTTTATAATATTTCTGCTGCTAAATTACTATATTCAGTAGTTTTTTCGATGGATCCTATTAATTGTACTCTGCGTTAACAGTACTTTCCGCATTCGTTTTTCTTTAATTTTATTCAATTTTCAATGTTATAATTAACAAAATTCATATGTTTAAATTATTTTTGAAGTCAATATTTTAAGGATAGTTCCGTCTTCTGCATCCTTATGGTATCTCTATGAAACTGCATGAACATTCCCGGGTGAAAAATGTTTCAATGTAACTGATTGAAGGCACTCATCACATCAACGCTGATTAGCGCAAAATATGCGTATTTTGTATTTCAGTATTTGAACTTTATCGATAAATCAGGTATTAACCAGATTATTACTTTATATTAATGTTTAGTAATGAAACTGAATATTTGTGGATGTTTGGAAACATAGTGTTACACATTGTTAAGGATTTTTAATTTAATCCTATTTCAATTTAAATTAGTAATTTTATTCTCCTAACAAGAATTTTAAACTATTTCGAGAAGGAGAACAATCCAAAAAATACAGTTAGACAGTTTACTTTCCGTATTTTATTATAGTACAGCATATCGAAGAACAAAACAGAACTCATGAGGAGAAGATCTCACAAATACATATACCAAACAGGAAAATAAATGATAAGTAATACAAACCTCCTTCTTATATCTAACACATTTTGGGTGCTTCCTAATTCTAATAGCAACTTTGGACCTCCTCGTAAGGAATATTCGTAGAAAATGATTCTTGGTACCTATTAAAAATAATTTTTAATAAATTTTAGTAATGTAGAATAAGCAAAATAACTTATTATTACAACAACACATTCCATATTTTAAAAATTGTGTACATTAAATTTCTTTCAAAACTATAAAAGCGAAAAACTCAGTTCAACGTTTTACACGGAAATGAATTCTTTGAATATTTACTGATATAAAATAAATTATTGAAAATAACTTTGTTGCATTTTTTAGTACGGTTTAAAAATTATTATGGCTCCGAGGTCCCCGTCTGTATGCATAAACATTTTTGCCTTTCCAATCTATTTTATAAATGTACTAGAGATGTTTCTTGTTGCGGGAGTTGTTTTTCTTTCATAAAAAAACTTCAAACATAAATAAGTAGATGGAAATATCTTTTGAATTATTTAAATGAAATTTAAGATTTTCTGTAGTGGAGTAAGAATGCGGGAACAACACAATAAACACAGGTCCAGAAGATTCAAGCTAATACTTGTAGCATAAAAAGGAAACTTTAATGAAAATTTGAAGACACACATAAGTGCCTTGGGAGTGACCTCGCTGACACACACAATCAAAACATAATCTTAACATTATGAGATGCAGGCAAAGAGCGACAGAGCTCACATTTTCATTCGTAAAGTTTTGGCGATAGATAGATATTGAGTTAGACACAGATCTTGCCAAGGGGTGACCGTCACATTGGAATACATGGGGCAGTTTAAATTTAGATGAAAAGCCTAATAGGTGATAATTAGCCAACCGCTAGTACGTGAGAAAGTAAGAAAGAATTCAAAGTCTGTCAACAGCATTGGAATGAGTGCGGTAAACTGAAAGGCGACATAAGTTTAAAAGTACATCTGGATATTATTATCTAACCGCTGGTTTAACCAAAGTTTTGACTATCTCTTAGTAAAGCATCGAATTAAAAAATCTGACAGAGAGAAATTTTATAAGCAGATGCAACGCGAAAAGGATCTATCTTTCGAAATGAAATGACTGTGAATAATATTCTTTTTTTATTTTATTTTCTTAGATAAAAGAGCAGAGAGAGTTATCTGGGAACGTTAAAGTAATGTGAAAGGGAAGTAGATTAATTTAAAACTTAGATATACAAAAAGAAATAGAAAGGCGATTTTTTATATTGATAGTTAATATTAAATTTTAACTATCTAGGGATCATATTAATTACCTTTAAAGAATAATATATGTGATATCAAACGATATCACATATTTTCCCCAAAAAAACTGACGAGCTTTCAATGCCCATAGATGCGGAAGTGAAAAAAATCCGTGTCTTCCCCAAAGGAAAAAAAAAACAATATCTTGAAATTGCTAAGAATATATATATATAGTATATGGGAGTAAATATGTCATGACTTAAATATTCTTCATATTATCCTTTTTTTTTTAAAGGTTCAGTAGAAGTTTTTAAATGTTCACGTGAACTAGTCTTATATAGTTTCTTTTCATATACAGTAATCTTTACTGTACTTGTGCACATATTAATTCAACAAGAGGATTTTTTTCCTGTTTTGTACTTTGTGACATCTCATTAAAAGTAAGGTACCAATATCAATGAATTTGCAAATATTTGTTAGAAACTGCTTGTCATGACCAGTATTGAGAAGCTTTAAATGAAGTTATATAATTCTTCTCAAAATCTTGATTCAGTTCAGATCATAAAAATAAGTGGACAAAAAAATATAAACGCAACATATAACCAATTAACATACACTATGCAAAATAGCTAAATAATATTTATAAAAATATGAATAAGCGATATAGATGGGCACAGAAAAGTAATTGGGGCACCCTTTCAAGAGTGTCTCCCAGCACAAATGAAGTGTGTGACCATAGAACCATAATTTTAAATTGAACACAATTTCTGAGTACAGTGATTAGAAAAGCAAAAGAGATGATTTGATTACAAAACAAAAGAACTGTATCTAATATCAAAATATAATAAAACATTCAAATTTTTTTTGTGAGTAGTAGTCGTTATCTACAAATAGCAACTGCAGATACCTCATTCAGTGAGCCTGTTTATTTATCAGAGTTTTAACTTATTAATATGTCGAGATGACAATGTGTTAGTGAGAATATGTACGATGAAAAAAGATAAAGAAATTCCAAACGATTTACTGCAAGTGAACAGCATTTGTGATTTAAAAGTAATTGGTTTTTTTTTTAACACATCGACTGGCTTGTATAATTTATAAGTGGTGTGCATGGAAATATTACTTTAAAAGTATTATTTGAAAAAAGAAAATGCATTATGTGATCGTATAAAAAGCATAAGACAAAAGAGGAAAGCAACTGCTACAAAAGTATAGAGTTGTCTTAAATATCAGTGAAGGATTAAAATAATGTAACTGTCAAAAATGTCAAACTGTCATTTGCAATTAAGCAAATTGGTGATGACATTACTGTGTCATGGTATTTAAAACCAAGAAATTAAACGACAATTTAATAACTGGTAACTTTTAAAATGTGAGAAAGTTTAATATTGAAAACCTGGTGTAACATAAAAGTAGAAAAGAAAAAAAAATCATAAGCCTGAAATAAAAAAAATGCATAGCATGTGAAGCTTCCTATATACTGATAAAGCTTTGTTGTTGAACAAAGTGATGGTGACATGAGAATTGTGTAACATAAAAATATGAAAAGAAAAAAATTAAGACTATGCTAAAATATAAAGTTTAATAAATGTTTATGTTGCATGTATCATGTAAAATTAAAAGTAGTCCTGGTATAATGAGACATAAAAACAAACATACAAAAGAATGTTAATGTGCAAAAGTTCAAAACTTGAAAAAAATTGAATATTTTCAATTCAATGTGCAATGTTTTAAAACAAACAAACAAACATCTATGAGAAAAAAAATGTAAGATTATCTCAATGGACTGACGATGTATACGAGTATCGAAGCAATGTATGTCAGTGAACAAAGGTTAAATTCAACGACTTAGTTTCATGTTTCAATGAACACAGCAATCTCTATATAAATAAACAAAAGTGATAAATTATTTCAAAGAAATAATGTGTAGGGGGGATTGCACTGACTAGTGTAAAAGTAATACTATGAACTAAAGTGTGTGTAAAAGATGAAAATTGCTATGAACTAATGTGTCCAACAAAAAAAAATGCTACAATGAACTAATATGTAAAACCAAACGAAAAAAAAAACTATGAACTAATGTGTGTAAGAAAACAGAAAAAAATGCTATGAACTATGGATCGTCACAAAAGAACAAAATGATAGTGCTATTAGTCCCTCATGCACACAAAGAATTGGCAACTCAATGAACCAGTGTAAGGTTTACTATGAACAAAATATACTATGAACTAATGTGTATTTTCTATGAACCAAAATCCTTCGTGTATACATGGAACCAACAACATTGCATCACAAGTTCCAAAAAAATGTCTAACGTAATATTTAAAAAAAACTAATGCGTTTTTAAGTAAAGAAAAGGCAAAAAAAAGGGGGGGGGGTAACCAGGAAATGCTTCTTGTGTGATAAAAATGTAAACATATGTACTCAACCTTTGAACTAAAACTATATAAACAAGTGTGAAAGGTTTTATTCCGAATATCTAAAAATATGTAAAAAAATTTAACTTGTGTAGAAAGTGTATCATGTTGCTGTGTAGCCTTCTGATTAAAAAATTCTTTCACATCTGAAAAAAAAAAATCTGATGACCCGCATCAGTGTTTTTTCACTCAACAATACAATCCTTTAATCATCCGACAATTCCTGCAGTAAAAAATCGAATGAGAAAAAAATATACCAAACAATACACCTAATATCTAAAAAAAACTAACCTTTAACTTATGTTAAATGTGAATTAAATTATCACCTATGTCATATGGTAAAGCAATAAGATGTACCTACGTGCATAAAAAGTGAAATAATAATAAGAAAAAAAAAATAGTGATTTATTTTTTTTTAGTACCTCCCAATAATGTATATCGAGAGAATAAAAATTTTAAAAGAATATTGTATTTTTTTTATAAAAATTCCAAACCTCATTCTTTAAAGTTTTCATTTCAACAAAAATGATGTAAACCGGAGAAGTAAATATTATCTTTCAACCACAATGTAATTTTTTTTTTTTAAACGGGCATGCATGGGCGACTACTACTATCAATAATCGTTCTAGAACAACCCTCATAGCATGCATGGTCACGGTGACGTCGTTGTTACGTCACTGTGAGTCACTGTGGTCACGTCACATCTGTGACCAAAATGCCACCACTCAGTGATGTCACATTGTGACTGAGATGTGAACTTCTTAGAAAACTTTGAAAAATTACAAAAAATATTCAAAACATGTTATTTATGTAAAATTATATTTTCTGGCAATTAAAAAAAAATGTGACGTCACTGTTATGACACTGCATGTAACGTACGTCACGTCACATTTGTGACGAAAAAAATCACCATATTGTAAGTCACAGTGTGACAAAAATATGAACATCAAAAATCTTTGAAAATGAACAGAAATATTACATGCCGAGTTACAGCGACATAAGGAATGAAAATATATTAGTGGATAGGAAATAGTAAATTCGGACACGAAAAGAGAGGGGGGGGGGGGGCAGAAAAAAATACACGGTAGAAGTATCAACAAACTAGATTTTCATGCTATATTTTATCAATTTCTTATTTAAGACAGTGAAAGTATACTTTTTTATGATTTCAATTTTATCTACCATTGCAATTTAATCCTTCACTGATTGTTATTATAAAAATGTTTCTCGGGAAAATGGTACGTATTGGAGCAATTTGGATAACATATTTAGAATTAGGAATATTACATCTGTACACTTTACATAGTTTTCAGGGAGGAAGTTGTTATATTTTTTTATTTTATTTTATTTTATTTTATTTTATTTTTTGTCGACCAGTGGTATTCTAAACCCTTCTGTGGTTTCAAACTAAAATTTTCTATTACAGTTAAGTCTGTAGCTTTTAATGAGCACGTAGAAAGAATACTCAGAGTTTAGTCATATATGCATTTCTTACTTTAGAATTTGCATTCAAGTCATATTTTTTCCTGTTAGTGTTGAACTATTTTAAATAACTATTTTTTTTTTTTAATTCTACTTCTTTCAGACTTTTTAAATAAAATTAGTATTTTCCGAAAAAATATGTATACAAATTTTATACAAAACCCATGATATAATTATTCGTATTTCAAATTCGTGTTTTAGAGATATGACTTTAAAAAAAGTTATTTTAAAATTGTTTTATTCTACAGAAAATGAATATGAAAAAAATGACAGATTGACAAAGAAAACTTTTTTATCCTGTATACTCTCTTTTCATTTATTAAGAAGATACGTATTTATTTATTAGGTGTAAAACAAACTGTACTTTAAAAAAAAGAAAGAAAAAAGGCAGGTGTTTCATTCAAATAGAAAATTTTCATTACAGATACTCTCATAAAGGTAAAATTACTGCGCATTTAAACTCTGTTGTGTACAAAAGAAAAAAAATATATAATAATACAGTAGGAGCAGCTGCTTGGTCAAATATCGTCTGCGCTGGATTAAACCGCAGAATAAAATAAGGATCAGAGAACTTCTGACACGGAGAGTTAGTTTTTTTAAGCTAACAGAAATATGCCTGACAATTTAGGATAAAATACGGATATTATAAAAATATTTATGGAACTTAAAAGGTATGTCTTATTTAATTTAAATTTTTTGTTCCTTTTTGACAGATTATTACATGAGTTAAATAGTTGTATGTCATATGCAATGAGACTGATCTGGTATTCCTTTCAAAAGCAAATATGGCGATGGAAAGATTTTTGAGAAATTGTTAAATGCATTTAATTCATCTATTATAGTTTGTTGTTGTTTAATAGTACAATTATAAATACTAATTATTTAGTGTTTTTCAAATTGCTATATTTTTTTTTAATTGTATTTAAGCGTTTTTTTTGCTGTTTGTGATTTTAATCAAACATTTAATTGTAGACATTCAGAGTCAGTTATTAAATTTTCTTTGATTGTAAACTCATTTTCTACATTTTCGATACATTTATTTTATTGGCATTAAAAAGTAAAATATAATATTTAAGAATTGAAATAAAGTGTTTTTCATGCCGATAAAGTTGAAAAGTGTTTATGACTTCGGTTTGTCTGGCCGTCTGTCCGCGCTCTAACTCGCGTAAATATACTCGGATTGACCTAAAATTTTTGGATGTTATTGACGTTTACCATAGCAAGACCCCTATTTGTAATGAAGTTTGTAGCAAGTTTAGTTCATTTACAGGGACAGTCAATTCTATTCCATTACATTACGGCCTGTGGGAAAAAATCGTTTTAAATGATTTTTAATGATTTTACACGCTTTCAAACAGAATAAAATTGATATGCATTTATGAAGCGCACTAAAATGTGCATTCCATAGAATATGCGATGCAAAGAATAGTTATTGTTCATTTACAGGGCTAAAAAAGGAATTCCAATACATAATGATGTAGGGGTGGAGGGAATTGTTTGCGGCGTACTTTATTTATGTTAATCTATTTGATATGTAATGAAATTGATATACGTCGTTGAGGTTTACATACTATGAATTATTTCATGTATAATACGAAGTGTATATAGCATTTACAGGGACACACAAAATATTTAAGATACTATATTGTATCCGAAGTACTGTTCATTAGCGATGATTGCTGGAAATACATTTTTAATTATGATATGCACTTTTATGATTCACTACATTTATACATAGTATATGGTGTATATATATATGCTATAATTCATATACAGGACTATACAAAAGTATTCATAAGGGTTACTGGGTATTGCTTAAAGGTGGTTTTTAAATAAGTTATGCATTTTAACGCTGCACTGTATTTAATTTACTAAGAAATGTTTGTAGTATATAGATAAAATGATATACAGGGTCACGCAAAGAATTGGATACGTTGCCGTCTATGAATTATAATTTCTGGAAATGTGATTTCAGCAGTTTTAAGAGTGTTTTAGCTTGAACTAAATTTTAACTAAATAGTGGCGTGTAATAATGGTTCTAGGTAAACTACGGGGTTGTACAAAATTATTTAAGTATGTTTCCATATATTAGTATAAATTGCTGAAAGAGAATTTCAACCTGTTATGCGTTTCCTTGATAAACTAAATTTTTCCATTATATAGTATATATATATCAATCTACAGATCAAATACAGGACTGTTTAAAAGAATTAGAAAACATATTTGGCTGTGGATGGTAGGGTGTCAACGATTTTAATCGGTTGATTTAAATCAGCGATTAAATCATGATTTTAATCAACCGATTTTTTAAAAAAAATCATTGATTAAAATCAAAAATTTTCTAAATGTTTAAAATGTCAAAAAAAGTATTAAAATCTAACATGAACATAATTTGAAAGTTTCTACAGGTATTTTGACTTATGAATAAACAAAAAAAGAGCTTTAAATAATTGTTTCTAAGCTTAATTCATTAGTATTGTAAAAAATAAAAACAGTTGAGTTTGTAAAAAGCATTGTTTTTAAGTTTTTATCCAAATTAAAACAGTTTCATTTAAAAATGATATTTAAATCTAACATAATTTGCAATGTCATAATTTCCTTTAGGTAATCAATTTATGCATTATTTTATATAAAATACACATAGCAAGTATAATTACATTTCTACAAGTAAAAGAATAAATAGTAATTAATAGCAATCTCAAGTTAAAGAAGAATGAAAGAATGACATCTGCTCAGCAGCTAAATTGTAAATGAATGCATAAGAGAAAAAGAAATAATTGGTATAAAAATGCTAAGCACAGCAAGAGCTTCTTGCGTATAGGTTAAATAAATGTTTATTATTATTATTATTATTATTATTATTATTATTATTATTGTAACTCATATATATTAAAAAATTGAACCATTGAAAGCTAATAGAGGTAATAATGCTGTTACTTAAATATTTTGAGGATTTCAGATATTAGTGGCTAACTTATATTTATTCTATATGAATGGGTTTAACTCATTTTCTTTTTTCTTTTTTTTTTTTTTTTTTTTTGCTTAGCATACACGTACATGTGTGTAAGTATAGATTTTGGTGGTTTACAGAAATTTTCCTAAATACAAATGCAAAATGAGCTGCAAATAATATTTGTTAGTTTTGTTATTTGTGCTACTAACTAATGAAATTACTTATTTGCAGTTTTTATTAATTCTGTAATTACTTATACTGCTTCTTCTAGGCCATTTTTTTTAATGGTGCCACACCATGCCCCTTTTGAAATTGGCAAAATGCACCCTGCCTTAAAAAAAAAAAAAAAAAAAAAAAAAAAAAAGTTGAAATTTACCTGTAGTTGTAGCCAGAGATTTCTTGTAAAAAACTTCCCCATTCAACAGTATTCTAAATTCATGTGGAAAAAAACTTGCAAAAATATGGAACTTTATTTCTTTAGAAAAAACAGGATATTATTAAAATATGTTATTTAATTGTATTTTTCAATTTGTTATTCATAAAATTATTAAAAATTAAGGACACTTTACTTATAATGCTAAAAAATATTCTTTTTTTTAATTACATCATTACTAAACACATTACTAATATATTTCCTCATGAAATAGTACCCGTTTTTTGAACTAGCATCCTGTCCCTTTTTCTTTCTAAAATGAATTATTATCATTTTAATAATTAAGGCTTAAAAAATGTATAATATGTTCCTAATTAGAGAGTTGATTGTTTAATAATTAATTTGAAGTAATGTTAGCTATTTAATATAAAATGCAGTTAATAATTTTCATAAATGTTAAGTATCACTAGTATTTATAAAGTTTTACATAATTATTACAATATTAATGTATATAACATTATTGTATAATACTACCTAATGAAACTACTAATTTGCAGTTTTTATTTCTGTAATTACTAACTAACAATTATAATTTTAGTAATTAAAGTGTAAAAACATAGATTATGTTAGCAATTAGTGGTGTAATTGTTTTGGAAACCTAAAACTCATGATAGCTATTCAGTATTTGAACGCTGGGAAAAAAATCATAAAAATCTGATTTAAATCAAAAAAATCTGATTTAAATAAAAAAATCCGATTTTTTTTATTTAAAAAAAAAATGATTTTTTTACACTTTACTGGATGGTAACTGCGTAAATCAGTTTTTCAAATGTTTTACGCGTTTACATGTTTACTTAGTTATCTTATTTACGTTATTTCCGTCGATGTCTTGTTAAAACATTTAGGAAGAGTTGGAAAGTGTTTTATAATCTATGCCTAACGCATGATATATCTTACTTGTTGTTTCTATTTCCCAGATCAGTCTTTTCATATAAAACATACCAAATCTAATTAGCTCATATTCACAAAATACAATATATATGGGAATAAAAAATTTAAATAAATAGGACTTATCATGTAGTTCTATAAGTAACAGTTGTATTAATGTCCGTTAGACTCCATGTTCGTATTTAATAAAGCAATGACAAATAATAACACATTAAAAAAAGCTTACACATTCTTAATATTAAGCTTGAATTCAAGATCAAGCTTAGAACTTAATAAAAAAAGATGTCAGTTAATAAGCATTGTTTTTTAAATGGAAAATTAAAAATATTTTAGAAGAATAGGACTCCAAAATAGTGATATCTTGCTAAAAAGTACGGTAAAAAGATAAAATTTTATATTTCAAACAAAATTTTACTTTAAAATTATCGTAGTTTTTATGACAAGAATCATCACAGTATTAATACTTGGACATTTTTCCAGAGAGAAACATTCGCCTTGCATACAATATTTCAAATGAAATTCAAATTTCAAATAAATTGCTTAAAAGGCGCAAAGGCCAACATAGTGAAAAATATCCACGCTGGGACTCGATCCCGGGTCATCAGTATAGCGCACTCACATTCTACTGGCTAAACCACATGGAACGATACCCAGCCTGGAAATTTTCTCCCTATTACATGTTGGCAAGGCTACAAACGCAGCACAAGATGGAATATTTATCGTGAGCCACCGTCATGGGGCAAACACGAAACTTAATTAAATCCAGCATCGATTGAAACTATATTAATACTTGGAAATTTTTCCAGAGAGAAACATTTGCCTTGCATACAGTATTCCAAATGAAAATCAAATTTCAAATTAAAATTGCCTTTTACACTATTAATTTGAAATTTGATTTTCATTTGAAATATTGTATGCAAGGCGAATGGTTCTCTCTGAAAAAAATTTCCAAGTATTAATATACTTTCAATCGATGCTGGATTTAATTAAGTTTCGTGTTTGCGCCATGTCGGTGGCTGACGATAAATATTGCATCTTGTGCTGCGTTTGTAGCCTTGCCAACATGTAATAGTGAGAAATTTTCCAGGCTGGGTATCGTCCCATGTGGTTTAGTCGGTAGAATGTAAGTGCGCTATACTGATGGCCCGGGTTCGAATTCCAGCATGGAATCTTTTTCACTAGTTCGCCTTTGCGCCTTTTAAGCAATTAATTTGAAATTTGATTTTCATTTGAAATCATCACAGAGTTTATGACAAGTTCGTCACAAATGACACATATTTCACAAATTGGTCACAGTGTGACTTCAAAACATTGTCACTTTCGTCACAGGTTCGTCACAAAGTTAATGCCAAAATAGTCACAAATGACACACTTTTCACAAATTAGTCACACCGTGACTTCACAGAGTGGTCACAATGTGACGTCACAAACGACCTCTAAAACGGCCATAACGACCTCGCATTCTAGTCACTGTGACGTCACATCCACGTCACGTGACGTCACATCGACGGTCACAAAATCACAGTGTGACTTCACAACGACGTCGCCGTGACGTCACCATGCCTTACGGGAATTCTGGATACTTTACAACAACAAAAAAGATATTCTCACTACAAAAAATTCTCAAATTTAATCAGAAAACATTATTTTTCACACACTTCTCTTTCTTTTACCCAATGCATTCGTGAAATTTAAATATGAAACGAAATGGGGAAAAGTCAAATTTTCGGAAAAAAAGAAAAATATGGGTACCTAAAATTGTCGGAATATTATATGACACAACATTTGAAATTGGATAAACTTAAAATGCACAAAATATAAACCCATCACATAAAAAAAAAAACACTTGCAAAAATAATATAAGCATAAAATAAAAATTATAATAAAATATGAAAGCATAAATTATTTCTAGATTGCTTTAATTATTAAACTTTTCTGTTAAAGCAATAGGAACGAATGTGTATATGTATTTAAAAAGACTTACCTTTGATTAAAAAAAATTAAACACATTTATCAGAAATCCTGTCAGTCATCAATTTATAAAATTAAAATATTCTGTAAAAGAACCAAATAATTGATGATACAAGAATAAAAACACAATAATGAAATTTAAAATTGAATTTTTTTTTCTTTAAGTTTTCGTAAAAGTAACCCTGCATAGATAAAAACATAACCCTTGAAATGAAAACTTACTTGTCATCCCAAGTTAATTAAATATACGGATTGTGTTATTAGCATAATTTAAACAAGTTAGATCCATGCAGACAAAAAATATGTAAAAAAAAAAACAGAGTAACCAATTTTCACAACTTTCCCTCCTGATATACTAATTTGGGGTAAGAAGAAAACAAATTATTAAAATACAGTAATTCCCTCATATGTAAAATAAACAATTATAACTACAATAAGGTTGTGAACCCCATTAAAATAAAATAAAATACAAACATAAAATACATTAACTTCAAAAACTTTCTCAACTAAAGAAAATCTATTCGTTGTCAAAATTTGTTTTATATGGGACTGAATCCACAAATAATATCATGGATATTGTTAGGCATTGTTGATCTATTGCCTTTTTTTAATTTCAATGTATTTTCTTTTTTTTTTTTTTTTTTTTTTTTTGAAGAAAAATACTAAACATTCTGAAAGTTAACTAGTGAAAAACAACAAACGTAATAGCAAGGTGAATTCATATAAAAGTATTAAATACCTTATTCATAATCAGGTAATTATATACACAATTTGTATAAAAAGATTTCGAAAATAAATTTAGAAAAAAAACTTGAATGTATAACATGTGAGTTGTTTCTTGTTTTAATTTTATATCTATATCCTGACCCATTTTTTTTTATCTTTTTCTTTTTTTTATGCTGACAATTTAGTTCAAAAATGTGAAGTCTTAATGTACTTGTAATGCACAAAAATGTCGTAAAACTAGACATTTAAAAAAAAATCCCATCACGGGAGCGACAACTGTATTTTCGAACTTGTTGAGACACATTTCACAAATGAATTTTGAACACCGATGACTAATCAACCGTGTAGAAATTTTTCACTGAAATCACACCAAGTATCTTGTTCACAATCCAGTAACTATACACATTTAGTAATTGAAAACGATTACGAAATTCAATCTACTTTCTTGTAACACTTTAAAAACAGATCTTGATCACTTAGAAACAGATGCACAAAACACATTGCGCGCACAGACATCATTCAAAAACTAACACACTTGAAAATTCGGCGATCAAGCCAATGTGATACACGAGTTGAAAATTCTTTAATCATAGCTTTCCATATCGAAAGCGAACTCCGCTTCCTTATATCCTTATCACGCGAGCGCAGGAGAAAACGAAAAAATATATCTGGAAACAACAAACTTAATTTCGACTCAAACGTTGACAGCAGAGACCAGCGTATTTCAATGACCGTAGATCATGCAACACCCCGTCGGCGATGAAACGGTCGACACACAGCGCTCACATATCCGGATGAGAACGGAGAAAGGTTTCTCGTAAGTAATCCAAAGTGCGAAGATTCGTAACTTTTTTTTTTTTTATAGTCCAATGCTGAATAAAGTGAGGGTCACTCCCAGCTACAACTTAAAAAAAATCTTCTTCCTTAGGCACCAAAGTTTGTACTAGAGGATGTTTCTTGTTGCAGGAATTGTTTTTCTTTCATAAAAGAAAACTTCAGATATAAATAAGTAGATGGAAATATCTTTTGAATTATTTAAATGAAATTTAAGATTTTCTGTAGTGGAGTAAGAATGTGGGAACAACACAATGAACACAGGTCAGAAGATTCAAACTAATACTTGTAGCGTAAAAAGGAAACTTTAATGAAAATTTGAAGACACACATAAGTGCCTTGGGAGTGACCCCGCTGACACACACAATCAAAACTTAATCTTAACATTATGAGATGCAGACAAAGAGTGACAGAGTTCACATTTTTATTCGTAAAGTTTTGGCGATCGATAGATATTGAGTAAGACACAGATCTTGCCAAGGGGTGACCGTTACATTGGAATACATGGGGCAGTTTAAATTTAGATGAAAAGCCTAATAGGCGATAATTAGCCAAGCGCTAGTACGTGAGAAAGTACGAAAGAATTCAAAGTCTGTCAACAGCATTGGAATGAGTGCGAAAAACTGAAAGGCGACATAAGTTTAAAAGCACATCTGGTTATTAATATCTAACCGCTGGTTTAACCAAAGTTTTGACTATCTCTTAGTAAAGCATCGAATTAAAAAATCTGACAGAGAGAAATTTTATAAGCAGATGCAACGCGAAAAGAATCTATCTTTCGAAATGAAATGACTGTGAATAATATTCTTTTTTTATTTTATTTTCTTAGATAAAAGAGCAGAGAGAGTTATCTGGGAACGTTAAAGTAATGTGAAAAGGGAAGTAGATTAATTTAAAACTTAGATATACAAAAGGAAATAGAAAGGCGATTTTTTATATTGATGGGTAATATTAAATTTTAACTATCTAGGGATCATATTAATTACCTTTAAAGAATAATATATGTGATATCAAACGATATCACAATAAAGGACAAAATGTATCTGTGCGTAACGCTGAAGTCATTTTGCGAATGGCAACACGTGCCGAGGAAATTTCGCCACTGCAATTTTTTAAACTTCTAAAGATCGCACATTTTCAAGTTTTGATCTATCGTATAGCAAAATAAAATCTACTTTCAAATGCATTTTTTAACTATATCTTAATGGACTAATTTATTATGGATTTTAAAATAAATTTCATACAAGATTTTTTTTAATCTATCTGCATCGCGTGCCGGTTCTATTATAGGAGAATTAAATTTTAACTTAAAACAATATAGATAGATAATTTTAATTAATTTTTCAATTAATTTTTGGCAGTGAAATTACGCTTGTAATTATTGAATATTTAATAAGTGAATTATCACAATGCAAACTAACCGTAGATCCAGCAGAGTGAAAAATGTCCTTCCGGGCTAGGACATTTTTCACTCTGTTAGTTCTGCGCTTAGTTAATTTTAAAATGTGATAATTCACTTTTTAAATATTTAATATAGATAGTTTAACGTTTGTCTCCGGCTAATTTTCCATAAGAAATTAAAATCTCATCAATAAATAAAAATAAGAATATAATATATTTAAAACGGAATTTTAACACATATCCAATGCCGAATTGGATAAAGTATTTCTTTAGAAATATAATTTGTTTGAAAACTGTACGTTTTACGGATTAGGAGTCTTAAAATGCTATAAACAAAAAAAAAAAAAAAAAAAAAAGAGAGAAAGTTGACTTTCTTGAAATAAATGTAGGAATAAATAAAAATAAGGTTTACGGACGAAACAAATAAATCAGAAAACAAGTGAATCAAATGCATGGTAAAATAATTTTTTGCCTTACTTTCGCACTTTTTTAGCCTTTAAATTTCGTATAAACTTAGGGTAAATCTATAGTGAGCGACAGGAATTAAAAATGAAATAATTGAATTTTATTTTATTTTAACGTTAATTACAGTGCGGCGAAAAAGTTTATGCACAAGCAAAATGGTTTTATAAAATGACAAATATACACAGGAATGCTTTGAAATTTTTACTAGATCTAAAGAATTGGATTACAAATTCATGTTTCGAAATCGGAAACAATTCATTTCAAGGAAAATAATAAATTATAAAAAAATTAAAATTGTGATGTCGCAAAAGTTTATGCACAAAAACTAAGTATTTACATTTCACAAAGAACAAAAATCTTAAAGTACATAGTATATGGTGTTTACATTTCACCTGATGAGATCGAATGTGCGATTTTCCATTGATAACAAGACAGTATTAGTCCGCGAGTCAGCAACAGATTTTGATGACCAAGTTCCTCTCGTCCGATAATTTGTAAAATGCTTCAGAGAGATGTATCATGAAGCTCCGTGAACGTCAGCTGCTGTTCCGTGGGTGGGTTGAGCAGCGGTAGCATCCCAAACACGTAAAAAAAAAGAAAAAAATTAGACATTTCCTCCCGGTTTAAAATTTGTCAAATTATAGCTAACCCAATATCTTGAAGAAAAAAAAGGTCAGCTGATTATGAAGTGATGGTTAATACGTCAGCTGAGTCACACGAACATGAAAAAAATATACAGGGTGCAAAGGAAAGTCCCTTTAACGTGAAAATACTTGCGAACTGAGAGAGCTACAACTATTGAAGTAATCTAACGGTATAGTAAAGTGACTACGCCCGATTTAATGCAAACGACGGCAACGCCCCCTAGTGGCGAAATTTAGAAGAAAGCCATTGAAATCGAAAACGGAAAGAGATAGAGCGAAATTTCCAGTTAGAAAGTTTTAGAGCATCAATTATTTAGTTTGAAACGACATTTGGTTTACATAGATAATTTAAATCTTCGCCCGTATACCCAAAAATGTCCGAAATCGATGCACTCTATTTTGTGTAAACGTTTGAATGGAATAGCCTATAACGTATGAAGAAATACGCACAATTTATTTTATAAATACGTGCTTACCTCAATACATTTTGATAACATCCCACAAAAATCATAAAAGACAAACTATCTCACAGTGATAAAAAGTTAATATTCAGTATGTTCGAAAAGTTCGCCATTGCTCACGATACACGTCTGTATCTGTGAGAGTAATTCTACATGCCACATTTCTCAGCATGGAACGTCTACTGCTAGCCTCTTCAATACGACGACATAGATTTAACCCGTTCAAGGGCAGTGGCTAGACGGTCTAGCCACCTTATTTTAATTCAAAAACTGACAAATGGCAGCGAGAATATTTTAATAAAATTTTGCTTTTGTAATGAAAGTGAAAATTAGCGGGGTTTCTTTCTAAGAATTTCGTTTGAATATTCTGGCGTCAGTAAATTACTTCATCAGTTTACGAACAGAATTCTTCTGCCCCTGAAAGGGTTAATCTAAAATTTTAAATGCATTGGAAATTCAATTTTTACAGCACAGTATAACGTCACAATCTGAAATTGTGCACTGCTATATTTACGGAATGTGAATATTGCAAAGTAGAATCGTCGCTCATCGATTTCGGACATTTTTGGGTATACAGGCGAGGATTTATCTTATCCGTGTGAACCAAATGTCTTTCGTACTAATTAACTGATGCTCTAAAACTTTCTAACGGGAAATTTTTCTCTATTTCATTCAGTTTACGATTTTCAATAGCTATCTTCCCAATTTCATCACTAGGGGGCGCTGTCGTCGTTTTTATTAAATTGGGCGTAGTCACTTTACTATACCGTTACCTCCCTTCCATGGCTGTAACTCTCTCCGTTCGCAAGTATTTTCAGGTTAAAGGGGCTTTCCTTTACATTCCGTACATTTTTTTCATGTTCGTATGATCAGCTGACGTATTAACCACCACTTTATAATCAGCTGAATTTTTTTTTTCTTCAGGATATTGGGTTAGCTATAATTTGACAAATTTTCAACCTGGAGGAAATGACTAATTTTTTTCTTTTTTTTTTTTTTTTTACGCGTTTGAGAGGCTAACGCTGCTCAACACACCCACGGAACCGCAGCTGACGTTCACGGAGCTTCATGATACATCTCTCTGAAGCATTTTACAAATTATCGGCCGAGAGGAAATAACTGAAGAAATTTGTACCTGGCTCGGGGACTATATGGAAGGTTTTGGGAGCGAGTTTGTGCCAGGCTTCCTCGATCACTGATTTGAAATTTAGGACTGATTAATACTGCTTCCCATTCTTGTAGACGTCACGCGAGAGGATTCCCCAAATATTCTCTATCGGACTGATATCTGGGTTGAGTGTTGGCCAGTTCATCACACTGATATTCGGAGATTTAAGCCATTCTTTTGAGTAACGGGAAGTGAGTATCGTTGCGTTGTCTTTCTGGAAGGTCCAGTTGGGACCACTAGGAGTTCACCAAAATGTGATAAATGCTCACTCAGAGTTTTCTTATGCATTTGTTAATTTTGTCTACCATTTAGCAAGCAAAGATACATTTATCCATTGTAGCCAAAAGCGCCCTATACCATGAGTGAACCACCACATTGTTCTCTGCTGATTGTGCTCCTCGGATCTTTCCTGAATACACGCCAATAGAATGAGAAGCCATCTGGACCATCCAAATTCAATTTTGTTTCATCAGAAAAAACAATGCTAATCCATTCGTCACGATAATACACGTGCTGTTTTGCCCGTTGAGCCTTGCTTGTACGTGAAGCTGTATCAGAAATTCTTACGAGCTATTTTTTTTTTTTTTTTATGAATCCTGATTTGGTTATTCGATGGTTTCACGTGATATTTGTGATCCAAACTGATTTTTTATCTGATTAAGAAACAAACTGCTAGTCACACCCAATCTTTTAATTCTTCCATTCTCACGAAATGTGGTTTTTCTCGACATTTCTGAGCGACGTGTAGTTTTTAATTGTTTTCCACGTTGCAAAACACTATAAATAGCACGTTTAGACCGATTTAAAATAAGCTAAATTTGCAAAACGGATTTACCTGCAGCTTTTAGCTTCAAAACTTCTACAACTTCTTCAAGCGAGAACTGCAGAGATTTTGGCATTTTATTAAAACTCGTACTAGGATCGCTACACTTTATACTCTAGGATAATTTTCTCGCTGATACTCCCCCTATCATGTTTAAGTAGATATTTAAATAAAGTAACATTTGTGCATAAACGTTTGCAACATCACAAAAATGTTTTTTTTTTTTTTTTTTTTTTTTGTAATTTCTGATTTCTGTAATAATGAATTTTTTTCCGAACTTGAGATATATATTTATGATCATAGTATTCACCTACAGTGAATATTTGAAAGCATTCCGTTGTACAATTTTGTTTTTATTAAATTATTTGCGTTTTGCTTAAACTTTTACGCCGTACTGCATCTGCCTTTTTGTGTAGAAAAGCGAGCGTTTTCTCATATAATCCTTTTGTAAGGAAAATGTAGTAATGTAATCTGATCTTTATTTTCCTCAATCTTTTTTTAAGGAATCATGGACAACTTATTTAGCCAGAGTCCTTCCATGATTTCTATGTAGAAGTTGACATTAAACGCTAAAGAAAATGGGAGATCGCTTATGTAAGAAATTTTCAGTAAATTTGCTAGAGCAGACGATGTTTTATTTCTATTTTGTTACCTGTCATCCTGTGTCAGTAAGAAAATGCTAAACAAAATTATTTAAAACTTTCTTTTCTTTTTTTAATAATCATATTTATTTATGTATATTTTTAACTTTATTTTTAGCATATTTTAGTATATTTTGAGAAAAGGAAAAAAAACGATGTGCATTTTTCACATAAAAAGGCTCAGCTTTTATTTTTAAATAATTTATAAAACGCAAATTTGAAATACGCAACATTTCAGTGTATCATATATTATAAATGACACATGGGCAGGAGCTTAACGCTAACGCCATTTTGCAAATGGCAACATTTCACAATGAAATTTCAATCTTGCAACTTTCATTATTGCATTTTTTTTAATTTTAAAAATATCGCACATTAGCAATTTTTATACCGTCGTATAGGAACAATATCTACGTTCAAATGTAGTTTGTTTGAAAATTGTGTCTCGTGTGATTCATTTAATACGGCTTTTTTAATAATGCTCAAGCATATTTTTTTTTTATTTATCTCTATACCGTTCCGGATCTATTGCGAAGTAATAACAAACAATTTGCGCATAAAACTAAAACTATTGTTCTGCATTTCTCTGCGGTTATTTCTACTTAACGAAATTAACGTTTGATCAATAAATAAATAAAGGAAAATTAAAAAAAACACACACTTAAAATGTAAACAGTCAATTTCAATTTTTAGACGGCCAAAAAAAAAAAAAAAATGAAACTTTGGAATACAAATTGTTTGAAAACTATATCTCAGTTTCCTGGTTGGCTATGGCTTGAAAAATAATTTTTAAGTGTGAATTATTTTTAGGTTTATCTCTATCGCGTGCATCTCGATTACGAAAGATTAATCCGTTTGCCCTTAAACCAATGTAAAGAGTTCAGCATTTGTTTCAGGCTAATATACCATATCAAAATTAAAACTTCCCCTATAAATAATGAAAAAAGATAATATAAATAAAATACAAATTTAATAGATATCCAATTGAATAACGTGTTTAAAGCACTGAAATTATTAGAATTAACAATGCTGCCGTAAGTAACGAAATCTTATGCTAATAAGTCCTAGCATGAATCTAATACCAAAAGATCGCTTTTAATAAATTTCAAAACTTTATTTTATTGAATAACTAGCAGGCTGTGCCCGCTTCGCTGGTCTGTTTATCCAAACGAACCTTAAATCAAACAAAATGTACAGTGAATTTAACATTGTAAATTAAAGTAATATGGAACATTACTTGAAGTGTCATTTCGCACTACTCAAAAAGATATGAATGCCACTGTGCTATTATATTTTCTAATGTGCAGACAAATTTTTAGCTTTTAAGATCTTAACCCTTTTATTTGATCAATCACAGTAGAATTTGGTAAAGAACGATATTACAAAATGCAATATAATATAACAAACCTGAAAAATTATTTAACTAATAATGCAAACAAACAAACTGACAAAATCCATCCAGTAAAAATTTTTTTAAGGCTGATCTTTCATATTGGGGTCCATCTTATTATAGAACTTCCCACTATAATTCTATAACCAAGCAACGTATATTAAAGAACTTAGACGCAACGTACACGCAATAAACTAAAACCGACCCTAACATTGCCTTATCAAGAAAGCAAGTATTATCAATATTCGCCATCTAGAACTTTCTGAAAAGTTTAATCTTAAATAATCGGTTTCACATGATTATGGAATTTACCGTCATTACTTTATGACTAAGCAACGTAGAACAATATGCAAAATACTAAAACAATATATGAATAGGTATCTAACTAACAATGGAATACCTATCAAAATCCATTCTCTAGAACTTTTTAAAAATGGTAAACTTTTATAATCGGGTTCAACTAATTATAGAACTTTCCACCACATCCCTATTATTAAGCAATGAAGAAGGGTATAGTATTTACTGAAACCCTGCCTGAAAAATTATCTAACTAACAGTGCAAATTCAATCGAAATCCATTCGGATGTATTTTTTAAAAAGGCTAATTTTTCGTAATTGGGTTCGTCTGATTATATAACTTTAAAACATAATTCTATGTATAAGCAACGTAGAACGATATGTTATTGCTAAAATCTTCCATGAAAAGTTATCTAAATATCATTTCAATTCTCATCAAAATACATTCAGGAAAGCTCAAGATATATGCAGCAGGGACTAATTTCCCAGTTGCAATTTAGTCTCGTTTATATAGTAGAAGCAGAAGTAGATAGATAAGAATATTGATTCTTAAAATTTATGAAACTGCAAGTTATTTCTTGTTTTCTCTGCTGAACAATTTTAAAGACTTTTCATTAGGCAAGTTTTGAGATTTACGATCATGTCTGCAACAAATATATTTCATTTTGTACCAAAACATTCTCGGTAAAATGAGCCAATTTGTTGTGGGTTCCGATATTTTTTTTTTCAAAATCACCATTTAAACGACGCACATGAAATTCTAAGTGTCTCTTAGTACTGCAGTAAAAATTTCCATTTTTTAATCAGTGAAAAATGAAGTTATAAATGAATTATACTTAATAATAAAAAATACTTTCAATTAAAAAAAAAAGTAAATTAAAATTTTTTGCATGGTTACGATGCAAATAATAATTAAAGCCAAAAGAAATTCGTATTCAATAAATAGCAAGCCACAATGTTTGGCATGGTTTGCAATAAAAATTGTGTACTTTTCCACTATAGGCACCTTGAATTTTTTTTAACAGCTTGGCGTAATTCAGGTATCAGAAAGTGAGATTTGTTGTCAATTGATATAAAAAGTCAAATGATACAAACTTTATAACATTTTTTTTGTTTACATATGTATATTATTAATGTTTTTTTTATATAAAATATACTTCTGTTTTCTATATAAAATTAGATAAATAACATCTTTATGTTAAATAAATTGTATAAACATAGAAAAATAATGCTTGTGTACTGTGCATATGAAATGAAACAGTGATTAGGTAGCCAGAAAATATGTTGCTAAATTTCCGTTTCCGCTACGGCTATTTTCTCTGTTTCGCCAAGATCCCTATACTGGAAAAGTACCAAAAAATCTTTGCACGTTTCGGATTGAAGTAAATGGCGCAATAACGTACATTTTGGCATGGTGTTGGTACAACGTAAAAGGGTACTTTTCCGTTATACGGACACCATACCGAAATGTATTTTTATGCCAGCAGTTTAATATGATTTTTACTTTATTACTTTATTGTATAACAGTTATTCATTCAAGAATTTTAAGTATATATTTGTGATTTAATAAAATAGTTCGCAAGAGTCTGTAATTTTAAATTATTTTATTTTTAAAATGCTCACTTTACTATCGACAATGCTTCTTTTATTTTTCAAATGTTTTAATTAACATGATTTTTATTTTGCGCCAACTATTACCCTTGGTGACAATAATGTCCGTATAACGGAAAAGTACCCGTAAAAGTAGCAAAATGTCTTCCAAATTACGCCAATTCTGTGTAAATTCGGTTACAATATAGGTCCACTTTAAAAACACAGAATCAATTTAAACCTTTTCCTAAGTTAATTATGTGCCAAATCACTCCTGGTAACATACGCCAATTGTTTGTAGGCTCAATTATGTAACTTATCGGTACTAAATATGGCAATTGTCTGTGGATCGATTCCGTAATTTATCTCCTTAATTAATGCATACTTTACTAACTACATCTACTTTCTAGTTTTTCTGATTTTAAGATTATTGGGTACTGTTAGATGTTAAAAGCTTGTCGCAATTCAGGTTTCAGAAAGAGAGATTTGTGGCCAAATGATATGAACAGTTATGAAAACAAATAAAATGAACTTTTATGCTTTTTAAAATATGTATTCCTATATATAAACTTTTTATTTATGAATATTAATATTTTTGTTGTTTATATACCATTTACTTCTGTTTTTATATAACAAGAGATAAATGTCTTCTTTATAGTAAAAAAATAAGATAATTGTTTGACATAAAATATGCATGAAAACTTTCCTTCTGTCGCCAAGCCCATTTCTTCCAACTCGCACTGCGCCCAATATTGGAAAATTACAGAATTTACCCCATTGCTCTATGTCTAAACAGTCTCGAATAATATATTATATATTAAAACTACCTCTGAAAAATTGCCAAGCTAACAATGAAAATTATATCAAAAACAGATTTTTTTTTTAAGCCTAAATTGTGATAATTGAGTTCATCAGATTACAAAATTTCTTGCAAAACTGTATGGCCGAGCAATGTAGAAGGATATGTTGTATACTGAAACCTTCCCTGGAAAATTATCTAATTAACAGTCCAAGTTCCATCGAAATACATGGGGAAGAATCTTTTAAAACGGTTAATTTTTCATTATCAGGTTCATCTTATTAAAGAACTTTAAACCATAATTTGATACCAAGCAACGTAGAAAGACGTGTTATGTACTAAACCATTCCCCGAAAAATTACCTATCTAACAGTGTAAGTTCAGCAGAAATCTAATTCTAAGCAGCCGGAATGAAATTTCCATTTGAATTATATATATATATAAGTAAAGTTGCAATTTTTCAAAAATGCAGTCGTCGACTTAAGAAATACCAATATTGTGAACGCCGGTCAAACCGATGCTACGCTTATGCATTTTTGGCTCAAAATTACATTGTTTGGCGATAAAATGAAATCGTAAATAAACATACAATATGTAACTGACAAGTGCCGTCATTTTTATAATTACATTTGCTAGTTTCTTCTGCAAGTCACTTGATGGATGAGTTAAATAAAGATAAAAAGTAAATTAAAAAAAAAAAAAAAAAATTGTCAGTCAGTTGTTTATCAAATTTTCTGATGCATATTTCTTATCCTGATGTAAGAGATAAATTGCCAAATATAGTTTAAAACTGCAATTTTTCATATTGAATAAATTTTAAAGCATTACTCACATTCCCTTTCATGTATAAATTTGATATTTTCGTTTTATAGTATTACCACTCGTCAAAATTGTTTTTCATTTTCAATTTTATTTTCTTTAAAAAAAAAAAAAAAAGTAACATTTTACTTCTGAGATGTGCAGCCATTTCAATTCATTTATCAACAAAATTTATCGCCAATAAAATAGTGCTATCCCTTTCGCCCAAAATAACAGAACTTTCCATCATAATTCTATAATTAATCTACATAGAAAGATGTGTTATAGCTTAAAACCTTTCCTGAAACGATATCTAACTAACAGTGTAAGTTTCGTCAAAATCCATTCAGTAGAACTCATAATAAAGAGGTTCGGAACGAAATTTCAGTTTGTATTTTATATATACTAGGTATCGTACCCGGGCTTCCCGGGTCAAAGAATGCAGGTGAAAACATTCCTTTAAATTGGAAACTAATAATTTTTTTTTATATGCAATAATACTTTTAGATTGATCACTTACATTAAAAAAAAGCATTTTTGATATGTAAAATACGAATTATACAATCAAATAAATTTTTGAAATTTATCAAAAGCGATATTTTTATATTAGCCTCATGCTAAGAGTTATTTGCCAAGATTTTGCTATTTATGACATCCTTTTATATTCTAATAATTTCAGAGCTTATACATGTCTGGTAAATTTTTGTGTCTTATTTACATTACTTTATTTATTAATTCATATGGAATTTTTTATGGGTATTAGCCGTAAGAAAATGATGAACTATTTATTTTGTTTTAAGGGCAAACGGATTAATCTTTCGTAATTGAGCTCCGCGCGATATAGATAAATTAAAAAATATTTCATGCTTTAAAATTGCTTTGAAAACCATTGACAATCAGTAAACTGAGATGCGCTTTGCAAACAAATTCCATTTGAAAAAGAAATCCTATTTGGTTATCTAAAAATTTAAATTGTACGATTAAAAATATGTTAGATTTGTGTTTTTTCAACATTATTCTTTTATTTGTTTATAAAAGAAGCATTAATTTCGTTAATTTGTCTTTCACAAATATGTCAGATTGAGGGTTTTTTTAATATTATTCTTTTATTTATTTATAAAGGAAGTATTAATTTCGTTATGCAAAAATTGTCAGAAACAAATGCTGAAAAACGTTTGTTGCTTTATGTGCAAAAAGGTTTTATTATTATTGCGTATTGAAACCGGCACGTGATAAGATAAACTTAAAAAAAATCATGCTTAAAAATTATTTTAGAAAATAAAATACATGAGTCAATGAATACAGTTTTTAAACAATTGCATTTGAAAGTAATTTTTTTCCCTATGCGACGAAAATTGAAAATGTACGATGGTCAGAAGATTAAAAAATTGCAGTAACGAAAATTTCAAGACCGAAGTTTGATCGTGAAGTTCCATTCAACCCCCATTCTCAAAATGACATCAGCGTTACGCACAGATGCGTTTGTTCTTTATAATACAAATACTTATTCAGTAAAATATACTAAAGATCAGTTATTAGGATGTAGTTATCAATTGAGGCTCTTATGCTTGGATTTCCGGAATGAAAACAGCAATTTTCACCTTCTCAAAATTTGCATACGCACTTCTCATATCCATATTCATCATTTTTAAAAAAATTGTATTTTGTTTGATCCTTTAAAAACCATTTTAACTCAAAACGTGAAGTCACCATTGTCAGCAACATCTTTTATGTGAACAGACGCACTCTTTACGTGAGATTCTCATCTCAATTCTGGAGAGTACACATTTCCGTAATTTATGTTTTTTAGACGCATTTGTGTTAAAATGTTTAGTTTTATCTAATAAATGATCGTTTTCATTTAAATATGACTTAATTTTCAATTAAATAAGCATTTCGCCTAGTGTCTGAAACTTAGTATCAGTACACATGCAGATGGAAAAACAGTATAGAAAATTTATGAGGAAAATTGCGTGTTTTCAAAAGCAGTATGTCATTTTCCGTTATTATGCCCCTAATATAATATTCTGCTTCTAATGGGATTTTGCTTCACTAAACCCTATACAAAAAATTTTATAAAAAATTTTGAAATTTTATCAGAAGATAGCATGAATAAAGATAAAAATACCTCATTATTTCTCTCTTGTCTGCAATAATGACCCTAGTAGCAGCGACTGGTCGCATTTTGCTAGGCCTTTCATCAATTCCTCGAAAGTCGCTCGAGAAATAATACACGTATATCATTGCGAGCAACATATGAGAGCCGGTTTTGATGAGGTTATATTTCATCCACTAAAGCTAACACTATGAGCTCATTTGCCGATGAAAACGTGCTGATTGGTAACTCACCAACGACATATAACTGCCCAATATCGAAACACGGTGAAATATGGGCGAAATCACAGTTTTTCTGGAAGCGCAAATCTGATTGGTTGAAAGACGAAGGCTGCGCGAAGTCCCGGATGAAGTCGGTGTTGTTGTTTTGATGAACTCTCCAGCGAGGAAGGAGGAAGCGGACGCCATTGCTACAGCGACAGCGTGAGCTCCTTGGAAGTTGAAAAAATACCTTTTCTCGGAAATATGTAAGTACCTATTTCATTCATTCTGATGTTATTACTTTTTTCACAATAAATGTTGTGAAAATATTATACAGACTTGACATTATTTCTGATTTTCCACGTTTTCCTGTGTTCTTGAGTTTCATACACATTTTTTAATAGCTTGAAATTTTTATTATCATATCGGTAATTTGTCTCGAATAATAATGAAGTTCTTCATTATTGTTTCGTAATTAAACTGGTACAGAACGTGATTACATTTTTAAAATAATGTTTTTACTGGAAAAAATAAAAACCCGAATTCTGAAATAAAATCCGATTTTTGGGTCTCGGAGATTGGCAAGTCTGTATGTATAAATCTTTTTACATTTTCTGATCGAATAAAGAGAAAAAATATTTTAAAATAAGCAAAAAAAAAAAAAAAAAAAAAAAAAAAAAGTACCAATCATTCTGGCAACCAAAATGCTTTAATATTATTAAGTCAGAGATTTAAGAAAAACAAAACCCCCTTTTAACACCTTTTTTTCAATAACACCCAAAATAACCCCTACAGCTGCGATTTTCAAAAAGAAACAGGCAGAGGAGTGAGGGGGGGATGATATTAAAATCCAAAAAAGTTCATAAAATACTCTATCACTTAAGATAAAAAAAATTTTGGCAGGGTTCGCAAATATCAAAATAGTCAAATACTTAGTGCTGATTATAAATATTTTAAGATTTTTGTGTTAAAGGAAAAAAATGATTAATTGCTGTCAAAGCTTAATATATATATATATATATATATTTTTTTTTAAACTGAAAAAGGGTTATTTTGTATACTTAAAAGTAGGTGTGTGTACATTTTTCTTACACAGAAAGTAAAATTATTACAGTGCAGATAATGTATGATTTTTTTTTTTTTAATTTGTCTATTTTCTGTGTTTTAAAATGTGTATTTTTGCTTTATTTTGATTGTCGCCATCTTAAAGTGAACGCTTTTGCGTGATGTCTCCTAGAGTTATATAACCTTTACCGGTGCAGAGTAATTCTGTTCATAAACCGATGCAATAATGGATTGACACCCAAATTTATTAGAAAATACGAACTTGCTTATTTTCACGTACATTATAATAGGAAAATTTTAATTAAATATTCTTGATGCCATTTGTCAGTTTTGGAATTAAATTTAGGTGTCCTTTTTTAAGGACGCCACCCTCGAAATTGTTAAAAGTAGGCGTGTGTACATTTTTCTTGTACAGAAAGTAAAATTATTACAAGACTCATAATGTGTGATTTTTTTTTTTTTTAATTTTTGTATTTCCTGTGTTTTAAAATATGTATTTTTGCTTTATTTTTATTGTCGCCATCTTAAAGTGAACGCTTTTGCGTGATGTCTCCTAGAGTTTGGAAATTCTGGGAGACAAAACGCAAAAATGGTGATTTTTTTGGGAAAACACCAATAAGGGGATCAAAGTGCAGTTTAATTTGGGTACTCTAACTCAGTAGCAGAACGGCACCAGGCACTGCATTTTTTTATGCCTGGTAAACAATGGCGGATCCAAGAGGGGGGGATAATGACACTCCCCCCTGAACAACAGAAAAATGCAAAAAATTATTTAAAAAATGAAATATATTTTTAACTAGTTTTGAATTTTAATGTTATTTAATTATGTATTAAAAGAAAAAAAGGATTAATTGCTGTCAAGTCAAAGCTTAACATATATATATATATATATTTAACTGAAAAAGGGTTGTTTTGTATTTAAAAGTAGGTGTTTGTAGTACAAACTCTACATTTTTCTTGTACAGAAAATAAAATTATTACAGGGCGGATAATGATTTTTTTTTCAAAATTTGTGTATTTTCTGTGTTTTAAAATATGTATTTTTGCTTTATTTTGATTGTCGCCATCTTAAAATGCATACTTTTGTGTGGTGTCTCCTAGAGTTTGAAAATCTGGGAGACAAAACGCAAAAACATGCCAATTTGGGGATTTTTTTTTTTTTTTTAAACAGACCAAGAAGGGGATTAAAGTAGAATATTTTTGTTGGTGTTCATGACCCCCCCCTCTAACGCCAGTCATCTCCCCCTTGTATCTGCCATTGTAGATTACGTAGTTCAGTATTACATATTTTATGATTACATATTTTAAATTTTAAAGTAAGTCTAATATTAGAAAATTAGTGAAATTCTCTTTCTAAATATACTTTGCAGAAGAGGGGGGGGGGGGAAATCCATGTTTGCCCCGGGTGCAAAAAAGGCTAGTTTCGGCCCTGATCCAAGAGGGGGGGTAATCCCCCCCCCTTGAACAATAGAAAAATGCTAAAAATTATTTAAAAAATGAAATATATTTTATATTCTTTTTGAATTTTAATGTTATTTAATTACTATGTATTAAAGGAAAAAAAAATGATTAATTGCAGTCAAAGCTTAATATATACAGTAGACTCCCTCAAATCTGCAAACCTAAAATCCACACATCATTAGAGATGTAAACAATGAAAGTTTTAGTTCAGATGCCAGAACACAATTACAGAATTTTTTAGTTTTATATAATTATTCTGCATGTATTTCAATATGTAATTATAGATAATATGACTGAACTCATGGTTTTTCATGAAATAAGTATAAATTTATTTCTGGTAAAAATCAAGATATTGCCAATATCATTGGTAATAATCACAATCTTTTTACTAAATATATATATGTATCAATCAAACTTTTTTGCATATTAAATCTGACTAAACCTTAAATACAACTTCCTTACTTTATGAATTTATGTGAAATTATTAACATGGTACCTTTAAGAGGAAAGTTTCATTCAATAATTCATCTTTATTATGCATATTTAATTACACATTAATTATTTAATTTTTAATAATTTAACTTTATTTTTATTTAAAAATATTAATAATTTTTAAAATTATCTTACTGTTTATTATTTTAGTTTAATACTTTACTATTTTAATATTTTTGCTATATTGCAAGCATTCATATAATTTCGATTACATCATTAGCTACATTCAAATTACTGTTTAAAAAATGTAAACAAAACAATAACCAGAAATCTGCAAAATTATAAAATCCGCACAACCTCTGGTCCCAAGCTGTGCGGATTTGAGGGAGTCTACTGTATATATTTTTTAACTAAAAAAGTGTTGTTTTGTATTTAAAAGTAGGTGTGTATACATTTTTCTTGTACAGAAAATAAAATGATTACCAGGCGGATAATGTAGGATTTTTTTTTTTTTCAAAATTTGTGTATTTTCTGTGTTTTAAAATATGTATTTTTGCTTTATTTTTATTGTTGCCATCTTTAAATGCATGCTTTTGCATGATGTCTCCTAGAGTTTGGGATTCTAAGAGACAAAATGCAAAAACGGGCCAATTTGGCGATTTTTTTGGAAACGCACCGAGAAGGGGATCAATGTGCAGTTTCATTTGGATACTCTGCCACTCAGTAGCAGAACGGTAGCAGGTACTGCATTTTTTTTTATGCCTGGTAAACAATGGTGGATCCAAGAGGTGGGTCATGAGCATGACACCCCCCCCCCCCACCACCACCACCACCACCATCACCTGAACAACAGAATAATGCTAACCATTATTTAAAAAATGAAATTTTAAATTCTTTTTGAATTTTAATGTTATTTAATTGTGTATTAAAGGGAAAAAATGATTAATTTCTGTCAAAGCTTAATATTATATATAATTTTTAAACTGAAAAATTGTTGTTTTGTATTTAAAAGTAGGTGTGTGTACTATATTTTTCTTGTACAGGTAGTAAAATTATTAACGAGCGGATAATGTATGATTTTTTTTTTCAAAATTTGTGTATTTTCTGTGTTTTAAAATATGTATTTTTGCTTTATTTTTATTGTTGCCATCTTTAAATGCATGCTTTTGCATGATGTCTCCTAGAGTTTTTGATTCTAGGAGACAAAACGCAAAAACGGGCCAATTTGGCGATTTTTTTGGAAATGCACCGAGAAGGGGATCAAAGTGCAGTTTCATTAGGGTACTCTGCAACTCAGTAGCAGAACGGTAGCAGGTACTGCATTTTTTTTGTGCCTGGTAAACAATGGTGGATCCAAGAGGTGGGTCATGAGCATGACCCCCCCCCCCCCCCCTCTATCACCTGAACAACAGAATAATGCTAAACATTATTTAAAAAATGAAATAATTTTAAATTCTTTTTGAATTTTAATGTTATTTAATTATGCATTAAGGGGAAAAAATGATTAATTTCTGTCAAAGCTTAATATTATATATAGTTTTTAAACTGAAAAAGGGTTGTTTTGTATTTAAAAGTAGGTGTGTGTACTATATTTTTCTTGTACAAGTAGTAAAATTATTAACAAGCGGATAATGTATGATTTTTTTTTTCAAAATTTGTGTATTTTCTGTGTTTTAAAATGTGTATTTTTGCTTTATTTTGATTGTCGCCATTTTAAAATGCACACTTTTGCGTGTTGTCTCCTAGAGTTGTGTAATCTGGGAGACAAAACGCAAAAACATGCCGATTTTGTGATTTGGTTTGGAAATGCACCAAGAAGGGGGGGATCAAAGTTTAGTTAAAATATTTTTGTTGGTTTTCAAGGGTGGGGGGTGTCATGACCTCTGTCACCTCCCCCTTGGATCTGCCATTCTAGATTACGTAGTTCAGTATTACATATTTTATGATTTCATATTTTTAATTTTAAAATAAGTCGGATATTAGAAAATTAGTAAAATTATCTTTGTAAATATACTTTGCAGAAGAGGGGGGGGGGGGGGTTGCCCCGCCCGTTCCATGTTTGCACCCGGTGCAAAAAAGTCTAGTTTCGTTCCTGATCCAAGAAGGGGTGATGACCCCCCTCCCCCTGAACAACATAAAAATGCTAAAATTTATTTAAAAAATGAAATAATTTTTAATTTTTTTAAAATTTTAATGTTATTTAATTGAGTATTAAAGGAAAAAAATGATTAATTGCTGTCAAAGCTTAATATATATATACTTTTTAAACTAAAAAATGGTTGTTTTGTAGTATATAACCTTTACCGGTGCAGAGTAATTCTGTTCATAAACCGATGCAATAATGGACTGACACCCAAATTTATTAGAAAATACGAACTTGCTTATTTTCACGTACATTATAATAGGAAAATTTTAATTAAATATTCTTGATGCCATTTGTCAGTTTTGGAATTAAATTTAGGTGTCCTTTTTTAAGGACGCCACCCTCGAAATTGTTAAAAGTAGGCGTGTGTACATTTTTCTTGTACAGAAAGTAAAATTATTACAAGACTCATAATGTGTGATTTTTTTTTTTAATTTTTGTATTTCCTGTGTTTTAAAATATGTATTTTTGTTTTATTTTTATTGTCGCCATCTTAAAGTGAACGCTTTTGCGTGATGTCTCCTAGAGTTTGGAAATTCTGGGAGACAAAACGCAAAAACGTGCCGATTTGGTGATTTTTTTGGGAAAACACCAATAAGGGGATCAAAGTGCAGTTTAATTTGGGTACTCTAACTCAGTAGCAGAACGGCACCAGGCACTGCATTTTTTTATGCCTGGTAAACAATGGCGGATCCAAGAGGGGGGGATAATGACACTCCCCCCTGAACAACAGAAAAATGCAAAAAATTATTTAAAAAATGAAATATATTTTTAACTAGTTTTGAATTTTAATGTTATTTAATTATGTATTAAAAGAAAAAAAGGATTAATTGCTGTCAAGTCAAAGGTTAACATATATATATATATATTTAACTGAAAAAGGGTTGTTTTGTATTTAAAAGTAGGTGTTTGTAGTACAAACTTTACATTTTTCTTGTACAGAAAATAAAATTATTACAGGGCGAATAATGATTTTTTTTTCAAAATTTGTGTATTTTCTGTGTTTTAAAATATGTATTTTTGCTTTATTTTGATTGTCGCCATCTTAAAATGCATACTTTTGTGTGGTGTCTCCTAGAGTTTGAAAATCTGGGAGACAAAACGCAAAAACATGCCAATTTGGGGATTTTTTTTTTTTTTTTTTTTTTGAAACAGACCAAGAAGGGGATTAAAGTAGAATATTTTTGTTGGTGTTCATGACCCCCCCTCTAACGCCAGTCATCTCCCCCTTGTATCTGCCATTGTAGATTACGTAGTTCAGTATTACATATTTTATGATTACATATTTTAAATTTTAAAGTAAGTCTAATATTAGAAAATTAGTGAAATTCTCTTTCTAAATATACTTTGCAGAAGATGGGGGGGGGGGGGAATCCATGTTTGCCCCGGGTGCAAAAAAGGCTAGTTTCGGCCCTGATCCAAGAGGGGGGGTAATCCCCCCCCCCTTGAACAATAGAAAAATGCTAAAAATTATTTAAAAAATGAAATATATTTTATATTCTTTTTGAATTTTAATGTTATTTAATTACTATGTATTAAAGGAAAAAAAAATGATTAATTGCAGTCAAAGCTTAATATATACAGTAGACTCCCTCAAATCTGCAAACCTAAAATCCACACATCATTAGAGATGTAAACAATGAAAGTTTTAGTTCAGATGCCAGAACACAATTACAGAATTTTTTAGTTTTATATAATTATTCTGCATGTATTTCAATATGTAATTATAGATAATATGACTGAACTCATGGTTTTTCATGAAATAAGTATAAATTTATTTCTGGTAAAAATCAAGATATTGCCAATATCATTGGTAATAATCACAATCTTTTTACTAAATATATATATGTATCAATCAAACTTTTTTGCATATTAAATCTGACTAAACCTTAAATACAACTTCCTTACTTTATGAATTTATGTGAAATTATTAACATGGTACCTTTAAGAGGAAAGTTTCATTCAATAATTCATCTTTATTATGCATATTTAATTACACATTAATTATTTAATTTTTAATAATTTAACTTTATTTTTATTTAAAAATATTAATAATTTTTAAAATTATCTTACTGTTTATTATTTTAGTTTAATACTTTACTATTTTAATATTTTTGCTATATTGCAAGCATTCATATAATTTCGATTACATCATTAGCTACATTCAAATTACTGTTTAAAAAATGTAAACAAAACAATAACCAGAAATCTGCAAAATTATAAAATCCGCACAACCTCTGGTCCCAAGCTGTGCGGATTTGAGGGAGTCTACTGTATATATTTTTTAACTAAAAAAGTGTTGTTTTGTATTTAAAAGTAGGTGTGTATACATTTTTCTTGTACAGAAAATAAAATGATTACCAGGCGGATAATGTAGGATTTTTTTTTTTTTTTCAAAATTTGTGTATTTTCTGTGTTTTAAAATATGTATTTTTGCTTTATTTTTATTGTTGCCATCTTTAAATGCATGCTTTTGCATGATGTCTCCTAGAGTTTGGGATTCTAAGAGACAAAATGCAAAAACGGGCCAATTTGGCGATTTTTTTGGAAACGCACCGAGAAGGGGATCAAAGTGCAGTTTCATTAGGGTAATCTGCCACTCAGTAGCAGAACGGTAGCAGGTACTGCATTTTTTTTTGTGCCTGGTAAACAATGGTGGATCCAAGAGGTGGGTCATGAGCATGACCCCCCCCCCCCCCCCTATCACCTGAACAACAGAATAATGCTAAACATTACTTAAAAAATGAAATAATTTTAAATTCTTTTTGAATTTTAATGTTATTTAATTATGCATTAAGGGGAAAAAAAGATTAATTTCTGTCAAAGCTTAATATTATATATACTTTTTAAACTGAAAAATTGTTGTTTTGTATTTAAAAGTAGGTGTGTGTACTATATTTTTCTTGTACAGGTAGTAAAATTATTAACGAGCGGATAATGTATGATTTTTTTTTTCAAAATTTGTGTATTTTCTGTGTTTTAAAATATGTATTTTTGCTTTATTTTTATTGTTGCCATCTTTAAATGCATGCTTTTGCATGATGTCTCCTAGAGTTTTTGATTCTAGGAGACAAAACGCAAAAACGGGCCAATTTGGCGATTTTTTTGGAAATGCACCGAGAAGGGGATCAAAGTGCAGTTTCATTAGGGTACTCTGCAACTCAGTAGCAGAACGGTAGCAGGTACTGCATTTTTTTTGTGCCTGGTAAACAATGGTGGATCCAAGAGGTGGGTCATGAGCATGACCCCCCCCCCCCCCTATCACCTGAACAACAGAATAATGCTAAACATTATTTAAAAAATGAAATAATTTTAAATTCTTTTTGAATTTTAATGTTATTTAATTATGCATTAAGGGGAAAAAATGATTAATTTCTGTCAAAGCTTAATATTATATACAGTTTTTAAACTGAAAAAGGGTTGTTTTGTATTTAAAAGTAGGTGTGTGTACTATATTTTTCTTGTACAAGTAGTAAAATTATTAACAAGCGGATAATGTATGATTTTTTTTTCAAAATTTGTGTATTTTCTGTGTTTTAAAATGTGTATTTTTGCTTTATTTTGATTGTCGCCATTTTAAAATGCACACTTTTGCGTGTTGTCTCCTAGAGTTGTGTAATCTGGGAGACAAAACGCAAAAACATGCCGATTTTGTGATTTGGTTTGGAAATGCACCAAGAAGGGGGGGATCAAAGTTTAGTTAAAATATTTTTGTTGGTTTTCAAGGGTGGGGGGTGTCATGACCTCTGTCACCTCCCCCTTGGATCTGCCATTCTAGATTTCGTAGTTCAGTATTACATATTTTATGATTTCATATTTTTAATTTTAAAATAATTCGGATATTAGAAAATTAGTAAAATTATCTTTGTAAATATACTTTGCAGAAGAGGGGGGGGGGGGGGTTGCCCCGCCCGTTCCATGTTTGCACCCGGTGCAAAAAAGTCTAGTTTCGTTCCTGATCCAAGAAGGGGTGATGACCCCCTCCCCCTGAACAACATAAAAATGCTAAAATTTATTTAAAAAATGAAATAATTTTTAATTTTTTTAAAATTTTAATGTTATTTAATTGAGTATTAAAGGAAAAAAATGATTAATTGCTGTCAAAGCTTAATATATATATATACTTTTTAAACTAAAAAATGGTTGTTTTGTAGTATATAACCTTTACCGGTGCAGAGTAATTCTGTTCATAAACCGATGCAATAATGGACTGACACCCAAATTTATTAGAAAATACGAACTTGCTTATTTTCACGTACATTATAATAGGAAAATTTTAATTAAATATTCTTGATGCCATTTGTAAGTTTTGGAATTAAATTTAGGTGTCCTTTTTTAAGGACGCCACCCTCGAAATTGTTAAAAGTAGGCGTGTGTACATTTTTCTTGTACAGAAAGTAAAATTATTACAAGACTCATAATGTGTGATTTTTTTTTTTTAATTTTTGTATTTCCTGTGTTTTAAAATATGTATTTTTGTTTTATTTTTATTGTCGCCATCTTAAAGTGAACGCTTTTGCGTGATGTCTCCTAGAGTTTGGAAATTCTGGGAGACAAAACGCAAAAACGTGCCGATTTGGTGATTTTTTTGGGAAAACACCAATAAGGGGATCAAAGTGCAGTTTAATTTGGGTACTCTAACTCAGTAGCAGAACGGCACCAGGCACTGCATTTTTTTATTCCTGGTAAACAATGGCGGATCCAAGAGGGGGGGATAATGACACTCCCCCCTGAACAACAGAAAAATGCAAAAAATTATTTAAAAAATGAAATATATTTTTAACTAGTTTTGAATTTTAATGTTATTTAATTATGTATTAAAAGAAAAAAAGGATTAATTGCTGTCAAGTCAAAGGTTAACATATATATATATATATTTAACTGAAAAAGGGTTGTTTTGTATTTAAAAGTAGGTGTTTGTAGTACAAACTTTACATTTTTCTTGTACAGAAAATAAAGTTATTACAGGGCGGATAATGATTTTTTTTTCAAAATTTGTGTATTTTCTGTGTTTTAAAATATGTATTTTTGCTTTATTTTGATTGTCGCCATCTTAAAATGCATACTTTTGTGTGGTGTCTCCTAGAGTTTGAAAATCTGGGAGACAAAACGCAAAAACATGCCAATTTGGGGATTTTTTTTTTTTTTTTTTTTTTTTTTTTGAAACAGACCAAGAAGGGGATTAAAGTAGAATATTTTTGTTGGTGTTCATGACCCCCCCCTCTAACGCCAGTCATCTCCCCCTTGTATCTGCCATTGTAGATTACGTAGTTCAGTATTACATATTTTATGATTACATATTTTAAATTTTAAAGTAAGTCTAATATTAGAAAATTAGTGAAATTCTCTTTCTAAATATACTTTGCAGAAGATGGGGGGGGGGGAAATCCATGTTTGCCCCGGGTGCAAAAAAGGCTAGTTTCGGCCCTGATCCAAGAGGGGGGTAATCCCCCCCCCCTTGAACAATAGAAAAATGCTAAAAATTATTTAAAAAATGAAATATATTTTATATTCTTTTTGAATTTTAATGTTATTTAATTACTATGTATTAAAGGAAAAAAAAATGATTAATTGCAGTCAAAGCTTAATATATACAGTAGACTCCCTCAAATCTGCAAACCTAAAATCCACACATCATTAGAGATGTAAACAATGAAAGCTTTAGTTCAGATGCCAGAACACAATTACAGAATTTTTTAGTTTTATATAATTATTCTGCATGTATTTCAATATGTAATTATATATAATATGACTGAACTCATGGTTTTTCATGAAATAAGTATAAATTTATTTCTGGTAAAAATCAAGATATTGCCAATATCATTGGTAATAATCACAATCTTTTTACTAAATATATATATGTATCAATCAAACTTTTTTGCATATTAAATCTGACTAAACCTTAAATACAACTTCCTTACTTTATGAATTTATGTGAAATTATTAACATGGTACCTTTAAGAGGAAAGTTTCATTCAATAATTCATCTTTATTATGCATATTTAATTACACATTAATTATTTAATTTTTAATAATTTAACTTTATTTTTATTTAAAAATATTAATAATTTTTAAAATTATCTTACTGTTTATTATTTTAGTTTAATACTTTACTATTTTAATATTTTTGCTATATTGCAAGCATTCATATAATTTCGATTACATCATTAGCTACATTCAAATTACTGTTTAAAAAATGTAAACAAAACAATAACCAGAAATCTGCAAAATTATAAAATCCGCACAACCTCTGGTCCCAAGCTGTGCGGATTTGAGGGAGTCTACTGTATATATTTTTTAACTAAAAAAGTGTTGTTTTGTATTTAAAAGTAGGTGTGTATACATTTTTCTTGTACAGAAAATAAAATGATTACCAGGCGGATAATGTAGGATTTTTTTTTTTTTTTCAAAATTTGTGTATTTTCTGTGTTTTAAAATATGTATTTTTGCTTTATTTTTATTGTTGCCATCTTTAAATGCATGCTTTTGCATGATGTCTCCTAGAGTTTGGGATTCTAAGAGACAAAATGCAAAAACGGGCCAATTTGGCGATTTTTTTGGAAACGCACCGAGAAGGGGATCAAAGTGCAGTTTCATTAGGGTAATCTGCCACTCAGTAGCAGAACGGTAGCAGGTACTGCATTTTTTTTTGTGCCTGGTAAACAATGGTGGATCCAAGAGGTGGGTCATGAGCATGACCCCCCCCCCCCCTATCACCTGAACAACAGAATAATAATAAACATTACTTAAAAAATGAAATAATTTTAAATTGTTTTTGAATTTTAATGTTATTTAATTATGCATTAAGGGGAAAAAAAGATTAATTTCTGTCAAAGCTTAATATTATATATACTTTTTAAACTGAAAAATTGTTGTTTTGTATTTAAAAGTAGGTGTGTGTACTATATTTTTCTTGTACAGGTAGTAAAATTATTAACGAGCGGATAATGTATGATTTTTTTTTTCAAAATTTGTGTATTTTCTGTGTTTTAAAATATGTATTTTTGCTTTATTTTTATTGTTGCCATCTTTAAATGCATGCTTTTGCATGATGTCTCCTAGAGTTTTTGATTCTAGGAGACAAAACGCAAAAACGGGCCAATTTGGCGATTTTTTTGGAAATGCACCGAGAAGGGGATCAAAGTGCAGTTTCATTAGGGTACTCTGCAACTCAGTAGCAGAACGGTAGCAGGTACTGCATTTTTTTTGTGCCTGGTAAACAATGGTGGATCCAAGAGGTGGGTCATGAGCATGACCCCCCCCCCCCCCCTATCACCTGAACGACAGAATAATGCTAAACATTATTTAAAAAATGAAATAATTTTAAATTCTTTTTGAATTTTAATGTTATTTAATTATGCATTAAGGGGAAAAAATGATTAATTTCTGTCAAAGCTTAATATTATATATAGTTTTTAAACTGAAAAAGGGTTGTTTTGTATTTAAAAGTAGGTGTGTGTACTATATTTTTCTTGTACAAGTAGTAAAATTATTAACAAGCGGATAATGTATGATTTTTTTTTCAAAATTTGTGTATTTTCTGTGTTTTAAAATGTGTATTTTTGCTTTATTTTGATTGTCGCCATTTTAAAAAGCACACTTTTGCGTGTTGTTTCCTAGAGTTGTGTAATCTGGGAGACAAAACGCAAAAACATGCCGATTTTGTGATTTGGTTTGGAAATGCACCAAGAAGGGGGGATCAAAGTTTAGTTAAAATATGTTTGTTGGTTTTCAAGGGTGGGGGCTGTCATGACCTCTGTCACCTCCCCCTTGAATCTGCCATTCTAGATTACGTAGTTCAGTATTACATATTTTATGATTTCATATTTTTAATTTTAAAATAAGTCGGATATTAGAAAATTAGTAAAATTATCTTTGTAAATATACTTTGCAGAAGAGGGGGGGGGGGGTTGCCCCGCCCGTTCCATGTTTGCACCCGGTGCAAAAAAGTCTAGTTTCGTTCCTGATCCAAGAGGGGGTGATGACCCCCCTCCCCCTGAACAACATAAAAATGCTAAAATTTATTTAAAAAATGAAATAATTTTTAATTTTTTTTTAATTTTAATGTTATTTAATTGAGTATTAAAGGAAAAAAATGATTAATTGCTGTCAAAGCTTAATATATATATACTTTTTAAACTAAAAAATGGTTGTTTTGTAGTATATAACCTTTACCGGTGCAGAGTAATTCTGTTCATAAACCGATGCAATAATGGACTGACACCCAAATTTATTAGAAAATACGAACTTGCTTATTTTCACGTACATTATAATAGGAAAATTTTAATTAAATATTCTTGATGCCATTTGTCAGTTTTGGAATTAAATTTAGGTGTCCTTTTTTAAGGACGCCACCCTCGAAATTGTTAAAAGTAGGCGTGTGTACATTTTTCTTGTACAGAAAGTAAAATTATTACAAGACTCATAATGTGTGATTTTTTTTTTTTTAATTTTTGTATTTCCTGTGTTTTAAAATATGTATTTTTGTTTTATTTTTATTGTCGCCATCTTAAAGTGAACGCTTTTGCGTGATGTCTCCTAGAGTTTGGAAATTCTGGGAGACAAAACGCAAAAACGTGCCGATTTGGTGATTTTTTTGGGAAAACACCAATAAGGGGATCAAAGTGCAGTTTAATTTGGGTACTCTAACTCAGTAGCAGAATGGCACCAGGCACTGCATTTTTTTATGCCTGGTAAACAATGGCGGATCCAAGAGGGGGGGATAATGACACTCCCCCCTGAACAACAGAAAAATGCAAAAAATTATTTAAAAAATGAAATATATTTTTAACTAGTTTTGAATTTTAATGTTATTTAATTATGTATTAAAAGAAAAAAAAGGATTAATTGCTGTCAAGTCAAAGGTTAACATATATATATATATATATTTAAATGAAAAAGGGTTGTTTTGTATTTAAAAGTAGGTGTTTGTAGTACAAACTCTACATTTTTCTTGTACAGAAAATAAAATTATTACAGGGCGGATAATAATTTTTTTTTCAAAATTTGTGTATTTTCTGTGTTTTAAAATATGTATTTTTGCTTTATTTTGATTGTCGCCATCTTAAAATGCATACTTTTGTGTGGTGTCTCCTAGAGTTTGAAAATCTGGGAGACAAAACGCAAAAAACATGCCAATTTGGGGATTTTTTTTTTTTTTTTTTTTTTTTTTGAAACAGACCAAGAAGGGGATTAAAGTAGAATATTTTTGTTGGTGTTCATGACCCCCCCTCTAACGCCAGTCATCTCCCCCTTGTATCTGCCATTGTAGATTACGTAGTTCAGTATTACATATTTTATGATTACATATTTTAAATTTTAAAGTAAGTCTAATATTAGAAAATTAGTGAAATTCTCTTTCTAAATATACTTTGCAGAAGAGGGGGGGGGGGGGAATCCATGTTTGCCCCGGGTGCAAAAAAGGCTAGTTTCGGCCCTGACCAAGAGGGGGGGTAATCCCCCCCCCCCTTGAACAATAGAAAAATGCTAAAAATTATTTAAAAAATGAAATATATTTTATATTCTTTTTGAATTTTAATGTTATTTAATTACTATGTATTAAAGGAAAAAAAAATGATTAATTGCAGTCAAAGCTTAATATATACAGTAGACTCCCTCAAATCTGCAAACCTAAAATCCACACATCATTAGAGATGTAAACAATGAAAGTTTTAGTTCAGATGCCAGAACACAATTACAGAATTTTTTAGTTTTATATAATTATTCTGCATGTATTTCAATATGTAATTATAGATAATATGACTGAACTCATGGTTTTTCATGAAATAAGTATAAATTTATTTCTGGTAAAAATCAAGATATTGCCAATATCATTGGTAATAATCACAATCTTTTTACTAAATATATATATGTATCAATCAAACTTTTTTGCATATTAAATCTGACTAAACCTTAAATACAACTTCCTTACTTTATGAATTTATGTGAAATTATTAACATGGTACCTTTAAGAGGAAAGTTTCATTCAATAATTCATCTTTATTATGCATATTTAATTACACATTAATTATTTAATTTTTAATAATTTAACTTTATTTTTATTTAAAAATATTAATAATTTTTAAAATTATCTTACTGTTTATTATTTTAGTTTAATACTTTACTATTTTAATATTTTTGCTATATTGCAAGCATTCATATAATTTCGATTACATCATTAGCTACATTCAAATTACTGTTTAAAAAATGTAAACAAAACAATAACCAGAAATCTGCAAAATTATAAAATCCGCACAACCTCTGGTCCCAAGCTGTGCGGATTTGAGGGAGTCTACTGTATATATTTTTTAACTAAAAAAGTGTTGTTTTGTATTTAAAAGTAGGTGTGTATACATTTTTCTTGTACAGAAAATAAAATGATTACCAGGCGGATAATGTAGGATTTTTTTTTTTTTCAAAATTTGTGTATTTTCTGTGTTTTAAAATATGTATTTTTGCTTTATTTTTATTGTTGCCATCTTTAAATGCATGCTTTTGCATGATGTCTCCTAGAGTTTGGGATTCTAAGAGACAAAATGCAAAAACGGGCCAATTTGGCGATTTTTTTGGAAACGCACCGAGAAGGGGATCAAAGTGCAGTTTCATTAGGGTAATCTGCCACTCAGTAGCAGAACGGTAGCAGGTACTGCATTTTTTTTTGTGCCTGGTAAACAATGGTGGATCCAAGAGGTGGGTCATGAGCATGACCCCCCCCCCCCCTATCACCTGAACAACAGAATAATGCTAAACATTACTTAAAAAATGAAATAATTTTAAATTCTTTTTGAATTTTAATGTTATTTAATTATGCATTAAGGGGAAAAAAAGATTAATTTCTGTCAAAGCTTAATATTATATATAGTTTTTAAACTGAAAAAGGGTTGTTTTGTATTTAAAAGTAGGTGTGTGTACTATATTTTTCTTGTACAAGTAGTAAAATTATTAACAAGCGGATAATGTATGATTTTTTTTTTCAAAATTTGTGTATTTTCTGTGTTTTAAAATGTGTATTTTTGCTTTATTTTGATTGTCGCCATTTTAAAAAGCACACTTTTGCGTGTTGTCTCCTAGAGTTGTGTAATCTGGGAGACAAAACGCAAAAACATGCCGATTTTGTGATTTGGTTTGGAAATGCACCAAGAAGGGGGGATCAAAGTTTAGTTAAAATATGTTTGTTGGTTTTCAAGGGTGGGGGCTGTCATGACCTCTGTCACCTCCCCCTTGAATCTGCCATTCTAGATTACGTAGTTCAGTATTACATATTTTATGATTTCATATTTTTAATTTTAAAATAAGTCGGATATTAGAAAATTAGTAAAATTATCTTTGTAAATATACTTTGCAGAAGAGGGGGGGGGGGGGGGGGTTGCCCCGCCCGTTCCATGTTTGCACCCGGTGCAAAAAAGTCTAGTTTCGTTCCTGATCCAACAGGGGGTGATGACCCCCCTCCCCCTGAACAACATAAAAATGCTAAAATTTATTTAAAAAATGAAATAATTTTTAATTTTTTTTTAATTTTAATGTTATTTAATTAAGTATTAAAGGAAAAAAATGATTAATTGCTGTCAAAGCTTAATATATATATACTTTTTAAACTAAAAAATGGTTGTTTTGTAGTATATAACCTTTACCGGTGCAGAGTAATTCTGTTCATAAACCGATGCAATAATGGACTGACACCCAAATTTATTAGAAAATACGAACTTGCTTATTTTCACGTACATTATAATAGGAAAATTTTAATTAAATATTCTTGATGCCATTTGTCAGTTTTGGAATTAAATTTAGGTGTCCTTTTTTAAGGACGCCACCCTCGAAATTGTTAAAAGTAGGCGTGTGTACATTTTTCTTGTACAGAAAGTAAAATTATTACAAGACTCATAATGTGTGATTTTTTTTTTTTTAATTTTTGTATTTCCTGTGTTTTAAAATATGTATTTTTGTTTTATTTTTATTGTCGCCATCTTAAAGTGAACGCTTTTGCGTGATGTCTCCTAGAGTTTGGAAATTCTGGGAGACAAAACGCAAAAACGTGCCGATTTGGTGATTTTTTTGGGAAAACACCAATAAGGGGATCAAAGTGCAGTTTAATTTGGGTACTCTAACTCAGTAGCAGAATGGCACCAGGCACTGCATTTTTTTATGCCTGGTAAACAATGGCGGATCCAAGAGGGGGGGATAATGACACTCCCCCCTGAACAACAGAAAAATGCAAAAAATTATTTAAAAAATGAAATATATTTTTAACTAGTTTTGAATTTTAATGTTATTTAATTATGTATTAAAAGAAAAAAAGGATTAATTGCTGTCAAGTCAAAGGTTAACATATATATATATATATATTTAAATGAAAAAGGGTTGTTTTGTATTTAAAAGTAGGTGTTTGTAGTACAAACTCTACATTTTTCTTGTACAGAAAATAAAATTATTACAGGGCGGATAATAATTTTTTTTTCAAAATTTGTGTATTTTCTGTGTTTTAAAATATGTATTTTTGCTTTATTTTGATTGTCGCCATCTTAAAATGCATACTTTTGTGTGGTGTCTCCTAGAGTTTGAAAATCTGGGAGACAAAACGCAAAAACATGCCAATTTGGGGATTTTTTTTTTTTTTTTTTTTTTTTTGAAACAGACCAAGAAGGGGATTAAAGTAGAATATTTTTGTTGGTGTTCATGACCCCCCCTCTAACGCCAGTCATCTCCCCCTTGTATCTGCCATTGTAGATTACGTAGTTCAGTATTACATATTTTATGATTACATATTTTAAATTTTAAAGTAAGTCTAATATTAGAAAATTAGTGAAATTCTCTTTCTAAATATACTTTGCAGAAGAGGGGGGGGGGAATCCATGTTTGCCCCGGGTGCAAAAAAGGCTAGTTTCGGCCCTGATCCAAGAGGGGGGGTAATCCCCCCCCCCCCTTGAACAATAGAAAAATGCTAAAAATTATTTAAAAAATGAAATATATTTTATATTCTTTTTGAATTTTAATGTTATTTAATTACTATGTATTAAAGGAAAAAAAAATGATTAATTGCAGTCAAAGCTTAATATATACAGTAGACTCCCTCAAATCTGCAAACCTAAAATCCACACATCATTAGAGATGTAAACAATGAAAGTTTTAGTTCAGATGCCAGAACACAATTACAGAATTTTTTAGTTTTATATAATTATTCTGCATGTATTTCAATATGTAATTATAGATAATATGACTGAACTCATGGTTTTTCATGAAATAAGTATAAATTTATTTCTGGTAAAAATCAAGATATTGCCAATATCATTGGTAATAATCACAATCTTTTTACTAAATATATATATGTATCAATCAAACTTTTTTGCATAATTAATCTGACTAAACCTTAAATACAACTTCCTTACTTTATGAATTTATGTGAAATTATTAACATGGTACCTTTAAGAGGAAAGTTTCATTCAATAATTCATCTTTATTATGCATATTTAATTACACATTAATTATTTAATTTTTAATAATTTAACTTTATTTTTATTTAAAAATATTAATAATTTTTAAAATTATCTTACTGTTTATTATTTTAGTTTAATACTTTACTATTTTAATATTTTTGCTATATTGCAAGCATTCATATAATTTCGATTACATCATTAGCTACATTCAAATTACTGTTTAAAAAATGTAAACAAAACAATAACCAGAAATCTGCAAAATTATAAAATCCGCACAACCTCTGGTCCCAAGCTGTGCGGATTTGAGGGAGTCTACTGTATATATTTTTTAACTAAAAAAGTGTTGTTTTGTATTTAAAAGTAGGTGTGTATACATTTTTCTTGTACAGAAAATAAAATGATTACCAGGCGGATAATGTAGGATTTTTTTTTTTTTTCAAAATTTGTGTATTTTCTGTGTTTTAAAATATGTATTTTTGCTTTATTTTTATTGTTGCCATCTTTAAATGCATGCTTTTGCATGATGTCTCCTAGAGTTTGGGATTCTAAGAGACAAAATGCAAAAACGGGCCAATTTGGCGATTTTTTTGGAAACGCACCGAGAAGGGGATCAAAGTGCAGTTTCATTAGGGTAATCTGCCACTCAGTAGCAGAACGGTAGCAGGTACTGCATTTTTTTTTGTGCCTGGTAAACAATGGTGGTTCCAAGAGGTGGGTCATGAGCATGACACCCCCCCCCCCCCTATCACCTGAACAACAGAATAATGCTAAACATTACTTAAAAAATGAAATAATTTTAAATTCTTTTTGAATTTTAATGTTATTTAATTATGCATTAAGGGGAAAAAAAGATTAATTTCTGTCAAAGCTTAATATTATATATAGTTTTTAAACTGAAAAAGGGTTGTTTTGTATTTAAAAGTAGGTGTGTGTACTATATTTTTCTTGTACAAGTAGTAAAATTATTAACAAGCGGATAATGTATGATTTTTTTTTTCAAAATTTGTGTATTTTCTGTGTTTTAAAATGTGTATTTTTGCTTTATTTTGATTGTCGCCATTTTAAAAAGCACACTTTTGCGTGTTGTCTCCTAGAGTTGTGTAATCTGGGAGACAAAACGCAAAAACATGCCGATTTTGTGATTTGGTTTGGAAATGCACCAAGAAGGGGGGATCAAAGTTTAGTTAAAATATGTTTGTTGGTTTTCAAGGGTGGGGGCTGTCATGACCTCTGTCACCTCCCCCTTGAATCTGCCATTCTAGATTACGTAGTTCAGTATTACATATTTTATGATTTCATATTTTTAATTTTAAAATAAGTCGGATATTAGAAAATTAGTAAAATTATCTTTGTAAATATACTTTGCAGAAGAGGGGGGGGGGGGGTTGCCCCGCCCGTTCCATGTTTGCACCCGGTGCAAAAAAGTCTAGTTTCGTTCCTGATCCAACAGGGGGTGATGACCCCCCTCCCCCTGAACAACATAAAAATGCTAAAATTTATTTAAAAAATGAAATAATTTTTAATTTTTTTTTAATTTTAATGTTATTTAATTAAGTATTAAAGGAAAAAAATGATTAATTGCTGTCAAAGCTTAATATATATATACTTTTTAAACTAAAAAATGGTTGTTTTGTAGTATATAACCTTTACCGGTGCAGAGTAATTCTGTTCATAAACCGATGCAATAATGGACTGACACCCAAATTTATTAGAAAATACGAACTTGCTTATTTTCACGTACATTATAATAGGAAAATTTTAATTAAATATTCTTGATGCCATTTGTCAGTTTTGGAATTAAATTTAGGTGTCCTTTTTTAAGGACGCCACCCTCGAAATTGTTAAAAGTAGGCGTGTGTACATTTTTCTTGTACAGAAAGTAAAATTATTACAAGACTCATAATGTGTGATTTTTTTTTTTTTAATTTTTGTATTTCCTGTGTTTTAAAATATGTATTTTTGTTTTATTTTTATTGTCGCCATCTTAAAGTGAACGCTTTTGCGTGATGTCTCCTAGAGTTTGGAAATTCTGGGAGACAAAACGCAAAAACGTGCCGATTTGGTGATTTTTTTGGGAAAACACCAATAAGGGGATCAAAGTGCAGTTTAATTTGGGTACTCTAACTCAGTAGCAGAATGGCACCAGGCACTGCATTTTTTTATGCCTGGTAAACAATGGCGGATCCAAGAGGGGGGGGGATAATGACACTCCCCCCTGAACAACAGAAAAATGCAAAAAATTATTTAAAAAATGAAATATATTTTTAACTAGTTTTGAATTTTAATGTTATTTAATTATGTATTAAAAGAAAAAAAGGATTAATTGCTGTCAAGTCAAAGGTTAACATATATATATATATATATTTAAATGAAAAAGGGTTGTTTTGTATTTAAAAGTAGGTGTTTGTAGTACAAACTCTACATTTTTCTTGTACAGAAAATAAAATTATTACAGGGCGGATAATAATTTTTTTTTCAAAATTTGTGTATTTTCTGTGTTTTAAAATATGTATTTTTGCTTTATTTTGATTGTCGCCATCTTAAAATGCATACTTTTGTGTGGTGTCTCCTAGAGTTTGAAAATCTGGGAGACAAAACGCAAAAACATGCCAATTTGGGGATTTTTTTTTTTTTTTTTTTTTTTTTTTGAAACAGACCAAGAAGGGGATTAAAGTAGAATATTTTTGTTGGTGTTCATGACCCCCCCTCTAACGCCAGTCATCTCCCCCTTGTATCTGCCATTGTAGATTACGTAGTTCAGTATTACATATTTTATGATTACATATTTTAAATTTTAAAGTAAGTCTAATATTAGAAAATTAGTGAAATTCTCTTTCTAAATATACTTTGCAGAAGAGGGGGGGGGGGGAATCCATGTTTGCCCCGGGTGCAAAAAAGGCTAGTTTCGGCCCTGATCCAAGAGGGGGGGTAATCCCCCCCCCCCCTTGAACAATAGAAAAATGCTAAAAATTATTTAAAAAATGAAATATATTTTATATTCTTTTTGAATTTTAATGTTATTTAATTACTATGTATTAAAGGAAAAAAAAATGATTAATTGCAGTCAAAGCTTAATATATACAGTAGACTCCCTCAAATCTGCAAACCTAAAATCCACACATCATTAGAGATGTAAACAATGAAAGTTTTAGTTCAGATGCCAGAACACAATTACAGAATTTTTTAGTTTTATATAATTATTCTGCATGTATTTCAATATGTAATTATAGATAATATGACTGAACTCATGGTTTTTCATGAAATAAGTATAAATTTATTTCTGGTAAAAATCAAGATATTGCCAATATCATTGGTAATAATCACAATCTTTTTACTAAATATATATATGTATCAATCAAACTTTTTTGCATAATTAATCTGACTAAACCTTAAATACAACTTCCTTACTTTATGAATTTATGTGAAATTATTAACATGGTACCTTTAAGAGGAAAGTTTCATTCAATAATTCATCTTTATTATGCATATTTAATTACACATTAATTATTTAATTTTTAATAATTTAACTTTATTTTTATTTAAAAATATTAATAATTTTTAAAATTATCTTACTGTTTATTATTTTAGTTTAATACTTTACTATTTTAATATTTTTGCTATATTGCAAGCATTCATATAATTTCGATTACATCATTAGCTACATTCAAATTACTGTTTAAAAAATGTAAACAAAACAATAACCAGAAATCTGCAAAATTATAAAATCCGCACAACCTCTGGTCCCAAGCTGTGCGGATTTGAGGGAGTCTACTGTATATATTTTTTAACTAAAAAAGTGTTGTTTTGTATTTAAAAGTAGGTGTGTATACATTTTTCTTGTACAGAAAATAAAATGATTACCAGGCGGATAATGTAGGATTTTTTTTTTTTTTCAAAATTTGTGTATTTTCTGTGTTTTAAAATATGTATTTTTGCTTTATTTTTATTGTTGCCATCTTTAAATGCATGCTTTTGCATGATGTCTCCTAGAGTTTGGGATTCTAAGAGACAAAATGCAAAAACGGGCCAATTTGGCGATTTTTTTGGAAACGCACCGAGAAGGGGATCAAAGTGCAGTTTCATTAGGGTAATCTGCCACTCAGTAGCAGAACGGTAGCAGGTACTGCATTTTTTTTTGTGCCTGGTAAACAATGGTGGTTCCAAGAGGTGGGTCATGAGCATGACACCCCCCCCCCCCCTATCACCTGAACAACAGAATAATGCTAAACATTACTTAAAAAATGAAATAATTTTAAATTCTTTTTGAATTTTAATGTTATTTAATTATGCATTAAGGGGAAAAAAAGATTAATTTCTGTCAAAGCTTAATATTATATATAGTTTTTAAACTGAAAAAGGGTTGTTTTGTATTTAAAAGTAGGTGTGTGTACTATATTTTTCTTGTACAAGTAGTAAAATTATTAACAAGCGGATAATGTATGATTTTTTTTTTCAAAATTTGTGTATTTTCTGTGTTTTAAAATGTGTATTTTTGCTTATGATTTCATATTTTTAATTTTAAAATAAGTCGGATATTAGAAAATTAGTAAAATTATCTTTGTAAATATACTTTGCAGAAGAGGGGGGGGGGGGGTTGCCCCGCCCGTTCCATGTTTGCACCCGGTGCAAAAAAGTCTAGTTTCGTTCCTGATCCAAGAGGGGGTGATGACCCCACTCCCCCTGAACAACATAAAAATGCTAAAATTTATTTAAAAAATGAAATAATTTTTAATTTTTTTTTAATTTTAATGTTATTTAATTAAGTATTAAAGGAAAAAAATGATTAATTGCTGTCAAAGCTTAATATATATATACTTTTTAAACTAAAAAATGGTTGTTTTGTAGTATATAACCTTCAGTGGCGTGGCGTCCGGTCATCGCTGGATGCGGCGATGACCAAGCAATATTTTAAAACTCTTAATAAGCTTTTAAAACTCTACGATCCAGTTTTAGAAGAACATTTGGAGTTCATGTATAAGTGAAGGTAAGATTTAAAGTTTCTTTTTTGAACATTCAACCATTGAATTTTAGAGTTAATAATTTTTCACCACAAACTTAAATAATTGCGATGACCACCGAAACTTTTCACGCCACGCCACTGATAACCTTTACCGGTGCAGAGTAATTCTGTTCATAAACCGATGCAATAATGGACTGACACCGGAATTTATAAACAAATTTATTAGAAAATATGAACTTGCTTATTTTCGCGTACATTATAATAGGAAAATTTTAATTAAATATTCTTGATGCCATTTGTCAGTTTTGGAATTAAATTTAGGTGTCCTTTTTTAAGGACGCCACCCTCGAAATAGTTAAAAGTAGGCGTGTGTACATTTTTCTTGTACAGAAAGTAAATTATTACAAGACTCATAATGTGTGATTTTTTTTTTTTTAATTTTTGTATTTCCTGTGTTTTAAAATATGTATTTTTGCTTTATTTTTATTGTCGCCATCTTAAAGTGAACGCTTTTGCGTGATGTCTCCTAGAGTTTGGAAATTCTGGGAGACAAAACGCAAAAACGTGCCGATTTGGTGATTTTTTGGGGAAAACACCAAGAAGGGGATCAAAGTGCAGTTTAATTTGGGTACTCTAACTCAGTAGCAGAACGGCACCAGGCACTGCATTTTTTTATGCCTGGTAAACAATGGCGGATCCAGGAGGGGGGGGGATAATGACACTCCCCCCTGAACAACAGAAAAATGCAAAAAATTATTTAAAAAATGAAATATATTTTTAACTAGTTTTGAATTTTAATGTTATTTAATTATGTATTAAAAGAAAAAAAGGATTAATTGCTGTCAAGTCAAAGCTTAACATATATATATATATTTTTAACTGAAAAAGGGTTGTTTTGTATTTAAAAGTAGGTGTTTGTAGTACAAACTGTACATTTTTCTTGTACAGAAAATAAAATTATTACAGGGCGGATAATGATTTTTTTTTCAAAATTTGTGTATTTTCTGTGTTTTAAAATATGTATTTTTGCTTTATTTTGATTGTCGCCATCTTAAAATGCATACTTTTGTGTGGTGTCTCCTAGAGTTTGAAAATCTGGGAGACAAAACGCAAAAACATGCCAATTTGGGGATTTTTTTTTTTTTTTTGAAACAGACCAAGAAGGGGATTAAAGTGGAATATTTTTGTTGGTGTTCATGACCCCCCCCCCCTCTAACGCCAGTCATCTCCCCCTTGTATCTGCCATTGTAGATTACGTAGTTCAGTATTACATATTTTATGATTACATATTTTAAATTTTAAAGTAAGTCTAATATTAGAAAATTAGTGAAATTCTCTTTCTAAATATACTTTGCAGAAGAGGGGGGGGGGGGAATCCATGTTTGCCCCGGGTGCAAAAAAGGCTAGTTTCGGCCCTGATCCAAGAGGGGGGGTAATCCCCCCCCCCCCTTGAACAATAGAAAAATGCTAAAAATTATTTAAAGAATGAAATATATTTTATATTCTTTTTGAATTTTAATGTTATTTAATTACTATGTATTAAAGGAAAAAAAAATTATTAATTGCAGTCAAAGCTTAATATATACAGTAGACTCCCTCAAATCTGCAAACCTAAAATCCACACATCATTAGAGATGTAAACAATGAAAGTTTTAGTTCAGATGCCAGAACAGAATTACAGAATATTTTAGTTTTATATAATTATTCTGCATGTATTTTAATATGTAATTATAGATAATATGACTGAACTCATGGTTTTTCATGAAATAAGTATAAATTTATTTCTGGTAAAAATCAAGATATTGCCAATATCATTGGTAATAATCACAATCTTTTTACTAAATATATATATGTATCAATCAAACTTTTTTGCATATTAAATCTGACTAAACCTTAAATACAACTTCCTTACTTTATGATTTTTATGTGAAATTATTAACATGGTACCTTTAAGAGGAAAGTTTCATTCAATAATTCATCTTTATTATGCATATTTAATTATACATTAATTATTTAATTTTTAATAATTTAACTTTATTTTTATTTAAAAATATTAATAATTTTTTAAATTATCTTACTGTTTATTATTTTAGTTTAATACTTTACTATTTTAATATTTTTGCTATATTGCAAGCATTCATATAATTTCGATTACATCATTAGCTACATTCAAATTACTGTTTAAAAAATGTAAACAAAACAATAACCAGAAATTTGCAAAATTATAAAATCCGCACAACCTCTGGTCCCAAGCTGTGCGGATTTGAGGGAGTCTACTGTATATATTTTTTAACTAAAAAAGTGTTGTTTTGTATTTAAAAGTAGGTGTGTATACATTTTTCTTGTACAGAAAATAAAATGATTACCAGGCGGATAATGTAGGATTTTTTTTTTTTTCAAAATTTGTGTATTTTCTGTGTTTTAAAATATGTATTTTTGCTTTATTTTTATTGTTGCCATCTTTAAATGCATGCTTTTGCATGATGTCTCCTAGAGTTTTTGATTCTAGGAAACAAAACGCAAAAACGGGCCAATTTGGGGATTTTTTTGGAAATGCACCGAGAAGGGGATCAAAGTGCAGTTTCATTTGGGTACTCTGCAACTCAGTAGCAGAACGGTAGCAGGTACTGCATTTTTTTTATGCCTGGTAAACAATGGTGGATCCAAGAGGTGGATCATGAGCATGTCCCCCCCCCCCCCCTATCACCTGAACAACAGAATAATGCTAAACATTATTTAAAAAATGAAATAATTTTAAATTCTTTTTGAATTTTAATGTTATTTAATTATGTATTAAAGGGAAAAAAATGATTAATTTCTGTCAAAGCTTAATATTATATATGCTTTTTAAACTGAAAAAGGGTTGTTTTGTATTTAAAAGTAGGTGTGTGTACTACATTTTTCTTGTACAGGTAGTAAAATTATTAACGAACAGTTAATGTATGATTTTTTTTTCAACATTTGTGTATTTTCTGTGTTTTAAAATATGTATTTTTGCTTTATTTTGATTGTCGCCATCTTAAAAGGCACACTTTTGCGTGGTGTCTCCAAGAGTTTGGAAATCTGGGAGACAAAACGCTAAAACGTGCCAATTTGGTGATTTTTGTTTGGAAGCCCACCAAGAAGGAGATCAAAGTTTATTTAGAATATTTTTGTTGGCCATCGCCCCACCCTGGGATCTGCCATTGTAAATTACGTAGTTCAGTATTACATATTTTATGATTTCATATTTTAAATTTTAAAATAAGTCTGATAAAAAAACAAAATTAGTAAAATTCTCTTCGTAAATATACTTTGCAGAAGAGGGGGGAAGGTGCGTCAAAATCCATGTTTGCCCCGGGTGCAAAAAAGGCTAGTTTCAGCCCTGATCCAAGAAGGTGGATAATGACACCCCCCCCCCACCCCCCTCTGAACAACAGAAAAATGCTAAAAATTATTTAAAAAATGAGTGCAAATTAGTGATATTTTTGCGCAACCGATTGTTGATACATTTGCGAGTTTTTTACTATGAAAGGTTGTTGAAATTAAATTTTTTTTCCCTTGACCGATCAACAAATTTTGTGGGGGTTTTCCCCCAAGATTGATTGACAAGTTTTGTGTTATTTTTCATGGCCAATTAATGAATTCGGGTGTGGGGGGGGGGGTGATTCTTATCCGAATTTTCAGAAAATTTAAGGCATTAAGTTCAAAAAATTGTGAAAAATCAGTCATCAGTCTGGAAATTCAGACATAAAAAATATATAACTGAAAAAGCGACAAATGGTCACCAAAAAAATTCATTTTGTCAGTTGTTCGCAGAAAAAAACATTTTAATCAAAGCATCATGAATAAAACACAAATTTCATCAAAGAATCAAAGAAAAAACAGGAATCTCATTAAAGGATTGCGAAAACTTAAATTTTGTCTAAAGATCGCGAAAACTCAAATTTTGTCAAAGGATCGCAAAAAATCAAATTTTGTCAGAGGATCGAGGAAACTCAAATTTTTTCGAAGGATCACGGAAACTCAAATCTCTTCAAAGTATGCTGAAAACTCAAATTTCTTCGAAGGATGTCGAAAACTCAAATTTCTTCGATGGATGTCGAAAACTCAGATTTCTTCGAAGGATGTCAAAAACTCAAATTTCTTCGAAGGATGTCGAAAACTCAAATTTCTTCGAAGGATGTCGAAAACTCAAATTTCTTCGAAGGATGTCGTAAACTCAAATTTCTTCGAAGGATGTCGAAAACTCAAATTTCTTCGAAGGATGTCGGAAACTCAAATTTCTTCGAAGGAACGCGGAAACTCAAATCTCTTCGAAGTATGCTGAAAACTCAAATCTCTTCGAAGTATGTCGAAAACTCAAATTTCTTCGAAGGATGTCGAAAACTCAAATTTCTTCGAAGGATGTCGAAAACTCAAATTTCTTCGAAGGATTTCGAAAACTCAAATTTCTTCGAAGGATGTCGAAAACTCAAATTTCTTCGAAGGATGTCGAAAACTCAAATTTCTTCGAAGGATGTCGAAAACTCAAATTCCTTCGAAGGATGTCGAAAACTCAAATTTCTTCGTAGGATGCCAAAAACTTGAATTTAGTAGTCAAAGGTCCTCTTAAAAAATACAAATTTCATCAAAGGTCATCGTCGAAAAAACACAAATTTTGTGAATGGTTCGCAGAAAAAAGTTGCGGTTTCTTTAGAAAACAGCACACACACACACACATACAAATATTTGTTTATTATTATAGGTATAGTTTTTCACCCCTTGGTGATGAGAGCCCTTTGAGGCTTAATTTTAATCTTTTACCACCGGTTTTTAAAAACAGAAAATTTTCTTTAGTTGAATCGCGAAAATGCTCTGATTAAATAAGGTAAATTTTACATTAAAAAATAACTGGTGAGAATAATGAAGGATTCTGAGTACCTTAAGTGGCACATATACCGATCGCTCGTCCCCTAGGGGTTAATCTGAAATAATAGACTGAACTAACTTTTGAAAAATTGGTTTTAACCTGAACCCAACTTGCAGGAATGTACGCTCAGCCTGCAATCAACCCGAACCAAAAACAAAGTTTACTCAACTTGCAACAAAAATAATTAGCTCCAGAAGAGGATTGATTGCTCTCCCTTCCCCCCCTCACCTATCTGCTGTAACCTTTCAGAAAATTTGTTGTAAATTTCAGATTTTGATTTTTTTTTTTTTTTTTATTCTGAATCAACTGCAAATTTAACGGTTACTTTTTGCGATAGATTGGACGAAATTCTGTTTTTTCAACAGTCAGTTTGTTAATCAAAGAAAATGCGAGGGAGTCCTGTTTTGATTATAATTTCGTTAAGAATATAATAAAACAATTTCATTCTGAAATGGATATTCATGATGCCATCAGCGAATATACATTGTTCATGCAAGTAGTTAAAAATGGAGGCACGTTAAATATTGCAAAGTTTCCTGAAATTTTTTAAAGTGAGCATAATCATACGTTTTCAATAATTTCCAAAGTTATAAATGTTGAGCTTGTGCTGTCTGTCACAATTTTACCTTCTGAAAGGAAATTCAGGGCACAAAATCGAATAAAAACTAATTTCTGAACTACATTTAACAACCCCATTGTAAGAACTCATGACATTTGATTGAAAGTTGAATAATAGACTGTATAACAGCTTGATTTTCTTCCTTATTGAAAAAATTTTGCATACTAATTATTCTGAATTGTTGATTTAAATTGCTTCAATGGTATTTTGTCATGTCCGTGTAAATGTATTACTTTAAATAGCATGTAAAATAACAGTGAATTTTAAAGATTTTTTCCCTCCCCCCCCCTTCCTCCCTTAAACAGCTCAACTCCACCTCCATTTATAAATGTTAGGAGGGAGACTCTCTTCCTAAGAAAAATTTAATTTCAAGCCCTGCCTTGACCAATTATCAAATTTTTCGACCGATTTATAAATCCTGTCATTTCGTCTTGATTCACAAAATTACTCTGTTTTTCCTCTGTTGCATTGAAAAATTGCATGATTTTTTTTTTCTGAGGTGGATAGACAATTTGATATTTTTTCCCCATCAATCGATCACAATTAATTGATTTTGCAGTTATATTCTTGCATGGAGTTGACAAATTTCTCGATTTTTCCCCTTCTCTATGACCAATTGATAAATTTCGCATTCCCTTCCCATATTCGATGAATTTTGCTATTTTTTTCCCCTCAGCCAATTAGTGAAATTCAAATTTTTTTATTGCAGCCGATTGACGTACTTTGCAATGAAATTAAATAAAAAGGGTGCATCCAAAAGAGCAGTAAGGACCACTGGGTGCATAACGTAGTTTGAAAAGGTCCACTGTGCTTTTTTACGCCCTTCCAAATTAGCCTAGAGTCAATACTATTTGTACATTAAAATTCCTTATCTTTAAAAAAAGAATTCTATTTTATGATTCTTAACTTTTAGCGTTGCACCTGAAAAACATCAAGAAATCCAGAAATTTTATGCAATTGCTTTTTTTTTTGTGTGTCTCGGTACTTTAATGAAATGCAATACATTTTATTTTTTTTATATTAATTTTTTTTTTTATCCTTAGGATGTTCTTGAAATTCCTATGAGACCACTCTCTGAGAATGCAAACAGTGTTTCCTTGCATCGTGATTTTTAAGAGAAATCTAAGGGTAATTATAATTATGTTTATGCTAAAGAAACTACTTTTTGCAGCAGATGCTGCTTAATGTGATTATGTGTAATATCAGCCTGTTAGTGTTATCAAAATCATCATGTCCCGACCTAACAATTCATGCTAAAAGCATCGCTCTGTGTGATAAATACTTTGTTTAATGGTATTGCCTTTTCAGCAGCAGTTACAAGCGAAGTTCTGTTAAAAAGCCCTTTCAAGGCATGAATTCTAAATAAGAAAAAATGTAGCAATTTATCCCTATGAATTTTTTGTGATCACGTTGCAGATGCATGCATGACATGGGAATATGCAGTCAATTAAGGTATGTAGGTGAGTAGCTCGCAACAGCTGCTGCAAGGGGAAAGCTTCAGTAAACCTCGGAATGGGAACAAAAATTATGTACCTGCTAGCAGCGTCACGTAACCATTTATTTCCTTATCAAATAAAGTTCTAGTCAGACAATAAAGGTCAAAATTAGCACTAGCCACCGGCCACAGGTTCCAGTAAATGAGAAAAAGTGGCCAGTGAAAAATTGTCTATCAGCGGCCACCTTCCAGTCACTTTTTTACAAGGAGAGAAAAAAAATTTCTTGCATTTCATCAAGGATTCTGCTTTTTTTGGTTTCCAATATATTTACATTAACATATTTATTTGGGCTGTTCAGTTTTAGATGAATATTTATAGAAATTTTACTGTTTAGTATTTTTAAATAAAAAAGTGGCCACTTAAAAAACTAGTTCTACCAGCCAGTGGCCGCTAATGAAATTTCCCAGTTTTGACCTATATCAGACAACCAGTTGTGGTAAGTTGTATATTGTTCAATTATCTTTGAAAGTCAATGGCAACGGCTACTATGAATGAAAAGCAAATGGATTTAAGTATTAAAAAAAAATTAGATTTTACATTGTTATATTTTACCTCAAATGAGCCAACACAATGCTGCAGTTCAATTAAAAATTATTCAACCTCTTATGTGCAAAATCTTTAAAAATCGAAAGTTTTTTAATAAAAAAAAGAAAAGAATGGTAATACTGAATATTACAAACTGAAGTGGAAAAGATGATGACATTTTTGTTTTCAAACAATCGGCAAAAAAGATGCAAGAGTCAGTGGTCTACTCATGTGACAAAAAGCAGATGATTTAGCAGAGAAAATGGGAGAAAAGTGGATTCGTTGCAGTTGATGGCTGGTTTCAGCATTGGCAGAAAGAGAAAACATAGATTAAAGCAGATGGCTTAGTAGAAAATAGGAAAAAGTAGATTTGTTGCTAGTAACTTCGGTATTGGAAAAAATGTGAAAGCATTGTTTAAAGCAGTTAGTATAGAAAAATGGATTTGTTGCAAGTAATGCCAGCTTCAGCATTGGAGAAAACATGAAAAATAATATTTTAAGAGTCCATAGAAAACAAAAAGATGCTAATATGACAGCTACAGAAAAATTGGTGAAAGGGGAGTAGCCAAAACTTATGTTTTCATATATAGCGTTTAACCCTTTCGAGGGTGGTGTCATTAAAAAAGGACACCTAATTTTGGTTGAGTTGGAAATGAGTTGATGAAAAATGAGTTGGAAATTTTGAAATGCAGTTTACAACATTGGTCGGACAATTTTCAAACATGGTACAGATATGAAAAATTCATTATTAAAATTTTCAGGGAGAATTGTAAAAATTACCGAAACCCTTCAATATATTTTATCCCTTTTAAAGTCATAATTTCAACAAGGATGAGTAATACTTTTCTACATAATAGTATTACTGGACATAGTATTATCTTAAATCACTTATTCTTATCAATTGGAAGGTTTGCGAGCAGGCCTACTTGAAAAAATCCACTGTCGTTTTTTTTTTTTCAAATTCTCTCATGCTTTCACAACTGTATCATTATTTAATCTAAGTAAAATAATGAACATAATTTTAACAAGAGTTTATTAAAAGTAATTTATTTGATTTTTAATTAATTAAAGAATATTTTTAATTAATCAATTCTTGATTGAATTAAAGTTTTAGAAAATGCAAAGATAAATGCCAATTTGGGGGTGGGGTGGGGGGCTAGCTTTTTCAAGTGTTTCTCTGAAGGGCATTATTTCCACTTAGAAATATTGATTTTGAAATATATTTTAAATTTTATAACACAAATTGTAAAAATTTGGCCATTTTTTTTCTCCTCGAGTTTGCAAGAATAAAATTATACAAAATTGTAGATTTTTTTTGTTTGTTTGTTTGGTTTCTGTGCATGGGGCCTGAAATAAAACAGATATTGTAAAATTTTAATCTGTGTGACTGAAAATAAAGCCAAAAATGTAAAATTTTCGCTTCAAACTGTCTGCAATCTGTCTCGAATCGAAAGGTCTGTGTGACATAAAATAACGATGGTGGTGTAAACTTTTTACAAATTTTACAGGTGCTCATTGAAATTTAATTTTTTGGGGTGTGTGTGTGGGGGGGGGGGGGATTGTTTTTAGAAAAAAAGTGTCATCTTTTCCAACCTTTTTTCTCTAACTGTAGTGTAGCTCAAAGAATATATTATTATTACAACAAAATATTCTGCTATTTCCAAAAAGAAAAAACGTGATTGGTTGATCCATTTAAACTGTATATTTTACATGTCAAGCTAAAAATGCTGTATATGCAACTGACAATATCTCTATCAGTTTTAATAGTTGTTGTTGTATAATAAAAATATCTGTTATAGGGCCAAACCTCAGTATTTGGTCCCAAGCCATCTTAATTTTTTTTATTTTGAAACAGATAAAACTTTATATTTTTAAAATCTGCAGATATTGAAGTTTCTGAAAAATGTAAACAAAAGTAATTATAACATTTTTCAATAAAAGTAATTTATAGTTAAAATTGGATTTAGGAGAAAAATGTGTTGCGGAGGGGACAAACTAAAAAATGTTATTTAAAGGATAAGTATTTTAAATACATTTCTTTTTTTAAAATAATATTTTAAACTCACATTTTTGTGTCACATTGAAACATTTTAAGCCTTTAATTGATTAAAAAATATAAATTTAATAAATTTAGACGAATAGAAAATTTTGGTTGTCCCCTCCAAAACATTTTTAAATATTATTTTTTATTTTTTTCAGTGTCAGTACATTTTGAAAAACATTTGACTTTAAACTTATCAAGTATTAGCAGAATGCAATAAATAAATTCCAAATTTGTACCAAATTCAACAATTTAAATATATATATAAAGCAAAAGAAAAATGTTTTGGAGGGGACATTTTTGTGATGAAGGGGACAATTTTTTTATATTTTTATTCCATTTATATTCATTGTTTACACTGAAACATCAACAAAATTCTCCTACAGCTTCTATTTTATTATGTTACTACGAGATGGTACTACTGAAGCTTATGTTTTTATTTTCTTTACATTTGTGAACACATATATACTAGATTGTACAACATAGTATTTTGACCACATGCTTCTCAGTTTGTTGGCATTCTCAGTCTAGTGCCTAATTGAGTGTAATTCTAAAATATCTGTCTTAATTGGTAGGAAAATTTGAAAAATATATTTTATTTTATCAAAGTGGTCTAAAAAATATGCCAAAAACAGCCACACAAAGATCAAGAGAATACAGGTAGAGGATAAAGTTAGATTCAGCTTTGCATGAAATAGAGAAGAAAGAAAGAGAGAAATGGAAAATAAAGGCTGCTAAAATGGAAAAAGCAGTAAGGACATAGCAGAATAAAAAAAAATAATAAAGAAAAAGAAAAGCAAACTCGAGGGCAAACAAAAAAAGTAACAATATTACCCCAGAAAATCAATCATCCCCAGGTTATAAGAATTCTTCAGCTTTAGGAAAAGCACTTTCCAAGGCAAATAAGAGTTTAACAAAGGAATCTCCTAAGAAAGTATCAGTACTTGCAAAAATTGTTCAATATTTAACTCCACACAGGAAATTAGATCTAATTTCACAATGTTCTGTTATAAGGTACAATTTATTTCAAGAAAAAAGCGACGAGCTGATGCCATTCCTGAAAAAACTGTTGCGAATATTACAGCTTTTTTTTAACATGATGACATTAGTCGAATGTTACCTAGCATCGAAGATTCCATGCTTATTCGTAAAGGTAAACTTAAAGAAAGAAAGCAAAAAAGAGTTTTAGAAATGTCTTTAAATGAAGCATATTCTTTGTATTGTACTTCTTATGCTAAGCAAAGTATTGGAATTACTAAATTCTGAATGTTAAGACCTAAGCATGTATTGCTTGCTTCATAAAAGCACCAAGAAGTATGCTATTGCATTTACCATGAAAAGATTATCTTAAATCTTCATGGTTTCCAAAACAAGTCTTGTGTGCTGCAAGTTAAAGAAGTGAAAGAGTTATGCAATTAACTTTATGTGAAGAAGGTAAACATACAGAACTCTGTGTTGATTGTCAGTGTACGGACTGTGGTGTTGAAATTATTGAAACACATTTTAATCTGACTTTGATGATAATGTTAGTTATCATCAATGGATCAACTTTGAAGGCAATACAAAGAAACTCCCTGTAACATGCTCAGTTGCTGAAGCATTGTACGGTTCGTATAGAATAATAGATTGTTTTAGTAATTATAGCATTGATTGTTGAAAATTAATTGATTATATATATTAATGACTATCATGAACTGACCTTAAAAGCTTAATTTTTTTCTAAGAAGTGTATACAATTGCTAAAAATTACCCAATAATGAATAGGTTCCTAATTTTAACTAAATTCCAAACTGCCCCCTCCGAAACAGTCCCCTCCACAACATGGTGCAATTTTTTAAAAAAATAATTGACAGTGAATTTTTTGTAATTCAGGTGTAATATTTTATGACTATAATTCAAAATAGCATAATTTAGTATAAAAAACTACTTTTAGTGCTATACTTTATTATACATAGGAAAAATAATGGTGCAAACTGAAAATTTTAAAACTGTAATATTTTCCTGTCCCCTCCGCAACAATAAGAAAAAAATTTTGTTCTCTTTCCCTTTTAATACTTGTTTCATTTTTTATGTTGGAATGTTTTCAACCTATCTTATGCACTCATAAAAAAATTCAAACTTGGAGAAAAAAAAATTATTTTGATGTATTTAGTTGAAATAAATGATTAAATGTCCCCTCCGCAACAAAACAACTTACTGTGATTTGGCCCTATACTACAAACTATGAATAATAACTGGGTAAATTCAGTTTTTATGTTACTTTATTCTTTCTATGTAAAAAAAGAAAAGAAATTGACCTACTTTTCGACACAATGAATGGTATACTGCCTTTAAAGAAAATTATAGAAAATCCAATGAAATCATAAAACCACCTTTTCTTCATAGCAAAAAGCTGGGGTTTTTTTTGTTTTTTTTTGTTTGAAATAATATTTTGGGTGAAATCTGTTTCTGTAGGGTATATTGATATAAGTGCCAGGTTTCAATATGGAGAAAATCTCCATCTTGCTTCTTTGTAAAATGGTTAATAACGCTGAAACTGTTTGTAGAAACAAAGTGTAATTTTGTATATGAAGTCTTAATTTTTTTTTCTTTGTAAATTTGCAGGTTGCTATTGGAAAGTTTTATCTTTGTTAATTTTAGCTTGTATATAGAAAAATTAACAGATGTTAAATAACAGTAGGCATTAAAGGTCTGCACAGACCAAAATTTTTACAATTATTTCAAATTGTGCAGACCCAAAAAATCCAAGATAAATAAAAAAAAAAAATGCTTAGCTGGGGCCAAAATCATAAATCCACCTTCAGTTTCTATTTTTGAATTAGTATTCAACCATCTCAAAAGATATTTTTTCTTTCTTAAAAATTTCAAAATGGACTTTTTTTTTTTTTTTTTTAGAATGACCCCATATCTCTCCCATGGAAATAAAATACTACAAGTGTACTTAATAAAGCTAACTGAAATAAACCACACTTTTATATGTATATACATACACATGATTATGCATAAAAATTTACTATTTTGTTCTCTTTTTGTCTAGCTTTCTGAACTGCATTTTACATCTGCTGACATTCATGAGATCCCCCTCTATACTGCAGAAAATGGAATATGTTACCTACGCTTAAGAAAAGGTGCCATTCCGTACAGTTTGATACTTTGACCAGAACACTTCTAAAACAAGATACTTCATGTAATTCTCCAGATACAAAATAAAGATCAATTTCTCTTGAGAATTTTTTTTCCAAAGTTATTTTAAACGCATTAGTTTTTGTTTGTTCCTGTTGGAACATTATTTATAAATAAAAACAGTGTAATTGATGCACTTATATATTTAAACTTACTTTGAATTTCTTTTGATGTGTATGTTATGTAATATTTAAAAATAAATAAATCTTAAATTTATATCAAATGAGTTAATTCATGTTTGATTTGGAAATTATTAGCTATATTTGAGTATGTGAGTTTCAAAATTTGCCTTATCCAGTAAATCAAATTTTGGGAAATCGTGAAAAACCTCTGATCGCGTCCATTGGTTTTCATTGTAAACCAAGATTTTACAATGCCAGAAATACACAATAAAGCTAGTGTTTTGCAGATGGTATTGTTTTCCAGATTCATGTCCACCGGTACCAGTAGAATGGAATGACAGAGAAAACTCTATTTTTTAACTTTTAGATAAGGAGTTTTGAAACTGGTGTCCTCATTAAATTCTTATGCATGAATATTCAATAAATATTTTATTATTTCTACTTTTTATGGGATGTGAATGTACAAAGCAACATTTGAATCATCTGTGACAATTAATTGCTTCAGAAACTTTTTTAACTTGGAAGATTTTTGTTTCGATTTATACGAAGGGTTACAGGAAGAAGCAACAACATTTTTTCTTCTGTCATTGTTTAACCTTAATAAAACTTTCAAATAATACATTTATATTAAATGAGTAAGTTAATTGAACAGAATTTAAGTACTTTTTGTGTACGCTAATTTCAGATGTACATAGTTTGCAGCCAATCAAATAAGTTTTAGACCAATAAAGTTTATTTAAATATGTTGCATAATATGTAAAAAATAGAAATAACATAAATCTTATTTATTAAAATTTCTCAGCAGATTATGCACTAGAAATTAGGGTATTTTATTCATTTAGTAATTAAAAAATGCAGATAGTATATGTAGATTCTTAAAACAACACTTCAAGTTTAGAAACAATAAGATAAAATAGCTAACATTAATGTGATATTTTATATAGGCATAGAGATATAAAACTGAAAAAAAAAATCTAATTAAGATAATGTATTTTTTTCAGTTATCTGCCCTAATATCTAAACAGAAAGTAACAGGAGATGGCTGTTGCTATTAAACAACAAAAAGTACATTCAAACCTCATTAACATGTACAGAATTAACCTGGTGTACTTTTAATATGAATTTTTCCTACAATGCCTGTCAAAATTAATACAACGGTTTTATTAATAATAATATAAACTATTGATGATAACATGAGGAAAAAACTTTTAATTTGCCTTGAGATTTATGTTAACGAGGTTTGACTGTATAACTACTACAATAGTATTTTAAATTTTGTTTCAATCAGAAATTTATGGATTAATAAACAAAATCAGTTAAATGTTAAACATTTTAAATATCACGAGCATTAAAGCCTTTGCTTATTCCACTTTGTGTGGGTTTGTCCGCATTCAACTATTGTGACCTATGGGGATGCATAAGTCTAGGTGTTGAAAATATTTTTTCCTACACTTCCAGAGAATGTTGATCCTGTGCTGCTTAACCCTTTGAGCTCTGGTGGGTAAATTTCTTCAAAATTCCAACTGTCACTTTGGCACCAGTATCTTTCTAAGAAAAAATTCGGTTTACGAAATACATGAAAAAAGGCATTAAACCTTTTTCAAATAAATTTGGTCGAATATTCCGGTGTCATTGGGACATTTTTTAATTAAAATTAAGTGGTAGAAAATTCAACCATCAGAGCTCAAGGGGTTAATGAAGCCCAATTCCATAATAAATATAAATTTATGTAAATGTTTTGAATGAAAAAAATCATAACAGCAGTGTTGTGGGAAAAAAATTATCAGAAAGTCTCAAAAAGTTATTTTCAAATACATTTGACAATTAGATGGATCAATAATTAGTAATATATTAATTTAAATAGTTTTTCTGTCAATTTTTCTTAAATCATATTAAGATACAAATATTTCAGAGGGGGAAATCCCCTACCTTCCCTACAGTTAGGGTTTTCACAGACAATACAATCGTGAAGTATCAGCATGACATAAGACTAATAGAAAAGAAATTAACCGTAGGTGTGAAAGTTGTGAATATTAACCCCTTGAGGGACGATGGGATATAATTTATCCCACCTAAGTTTAATCGAGATTTGCACTGGAAACTTTTAAATAAATTTTATTTTTGTAACTTTGATGGAAAAAACTTGTAAAATTGCTTTTCTTTATTTTGAAACGGAATTTTTCAAAGATCCCGGTGTGAATTCATCATTACAGGAACGGAATCACTTGCCTCTCAAGGGGTTAAATGAAATTGATTTGACTTAAAAATGGGACTTGCAAAGCTGAACCTAATTCATACATTTGTTTTAGAAATATAATCTGTTATTACAGTGTGCTTCTTCAAGAGTTTTATTTTTTTGCACTTTACAGATATGAATTATCAAATATTTAACAAAGAAATTGTAATAAGTATACTTATTACCACCTTCCCACGTAGTGAAAGAAGAAAAAAACTTTAAACCAGAAATTTATTTAATGAAATAAAGTATATTTCAAATCACTACTAAATACAGGCAAGGCACATTTAATTAAATAAATTTTCTGGTTCAAAGTATTTATTTTTGGGAAAAACAGTTTATTGCCAAATATGGGTATGTGTTTGGACAGTTCGTGTGATAAAAAATGGTCTTTATTTAAACGAGGAGGGTCTGATGCCCTTTGTACGCCTCTTGTCAAGGATCTCTGAACAGACCGAAATTCTACCTAATTAGACACATGAATCCCACCCCCCCCACTTTCCAATAAATATGCTTAATTAAAAATATATACTATTTTGAGTTATGAGTGTTTATACAATAGTATAACTTACTGAATTATTCATGTACCTTGGTAGAAAAAGGCCCAATTGCATTTTTCGTCTTTTAAAGTCTAATAAAATGAAAGAAATAGCCTTTCATATTTTATAATGAAAAATTTAAGGGGCAAAAACTTATCAAAGCAGAACAATAATTTAGAATTAATAAAATTCTTTTAAAATATTTCTATCAAACATAATGATAAACAATAAGAGTGGTAATTGTTAGTCGAATATTAATATTTAAAAAATGCATTTGATTTTTTTTTTAAATCAGTTTGTTGAAAACAAGAAAACTTAATTGATTTAAAATAAAAGGCTGTAGGAAGAGGTTAAATAATAGAATTTAATAGGATTATTTAAATGAAGGAGTAGTATTTGTTAAGAAATAAAAAAATATGGAACTCTTTCTAACTCAGCTCACCCCTCCCCCTCCTTCAAAAAATAAAAATACAATTTGGATAATTTTGTTTAAATATTTTGTTTCAAACGATTGTAGTAAAGCTAATAGAAATTAAAAGAATGTATTTACATTTTTGACGCTTAAAATTTTATTGTATGTATATTTCGAAAATAAATATTCTGAAATCGCTTTCATTTATACACCCAACCAACCAATCTATAATTCATCGCTTTCTAATCAGAATTTGCTTGATAACTCATCTAAAAGTCATCGCATTTTCATCGTTATCAAATCGTACTCCTCGGTGTTTCATCATATATTTTTCTAAAATTCATCAGATTACGATCATCCATAGATCTCAGGCCGATGAGACATTTCTGAGTAATTGCCGATGAAATTCATCCATCACCGATGAGAATGCGATAATCGGCCACTTATCGTGTCATCGGAATTCGATAAGAGGCCATTCAAGGGCCATATACATTTTGCTACTAGGGGAAAGCCATCTAATTTTCATCATTTTGAAGAAATTTCTTAAATACTTTTAAAATTAAAATATAAAAGTGGGGATATTTAAAAAAGAAAAAAACAGATAGTGCGATCACATCTACAAAGGAAGAATTTTCAGTTTGAAAAAAATATTAGTAAAATTGGTTCAGCAGAAAGATCAGGGCAGATGACTAAAAAACACACTTGTGTTTTAAATATATCGATTATATAAAATTAGGAAAAATTAAATTAAGTAAATTATCTTATTTTGATAAAATTACAGTAGAATGTCCTAAAGAATAGCATTAAAATTTTATTATTCGGGAGAATTTTCGACAAAAACTTCAGGAACACGATATTATTTTAAACCACGAATTATATGTTTCCTTGTCTAACTCAGCGAAGCAAATCCATCCAGGCGAGAATCACCAATTTCTGTACTATAAATCGCTATTATTTGCATGTCACCTCTATTTTATAAAGATACTCTAAATTTTTGTAAAACATTGCTTTTTATCAGCGTGTGATTTCGATTACATTATTTTCAAAAGTGAAGCATTTTCACTTGTGAAGAATTTCAAAGCAGTTGGGCTGTGAAAATGACGCACTTCTACAAAACATAATTCAGGTTTAAGAACTAAAATGCACTCTTTTTTATAAAATGACGTCATTTGCAGCCGCTAAAGCAATACACCTTTACAATAGAGTCTTAAACTTCGTCAGTAGTAAAGTGTGCATATGACGTCATTATCACGGAATAACAGACAATATTCTTGACATAGCCCAAATTTTAATTTCAATTTTTTTTTTCAGGTTTTATGAGAAAATGGCAACAAAAAGATACAGTATCTCCTATTTTATCTAATAAATGATCGTTTTCTTTTAAATATGACTTCATTTTCACTTAAATAAGCATTTCGTCTAGTGTCTGAATCTTAGTATCAGTACACGTGCAGATGGAAAAACAGCATAGAAAATTTATGAGGAAATTGCGTGTTTTGAAAAGCAGTATGTCATTTTCCGTTATTATGCCCCTAATATAATATTCTGCTCCTAATGGACTTTGCTTTACTAAACCCTATACAAAAAATTTTATAAAAAATTTTGAATTTTTATCAGAAGATAGCATGAATAGAGTTAAAAATACGTCATTATTTCTCTCTTGTCTGCAATAATGAAAGCCCTCTAATTTTCATCATTTTGAAGAAATTTCATAAAATACTTTTAAAATTAAAATATAAAAGTGGGGATGTTTAATAAAGAAAAAAAAACAGTGCGATCACATCTACAAAGGAAGAATTTTCAGTTAAAAAAAAATATTACTAGTAAAATTTTTTCAGCAGAAAGATCAGGGCAGATGACTAAAAAACACACTTTTGTTTTAAATATATCGATTATATAAAATTAGGAAAAATTAAATTCAGCAAATTATCTTATTTTGATAAAATTATAGTAGAATGTCCCAAAGAATAGCATTAAAATTTTATTATTCGGGAGAATTTGCGACAAAAACTTCAGGAACACGGTATTATTTTAAACCACGAATTATATGTTTGCTTGTCTAACTCGGCGAAGCAAATCCATCCAGGCGATAATCACCAATTTCTGTAATATAAATCGCTATTATTTGCATGTCACCTCTATTTTATAAAGACACTCTAAATTTTCGTAAATCATTGCTTTTTATCAGTGTGTGATTTCAATTACATTATTTTCAAAGGTGAAGCATTTTCACTTGTGAAGAATTTCAAAGCAGCTGGGCTTTGAAAATGACGCATTTCTACAAAACATAATTCAGGTTTAAGAACTAAAATGCACTCTTTTATATAAAATGACGTCATTTGCAGCCACTAAAGCAATGCACTTTTACAATAGAGCCTTAAACATCGTCAATAGAAATGTGTGCATATGACGTCATTATCACGGAATAACTGACAATATTCTTGATTATATTATAATATATATCCATATTTTAATTTCAACTTTTTTTTCAGGTTTTATGAGAAAATGTCAACAAAAAGACACAGTATCACCTATTTTGACTATTTTCCGTTTACTTTCAATGACTTTCAATAGAAATGAATTACTTTTGTTGCCACGATAAGAAAAATGGTATTAAAAACTACAAAAAATTATTATCTCAAAAATAAATTGAAATACAACTGTCAAACAAATTGCATTTAAAAGAGCATTTTTTTCCTTATACGACAGTGTAAAATTTTAAAATGTGCGATGTTTAGAAGTTTAAGAATTTGCAGTAGAGAAAATTGCAAAAACAAAATTTTATTTCAAATTTCAAAGTGTTGCCATTCGCAAAATGACATATGCGTTACGCACAGATATGTTTGTCCTTTATAATATAGATACTAGCAGGCCTTTCCCGCTACGCTGGTCTGTTTATCCAATCGAATAAACAAAATAATTGAATAAACAAAATGTATCAGTGAATTTGGCATCGTGATTTAAAGTAATATGGAACCTTACCTGGAATGTCCTTTTGTCCCTCGGAAAACGATATGAACGCCATTGAACTATTATATTTTCTAATGTACAGATAAATTTTCAGCTATTAAGGTCTTAACCGTTTGGTTGGTCAATCACAGTAGGATTTGATAAAGAATGATAGTACAATATGGAATGTAATAAAATAAACCCTGAAAAATTATTTAGCTATAATGCAAACAAACAAACTGACAAAATACATCCAGTAAAACATTTTTTAAAGACTGATCTTTCATATTGGGGTCCATATGATTATAGAACTTTCCCCCGTAATTCTATAACTAAGCAACGTAGAATGATATGCAATAAACTAAAACCTCTCCAAACATTGTCTAATGAACAAAGCAAGTATTATCAATATCCGCCATTTAGAACTTTTTGAAAAGTCTAATATTTCATAATCGGTTTCACATGATTATGTAACTTTCCGCTTTTACTTTATGACTAAGCAACATAGAACAATATGCAAAATACTAAAACCATATCAGAATAGGTATGTAACTAACAATGGAATACCTGTCGAAATCCGTTCTGTAGAACATTTTATAAAGGCTAAACTTTCATAATCGGGTTCAACTGATTATAGAACATCAGTAAATAAATAAATAGAAATGCTTAATTCATCTTTAAAAAGTTAAACTTAAACTTACACTAGGTGTAAAATTACTTAAAAGAAGACAGAATACTAAAAAGATGTTAAATTATTTTAATACCTTAGTACTTTCAACTATAAAAAACTTGCTCCGTTCAAATTTTATGTAAGGCGAGCTTTTAGTGTTTAATCTATTAATCACCTTGAAAATGAATTAAATATCGTTAAAAACATTTCAGTTGAGAATGCTTTCCCAATACGCATTATTGATAAGCTAATCAACTCACAGAAGAACCATATGAAAATACAAAAAACTCCATGGAGTAATATGAGATATTGCAAGATGAAGTACGTACCAGGGATTTTCGAAAAACTCAGACATGTGCTTTTTCGCTTTGACATAAACTTAATCGCCACTCCTCCAGCAAAACTGAAAAATCTAATTAGTGCCAAAATAGACCCGATCCCGGAAGATGAAGTTTCTGGAGTATATATAATTCCATTAAAAAGAGAAAATATTTATCTCGAATACATAGGAATGACTTCACGTATACTTTAAGTCCGTATTAAAGAACATTGGAGAGATTTAAAGTATAACCGACCTACAACAGCCCTGTCAAGACTTAACCAGTAGCAGAATATACAAGTTAATTTAGAAAACGCAAAAATTATATATCCCTCAAAGAATTATCATGAGTTAATCATCCGCGAATCAATGGAAATTATTACTAAAGAAAATACTGTTTGCAATGACGTTTTATCCTACAACATACCCAGGATTTGGCTCAGTTTACTTAAATAATCATAAAACGAGTAATATTCCACGAGTAATATCCATGTTTTATTTTCCCAAAGTTTTCCGGTTCTAAAAATTAACTTCCACTTTCACTCCTTTCGTCACCATCTACGTGAATTTTGAAAATCAGACGTCAATAACAATTGTATTTCTTATATTCCTCTGACGAAGACTGTTTTTTTGTAGTTGAAAGTAATAAGGTATTAAAATAATTTAACATATTTTTAGTATTCTGTCATCTGTTAAGTAATTTTGCACCTAGTGTAAGTTTAAGTTTGATTATAGAACTTTTCACCACATCTCTATTATTAAGCAATGCAGAAGGGTATAGTATATACTAAAACACTGCCTGAAAAATTATCAACCTAACTGTGCAAATTCAATCGAAATCCACTCAGCTGAATCTTTTAAAGAGGCTAATCCTTCATAATGGAGTTTGTATGATTATGTAACTTTAAAACATAATTATATGTATAAACAACGTGCAAAGATATGTTATATGCTAAGATCTTCCCTGAAAAATTATCTAACTATCATTAAGATTCGCATCAATATCCAGTCAGGTGATCTTAAGTTATATGCAACAGGGACGAATTTCCCATTTGCATTTTACTCTCGTATATATAGTAGAAGCAGAAATAGATAGATATTTAAGAATAATGATTCTTATAATTTATGAAGCTGTATGTTATTTCTCGCTGTCTCTGCTGAATAATTTTAAAGACTTTTCAGTCGGCGAGTACTGACATTTACGATCATGTCTACAACAAATGTATTTCATTTTGTACCAAAACATTCTCGGTAAAATGAGCAAATTTGGTGTAGATTCTGGTATTATATTTTTTTTTCTTCAAAATAGTCATTTAAACTTCGCACATGAAATTCTAAGAGTCCCTTAGCATTGCAGTAAACATCAGTGAAAAATGAAGTTATAGCTTAATTTTACTTAATAATAAAAAATACTTTGAATTAAAAAAAAATATAAATTAAAATTTTTTTCATAGTTACGATTACATAATAATTAAAGCAAAAAGAAATTCGCGTTCAATAACAAGCAAGCAACATTGTTTGGCACAGTTTGCAAAAAAAATTTGGTACTTTCCCATTATAGGCGCCTTGGTGTTTTTTTAAACAGCTTAGAGCAATTCAGGCATCAGAAAGTGAGATTTGTAGCCAGTTTGTATAAACAGTTAAGAAAACAAACTTGATGATTTTTTTTTGTTTGTTTATATATGTAACTTTACATATGTGTTTATATATGGAAAAGTACCAAAAAATCTTTCCACATTTAGGATTGAAATAAATGGCGCAATAACATACATTTTAGTATGGTCTTGGTATAACGTAAAAGTAGCAAAAGGTCTCCAAAAAACTTTCTCCCAAATTTCGCCAATTCTGTATAAATTCGGTTATAGAATAGGCCCACTTTAAAAACACAGTATCAATTTAAACCTTAACCTAAGTTAATTGTATGCCAAACCACGCCCGGTAACATACGCCAATTGTCTGTAGACTCAATTATGTAACTTATCGGTACTACATACGCCGATTGTCTGTGGACTCGATTACGTAATTTATCACTTTAATTAAGGTATGCTTTACAAACTACATCTATACTTTCAAATTTTCCTGATTTTAAGATCAATGGGTACTGTTAGATGCTAAAAGGCTGGGCGCAGTTTGGGATTCAGAAAGTGAGATTTGTGGCTAAATGATATAAACAGCTGTGAAAACATATAAAATGATCTTTTATGCTTTTTTAAAATATGCATTCCTATATATAAACTTTTAATTTATGAATATTAATATTTTTGTTATTTATATACAATTTACTTTTGTTTTTATATAAAAAGAGATAAATGTTTTCTTTATAGTAAATAAATTCTATAATTATTGAACAGAAAATATGCATGAAAACTTTCCTTCTCTCGCCAAGCCCATTTCTTCCACTTCGCAAAGAGCCCTATATTGGAAAATTACAGAATTCCCCAGTGCTCTATGACTAAACAATATCTCACAATATATTATATACTGAAACTATCTCTGAAATATTGCCAAACTAACAATGCAAATTCTATCAAAAACCGTTTATTATAACTTTTTTAGAAGGCTAAATTGTGATAATTAAATTCAAAACATTACAGAATTTTCCCCAAAACTGTATGACTAAACAACGTAGAAGGACATGTTGTATACTGAAACCTTCCCTTGAAAATTATCTAATTAACAGACCAAGTTCCATCGAAAAACATCCGGCAGAATTTTTTAAAAAGGCTAATTTTTCATTATCAGGTTCATCTCATTAAAGAATTTTAAACCATAATTTGATACCAAGCAACGTAAAACGTCGAAATAAAACCTTCCCCGAAAAATTACCTAACAGTGTATGTTCAGCATAGCCCAAGTTCTAAGCAGCCGAAATGAAATTTCCATTTGAATTTTATATGTATATATAAGTAGAATTAGATTTTTCAAAAAATGCAGTCGCCTACTTGAAAAATAACCAATATATTTTGAACGTCGCTCAAAGCGATGCCACGCTTATCATATTTTTGGCTTAAAATTAAATTGTTTGGCGATAAAATGAAATCTTAAATAAACATAAATATACAACGCATAAATACCGTCATTTTTATAATTACATCTGCTATTTTCTTCTGCAAATCGCATAATGAATGAGTTAAATAAAAATAAAAAACAAATTTAAAAAAAATCAAAAACAAAATTGTCACTCAGGTATTATCTTATTAATTTTTTTATGCATTTTTCTTAACCTGACGCAAGAGATAAATTGCCAAATATAGCTTAAAATTGCAATCTTTCCCATTGAATAAATTTTTAAACATTATCAACATTACCTTTCATGTTTAAATTCGATATTGTTGTTTTATAATATCACCACTCGTCAAAAATGTTTTTTATTTTCTCTTTTTTTTTCTTTTAAATAAAATTAGTAATTTTTTTTGCGAGATGTACAGCCGTTTCAATTCATTTATCAACAAAATTTCTCGCCAATAAAATAATAGTAACCCTTTAGCCCAAAATTACATAACTTTCCGTCATAATTCTATAACTAATCTACGCAGAGTTACGTGTTATAGCTTAAAACCTTCCCTGAAACGATACCTATCCAGCAGTGTAATTTTCGTCAAAATCCATGCAGTAGTACTCGAAATATAGATGTTCGGAACGAAATTTCCGTTTGGACTTTATATATATACTAGAAAGGTAGCCCGTCAAAAATGACGGAAATTTAGATATAAAGATGTATACAACTCATATGCAAGAATAGGAGTTTTCTCGCTTGTTCCGTTGTGATAGATGAAAATAACACATTTTAAGAACGAAACACATTTATGAAAAATTGTGTACAGTAGAGGACCACTAATCTGCACAGTTTGGTTCCAAGTGTTATGCAGATTTGAGGCTTTTTGCGGTCATGTCAATTCAATCTTTGTTTACTTTTTTTTAAAATTCATATATTGGACAATTTAGATTGTTAAGCCTTAAAAATAAATAAATTACACACTTGAAGTAAGGTAAAAAATATTAAATTATCGTATACGATTTCATGAAATGATATTATATGTGTGTGCTTCACGATCTTGGTTACGACGTTGGCGAAATTGGTTGCAACTTGTCATAATCCTAATAGTGTGGACCGCTATAACAAAAAAGTAACCAGTTTCTAGTAAAATTTCTGATATAAAGTAGTTTTCAAAAACTTGTGTAAAATTGCAGGCCGTTCTCATGTTATGTCAGTCCTAAGAATAATATTTCTAACACTGAAGAGTTTCCATGTATATGTGGAATTTAGAAAAGCTTCTCCAAAAGAAAGATCCTGAAATGACACGGTAATTTCTCTAATTTCAAAGTTTAATCGGGCCCTGATGGTGTTTACTGAAATCTAATAAATACAGTTATTTTGAATATTACAACAGAATTAAACAGTTAAACTTATTTAACTTAAGCCCGCTGTTACTTCCCGATGTTATTTTTTACTATTAAGAAAGAAAATTAGGTACTTCTTAGTTATCACGTCGACCAATTTCGCCAAATTATATAAATCGCCAAACCATTCGCCAAATTATACATATTGACATAATTTTTTATTTTAAATAACCCTAGTAGCACAGTTTCGTTTTTAAAACGATGAAAAAACGACAACGCATATCGTTGAAAAGACGGTATTCGTTGACGTTATAAATTCGAAAATATGTCTCGTTGATTCGATTATTTTCCGACGGTTAATTTAGCAAAATTTTCAACGCGATAACAACCGTCTTGAAAACGTTGTTTAAAGCTCAAATATCATAGTATTACTATTTTTCAACGTTATTTTAATGAGAATAAAAACGTAAAATAATAATAATAATAATGGGAGTATATCCGCAATACTACCTCGTTAATTTTCCCTTTTTTCAACGGCACTTTAACACTTTAAAAACGTTTAAAATTAAGAATAAATCCGCAATATTGTCTCGTTAGTTCCACTTTTATCCAAGGGCAATTTAATGTCATGAAAAACATTTAAAAATTAGAGGAATATTAAAGGGGAGGGGGTATATAACACTTCATAAGAAAATAAAAAATTTTTAAGCTAAATTTAAGATTAGTAATTTTGTTAACTTTCCTTTTCATATTATGTATATATATCTACTTAAACTACTCGCTTATCTACTTCAAAATTGCAGTTTTTTCGCGATTGATGAAATTCGCGTTTTTCCCATCATCTGTTAACAAAATTGATGATTTTTCTGTGAAAAATAGACAACATTGATTTTTTTTTTTCGGCAATCATTTGTCGAAATTCCAATATACTTTATGTCCGAATTTTCAGATTTATGACAAATTATTTTTTTCTAATCTTTAGAAAATTCGGACCAGAATCACCCCTGCCCTCAAAGATTTCAATTGATAAAAGAGGCATTTGACAATAAAAATGTTGCAGTTATTAGATTTATCAGTTGATTTTCTCAATATTTCTAATATAAAATTATTTTAGCATATATGAGCTCAACTATAAGTACAAAACATGTTTTGAAATTTCTGCTTTTAAAATTTTGTATTAATCAGTTCTCATATACTATCGTGTTATCTTAAAATACCAGGGTGTAAAAAAATCATGATTTAAAAAAAAAAAATCATGATTTTTTTTATTTATATCAGATTTTTTATATTTTTTTCCTTGTGTTAAAATATTAAACATCTACCAAGAATTAAACATTTAAAAAATGAATAACCCTCCAATTACTAACATAATCCATGTTTTTTTTGCTTTAATTAATAAAATTTTAATTATGTAATTATAGAAATTTAAAAAAAACTGTAAATTAAAAATTTCTTTAGTAACATATAACATTATGTGCACTAATATTTTGTAATAATTATGTAAACCAATATTAAATACTGCTTATATTTTAAAGTGATTGATAAATTGCATTTAATTTTAAATTGATGATACAGATTAAATTTTGTGATTATTAAACAATTAACTGTTTAATTAAGAACACAATCTATATTTTTGAAAAAGTGGTTGAAAAAAAGGTGATAAATAATCGTTTGATAAATTCATAAAGCGGCCAATAATTTTACACAGGTTCTAAAGCATATGTATATCAAATTGATAAAAAATTGTAGCGATGTATAAAGCAAACTCGCACATAATTTATAAATAGATTACAAAAATTGTATTTTGAAATTTAAATCAGATTGTTTCCCCACAACATTAAAATATTTGAATAGCTACTAAATATTATAATGAGTTATTTAACATTTAGTTAGATGTTTTTTAAATGTATCATACTTCTTTTTACACAGTTTAACATTGTTATAATTAACAATAACAAATATTACATTTTTTACAAGTGATTTAGTGATAATTTTCATTACTGATTATAATGCTTTTTCACACTATTTTAAAAGATCAGAAAATATGTGATTTTATCATCTGATTTAAATCAGTTGATTAAAATCATTGACACTCTACTGCTATGTTTATTGTATATAAAAGAATGAATAACTTGATTATTAAAAGGAAATTATGACATTGTAAGTTATATTAGATTTAAATATCATTTTTAAATTAAATGCTTTTTATGTTTGTTAGATAAAAACCATGCTTTTTTACAAACTTACTGTACTTAAATTTTTCACAGTACTCAGGAATTACATTTAGAAACACTTATTTAAAGCTTTGTTTTGTGTATTCATAAGTCACAATACCTGTAGAAACTTTCCAAATTATGTTCATCTTAGATTTGAATACTTTTTTATGTCATTTTAAACATTCAGAAAATTTTTGATTTTAATCAATTTTTTTTAAAAAATCACTTGATTAAAATCATGACTTAAATCGCTGATTTAAATCGTTGACACCCTGTAAAATACACTGAAAAAGAATGTTATTTCTCAAAATCCTTTTTATAAGTAGAATTCTTGTTTCTGAAATATTTATTCCACTGTTTATTATTACACTAGAGAGTATCCATTTATCATACTTTCTCAAAATTTATGATAATGAGTGTAGGCTTTCTTCTAACTTTTTAAATTGCTAATTTAATTTGTTGTAGTTTGGATTAAAAATAGGATTGAATACATAAGTACACGTTGTATCCAAATTTTATTGTGTGCTGTAGTCCTAATTTTTTTTTTTTTTTAATGGCTAATACGGAGATGAAACCACATGCTTTTTTAGAGCTTGAGAATTCTACTTTGGTTCTACAATTACAAAAAAAATTCTTTTTCTCTACGTGGTAATTTGAAATTCTTATTTTTAATATATATAAACACATATTGTAAATATATATATTTACATAAATTTAATATTTTAAGAAATCGTTTTCCATTATTTAAACCTTCAGAGGGATAAAACTAGAAAAATTTTGGTGGGGAAAAGGTTATAAAACTGCTTTTCCAGATTTGAAACCAACACCTTTAAAAATTCAGATAGAATCCAGCATTACAGAAACAACTGTTTGCCCCTGATAGGGTTAAAAATGACTAAAAAAAAGTACTTGACCAAGCCTCAAAAAATCCTCTGACCCAAACATAGGCAGGCAACGAAATTTGCTATTTTCTTTTCGCAATAGTCTGTCAGAATTAGCAATGCTTTTTTTCCTGCAATTTTTTTTTTTTTTTTTTTTTTTTCTGCTATCATTTTGATAAATTTCGCATCATTTTTCATTATTTCTCCAAGAAAATCTGAATACTCTATTACATAAAATTTCAGCTTGAAAAGGGCTATTTTACAATCTAAACTACTTTTGTACAGATAGAGGCGGTGATAGAATTCAAATAATCTAAGAACTCGTTTGCTGCCCAAATGTTAATATAAATGAGATTTTAGTATTGCATATATAGTTTTAACAACTGGTTCGCCAAACTCAACACAAATTAATTAGTTCTACCGAACCGGCTGAATCCCACCACTGAATAGAGGGGAAGATCTAGATTCAAATTTACAAAATATCATGAAATACTTGGGTACAAGTAATTTCTTTTAAAGGAGATCATGTTGAAAGTAAAAGGATTTTTTTTTTTAATTCCAGATTGATACACTCAAATGTTGATAACTTTACATACATATTTGCAAAAATACCAATAGTACAGAATGCATAATTAAAACTGTCTTCCTTAAAAATATTAATAGCTATTAAGTTAACTTTGAAGCTGTTATCTGCAGTAAAATTCTTTTAAATATTGCATGCAAATTGCATTCAAAATTTTCAAAGCCATTTTTGTTACGATTTAAATATATCTCTTTTTTTGTGTGAAAGCATAGAAAATTATTTCATTCATTGGTATTATATATTTTTTACACAATAGCTTTCACTACTGCACAGTTGCAAATACTTAGGAGAACTGATAGGAAGGGTTGAGGAAGAAGAAATTAAAAAATTATACAACTGTACACAGCAAACTAATAAAACTACTGTCAGTAAAATGTTAAAATTAGTGTATTTTCTTGTTGTGAATGTTTCTGTACCTGAACATAATTATGTAGTTATAAACTCTGTGAAATCTGCACTTTGAAACTGAGGGTATGATGAATTATACATTTTGACGGATTATAGATCATACCTTTGTTTATATTTTACTTTTTTAAATTACTATAAATTAGGAACAAATACACTAAAATTACAATGCAATACTGGTATAGTGTATTTAATAACTAAGATGAAGGAAAATTTAAATTATAATACATTTTTTACCGATTATTCTTTATTTTAAACATTGACAAAACACAATGATAGTTTTTTAATATATATTTTTTTTTTTTTTTTTGTGTAAATGTATGAATACAGTATTTCTTGCTCCAAGATAAAATTTTGTTACTCAAGAAAACTTAAAATATTTATATCCATTTTATATTTAAGAATTTATTCACTGAAAAAGTGATAACTGAGAAGAAAAAAAAAATTAACTTTATGTGTTCAAATGTTAATGACAATTTTCATCGTTAACATTCCAATATGAATGGCAGATAATAGAGAATTGTGGTTTATACATTGGCAGATTTCACAGAATTGACTGTACTTTCAAAATGAAGTAAATTTTGTTACAAAAGATCAATATTGAACACAACTTTTAAAGATGCATCAATAATCCTATGGATTACTAAAAAGTGCTCAAAAATGAAAAACAACTTCTAAATATTAAATAGTAAGAAATCAGTAACTCATACCTTCATACTAACAGGGATAATAAACTTTTCAAGGAGTAGAATCATTTTTTATCATTAATCATCTATAAAAGGTTATTTAATAATTCAATGTTAAGAAATCATGACAATAGAATGCGTTAAAGAAAGAAAGTCAACATACTTTTTGCAACCATTTATTAAAATATATATATATATATATATATATATATATATATATATATATATATATTATACAGATTTATTCAGCATTTTGTCTGAATATTTCTTTTTTAGAGGTGCATATTTAAGGAAAAGTTTTATGCAGTCTTCGACTTTACTCTCATCAAAAGGCTCTCCTACTTTAGCCCGAACAACATCTGAAAAGAAAAGAGATTACTGAATTAAAGTAAACTCCCGACTATCTGGCTTAACGTGGCGGAAGGGTAGGCCGGAGTGCTATAAATATTTACTCACTTTTGTCCCCCATACACAGGATTATATTTAAAACAAACGTTACCCATTTTAAGATAAGTTTTATGTATAAAGTACATACAGTTTTAAAATAAAGCCAACATGTTGACTGGTTCTTTTCTTTTCTTATATCCTGCAGCTGCGGCTGTTTTCTTTAATGAAAAAAGGTTTTATAGAAAATATTTATAATTTAAACCGCCCTTTCTGTCTATCATTGCTCTGATATTACATTCTGCAATCCCTTCTTGCTCCTTCCTATCGTAGATAGCCCTTTCCCACGGACGGGAACCTATCTCTCGGTCGTTTGCAACATTCCTCATTTTTTTAGTAGGCCATATAGTCGGGAGTTTACTGTACAACATAATGAATAGATAAGGAGGCTAAAGAAATATCGCTTGATGAAATTTGCCTATTCTCCCCTGCAATTGATTGATATTCACAATATTTTTCTGCGACCATTTCCCTTTAATTATTTGATGAAATTCACATTTTTCACAATCGTCTGACAGTTTTTCTGGTGATCTTTTCACAAAATAAGTTTTCTCGTGATTGATGCCCAATAGCAGAAAATTCTCCAAGTATCTGCAACAGATATTTCAGGGAGAAAAAATAATCTGCTGATAAGATATTTTTACAATTGAAGTGTTAATCAAACAACCACTATCTGCAGTGTTTTTAAACATTTTTTAAAACTTCTGCTTTCATATTTCTTTTAATATGCAGCCTAAATGTGCAGTTGGTCACATGAAAGAGAAGGTCAAATGTGAAAGCAAGAGAAACTGAATCTGGCCCTGTTTATACTCATGTTTGTTTTACTTTGCCCAATACCACTGCCCCTCTTCTCCCTCTTAAAAATGTCAAACTATTTTAATGCAAATTTGCATCAATCCTAAGGATTCAATTCAATGCCAAAAAAAAAAAAAAAAAGTAGAATATTTGCCGTACTAAAAACCTTAAAATGAAATTATATAAATAGCTATCAGTATATAAAATTCAAAGATTTCTAAGTACTATAAAAATAAAACAGCAAATTTTGCAAGAAATAACAAAATCATTTAAAATTACTTAATAACTGTTTTAGTTTTTAAACAGAATAAGCTAATACAAAATTCTAGCAAAGAAACAGCTACATTTTGACACTTATTTTTCTTATAATACAACATGTTAAAATGATGTGCATCAATTTTTAGATGTTTTTAATGCTAAATCATTTAATATGTGAATAAAATGCATCATTTTCAGTTGATTATATTATGTTAGGCTCAGTTTGTGACCTTTTGAAAACAGGGGTAAAAAAAAAAAAAAACATGCGTGAACTAAAAAAAAACCCCACTTTTATACATGAAGGACAGAACATTTTTTTTTTAACATATTCATTTTAAAAGGGAAAAATAAATTATGTATATTTAATGCATATTTTGGTATTTTTAAAAATTGTACAAATGTACGGGTCATTCCATGTCAAATCAACCAAAAAATTTCAATTTTCAACCTGACCATTTCAGATTTCAATGAAACTGTCAGGTATCATTCTCTCCGGTGATATAAATGAGAATACAATTTTATAATTTTTTTATCGCGTTAAATTTTCATACAATTAATTATTTAAAATTTTGAAAAATCATTTTTTGGGTTGCATAAATTTTTCAATTTTGAATTTCTCAAGTTCTATCAGGCATACAGAATTTTATGACCCCTCATTTTAAAGAGAATTTTATAAGTTTTAATTTGATACCCAAGTTGACTATGCAGACTTTTACTTTGACAATATTTTCTGAAAAATCTTATCTTTACCAAAAAGTGAAAACTTTTTTGATTACAAAGTTTCTGAATTAACAAAACTTTTTAATTTCATGCTCTTTTGAACAAAGATGAATTAAAACTTGTGATTGAAAGGATTTGTTTTAAAAATCTAAATCGGACAACTGGTCAAATGTCATTAAGTTGATTCCTACAATTAAAATGTAAGACACTTAAAATTTTGCGAAAGGAGATATTTAGTGATAAGTAAACAAAATTTCAAGTCTCTCACTATACAGTTTCTGGGAATAAACTCTGTGACAGACAGGGGAATGAGATTAATAGGATTTAGTCAGATGAAGCCATAAAAACAGCTTACAAGAATTAAAATACTGAATGCAACCTCAATTAGAATTCATTGGCTTTTATTCGATATTCTGTTCAATAGGTTTTAGATTTTTACGAATTTAGAGCTAAGAATACAAATTTAATTTTTATATTTATATGAACCAATAGTAAGAAATTCTACAAGAGTTACTCAACATATATGTCACAACATCAGAAAGTTTAAAAAATTATTAGTAATTAAAGAAATACTTTTGATTTCTAGAAGCGATTTTACATGCTTTTTTTTTTAGGAAAAAATGGTTTTTCTTTTTAAATTCTTGTTTAACTGGCTGCCATTTCGTAATATATTGATAGAATCAAAAATACTATGCATTAAAATCTTAGGCAGAACAAGCTGTGAAAATGTGGCTATTTCAATTTTTTTTATAATTTATTAAATTTTATATCTAAACAACATTCAAAAATGTGTTTTTTCTTTTTCTTTTTTTTTTTTTTAAGAGTACAGCATATTACACAATGTATTTTTACAATATCTTAAAAAAAAAACTACCAAGCATGCTACTAAAATGACCAAAAAGGAATCTATGCACGATATGCAAGGAAAGAATAAGATGCAATAAAAGAAAATTTGCACATGGATCATTTTCTTTAAAATTATTATATAATACCCGATATACTTAATAATTTAAATATTACTAAAATTTTATTAATCAGTAAAAAATATCACATCAATTTAGTTTTCTATTTGTTTCTAAGTACTAACAGACAAAGATATATATATCTTTGTATATATGTACCGTACATCATACAATTGGAAATAATTATTAAAACTAAGTATTCGTGCAGTTAATAAATATATATAATGCAAATGTATTATATTAATGTAATTACTTACTTTAGCAAGATGAAAAGCACGTGTCCAAGATGTTTCACTTTCACAGAAACAATAAACAACAACACGTTGACTGCATGCAATCGCAATGGCGGTCGAATTTCCTCCGTGGAAGGAAGGAATGGATGGTTGTGCAGAAAATCCAAATTGAGCATGCGCGGCGTATTCCAAAATGAATTGAGATAATTCAACGTTATTTTAACGAATTTTTCATCTCGGAAAAATACCTATTAAATCATTGTAATATAATATTTTCGCTCTGCAGTAAAGAGAAAATAGATAACGATGAAAATATCTATTTTAAAACGATGGGGAAAATAACGAAAATATCGTAACTATGAAACAACGTCTTTTAAAAGTTTTTCCTATGACGGATTTATTTCCAAATTTTTTAGTCTAAAATATTGCGAAATAAAAAAATAATTTTCAACGGACATAAAACAACGTAACCAATTTCCAACAGTTCTGACTTAATTTTAACGCTATAACAGCGTCATGTGCTACCTGGGAACGAAAGAACAAATAAATTAGCAAAACATTAATAAAAATACAAATAAAACGTCGAATTGGTTTTATTGGCCATTATTGGCATTTAATCTTACAATTAATTAATTAATGGCAACCATTATTGGCAATTAATCTTGCAATTTGGTCGACGGGATAACTAAGAAGTACCGAAAACTATTTAGATTTTTCAAATCATGCATTTATAATTTTTTTCCGTCTTTAATAACTAAATAATGAAAAAATATGCTTTTGTTCTGAGCTCATAAATATGACAATAAAATAATTTAACTAAGGGACATTGCAAAATTAAATCTTTGTGATTTCAAACCATAAACAAACGATACCGCCACCATTTTACCTACTATGACGTCATTAGAATATTGTCCATTGATTGTTGGAGAACTTACTTTGTGTATGATTACCTCAATGATTTAATATTTTTTTACGTTTCACGATGAATGAATCACTTGTGTTTGTATAGGTTTATGGAATGAGATATTAAGCTGTGAACCTAATTTCAACTGAAATTATCCAAGGATATATGTATTTTTAATTGAAATTAAAAACAATGCTTTGATCTCGAAACAAAAAGTTTTAGTTTGTATAATTGGTTATTTCTGTTAATTATTTATTTAGGTACTTTCTCATTATAGAGCATTTTAAAAAAAAAAGCTTGACGCAATTCGGGCATCAGAAAGTGAGATATGTTGCCAAAATATATAAACAGCTATGAAAACAAATCTAATGAACTTTTATTTTTGTTTATATATGCACTTATATACATAGAAAAAATCGTTTTTAATATATATAATATTTTTTTATATACAAATTACGGCACAAATTTCAGATATGAACCGGGATACCTAACTGTCGCCAATATGGTGTTATTTTGCCCGATATGGTAACCCGGCTACTGGGAAGTTTGTTTTTTTATTTATTAATAAATTGTTTATTTACTTTTATTTTCTGTTTTTAATTATACAATCTGTTTTGTTCTATAGTTATTATTCAAACTTTTATTTATTTATAATTATTTCCTTTTCAAAATGATAGCAAATAATTTAAAAATATATAAGTAACTGGTACTCGAAAGCGAGATTTCTGCCAAATTGGCGTCAGAGAAAAAACATGCCAACCCGGATGTGTATATGACATCTGTGCAAAACTTACTTCTGTTTCTTTATAAAAATGGGTAAATAGCTTTTTTTTATATTAAATAAATCGCATACATATGGAAAAAATTGCTTATGAGTATGAAGCAGTAAATAGGTTGTCAGAAAATACGTTGGCAAAATTGTTCTCGCCAAGAAACTTTTCTCCGAAGTATTGTACATAAGCAATGATTGCTAGAAATGCATTTTTAATATATGCGCTTTTATGTTTCACTACATTTATGCATACTATACTGTGTGTATAAATTCTACAGTTCATATGCAGGGCTACACAAAAGAATTCGTAAGGGTTACTGAGTATGAGAGTAAATTGCTTAAAGGTGGTTTTTAAAGGAGTTCATTTTTACGCTGAACTGCATTTAGTTTACTAAGAAATGTTTGTAGAATATAGATAAAATGATATACAGGGTCACGCAAAGAATTGGATACATAACCGTCTATGGATGATAATGTCTGGAAATGTGATTTCAGTAGTTTTAAGAGTAGTTTTAATTAAATTTTGGCTAAATAGTGGCATGTAATAACGATACTATTGGCTATGGACGGTAACTGCTGAAATCAATCTTTAAAATTTTTTATGCGTCTTCTAAAATGTTTACTTAGTTATCTTATTTACCTTATTTCTCCAAATAACGAAGTTTTGTTAAAGCATTCAGGATGTTTGGAAAGTGTTTCATATTCTATGCTTAACGCATGATTTTTCTTTCTTCTTTAGTTTTATTTTGAACTTATTTTATTCTTAATTTTTTAGTCTTATACTGCTTTATATAAACTTTGGCACAGTTGTCATATACGCCAATTTGGCGAAAACATCAACAGCATAAACAACGACATCCGGGTTACCATTTCAAGCAAAATAACGACACTTTGGCGCCAGTTAAGTACCCGTTGTGCATATGGCATTGGCGTCAGAAAAAAATCGCGCAAATATGGGGCGTATATGACATCTGTGCCGAAACTTTAATATTTAATGTTTAATCTCTTCATTCCAACCCCCTTGCATATAGTACAAACTATAACACAGCTAGCGCAAAATAATAGACAGTTTGGTACTTTTCCACTGTAGGGGCTTTGGCGGTTTTTTTTTTAAAGCTTGGTGTAATTTGGGCATCAGAAAGTGAGATTTGAGTACTTTTCTGTTATACGGATACCATTGTCGCCAAGCGTAATAGTGGGCGCAAACTGAAAATCCCGTGAATTGAAGCATTTGGAAAATAAAAGGAAAAACATGTCGATACTAAAGTGAGCATTTAAAAAATATAAAATTTGAAAATTCCAGACTTTTACGAACTATTTCTTTAAATCACAAATATATACTTATAATAAGTGAACAAATAAGTGTTATAAAATGAATCAATAAAATAAAACTCATATTAAACTGGTAGCATAAAATTACAAATATCCTTTAGCATTTTGAAATAATTGGCGCATTAGCATACATTTTGGCATGGTGTCCGTATAACGGAAAATATCGAGATTTGTTGTCAAATCATATAAACAGCTATGAAAATAAACTTGATGAGCGTTTTTGTTTGTTTTATATGTTTATTTTATATGTATATTATTGATGTTTTTATGTACAAATTACATCTGTTTCTGTATAAAATTAGAGAAACGGCTGTTTTATGTTAAATAAATCGCATAAATATCGAAAAAAATGCGTGTGTATATAAAATGAAACAGTGGATAGGTTCCCGGAAAATATGTTGCCAAATTTCCTTTTTCGCCAAGGCACCTATACTGGAAAAGTACCTAAAGCACATTAAAGTCGCACAGTTAGGAGCTCACACGGTATAGTGTCGTCTATTGGCGGTTATTTTATTAGTAGCATCGGGAGGAAGATGTAAAGATGTACTTTAAATCCTCACTCATAGATTTTGAAAAATATCTTAAAAGAGCGGAGTTTAAATTAAATTTCGGAGACCTCCTTTATGAAAGATTAATGGTTTTAAATGGGAATTTCGCCAAATTAGCCAGCTGTCACAAAGTTGGCTAACATTTGGTGCTACTGTGGTAACCCTGCATTAGTATTTTTTAACAATTACTCATTTCAATGAGGCGGTCCTACCGGAATCGTGAGGGACACACAGAGACTTGGATTTTATATAAATAGATAATAGAAGTAGATTAATTTTTTTCACATAAAAATACTTCTTGGGGTTAGTGGGCAATCTAAAAAGCATATTATATTTAAAACTAGTATGCCGTGGCCATCACAAAACTTTCTTCTATATAAATCACGTCAATTAAGTCATTTGAATAGTACAAGAAATTGCATCAATTCAGCACCCATTCATATCAAAGTATATCTGAATTTGTAGTTTGTTGAAAATTCGCGCATTAGTTATTTAGATAGAGCCATAAGGAAAATTCAGAAAAATGCAGCATAGCAGTGCTACCTGTTGAGCGATTTGCACCAAAACGCAAACAGCACTAATTAAATTCAGTGTATATCGGAAACTGAAGTTTGTTGAAAATCGAAGCATTAGTTCTTGAGATAGAGCCATTGCATATATCACAAAAATGCAGCATAGCAGCGCCACCTGTTGAGTGATTTACACCAAAAGGTGCAAAACGTCAATTCATGTCAAGGACTAACCGAATATGAAGTTTGATGAAAATCCGTACATTAGTTCTGGAGATTGAGCTATTGTGGAAATCGTGAAAAATGCTGCCTAGCAGCGCCACGTGTTGAGCGATTTAAACCAAAACACAAACAGCACTAATTCATATCCAGGTTTACATGAATCTGAAGTTTGTTGAAAACCCAAGCCTTAGTTTTTGAGATAGAGCTATTGCGGAAATCACAAAAATGCAGCATATCAGCGCCATCTGTTTGGCAATTTACACCAAAACGTTACCAGCACAAAATCATATCAAGGAGTAACTGAATGTGAAGTTTGATGAAAATCCGTGCATTAGTTCTTGAGATAGAGCTATTGCAGAAATCGCGAAGAATGCATTATAGCAGCGCCACCTGTTGGGCGATTTACGCCAAAACTAATCAGCACCAATTTATATTAGGGACAACTTGAATATAAATTTGTATTAAATTCCGTGCATTAGTTTAGGAGATAGAGCGCCCACAAAATTTGTGTCACATGCAGGGAGACAGACAAGACCACAGACTCACAGACAGACATTTTGTAAAAACACTAGGGGGCTCGGCACCCTACGAGCTACGCTCACCAACCCCCTTTCAGACACCGCAGTCTCTAAAAGCGCGCTAATTTAATAGGCTTTAAAAAGATTTTGAAAGATTGAATTATAATTTTAAAAAGTCCTTCCGGCCAGTGCCGGGAGGAAGAGGTAGCTTTCATATTCCTTATTTTAAAAAAGCCAACTTATATTATTCAAACACACGAAGCTCAATTAAGTGGAAACCGAATGTAGGAGATTCAATGCTAATTTTTATCAATACTAAATCATTATGATTGAGAATTTCGCGAAATTAGTCAGCTTTATCCAAGCTGCTTTTATATAAAGTAACTTATATTTGGCTGCCAAATTCGGCGATTTCTTAAAGTGCCTGCCATTTTAAGACAACATGGTGGATGAGGCAAACCAGTGAACTGGGTCGAGACCTTAGTAATTGCTGTGCACATGCTCACTCACATCGGAATCGGTTGATATATACGAGTGCTGTCGCAGGCAAAAAATCAGATTTTTCAAAATGTCACCCACATTAGAAATTGAAACTGCTATATCTGAGCCATTTTTTAAGATAAAGACAAACAAAAAATGCTCCTGAATCCTTATATCAAGGTCAAATACTTAAGAAAAAAAACCTGTTTCAATTTCTAATTTTTTTGCACCTCATTTTAAATATACATATTTTTTAATTTAATGGCCGCCATTTTGAAACAAGATGGCTGATGAAGCTGGCCAGCGAACTTGTTCGATATATTGATGTATACTATCCACATGCCTTCTTCCATCGAAATATGTGAATACGTGTGGTATCGCGTGACAAATACAAGATCGTTTCAAAGTGTTAGCCATGATAGAAATTCAAAGTGCTATAATTTAACCACTTCTTAAGATATAAACAAAAGAACAAATTTTCAGAAACAAAAACTGCTCCAGAATCTTTGTATCAAGGCCAAACACATAAAAAAAATCTTTTTCATTTTCCAATTTTTTAATACCTCATTTTAAATTTTAAATTACATTTTTTTTTAAATGGCAACCCTTTTGAAACAAGATGGCGAATGAAGCTGGCCAACGAATCCGGTCGAGACATTGGTATGTACTATGTACAGACCAAGTTACATTCAAAGCGGTTCATAAATACGCCTGTTATTGCGTGACAAAAATCAGGTCGTTTTAAAATGTCAGCCACAATAGAAATTCAAAATGTTATAACTCAGCCATTTTTTTAGATATAGGCGAAACAAAACCTGTTCCGGAATCTTTGTATTAAGGTCAAAAACATACGAATTTTTTTTTTCCAATTTTTTGGTATCTCATTTTAAATTTAAGTTTTTTTAAATTTTTTAAATGGCCGCTATTTTGAAACAAGATGGCGGATGAAGCTGGCCAACGAACTCGTTTGAGTTATTTGTATGTACTATACACACAAGGAGGTACATCTAAATCGGTTCATAAATACGTCTGTTATCACGTGGCAAAAATCAGGGCGTTTCAAAATGTCAGCCACGCTAGAAATTCAAAATGCTATAACTCAGGCAATTTTTAAGATATAGACGAAACAAAAACTGCTACGGAGTCTTTGTATAAAAATCAAATACATAAGAAAAAAGTATTTTTCCATTTTCAATTTTTTGGTACCACATTTCAAATTTTATATATTTTTAAACATTTTAAATGGCCGCCATTTTTAAACAAAATGGCGGATTAAACTGGCCAACGAACTCGGTCGAGACATTGGTATGTACTATGTACACACCGAATTACATCCAAATCGGTTCATAAATACGAGAGTTACAGTGTGACATAGGTCATATATATATATATATATATAAATTTTGAACGGAGGGTGGTTTCGGGGTCTTGGGGTCATGATCGATGAAAATATACCAAAATTTTTTGAAATCGCTTTCCTCCGAACGGCTGCAATAGGTAGCTTTTTGTAAAGAAAGCTGCCTAAAACAGTGGCGATCTCCCTATATACGGGTTTCTATTCATTTCTCTTCGATTGGAGAATTTTAAGGAAAAATCAGCAGCTGTTAAAAGGTACAATGGCTTTTTTCGTCATTGTTTAAATAAAATCAGTTACACATTTCAAAATCTATATTAATAAAAGAACAAATCGCTCTGTGTGTGTGTGTGTGTGTGTCTGTTGGCGATGGCTAGCAAAGTCTACGGCACGTACGAGGTTCAATTTTTTTCTGAATAGAGTCCAAGGCCTCTCCTAATGCACCTGACTTTCAGAATTTTAATATTCTAATTAATAGCTGAGTAATTAATTTACAAACGCAACTCACTTTCATCAAAAATACGCTTTTTTCTCGGCTTTTTTTAATCCGCTTGCTTTCGGTTGGTTGGTTGTATAAAGTTTTCTCCGAAAAAAATAAGTAAACCGGGATAGCAATGGGTGCGTTCAAGATGCACGCGCGTCGCGCGCGTGAGATCAGGAGACAGGAACATGGAGTGGGTCTTTATCGTGGATGGAATAAACATTCAGCGCGTTCAGGAACATATCATGGATATCATTAATTATAGTGTTAATTATAATGGTAATCTGTTACAAATGAAAGGCGAGCTAGATGACTGAATGGATAGCGCTTTGAACTCGATATAAGTTTTTATTTATTTATTTATTTATTTATTTATTTATTGCTTTATATATTTTTATAATAAACAAGATATTTTTGATAAAGATAAATTTTTATATTTATAATACAGAAGCATATGTATTTCTATTATGATAATAAAATACTTATTTAAATACCAGAAAATGAGGTATTTTGCAGTGAAAGTTTTACATTTGAACGCCTTTTAATATTCAAAGTGATATTAAGCAAATGAAAAAATAAGTATTGCCGAAAATATACGTTTGCGCTTAGGATAATTTCTTGATGTGTTTCTTTCCCTTTTTTTTTTTTTTTTTTTTTTGAGTACTTTAAGAGTGAATTTTTGTCAAGACTGGGATGCAAATCATATTTTACGGTGTTAAAATCAACATGGAAAATGTTATAAAAATAAAATGTAACAGATGTACAATATTTTAACTAAAAATATCTGCACATACAGTAGAACCTCGATTATCCGAAGTAATTGAGACCGATTATCTTTCGGAAAATAGAAATTTTCGGATAATCGAGAATGCTTCAATTTTACGATTAAGGAGAAATATATGCAAAATTTCTTATTATGGTAACAAGTGCTTCATAAAAGTAAAGCAATAGCAAAATAGAAACAAGAATAAATTACCTGAATTTTAATTTTGAAATTAAGTACCTTTTACATATATCACAAGGGTTTAAAAAAATGTTTTGTTTGTCGCAGTTTCGATTGCTTTTGCTTTGAAGCTCTATCACGGAGATTTTTAATAATTCTTCACCTGTATCGCAGTGCTAGGGCCCTATATCTAGGGCCCCTTTTAAAGCATTTACACCATTATTGCTCATTTTTAATAAATATTATTCTAATGATTATTTCATATCCTATGATTAATTTTGACAAATTGAAAATCTAAAACGCCAAGTACTAAGACGGTTTAACATGTTTTCATGTTAGGGCCCTGTTCTCAACTATCAGTTGGCTCCTTTTGGGCCCCCTATTATTACTCCCTTAAAAATAGTCTGATTCACTAGCTTTTTTTTCTAACAACATCTTAGGTTCTCCAGCTATTACACGAGCGAAAAAAAAATTGCAGACTTCAGCTACCACCAATTTTGAATATTAATCGCCTTCTTGGGACCTTGGTGAAGCTTCTTTTAAAATGATCCGCATGCCTTGCAATTTTTTTTACCATTGTTCTAGCATCATCTGATTACTTTAAAACTACTAAAAAGTATATTTATACTAAACTACATGCCCCTTAAGTTCCTGACACTCTGGGATCCGGTACAGGGCCCCTTGAAGCTTTTGCACCATAAATTGTTAGATTGCCCCTCTTAATCCGATCTTCATTTTTGGATCCATTTTTTCAATTTGTTTATTATCCCGTTTCTATTTTCCAGTTAAAATCCTGGGGCAACCTAGGGTCCCGTAGGGCTCATTCCGGGACCCCTTGAACTTTTTGTTTGCCATGTATTTTTCATCCCCTAATTTTCTCACCTTCTCATTACATAATTTTAAAATTGAGTTTTTCACTCTTCTCCCTTGACCGAATACCTTCCTGTTAACCTGTTACCTTCATATTTTATTGGGGTCCTAGGGTCCTTTTTAAACATTTTTCCCATTTTGTGCGCATTTCTTTAAAATATTAATCTAATGATTAATTCATACCCTATGCTTAATTTTGACTAATTGAAGATCTAAAACGCTAAGTACTAAAAGATTTAAACATATTTTCGAGTTAGGGCACTGTTTTGAACTATCAGTTGGCCCCTTTGGAGCCTCCTATTATTATTCCCTTAAAAATAGTCAGATTCACTTGCTTTTTTCCCTAACATCTTAAGTACTCCAGCTGCTACATGAACGAAAATAAATTTCGAAAAAAACGAAAAAACGAAAAAAGATTTCAACTACCATCAATTTTGAATATTAATCGCCTTCTTTGGGCCCTTGATTCTTTAAAAATGATCCGACTTCCTTTTAAATTTCTTTACCATCGTTCTAGCGTCCTCGAATTACTTTAAAAAATACTAAAAAGTGTTATTATACCAAACTACATACCACTTAAGTCCCTTCCCCCTTGGTGCCCGGTACAAGGCTCCTTGAAGCTTTTGCACCATAAATTATTAATAAATTGCCCCTCTTAATCCGATCATGTTTACCCTTTTTGAATTTAGTCATTCTCCTATTACTATATTCCAGTTAAAATTCTGGTGCACCTTACAGTCCTGTAGGGCCTACAGGTGTGCCATGCATTTTCACCCCTTAATTTTCTCACCTTCTGGTTGCATAATTTTAAAATTGAGTCTTGGACTCTTCTCTCTAGACAAACACCCTCATATTTTTATTGGAGCTCTAGGGCCCCTTTATAAGCATTTACACCATTTTTGCGCATTTCTTTAAAATATTATTCTAATGATTATTTCATACCCTATTAATTTTGACAAATTGAAAATCTAAAATGCTAATTACTACAACATTTAAACATGTTTTCATTTTAGAGTCCTACTCCCAACTATCAGTTGGACCCTTTTGAGCCCGCTGTTATAGATCCTTTAAAAATGGTCCGATTCACGAAGATTTTTTCTAACAACTTCTTAGGTTCTCCAGGTACTACATGAACAAAAAAAAAAAAAAATTGCAGACTTCAGCTACCACCAATTTTGAATATTAATCGTCTTCTTGGGGCCTTTGTTGCAGCTTCTTTAAAAACTATCCTATTCTATTGCAATTTTCTTTAACTTAGTTTTAGCGTCTTCAAGCTACTTTAAAACCACTACTAAATTTTCGTATACCCAACTACTTTCTAGATAACACTCTGGCCCCCAGGGCCCAGTCTGTCTTCATAGCTCAGCTACCACCTTTTCTAACATTAATCTCCTTTTCCATCATCAACTTAACGTCTACTCACTACAGCCGTAAATTAAAAATTGCGTTACTTTAAAGGTATCTTTAGATAAGAGATTTCAACCATTTATTAAATATGTGTTAATGCTAACTGTAATTCATGAAATTTATAAGGGGAGGGGCATCTTCCACCGCTTGGGGGCGCAACATTTCCTCGGGTTTAAGGGACCAATTTCAACGGGATTTGCTTCCTTCAACTTATATTACAATTCAGCTACTTTCTGCATTTTGAAAATTTATCTTGGACTTTATTTACCAACATTTTCTAACATTAATGGTGCATTCTTTTTTTATTATTATACTATGGTGTTGATTCCTACGAGGTTTGTCTCAATCAATTTGGTTTTCGATTGTCTCCAGCACGTGCGGGCACTTCCGGTAAATGCTGCCATAGATAGCGGGGAACTAGATTACAGGTTCCTTCGAAAATACGTTTTATGGGAACACACTAGACGCTGCGGAAAGAAATGGGGCCTCCGAAATTAGGTTCATTTAAAAGAATTTCCAAAGATATAAAATCATGCAAACTTAAGTTTTGTTTAAGGTTATTATTTATAGACCCCGGGCAACGCCGTGCGTGTCTGCTAGTAAGCTAATATAATAAGCTGATCTGCATCGTAATGCAAATATATTTTACAAATACAAGTGCCTTCTTTCGACGGAAACGACACAGAAGGTTAACGAATCTTAACTAAACCATTTAAGAAATTTCTTTGTTTTCTGTTTCAGAGATTTTTCTATTTCAAATCATATTATTTGTTGATGACACTTCATTTTCAGCTTGTAATCTTTTTTATTTTTATTAAATTACTAAATAGTCGCTCGACAGCAGTCTAAAAGTGTTCAATAAAATTAATATTAATCTTATTAATATAATCTCAAAATATCACATTAATGTCTCACGCATTTTTTAAATTTAAACTGTTTTACAATATTACTTTTTGTTTATTTTACGTAATCAGTGTAATATGACGTAATTTCTCCTATTTAAGACTTCTAACGCATGTTAATGAATTTATTATTTTAGAATAGCCTTTCTCTTTTAAAATTCACGTGCAAATATAGTTTTTAGAAAGAAATTTTCAATGAGTTCCTGCTTTTCATACGTAATTATTTAATTCTAATTTGAAAGTTTTTTCTGTTAATAATAGTCACGTGTAAATAAATTTTTAATTTGAAGCAACCATTATTATTTGAGCTGTGTATACAGTTGGTAACAGTTTAAAATAATTCCACTTTCTAAAATAAATAAAAAATCAATCTCGAAATGTTGAAAATTAGAATTTAAAATAGAAATAAAACCTCAAAATATGAGTCAAATTAAAAAGTGAATGCAGTCAGCACCCCGGGAAATTCTAACGTATAAAATGACCTAAAAATGAATTAATTCCCATATATAGTTTTTGCTCCTATAAAACTTTTTTAATAGAACGATTTTGTCCAACTTTAGCGTTAAATATCTCTTAAAATAATTATTCGATTTGAAAATTGTCTGCATCAGCGTATTTGTCAAACATTTCTCTATAATACCGCCGATTTTCATATTTTTTTGTATGCAGTATTGTGCTTAATATTAACGGAGAAAGACCTCGGTCACAAACAATTCAAAACCGGCGGCGGCGGCGTAAGTTACTTTTTTTTAGAATAGAGAGATTTTTTTCGGAATCCCTTACCTCTAAAACGTGTAAATCCGTCGAAAACCGGAAATCGAAAATTTTTGCGAATCCAATACTTTTTTCTTGTATAGATAGAATAAAGTAAAAATTATTCTAAGTGTTTTCAATTTTAAATTTAAAAAAAATTGTTTTCATCCTATACTCTGTAATAAAGAAAGCCCGGTTCGATCTACTAGTTAAATTGAAAATAAAAGGTGCTTGAAAAAACACCCTCATTATAAGAAACATTGATTGACCTGGCTTTGGGCTATTTCAATGGGCGGGATTTAGTCTGTGAGAACATGTATTTCTCAATTACCGCAAAGGAGTTGACGAATCCTTTCTCGGATTGTTTCAAACGCGTGGCATTTGCCATGTTTGTTTTAAACCTGTACACTTGTGAAGTTTAGGACACGGCCGGAAGCGGTAATTGGTTATTTTTCCTGTAATAATCATTTAAAATCATGAATCTACAAATAATGTCCAGAAAACTTGTGAGAAGTTAGATTAACAACTAGAGAACAGGAATGCTGCTTTTTCAGAATTTAGTGTCGCCTCCGGCATTTCCATTACTCCATTTACTTCTGATGGACTGATGGCTTCTATTATTATGAAACAGCCATTATAAATGAAGTATTTGGTGAGGATGAAAGAGCAGTCGTAAAAAGTTAGAACTCTGATTTTCTGGTCAGAATAGAGGGGGGGGGGGGGAATGACCATAATTATTTTTTACGGATGCTCTTTCATCTTCACCTAACAATTAATTTATAATGGCTGTTTCATAATAATAGAAGCCACCAGTCCATCAGAAGAAAATAACTCGGTTAAGCGGGACTCTACTGCAGTACAAAACATATTTAAATTTTAAGACTTAAAGCACACGTTTTATTTTATGTAAAATGACGTCATTCGCATCCGCTTAAGAATTCCACATTTACGGTCTACTCTTAAACATCTACAGTAAAGCGTGCATAGTACATCACTATCGCGAAATAATGCACAAATGCAGTAAAATGATTCCGTCATTCAAGAAAATCGAAAAAAAAAAAAAAAACCCGGCTACCTAATGATTCATAGATACTTACAATTAAATATAGTATATAATAGCTCCATTGTTTTAACAGAAATCATTCGTTTATATTTTTTTCAAAATAGCACGTATTTTAATTACATTTTCTTTCGGTTGTTACGAGAAAATGGAAACAAAAATATATAATTACTATTTTTAAACTATTTTTCCTTTACTTTCTACAGAAATGGATAAAATGCCGTTGCCAATATTAAGCAAATGGCTCCAAAAACTACAGAAAAATTAATATTTCAAAAATAAATGGAGATACAGTTTTCAAACAAAATGCATTTAAAAGAACTTTTTTTTTCCAATCCGATGGTATAAAAAGTGAAAATGTGCGATGCTTAGAAGTTTAAAAAATTGCTAAAGAGCATTTAATCGTAATGCTTTGTTTTACGGCTAGCGTCTGTAAGCTAACATTATTTTTTGGACACAAAATAAGCTGGGAAAAAGAAATAGCATATCGTACCGGAGGCTAATAATGCTGCATATCAAGGCGATTCCACGGATCGTGATCATCAATCAGAACGGTGTAAACTTCGGAGGAGAGTTAATTGAAATCTATGGTGATCATCTTAATAATATATTTCCAACTTATTGAATCGCAATGCCATAAGGAGTAATTTTTAGGAATGAAAAATGTTCTTCTATATTTTTATTTGCTTGGTTTTAGTTGATGTTCTAAATCCGGGTATTTCTTTTCCATCATCTGTCGTTTTTGTAATCAGTTGAAAGCCTTTACAATTTGAAAAGATCTGAGTTTTATTTTAACAAAGGCAACTCATCAATTAAGAACAGCACAGTCACTGGCGGTAGATTTTTTAAATGCATTTTATTAACAATGAGCTATTTCAAACAGAACGGAATGTATTATATTGGCACATTTTCTACATTTTGGTGTTCAACTTTTGTGATTTACGTAAAAATCAAAAAATGAAATATATTTCATAATTTATTTACTGTTTTTCCCAAACTCTACATACTATGCTATATCCCGTGTTGCATACGAAAATTCAAATATTTTTAGTTAGTAAAGTTGTATAAATCCTCAAATGAATTATAAAATGATTCTACTTTTTCATTACAAAGATGTACAAATATGGTTTTAATAAGAAATAGCTAAGTAAGTCTGCGATCCACTCAAGTATCTAAACTTCCATTAACTTGTTTTGTACTATTTCGCGAATAAGTACACGAGATATTAACAAGATTCTATATAGAACGTCGTACCTATGGAAATTGATACTACGATTTTATGTGAAGTAATATGCCGACTTTCATTTTATCAATTTTGATTTCGATGAGTGCATTACAGTATAATCTTAGCACAGAACATCTTTATTGCAGATTATTATCCATTGTTGGGATTTACAATTCGAATTATAAACGTATGTTTTTCTGTTACAAATTTAACCATATTAAAATGGAATGGAATGAACGAATTCCTAACGATTTATTGCTAATTCATTTGTAGCAGTCCTGTAATAGTGCCGTCATCGTGTGTAATTGTTTCCTAGCTTGCTTTCCTTTAAGTTGTTAGATCAACATCATCTCTATCTAGCTCCAAAATCCCATATAAACAACAAACCCATATTAATTCTGAAAGTATTTAGATTTTTATTGGAATTTTACTTAGAATTTCTTCTGTTTTTTCTGACAAAGTCTTATACATTAAACAAAACTTGAATGTCCAACCCGTTTTAGACGTGGGGAACGGGTATTTCTATAAAGATATGACAATTGTTTGCGATATTGAATAAAATCTTTAAATGACTTTATCTCAGTGTGCTGAGAACTACCAAATTACATTTTTAAAAATACATTTATTATGATTTTTTTCATAAACTATGCAGTGATTTTTAAGCTTATTTGGGAGATGAATCATTTCTGTTGATGTTTCAAACCCATTCTAGGAAAATCAGCTCATTTTACAAATATTGCAAGATTACGTAAATCCTCGTTTGTTTCGTGAAAATTTACAATTGAATCATGATTGTTTCAGCCCTTATGTTCTCCCTTATTTCTATCTCTTTCTGTAAACGGTTTATGTACTGAATTATGAAATCATGAAAATTTTATCTTCTAAAGATTTTTCGTGAATTTTTTTAACTACGTCAGAAGATTTACATAATCATTTAATAAATTTTAGAAGGAAAGAAGAATTTAGAAGCATTAATTAAATTTGAATTTGGGCAACCCAACTCAAGTTTTTATTTTAAATATTTTTTTTAGTATTTTGTAGATTTAGCAAACGTACAAATATAATACTATTACAATACAAGAAATATAGAAATATTTCCGAATTGAAAAATTCACCTCCCCCCAACACCAAGAAAGCTAAAAAGGTGCAAAAGCAAAGGAAATCCTCCTTTTGAAAATATTTTCATTTTGTGTAACCTATAATGGACCAAGACCTTTATGGACCAAGAACCTATAATGGATCCTTGGACCTTTTGGACCAAGATAAAGTAATGTATCTATAACTCACTTTAAACTGTATTACAACTAATCGATGTATTAAATGAATTTTATAACAGGTTATTTTAATGGTAATTATAAGTACATAATCCTTATTGTGGAGAAGTTACTTATTTAATCAATGTAATCCCACAACTATTTTGAAGGTACTGCCGGGATTTGAAAAAACTGCCAAAATTTTATGCCGGGATTTGCATAAGAAAAATATATTGAACCAGAACTAAAATATTATGCGAAGACCTGGATTTAGTAGTGGCCAAAAATATGTTGTCCGAACAATTTGGTAACTGAATCAGAATGTTATAAAGAATATTTGATAAAGCTCGACTTGAAGAGACCCACCGAGAAAGAAGAGAAAAAAAAAGGTACTGGAACAGGAAACGAAGTAAGAAGCAGAGAAAAAAAAAGACTGGAAGTCAAAAGCGAAGAATGAAAATTAGAGTGAGAATATGAATTAAAAAAGACGGGACTTAAAAGTCCCAGCTAAAAATGAACTGCAGTTTTTTTACAGAAACGAGGTATTTTTCAAGTTTTTCTACGGTCAACTGTAGTTGTTTTTGGTAGTGCAATATCAACAGTAAAAACACTTCAGTTATTTTCCAGTTATTGACAACTATTTTTTCAACCCAAAATTAAAAAAATAGTAAGACTTTATGTCTACAGTAAAACGACAGTGAATTTCAAGTGATTTTACAGTAATTAATTCACAAAAATGTTTGGTGATGTATCTGCAGTATGACTGCAGTTACTGAAGAACTTTACAGGTCTTAATTTTTGTAAGTATGATTATTATAATAGTAACTACAGTATAACAGCAGTTGCTGTAAGATTCTTTTGCAAGTCACAATGTGGTATGATTGTGTGATATTTTCCGAAGTTTCTAAAGTGTTTAAAAATGTTTTAATTTTGTGAGAGTTGCATGTTATGAAACACACTTTTAAATCTCTATTTTAACACACTATACTAATAATAATTAATACTCTTTCCAAGACTTTTAAGGACTTAATTAAAAGTCACATTCCTATCTAACGTAAAATTTTTAGTTCCTCTTTATCATTTTAAGCTAAGAGAAAAAAAATTAAATTTCACTATGATTTTCAAAATCAGAGAAAAAAAAATTAGTTAAATTTCAAAATCGAGGGAGGGGCAGTGGCATCAACCCACCTGTGCCCCTGCCCACAACGGAAAATTCTTAGTTTTTTTTTTTTTTTTTTTTTTTTTTTTTTTACTTTCTCTAAACGAAAAAATTTTGCTAAGTTGTTTTTTTTCAAAATCGGAGAAAAAAAAATATAAATTAAATTTCAAAAGCTAGGGGTGGGAAGGGGGGGGGAAATGGGCCTCTCACTCACCATTCCCTTAATGAGAAATTTCTTCTCATTTTTTTATTGTAAGTTACTCGAAAAGTATACATTTTTCTACTATGTTTTTTTATTATGTTTTTGAAAATAGAAGAAAAGGAAATTTTAATTAATTAACTTTTGAAATCCAGGGAGGGGCAATAGGTTTCTCCTACCCCCCTACCCTATCCCTAACTGAAAATTCTGAATTTCTCTTTTATTCTACTATTTAAAAAAAAATTAAGTTTCAGTATGTTTTTCAAAAGCGAGGAAAATATAGTTAAAATTTAAATTCGAGGGAGGGGCAATGGCTCAGCTATGCCCCCTTCCCCTAACAGAAAATTCTTGGTTTCTTTACTTTTAATTACTTGAAAAGAATAAATTTTACTACTTTTTCAAAAGTGGAAAAACATAAATTTTTATTAGTTATATTTTAAAATCCAGGTAGGGGCAGCAATGAACCCCTCACCCCCTCCCGTCCCGCCTTCTTAATGTAAAATTTCTTATTTTTCTATTCTAAGTTGCTCGAAAAGTATAAACTTTAATATGTTTTTGAAAATAGAAAAAAAGGAAAATTTAATTAATTAAATTTTAAAATTTATTGAGTGGCAATAGCTCTCTTCTACCTTCGTCCCCCCTAACAGAAAATTCTTAATTATTCTTTTATTTTAAGTTAAGAGAAAAGATCAAATGTCTTTATGTTTTTCAAAAATCGGTGAAAACAATTAGTTAAATTTCAAAATCGAGGGAGGGGCAATGACTCACCTATGTGCCCTTCCCCTAACGAAAAATTCTTAGTTCCTTTATTTTAAGTTATCCGAAAAGAACAAATTTTATTATGTTTTTGTAAATTGGAGAAAAAAAATTACTAATTAAATTTCAAAATCCAGGGAGGGGCAATGGGTCCCCCCCCCACCCCTTAACTAAAAATTTCTTATTTCTTTTCTTTTTAAATTACTTGAAAATTTTACATTATGTTTTTGAATACAGAAGAAAAGGAAATTCTAATTAATTACATTTTAAAATAAAGGAAGGGCAATAGATCTCCCTTGCTCATTGGCCCGCAATCTTCATATCTGAAAATTTTTAGTTCCTCTTTTATATTAAATTGTTCGAAAAAGATATTACTATATTTTTAAACAGAAGAAAAAGAAAATTTAATTAGATAAATTTCAAAATCGAGGGATTGATAATGGTCATCCCATTCTTTTTTATATCGCCCATGATTAGAGCTTAGAAACACAGGTGGGTTTACTCCTTACTCATTGCATAAATTGTCCTGTTTCTATATCGGACATAAACATAACTTCCAATTTTCCACTTGTACTTCATAAAAACAAAGAACAACAACAAAAGAATAGTATAATTTTCTTCCTTTATTTATTTAAAATTCTCATTTGTACATATGATTTATTTTTCAAACTCTTACATCTGCATTCCTGACCCCATGGTTTCGTAATCGCTGGAAGAGAAGAAACAAAAAAAAACATCTCAACTCCTCTCCGAATCGACTTTGTTGACATGTGAATCACGCGCGCTAGTGGAGTTGGAGTTCCACGTTGTTTTGCTAGAAAAAGATCGTTTAGTTTGTAGCAAAAATTACTTATTTTTATTGAATTTAAGTTGAAACGAGTTGGAATATTTTTATATTGTGAATTGAGTGAAATTGTTGTCAGATCCAGACGTTTGCGTGAATATAAATTAGTGATAAGAGATTTCGATAAATAGAGTGCCTTTTTGAAGCTTTAAAAGAATGCATATAATAATTAAACATTTTCGCACACATTCGTATTTTACGATTCGAGTTCAAATTAAGCGCTTAAAACTGAATGAAGAAAGTAACAAATAAAAGTATTGTAGTGAAATTATTTTAAGTGGAAGCAAAGAAAACCCCTGTTTACAAAATAATAATAATAATAATTAAGGATTATTTACAGTTGCAATTTATGTATTCGCTTGTATTACAGATTTAAGTAACATTAACGGTTACAACAAACACAAAAGGTTTTGTTCCACTTCATGTTGAGAACATTAAAGTTAAATTACTATTATTAAATTTAAGTAAATCAAAAGTATTTTATAACATTTTGTTTTATCTAGAGAGTTATCCAGTTTGTGTTTAGTACATGATTTAATTCACTTTTCTATTTATAGAAATAACTAAAATTGTTTTATTTCAGATTTCCTGTTGCTTATATCATTATCTTTTAGGTTAAAATTTCAGAAATTTTAAATAAAATATGTGTTTTCTATAATTATATGCATTTAATGTTGTTCAGTTACATAAAAGATCAATACTAAAACACAGATTTCAATTTGATGCCTAAGATACCTCAATAGGTGTCAATAGAATAACAACATTTTATTGGTAAGTAACTTATTTTCTTTTTAGGAATGAAATATTTTACTATGTACAAAGCAGTTATTAAAAAAAGGACTGCTATATATAAGCTAGTTTGAAATAGTACAATATATTTGTGTACCAGGCTGGCCAATTTCGCCAGATTATACAAAATGACATAATTTTTATTTTAAATAATGAAAGAACAAATAAATTAGTATAACATTAATAAAAATACAAATAAAACGTTGAAATAAAAATCACTTTATGACGTAAACATGTGTAACTTGCTTAAAGTCAAATGAATGTGACATTTATGATCAACAAAAAAAAAAAAAAAAAAAAAAAAAAAAAATTACATTTCTGAACTATTATAGTGCCAGATTAGTTTTCTTCGTCAATTATGATACTCCTCAGACTCAAATACTAAAGGAGTTATGTTTTGATTATCTCAAAAACAGGTTTTTAAGCTTTATAAATTTTTGGTACTTTTCGGTTAGCCGGTCACCAGTGTTATAGCTTATGTATATATATATATGCATAACATATATATGCATTTATATATATGTGCATTTATATATATTTGCTTATATATATATGCATTTACATATATAGATAAGCTGTATGTATGTATATATGCGTGTATACATACTATATATATGTATGTACATATAGAAATATATATATACAACACTGGCACCCGGCTAACCGAAAAGTACCAAATTTTTTAAATATTCCATTCGCTTTATTTTTTGTTTAAATTTCATAAAATTCATAAGGTAGAATCTTGATAACATTTACAAAGAAACTGTGTATGCATTTTACAATTAGACTTCATTAAGACAATTTAATTTAAGGTAAGTTTTTTAGGACAATCTCCGACTGAAGAATTTTTCTTTTTCAACAATCGACTGGCAAATTTCGTCAATTTTTCTGACGATTGAATGACAATTTTCAGTTTTTTTTAACTCAATTGACTGTCAAATTTTGCAATATTGTATTTCTACCCAGTGGTGAAATTTGTAGTTTATTTCTTGATACTGATTTGTGAAACTGATTTCGACTTTCTGAGCGCTTTTTCAGATGTTCTCTGCAACCGATCGAAGAATTTCATTGCTTTCTGTAGGGTGCGCCGAATATTCGGTTTAGCCGAATATCAAACTATTCGGTATGCCAGATATTCGGCTTGGCCGGATAGCAAACTATTCGGCATGCCGAATATTCGGTTTGGCCGAATATCGAAATATTCGGCTGAGCCAAATACTTAAAAAAAACCTTTTAAAACATATTTTTAAAAACCTTATACCACTTTTACGTTTTATAGTCAACTTATAAAGATATTCAGAATAATTAGAAACAGAATCAGATTTGAATGTTTTACATTATTTATTTTCTGTTTAAGTATTAATCAAGAAAATTAACCAATCACGAGAATTTTCATAGGAATTAATTATGTACAAATTTAAGTTCCTGAACATTGTCCAGTAAACAATCTGTTTCTTGCTAAGATTTTAAAAACAACGTTTACAATCTCTGAAAATGATTTCCCACTCCAGACACTGATCCAGGATGTATTTAAAAACTTCTTTGCTTAATCAAAGGGAGTAGAACAGTTATTCTTGCTAAGTTGCACCATATAAAATTTGAATAGATTGTATTATTTATTTACTTTTACTTATTCCTGACAAACAAATAATATATGATCCTGTACAATTTTTCAGAATTTCTCTTTGATTTTAAAATGTTTATTTTAGAATTGAAGAAAATTTTGTTCATTTGTTTTAATTCCAAGCCATGAAATTTAAAATTTTTATAACTATCCTCTTCTTAAATAACTCAAAGCAGATTTTTTTCAGCATAAAGTGAACTTGAAAAAAGCTCTTGTTTATTAGAATAAATGTTTGTGTTTTAAATATTATATAAAATTGTTTTAAAATTTAAAATTTTAATGCCTTTAAACTTTGAAATATAAAAGTGTTCGACAAGCCGAAAATTCGGTATTCGGTCTGGCTATTACTATTCGGTTCGCCTGTTGGCCGAATATTCGGTATTCGGCCAAAATCACTATTCATTGCATCCCTAGCTTTCTCCTGTGAACTTTAGGTGAATTTCCTGATTTTTCCCCACGACTTACTGACAAAACTTGCAAGGATTGTTTTTATGCAATCGATAGAAGATTTTTTTCCCCCACAGCCGACTTATTTTTTTTTCCACATGGCAGAGTTTTCATATGCGTTTAAATTTTTTAAATGATTTTTTCATTTATTACGAAGGATATTGAATGACCTTAGTACACCGTCATGTTATAATACTCACAAGCTAATGTTAAACCAATGACAATATCCTTAATTTTCCTTTACTTTTTTGTGTGCATAGGTTATTTGACATCATCTTAATTTTGTGGTTTTTCTATTTTGTTTGCTTTAAAAAAAAAAAAAATATTTTCACACGTGGGAAATAAAAAATGCAAATGTGTCAAATAAACAAAAAATAGTAAATTGAAATACAATTGTGAAATTTATAAGAATGTTGGTCATTGTAGTGTTGACACTAGAAAAAAAGGGCCGCCGGGTGGGAATTTTTCAAATTGGGTACACTATTCTAAAAAAAAAGGTACATTTTTCAAAAAGGGAACACTATTCAAAAATGAGAACATTTTTTTCAAAATAAGCACAATTGTACATTGTTCACAAAAAATATTTTGAACTAGTTTGTTTAGAGTCAATAGAATTTGCTATAATTTCCCGGGATCAATTGAATTGCCACGGGGTGCATAGGAAGTGTTAAAAAGCGCAGCCGGGTGCATCGGAAGGATTTAAAAGAGCCGTTGGGTGCAAAAAAGAAATAAAAAGGGCTGCTGGGCATCGTGCCCTGCTAAAGCGGCTTAGAGTCAACACTACATTGGTTTAACATTAGTTTGTGAGTGTCATACAAGCAAGCACATAAACTAGTTGAAGAGGTCTGTCGGATCCTGCGCCCTGCCAAATTTGCCTAGATCCCGTATTTTCCGCCACAACTTAATTGCAAAACTTGCAAGTTTTTTTTTAATGCGATCAGTGGGTGAATTACGCATTTTTTTCTCTGTGATGGGAAGTACTATAGGATATTTTTACCGTAATCGACTGGTGGATTTCAAGTTTTTTCTCGCACGACCAATTGAAAGATTTGAATTTTTACCGCGACCTAATGATGAAATTTACATTTAAAAAAATAGCGAAATTCTTCATTTGGTCACAGGAGGAAATTATCAAGAAATTCGGCAGTTGATTGGAAGTGAAATCTCACATGTTTAAACAGTCATGGGAAATTATCGCAAAATTCTGTTGAGAAAAGGGTGCTCTAAAGAAGCCAATTCAAAATATTTTATTTTTAACAAGGTAGAAGTGTGCAGTTTTTAAACATTTCCGAAAGTGGCCCTTTTTATCTAGAATCAACACTATCCTAGTGTTGATTCTAGAAAAAAGGACTGCTGGGTGCGAATTTTTAAAGAAGGGCATTCACAGAACAGAAGCGTAAAAATCTAGACCCTAGCGGGCAGTCTCTCACCACTAAATTTTATTAGTTCTCTTTACTTAAATTCTTACAAAAAAATTAGGTGAAATATTAGACAAAAAATAACAAATAAAATTTAGTGGTGAGAGACTGCCCGTTGGCGCCTAAATTGTTTTCTTGCACTCGTGTACCTTGTTCACAAAAAAATAATTTGAGTTGGTTTTCTTAGACTCCTTTTTTATCAATAGAATTTTGCAATGTTTTCCTGTGACAAATTGAATTTTGCGATTTTCCCCCCATTTAATGTTATTATGCATTTTTTAAAAATTAAAATATTAATATTCAATAACTATTTTTCAAAGGCAATATTCAATTATCAGTTAAATTATCAGTGACTTATTTCGCAGTTTTTCATCTGCAATCGGTCGACAAATTTCACATTTTTTCCTGCCACCAACTGAAGAATCTTGTGATTTTTGTCTCACGATTGATGAATTTCACGATTTATTTCTGCAACAGGTTGATAAGTTAAACAATATTTTAAAGCAACCGACTGAAGAATTGTTCTGTTTTTTTTTTCAATAATGGTTGTTGGTTGGTTGTGTTTATGATGGCCAATTAACAGCACGAGGGATATAGGCCTAAGGGCGGGGGTGCCCTCTGTGGGGGGTCTTTCTAACGGAACCTAGCCCGTATTTACACTTGGAAAACCAAGGTCCGAAGAAACTCCGAACGATTAACCGACGGGTACGATTGGGATCGAACACAGCACCTCCCGTCTACCAACTTCGAGAGCAGAACCTCTCGGCCACTGGTGGGGCTTTTCAATAATGGATTGTGGAATTTCATAAATTTTTTCGTTGAGTGAGTAATGATTTTTGCAATTTTTTTCACGCTACCAATTCTCGAGTTTTGCAATATTTTATTTCTACTGATTGGGGAAATGTGCGGGAGTTTCCTTGCGAATGATTTGCAAAACTTGGATTGTTTTCTTATTGCCGATGGATGAATATTGCAGATTTTCACCGTGGCCGATCGAAGAATTTCATTATTTTTCTTACTTTTTGAACTTTTTTAATATTTTCATCCTTTTAGATTGTTTTTTTTTTTTTTTTTTTTTTTTTTTTTTTTTTTTTTTTTTACAGAGCCCTTCGATAAATGTCATTTATAATATATAAAATTTTCATAGAGGAGGTAGGGTGTATTCTGGGTGGTGCAACCCACACTTTTCTAAATTTTGCTGACATCCCTTATGTAACTATTGTTAGAAAGGCCCCGTGACCACTTATTTATACTATGCACATCCGGTTCCCCGCCCCTGAGGGGGCAGTTTTCTAAATTTTGCCGACACTCCTCGTGTGACCCATCGCTGGGAAGGCCTGGGACCACTTATTCAAGTTATGCGCATCCGGTTTTCCTCCCCCTACTTTGCCCCATTCAGGGGGGGGCACTTTTCTAAATTTTGCAGTCAACCATCATGTGACATATTGTTGGTAAGGCCTAATACCACTTATTCATGTTATGCACATCTGGCTTTCCTCCCCCCGCTTTGCCCCCCAAGGGGCAGTTTTTTAAATTTTGCAGTCCCCAATCATGTGACATATTGTTGGTAAGGCCTAATACCACTTATTCATGTTATGCACATCCGGCTTCCCTTCCCCCACTTGCTTCCCCAAGGGGGGGGCACTTTCTAAATTTTGCAGTCACCCATCATGTGACATATTGCTGGAAAGGCCTAATACCACTTATTCATGTTATGTACATCTGGCTTTCATCCCCCGACTTTGCCCCCCCAAGGGGGCACTTTTCTAAATTTTGTAGTCACCCATAATGTGACATATTGTTGGAAAGGCCTAATACCACTTATTCATGTTATGCACATCCGGCTTCCCTCCCCCCACTTTGCCCCCCCAAGGGGGGTACTTTTCTAAATTTTGCAGTCACCCATCATGTGACATATTGTTGGAAAGGCCTAATACCATTTATTCCTGTTATGCACATCCGGGTTCCCTCCCCCATTTTGCCCCCCCAAGGGGGCACTTTTCTAAATTTTGCAGTCACCCATCATGTGACATATTGTTGGAAAGGCCTAATACCACTTATTCATGTTATGCACATCCGGCTTCCCTCCCCCCACTTTGATCCCCTGAGGGGGGCACTTTTCAAAATTTTGCAGTCACCCATCATGTGACATATTGTTGGAAAGGCCTAATACCACTTATTCATGTTATGCGCATCCAGCTTCTCTCTCCCCACTTTGCCCCCCCAAGGAGGGCACTTTTCTAAATTTTAGAGTCACAAATCGTGTGACATATTGGTGGAAAGGCCTAATACCACTTATTCATGTTATGCACATCCGGCTTCCCTCCCCCACTTTGCCCCCCCCCCCAAGGGGGGCACTTTTCTAAATTTTGCAGTCACCCATCATGTGACATATTGTTGGAAAGGCCTAATACCACTTATTCATGTTATGCACATCCGGGTTCCCTCCCCCACTTTGCCCCCCAAGGGGACACTTTTCTAAATTTTGTATTCACCCATCATGTGACATATTGTTGGAAAGGCCTAATACCACTTATTTATGTTATGCACATCCGGCATTCCTCCCCATATTTTGTAATAAATTTTTAAAAGGCTACAATGAAACTACAAAAAAGATGCAGTTTTTTGGCACAAATCCCTGCAGTTCTTTTAAGTCGACATAGGTATAAATTTACTGCGGTGAATGTGTAGTTATCAACTACACACTTACTGCGGTTAATTTATAGTTATGTCGACTTCAAAAACACTGCAGGGATTTATGCCAAATCACCGCAACTGCATTTTTTTTAAGTTTCACTTCAGTTCATTTTTAGCTGGGTATTTTCAAAAGTGGAATTGGCAGTTCCGAGCGACTGGTTCAAATAAGCAACCATATTTGTTTAAATAAATGACACCTTTTGGCGGAAAGGCTGATATTGATATTTATTTGTCTCTATTTCAAAGACAAATCGCTAGGATGAATAGCAAAAAAGGAAATTGGGCTATACATTTGTTAAATTTACTCCTTTTGAAAATCATAAATATTTTAAAAAGAGAATCAGAAATATTGTCAACAATTACATTCGCGTAAATAATTTACTTTTTAAGTGCCTTAAAATGACGTCGGAAACATTTTGGAAAAAAATTACATCACATAAAAAAGATCCTTCAGCCAGTTGGCGCGTTCTTGCATCTGAATTAACAAATTATTTGGAAGAATGGGTTGACAGTATGCACCTAAATGAGTTTGAAGCGTTAAATGTAGTGGTAGATCAAATTAAGCTGAATTAACATGTCAAAATGAAAGAACATTTCACCCAGAATCTCCCAAAGATTAAAATTATTGATCTATTTGTCCTCAAATTAGGCAATTATGATGTTAGAAGAACTACTATCAAGGCGAAAAATAAAGTTTCATAAAACGTTGAGGACTAATCCTATAACTTAAACAAAAGACACAAGTCACAAATTAAGTGTTTTAATTACACTTTCATGGCCACATAGCTTCGCTGTGCAATAACGGAAATAGTGATCGGATAAATAATTTCCGCCAACATGCTAGCAAAAATTATCAAAGCCAGATCTCACAATTTACCAATGAGAAAGAAAGATAATACGCCGTAGCCAAAAGTAAAATCAACGCCAAACCGTGCAGAATAATAGACATCAATGGTAGAAAGATACATATTTTGTTCGACACAATACGTGATATAAGTATCGTGAGTCGTGAACGCTACGACAAGAATGGGTCGACGAGATTATTTTCTAACTTTGTCTCATTGTCTGAAGAGGTTGTGCCCCTACAAGATATTTTCAATACGAATTCAGTATAGATGGATTTCCAATTTCAGCAAATTTTATTTTTTGCAGTCACTTCTATAAGGCATGGTATTCGGAAATGATATGATCAGCATATTAAATTTGGCGATAAACAAAGACGGAATACAAATAGTTGGCAAACGTGGCAATATCCAAGTAGGTTATATTAAAATTGTGAAGAATGCCGCTAAAAAACTGAATTATGCTGCCAATTCCTATAATAAAGCAAACACATTGAAAACAAATATTTATTCGCGTCCCCCATTTGCCAAACTTTTTGACGCGTGCTCATTTTTAAAATTTTTCATTACGAGTTATAAACTATCTTAAAGTTTCAAATGGATCGCCTTGTTATATTTCCTAATTTTGTTCGCCCCAACACGTATACAAGTTGTTCTTCAGAAAGTGATAAGGAGGTACTTCATGTGAAAACATAAAATTATTCAGATTCCTTTTCCCATCCTTTATAAAAGAATTCATTACCAAATACTCTTCCAAACGATATTCCATTTCAACTGGTCGTTGTCGTAACATGTTATGTGTATAATGTATTATAACTTTTTTCCAACTGATGCGGAAACGAATTTATTAAAATGAAACTAGTATGTTAAATTAGAAAAAAATAGTGAAACAATATCTATCATACTTAAAGAAATAACTTGAAAATCATTATACAAATGTGAGAAATCTTCACAGAAAATTTAACAGCTTTGCTGAGATCTAAAAGTTTTACATGTAACTAAGACTTGCAAATGCGAAGTCATTATAAAATAAATTTAGAATACAATATGAAACGAATTGTGATATATTAGTTTTTAAAGAAAAGCCTGAAATTTAAAAATTTATGGACGGGTAATTTGTCTCTAAATAAAGCACTTGTTTTATATATATATAGGGTGGAGTAGCCATATTTGGACCGTTGCCATTCTGCCGTTAATTACAAGAAGAGACGCCATCTACCGCTGAGTTCCTTCTCATCAGAATGACGCCATTTATGATTCAAAGAAGCACCCGCCTACCACGTGCTGTTTTCAGACAATTTTAACAAAACTAAAATTAGCTGTTTCGATCTAATTTTTTTCATACTAAACGTAAGTGAATACTTTAAAACTAAGGTAAGTTGTTATGTTTCTACATACATATCTAAATTCAACTGTCTATTGCGCATATTTTCACGCGGATTTGTTAGATTACGTTTTTGTTCTTAGTCTTGAAATTATATGTTTTTAAAAATGGCGCATTTGCCTTAATTGGGCCAATTTAAGTTGCATAAATTGGACCAAATATACGATCATAAATTTTAAAGGTAAGTAATAAATTTCGAGGGCGGTACGCTTTGTACGCTATTTTTTATATATATTTTTTATAATAGATTACTATCTCCAAGCAAGTTTTTTTTTCTGTATATCTGGATCAATTTCTTCATACAGTTTAGGCCTATATAAACATAAAAATATTTTTACATGTTTATGCAATACATTTTGTTTGCAATTTCTTTTACCTTGTATGTATTTATATTTATTTTCTTTGAATTCTTTATTCCTACAGCGTATATGGTTTACAGAGTTGAATTCAAACATTTTCCTCATGGAGGATATTTGCGATTCCGTGAGGGGAAGGGGAGGGGGCAGACTTTTTACAGTTCTGAAGGGTGGAATTACGCTTTTTTGCCATTAAAACGCATAAAATCTCAAACCTCCAGGTGGGAGTGGCGACTTCAAGGCTACGGATGGGGGGACACCTGAATTCAACGCTGAATAAATGTATAATGTTTGCATTTCATTAATCGTAGCATATTTTTTTCAATAGAGCATGTTGTTTAAGGGTGAATCCATTTCAAGTGGTCCAGCACTGGTTGCTCGACCATTTTTAAAAAATCTGATATTTTTTGTATAACAACCCTAACTTGATGGAAGTTCAAAATGACTATTATTTTAATTTTATTAAATTTTTTTTGTGCATGGCGGCCATTTTTGTTTCATCGTCTGGAGCAATTTTCTCACAAGAAGGGTTTACGGAACTGTAAATAATTCATCGTTTATTTCTGTAATTCAAGTGCGGTTTAAAGCAATTTGTACAGAAAGAATTGGGCTACAATCTGGTAATAGAGTAGTTCCCGAAAATAAATCCTTATTGGTAAAATTTCAGCTTAAATTTTCAGTTTTTTTTTTCCCAAAATTTGTTCTTTTACAAGAGGAAATTTTTCTAGCAAGGCAAACTGTCAGCATGACATGATTTTTTTTTACAAGTAGACCAAAATTATTTGTACTCATACGCCAAGTCCCATTCTTTAAAAAAAAATTCCCAATCATTTAAAAAAAAATCAAAAATTATACTTTTAAGGCTTTTCTATCTCTGGTGGGGCACGAGATAAAAATATGAAATTCTGGATTTTGATGGTATTTTATGGTAGTGTTTGCACCATAAATTTCAAGATGGAGATTTGACTACAAGTTGAGATATGGCATGGATTATATGTCAAAACAATACTGCCAACAATCCTAAAAGAGAAAATCTGTTAATGTTAATATACTTGTTGAGATATTATCAAATGTGTCAATAGGATTTCTAAATTGATTTTACAACGTATAATCGTGAATTAATTAATATTGCACTATTAATTAATAAAAAAAAATGTTAATTTTTATGTTGGCATTTTAAACAAAACCTTGTTTTAAATTTAATTAAATTCCAATAAGTTCCCTTCACCCCAACAGCACCTTTTTCACTTCTTCCCACAATGCTTAGTGCATTTGTTCCTTTTTAAAGTTTAACTTAGGTTTGAGAAAAAGGCTTAAATGTTAAAATTTGCTGGCTAGTATAAAATGAAAAAAAGCCATTACTCACATACACTGTAAAAAAAAAATGGTAACGTTCCATGTAAAATCCAGGAACGTTTCGCCTTTTCTCAGGTTTTCACAATTATTTAGCTCTTTCCTGTGAAATTCTGGTTTTCTTATCTGAAACGTTCCTGAACAAAAGTTAGAAAAAGCAAAACGCTGCGGCCACCATTTATTATTTTTTTGCTATAATCCGTTGCTCGCGCGCGAGTGTCGAAAACGAATTTCTTAAATGAATGTAAAAAAATCAATATGGAATGCAAATAAATCAATAGACGACATAATCCTTTACGTCTCTATTGTCAAGACAATTCAGATGAAAATACCTCTGTGACATCGCTAAGAGATTATCTCTCGCAATTGTCTGTGGAATGTTTAACGAGCAGACCGTGTAAAAAAAAAAAACACCTATTATTTGGATCTCCATTAACCAGGGGACCATCAAACATGATTCTCACAGATTTTGATTAATTTAAAGTATGTTTTAGAGTTCTTATCTCTAATTATTCTTGTGTAAGGATTTCTTCAAATGGGCCTTAGATTTTCAGAAATTAGATGCCGAGGTTTAGCATACGTTTCAAATACCCATTAGTTTGCAGCTCTCAACGTGTCTTTCGTGGTGTGGACGCAGAAAGCTCGCACGCCACCCGTACGGCCCGAGTTCGATGCTACCTCTTGGCTTTTCTTTTTCTTTTTTAATTAATTTTATATTTTAACACTTTATTACAATTTGATTTAAATTTGTTGTATATTTGACACATTGAATTGCTGCAAATTTGAATTTTTTTTTATTTTCGAAAAAAATATACAATTACGTTTAGGTTTTTTTTTTCATGAAAATTTATATGTATTTTATCTAACTTGTAAACTAACATAATTACTGACGAAAATCCGAAATATTTTATGTCTAGATTTTTTTTTCTAATTATTATTTACATTTATATATTTTTATATTTTAAGCAAAGTTCAGAAACAATATATCATATATATATTTACTTTATTGAATTTTAACTGAAAATTTATTTTTTCGTGTAAATTATAAATAATAATTTTGATGTCAATTTCAAAATATTTTTTCATTCTAACAAATAATGATAATAAAGCGAAAATTGTCAACTGGAAATGTAAAAATCGACTGCGGATACCGCATGCTGTGAAATGTCAGTAATGTTTTGCTGTCAACAAAAATATTCCTGGTATTTCGCAGGAAACTTACTGGCATTTCTGTAGGAAGTTTTTAACATATACAGTAAAGTTCCAGTCATTTTCAAGAAATGTTTCTAGGAAATAATGGGCAACTCAGCTGCCCATTTTTTCCCAGGAACGTTGCGGAATTTTTTTTACAGTGTACATGTAATGTTTAAATATTTCATTATGCGTATGTATTATATTTTTTACAACTGAAAGAATTTTTTTCTCTTTAATTAATGTAAAAGATATCTTCATAGTTGGTTTATTTATGAAAAAAGTACGAACTTCACATATCAAGCTTGCATACTTAATGTCATGACAACAGTTTTTTGGTAATGGTAGGTTGGTTGGTAACGAAATGCTAGTGTTAATGTTTGCTTGTTAAACTTGTTTATTAAGCGGTTGAATTATTTAATTGTACTTTTTCTCAAATTATGCTAATGTTATTAATTTAACTGAAACTGTAACGTTTTTGTCAGTATAAATAGAGAATCAGCAGATGTAGTTGGTGTGTACTCTCCTGGACAGTAGACAAAGTCCTGCTTGTTAGTTTAAAAACCACCTTCAATCTCTCCATCAGTTCAGTCTGTACTGCCTGTCATCCAAGTAGGGTGTTATTTTAGTGAGCTAATTCTTTCTTTAATTAACAATGTAATATTGAATATATTTATATATTGATTAGTTTTGATTAGAGTTACAAATTTATGTGTAACAAATGGAGTGTCATGTAGATGAATTGATTGGTGAACATTGTCATAAGTGTTGTTATAGCCTAGTATCTAAGGGCTAATGTTAGTAAGTGAATTAAGTGAGGGTGATCAAAATCTAACCCTTTTTAAGGACCAATAGAAATGTTAAAAATATATGCAAGCACCATGAGATAAAATATCTTTTAAAATATCATCATCTATTTTGTAAGTCTTGCTCAGATCCTCTAAAAATACATAAAAAGATTAGTAAAAGACTTACTCTTACTTAAACTAAAGACTTAGAATTACTAAAGGGCTTAACGAAATTAAAATGGAATATTTGTTAAAAGAGAAAATATATTGGGTAGATCTTATTTCTGGAAAATCTTTATGCAAGACATGTTGCAGGAACCTTTTTGTTAAACAGAAGAGTGTGTGAACAGTATTTTAAAATCACCATCTAAACATAAAAACGTATCAGAGTGTGGCGATGTTTATATGCCTTCAACTGAACATATGAACGTTTTAGATGCAACATGCTCAAATTTAGGTTTATTCCCAGTTTCTAAAATAAAAAAAACTAAACTCGGAACAGAGAAAAAATGCTTTACAGACAAAATTTGAACAACTATCTGAAACCATAAAAGAAAACTTATTGCTTCCTTTGAAGATAATGCAAATGATTTTCCTGTTGAGTCCTTTTCAGAAAATGTCTTTTGTATGGATTTGGCAGAAGAATAACAAACTCTAATTGGAAAGCTGAAAGAAAAATGTAAAACAGCAGATAAAGAACAAAAGATAACAATTATAAGTTTACTTCCAGATTCGTGGCCAAAAAAAAACAAAAAAAAAAAATTAGTGCTGAATTTCAAGTCTTCGAGCGTTTTGTGAACATGACTAGAGAACGTACTAAGACATATGGAATACTACCAGAATTAATAAAAGTAATTGTGGTAAAGAAATTGATGAAGAAACACGTATGAAGGTTTTACACTTTTATACAAGTACAGATAATTCACGATTTCTCCCAGATAATAAGGAGTGTATTTCTGCCGAATTGATGGTCTTAAGCAACACAAACAGAAACGATTATTACTATGTAACTTGAATGAACTTTTTGAAAAATTTAAGAATGATCACCCAGAATGTAAATTAGACCACTCAAAATTTTGTGAGCTGAGGCCTAAGTGGTGTGTAATTGCTGGTGCATCAAAGACACACACTGTATGTATGACTGATGGTGCAAAATTAAATGTTAATTACAAAGATCTTCTTCAAATGCTTGTGTGTGATGTAAACAGTTCAGAATGTATGCTAAACCAATGCGCTAATTGTCCAGATGAACAAAACCTACTAGAAATGCTATTACAACATTTTGACTCTGAAGAAATTTCAGAAAATGTAAGTTACAGACAATGGGAAAAATTTAAGAATGATCACCCAGAATGTAAAATAGACCGCTCAAAATTTTGTGAGCTGAGGCCTAAGTGATGTGTAATTGCTGGTGCATCAGAGACACATACTGTATGTGTTTGTTTATCCCACCAAAATGCTAAATTAATGACTGATGGTGCAAAATTAAATGTTAATTACAAAGATCTTCTTCAAATGCTTGTGTGTGATGTAAACAGTTCAGAATGTATGCTAAACCAATGCGCTAATTGTCCAGATGAACAAAACCTACTGGAAATGCTATTACAACATTTTAACTCTGAAGAAATTTCAGAAAATGTAAGTTACAGACAATGGGAAAAATTTAAGAATGATCACCCAGAATGTAAAATAGACCGCTCAAAATTTTGTGAGCTGAGACATAAGTGGTGTGTAATTGCTGGTGCATCAGAGACACACACTGTATGTGTTTGTTTATCCCACCAAAATGCTAAATTAATGACTGATGGTGCAAAATTAAATGTTAATTACAAAGATCTTCTTCAAATGCTTGTGTGTGATGTAAACAGTTCAGAACGTATGCTAAACCAATGCGCTATTTGTCCAGATGAACAAAACCTACTAGAAATGCTATTACAACATTTTGACTCTGAAGAATTTTCAGAAAATGTAAGTTACAGACAATGGGAAAAATTTAAGAACGATCACCCAGAATGTAAAATAGACCGCTCAAAATTTTGTGAGCTGAGACATAAGTGGTGTGTAATTGCTGGTGCATCAGAGACATACACAGTATGTGTTTGTTTATCCCACCAAAATGCTAAATTAATGACTGATGGTGCAAAATTAAATGTTAATTACAAAGATCTTCTTCAAATGCTTGTGTGTGATGTAAACAGTTCAGAATGTATGCTAAACCAATGCGCTAATTGTCCAGATGAACAAAACCTACTAGAAATGCTATTACAACATTTTGACTCTGAAGAAATTTCATAAAATGTAAGTTACAGACAATGGATTACAACTGATCGTGCCGAAATGGTTTTAGTTATTAAACCTAGAGAAGAATTTTGTGAATTTTTAGTGGAAAAACTGTGTGCTTTGAAGAAACATCACCATGTGTATAAAATACAATCAAGATTTCTTAAACAAAAGAAAGAAAATCTACTGGATTCAGAATGCATTGTGGTGGGTGATTTTTCAGAAAATTTTACATTCGTCATTCAAGATGAAATACAAAGTTTTCACTGGGGGAAGAAGCAGGCCACTGTCCATCCCTTAGTATATTATTATAAAGACAGTAATCATGACAAATGCAAGAGTAGAAGTTTTTGTGTCATCAGTGATCATCTTACACCTGACACCACCACCGTCCATATATTCCAAAAACATGTGATTAATGATATAAAGACTACTGTCCCATCAGTAACAAAGATCTTATATTTTAGTGACGGAGCTCCTAGCCAGTACAAAAATAAAAATAATCTTATAAACCTTTGTCATCATGAGAAAGATTTTGGACTTCAAGCAGAATGGCACTTTTTTGCGACTAGTCATGTGAAAAATGCTTGTGATGGGGTAGGAGGAACTACAAAGAGAGAAGTAACTAAGAGGAGCCTACAGATGACAACCAAAAATCAGATCCTATCCCCTGAAAAGATGTTTAATTTCTGTGACAAAAACCTCACCGGCATTAAGTTCACATATGTCCCAAGTGTAGAAGTGACCAACCATGCAAATGAATTACATAACCGATTTCAATGCTGCTTGCCAGTCCCTGAAACTCCTTCCTTCCATAAGGATGCTCCTTTAATGAAACATTTATACGATGTTATCATACATCAACCACAAGTAATTTTCAGGAAATAAAGATATCCAAAGCTCTTTCAAAATTTATACTGCAGAAAAATGACATTGTTGTATGTGTGTATAAGAAGAAGTGGTATCTTGGAATTATTAATGAAGGGAGTTTTGAACATAATGATGTCAAAATTCATTTCTATGAGCCAGCAGGTCCAAGAACTTCATTCAAGTTATCAAGAGATGACAAGAACTGTGTGCCTTCAAATAATATTTTGAGGGAAATCACCCCTAGTGAACTGTCAACAGAAACTGGTCGAACTCGTAACATCTCTCGTAAATTGTGTGATATTTCTCAACTCTTTGTTGAGCATATGTAGTATCTTAGTAAATTAAACATTTGGTTATTAAACTGTTTTCAACAAACCATATTTTGTATGTAAATATTGTAATAAATGAGATAAATCTATTTCCTCCTAAGGTACTCGTAATAAGATTTGTTAACATCTTGTCCTCGCCGTATCTCAGTTTGTAGACAAAACTCCATCTTAAATTATCTTTTGCATAACACTACCATACAGTACTATCAAAAGCCAGAATTTCAGATTTTTATCTCGTGCCCTAACAGAGATATCAAAGCCTAAAAAGTGGGATTTTTTAATTTTTTTAAAATTTTTTGGAATCTTTTTAACGAAGAGAAATCAAGCCCCAGATCTGGGACTTGACCGTCGGAGTACAAGTACTTTCGGCCTATTTGTAAAAAAAATTGTGTCATGTTGACTGTTTTCCTCGCGTGAAAAACTTCCTCTTGTAAACGGACAGATTTTGGAAAAAATCCTAAACTTTATGCTAAAATTTCACCAGTAAGAATTTATTTTAGGAAATCATTCTATTACCAGACATTTAGCCCGTTTTATTCTGAGCAAATTGCATTAAACCCTATTTTATTTGAAAAAATAAAAGATGAGATATTTACAAATCCGAAAACCCAGTATTTGAGAAAATTGCTGCAGACCATGAAATAAAGATGGCCGCCATGCACAAACAAAAATTAACAAAATTCAAATAGTAGTTGTTTTGAACTTCATTCATGTTAGGGTTGTTATACAAAAAATTTCAGATTTTTTAAAAATGGTCGAGCAACGAATATGACATTTTCTGGACCACTTGAAATGGATTGACCCTTAAACATTTATTTTTAATATACAGCTCATATTCAAAATATTAGAATAATTACTTTTTTTTCACAAACTGGAAATATCGTTTGGTAATTTTACATCTTTTAATGCAAATATGCAAACGATATTTTTATTAAGAACTTATTGTTGATTAAACTTATTTATTATCTTAAAATTAATATCATTTCTGAAAAGATTAATTAAAAATAAATTATTTTGAAAAGTCAAAATATTAGAATATTTATTCAAGTGGTTCAAAATATTAGAATATTTCGCATTAATTCTCCTTTAATTATCACCAATTCGTAATTGGTGGCATCATTGGTTAAATTCAGACGATTTTATTTAAAATCGGTGTTCTTTTTACAATTTGTTTGCATTTTCGTCTTAAAATGGATCGTGTGTGTGGTATTCCTGAATCTATTAAATTTCGTATGGTTTATTTGTATCGGAACGGTAAAAATCAATGTTATATAGGGAATTATTTACATTGTTCGCAATCAAGCGTTAGTAAAATACTAACACAATATTCAAAAAATGGAAAATTTCAGAATAATTGCCGAAATGGCGGCCGAAAACCAAACGCATCTGCTACAGCTGACAGGAAACTGAAGCGTATAGTTAAGAAAAACCGTTTTAAATGTGTGCAATTCTGGCACCGAAACTGGAAAGAAGAAGGAGTTGAAGTTTCTACATCGAGAACATTAAGACGTTTCCATAAATTTAAGTTTGAATCTCGTATACCGAAAACAAAGTCTCTCATGACTGCAAAACAAAAACGTATAAGATTCAATTTGTGTAAATCAAGACGTTTATGGAACGAAGAAGATTGAAAAAATATATTATTTAGTGATGAAAGTATGTTTTGTATCGATACAATATAATTTCATCACTAATATGTTTTTCCAGTCATGAAACAGTTCTGCGATAGTTTTGTGACAGTGGGTGAACGTCACTACATCACTATGATCCCGAGTCCAAACGACAGTAGCCACGTCTCATTTACTGTTACCCCCCCCCCCCTTTCAAGCTAGGTGCGACTTCTCATACCAAAAAGGAAAAAAAATATGTTAATACAGCAGCTACAGTTCTGAAATCGTTAATATAAGCATCTAAGACACCAGGCTTCAAAATTCCACATCACCCATCGCAGTACAAATATTTTATACACATTTGGGACAATAATTATTGAACCACCCTCGTATTACTATTTTTTATGTTTTATTTATATTTTTTTAATATTAATAATAAATTTATGTATTTATATCGTTTAATTTATATGAAGTCATATTCTAACGATAGCAGTCAAAATAAATAAAAAAAATATTATACATTAATTCCTTTGTAATAATACCCCTTTAAATATGTTTTTCTCTCATACTTTTCATAATTCGAACTCTGGATAATTCGAACATTTCTTGTGGTCCCGACGAGTTCGAATTAACGAGAGCCGACTGTGTATATATATATATATATATATAAGAGGACTGTTTTACTTTTTATACACGGTTTCCAGTCATTCTATCGAAGATGGTTAATATATATATATAATACGTATTCACTAGTATGATATAAACATATCGGTCTTAAGCAGCAGCCATACACTCGTTATCTAACTCAACAGAGAGATCAAAGTTTTGCAGTCGTAAAATCATGGTTAAGAGTGGAAGATCAGGCCAACGTCCATTGGTAGTTTCCCGGAAATAATAACTGAAGCCTTTAGATTCATCAAATATTTATTAGATGATCATAAAATGCACCAAACTCCACTAGCAATATGTTTCCCATGTTCGGGCCGTTATTACGTCGTAAATAGAAACCACTACATATTAAAAATTAGAACAGCATGACGAAGATACAGTGAACAAAGCTCTCCAGGTGACATAGGTTATTTAAACAAATCAATAATCGTAATATTCTCCCTCTCCCAGCCAATGAAACAGGTTAAATACTTGCGAAAAAGACAAGCGTACGAATACATTATCAGTGAAGAACCAACCCCGTAAAAATAGCCTGAAGGACGCGACGAGAGGTAGGCTAGGATAGGACTTAGCTACGTGGGAAGGGGGAAGTACGCGTGACGTCGATGATGAACTCTTTACTCTCGGCGTCAGTTTATTAACGTAAACAAATATTGGTGGCTTTGTAAGGAATTATGGGTTATGGAACATCAGAGAACAAATAATATTAAACACATTCGAAACAGAAAGAATTTAGTTTCAGAATAAAATGAGAAAAAAGTAATTTAATGGGTTTTATAAGATTAGACGAATGGAGTAAGGTTTTTAAAATAATAAAAGAATTCGCATTTAAAGCATGGAAAAAAAAGATATTTAAGATATAATTAAAGCTAAGTAAAAAAGGTAGATATTATAATAATTTGGAATAGTTTAATTAAGATAAAAGGGCAAAAATTTTTAATATTACACACAGACATATATAAATATATATATATAGTAATTATCTTCGATAGAATGACCGGAAATCGTGTAAAAAAAGTAAAAGAGTCCTCTTATTTAAAAGCGTTATTCAAATCCTTTAAGTACAACGCTGCCAGTCGTCGAGTAAAAATAGGATACAGTTGCCTTTTACTTTTTTAAGCTGTTGCAATTCGATGATCAATATTTGATATTTTTTAAATTTGAATTATTTTACTCTGTAATCCTTTTTTTGTAATAATTCACTCTCTAATTTATCCAGTTAGCCATAAAATAAGTTATCATCAACTAATACACAGAAATATACGTTCAAAATGAAATCATTATTCAAACTTACGAGTGTCGCATTAGCTCCACAATAGGGATAGAATTTCTTGCAAATCTCTTCACTTGGTTTGACACAATTTTCAGGATACATGTCGCAGAATACGCTTCTTCTTATACTACATGAATAAAAAATTGTTTTGTTATGATACCTTTTAAGAAAAACATAATAGCAAAAAGAAAAATTTTAGATATAAAAGCGAATTTACTTATTTAAAGATTTTTTTGTTTTATATTCAAGCTTAATATCTTACAAGGGAATGTCCCGAGGTTGGGGTCACTGAATGCGATGAACGTTTGTGTATCAATAGAGTATAGTTAGCATATAAATACATAACAGTCTTGAAAAAATAAGTCGCAAAATTTACGCAAGACTTTATAATCGGATAAATTTCTTTCTTTATCAAGCGGCTCAGTAGCATTGTCTGCAGCATGCTGGATTTGGGATTTTTGTTTGCGACTTCGAATCCCGCTCGGACTTATTTTTCTGAACGAAAATTTTCATCAATTATTTTCGAGGCGCAATTGAAAAAATATCCATAATAACTAAAATTACGAAAAGTATGAATTAAATGTATGTTTTGTATCATATAAATGTATTTTCAACTACGAAATTTTGCATGTTTAAATAAAAGTACACAACGAATGATACACAAATGTACACAATGTAATAAAAATAAAATACACATATTTAAATACGAGAATTTTTTTGAGAAATTATTAAAAATTATTTCCAGTTATTTCAATAAATAATTTACTTTTCACAGAGAAATAGATAAAAATATGTGATATTAATACGTAAATAAAGGTATTATTTAAAATTATTTCCAGTTATTTCAATGAATATCTACTATTTTTCACAGAGAAATAAATAAAAATATGTGATATTAATACGTCAAAAAAATATATTATTTAAAATTTGTTTTGCTACGCAAATATATCGAACATATCATGATTTAGTAAAAATATAGTTCTAAATTTTTAAAATGGATTCTTCATTTTGTAGTTACTGCCTACTTAATAACTATTTTCCTCAATTCATTATCTTTTTAGAACTTATGTTTAAACACATAGACAGTTATATAAACTGTAATCATAAGAATGAAAGATTTAAAAGTTTTAAAAGTTAAAAAGCTCATTGTTAAGAAAGAAACATTATTACAATATCGTGATAATCGAAAAATTTAAATAAAAAAAAATAAAGCAGCTTATTATAATTTTATATAACGTATTTTAATGTATTTCACTGTGAAAAATAGTAGCTTATTTATGTAAAGAGTAGTAAATAAATTTTTAAATAGGCGCAATTTTATGACCTATTAAAGTTCAAATTGACATTTTTTTTTAGTTTATTGTTATTATTATTTATTTATTCTATCTTTACTTTTATTAAATATATAAACATGCAAAATACCTCAGTTAAAATCATATTTATATAATTAAACTGCATTATATAAACATATTAAAGAAGAAAAAAAATAATTGCTAAAAAAATTACTATGTAGCCACTTCTAATTAAACATCAAGAGTCCCAGACTTTATAAAATCATATCTGATTTTTTATAGTCTGGGATTCTTGATTTTAGGTATCTTTCATTACAAAAAGCTACTTATTGCAGCCGTTCGGAGGAAAGCGATTTCAAAAAAATTTGGTATATTTTCATCGATCATGATTCCCCGACCATGAAACCACATTCCATTCAAAAGTACACACATATATATATATATATATATGTTATATAAAAAATTTTACTTTTACTATTCATTTAAACTATTCTAAATTGCCGAAATATTCATTATTCCCTTTTTTTTAATCGCTCTATTATTTATTTCTAGTTAAATTCCTATATTTTTAAAACGCGTATTTTAATAATAGTTTTTTTTCCAAAACGTAATCTAAACTTTTAATCCCTTCATTAATTTTTATCGTCTACCAAACTGTAAAGTTCTGAACGAAGTTACTGATTTTTCGAATGTTTATCAAAGCCATTTTTACATTTTTATTCTATTTCATCTCATTTTCCCTCCCGCTAGGCGACAGCCTTTTCACATCGAAATCCTTCCATTAGCGGCGCCGGGATTCTTTTCTGTGACGTTTCTCAGTCGCTCTCCATTGGCTGAGTGACGGATCGCAGTTTCACTTGCAGTCTCGTTAGTGATTTTGTTTGGATTAGCCCGAAGTTTTCATTTCAATCGGATTTCCTCCGCGCATCCTAATAAATACTTCGAGCATGAGCCCAGAAGTAGATTTTTTGTGCTGTTTGATTGTTTACATAACCTGTTACCTGGTGTCCTAAGCCATGTAGAATATTCATTTCGTGAAGTAACATCTATTTCGCATGAGTAACTAGTTCATACTCGAGTGGAATGCTCTGATTTCTCATCCTGTGGGAATTGTTTAATGTTGGTATGTTCTGTTGGAATAAACAGTTTCCTATGACTACGTTTCCATGTTTTTAATTGGGAAAACCCATGACTTCTTCATGCGCCTTTTTTTACCACTCACGCGGCCTAATCTGCCTTGTCTTCATCATGAATAAATAAGAGTTTTATTGGACTCTACCAATATTATCATCGCTCTACAGCAGCTAAATTTTCACAGAGTTGACAGCTCCACTAGCGATGCTTGTGCTAAGTGGTATGCCTGCAATACAACCTCACCAACGGCTGATTAAAAAGGTGGTACGAATCAAGTAGTATGTCGTAAGAAGTACGACATGATTGTTCGACTTAACCGATTAAATTGTTTCCTAATAAGAAGCCGGCATAGGATAATGTTGACCTACTCTAATCTACACTTTTAAAAGGAGACCTTCAATAAAAAGTGTTCTTGGGATTGTGAAACCAATAGAAACCTTCGATGACATCTGGTAACTACGATTTGATATTCAAACTTTAACCTGAATGTGCGTCTATATAGATGAAAGTCATTTTGTTTTCTTTTAATAAAAAGTTATAGGAAAGAAAGAAATCTATGATGTTTGTAAACAACCCAATGTCGTAAGTTTTGAAAGATTTACTATTTATTTATTTGTTTATTTTATATTTCACCATATTTGCTTATTTACATTTGTTGTATTACTGTTATTATTTATTTGAAAAGAAAATATTTACATTTGTTATTTTATTTAAAGTTTATTTACATTATTTATTATAATTATACCATGAATCCATGCATAAATAAGTTGTCGCTCTTTTATGTTAATGCGATCGGGATTTGTTAAAAACTCTAGTGTTAAAAGGAGTGAAAGTGGAGTAAATATCTTCTCCTTTGACCCAGGGTCAGAGATGAATGTACAATCCTGGATTAAACATTTTGATCAAGCATGCATTTCTGATAAAAAAGATGAAAAATCGAAAATGCAAAATATCTCTAAATTTTTGAAAGGAGAAGCTTTAAAAGTGTTCATTAATGAGTGTCTAGAGTGTACTACTTTCAATAAGGTAGTTGAAAATCTTTCAGAAAAATATATAAAAGTACAAGTTCCTAGATTTTCTGATTTTGCTACTATGAAGCTAAATGATTTTAGTGAATTAGATAGTTATTTCAGAAAAAAGATTGAGATTGGTAGACAACTTCATTTATGTGAAACCATCATAGTCCAAGGGTTGACGGATGGTTTGAAGCCAGGATATCAGAATTATATGATTATTAACCCTCCAGAGAGTACCATAGATTGGTACAGAATAGCTAAACAACTATTAGTCATTCTCACCTCTCATGTAAACAACCATAATGTTAGGAATAATTCTCAAAGTCATGGATCTTTCCAGTTTAATAACCAGGCTGCTAGACATTGGGTTCGAACAAACCAGAATTTTCAAAAAGCAAATTACAATTTTCGGCCACAAAACCCTCTTAATGCTCAAAATTCTAGATTTGTTAGCCCTAGATTACCTACTACTCATTTTCAAAATAAGTATCCCAGTCGACCTTGGCGATTGTGTATGAATAGGAGTATACAGGATGCTTTCCACTGGGATAGGACTTGTATTTTTAATTTTGAACCTATGCAATCTTATGTTCCTCCTCCTAGTCAACAACAACAACCTACTCATAATATATGACATTTATTCGTTAATGGATATTCAAATAACAAGGAGTTATCTTGTGTAATCGACTCTGGTTCTACGATATCAATTTTACCTTTAAAATTTGTTAAGTTGTTAAATGTTAAAGTTATAAATATTCCACCTATTATTATTGGCCAAGCCAAAAGAACTGTTGAAATAAACCAATCTTGTAATTTGTTATTTAAAATATTTAATGTTCAAAAATGTATTAAATTTTTGTTATGTAATACTGATTTAAATTATGCCATACTAGGATTGCCAGCCTGTTCCAAGATTAACTTGGTTATAGATTGTAATAAATGTGAAGTATTACAAGAAAACCTTGTATTAAATTGATCTCAAAGAATATCCATTGATAAATTAAAGTTACTTCATTTTAATGTCAATGAAAAGTATCAGAGAGTGCAACCCGATTATGGAAATGCCATGATTCCTCAATCCTTTGATCAAATTAATTCTAATGATTCTAAATTACTTGGGGAGATAAATGCTATCAAAAATGAAACGTTAAGGGATAATATAAGGGATTATTTAGACATTTTTTCCAAAAATAAATATGATGTTGGAAAAATTAATATTGAGCCGCAGCGCGTTTTTCTTAATTCTGACCTACCCATATCTATGAGGTCTTATCGCACTTCTGCAGTGGATGTGTGATGTCTGGAGGCGTCTAGATAATTTTTCTTTTCGATTCTTTTTCGTACGTCACGTGATGCGTGAGCGCGTGCAGAAAGAGAGAGAGGGAGACTATTTATTCAGAGTGTGGGAGGAGGAAGGGTAAGAGTAGCCGCGCATGGTTTGCTGACTTGTTTTCTTTTCTTTGTGAAAACGGAAGTATGTCGGGTGCTAGGAGCACCAAAGGATTATAATTTGAGTAGTTTGTATTATAAGTTAATAATATTGTGAAGTGTAGTTCGTGGAGTGAAATATAAAAGTGTCGTGTATCTTTTGAAACCATTCATTCATTGTAAATAGTTGTATCATCATTTGTGTCGTCTTGTAATGCCTCCATGTCCTTTGTATATAAACTTAATAATCTGTGTTTAAAGAAGAGGTGCTATCTTTACGAGGAATACACACGTTGGGAAGGTCAGCGGAGCTCGGCGGCGGTATTACAGGATGAAAAAGAAATTTCAGATCAAGTTCAATCTTTATTAGCTGCTGGTGTATAATAGCGAGTGATCAGGGCAGAAATTTTGTATCAGGGTTAATACAAGAGTTTCATGCTAGCCTGGGGGCGGCTCCTAGGTTTGCTACGCCGGGGCATCAACAGAGCTCGGGACTTATTGAACGATATAATCAGGTATTGAAACGCATGTTACACCATATAATTCGTAGTGACCCTAAAAATTGGGATAAACACATCCCCCATCTATTATTTGCGTACAGAGAAATTCCGAATAGCAATATGGGCGTATCGCCATTCAAATTAATGTATGGAAGAGAGGTCAGGGGGCCACTGGCGGTATTAAAACTACATGGGCAGGCGAAATCCCACTACCTATAAATCTAGGAAAGAGCGCGACCGAATACCTCCAGGAGTTAAAAATTAATTTAGAAAGGGCGGCGGAACAAGCGGCAATAGTGTCGGAGGTTAAGCAAAGCTCGTATGCGAAGTACGCTAATCGAAGAGCGATTTATAAGGAATTTAGGCCGGGGACCAGGTATATTTATTAATTCCGGACTCCACGAACAAACTTTACGCGAGGTGGACAGGGCCAGCTGAATTAGTGGCGCGTTGTAACCCTGATTCTTACAAAGTGAAATTAATGAACGGGAATGTTAGAAATGTCCACGTAAATAAGATAAGAATATTTACTCCTAGGGTGCAGGCGGTGGGGGTGACCTTCGAAAATGAGGAAGAATTAGGGGAGGTCCATCCCACCCCAGTACGAAAGATGACTCCGACCTATTCAATATAGAAGAAGTTGATCTAAGTCATTTAGGAAAGGTGGAGAAAGAAAAAATGTTAGATTTATTGTATAAATATAAAGAATTATTTTCTAGAAAAGTGCAAATAGCTAAGGTAGGAGAGCATAAAATACGAATAAATGACGCAGAAAAGAAAAAGCCCTACGTTTACAGAATCCCAGAGGCCTTGAAACCTCAAGTAGATAAACAAATTGAGGAGCTATTGGAACTAGGTCTGATTGAAGAAAGTGAGGCAGAGGCACCACACCCAGTAGTGTGTCTAATGAAGAAGGACGGGGCCTTGCGCCTATGCGTAGATTTTCGAGCACTAAATGTTGTTACAGTGACTGATGATTTCCCAATGGAAAATGCCACAGATTTGTTGTTCAGTATTGGCAGGGCCAATGTGATAACCTTGATAGACTTACTCAAAGGATATTGGGCCATACCACTAGAAGAAGATAGTCAAAATTTAGGATGCTTTAAAACAAAAAGAGCTCAGTATCGCTTTAAAGTAATGGCCTTCGGGCTCAAAAACGCAGCTGCGACTTTTCAACGTGAAATGAACAGAGCACTGTCCGATTACAAGGAGTTCGCCAGAGCATATATAGACGACATAGCCGTCTTTTCTGAAACATTTGCTGAACATCTGGTGCATTTAGAAACGATACTTTCTAAGTTATCAAACTTAAGATTTTCAGTCAACTTGAAAAAATGTGAATTCGCAAAACCGCAGATCAAGTACTTAGGACATATCATCGGGTCCGGCAGCCATCGGACCGACCCCGGAAAAGTGGAGGCTATTCAAAGGCTAGCAGTGCCTCAAACGAAAAAACAGTTGAAAAGTATTCCCGGTCTTTGTAATTATTATAGAGATTACATTCCTAAATATGATGAAGTAGCATATCCTCTAACTGAACTGACGAAGAAGAAGAGTCCAGAACAGTTGTGTTGGTCAGAAGACCATGACCGGGCATTTAATGAGTTGAAAAGAGGTCTTATCGAAGCACCTAGTCTACATACTCCCGTTATAGGAGTACCATTTGTCATCGAGTGCGACGCATCTGCAGTCGGCATCGCGCGTGTTTATCGCAGCGAAAAGACAGAGTACTGTACCCAGTGAGCTATGCCAGTCAAAAGCTCACCAAAACTCAACAGGCTTGGTCGACGATTGAAAAGGAGGCCTATGCGGTCATCTGGAGTCTCAAGAAGTTCGAAACGTGTATTTTTGGATCACCCGGGGAACTTATCACCGATCACAACCCACTAACTTTCATCACCAAAAATGCCCCCCAATCTTCCAAACTGCAACGATGGGCATTAGCACTGCAAAAATATGACATTCAGATTTCGCATCGACCTATGCTAAGTTGATAAATGCAGACGCACTGTCTAGACTTGAAACTGTCGAATAAGAAAACAAACTGTGAAAAACTTTTTAAACTGTATAAACTTAAAAAAAAAAAAAAAAAAACATTCACGAACGGATTGATAAGGGACCATGTTTTTTTTTTGTGACTTTAAAAGATTGATTTATTGTGTTACTACAGCTTTTGTTTCCTTTTACATATGTTTTATTTGTTATTGCATTTATTATTGTTATTATTAAGTATTAATGATGTTTTATATTAGCAGATAAGAAGAGTGTTAATAAGTTATGCTATAGGCAGCGTGTCCAGACCATTTCAGGATGTAGTTTGTATATTTTTTATATGTATTTATTAATTTGTATTTTCATTTGGGTAATGTGTTAAAAAAAATGAAGTATGATGACTTCTCCAGACTAAATTTCAGATAGAAAATGAGGAACCCCGTCACCCATTTTCAAACTTGGGTGGGGGGTGTGATGTCTGGAGGCGTCTAAATAATTTTTCTTTTCAATTCTTTTTCGTACGTCACGTGATGCGTGAGCGCGCGCAGAAAAAGAGAGGGGGAGACTGTTTATTTAGAGTGTGGAAGGAGGAAGGGTAAGAGTAGCCACGCATGGTTTGCCGGCTTGTTTTTTTTTTTTTATTTGTGAAAACGGAAGTATGTCGGGTGCTAAGAGCACCAAAAGATTATAATTTGAGTAGTTTGTATTATAAGTTAATAATATTGTGCAGTGTAGTTCGTGGAGTGAAATATAAAAGTGTCGTGCATCTTTTGAAACCATTCATTCATTGTAAATAGTTGTATCATCATTCGTGTCGTCTTGTAATGTCTTCATGTCCTTTGTAAATAAACTTAATAATTTGTCTTTAAAGAAGAAGGGCTATCCTTACGAGGAATACACACGTTGGGAAGGTCAGCGGACCTTGGCGGCGGTATTAGAGGATGAAAAAGAAATTTCAGATCAAGTTCAATCTTTATTACCTGCTGGTTTAATTAAAGAGAGTTATAGTCCTTATTCTTCCCCTGTTACTTCAGTTATGAAACGCGATGAGGGTAAGAAAACTAGAATGTGTGTAGATTATCGTAAATTAAATGCAATAATGAAAAATGATGCTGAACCTTTACCACGTATAGATGGAATTCTTGATAAATTAAGTTGTGCTCTGTATTTTTCCACTTTGGACTTAGCTTCTGGCTACTGGCACATCCCCATTCACCCAGCAGATACTGAAAAATTGGCTTTTGCAACCAATTTTGGAGTTTTTGGGTGGAATGTTCTTCCATTCGGTGTTAAAGTTGGTCCCCCAATTTTCAATAGGACTCTTAGAAGGATTCTCACTAAACATAGAATTAATTTTGCTTGTTATTATTTTGATGACATAATTTTTTTTCCTCCTCTTTAGAAAAACTCCTGCAACATCTAAACCAAATATTTGAATTATGTAGGCTTGAAAATATTAAACTTAAATTATCTAAATGCAATTTTGTTCAAAATAAAATTTATTTCTTAGGATATGAAATCAAAAATGGTACTGTAACTCCAGCTAATGCTAATATTGATGTCATAAAAAATTTAAAACCTCCATCTAATGTAAAAGAACTCCAAAGATTTTTGGGATCAATTAATGTTTACCATAAATTTATAGATAATTATGCCAAAATCAGACACCCCCTTAACAGATTAGTTAGGAAAAATACTTTATGGGAATGGAATTCAAATTGCCAAGATTCTTTTCAGAAATTAAAGGATGCCTTAATTGTTAAACCTGTCTTAAGAATTTATAACCCTGCATTACCAATTCATATGTTTGTTGATGCCTCATAGGTGGCAGTAGGTGCAGTTATTAAACAACCAGATAATAATGAGTTTTTACATCCAACTGCTTATTATTCTACAGGATTGAGAATTTATGAACAGAATTACTTTATAACTGGTTTAGAATGTCTTGCCATCATTGACACCTTAGATAAATTTTATCATTACTTCCATTTTGTAAAATTCACCATTCACACTGATCATGCATCTCTTGTCTAAGCATTTGAGAGGTATATTATTTAGATTGTCTTTGAAGTTAAGCATGTTTGATTATAATATTGTGTACGAAAAGGGATCCACAAATGTCGAAGCTGACGTGTTGTGAAGAAACCCTGTTTTACATTTTTTTCAACCCTTAACTTTTCTTCTAGACGTAAAAGAACTTATAGAGATGCAGGAGAAAGATAATGTATGTGCCAAAAACTATCAAAATGAAAATGGGATTATAATAGTTAGAAAGAAAGGATTTCGAAAAATAGAAGTCTTCCTATGTTTAAGGAGAAAAATATTAAATGTTGCTCATGAAAAATTTGGTCATCCTGGTATCCAAAAAATGTTAAATTTAATTTCCAATAATTATTATTGGCCTGACATGACTCAGGATATAACTAATTTTGTTAAACATTGTGACATTTGCCAGAAAAATAAAAACCCAGACAGAGAAAATTTGGCTTACTACAAGCTATGTCAACCACAGATCAACCTTTTGAATGTCTTTCTATTGATACTGTGGGAGGATTCAATTACTATAACTCCACCAAAAAATATCTACACATCATAATAGACCACGCGACTAGATATGTCTGGCCTTTTCCATCAAAAAGTGTTACTACTGAAACCTATACTAATTGTTTAAAACAAGTATTCAATATTCAATGTCCTAAACAATTATTCTGTTTCAACAAAATTTTCAATGCACAGGTTCCCCAAAAAGGTTGAGTGATAGGAATGCAGCTTTCACTTCATCTAGATTAAAATAATTTCTTCTAAATCACAATATTAAGCAACGTTTAACATCAGCACATCACCCACAAACGAAAGGGAAATGTGAAAGAGTGAATCAGTCAATAGTTACTAGATTAAAGTGTAAAGTTAATTCTACTACCTCTAAAATCCCTTGGACAAAACTTTTGACAGAAGTAGTTCGTGAATACAATAATACGTCCCACTCCATAACCAAATTCCCTCCTGCTTATTTACTTTTTGGTCAATTACCTTATCATTCCCCCCTAAAACAAGATTACTACCCTCCTGTGAATGAAGCCCTTAAAACTGCTGAAGCGCGTACTAATGAATTTCATTTGAAGAGTAAAAAATATTATGACCGAAATTATGTAGAGCCAAAGTTTGAGGTAGGAGATCTTGTAATTTATGAAGAGTTCAATTGCCCCAATACTAGAAAGCTCTCACATGTTTTTACTGGTTCCTATCAAATTCTTAAAAAATTATCTCCTGTAAATGTTCCTATTGATAGGCAAAGCCAAAATAGAAATACGGAAGTCGTCCATGTATCTAAATTGCGCCCCTACTTTTCACCAGATCAATTAAAATTATCCCATGAGAATTCACATCAAACTAATGTTAAAGCCTTGGCTTAATATTAAATTTAGAATAGTCATAAATTAATAAAAAGTAACTAAATAAATTATAATTAATTAATCAATGCTTTTCTATATAACAGTGTGTTTTCGAAGGATCCAGGAGAACATTACTGCTGAAGTTTTACTTGAATTAGTTGCTTACTCGGGCGTATATGAGTTGATTTGAGTTAAAGATTCCTTATATTGAATTGAATTAGATTGGAATATTAAATAAATTTTAAATTTATATGTAAACTATGAATAAATGTTAACTTGATTAAAATAACTTTAAAAAATATATCAATTATTGAACTATAATTATTAATACTAAAACATTATAGAGTTTATGCGAATAATTGTTGATTATGCAAGTGTCCTGGATTTCAAACCCAACTTGTTTTTCTCTTGCTTACTTATTTATTTATTTTTTACTGATTGCGTAACCATGTAGGAAATGAACGAAATATTTCGACACATATCGAAAAACAACTGTTAAGATTTTGTTTCAATAATATTGCTGGAGAATTTAAGAATTTTTTTTTTTTTTTTTTTTTTTTTTTTTTTTTTTTTTTGACTTGGTATAATTTCATTTCTTATTGAATCTGTATTGATAGGAGATTACTATTTATGCTATGTAACTTTTTACCCAGCAAATATCATTAGTGCAATAATCTCTTATTATTATTTACTGAAGTGATTAATTAAAATATGACTTTGAATTTATTGATGAGAAATTTGAGTTATTGTTATTATTGAATTAAATTTACTATTGCTAGATATTGTATGATAAAAAGTATAGATAATTTATTATTGAATATTGAGATAAAAGAGAGATAATAAAGAAAAATAAGTGTTATGAATTAATGAAGTCATTATATGAGATATCTGAGAATATTCATAAATTAAATATTATGATAACATCTGAACATAATGAAAGTAAAATACTTACAAGAGAATTTATGGAAAAGTGGTAATAGTATGGTACCGCTATTATCATAACAATACAATACTATAGAGTGCATATGGCACTAGCTTTTTTGACAGTTTTTCTTGTATCAAAAATGAGCAATAATTGAATTTCAATGGACTATACCATAGTATCAGGACAATATATCATCCCAGTTAAAAAACTGTAGGAGGTTGATACTCAGTTGAAATTTTTGTGCATAAATTTTAAAATTATTATATTCATGTTTTACCTTTTATTTATATAACTTGTGAATTGTACGGAAAATTCTACGTGATGGATTTTAAGTTATAGATATTAAACAAATGTTTAATCGTGATGTGGAAAGAATGTAAATTCCTAAAAAAAATCCTAGACAATTCTAATATTGTCAATATCTGTTAACATTGTAAGTAATAAGTTGTTAGTAAAACAAGAGGAGATTATTCAGAATATAATTTACTCCATGTTGGAGAAATATTTATAATGTCTTTGTAATTTTAACAAAACAATTCCCACAGTTTCGCGTTTAAGCAGTAACTTATTGATTTGGTTTTTGACAGAATTGGAGAAAAATTTAAGACTACCGTGTAACACTATTGTAATCCAAGTTCATGCTTTTTCCCAATGAACTTGTGGGTCACGGAGCCACCAGTTCATCGTTTTTTAGGTGAGGGGGGATATTGTTATATAAAAAAAATACTTTTACTATTCATTTAAATTATTCTAAATTGCATATTCAATATTTCCATTTTTTAATACGCTCTATGATTTATTTCTAGTAAAATTCCCATATTTTTAAAACGCATGTCTTAATGATAGTTTTATTCCAAAACGTAATCTAAACTTTTAATCCCTTCATTAATTTTTATCGTCTACTAAACTGTAAAGTTCTGAACGCAGTTACTTATTTTTCGAATATTTATCAAAGCCATTCTTACATTTTTATTCTATTTCATCTCATTTTCCCGCCCGCTAGGCGACAGCCTTTTCACATCGAAATCCTTCCATTAGCGGCAGCTAGATTATTTTCTGTGACGTTTCTTGGTCGCTCTCCATTGGCTGAATGACGGATCGCAGTTTCACTTGGAGTCTCGTTAGTGATTTTGTTTGAATTAGCCTGAAGTTTTCATTTCAATCGGATTTCCTCCGCGCATCCTAATAAATACTTCGAGCATGAGCTCAGAAGTAGATTTTTTGTGCTGTTTGATTGTTTACATAACCTGTTACCTGGTCTCCTAAGCCATGTAGAATATTCCTTTCGTGAATTAACATCTATTTCGCATGAGTAACTAGTTCATGCTCGAGTGGAATGCTCTGATTTCTCATCCTGTGTGAATTGTTTAATGTTGGTATGTTCTGATGGAATAAACAGTTTCCTATGACTACGTTTCCATGTTTTTAATTGGGAAAACCCCTGACTTCTTCATACGCCTATTTTCTCCACTCACGTGGCCTAATCTGCCTTGTCTTCATCATGAATAAATAAGAGATTTATTGGGCTCTACCAATATTATCATCGCTCTACAGCAGCTAAATTTTCACAGTGTTGACACCTCCACTAGCGATGCTTGTGCTAAGTGGTATGCTGCTATACAACCTCACCAACGGCTGATTAAAAAGGTGGTACGAATCAAGTAATATGTCGTAAAAAGCACGACGTGATTGTTCGACTTAACCGATTAAATTTTTTCGTAATAAGAATGTATATATATATATATATATATATATATATATCTGATCTTTGACACACTGTAACTCTCGTATTTGAGGACCGATTTGGATTTAACTTCGTGTATACATAGTGCATACTAATGCCTCAACCGAGTTTGTTAGTCAGCTTCATCCGCCATCTTGTTTCAAAATGCCGGCCATTTAATTTTTTTTTTATTTGAAATTTTAAATTCGTTACCAAAAAATTGAAAATTAAAAAATATTTTTTTCTTATGTGTTTGACCTTGATACAAAGATTCCGGAGCAGTTTTTGTTTCGTCTATATCTTTAAAAATGTCTGAGTTATAGGACTTTGAATTTCTAGCTTGGCTGACATTTTGAAACGACCTGATATTTGTCAAGCAATAACAGGCGTATTTATAAACCGATTTGGATGTACCTCGGTGTATACATAATACGTACCAATGTCTCGACCGAGTTCGTTGGCTAGCTTCATCCGCCATCTTGTTTCAAAATGGCGGCCATTTAATTTTTTTTTTTGAAATTTTAAATTCGTTACCAAAAAATTGAAAATTAAAAAATATTTTTTCTTATGTGTTTGACCTTGATCCAAAGATTCCGGAGCAGTTTTTGTTTCGTCTATATCATTAAAAATGTCTGAGTTATAGGACTTTGAATTTCTAGCTTGGCTGACATTTTGAAACGACCTGATATTTGTCAAGCAATAACAGGCGTATTTATAAACCGATTTGGATGTACCTCGATGTATACATAATACGTACCAATGTCTCGACCGAGTTCGTTGGCTAGCTTCATCCGCCATCTTGTTTCAAAATGGCAGCCATTTAAATTAAAAAAAAATAAAATTTGAAATGTTGTGCCAAAAAATTGAAAATTGAAAAATATTTTTTTCTTATGTGTTTGACCTTGATACAAAGATTCCGGAGCAGTTTTCGTTTCGTCTATATCTTAAAAAATGGCTGAGTTATAGCACTTTGAATTTCTAGTGTGGCTGACGTTTTGAAACGACCTGATTTTTGTCTCTCGATAACAGGCGTATTTATGAATCGATTTGGATGTAACTTGGTGTGTACATAGTACATACCAAAGTCTCGACCGAGTTCGTTAGCCAGCTTCATTCGCCATCTTGTTTCAAAAGGGGTGCCATTTAAAAATTTAAATTTTAAATATAAAATGAGTTATCAAAAAATCGAAAAATGAAAAAAAGATTTTTTTTGTATGTGTTTGACCTTGATACAAAGATTCCGGAGCAGTTTCCTTTTCGTATATATCTTAAAAAATGGTTTAATTATAGCACTTTGTATTTCTAGCATGGCTGCATTTTGAAACGATCTGATATTTGTCATGGGATAACACGCGTATTTATTAACCTATTTCGATGTAAGAAGGCATGTGGATGGTATATCGTAATGTCTCGACCAAGTTCGCTGGCCAGCTTCATAAGCCATCTTGATTCAAAATGGAGGCCATTACATTAAAAAATATATATATTTAATGTGAGGTGCAAAAAATTAGAAATTGAAAAAGTTTTCTTTTTTAAGTATTTGACCATGATATAAGGATTCCGGAGCATTTTTTTGTTTTGTCTTTATGTTAAAAAAAGTCTCAGATATAGCAGTTTCAATTTCTAATGTGGGTGACATTTTGAAAAATCTGATTTTTTGCTTGCGACAGCACTTGAATATATCAACCGATTCCGATGTGAGTGAGCATGTGCACAGGAATTACTAAAGTTTCGACCAAGGCTCGACTCGTTAGCCTCATCCACCTTGTTGTCTTAAAATGGCAGGAACTTCAAGATATCGCCGAATTTGGCAACCAAATATAAGTTACTTTAAATAAAAGCAGCTTGGATAAAGTAGACTAATTTTCCGAAATTCTCATTCATAATCATTTAGTATTTATAAAAATTAGTACTGAATCTCCTATAATCGGTTTCCACTAAATTGAGCTTCCTGAGTTTGAATAATATAAGCTTGCTTTTTTAAAAATAAGGAATATGAAAGCTATCTCTTCCTCCCGGCACTGGCCGGAAGGACTTTTTAATTAGAAGCGTCTACGTACAAATTTTTCTTCCTATACTACATGAATAAAAATTTTTTGTTATAATACGTTTTTAGAAAAACATAATATTTAGCAAAAAGACAAATTTTATATATAAAAGCGAATTTACTTATTTAAAATAATTTTTTGTTTTATATTCAAATTTAATATCTTATAAGGGAAGGTGCCAATGTTGGGGTCACAGAATGTGGTGAACGTTTGTGTATCAATAGAGTGTACTTGGCATATAAATATATAACAGCCTTAAAGCGAACATGGGGGGAGGGGGTCTTGAAAAAATAAGTTTAAAAGTTTACGCTAGACTTTATAATCGGATGAATTTCCTTCTTTGACATGCAATTCAGTAGCATGGTCCGCAGATGCTGGATTTGAGATTTTTCTTTGTGACTTCGAATCCCGATCGGACTTATTTTTCGGAACGAATATTTTTATCAATTATTTTGGAGGCGCAGTTGAAAAAAGAATGGTACAGATGTTATATTCGCCCCATATTGGCGCGATTTTTTTCTGTCGCCAATATCATATAGGCAACGGGTACTTAACTTGCGACAAAGGGGTTGATGTGGTAACCCGAATTATGTTGTTTATGCTGTTGATGTTTTCGCCAAATTGGCAACCGAAAAAAATCGCGCCAATATGGGGCGAATATGACATCTGTTCCAAAAGAATAACTGAAAGTTACGAAAAATATAAATTAAAGTATGTTTCGTATCATATAAGTGCATTTTCGACTACTATATTTTATATACTTAAATATATAATGAAAAGAAAACAACAAGTTTAGATTATTATTATTAATTATTTATTTTATCTTTACTTTGTATTAAATATATAAACATGCAAAAAATCACAGTTAAAGTTACATCTTTATAATTAAACTGGATTATATAAACATATTAAAGAAGAAAAAAAAATGAATTGCTAAAAATACTACTAAGTAGACCCTTCTAATTAAAAATAAAAAATCTCAGACTTAAAAAAATCAAACAGGATTTATCATACGCGTACTATGGTGAGAAATTGAGTAACTAATATTTAAAAAAAAATTATTTTTTCTCATACATTTGGTGTTAAAATTGGATGAAACTGATCCAACTGAACTTTCTTTTACGCCAGTAACAACCCCCAGCGGCAAATAGAATTATTAAAATTAAAATTAAATTCATTTTTAAAGTTTAACCTTTTAAAGCTTCAAAACAATTTATTTTTGTTCATGGCTCTTCCTTGCGGAAATAGCCTATCTAAATGTAAGTAAAGTTGATTTTGTATATTTTTTATGATATCTTCAGAAAAAGCGTCTGTTACGTTGAATTTTATGTTTGGATAAAAAAAAAGAGATCAAATGATCTTTTATATGCTTGTTAGACCTATGTTCACATAAATGCATACGCAAAATATAAAAATATTTCTTTATATATTTTTTTCTCATATAGCGACCATACTCCATGTTAAAATTAGCTACGATAAATTAAGTACATCTCTCCTTTACGCTGCAAACGCATCTTGCGAGAGATTGATTGAAAAATATAAATAAGAAAAATGAAGAATATATAATAAAACATAAAATAAAAATAAAAAAAATATGACAGTCGTTAAAAAAATGGTAGAATTGATACAACAGAATTTTTATTCGCGTTTATAGTAACCTCTAGTGTGGAATTAGTTAAATATTTATTTTTTAATACGATTTTTCGATGTGTTATAGTATATTTTACAATTTTTCAGTCACACTCAAGATAAAAATAGACTAGACATATTTTTTAAAATATCTTTTTTTAGTTCCCTCTGACAAGGAAAAGTGTAGCTAGATTTAAAAAGTTTGATTTTATATGTTTATTATATTCTTCAGAATAAATTTCTGCTATGGATAAAAGATGTGCGAGAGATTGATTGAAAAATATAAATAAGAAAAATGAAGAGTCTACTATATATATAAAATCCAAATGGAAATTTCGTTCCGAACCTCTATATTTCGAGTTCTACTGCATGGATTTTGACGGATACTGTTAGATAGGTATCGTTTCAGGGAAGGTTTTAAGCTATAACACATTGTTCTGCGAAGATTAGTTATAGAATTATGACAGAAAGTTCTGTTATTTTGGACGACAAGGTTACCATTTTATTTCTTGGCGAAATTTATCGTTGATAAAAAAAAAAAAAATGAAACGGCTATTACACATCGAAAAATAAAAGAATAACTGTTACTATTTTTATTTAAAAGGGAAAAAAAACGAAAAAATACGTTTTAATGAGGGATAATATTAAAAAAGGAAAATATTTAATTTCGACATGAAAGGAAATGTTCGTAATGCTTAAAAAATTACTCAGTTAAAAATTGCAATTGAAATAATATTTGGCTATTTATATTTTACTTCAGGTTAAGAAAAATGCATCTGAAAAATTGATAGGATGATATCAAAGAAGTTTCCATAAGCACATGCTCAGAAATATTTGAAAAATTTTTATAATATTCTTCTCATGAGCAATATATAGAATATTTTTCTCATGACATATAATATGTTTATAATAAAAAAAAATGGCAGAACCTTGATTTGGCGTTTGTAAAAAAAGAATGAAAATTTAATTTTTTTGGCGATCTAATGCTAGTTGGCGACACAATAAAATTTTGATTGATACTTTTTTATGATAAATAATTTTGAAGTAAAAGCATTTTCTACTCTTCATACGAATTTAGTTAGATTAAGTTTAACTTAAATAAATACATTTTTATTACTACAGTTTTCTCACATACCTTAATATGTGTATATATTAAAATTTTACTATTGTAATTGTATGAATTAAAACAAAATTTAAGTTTATTAAATTTGTTCCAAACTCAAAATTAATGTCCGATTCTGAACATTGGCAATTTGACTCCGATATTGTTAGTGTGAGAAACAAGAAGTGATGGTTATTGTTGGCATGGAAACCTCTACTTAATATAAAAAAAATGTTTAATGATAACATTTTTAATTAGCCAGCTACTTTTAAAACAAACTTAAAACGGTACTACTTGATTATCCCGTCGACAAAAAAACTATCGCCAAACTATAAGATTAAATGTCAATAATGGCTGATCGTAAGTTTTACATCCACTTGACATTAAACATGGTACACGTGTTTGTTGCGTCATCAAGTGATTTTTATTTGATTTTTATTTGTATTTTTATTAACGTTTACAAATTTATTTATTCTTTCGTTGTTAAAAAAAAAATCAATTTGTATAATTTGGCGAGTAGTTGGTAATTTATATAATTTGGCGATATTGGTCGACAGGATAATCAAATAGTACCCTTAAATCTTTTCCAGACGGTGAAGCCATGTAAAATTAAATAACTACTGCAACATGCAATTAGTATATATTATATACGCTTACAGATAAAAAATAATACGTAAATCCTTCGTTTAGGTTTAAATTCATTGACTTTTATGCATTTAAATACTTATTTAACAAGCAATTTCGGAATGCATTTAAATATGTTACATTTGGGAAGGAAATGCATTGGCTAGCCAAATAGCGCGGAACCCTTGTCTTTTTTTGCGGCAAATATTCGAATATATTTCTTTTTTTCTTTTTTCAGATTTTTACTGAGATTCCGCCGCCAAATTTCACTGATGTTTTACTACATACATGAGTAGTTTTATAAGCATTTTTTTTTTCAAAATAATTTGAGTATGCTCGGAAAGAGTTCCATATCCTGTACTGGTTTTTTTTGGCGTGCTTTTTTTTTTTTTGGCGTTACATGAATCGATGTGGTTGCGATCTTCAGCCTTTGGGTGTTGCTTTTTTTCTGGAATTGAATTTATTCATATGTTTTTTGTATGTTTTTTTTGCATTTAGCATACGGATTTCGGAAAAATTCATAACTTTTGTTTTAATTTGACATATATAAGAAATATATAAAATTATATATAAGTACATAATATTTATTTATAGGTGTATATATTATGTATGTATAAGATACAGCTCTATATAAGCTTTACATGTAATATATATACATAAAAATAAAACTATCAGTATAAACATCGTACTTTTTTTAAAATGTGACATATATAACATTTATTAAATATATATATGTTTCTAAATATTTAAAGACAATGTTTTTCCACCATCTTGAAAAATTTTAAAAGATGCTAAAATAATTTTTTGGCGCCATTTTGGATTCCTTCGCCAATCGCGCCAACTTGCACAGAATATGGAACTCTTTCGAGACCTTCCTTGTGAGTAATAATTTTGTTTTTGATTTGTTCTTTCTTTTCTAACTCCTCTATCATGTGACTTACAGCAGAAACTAGAAGATGTACTTGTAAAAATGATGGTGCTTATGATTTAGATGTTATATGTTTATATATGATATTTAGTTCATATTTGTCGCCAAACATTTTGATTTTAAGCCAAAAAAGACGTAAGCGTGACATAGGTTCAAGCGAAGTTTACAATAAAAGTGATTTTGCAAGTGTACGAAAGCATTTTTAGAGTATTTTATAAAATTCAAGTGTAGAATATATAAATAGCAATTAATATTTTAAAAATGGAGTTAATTATTTTAATTTTAGTATAAATGTCTCCCCCAAACGCACATACACATTGTAAAATAATTTAATTTCAGACATTTAAAAAATTTCTCGCCATACTTTACTGCGAAATCATGTCGGTTTGTTTTCCCCAAATTCGTGAATTTTATAACCTCGAAGCCAGATTAGCTAATATTGTCCACCATTAAAAAAAAAAAAAAACAAAAAAAAAAAACAAAAAAAAAAACATATCTCCAATTTCCCTTATAGAAACGTTCAATGCTTGCAGTGTTAAGTGCTTACATTATTCTTAAGAAAATATAAGCAATTATGAGTTATTACAATCACGAAAGAAAACATTCTGCAATAAAAATTGCTTTCTGAAATCTTTTTTCGATATTCCATTTCATTCGTCATTTTTCCCATATCTTCTCTTCTTTTAGAAATGTTATTAAAAGATATTGGATGAATCTTCCATAATCAAACCCTACAAGTGGCGATTTTACTATACAATGTTGGAAGATTCATTTATATTTGAAAAGAACTGTCGACGGTAAATCCGATTTCAGAAGCTTACGCGAAATTTCTACTTACCGATTAGTAAATTTGTTTGTTTTTTATTATAGATCAAACAGACAAAAGAATATTTACTATTATACATTGTTCATCTGCAGTTATTTTTCTATCACTAAAAAAACATCACATTGAATGTACGAAAAAAAAAACAAAAAAAAAAACTTTCAAACGCCAAGGGTGGTCAATGGAACTATATCTGTTCATTTACCCTAGGTTTTAAAAAAAAGTACCTCAGATTCAAGTAAAATTTCAACCATTATTAAGTAATTTGGCTGATGCACAGCCCAAGCATCTGGTGCCCAAGTATCTGGTCGTAGTCACAAATAAACGTTTTTAGTTTTATTTACGCAACAGACTGATGAATAATGACATCTTGAATATAACAAGCGTGTTTATTTCTCCGTCTTATTACGCTCATTAGGGAAATGCGAAAGAAATCTTCGGTCTGCCAAAAAAGATCATTGCTAAAAAATTTGCATAACTAACTTTATTTATCCATCGCAAAGAGTTTTGATAGTGAAAGATCTAAATTTTAATCAGCAGCAATTTGACATTTTTTAATGGAATATAGTTTGGCGCGTAATTAACTCTGTTTTGTAGGTAACTCTGGAAGCCATACCGTTACGAACATTTCTAACATTTCACATCAAACTTGGTTGTGGATCCGATTACGGATGATTGGGAAGATTTTATTGAATAAAAACTATAGGTTTAGTTTTCTATTTGAATCAGTTTTCGAGGTTATTTTCCTAGGTTAATAGTTGCATGATTAAAACTGGTATATAAAAAGAAACGGCAGTTTAAATGACATTGTTATAATTTTATTCACACAATTCAGTTTTAAATATTCACTTTTACCTGATTCACATTTTTTAAAATATAAAAGTTAGATACTGATTTGACTGTATTTACTCTACTGGAATTCGAAGATAAGAAACTGTAGAAAACCTGCCAAAAAAGTCGAATATTACGAAATATAATCTAACGTAGAGAGAGATTGTATTTATATTATCAGATCCACACATAGCATTAAGCTGAGAAGACCGTAGTAAAAGAACTAACAAACGAGAGTGAATAACCCGAACATTCTTTATGTTAAATGGTCAATCTATGCAATCATTGTAATTCTCTCTTTTTTATTAGTGTGGTGATTAGAGAACATTTTAGTTTCTAATGATCGTAATGGCCATATTTCCCTCCTAAACTCTACATGATGTACTAAAGAGTTTCTTCTGAATTGCCCGAATTTCGTCTAACGCATCAGATAATATAATGACGCAGTGGCGTCCAATGCGCATTCAGAAAATGCGAAAGGACTTTCCAGGTAAAGTTCCATATTAATTTAAAATACAGGGTTGATTTCTCCATTTCGTTTTATTGAAGGTTTATTTCAAAAATGAAACAGCATAGTGTGCTCAGCCTGCTAGTATATAAAAAAAATATATAAAATAAAAATAAAAATATCACAGTCGTTAAATATAAAAAAAAAAATGGTAGAATAGATACAACATAATTTTTATTCCCGTTTATAGTAACCTCTAGTGTGGAATTAGTTAAATATTTATTTTTTAATGCGATTTTTCTATGTGTTACAGTATGCTTTACAATTTTACAGTCATACTCAAGATAAGAATAGATTAGACATATTTTTTAAAATATTTTTTTAGTGCCCTCTAACAAGGAAAAGTGTAGCTAGATTTAAAAAAATATGATTTTTAATGTTTATTATATTCTTCGGAATAAATTTCTGCTATGGACAAATGATGTTTTCATTGAAAATTTACACGAGATTTTTGAGGTCGTCAACATAATTTTTATTTGCGATTATAGTAGCCTATAGAGAGGAATTAGTTAAATGTTCATTTTTTAATGAGATTTTTCTATGTGTTACTGTATATTTTACAATTTTACAGTCATACTCAAAATTAAAATAGACTAGACATATTTTTAAAAATATTTTTTAGTGCCCTCTGACAAGGAAAAGTTTAGCTAGATTAAAAAAGTTTGATTTTATATGTTTATTATATTCTTCTGAATAAATTTCTGCTATAGACAAAAGATATTTTGATCAAAATTTCCACACGAAAATTTTGAGGTCATCAACAGAATTTTTACTTGTGTTTATAGTAACCGCTAGTGTGGAATTAGCTAAATATTTATTTTTTAATGCGATTTTTCTATGTGTTATATTATGTTTTACAATTTTTCAGTCATACTCAAGATAAAAATAGACTAGACTTATTTTTAAAAATATCTTTTTTAGTGCCCTTTGACAAGGAAAAGTTTGGCTAGATTTAAAAAGTCTGATTTTATATGTTAATTATATTCTTCAGAATAATTTTTTTTTATCGTCAAATGATGTTTTGATCGAAATTTTGACACGAAATTTTTGAGGTCATCAACAGAATTTTTATTTGCGTTTATAGTAATCTCTAGTGTAGAATTAGTTAAATATTTATTTTTTAATGAAATTTTTCTATGTTTTATAGTATGTTTTACAATTTTATAGTCATACTCAAGATAAAAATAGACTAGACATTTTAAAAAAAAATATATTTTTTAGTGTCCTCTGACAAGGAAAAGTGTAGCTAGATTTAAAATGTTTGATTTTATATGTTTATTACATTCTTCAGAATAAATTTCTGCTATGGTCAAATGAGGTTTTGATCGAAATTTTCACATCCAAGAATTTTTTATTCTGGTAGCACCCTGACTTGCATACTAATAAATAAAATAATTTTATTTTTTCCCATAGTGTATCCATATTTTAAATTAAAATTACTTGCAACAGATTCAAAATAACTTTATATTACACCAATAATGCTCTTAGCATATAATAAAGTAATATATCTGAAATAAAAGGATCTTTTTATAGTATTTACTTTCTGATGTTATATTCATATTAAAAGTAGGTATGGGACATTGAAGTGCATTTTACTTTTTAGCGCGCTCTGGCGAAAAATAAAGTAATTTACATGAAATAAAATGTATTTTTTAAAAAACTGTGTTTCCGGTAAAATTTGTTTTTTTTTTTTTATGGAAACATTCACATGTTATTTTACTTTGCACCGATAACACTCCCTGGTTGGAGTTGCATAGTTAAAATTATAAAGTTATTTTTTTTCTTATTTATCAACACCTTAAAATTAGCTTGGAGAGATTCAATGCAACTTTTTTTTCATCCCGATTCAGTATCATTTGAGCAGCGGGAAAATCTGTTGAAAACAACTTCTCAGGTTTCAACTGAGTATAATATTTCTTGTATAAAATATGAAAGACTCATAATTCTTAATTGGATCTACTACAAAAAGTTAACCTCAATCGACATTCAACAGTCTACAAAGTATATTAAAATAAATATGAATACATTTAAAGTCCTATTCAAGCCACTTTTGTAAGAAATCACACTCGCTATAATGCGCCAATCATGGAAGACGATAGTATCCCGAGTGACGCAGCTTATGGGGTTAGAGCCAAAATCGTAGAATACTATCACGTAATATATACAGCTAACTTGAGATCAAGGAAAATGCGAAAAGCCGACATTTAATATATCAGCAATTATATCACGTATCATTCTAATTTTTCTTATATCTACTGTCTGATCCTATTCTGAAATTTCTACATGTCTACATGCAGTATATTTTGAGATGTCGATATCCATTTTTGGTGAAATGGGCGGTTTCTTGGAGGCAATATGTCATAGTTTTTTCTCCAAAATCGAATATGCGATTTTTTTTAAATTAATGTATAACATTATTAGGTTTTAGAATCGGCGAGTAATATCTACCTTTTTAGGAAAACTCTTCTTTTTCATATAACCCGGCTTAAAAATGGGACTCTATTACTTCGCGGAATACATGTTATTCTATGGGACAGGTGTAAAGTGGCTAGTCCCGAAATGAAAATTTTCTAATTCGTGTAACCAAGATTTTTTTGCTTTAACTACGAAGATAGTTTATTACTTCTTTACATATGTAACAGTCGTATATTAATTTAATTTGTTGTTGATTCGTTTTTCTTTTTGTTAAGAAAATAACATTTCACATCTTGAAATTTGCATGTGGTCGAGAAACCTTTAAATTCCTTTTTTAAACGTTATTTACAGTTGAGGGAAAAATATTTTACAATTTTTATATTATGAAAAATGACGTACCTCACTCCAGCCTCGCTAATGAACCATTCTTAATAAAAAATATTGACATGGATTACTAGACGAAAATATTGTGAGAGCAATATCTAATTATCGAGACAGTTTAATAAATTCATAAAAACTTGTTAGGTATGTGTGGAAAAAAGAAAGCATTTTTTTTCTGGCGCGGGAACTCATCTGATTTAGACATCGGTCATGTAATGCTGTTGTAACTTCACTAGAAATATCGTTAACTGATTAAAAGTTTGTGACGCAACGCTAATAAGTGATGTTTACTGTTTGTTCCTTAAAAAAATGAACTCTGGGCTGAATTCTAGAATATGTGAGACGCATCACGTCGTTGAATTTGCCGAGGCGATAAATCATTTCTTCTGGCAATATCACTTTTTTCTGTATTTTTTTACTATGCCTACATGAAAATATTGTTGTATTGATGTCAATAATGATGAAATTTGAGATTACAATTCAACTAAGCATAGTTCCTACTACAATGGTAAGATTTGGAAAAGGTTAAAAGATGGAAAACTTTTTTTTTAGATTCAAGCTATGAAAAAGTATTATGCATTGGTTTTTAATTGAATATTAAAAACATTTAAAGCGCCAGTGAAGTAAAGATTGAAATTGTTAATACTTGGTCGATTTTTTGTTGAAAAGTTTTATTGCAGTATACTGATGACTGAAAATTGTAAAAATATGACGATTTAACATATATTAGTGTTGGGGTTTTGAAAAAGGAAATGTCAGTTGGGATATATGATTTTAAAATGCGATATTGATTGTTATGATCATTAAAACGAGTATTTTCGTTAAAAAGGTATGGTAAGAATTGGTATATTTGGTTGTAATATTTTACCCTTTTTATTAGACTTTTATTGTATTATCTCATGCATGCGTTAGTGATTGCGGCTTTAACGATTTTCACGCATTTTGTAGATTGCTGCCCAATGCGGTTCATTTATCCAGCGATATTTTTTGTTCTTTTCATGAAAGCTAAACGTTTATGCATGTATTAGCAATGGCAGTTTAAATGAGTTTCGTGCGTTTTGGAGATTGCAGCTAATGAATTTGATATATCGAGTGATATTTCTTTTCGTTTCATGAATGTGAAGCATTCATACATATGTTTTAGTGGCCATACATATGTTTTAGATTTAAGGAATTTCATGCATTTTTGAGATTGCTAAAGAACGTGCGATGAGCCATTATGTAATTGTTGCTGATAAATTAGCCAAAAATACAGAAAAGGTGATATTGCCGGAAGAAACGATTTATCGAATCACCAAATTCAATGGCGCAAAGTATCTCGCTTATTCTAGAATTTAGACGAGAGTTTATGTCAGAAAAGCAACAAAAGTCAAACAATACTTATTAACTCCCCGTTATAAACTTTTAATCTGTTAAGGATTTTTGTATTTAATTTACAAGAGCATTACAACGTGTGATCGATGTGTAAATCCTATAGGTGAAGAGCTGCATATGTTCTTGTCCCACCAAGTGATTTTTTTCATATATACATAAAAGGTTTTTATTAGTAAAGTAAAATAGTTAGTAATATACTTTACTTAACGGTCTCGATAACTAGATATTACGCTTACAGCATTTTTGTCTGGTAATCCCCGTCAATTTCTTTTTCACATCATTTAATTCTCCTGTGAGTCCTGAGCGTATGTAGGGGCAGTTTTTAGTTATTGATTTTTATTAATTTTTTGTTTAAGTTTTTTTATGAAACTTTATCTGTACTTTTAAAGAACAGACATTGGGCTATAAATACCCGGAGTTTTGAGTTTGTAGCTTTTGAAGTTTATGTTTAGCGGACGCCTAAAGTAAAAGGAAAATTATGCGCCAACCTACCCCGTCACGGGGCAAGTTGCCTATACCTATGGGGTAAGTTGGCACACGCTTTATAAAAATTTAAATGAAACTCAAATAAGCCACGCAGTTGAGAGAAATTAATTTCAAGTATGTTTAAACAAAGTTGTTATCGCCGTACAATGTAAATTCTAAATTATTCAGACATAAAAATAATGAAGAAAACATTGAGTAACTTCTATCTTACTTGATAAAAAAAAAAAAAAAAAAAAAAAAAAAAAAAAAAAAAAAAAAAAAAAAAAAAACGAGTGTCTCCGTTAGGGAAAGCCTCGTGTGCCCAATATCTTGCATTGCAATAACTTTTCTCGGTATTTGCTGTTTTTCAAGCTACCAGCACACACCAGATACCGAGTCAACTTGCCCCGTGTACAATGCGCCTACTAGCCCCATAATACATTTCTTCACAAAACGGACACCTAACCTTCTATGCATAAATAATCCAAGTAAATCACAAATGGGGTAGGTACAGTTAATCATACACCAAGAAATATTGCACAAGTTAAATCGCAATTATTAAGATAAGTATTAGAAATTAGAAAGAGAATGAAGCAACAAAAAATTACTTATGAGTACAAAACCCAGAAAAATCGTAATAAATGTCCACTTCACGTAGGTTACGCTGCAAAACTTCAATGAGGATTCTGAAAAGCAAGAAGAAAGGTACTCTGTGACTGGTTGCGTAATCTATCCACAAACAGGCGATTTATGAGGACTGCGCCTACTTACCCCTGTAGCCAACTAGTCCCGGTCTCCCCTATACATCAAAGATTTTTCGAGGGTTCTGCCAAACTTTCATCTATAATATTAAAGAATGAAGTTTGTGTGTGAGTGTGTGTTTGTCGACGGTGTTCTGAAAAGACCGCTGCACGTACAGCTACAGAATTTGCGGAGAAGGTACCTCTATGTATTTAGTTTTGCACCTCGAAGAGAGATTTTGTATTTTTAGTAGATTTTTTATGCGATTTTTAACGGTATTTTATGTTTTGAGGCGATTGTTCCACATTAGTGAAAGGAATATGGTTTCATTCTTTTAACCCAATATAGAAAGTTTTGTCCTCTTTTCAATAAAGATTACTCAGAATTCGTACAGTGACTTTTGTATTTTTAGCAAAATTTTTAATACGATTTTTCTTGTTTTATTTTATAATTATTTTGCGACTATTTTTTGACATTGGTAAAAGGACTTTTGTTTCGAGCTTTTAGCTTAATTTACTAAATTTTGTCCGCTACGATTTTAGATTTTTACAGATTTTTAATGCGACATTCAATGCCATTTTTACCGATTTTCATCATTTTCCATTGTTTTTTGTCATTAGTGAAAGAATGCCGATTGCAATGTTTTACTCGAATACAGTAAATCCCCCCCCCTCCCCCCTGTGATTTATAGGTAGCTTTCATTACAAAAAGCTACCTATTGCAGCCGTCTGGAGGAAAGCATTTCTGCAAAATGTTGGTATGTTTTCACTCATAGACACCAAAACCACCCTCCGTTCAAATGTTGTTGAACGGAGTAAGTTCAATTATTTCACAATTCGACTGCATGTAACTGAATTGACTGCATGTAACTGAATTGACTGTACTGAACTAATTCGTCTGCACTGAAGTAATTCGACTGCACTCAACTGATTCGCCCTTTTAATGCACATTTTCAATCTCACCGTAAATCATAACTTCAAAACCCGGTAGTATACCCTTCGAAAACCGGAAAATTATATAATAATCATAAATGTCAGATATATATATATATATATATATATATATACAGGTGTCCACGTGTAACCTGACCGACCTTTATTTTCACAACCGTTGGTCCTAGATTCATACTTCCAAATACAAAAAATGGTCAAAATTACGTGTAGGGTTAAGATAAAAAAAGTTTGAAGCGAAAAAACAATTTAGTGAAGAATTACAGAATCTAAATTTTTATACGGTCCCCCCAGTACTATAAGTTATATTTAGTAAAATTTCCCTGTTACACTGGAAAGTAAGGTAAAAAAAAAGGTCCCGTTATTCTACGATTAAATTGACCGAATAATAGCTATTTAAAGTTGGAGTATATTTTTTGCTGCATATTAGGGGTCATTCACAAATTTAGTAGAAATATAATTTCGTCAGATATATTAAAGAAATGCTTGAGAGTGAAATTAGCATTGCAAAATAAATTTGAAATCTTTAATCATTTTGACATATTACTGCAAAATGTACAATTTGTACTGAACATTATAAGAAGATAAAAATAACAGATTTTTTGTTAAATAAAAGGATGAAAAACAAGTCTTAATTTTTTACAAAATGATACATATTTTAAAATGCTGTTAGATTACACTGTCTTTTAAATTTTGGGTTGTGGCATGTTTTTTAGCTTTCGAAAATTGATTCTTATGTATTTTTTAGCACTGCATCCGAAAACGACCTACATTTTAAACTATCACGTCAAAAATTTTCTCAAATCGCAAATTTCAAAGTTAAAAAGCTAAAAATTAAAATTGATCTCTCCTCCCCTCCCAACCTCATCGGACCCCCGAGCTGTTTAGCTGTAAGAAACCCAGTATAAGCCAAAAAATAATAAATTATTGAATTAAATACAATTAAACTGAATAAAAAAGTCTTACATCTATTTTATAGTATCATATTTTTCGCTGTTTTTAACCTTCAAATTTACTATTTGCGAAATATCATGACATAATGGTTAAAAGTGAAGGTAATTTTTTTATTCAGCGTTAAAAAATTCATAAAATGTAATTTTAAAAGTTAAAAACACAACCATCGCAAGTTTATGTTATCTAATCTAAAATTCGTTCTTAAACTTCTTGACGGCAATCTATCCCAATGTTTTTGTGTTATCCTCCAATAGAAGTATGTATGGGATGGCAAGAGTCGAAAATCATGATAATAATGCATTGTCATCAGATTTAACTCAGTATCTAAAATTTAACTTCGATTGGACATTTGAAAGTAAGTTAAAGTTCGAGTACAAATTTTAAACTGGAAAGACGATTATTGCAAGTTAAATAAAACCTTATGAAAATAACTTAATTTTAGTTAAAAGAAATCTTAGCCTCAAATGCTTACAAAATAAAACATATGTTAAAACACAATTATTTTAACTAATCTGAAACTTAACTAATAAAAGTTAATCGTAATATTTGTACGATTTCTTTCAAAGCGCAGATACCTTGAAATAAGTTTGAGTATTTTATACACGACCCATGAAAGCATGGTCGAAATCATCTGTTTTGATATGCAAAAAAGTGGTATAAGTCATGCTTTTCAAAGTTTCATAACTTGATCAGTTTTAATGTTAGATGAATGGGATTTTTTGTATCCTAATTGTTGGTGTCACAGTAATTTTTTATTAAATATCACTCATAGAACCGAGGAACCATATAAAAATTTAAATTTCGTAATTTTTTAATAATTGTTTTTCTTGACCCAAATCGCTTTTACAGTAATTAGTTACCTTATTTAAACTATTTTTAAAACTGGAAGTATGCATCCAAGACCAAAGTTTGCGAAAATAAAGATCGGTCAGGTTATACGTGGGCACACTGTATATATACAGGTGGTCTCAAAAGGTCGTTTACAAACTTATCATGCTGGTCTGTCATATCACGAGGAAGAAGATTTACATAGGAACTTGTGTTCGAAAATGCAAACTACGACCGCTGGAGAACGATGAGCGCAGGTGTGGAGGGGGAGAAAGAAAGGATATCGAAAAAGTTATTAATATGACTTTTATTAAAGAACATGGTTTAATTTACAGACGTTGTTCAAAATTCCTTCCATTACCCGCAATGCATGCTTCATAACGTCGAGGCATGGATTCATGGACTCGTTGAAAATGGGCAGGTGTGTCACGGACACGCGCCTCCGCTTCCACGATCCTGGCGACGAGATCCATATCCCACGTTACGGGCGTCTCGTACACGTTGGACTTCATGTGTCTCCACAGATAGAAATCCAGGAGAATCGCGGCGGCCATGCGACTGGTCCGCCTCTGCCAATCCACAGATTAGGATATGTCCTATCGAGGTATTATCGCACAGTGCAGCTGAAATGAGCAGGAACTCCATCATGCTGAAACCAGATGTTTCGGCGTGTAGCGGCTTTAACGTCACACAGGAGATCCCGCAATCTTTCTAAGAAAATGCGTTAGGTATTCCCGTCGAGGCGCTGAGGTAGTTGGCAAGAGCCAATTAACACGTCACCGATAATACCAGCCCAAACGCTTACGACTAAACGTTAGTGACGTGCATGGGCACGTATAGACCTTCGGTTTTCATGCGCTGATATGTGCATCTTGTGCAGGTTCAGGACACCAGCGTGCGAATGCAACGCGTTAGGGATACTCGCTCCTGTTTCGCGCAATCTGCGGTAAAATTGTCCAAACAAAACATGACTTGGCTGACGTCTGCTTGGGAAGAGCTCAAGGTACATCAGTACCCTGGCTCGTGGCAACCGCGGCGTCATATGCTTAATGCATATCGGCTAATTATGTGGTACTAAACCAATTCATCCTTCTCCTGCAACGTCCTCGCCTGAAATGAGTACGCTTACCACTCTCCTGTAAGCCTGTGCTCATCGCCTTCTAGCGGTCGCACTTTGCATTTTCGAACACAAGTTCCTATGTAAATCTCGTTTATCATGATATGGCAAACCAGTATGTTAAGTTTGTAAACGACCTTTTGAGACACCCTGTATTTCCCGTTTTTATTTTATTAATCATATAATAATCATTAATATTATATATATATATATATATATATATATATATATATATGATTTTACCGGTTTTTGAAGAGTATCTTGTTGGGTTTTGAAGTTATGATTTACGATGAGATTGAAGACGTGCATTAGGAAAGCGAATCACTTACTTGCAGTCGAATCAGTTGCGTGCAGTCAAATGACGAGACAATGAAAAAACCACAGAAAATTTTCCACAAAAAGAAAATTCATTGCAGAAGCAAAGAACTTTTTATTTATATATTTCACATCAGGGGACCGCTTTCCACAATACACGCATTCTCCGGAGACCTGACAGCTGCGGTGATAAAACGTAGATGTTTAAATTGCATCCGTTCCTTAACAACACGTTAACATTCTCCAAACAGTCACACATTAGTTTGACAATAAAAAATACGACTAAAATCTGGGCTCCGAGCTCATGCAGGCTAATTTAAGGGGATCTGCGCGGAAGGTTATACACTATCAATTTCTAAATTTACACCAGATAAATTACTAAGGATATGATATTGGCGCGTTTTTAGTGGTCCTTAAGGAAGTAAAAAGAAAAAAACAATTCTAGCGCAAAGAAATTAACTTATAAATAAAATATTTTTCAACAATAAAGAATAAGTAAATAACACAATTTTTAAATTAGATATTTTCGTCAATAAACTGGATGAATAAATTCTGTCTACATAAGTCATAGTCATATAATATAAATATAAGATTCATAATAATTCCAATCAATGAATTGTAGTAAGAATCTCTTAACATAACAAAACATAAAGTATAATATAACATAATAATATCTCAATAAAAATATTTAATAAATTTATGTTAGTTTTTTACTATATACAAATGATTTAAAAGGTGCACTTCTCCTTAATAATATTCAATATTCAAATTATAACTAACCTCACAAGCACATTATCTTTTCAAACTCATATCATAGTAAATGTTTAAAATTAATTGATAAATAAATCATTTAATATCCACAATCTATTTCCAAATGGGTATGGCTCATAATTTAGGAAACATACCAATGGGAGTGTTATCTCCTTTATTATTATTATTATTATTTTGTACTAAATCTGTAATGGACTGAGCCATGAATAATTTGCTTCCTCGAATAAGATAATATGAGTACGTAATCTCCTCATAGGTAAAGTTAGGTTTTAACATAATTCACTACTGGTCGAAAATAGAATAAATTAGGTAGCTTTCTTTACAAAAAAGCTACCTATTGAAGCCGTTCGGAGGAAAGCGATTTCAAAAAATTTTGGTATATTTTCATCGATCATGACCGCCAGACCCCGAAACCACCCTCCGTTCAAAATTGATATATATATATATATATATATCAATATATATATATATATCTGACCTATGTCACACTGTAACTCCCGTAATTATGAACCGATTTCGATGTAATTCGGTGTGTACATAGTACATACCAATGTCTCGACCGAGTTCGTTGGCCAGCTTCATCCGCCGTTTTGTTTCAAAATGGCGGCCATTTAAAAATTTTAAAAAATTTTAAAACTTGAAATGTGGTACCAAAAAATTAAAAATGGAAAAATATTTTTTTTCTTATGTATTTGACCTTTATACAAAGATTCCGGAGCAGTTTTTGTTTCGTCTATATCTTAAAAAATGGCTGAGTTATAGCATTTTGAATTTCTAGCGTGGCTGACATTTTGAAACGTCCTGAACTTTGTCACGCGATAAAAGGCATATTTATGAACCGATTTATATGTAATTCAGTGTGTACATAGTACATACCAATCTCTCGACCGAGTTCGTTGGCCAGCTTCATCCGCCATTTTGTTTCAAAATGGCGGCCATTTAAAAATTTTTAAAAAATTTAAAATTTGAAATGTGGTACCAAAAAATTGAAAATGGAAAAATATTTTTTCTTATGTATTTGACCTTTATACAAAGATTTCGGAGCAGTTTTTGTTTCGTCTATATCTTAAAAAATGGCTGAGTTATAGCATTGTGAATTTCTAGCGTGGCTGACATTTTGAAACGTTCTGAATTTTGTCACGCGATAAAAGGCGTATTTATGAACCGATTTGGATGTAACTTCGTTTATACATAGTACATACCAATGTCTCGACTGGGTTTGTTGGCCAGCTTCATCCGCCATCTTGTTTAAAAATGGTGGCCATTTAAATTTTTAAGAAAAATTTAAATTTTAAATGTGGTACCAAAAAATTAAAAATTGAAAAATTATTTTCTTCTTATGTGTTTGACCTTGATAAAAAGATTCGGGAGCAGTTTTTGTTTCGTCTATATCTTAAAAAATGGCTGAGTTATAGCATTTTGAATTTTTAGCATGGCTGACATTTTGAAACGTCCTGATTTTTCTCACGTAATAACAGGCGTATTTATGAACCGACTTGGATGTACCTTGGTGTGTACATAGTACATACAAATATCTCGACCGAGTTCGTTGGCCGGCTTCATCCGCCATCTTGTTTCAAAATGGCGGCCATTTAAAAAAATTAAAAAATAAAAAAATTTAAATGAGATACCAAAAAATTGGAAAGTGAAAAAGATTTTTTTTGTATGTGTTTGACCTTAATACAAAGATTCCGGAACAGTTTTTCTTTCGTCTATATCTAAAAAAAATGGCTGAGTAATAGCATTTTGAATTTCTCTTGTGGCTGACATTTTAAAACGACCTGATTTTTGTCACGCGATAACAGGCGTAATTATGAACCTATTTGGATGTAACTTGGTCTGTACATAGTACATACCAATGTCTCGACCGAGTTCGTTGGCCAGCTTCATTCGCCATCTTGTTTCAAAAGGGTTGCCATTTTAAAAAAATTAAATTCAAAATTCAAAATGAGGTATTAAACAATTGGAAAATGAAAAAGATTTTTTTATGTGTTTGGCCTTGATACAAAGATTCCGGAGCAGTTTTTGTTTTTGAAAATTTGTTCTTTTGTTTATATCTTAAAAAATGGTTGATTTATAGCACTTTGAATTTCTAGCATGGCTAACATTTTGAAACGATCTTGTATTTGTCACGCGATAACACACGTATTCGCCTATTTCGATGTAAGAAGGCATGTGGATAGTACACATCAACACCTCGACCAAGTTCGCTGGCCAGATTCATCAGCCATCTTGTTTCAAAATGGCGACCATTAAATTAAAAAAATATATATATATTTAAAGTGAGGTGCAAAAAAAAAATTAGAAATTGAAAAAGGTTTCTTTCTTAAGTATTTGACCTTGATATAAGGATTCAGGAGCATTTTTTGTTTGTCTTTACCTTAAAAAATGGCTCAGATATAACAGTTTCAATTTCTATTGTGGGTGACATTTTGAAAAATCTGATTTTTTGCATGCGACAGCACTCCTATATATTAACCGATTCGATTTGAGTGAGCATGTGCACAGAAATTACTAAGGTCTCGACCAAGTTCACTTAGCCTCATCCACCATGTTGTCTTAAAAGGACAGGCACTTTAAGAAATTGCCGAATTTGGAAGCCAAATGTATGTTACTTTAAAGAAAAGCAACTTGGATAAAGCTGACTAATTTCGCGAAATTCTCATTCATTATATTGATAAAAATTAGTATTGAATCTCCTATATTCGGTTTCCACTAAATTGAGCTTCGTGTGTTTGAATGATATAATTTGGCTTTTTTTAAATAAGGATTATGAAAGCTACCTCTTCCTCCCGGCACTGGCCGGAAGGACTTTTTTAATTAGAGAAAGTATAATAAACAATTTTAAATATGGTTCTAGCTTTATAAAGTTGCTTTTTCTACCTGGCACTTAGCAAAATTTAGATACTAACAATAGTACTTCAAGAATACTTGAAATATTTTTTTTTCTTACATAATAGTAAATTTAAATAAGTGCACCACATAAAACTAATTCAAATAAATTACAAGAAAATAAATAACACATTAATACTAACGAAAATAAAGAAAATATGTACATAATTTACATCATTAAGCATTACCAATTATCAGTGAGGTAGGTTATTAAAAATATTTGCTATAAGGTACACGCTGGGAAAAGGTAAGTATGATAATTTATTATCTGAATGTAATCATACCAATATGCTACGTTTTCATAAAAATTATTAAACAAAATTTAAATGTACCCTAACCAATTAAATTCTATTATCAATTATTACTTTTAAACTATATTTTATCTGTTAAAACTCTAGCAGAAAATTCACCCGATTCCATCTTTTTTTACTTATTTCAAAATTATAAGAAACTGGGAACTAGAATTAATCCCAACAAGAGATTCAACCAAATAAAAATATAGAATGGTAAATTAAATTTATAGACATCTTCAAATTTTAAAGCTTCTGGGCATTTAATGAATTTTATATTCTCAATATGAATAACTAATTATTTTTTTGTTTAAAACACCAAGTATTAGGAAACTCTTAACATAAATTATTAAATTCAAATTTTAACCGTCAAATTGACTTACTAATTCTTTTATACTTTTGTCATGATCATAATTTAACTTTAATCCTACACAAGAATTAAAAAAAACTACCACAATAATTTTCAATAAATAATTTAAATATTTTAAGAACCACACATAAATATAAAAGAAATGTCTATTCTAACAATTTCCAACGTAACTTAAAATAATCATATCAAAACATTTAATCCTTAACAGTACTATTCCTTCACTTTTTAAAAATAATTGTAATAATTAGAATGTTCTACAGGATTTCAACACGAAATATCAGTTCAGTGGTCATATAAAGTCATATTCGGTATTAGATTTTCACACTAATATTAATAACAATTATAAATATCATCATCTCTAAAAATACCAACAACAACAAAATATAAATAAGAAACTCTAACTCTTGTAAAGTAAAATATAAATATCTAAAATTGTAACAAATAAAACAGTCAAATAATAAATAAATAAATGTTTTTCAGATAACCGCACGAATTCTTGGACTGAGGATTTTTTCACAATCACATAGCCTCCAATAATTTTTTAGGATGACTTTTATAATTATTATTTAGTTCACTCCCATATAGATGTAATTCAGGAATTCGATTGTGCGGAATGTAGGACTAGCTGCTTGAAGTATTGAGGATGGCCATTGTAGTAGTATTAATCATCATCACAGTACCGATGATTATGTACCTCCATTAGAAAAACCGTGATGAATGAATATCTTTGCATACCAGTTTTACAATACCAAAACAAGCGAACGTTTATAAATGCTTCTCAAAATAATAGTTTCACTCTATCCTACAAGATTTTGAAGGATTTTACCGAAGTTTGAAAATATTGAGTTTTATAATCTATACTGTACACATGATTTTTTATGTTCTTGAGGAGGCAATTTAAATACAAAGTGAGAAAACCTTATGGAAAAACTCTTAAGGGGAATCTTTATTCACTTGAAAACATCCGTTGGCTAATGGTAAACACATGTGTAGGTTGTTTTCGAATTTCTCGTTTAAATTTGAAAAATTTTAAACGATTTTTTATTTGCATAGGATAGTTGAGCTTGATCTCAAATAGGGCCATTGTGTACTTTTTCAATTTTGCTTGCAGATTTTTTTAATAAACATACTTTCACTTTTGGACCCGGCTTCGAAAGTGTACCTTTATTTTAAAAAATCTGTAACCGAAATTGAAAAAATGAAAAATAGATATAGTAAAAATGGACCTCAGCTCTCTTATGCAAAAAAAGTTTTAAATTTTCAAACTTAAACGAGAAATTTGAAAACAACTAGTCCATAGGTTTAGAATTAGCGAGCGGAAGTTTTCAAGTGAGTGAAGATAATGATTCATATCAAGAGACTCTTACCACAGAACACACTAATAATCTTCGAGTAAGTTGATAAAATTCTTTTAAATTACGTTTTCAGCATTCCTCAACATTGAATTTCCTGTCTGGTTCTTTCCGAAACTTTTGTACCGTCGCCATGAATTTTTTTTTGCAAAAATTAAGAAAAATTATAGATCAATAAAAGAAAATTGAATATTCGGTTACAAAAAAAAATTCTGCATTTGCTAAGAAATTTTCAAATCAATATGTTGATTAGTTTGTTTAATTTTTGCCAATTTGTGAAATTGTCATTATCTTTCATTTTCACTTGTCAATCAAGTCTAGTTCCTATGCCATTCTGTGCCATTTCGGGAAAAAGTGCTTCCTTGAAGATTCTTTTATTGAGTTTTTAATGAATATCTGGAATAATTATAGCGTATTTTCACGAAAATAAGCATGTTTGAATAGATGATAAAATTGACTATATTGGGCTAAAACTAAAACCACATTATTTTTATTAATGCAGACAAATCACCTCCAAACATGAAAAGTGCTAAAAATCCCATAAAAAACTAAATGAAGAAATCAGGCTTCTAGGGACAAAACTATATACAGGGTGGTCATTAAAAAACTTCCCCGATATATGAAACACTAGTGGCCTAACTGCTCAACCAATCAAAAAAAAAAATTAGATATACTTATTTGAAGATATGCGCTCGAAATCGTGCTGATTTAAAACAAAAGAGATCTAATGGTTACGGTTACAGTGAAAAAATTTTATGACAACACCTATTTTATTCATGCGCAAATTCATCAGCTCGTTGAAAACCCATAAATGGCGTTGGTATGATATACATATAATGAAAATTGCTGACGTAAAACGCTTGCAAAAAAGACCATTTTAAAGGACCAATGACAACACAAGAGATAGGAGAGAAAAAAGCCATTTATTTGTATTAGCAGTTTTCAACATGCCCACCTTCGCAGACAATAACGCAGTGCATGCGTGAGACTGTGACAACAATGCCGAATGTAACATTGCAGAGGGAGTCTGTACAACTTCACCTTTTATGGCATCTTTTAATTTCTTGGATTTGATGTGTACACATTTGATTTCAGATAACCCCTGAACCAGAAATCCATTGGAGTGAGATCGGGGTCTCGTGGAGGCTACGAAACTACAATACAAAGTTACGAGACATGAGTCTATCATCTGTTTCAGTGCTGTTTCAGCACTTGTCGAAAAGATGTATCGACGTGTGGAGGAGCACCATCTTGCATCCATACGATATCATTAACGGCATTTCTCTGCTGCAATTCTGGAATTACGTAATTCTGCAACATTGTTGTATACCAATCACTTGTGATGGAGCATATCTGTAGAATTTTCATATCTGTAGAAGTGACCTCCTCGAAAATATACGGACCGAGAATGAATGTGTTTGTGATTTGCACAACACAGTCACTTTAGCTTCGTCTAAAGGCATCTGTGTCACATATTGAGGATTTTCATCAGTCCAGTGAACGCAGTTCTTGGAGTTTACGTTCCCAGTTAATGAAAAATGTGCCTCATCCACCCATAATATTCGCAATGACAAGCTTTTACCTTGATCATATCTGATGAGAAAATAATTTGCAAAGACCAAACACTGTTGCTCGTCTCCAGGTTGGAATATCTGGACGCGATAGATTCGATAGGGAAACATCCGCAGAACAGTGCGCAAAATCGTGAGGACTGTTGTTTTCGGTACATCCTAATTCCGTGTAACACTTCTTGTAGTTTGCAATGGATCTGCAGTAATCCTGTTATGCACTTCCGCAACAACCTCAACATGAACATATAGCCGTTCGGATAGTGATCGATCACGGGTTGTCTCCATGGGGAGTTCCATAAAAAATCCTTATTAATAAAAAATTGTTATCGTTAAAATTTAATTAGTTAAATTTATATTCAAATAAAGTTACAGTCCACATTGCTCGTGCCAATCAACATTGGTACGGCTCTCCGGAGTGAAAACTTGCGACCTTTAGAAGTTATCGTTTTATGTTGTTAAAAAAAAGAACAATTGACATGAAATTAATGGTTTTAAATCATAGAAAAGGCAATATAAAAGCCTAAATAACAAAGTTATAAAGTTATCTTTTTTATTTTAGTAAAAAGCCAAAGTATTTATCTTCAGATAATATCCGAAGAAATGGGGGTTGAATTCAAGGAATATGATACCAGAATTCATCTTAGGAAAAAGATAATGGAGAGCAATGACTATGAAGAGGGGGTTATTATGGAATTATCTAACACTATTGTTGCGGAACGACTAGAACGCGAAAAGTTAGAAAAACAGGAAAAGATAGAGCGCGAAAATTTAGGAAAACAGGAAAAGTTAGACCGCGAAAAGTTAGAAAGAGAGGAAAGGGTTAACGGAAAAAGATAGAAAGAGAACAGAGAGCTGAAAAATTGAGGATGGAACAAGAACTAGAAATGGAGAGGCTAAAAAAAGGTGCAGCAAATAACTCTAATGGGACTAGGGAACCTAATAATGAACGTAGCATAGAAAAATTGATCAAAAGTGTTAAAACTCTGTCTGTCAAAGTGCCGGAAGGGACTGAGGGATGGAATTTGTTTTTTAACAGATTAGAAAGGGCATTCAAAACTAAAAATGTACCGGAAAACCAGCAGGCTGAAATTCTATTGAATATGTTAGGAGATAAGGCGGATAATTTGTTAATTTATACCATTAGGGAACAAATTGAGAGTTATGAGGAATTAAAGGAATTAGTTCTAAGGGAATGCGAGCCGACAACGAAAGCGTGTTTGGAAAATTTTATGAAGGCTAGAAGAAACCAAAATGAAACTCATGTGTTATTCGTATCGCGTTTAGTAGCAACGTGGGAGAATTACTGTAAGATTAGGGGTGCGGACTCATATGAAAAAGTTAATCAGTTAATAGTTACTGATAAGTTATTAAATACGTTAGATGAGGAAACCGTATCATATATTGGATTAACTCAGCAGAGTAATTGGTTAGAAGCTTCAAAATTGCTAAAGAATGTGACAATTATTTCGACGCTAAACACAAATCGTATGCAGTTACGTATAAAAGTTTTAAGGGAAAAGTTTAAAGATATATATGTAAACAGTGAAAAGGTGATACCAAAGGAGGATTGTAAATTTAGTAGTAATTGGAGGCAAAACGGGAGTGATGAGATTAATTCTTTTTCGGATAGAAAAACTGAGTTTAAGTAATATATTCCAAGATGTTTCAAATGTGGCGTAAGAGGTCATTACCAACTTTTTTGTAATAAAGTGGGTAATGAGGGAAATAATAATACTAGTAAAGGGCGAGAACAGAAAGTGGGTGTAAATAAGATTGTCGTGAAAGAAAACAAAGAGTTACCTAAAGGAGCTATTGTGGCGAGGATATCAGCAAAGACCGAGCAGACAAGTAATGTGATTGGCGTGAAATTAAATAAACTACAGAAAATTGAAGTTAGTGTAAATGGGCAGAAAGCGAAAGGATTGGTCGATTCTGGATGTGAAATTAGTGTCCTTCATAAAGATTTGGTATCTAAAGAGAAAATAAAAGGAGCGGGTAGTATTTATTTACAAGGACTATTTGGTGAAGCAGTGAAATCATCGTTGGTTAAATTACCATTTGCTATTCCGCAATTCGGACAAGCTAATGTAATTCATCAGGAAGTACTCTGCTCGGTGACCGATAATATTAATGAGCAAGTAATTTTACATCCCGAAGTGATTAATGATTTGTCAGGACTCAATCGCGAGGAGTCATTGTTAGAATAACAAGAATAAAAAAGGGAGGAATTTAGTATTAATAACTTGAGCGAAAAGGAAGGTATGAGTAGCGAGAATGGTAATGTTTACGCAATAGAAACGAGATCAGGAAATTTACAAAGTCGGAATGAAGAAAAGACGGAAGTAGAGGAAAATGGTAATGTTACGATAAGCAATTCAGATATATTTAAGAAATCCCATTTGGAATATAAAGAGTTAGAGAGAGCTTCGGAATTAGCTAAAATTGATAAAGGGGTTATTACATTGAAAAGGACTTATGGTGTCATAAAGAGAAATTGATAGGAGAAGCTATAGCTCAATTAGTAGTGCCTAAAGCCAAAGGAGCAGGAATCTTAAAGTCAGCGCATGCTTCTAATGAGGGAGAGCATCACGCGGCAAAGAAAACCTTAAAGAGGATTAGGCGATTTTCTTATTTGGAAGGTATGGCTAAAGAAACTAAAACATTTTGTAAATCGTGTCTAGAATGACAATTATCTAGATGAGTGAAAGTGAGTGATAGAGTCTTATTTGAGATGGCGGATGGTAGCAAAAAGTATGTGTATCAAAATAAAGGAGAATTTATTGTCAGGTGTAGTATAGTTAATATTGCTTTTCAAGGTGACGAGGAATTTGGAGAAGTTGGGGAAATTCCTATTTTAAACCGGGAACAAGAGGTAGAACAGGACATAGAAAGGTTTGAAATAAAACGGTTACCTAATAGTCAAGTACGGTATATAAAGTCCATTTTAAGGGGAAATAAAAAGGTATTTATGGGTCCTTTGCGACCAGCGAAAGTAGGGGACCACCGTATTCATTTGAAACCGTGTGTGGTAAGCAAAAAGCCAAAATTATATAGTGTACCTGATGCTTATAAAGAGGAAGTAGATAGACAGGTCTAGGAGTTATTATAATTAAATCTAATCGAAGTATCAAATGCAGAAATTAGTCATCCAATTGTTTGCGTGGCGAAAAAAGACGTAACTGTTAGACTTTGTATAGATTATAGGGATTTAAATTTAGTAACTCAGGTTCCAACCTTTCCAATGAAAGATTCGCATGAAATCATGTATACTGCGGGGGCAGCTGAATATTTATCTTTGGTCGATTTATTGAGGGGTTATTGGCAGATTAAAATGGCTGTGGAATGTAAACATTTGACAGTGTTTACAACTCATAATGGGACTTATCAGTGGCGTACTATGCCTTTTTGTTTATCAGGGGTGTTGCTCCGTTCCAAAAGGATATGAAAGAGGTTCTTCAAGTTCATCGGAGGTATGCACAAACATATATTGATGATGTCGTCATTTTCTCTGACACTTGGGAAGAGCATTGTGAGCATGTTAGAGCAGTCATCGAGGAACTTAAAAATCAAAATTTTACAATTAGGCTGGATAAGTGTAAATTTGGAGAGAAGTTACCAAAGTTTTTAGGTCATGTAATTGGGGGTGGAACGCATGCACCTGATGAAGAGAAAATAGGAGCAATAAGGGATTTTAAGAGACCGAAATCTAAAAAAGAATTTAGATCTGTTTTGGGATTAATGGTATTTTACTTATATTCCAAATTATCTTATATTCCAAATTATCTTATATTCCAAATTATGCTGTAATTGCCATACCTTTAACTGAATTAACTAAAGGGGAGGTTAAAAATACTGTACCATGGGATAAAAGGGCAGAAAAAGCATTTAATACCATAAAAGATGTATTATGTAATGTGACGCATTTGTCTACACCTACGGTACGCCTGGAGAATCAGCTTCACGTCGATGCTTCAGACCTGGCAGTAGGATGTTGTTTTACTCAAAAATATGAAAAGGGTCAGTTTAAGCCGATAGCTTTTGCCAGTCAGAAATTATCAGGGGCTCAGCGTGCTTGACCGAGTATAGAGAAAGAGGCTTGGAGCGTTCTTTTTGGGTTACGAAAGTTATGGATCTCAAATTGAGATCATCACTAATCATAACCCATTAAAATTTCTCACTGAAACAATACCAAGGTCCCCAAACTGCCTAGGTAAGCTCTTGCCTTGCAACGCTGTAACCTAAGTATTTCGCATCGTCCAGGAGCACAACATTTGAATTCTTAAGCAATTTCTAGACTACATGGAAAGGGCTGGGAAGAACAGTCAGTAGCTAGCCCATCGGCATCAATGACTAAATAATTAACAAACCTTAAATCTGTGTCATCACGTTTAAAATATTTTTTGTGTATGTGTAATTGTATTTGAAACTTGTGCTTATAAATGTGTGTTAACATGTATAATTTGTCTGTAATAATCACATTAGTAAAGGGTTCATTAGAGATGTCAGTAGATAATGATCAGAAACCTTGAAATATGTATGTAATAATAATAATTAAGAAACCTGCAAAGAAACTGTCGAACTCTTCTGTGATATTACTATATGTTCAAGGAAAATTAGCCCCTAAAGGGCATATTTTCCGCTAAAGTGAGGGGTGTCAGGTTCTGATATACATATACTCTTAGAACTATTGTTATATATTTTTTCCTTGCTTGTATATTGTCTGTGTACTGGGAATTTTAAAGTTATTTTTTGTCTGAATCTTAATCCGGGCTAGTGAGTTACACAAAATAGGTAAAGGAATGTAGTTTATCAATAGAGAGGGGTTTTCCCTGCTGTTCAAATGCATACCTGAGATAATCAGGTAGTTCACTAATCGTTCCTAATCGTTCCTAATCGTTCACTGTTGCAGATCCTACGTTTGAGAAACCAGGAAAAATCCATTTAATAATTGGAGCTGGACATTTTTATGAAATAATAAAAGAAGGAAAAAATCTTGTTTCGTTAATTTTAATGTTTCAAAAATCAGTATTTTGACTGATTGCCACTGGTACTTTTTCAATAAACAATTCTAATTCGTTTTGCGGGTTCACATTCAACTCGGACAATGAGAATATTGAAACTATTCTTCAAAACTTTTGGGACATAGTAAATATTTCGTCTGATCCTCTTGTAAGTAAAGTAGAAGAGTTTCGTGAAACTCATTTTCAAAATGAAACTGGCAGATTTATCGTCGAAATGCCTATTAAATTAGACTAATTAGATACTTTGAGAGATTCGAGTACATTAGCAGAAAAACGTTTACGTCAAACTGTAAAAAGATTAGAAAACAATTTTGATACGAAACAAATTTATTGCGATTTTTTAAATGAATATGAAAATTTAAATCACATGGAGAGAATACCAATCGAACACTCTTCCCCAGTAGTTTATTACATCTCTCATCATATGCATTTTTCAATTGGATAAGTTCTCTACTAAATTAATGTTGGTAGTTAACGCCTCTGCCCCTACCACAACTGGAAAAAATCTGAATGACATATTGCTTGCCGGTGAAGTTAAGGAAGGTCTGTTCGATATTTTGCTAAAATTTCGAAAACACAAAGTCGCTTTGACTACCGACATTACCAAAATGTTTCGTCAGATCTTAATCGATTCTTCTCAAAGGGACCTTTTACGTATTCTTTGGAAAGATTATTAAAATAATTCTACAATTGCTTTCAGAATGAATACAGCTACCTATAGAACAAAATGCGCTCGTTTGCTAGCCATAAGATGCTTATAAGAATTAGCTTTAGAAGAAAAGGACAGAGTTCCATTATCTGCAAAGGTTATTTTATCTGATAGTTATGTGGATGATACAGTTACGGGATCCCCTGATTATGAATCAGCTATTGAATTAAAAAATCGGTTAATTAACACATTAAGTTTTTGTGAAATGACCTTGCACAAGTGGAATTCGAATATAAATGAGCTTCTAAACTATACTGAAATTGAGATGTTTCCTTTTGCCCTAAAGCTGGAACTTCAGTTAAAAGTTTGGGTATGGGTTGGCAATCCAATAAAGATCAATTCGTATTTCAAGTTTCGGTGAAAAAACAAGAATCGTATACCAAAAGACAAGTCCTTTCTGTCATAGCAAAATTGTATGAATTTCTAGGACTCATTGGTCCGATTATTTTCAAGGCCGAGTGTTATCTGCAAAAATTATGGATTTCTAAAATTGGATGGGACGAGAACATTCCAGAACCTCTTGCTACTGATTGGTTAACTTCGTAAATCAACTAAAGGATATAGAGAATATAAAAATCAATTGACATATCTTAGCACCTTCCACTGAAGCATTTTTTGTTCTTGGGTTCGCTGACGCATCTATAACCACTTACAGTGCTGCTATCTATGTTTATAGAGCACATTCATCCAGTTCTCCCTCATCGAACATTGTAGCAAGTAAATCAAGAGTTGCACGTCTAAAGACCATTTCAGTTCCTACACTGGAATTATGCTCCTGTTGTAGGATAGATTTAAACTATACCAAATGCTTGCCTTATAATTGTAAATATTTACGGAATTATCACAATCCAATAATAATCAGAAAAATTAATAGGCATATTTGGAAGTTTATTCTTTCTAAAAAATTTAATACAGTAAAATAAATACTGGAAAATACCCCGTAACAAATATTAATTAAAAGTAATACTTTTATAATCGGTATATATATAAATATATATATATTATTTGGTATCATGACAAACGTGAAAATACGAGAAATACAAATATAAAATTTATTTTAATGCATAGGAGTGAATAAGCCTTTAGAGGGAGATATAACAAATCAGCGTCTCTAACAACACTAGTCAATGAGGAGTCAAACGAATGAACCAATAGAAAAAAAATAATAACAATAAGACCTCCCTAAGTTCGGTGTTGAGAAAATGAGATTAGAAAAAATCCTTAAGACTTTCAGCTTCGATCCAGAATGTTGTTCTTTTAAGATTCTCTTTTGTCAAGACTTAGTTTCCAACTCCCGAAAACACCAGGTCAGTCAACGATGACAAATCGTTAAGAGAATGCACATATTAGTATACTAGAGCGATGCAGATATCGAGTAAGTTACTGAAAATAAACATAACTTAAAGACAATTATTTGTCATCAAAATATAGCTGAAAGAAGATTTCAAGAAAACCTGTATGGAAAATGAAAATTTTTGAATTGCTTGAAAATTCATACCAAAGCGTTATATTTGAATTGCTCGATAACGTATGCAGAAGATTTTTCACCGTTACCATATTCCCATGATTTAAAGTACTCTAACTAAAAAGAAAGCTTGTCTTCGTCGGAAATTCTATCTTGTGAAACTAATGATCCAAGACGGAAAGCCCTCTTACGAAGACGAAAGATTGACTACAACTTCGAAGACCCCGGTTTGTGAAATGTATGATCCAAGACGTAGAGCCCTCTAGCTAAGAAGAAACGTTGTCTTTAAATTTCGAAAATCCTATTCCGTGGAACGTACAGAACAACGAGCTTAGAAACTTTGACTCATCTTATTGTTTTATATTAATACGTGACATCAGTTTTAAGAATCATATCACCTGTGTGCACTAAATAAACAATTATGAACTTTTACTAAATTGGTGAACATTTTATTGCGTGAAACACACCGACTATGATTAGCCTTCTAGATGAGCAACCAACTGGAAAGCCTTTAAATCGTCTGAGGTTTGGTGTGGGAAATTTTAATCTAATTATTCCAGTCGCATTAAATGGCTATTTTATTTCACCTATATGTATATATTTTAAAAAAAATTACAAGGTTCAACTTTTTATTTGAAATTTGTTTTGCATGTTTTAATGACCCTCATTAAATTCTTTTAATGGAAAAACGAATAAAAAATAAGGTAATCACTATTGTTTTGGCTAATTCGCCCAATGAAAGGGTTGTGCTGCGAGTGTATCCAATTAAAAAGTGTATTCAATTAAAAGTGTATTCAATTAAAAGTGTATCCTATTAAAAATGTATTCAATTAAAATGTGTATTCAACCAAAGAGAGTAATCAATTGAAGAGGATATTTGATTCGTCAGGTATATTGTTTTATAAATATTGATTTTATAAGAATTTACCTCAAAATACAAATTATCATTTTATTATTAACATAGTATTATGAATATATATGAAATTCTCAAATATTCAATTATAAAAGAAAAAAATATTGAATAAGCATATAAATAATTGAAAATAAAAATTGATTTTATGTATATCATTTTATGTGTTTTTCTTCTTGGGCTTTCTTTCTTTATATTTTTCTTTCCAGATCATAATTAAGTTTGGGAATCTTGAGGATTTTAGTATGATTGCTATTATTCCCACTTAAAATAAAATAAATTGAATCATAATAAAAACTTAAATGTCAAAAAACTCGAATACTGAGTTATTGCTAAAATTTATTCTTATCTCTTACCTTTAATTAAAATAATTTTATATTACTTCATTATTCCATACTCACAACGCGTGGTGAAGTAATGTACCTATCCTTTCCTGTACTAACCACTCGTACTTTTATGTACCTTGTATGTAGTGTCCATTATTCGGCCCTACAACTGTTTACTTTTGTCACAACTTGTGTCCAAAGATCTTCCTTCTTTGAAATTAGACATTCAAGGAGTCATTTTGTGTTCGGATTCAAACATAGCGTGAATAAAAACATCATCTCATTTATTAACCGTCTGAGCGGTTAGGGCGTATTTTTCAGTTTCCCCAAAACAACTTGAATCTGTTGTAGATAAAAATATTTTCAACATAATTGTATTTCAAGATGTCTATCAAATAAAGGGGCATGAAGTGTATTTTAGAAACAAACAGGGAAAAAAAAATATTGATCAAAATTATTTTTATAAGCATTTTTATGAAAATGCAGGAAATCCCTTGAGACGCTCGGAGGGATTAGAAACTTTTATCTGAAATCGAGTGTCAAAAATTCAGTCTCTCACTGACTAATTTAAGTGTAGATATATTTCGTCAAATAATATGGAACAAATCCCCAGGAACTGTTAGACTTGGAACTCTTGTGGCATGACTCTATAATGCCTAATAATCTCCTTGACTCACCAGAAAAAAATCTGATCTGCAAAATCATGATATATATTTAAATGATTTTAAGTCTGTTTCGAACTTTATTTGTTTTACTGTGCATGCTGAATATCTTAACCATTTTGTAATTTACTAGGGGGCTCTGCCCCCTAGGAGCTACGCTCGTCAACCCCCGTTCAGACACAGCAGACTCTAACAGCACGCTAATTTGATCGGCTTTAAAAAGATTTCGGAAGATTGAATTATAATTTGAATCTGACAGTTATAATCTGAAGTAATTTTCATCAAACTTTTCATTCTCTTTTTAATATTCACGTAATAATACTTTTGCTAGAAATGAAATATTATGATCATCTTAAAACATCAAATAAATGTCTCGCGCAATTTTTAAATGTAAACTGCTTTGCAATATTATTTTTTGTTCATTTTACGTAATAAGCGTAATGTGACGTAAATGTGACGCAAATTCTCCTATTTAAGAATTCTAACGCATGTTAATGAATTCATTATTTTACAATATTCTTTTTCTTTTAAAATTCACGTGTAATTATAGTTTTTATGACGTAATTTTCAATGAGTTCCTGCTTTTTATATTTTCTGTTTATAATAGTCACGAGTAAAATAATTTTTTAATTTGAAGCGAACATTATTATTTGCGCTGTTTATACCGTTGGCAACAGTTTAAATTAATACAATTTTCTAAAATATCTAAAAAATATCTCTCGAAATGCTGAAAATTTGAATTTAAAATAGAAATAAAACCTCAAAAAATGAGTCAAATTATAAAACTAAATGGAATGAGCACACCTGGTAATTCTGACGCATAAAATGATCTAAAAATGATTAAATTCCTTTGTAAAGTTTTGCTTATAAAACTTTTTTAATGGAACGATTTTGTCCAAGTTTGGCATTAAATATCTCTTAAAATAATTCTTCGATTTGAAAACTGTCCGCATCAGCGTATTTATCAAACATTTCTCTATAATACTACCGATTTTCATATTTTTGTATGCAACAGTTTTTCTAATATTAACAAAGAAAGGCCATGCTTAAGCATTCAAATTGGATGCCGATCTTCCGGAAATATTTACGCAGATTTTCATTGGTCCATTTCCAAATCAAAACTTTTTTTTATATATAGAAGGATGTAATAGTTATGTAAAATTAATTCGTATTCTGCGTTATATATACCGGTATTTAAATAACTGCGAAAACAAAGAAAAAATTGAAGAGCCTATTACCAATGAAGGATTTGATCATGCCAGAATCAAACTAATTAAATTGGTTCAGGAAATGTACTTTTATAGGGAAATGAAGGCGCTCAAGGAAGGTGAGCAACTAAAATACGCACGTGGAAGTAATTTAAACCCTTTTAATGATATTGAGGAAATTCTAAGAGTAGGTGGTCGTTTAGACCAATCAAACTTATCCTATGATAAAAAAATGTCCGATTGTTATGCCTAAAGACCACAGCTTACTCTTTTAATATTTCAGCATTTTCACCTACAAAATGTGCATTTAGGTGCTCAAACACTGCTTCATTTTGTGAGACAGGCATTCTGGCTTTTAAATTGCAGAAATATAGTTCAAAATTTTATAATTTGCTACAAAAATAAGCCTAAAATTGTAGAACAAATAATTGCTTCGTTACCTAACAAAAGGGTCAATATCAATCCCCAATTTACAAATTCAAGTGTTGATCTATGTGGCCCATTCGTCATAAAATATAAACACCAACGAAAAGGAGTCGTTAACAAAATTTGTCACAATTTTCGTCTGTTTTGCTACTCCTGCAGCTCAGCTGGAAGTAACAACAGATTTAAGTTCTGAAGCCTTAATAGCTACTTTAAAAAGATTTCTAGCTAGGCGTGGAGTTTGCTAGACTATCTTTTCTGATAATGTCCCTAATTTCGTTGTTGCAAATTCAGAATTGAAAAAATTACATAATCTTGTAAAAAAAGAATCTGATGAATTACTAGTTATTTATTAGCTGATTCAACTTCTTGGAAATTCTTGCCTCCCAGATCTCCTAATTGCGGTGGCTTGTGGGAGGCAGGAATCATATCCTTTAAGCATCATTTAAAAATAACAATTGGAGATTTAAAATTAACCTTTGAGGAATATTTAACCATTGTTAATCACGTAGAATGTATGTTAAACTATAGGCCTCTAATACCTTTATCTTCGCATCCTAACGATTATGAAACTTTAACCCCAGGGCATTTTTTAATTGGCCGCCCTATAAATAGTATTTGTGAACCAAGCTTAACTAACCTTGGAGATAAAAAGATTAGCCAATGGCAGCGAGTTACAAAAATTAATCAATTAATTTCGAAAAAATTGAGTGGGGGATATCTAAATAGTCCACAGCAACGCAGTAAATGAATAATTGAGAACAAAATCGTTGAAATTGGTTTCATGGGTTTAATGAAAGGCAGTAATTTACCCATTTTGTCAGTAGGTCGCATTTAAGATGTAATTTACGGCCATGATGGTAAAGTTAGGGTGGTGCTCGTCAAAACGCCAACGGGTGTTTTCAAACGCAGCATATCAAACATTTGTCTTTTACATATAAATAATCCTTTATTATTATGTAAATATTAATTTTTCTTATATTTTCTTGTGCATTTATATTTGAAAAAATTATAGTAATTGTGTATCTTAATATTATTGAATTGAATTCACCTTTATATTTATATTTTATATTCTTGATTTGAATTGAAACTTATGTTTGGCATCAAAGATTTAATGTTAAAATTAATTGTTTAGAAACAGGACATTGCCCGAGATATGTTGCTGAAATAAATATTTCAGAGGTGGCCGTATGTTGGCGCCAACCTTGGCATCTACTTTCGCTTGGCGAAAACGTATCGTCAGATGTTGTTTGTCGTTCGTTTCGTGCGGTTGTCTCCATGGGGAGCTCCTTAAAAAATCGTTGTTAATAAAATATTGTTATCGTTCAAATTTAATTAGTTGAATTTTATTTTTAAATAAAGTTACAGTCCCCATTGTTCGTGCCAATAAACAACATTTGCATCCAATTTTTTGAAATTTTTTTTCTCCAAATCACGTACAGGTTTTACGGAACATGGGCCTCGTCGTAACTTTTGATTTCGGCGATAAACTCGCACTGCTTAAGCTGCATTTTTCATGTTCAGATAAAACAGCGTTATCAATTCACCTCGTTGTTTTGTTGCATGTGCCATCTTGTTGGTACGTACGAACAACTGACTGAAGAAACAATCTTACCTCTATGTTTATTAAAACTTTTCTACACGCAATGATTTTCATATGGTGTTCGGTGATTGGTGCTTCTATTATCTAGTTTTGTGAATTATGTGCGACAGTTCACCTCGTCTTTGAATTGTCATTGGTCCGTTAAAATGCTCTTTTTTGCAAATGTTTCATGCCGATGTAACGACCCTAAATAACATTTGGAATGCGTGATTTTTCGTAGGATGCGAAACCCAAATGAACTCTGGATACACCATGAGATACGAAAGCAGTACTTCCTCCTGAATTGCAGTCGTTTTAGCTCGCATCTGGCTAACTTCACTATCGTACCGAAGACCACGTTTTCAACATGTGAGGAACGAAAGAGTGGCTGCAAGACATGTTTTTCAGTAGCCGATTTATTTTTACTTGTAAACTAAGTAACGTTGAATGTTTTGTTTTAAAATGTGTTTTTGAGTTGTGTCTGTGTACACATGGTGAAAATAAAAATGTAATAATTTGTTCTAGAGTGCTAAATATTACGTTATATAGGAACTGATTAGGATTGAGTGTCACGATATTACACAGGCAATTTTTGTCATACGTGTATCGTTCCAACGCCATTTATGTTTTTTCAATGCGCTGATGAAATTGCGCAGAAAAAAGCACTGCCATTAGGAAATTTCGACATTTTTTTACTGTAACCGTAACCGTGAGAGCTTTATTGTTTTAAATCATCAAGATCTAGAGCGCATACCTTCAAATAACTAAATCATAAATTTCTTTTTGATTGGTTGAGCCGTTCGATCGCTAGGGGTACAAATATCGGGGAAATTGTTTTATGACCGCCCTGTATATAGACGATATAATAGAGCATATAATAGATACTCCCCAAATTTAGTAGCTTTACGTGCAGCGGTCTCTTCAGAACACATCCGGTAAACTCATTCACACACAGACACACAGGCACAGAATTCTTCCCTTCATATTAAAGATTTTAATAAATAAAATTAATTGACAGTTAATTCGCCATTTAACGATATTTAAAAATCCTTTGTAACATTATGTGCTTAGAAAATTCCTTATGTAGCATTTTTAATTTATTTAACGATTCGAAACATTTTTGTGAATTTCTTGAAATGTAATTTAATTTTCATTAATAAAACTAATAGTTCATGAGATTTAATGTGTTTAAAAGTACGGATACTTTGATTTAAAATATCAGGTCTTTTAATGATTGTTAACGAATTATTGTATAAAAATTCCAAACCCCAAATTTCTTTCAAAGCAATACTTTTTTTTTTCTTTTGCAGAAACCTTGTTGAACTTCTTAAAAGATTTCTGATTTCTATTGTACCGACAAAAAATCTTCTCTTAAATATTTCAAAGCTCTTATTCTTGGAATAACATGTTTTCTATCCTTTCAACGATTTTCCTGTGTTAGGATTGTAGGCAATCCGACATATTCATGGTCTACTGATAAATGAGTTAAAAGTCTCTACCTGTCTAGGTGTATCTGAATGATAAAAAAGGATTGGAGAAATCACAGGGAAAAATAATTAATTATAGAAATCCAAAATTAAAATGTTTGCTAATAGGAGAAATGATTCCTTAATGGAAGTTTTAATGAATGCAAAATACCTCCAAATTTAAAATTCTGAAGAATATCTTTAGTTTAGAAAATATCGATAGCTATTTAGCTTCATTTTGTGGGTCTATGTCTTATTTGTATATTTGTAGTTCAGCAAACGGAGATATTTATTATTAAAGAAAAAATATTATGTATGGTAATCTTAAAAGAAATTTAAAAAAAAAAATTAATTAATTAATAAAACTTATACTTTAAAAATTAAATAAAAATAAAATGAAATAAAATATAGAAAATCCTCCATAACAAACACTTCATAGTAGTGGACACTTCTATTTAGCGAATATTTTCTCATTCCTAACCCCTTTAAGCTAGTTGAGCCGAGAGCAGTTGCGCATGCCCATTATAATAATTTAAAATAAACCTTAAATTTGTATAAATTTATATCTCTAACTAGATTCCTTAAACAAACCTCACTTCGGTTGCCCGAGTTATTTATATTTTGTAAAAACGAATGCGCGTTTTAACGTAAATTGTACTTTCTTAAGTAGATCTTACATGTTTTTCCATATTTTCAGAAAAATATAATTCAGTCTTTTAATATATTTTCTAAGTTCTTATTGCCCATAATCTTTAAAAATTTTATGAGGCATAATTATATTTCTTTAGAATCCAGTATAAAAAAATTGTGAACAAATATTGGTATTTTGATTAATTTGGTAATTGATTTAATTGATAATTTTTAGCTCACAGGCTATCAAAGCCTGAGAGCTAATGTGCCCGCCCGTTCTGTATGTATGTATGTATGTATGTATGTATGTATGTATGTATGTATGTATGTATGTACGTACGTACGTATGTACGTAACGCGATAACTCTTGATAGAAACATCCGATTTGCTTCAAAATTTTTTCCTAAGTTCATTGTGATAAGGCGCTTCCCTGATTAGTTTTGGGAGTTCATTGGTTAAGGATAAAGGGGGGAAAACGGGGTTAGTCCCCCCCCCCCTTTAACTCAGAAAAATGGGTTTTTCATGCAGAATCATTCGATTCGCTCCGAATTAGGTATACCGGTTTATTATGTTAAGGAATATCCCTGATTAGTTTTGGGGGTTCATTGGTTAAGGATAAAGGGGGGAAAACCGGGTTAGTCCACCCCCCCCCCACCCCCTTCATTCAGAAAAATGTGTTTTTCATGCAGAATCATTCGATTTGCTCCGAATTTGGTATACCGGTTTATTATGTTAAGGAACATCCCTGATTAGTTTTGGGGATTCATTGGTTAAGGATAAAGGGGGAAAAGGGGGGTTAGTCCCCCCCCTTAATTCAGAAAAATGGGTTTTTCATGCAGATTCATTTAATTTGCTCCGAATTTGGTATACCGGTTTATTATGTTAAGGAACATCCCTGATTAGTTTTGGGAGTTCATTGGTTAAGGATAAAGGGGGAAAAACGGGGTTAGTCCACCCCCCCCCCCTTAAGTCAGAAAAATGGGTTTTTCATGCAGAATCATTCGATTTGCTCCGAATTTGGTATACCGGTTTATTATGTTAAGGAACATCCCTGATTAGTTTTGGGAGTTCATTGGTTAAGGATAAAGGGGGGAAAACGGGGTTAGTCCACCCCCCCCCCCCCCTTAATTCAGAAAAATGGGTTTTTCATGCAGAATCATTCGATTTGCTCCGAATTTGGTATACCGGTTTATTATGTTAAGGAACATCCCTGATTAGTTTTGGGGGTTCATTGGTTAAGGATAAAGGGGGAAAAACGGGGTTAGTCCACCACCCCTTAATTCAGAAAAATGGGTTTTTCATGCAGAATCATTCGATTTGCTCCGAATTTGGTATACCGGTTTATTATGTTAAGGAAAATCCCTGATTAGTTTTGGGGGTTCATTGGTTAAGGATAAGGGGGGGTTAGTCCACCCCCCCCCCTTAATTCAGAAAAATGGGTTTTTCATGCAGAATCATTCGATTTGCTCCGAATTTGGTATACCGGTTTATTATGTTAAGGAACATCCCTGATTAGTTTTGGGGGTTCATTGGTTAAGGATAAAGGGGGGAAAACGGGGTTAGTCCACCCCACCTTAATTCAGAAAAAGGGGTTTTTCATGCAGAATCATTCGATTTGCTCCGAATTTGGTATACCTGTTTATTATGTTAAGGAACATCCCTGATTAGTTTTGGGGGTTCATTGGTTAAGGATAAAGGGGGAAAAGGGGGGTTAGTCCCCCCCCCCTTAATTCAGAAAAATGGGTTTTTCATGCAGAATCATTCGATTTGCTCCGAATTAGGTATACCGGTTTATTATATTAAGGAACATCCCTGATTAGTTTTGGGAGTTCATTGGTTAAGGATAAAGGGGGAAAAACGGGGTTAGTCCACCCTCCCCCCCACTTAATTCAGAAAAATGGGTTTTTCATGCAGAATCATTCGATTTGCTCCGAATTTGGTATACCGGTTTATTATGTTAAGGAACATCCCTGATTAGTTTTGGAGGTTCATTAGTTAAGAATAAAGGGGGAAAGGCGGCTAGTGCACCCCTTTTAATCCAGATAAATGGGTATTTCATGCAGAATGATTCGAATTGCTCCGAATTTGGTATACCGGTTTATTATGTTAAGGAACTTCCCTGATTAATTTTGGGTGTTCATTGGTTAAGAATAAAGGGGGAAAAGGGGGGCTAGTCCACCTCCTTAATTCAGATAATTGGGTTTTTCATGCAGAATGATTCGATTTGCTCCGAATTTAGTATACCGGTTTATTATGTTAAGGAACTTCCCTGATTAGTTTTGGGGGTTCATTAGTTAAGAATAAAGGAGGGGAAAGGGGGCTAGTCCACCCCTTTTAATTCAGATAAATGGGTTTTTCATGCAGAATGATTCGATTTGCTCCGAAGTTGGTATACCGGTTTATTATGTTAAGGAACTTCCTTGATTAGTTTTGGGGGTTTATTAGTTAAAGATAAAGGGGGAAGGGGGGCTAGGCCACCCCCTTAATTTATATAAACGTGTTTTTCATGCAGAATTATTCGCTTTGCTCCAAATTTGGTATACCGGTTTATTATGTTAAGGAGCTTCCCTGATTCGTTTTGGCGATTCATTGGTTAAAGATAAAGGGGGGCTAGTCTACCGCCTTAATTTAGATAAATGTTCTTTTTGCAGGATTATTCGATTTGCTCCAAATTTGGTATACCGGTTTATTATGATAAGGGGCTTCCCTGATTAGATTTGGAGGTTCACTGGTTAAGTATAAAGGGGGAAACGGAAACGGGGGCTAATTCCCCTTCACTTATTTTTTTGAGGGGCATTATTCTTTAAAATAAGTGTATAATATACAATTAGTGTGAATAGCCTGTGAGCTCAATGCCATCAGTTTAGCTGGGCACTTTTCTTTTTTATTGATTAATTGGTATTATTGAACAAATATTGGTATTTTATGGTAAAGACGCTTGTAAAAATAATTAGCTTTTTTTTTTTAGATTGCGACATAAAATAGTTTAAAAAACAGTTCTTACAGTCTAAACTCTTTGAAATTGTGTCCAATTATAAATACAATGGTTTTGGATCCTGTGTAAAATTGTTTTTAAAAAATAATGATATATAGCTGTATAAGGGCAGTTTCTCTTATAAAGGGAGCCTAGTTTTTTCAGTTAGAGCGTTTCGTCTGTTATTAACCTTTGTGTGTGGTACGTCTTTCGTTCGTTTTTCATTAATTTTCTCAAGGGAGTTTGTAGCTTTCGGAATCTGCGATTTCTGGTTTTCCTTGTAGTTTTATACTAATTATCGGCAGGGTATAAAAGTTGGATGTCAAGTTTAACATCGGCGGATCTAAGGAAAGACCTGTCTCCGTACCCAGGTGAAATTCATGCTGGTATTTGTTTGCTAGAAAAGCATTAAATGTTGTATCCCAGCAAGTAAATTAGCATAAACTACCATAACACATTGCTGGTTCCACCAGAATTACCAGCAAGTCAAGGTCCACTTTATGTATTTGCCCACTTTACTGCTTGACCAGCATACATAATCCAGCTTGTGTTGCTTGAATATGTTGATAACCTAGCAACAATCAAGACCATTATTTCTTGTAATTTCTGCTACTCTAGCAGTAATTCACAAGCAACAGATACTTTTTTGGTTGCTATTCTAGAATTACATTTCTACCATCAGTTGCTTTTAATTTTTGCTTTTCTAGCATAACTTGCTTTTAATTTTTGCTATGCTGGCATTACTTTTCTAGCATCGCTTGCTTTTATTTTTTGCTATTCTCCCAGTAAGAAAAAGCCTGCAAAGAATGTACAAAAAAAGTACACAAATTCTGAACGTATTTGGCAACTATGATTTTGCATAAAAAGTGCAAACTGAATTATTCATAAAAAGTGCAAACTAAAGTGTGTATAAAAAGTGCAAACTGAATTGTGAAAAAGACGCTGGTGACGCCATCTTTAGAAAATTTCTGAAGTACCTATATTTTTTAGTAGGGGAAATTTATGTCGGGTACTTTTTACTCCGAGGGGGACAGAACTCACTACCTATGGATTGGGAACTGAACGCTCTACTGGGGTCATGTTTGTAAACGATTTTAAATGTAATTGATCATGAAGCTGATTCTCCTGTGTGTTGATATTTTTATAAGATAGAGTGTGAATTTATCTATGCTGTTATCCTCCAAGTTTCAATTAATAAGGTTAATTTATCATTAAGTTTTTCTATGGTTAATGGATAATTAGAATATGGCTTGATTAAAATAATTCATTACTGGAATTTTCTTTGCTTAATTATTGTTTTGAATATGGTCTGCATTATTTGTTGCAGAGAAATAGGCTATTTTGAAGTGTATTTAGTATAACATTTATCAATTTCAGGTAGGGGTTAAGATTTTAAAACTTTAGTGCTAATTGAAGAGGGGGGGGGGGATCAATTATACGTATTTTTAATTCGGTTCTCATGAACATATTTCGTAAATGAAACAGTGCTCCTCGAATTTTGAAATTTAACTGAATAAATTCTGAGAATGAACAGCTAAGAATTTTACGATGGGGAGGGAGTGCGCTTTTGCACAAAAATCCTTCATGCAAATTAATTTTCCGTTTTGTTTTGGATTTATGTGTTAAAATTTTATCTAAAACGGCTGGACGAGGCAGTGTTGAATTTGCTTTGTAGTACCCGAAAAGAAAATCTACCGCCCCTGGATGTACAAGTTTAATAAACTAATATTTCTTCTCTGATTTTAATAAACGCAGTAAATTTACTATTTTCGAGAAGTTTAAAAGAATTAAATACTAAGAGAAAGCGCAGCTATGAATTTTCCTCCATTTCGGGGGGTGGGGCGGAGGGCTTCCCTTTAAATCTACCATGGAAATTAATAGTTAATTTTTTATATGTTAAAAAATACCTTAAACGTGCTCAAGGGGCAGTGTTTAATTCAAGTGGGGGTGACACAGCTCTCCCCCTCCTAGCTATTACAATTTAATAAACAAAATTTTCTTTTTCGCCCATTTATAAAAATAGAGAAAATTTATAATTTTCAAGTAAGTTAAAATAATTTAACAGTAAGAGGGAAATCAGTTTAAAAAATTTCGTTGAGGGAGGGGGGGGGAAATTACTCTTGTATATCCGCTATGGAAATTAATTTTTAGTTCTGTTTCTTTTGATGTTTAGAAGTTAAAAAATAATCTCAAGTGGGTGGTTTAACACAGTCTTGAATTCAGGTGGTGGCCAGCCCCTCCCCGCCCGTTTTAAATTTTAATGAACAGCATTTTCTTTTTCTCCGTTTTTTAAAGGCATACTGCATTTTTCTTTCAAGTAAATTAAAGTATTTAAATTCTAAGAAAAAGAAGAAAAAAATTCTTTACAAGTGTGGCCGGGGAAGGCTCTCCTACAAGACTCGCATAGACGTTAAATACATCACAGATTTTAATCTCACCCCCATAGAAGTAAAAAAAAAAATAGAAGTTATATTTTACATCTAGCAAAATTCAAATATACATTAAAACCTACATAACGCAAACTCCTGAATATTTCGTTATGGGAAGAGGGCTTAGCTGATTCTTTAAGCCTCCTCGATTTTGAAATTTAAATATTTTTTTTCTCCGATTTTGTAAAACAAATTGAAATTTAATATTTTCTGTTAGCTTAAAATGAAAGAGGATGTAAGAATTTTCTGTTAGGAGGACGGAGGTCGAAATGAGCTTTTGTATCTCCCCTGATTTGAAAATTTCATTTATAATTAAAATTTCCTGTTCTTCTATTTTCAATAACATAGTCAAATATATACTTTCGAGTAACTAAAAAATAAAGAAATAAATAAACATTTGATGCTGATAAGTATTAACAATCACACAATTGTTCATTGAGGTACCTATCTCAACATTACTGGATGAGACTTGTGTAGCAAATTAGCACATCTTACTGGCACATAGTACGTCATGCTATTTTCTACCTAAGCTGGCTGCGTAGCATATTATGCCGGCAAGCATAAAAATCATAATAGCATGTTAAGGTACATACTTCTCCATGCTTTGGAAGAAGATTAAACCGCAAATAAGCATAAAATGCTTGTGCATAGCTTGTCAAGTTATTTCTCCCTAAGCTGAATGCGTAGCATATTATGCTGTCAAGTATAAGAAAGCATATAATAGAACGTTAATGTTCCTACCTCTCCATGCTTTGGAAGAATCTTAAACAGCAAATAAGCCTAAAATGCTTGTACATAGCTTGTTATGCTATTTCTGCCTATTCTGGCTATATAGGATTTAATACTGACCACCATTATAAAGCATATAATAGCATGAAAATCTAGCAGACAAAGCAATACATAGCAATAACTAGCCTAGTTTTGTTGCTGGTACTAGCATGAGTTTTGAACTGGGTAAACATAGGCTCCTGTCATTTTTGGTAAGAAAGGTTTTTCGCAATAATTCAATAAAGATATTTCGTAACGACGGGGTGCTAGTAATTAATGATATTTATATGTTTCGTGAATTTGTGAGGTAATCAGTTCAGCGTATGTAGCATTTTCTATCGAAAGCCTTTTTGGATATCGTTTACGGAGTCAAACTTCAATATGTGAGTTGGTTTTTGACTTAGCCATTTCTGCATTTTCATATTTTTGAGAATTAATTTAAGATTAAAAGGGCTGTTACGTTAGAGTAGTATAGGTTAATCTTAGAAGACCCATCGAAATCCATCTTTATTTAGATTTAGATAACCAGCATTTTAACTTTAAATCTGATCATGTTTATATTATATTACAACTACAACATAGTGGCCCTCATGCGGTTGCCACACCTTATACTATAGACATTTGTCTCCGTACGACATGCCTATCGATCTCAATTGATATGTGCATATTTATGATGCACTTTGGCACAGTTTCCAACATATTGTCTTTAAAATGAGGTTTTGAAACTTACATGTTGTGTCCTTTGACACATTTATACTAATACTTTTCTTTAATTTCCTTCGTGGAAATTTTTCTTTATTTTGACAATAATTTTACAAAGTCAGATGAAAAGGGGATCCGTAACATGAGTGTAATAGCTACATGTGGTCGACCGCATCCGGAATATTAGCCGAAATAGTTATTTCTTGCAAGATTTTTTGTATATGCATAATTCGAACACCTTAAAATTTTAAAAGGTTTGAGTGCGAGCATGCATTTAAATTTTATCTTAAAAATCTTAAACATTAATCTCCATTGATTAATGCTATTTTAAGCATATAAATTAACAAATTGTAATCGAATATCTGTTTTAAAACTATTCAGAGAAAAACGGAATTCCGACCAAAAATAGGACTTTATTTGATATTTGCATACAGCTCTTACATTATTCAGATAAAGTATCTTTATTCTAAAACAAATTAAGTACTGACGCTGACGTCATTGAATTTATTGTGACCATTTGTCTTTCTCGGTTAATAATACACAAAACTAGTCCATAACAAAAATGTCACCTAATAAAAAAAGTATTTTGAATACGATCAAGTAGACAGTTTTTAAATTGAAGAATTATTTAAAGAGATATTTAACGTCAAAATTGGTCACAATAGGTCAGTTGAAAAATAGGATTAAAAATTATGCGTAGCAATTTATTGATCTTTTGCAGGCATATACTTCATTAGATTGTGGTGTACAGTGTGCAACATGTATATAGTTTAATTTGTCTCATTTTTTACTTAAAATTTCAATATCTGAATACAGATTTAATTAATTGTTTGAAACAGCGACATTTTACCTACTGTTGTCAAATTTTAAACTGCCCAAGTAATAATATTTCCAAACGTTTTTAAATTGGACACTATATTTTTTCATGTGTATGTTATACAAAAGAAAACTTTAAAAATAATAAGGTGAAAATTATGTCAAATTTAAACAATACAAACAAAAATTCTGATTTCAAACCATATATTTCAAACTCCATATTTAACACCATTTTCTTACAACATTTCCAAACACCATATTTAAAATTTTTTTTAAATATCTTTCCACGTAAGTATTAAAAAGTAAGAAAACTTTAAAGTAATTAAATTATTATTTGCGAAAATCATTTAATGGTGATAATAACGTCATATTTAACCCGATATATTTAAAATATCCCTTTTAAACAATCTTAAGCATGTAAAAAAATATTCTAAACATTAGTCAAAGTTAGCTCTTTAACTTAATTAAGGTGGCATTTGCTTTTATTGATTAAAAAAATCGATTATTTTTCTTTTTTTTACACTTTGCTATTCTCTATATTCTGCAGATTATCCCTATAAAAAGTTTTTCAGAGTTCGAATTCTTTCGTAGTTATTTAGTGCATTAACACAATACGTCCGTAGGTTTAAATTGTTTTTGATCACTACAGCCATGAAAAAAATTGTAAGGTCATTCCAAAAGCCGCCAAATGTAGGAGCCGCTTGGCTAGAAAATTACTCAAATATTTGTATCATACAAATGCTTGAAACGGAACATTTCTAAACAAACTTTAATTTGAAAATTTGAAAAATCATCAAAACGCACGAGTTTAAAAGGCTTTAATAGCTGGTTACTCGGAAAAAATTATAAAGAAAGCATTTCTTTTGAAATCGCAATTTTTTTTTTGCATACTTGGCAATATTATAGGATTGTTTAAAGTAGCCTAAAACTGTTGCGCAGTAAGATTATACGGTTTCTCTCGTTCTTCATCATGCCAAAGAGTACACAACTATGTGAATATGAAAAGGGAAAAATTATTTCTTATAGAAAATGTGTAATGAGTGAACGTGGAATTGCAAGGAATATAAACAGATCTAAAATAGTAATTCATAATGTTTTGAAGAATCCACAAGGTTATGGCAAGAAAAATCATACAGGTATGCCTGTTTCTCTGGTCAAAAATGGCGAATTGTTCGTCCAGCTTGCTTAAAAATACAGAGTTCTACACAAATTAGAACAGAAAAGAATCTACCATGCACCAGTCGAACAGAGCTTAATGTTCTGCAAAAGAACCCCAATGTGCTAAACTACGGTCACATCCAACACTTACAAAACTACAAAAGAAACTTAGATTGGAATTTGTAAATAAATACGTTTCTTTTGAATCTCGGATTGGTATGACTTGCGAAAAGATAAACCTGTTTTTTCCAAACGTCAATTCGTAGAAGGTTCAGTGATGGTGTGGGCAGGTTTTGCAGCCAATAGAACAACGGCAATAGTTCCATTCGAGGACACATGAATTCAGAATCATATGTGGATATGCTAGTTGAAACATTATTGCCTGAAGCACACCTTATCATAGTTGGTGATTATTTGTTTCAAAAAGACAATTTAAGTTGCCATGTGTCTCGTGTATCACGCCAATGCTGTCCACCTTTTGGATTGGTCGCCAAGAAGCCCTCATTTAAACCCCACATACATTCTGAGGGCATTTTAGTTAGATAGTTATCTAAGCATGGCGTACAATATGCAAATACAGATGATTTGACATGATCCATCAAATTTGCGCGGGAAAACATTTCCAAACAAACTTTAACTGGACTTTTTGAGTCAATCACTGCACGATTTATAAGGGTCATTGAAAAAAAAGTGGATTTAAAAATATTAATTTATTTCCAGTCATATTTCATTATGTCCTTATAAATTTTTCCATGTTTCACGTCATATATTTCTACTAATACATGATTTATAAATTTATTGTAATTTAATTTCGTATTAATAGGCTTCTAATGTTTCCCGAGAAGTAAATTATGTTTGATTTTTTTTCAGTTGATAATTACTTTAATACATATTACTCATTTTTCAAAGTGTCCTTATAATTTTTCCAATGGTTGTATAAACACTTTTAACGCAAAATGAGTTTTTTCTAACTGCGCCAGATCAGAACAGCAAACCGAAATGATGAAAGATAAACCGACATTGCTAAGTTTTTCTTTTAATTGAAGGTAATATATAATTTATTGGAGGATCGACCACTTTCATCCATTTGTATAAAAGATAAGCATTTTTAGAAGCACCCCAAAGTACGAAAAGAAAGGGGGCAGAAATTGACCATTTTTTAGACCATAGACTGAAACTTTGTTAATTTTAAACTTTTTCACCTCAAAGTGCATCAAGCTCCAGACAATATTATCTACTTTCATAATCTTTAACGAAAATTGATTGGAAATGACTCTGGCGATATGTCAGATTCAGATTGGAAGCGCACAGTGCACATCCACCCACGCAACTCGATTAATTTTTTATTTAAAAATATTTGAAATGTCTTCAAATGGTAATAAATGAAATGGAAAAAATCGAGAGCTAAAATCTTCATTCCTATTACAGGAAAAAATGCTTAAAAACAACTTTTTCTTTTGCCTTCTATAGGCAAATATCCTCTTAAATATTTTATACAAGCTTGTTTTCAAATTTGTAATAGATCTTTCATAAGCTATCACGAAAACAGCCACCAGCTGTCAGGACAATGATGTGTGTGATCTTGGGAACTGACAAATCTTCGAGTCAAATTGATATGTATTTCAACGCCATAACAGAAGATCGTTACTTGTCGTTATAATATATTTTAATATCCAGTAATCCGGCAATCATCTTAAAACATTTCAGATTACTGTGTTTTCGGAAGTTGCTGGGTTTAGGTGGATGTCGGTGAGTGCATCTGGTAGGGTATTGTACCTTTTTCAAATTCAAAATGAATTCACATTTTGAATAAAAATGCCATTGTTTTCAAAACTTTCAGTTACCATACTTCCTTCAAATTAAGAATTCAGTATTCCTGTGTAATTTTTACATATATTTATTTTTATAATTTATTTAATATTTATTAGTGTACTTTTAATATTTGGAGATGGACCATACTATTTTGTCCAGCTCGTATACTTGAAATTTTTGCACAAAATATTTATTGATCTTTGTATTTTTGTAAACTACAAAATGTTTAAAATTCAATGATTAGAAAACTGTTGCTCAACCTGTATTTCAATCACTGAAATACGCCAATACGTCAAATAGTATTATTTTGAATAAAGATTTCTTTTATAAAGTGTGCTAAATTCTGTTTAATTATTAAAAATATATTAAAACTGAAATATTTGCTAAACTTACGGATTGTTGCTACAATATGTGTAGGCAGGCCAATTGTAACTTCTTGATGCATCTGGAGAAATATTCACAACCTCTGGATACTCTAGTACATGGTTCAGAAATGTAACACAGTGATATATAAATCCTGTAATGCAGAATGTTGAAATACATACTTTGAAGATTTTTCTATACTTGCCGTGCGTTGTAAAAATACTGGATACTATTGAAACAATGGACTCTTGAAATACTCTAGTTGCGTATGATTTTACAGATGGCTTGTGAGAGATGGCATTGTTAGATATTTCTTCGACATTAATGTTAACCGACGGTAAATTGGAATTACTGTTATCCATTTACTCTGTAATTAAATAAAAACATATTTTATAAAAATGAAAAATTTTTATTTAGTAACGACATTATTATTTTATATTATATTAAGCAATATATTCCTTAATTCTAAATTTTAGAATTCCTTTATTCTGCAGAACGAATCACCCAGACAACAGTATGTATACTGACATCCAGTCTGTTATATGAAAGAATTCAACAAAATAATTTGGAGGTTTTGGAACTCCAAGAAATGCTCGTGACGTAAATGCACTTCATTAATTTAGCACAATTACTCAGATTGTTATATAAATCGCAGGTAATTACCTACGATGTATTTTGTTTCAGATAAGAAACTGGATCAATAATTTTATCTGAGTGAATTGCTCCACTGGTCTTTTCTAGGATACCTTAGGTGACAGGTCATTGACAGCTTAAGCCAGATGCCCTGGTATGTGTAGTGGTAATATGTATACCCCTTAGTTTTTCACGCCAAAATGATTTTCAGTCTTTTACTTCGCGCACAGATTTTCGCCCGTAAAGAAAGCGGTAGTTTCGAGGCTGAAAAACAATCCAGTAGATGGTGGTACTTGCCGGAGTACTTTTAAAGAAATTCATTGTTGTCCTTTGTGAGATGATTTTCGATTCCAAAGTGTGATGTTTTCTGTTTTTTCACAGAAATAATGTAGTTTGTGCTTGGGAGTGTAAGATAATTGTTTTTTTTCTAGCATGCTTAGTATATTATGTAGAATTCGTTTATTTATTTATTTATTTATTTTTTTTTTGATAAATCGATTAGTTACTTTTATAAAACCTATTCAAAGCAAGTAAAAAATTATTCCACTTTGTCCTGCAATGTTTACCTATTAAATATTTGTTCTTGAAAACACTTTTTTTTTATTTATATGATTTTGTTTCTAGAAAGAATTATAATATTTATTAAATCGAAATTTAGGTTAAATGCCTTTTATTTTACATTTATTGATTTATTGTTTTCTGAAAGTAAAGGCAATTGGTAAAAATTTTCATTGTAACATAAGCTAATGGCACTAAAAAAGTTTTCTTCATTTTATTTGTAGCTACCATAAATAAAACACCATATTACATTACCATATCATTACTTTGTGTAGTAATGCACTGTCTAAGAAAAAAAAGTAAACACACTTACTCTGCAACAAATTAACGGTGAAGATTGGTACCAAACGATTGGAAACGATTCTACTTTTAAAAGATGTATATAAAATTTGCCATCTCAAAATCAGCCTAAACATTGTTTTTTACGATGTTAATAATCTATTTTGATACAATATTCTAAATCTTAGCTTCACGTTATGCATACAAACCTAATTTCAAGTAATTTGGATGATACGTTTATGAATTATAAACAGTTAAAATTTAGGTCTTCTACAATTAAATTGCATTTTCATATTTTTATTAATATTTGCTGAAATTACAATCCTACTGCACTAATTTTTTGTATGGTTTTAACACTAAGAAAACCTAACATAATTACGTTGAATTTATAATTTTTATAATTTTGTAATATGAATTTAAAAAATTATATTCGTAAAAATTATCAATTGCATCCTACAAACTTTTGATGGATTCATATTTAACATGTGCTTCTTTATGTACATACCAAAATTTCAAATATTTTTCGACTTATACTTAAAAAACTTCAGAGGCCGTAAATGATGTGCAGAAAAGTATAATTTGAGAAAAATATCTTTCTCATTTTATTGAAAAGTTTCGGCTGGAATTACGGTGCCTTACTTAAGATCAACTTATAGCGCAGGTCTGTCTTACGATGTAAGCAAATCTTAAGCCTTATTTCAGTGCCTCGCGATTTTAGCTGACCTGAAAGCCAGCTATTTTAAAATAAAATAGCAGAATAAGTTTAATGATAGAAATATTAATCATATTTCAAAAGAGGATAACGAATGTAAAATTATTATGACGTCTTTTTAACGTAGATTTCGTTTTTGTTCTTCAAGTAAATCGGAATCATAAAAGCACGACACAGTTTCTCTGCAAGCAAAAAAAACCAACAACAATGTAATGAACTGTAAAAGAAGGGAATTTTCGCTAATTGATGGCAAAAGGTTTTACAAAACCTTTTTACTACTCTGTCTAGTTTATATTTTGCTGACTGGCCAAAACGAGATTTTTTACACCTCGATGTATCACGTTCTATTTATCATAGAAGCAAAATTATGGTTTCTAAGGAAGAGTGCTTGCCAAGTACCTAAGGAAACACAAGTAAAGCGGAATCCGACAAATACGTTTTCAGTAAATGCGATTTTTAAAGTTTTGTTTTTTGCACTTTTTAAATACTTGTTCAGACCAAAAACTGTTGACAGGGATACAGCAATGTGTAATTATCGGATTTTCATGTGGTTTGCTGCATGTGAATTATTTTTTTGAGTAGTTCAAACCGTTGAATGTGTCATATAAAAATATTATTTAGTTTTGATTTATACCAGTTTAAGGTAATTAATTCCTATCCTTAACAAGGAAAAAAAATATTTAATAGCCTGAATCTGTTCAAAATGGAATTATACACATTAGGTTAAGATATGTTACTACAGTCGACCCAAATAAGCTTTCTATCGTAAAACAGAATTGTAGCATTTACTGTTCGTTTGCAGGGCAACTCAAAATACATTTTGACAGGACTAAAGAGTTTTGTTATTATCGGGTTTTTACATGGTTTACTGTATTTAATTTTTTTTATAAATTCAAATCTTTAAAATTTCGTGTAAAAGTATTAATTATTTTTTATTTATATGAGTTTGAAGTAATTGATTTATATACTTAACACGTAGCAAAAATATATTAAATGGCATAATTCTTGCCAAAATGGTCGTATACACGTGATATTATTTTTGACGGAGGTACTGCGAACATTAACCATCGTGGAATGCCCTGATGATATTCAAGGAGAAATTCGATTATAGAAACACGCCAGAGGATCTCGATTAGGGAGAATTTCTAGGTAAACACCGACTATAGAGAAACCACACAACATGCTCAAAAAGTTAATTCGAAAACTTTAATGAATCACAGAGTATTTGCAATCAGAAAAACAATTCAACAGAACTTTGGGATTACTGTTTATCATACTGAAATTTCAGAAAATGTTCTCTTCCATTATATTGCTTTTATACTAAAATGCTTGAAAATTGATAGTAAAGACCATTTATTTATTCCATTCCATTTTAGACCATTCCATTTATTATAATTTTTTTGGTGTTAAAGATATGCATATAAACAAATATATGAACTTTGTTTGAGTTTCACATACTGTAACAACTGGATGATGATTTCTTCCATTTTATTTTGAATTAGGTACTCATGATAGTTAAATTATAATTTATGTATTTCTGTTACTTTTAAAACTGATAAAGTTGTTTTATATTTGTATACATGCATTTTTATATATGTATGTCTTTTTATTTTCTGTCTATATGTATAGTACACATAATCGAATATTTTTTCAACAACTTTGTAACTTAACAAATTTAAGCCAATGTACAAAGGTAATATAGTAAGCAAGGTTTTATATTATGTAACTTTTGATTCAATATTTACAACCATTTTATATCAAATAATTTTTTTGCAATTTTATTAGATTTTTTTTTGTTTATTTAAAAAGATTAATATGGAGAATTATAAAACTGATCTACTCTATTACATTGGACTTGTTAATTAAAGAGGGAAATCGATATGCCATGAATAGCTTTTACTTCATTAACACTTTCCAACATAGTTGAAAAATGTTTATGACATCGGTTTGTCTGGCTGTCTGTCCGTCTGGCCGTCTGTCCGTATGGCCGCCTGTCCACGCTCTAACTCTCGTAAATATGCTCGGATCGTTCTGAAATTTTCGGATGTTAGTGACCTTTACCATAGTACGTACCCTATTTCAAAGAAAGTTTGTAGCATTTTTGTTCATTTACAGGGACAGGCAAATTTTTCCGTTACATTACGGCCAATGGGAAAAAATCGTTTCAAATGATTTTTAATGGTGTTACTCTCTTTCAAACACAGTAAAATTGATATTCTTTTATGAAGTTCACTAAAATATGCATTCTGTTGAATAGGCGGTACAAAGAATAGTTATTGTTCATTTACAGAGCCACACAAAAATATTCCGTTCATAATGGTATAGGGGAAATTGTTTGCGGTGTATTTGAAAAGATTTCAGATACTACATTGTATCCGAATTACTGTATATTAGTAATGATTGCTCGAAATGCATTTTTAATTATGATATACGCTTTTTTAGGGTATTGTTCATCTGACGAAACCCTATTCGTCTCGCTCATCTGTCTGTCTGTCTGCCTGTCCGTCTGTCACAGAGCCCTTTCTCAGAAACTATACATGTTGGAGACTTGAAATTTTGCATACTTATAGCTGAACACAACACATCATACGAAAAATCGTAAAATTTTGAAAAAGTCGTACATTTAACCCTTTGGGCTGCCACATGTGTATTTTAAACAATTCTCTCTAAGTGAGCCTCTAATTAGGTTGGAGGCGTGAAATTTTACATACTTATAACTGAACACCTCACATCAAATGACAAACCATAAAAATTTTCAAAAAGTCGGACATTTAATCCTTTGGGCTCCCACATGTGTATTTTAAACAATTCTTTCTAAGTGAGTCCCTAATTAGGTTGAAGGCGTGAAATTTGGCATACTTAAAGCTGAACACCTCATATCAAATGGCAAACCATAAAATTTTGAAACAGCCGTGCATTTAACCCTTTGAGCTCCCACATGTGTATTTTAAACAATTCTTTCTACGTGAACCCCTATTTAGGTTGGAGGCGTGAAATTTGGCATACTAATAGCTGAACACCACATATCATACCACAAGTCATAAAATTTTGAAAAAATCGTACATTTAAACCTTTGGGCTCCCACATGCGTATTTTAAGCAATTCTTTCTAACTGAACCCCTTATTAAATTGGAGATTTGAAATCTTGCATACTTAGAGCAGAACACCTGAGGCCAGGCGACAAATCTTAAAATCTTGAAAAAGTCTTACGTTTAACCTTTTGAGGTACCAAATATGTATTTTAAGGAATTCTTTCTAAGAGAGCCCTGTATTAAGTTAGGAGACATGAACTTTTGCATACGTTTATACTGAATACCTCAGACCACACGTCAAACCATAAAATTTTCAAAATGTCTTACATTACTTACTCCTCCGGGCTCTAAATTCTGTATTTTAAGCAGTTTTTCTAACATCCGCCCTTTTCACCCGGGGAGCATTTTTCCAACTTTTACCGACACCCATTTGACTATTCTTTCATATTATGCACCATAGCCTTACATATTTTAGTTCCACTTTTTACCACCAGGGGACCCTACTTATTTCGGGTGCTACCGGCCTAATCCCCTCGACTAATATATCTACGGATAGTATATAAAACGGAGTTTCGTTCGGATAGTGGTTTGTTTAGAATAGAGTGCGCCCCTGGTTGCGAAATGTGGAACTAACAGATTTTTCACTAGGATAAAGTGTTTTGAAAGGAATATTAAACGAAACCCTCTGTCCGATCTGTGATCACACTTACCTACTTATTCACTATATTTATGCATACTATAAAGTGCGTATAAATATTATAGTTCATATACAGAGCTACAGAAATTAATTCGTAAAGGTTACTGAGTATGAGCATAAATTGCTTAATGGTTGGTTTTAAAGGAGTTATGCATCTTTACGCTGAACTGAATTTAGTGTACTAAGAAATATTTGTAGAATATAGATAAAAAAATATACAGGGCCACGCAAGGAATTAGATACATACCGTCTATGGATGATGATTTCTGGAAATGTAATTTCAGTAGTTTTAAGCGTGTTCTAGTTTGAATTAAATTTTAGCTAAATAGTGGCATGTAATAAAGGTACTAGGTAAACTACAGGGCTGTACAAAAGTATTCAAGTATATTTCTATCTATTAGTATAAATTGCTGAAAGATGAATTTCAACCTGTTATGCATTTTCTTGCTAAACTAAATTTTATAGCATATATATCAACCTACAGATCGAATACAGGGCTGTTCAAAAGAATTGGAATACATATTTGGCTAGGGGCGGTAACTACTGAAATCAGGTTTTTAAATGTTTACTTAGTTACCTTATTTACCTTATTTCCCTAAGTAACAAAGTTTCGTTAAAGCTTTCAAAGATTGTTGAAAGTGTTTCATAATCTATGCTGTACGCATGATTTTTTCCCCTTGTTTTTAATTAAGTTACAGTGTTAATTAATAAATTTCAAATATTAACGAAATTAGGGAAAATCATTTCATAATTATTAACTATAAAATTCCGGATATTTATCGAAATGCAATATAATTTATCCAATGAATTATCCGAAATATGAGAGAAAATATACATTGAAGGCATACTACTCAGTATGACCTGTCAACCGCGTTAAGAAACAGTTAAGAATTCAGAATGTACATACATTGAAACAGACTAAAACGCAGTTGTCTAGGATTTTACTACATTGCTTCATTTTTAGCTCACAGGCTATCAAAGCCTGAGAGCTAATGTGCCCGCCCGTTCTGTATGTATGTATGTATGTATGTATGTATGTATGTACGTACGTATGTACGTAACGCGATAACTCTTGATAGAAACATCCGATTTGCTTCAAAATTTTTTCCTAGGTTCACTGTGATAAGGCGCTTCCCTGATTAGTTTTTGGAGTTCATTGGTTAAGGATAAAGGGGGAAAAACGGGGTTAGTCCACACACCACCCCCTTAATTCAGATAAATGGGTTTTTCATGCAGAATGATTCGATTTGCTCCGAATTTGATATACCGGTTTATTATGTTAAGGAACTTCCCTGATTAGTTTTGGGAGTTCATTGGTTAAGGATAAAGGGGGAAAACGGGGTTAGTCCACCCCCCTTAATTCAGATAAATGTGTTTTTCATGCAGAATGATTCGATTTGCTCCGAATTTGGTATAGCGGTTTATTATGTTAAGGAACTTCCCTGATTAGTTTTGGGGGTTCATTGGTTAAGGGTAAAGGGGGAAAAACGGGGTTAGTCCACCCCCCTTAATTCAGATAAATGGGTTTTTCATGCAGAATCATTCAATTTGCTCCGAATTTGGTATACCGGTTTATTATGTTAAGGAACTTCCCTGATTAGTTTTGGGGGTTCATTGGTTAAGGATAAAGGGGGAAAAAGGGGGTTAGTCCACCCCCTTAATTCAGATAAATGGGTTTTTCTAGCAGAATCATTCAATTTGCTCCGAATTTGGTATACCGGTTTATTATGTTAAGGAACTTCCCTGATTAATTTTGGGAGTTCATTGGTTAAGGATAAAGGGGGGAAAACGGGGTTAGTCCACCCCCCCCCTCCCTTAATTCAGATAAATGGGTTTTTCATGCAGAATGATTTGATTTGTTCCGAATTTGGTATACCGGTTTATTATGTTAAGGAACTTCCCTGATTAGTTTTGGGAGTTCATTGGTTAAGGATAAAGGGGGAAAAACGGGGTTAGTCCACCCCCCTTAATTCAGATAAATGTGTTTTTCATGCAGAATGATTCGATTTGCTCTGAATTTGGTATACCGGTTTATTATGTTAAGGAACTTCCCTGATTAGTTTTGGGGGTTCATTGGTTAAAGATAAAGGAGGGAAAACGGGGTTAGTCCACCCCCTTTAATTCAGATAAATGTGTATTTCATGCAGAATGATTCGATTTGCTCCGAATTTGGTATAGCGGTTTATTATGTTAAGGAACTTCCCTGATTAGTTTTGGGGGTTCATTGGTTAAGGATAAAGGGGGAAAAGGGGGGTTAGTCCACCCCCTTAATTCAGATAAATGGGTTTTTCTAGCAGAATCATTCAATTTGCTCCGAATTTGGTATACCGGTTTATTATGTTAAGGAACTTCCCTGATTAATTTTGGGAGTTCATTGGTTAAGGATAAAGGGGGGAAAACGGGGTTAGTCCACCCCCCCCCTCCCTTAATTCAGATAAATGGGTTTTTCATGCAGAATGATTTGATTTGTTCCGAATTTGGTATACCGGTTTATTATGTTAAGGAACTTCCCTGATTAGTTTTGGGAGTTCATTGGTTAAGGATAAAGGGGGAAAAACGGGGTTAGTCCACCCCCCTTAATTCAGATAAATGTGTTTTTCATGCAGAATGATTCGATTTGCTCTGAATTTGGTATACCGGTTTATTATGTTAAGGAACTTCCCTGATTAGTTTTGGGGGTTCATTGGTTAAAGATAAAGGAGGGAAAACGGGGTTAGTCCACCCCCTTTAATTCAGATAAATGTGTATTTCATGCAGAATGATTCGATTTGCTCCGAATTTGGTATAGCGGTTTATTATGTTAAGGAACTTCCCTGATTAGTTTTGGGGGTTCATTGGTTAAGGATAAAGGGGGAAAAGGGGGGTTAGTCCACCCCCTTAATTCAGATAAATGGGTTTTTCATGCAAAATGATTTGAATTGCTCCGAATTTGGTATACCGGTTTATAATGTTAAGGAACTTCCCTGATTAGTTTTGGGAGTTCATTGGTTAAGGATAGAGGGGGAAAAAACGGGGTTAGTCCACCCCCCTTAATTCAGATAAATGTGTTTTTCATGCAGAATGTTTCGATTTGCTCTGAATTTGGTATACCGGTTTATTATGTTAAGGAACTTCCCTGATTAGTTTTGGGGGTTCATTGGTTAAGTATAAAGGGGGTTAGTCCACTACCTTAATTCAGATAAATGGGTTTTTCATACAGAATGATTCGCTTTGCTCCGAATTTGGTAAACCGGTGCATTATGTTAAGGAACTACACTGATTAGTTTTGGAGGTTTATTGGTTAAGAATAAAAGGGGAAAAGGGGGGCTAGTCCACCGCCCTTAATTCAGATAAATGGGTTTTTCATGCAGAATTATTTGATTTGCTCCGAATTTAATATACCGGTTTATTATGTTAAGAAACTTCCCTGATTAGTTTTGGGGATTCATTGGTTAAGGATAAAGGGGGGAAAAGGGGGTTAGTCCACCCCCTTAATTCAGATAAATTGGTTTTTCATGCACAATGATTTGATTTGCTTCGAATTTGGTAAACCGGTGTATTATGTTAAGGAACTACCCTGATTAGTTTTGGAGGTTTATTGGTTAAGAATAAAAGGGGAAAAGAGGTCTAGTCCACCCCCCTTAATTCAGATAAATGGGTTTTTAATGCAGAATTATTTGATTTGCTCCGAATTTGGTATACCGGTTTATCATGTTAAGAAACTTCCCTGATTAGTTTTGGGGTTTCATTGGTTAAGGATAAAGGGGGGAAAAGGGGGTTAGTCCACCCCCTTAATTCAGATAAATGGGTTTTTCATGCAGAATTATTTGATTAGCTCCGAATTTGGTATACCGGTTTATTATGTTAAGGAACTACCCTGATTAGTTTTGGAGGTTTATTGGTTAAGAATAAAAGGGGAAAAAGGGGGTTAGTCCACCACCCTTAATTCAGATAAATGGTTTTTCATGCAGAATTATTCGATTTGCTCCGAAATTAGTATACCGGTTTATTATGTTAAGGAACTTCCCTGATTAGTTTTGGGGGTTCATTGGTTAAGTATAAAGGGGGAAAAAGGGGGTTAGTCCACTACCTTAATTCAGATAAATGGGTTTTTCATACAGAATGATTCGCTTTGCTCCGAATTTGGTAAACCGGTGCATTATGTTAAGGAACTACACTGATTAGTTTTGGAGGTTTATTGGTTAAGAATAAAAGGGGAAAAGGGGGGCTAGTCCACCGCCCTTAATTCAGATAAATGGGTTTTTCATGCAGAATTATTTGATTTGCTCCGAATTTAATATACCGGTTTATTATGTTAAGAAACTTCCCTGATTAGTTTTGGGGATTCATTGGTTAAGGATAAAGGGGGGAAAAGGGGGTTAGTCCACCCCCTTAATTCAGATAAATTGGTTTTTCATGCACAATGATTTGATTTGCTTCGAATTTGGTAAACCGGTGTATTATGTTAAGGAACTACCCTGATTAGTTTTGGAGGTTTATTGGTTAAGAATAAAAGGGGAAAAGAGGTCTAGTCCACCCCCCTTAATTCAGATAAATGGGTTTTTAATGCAGAATTATTTGATTTGCTCCGAATTTGGTATACCGGTTTATCATGTTAAGAAACTTCCCTGATTAGTTTTGGGGTTTCATTGGTTAAGGATAAAGGGGGGAAAAGGGGGTTAGTCCACCCCCTTAATTCAGATAAATGGGTTTTTCATGCAGAATTATTTGATTAGCTCCGAATTTGGTATACCGGTTTATTATGTTAAGGAACTACCCTGATTAGTTTTGGAGGTTTATTGGTTAAGAATAAAAGGGGAAAAAGGGGGTTAGTCCACCACCCTTAATTCAGATAAATGGTTTTTCATGCAGAATTATTCGATTTGCTCCGAAATTAGTATACCGGTTTATTATGTTAAGGAACTTCCCTGATTAGTTTTGGGGGTTCATTGGTTAAGTATAAAGGGGGAAAAAGGGGGTTAGTCCACTACCTTAATTCAGATAAATGGGTTTTTCATACAGAATGATTCGCTTTGCTCCGAATTTGGTAAACCGGTGCATTATGTTAAGGAACTACACTGATTAGTTTTGGAGGTTTATTGGTTAAGAATAAAAGGGGAAAAGGGGGGCTAGTCCACCCCCCTTAATTCAGATAAATGGGTTTTTCCTGCAGAATTATTTGATTTGCTCCGAATTTGGTATACCGGTTTATTATGTTAAGAAACTTCCCTGATTAGTTTTGGGGATTCATTGGTTAAGGATAAAGGGGGAAACTGGGGCTATCCCCCCCTTAATTTAGATAAATGGGTTTTTCAGGCAGAATTATCCTATTTGCATCAAGTTTTGTAAATAGGTTCATTCTGATAAATCGCTTCTCTGAATACTTTTGGGTGTTCATTAAGTATAAAGGGGGGGGGGGAGTGGGGCTATCCACCTCCTTAATTTAGATAAATGTGTTTCTTAGGCAAAATTATCCGATTTGCATCAAATGTCTATTTCATTATATTTCAGTGATATAATTTCGCTGTAAACAGTTCCCCCCCCCCCACCCATTGGTTTCTTAGGCAAAATTATCCGATTTGCATCAAATGTCTATTTCATTATATTTCAGTGATATAATTTCGCTGTAAACAGTCCCCCCACCCCCATATATCATTATATAACTGAATTCTTTTGTGTGGCCCTGTAATTGAATAATAAATGCTTTGCAAACCCCGTATTCTACAAAATGCATGTTTTACTGCACTTTATAAAATTATCAATTTCTGTATTTTTTAAATTGTCTAGCATCATTAAAATGCACTTGAAACGATTTTTCCCATTGACCGTAATGTAACAGAATACTTTTTACCGCCCATGTAAATGAACTATAAGTGCTACACATTTTTTTTTTTCAAATAGCGATCACGCTATAGTAAACGTCAAAAACATATAAAAAATGCAGTGTGATCCCGGTATATTTACAAAAGTTAGAGCTCGGCCAGAAGGTCAGACAAACTGAAGACAAAAACATTTTTCATCTATGTTGGAAAGTGTTAAAGAAAGAAAACTTTTAATAATCCAATTTTTAGTTCATATCAAATGTTTTCAATATTTTCTTTAATCTTATTTTGGCATTTATTTATTGCTAATTTTCCAATTCCAATTACTTTAAAAGCAAACATTTATTTTAATAAATAACACAACAAAGACTCTTTAAAAAATGTACCATTTTTTTTCAGCTGTAATTCATCTCTTTGAATTCGTCTTATTAATACAAAATCCCTTCCACGTGCTTGTTTTGTTTGTGCTTTCTGCGGACGTTTAAATTTGAGCGATAAATGTTTTCATATTGCAAACCTTTTTTACGGCATACTGCAACTCCATCTGTCTCTTTCCTCCACGATGGTTGTGATTATATGAAATATTTTTTTTATAAATCGTCTGCGATTTAACCTTTTTTTCTTTTAAAAAACATTCAAAGCGTTACTCTTTCATTTGTGGCAACAGATGTTTCCAGAATAGATAAACATATTTTTCTTTTATTATTCGTTCGATTGCTCGAGGTTTGAGATATTTTTAATTATGTGAAATGCTTTTTTTCGTGCTTATTATTTAAAGTTTCAAATTCTCGTAAGTACAAAACTGCAAATCTCTGTATTATTTTCAATACAAAAAAAAGTACTATTTAATCTTTTTTAAAAATTTTTATTCTTGTGGTGAAAATGCATTTTGTTTGAAAATATAAACTGAAATGAGAGTTGCTACGTTAAGTAATGCACTAAAATTATGCACGGAAAGAATTTAAAAATTTTAAATATATTCTAAATAATGATCAAGTGTTTATTTTATTCAAGAAAGTTATGAAGTAGTGATGCTGCATATATTTTGATTGAAGAATTTGCAATGTTCTATTTAAATTTCTAAAATGTGTGTTAACTGTATCGAATAATTTATTAAACTATCTTTTTACTGAAGAATCTACATAGCACCGTATAGCAAACTACTCTTAAAGATAATATAATACAAATGATATACTTGGTACACTTAAGACTGTTGTGTGTTTAGGGCAAACATGTTTACATGTATGTTTATACACGAAATAGGATTTTAATTTTATCAAGCTGAAAAATAAAATATATATTTGGTACACTTAAGATTGTTATATGCTTAGTGTAAACAAGTTTGCGTGTAGGTTACCTACGAAATACGATTTTGAATTTTATCAAGCTAAAAAATAAAGTTTATAATGTATTAAATTAAACGAACGTGTTAATTAAATTTTCATTATTTACCTATGCCGTCATAATTAGATTTTTTTATGAAGTATTGAAATGCCGAAAACTAAATCTAAAAGTCTGAGATCAAAAGCTGAGGCAATTAAAAGACGCCGTAAGGAAAATGATGAATATCGCGAAAAAGAAAATGAAAAAACTCATAGCAGAGTACAAAATTTAAGACAAAATGATGAATATCGTAAAAAAGAAAATGAAAAAAATCAGAGCAGAGTACAAAATTTAAGACAAAATGATGAATATCGTGAAAAAGAAAATGAAAAAACTCAGAGCAGAGTGCAAAATTTAAGACAAACTGATGAATATCGTGAAAAAGAAAATGAAAAAACTCAGAGCAGAGTACAAAATTTAAGACAAAATGATGAATATCGTGAAAAAGAAAATGAAAAAAATCAAAGCAGAGTACAAAATTTAAGACAAAATGATGAATATCGTGAAAAAGAAAATGAAAAAAATCAAAGCAGAGTACAAAATTTAAGACAAAATGATGAATATCGTGAAAAAGAAAATGAAAAAAATCAAAGCAGAGTACAAAATTTAAGACAAAATGATGAATATCGTGAAAAAGAAAATGAAAAAAATCAAAGCAGAGTACAAAATTTAAGACAAAATGATGAATATCGTGAAAAAGAAAATGAAAAAAATCAAAGCAGAGTACAAAATTTAAGACAAAATGATGAATATCGTGAAAAAGAAAATGAAAAAAATCAAAGCAGAGTACAAAATTTAAGACAAAATGATGAATATCGCAAAAATGAAAAGAAACAGAATCGTAATCGATTGGAGAATTTGAGAAGCGGAGAAGAATATCGCGAAAATGAACGTGTAGCAGATCGTCATAGAAAGATCTATATTCAGCAAAGTATAAGATCTAACTGGAGTAACTTATTGGAAGAATTTAAAAATATAATTAGTGAAGGTCCCACTCACATATGTTCATGTTGTGGGAGATTATGGTTCAGGCAATCAGTATCGTACCGTTATTTGAATACCTTACAAGCAAATATTAAAGAAGATATCGTCAACAAATCTCTTTTTCTGAAGAATTCCAATCCTCCATACTGTTTCTGTAACACCTGCTGGAATCAAATCAAATTAAACAAAATTCCCAAATTATGGCTGGGAAACGGATTTGAATTTCCACCAATTCCACCTGAATTGACTGATCTGACACCCCTAGAAGAACGATTGGTTGCATTGCGCCTGCCATTTATGCAAATTCGACGTCTTGGTATTGACCGACAAATTGGTCTTCATGGAAATGTTATAAATATATTAAATACTTTAAATGATACAGTCACAGTTCTACCTAGAAAATTCAACGAAACTTCGACTATCCAATTAATGTTAATGAGAAGATTGCAATATAATCGCCCTTATATGTTCGAAACAATTCGTCCAGCAAAAGTTTACGCAGCCGCTAAATATTTAGCAAATACAGACTTGTATAAAGAAGAAGGTGTGGTACTTTCCGACGAATGGGCAAACCGACTGGAAACTGAAACAATAGATTTCATTTTGGAAGAACAGATTGCAAATCAAATAAAAGTGAGTGAAAAGGAAATGGATGGTGCTATTCAAGACTTTTTACACTCTGATGATTCTGATTTTGAAGATGATGAGCCACATAACTCAGGTATGTTGGAAACTTTAATAACAGAAACAGATAATAATATTGCAATTAAATTTGCGCCTGGAGAGGGTAGATCCCCAATGTCTTTATTACTCGACGAAAAAGTGGAAGAATTATCTTTTCCATCTATTTACTGTGGAACCGCAAGGATATTCGTAGACTCTATCCATGTCAATTATTCAGATATTGCTAATTCTGAAGCAAAAAGATACGACAGAAGAGCGTGCAAGCCAAACAAAATATTGTACGCATATAAATTATTGCAAAATAAGAGAATTGCTTCAGAAATTAATATTTGCTTACGTAAAAAAACAAATAAATATGGAACTAATATTACAGCGGCCGATTTGAAGAATGCGCAGAGTGTTGATAGACTTATTCAACACGACGATGGCTATAAAGTTCTAAAAAATCTAAGATCATCACCAGCGTATTGGGAAGATAAGCAAAAAAATTTAAACGCCATGATAAGACAGCTTGGAATACCGTCTTTGTTCTTGACATTTTCTGCCGCAGAGACAAAGTGGCTTGAATTAATTGTAATTTTGGCAAAGAATTTGCGTCAGGAAACTATTTCACATGAAGATGCATACAACCTAGATTTTAATTCAATATCAGAACTTATCCGTAATGACCCTATTACTTGTGCAGAATATTTTGATTATCGATTTAGAATGTTTCTCAACTTGATACTGAGATCCAACTGTGGTCCTATTAGTGAAGATAAAACTATTTTGGATTATTATTATCGAGTTGAATTCCAACACCGAGGATCACCTCATGTTCATATGCTCGTTTGGCAAAAAAATGCCCCTGTATTTGATCCGGAAGAAAATTCAACTTGGTCAAATTGCACGGAATTTATTGATCAGTTTATTACATGCCAGAGAACAAACGTGAATAATGAAAATTTGAATGAAGTTTTAAATTTTCAAAATCATCGTCATTCTAAAACATGTCTAAAAAAATCTAAAAATGGTTCCAAAATATGTAGATTCGGCATTCCACATCCTCCAATGAATTCAACTGAAATTTTGCTTCCATTAGCTTTAGATACAGATAAAGAGACTTTGACAAAATACAAAAAAATATTTAAAGAAATCAAAACATACATGAATTGCAAAGATCTCGGTAGAAATTACACTGGTGATATGTCTTTTACTGAATTTTTACAGAATTTGAACATCTCTGAGTCTGAATATGTACTTGCTATCAGATCATCTATAAAGAGACCGACCGTTTTTCTTAAACGAAATGTAAATGCAATGTTCATTAATGCGTACAATATCAAAATGATAGAATCATGGCGCGCAAATATGGACATTCAATATATCTTGGATCCGTATGCATGTGCCAAGTATTGTGTTGCTTATATTAACAAATCATACGGAGGAATGTCAAAATTGCTAAAAGATGCTTCCGAAGACATGAAAAGAGGGAATACTACAATAAAACAAAAACTCCGTAAGTATGCAAATGTGTTTCTAAATGGAACAGAAATATCAGCACAAGAAGCAGCATACGGTGTTTTGAGGCTGCCATTGTCTGTATGTAGTCGCGATTCCATTTACATTCCGACCTCACACCCAAATTCTCGTGTTTTTATGATAAAATCCCCTACAGATTTGAAACAATTATCGGATGATTCGACAGATATCGGAGTCAAATGTATATTAGATCATTATGCACAAAGGCCGCATGAATTAAATCACTTATGTCTCGCGGAATTTGCTGCAATGTACACATACTCTAAAGTAAAATGTGACAAAAAATATGTTTCTGCAGTCAATTCTCATGATAATCAAGAAATTCAAGGGATAGATTTAAATAAACCAGCTATTGAAACCGAAGAAAATACCCAAATTTCTGAGTGTTTACAACTTTTGGATAGGTCAGGCTATATAAGAAAACGGACAAAAGCCAGAATAATAAGATACCGAAGATATGGTCGCGAACAGGATTCATATAATTATTTTAGAGAGCAAGTGATGTTGTTCCACCCATACAGGAATGAAGACGATGATATTATATCTAAAGATGTAGAAGAAATTTATAATGTTAATAGTAGATCTATAAATGCCAATAAAAGTAAATATGTTATTAATGAAACGCTAGAATTAGAAAGTATGGTGCGAGAAATTGAACAAGAAGAAAATGACTTCTGTAACACAATAGATGAGAAATTGGATGAAGAATATATTTTAATGAATGAGACGCTTCATTCTGACATACTTTTCGATATGGGACAAGATGTTCCACAGGAACAGCAAAAATTTTTGAGTCCAAAGCTAATTCCTGAATATCAATATACGGATCTCATTCGAAGTTTAAATATCAAGCAAAGAAAATATTTTATGGATATAATGTTTAAAATAAAAAACGGAAAAGTTCCATTTTATGAAATTGTTTTAGGTGGCGCAGGAGTTGGTAAAAGTAATCTTATTAATTCAATTGTTCAAGCTGGTTTAAGATACTTCAATTCCTTTCCAGGAGAAGATCCTTCTTCTATTAAGATTTTATTATGCGCGCCAACTGGTAAAGCAGCATTTAACATTAGAGGAATGACTTTACATTCCGTTTTTCATCTCCCATTAAATCAAAACTCTCTAAAACCACTAAGTGATGATATATGCAATCAGCTCTCTGCAAAACTTGTAAATTTAAAATTGATTATAATTGATGAAATTTCGATGGTCAAACTACGCGATTTTTATTTTGTCGAAAATCGTTTAAGGCAGATATTCCATAATAATTTTCCTTTTGGTGGCGTTAGCGTAATTGTTCTTGGTGATTTTTGGCAATTACGACCAGTAATGGGTAAATTTGTATTTACGAATCCAGAAGAAGGTGAAATTATTGAAATCGATGGAAAACCATTGTTTCACAATTATCTTTGGCACATGTTTTCAATGTACAAATTAACGGAAATCATGCGACAACAAAACGATCGTGCTTTTGCAGAAGCATTAAATAATATGGCAGTCGGTGCAATGACGGAAAAAGATATTACACTAATAAAATCGCGTAAAATAACAACATCAAATCAACCACCTATCAATGCAATCTCTTTTTTTTCAACAAATGCAGAATGTGATAAGTACAATAGCTTTTTTCAAAGTAAATTACAGACAGAAGAAGTCGTGGCATATGCTTTTGATAAATCTCAAGGATCTGGTAAAAAATCTAGTAAGGAAGAAATACTAAAATCTGCTAAAAATCTTAAAATTACAGACACAAATGGTTTGCCCGGAGTCGTTAAATTAAAAATATCAGCAATTTATATGATTACGTGCAATATAGATGTAGAAGACGGGCTTTTTAATGGGACAACAGGGACATTAGAACATATACAATATGGAAATACAAATACGGGTAAAAGGGTACCGACAATGGTATTTTTGAAACTGGACGATCCTCTTGTGGGGACACAAATGAGGAAAAAGTATGAAAATCTTCTCAAAACTAAAGGAATAGATAAAACTTGGACTCCAATTTATCCACTCGTTAAAATTATTAAAACTTGGCCTGGACGTGACTTACAAGTTGTTCGGACACAATTTCCTCTAATTGCCGCTAATGGACGAACTATTTATAAGGGTCAAAGCGCCACACATAATTTTGTAACGGTTAAAATTGCAAAAAAAATGGAGAGAGCTCAGGTGTATGTCGCATGCAGTCGAGCAACGACCGCTGGGGGTTTATATATTGATGGTGATTTTAAACCACCAAAACCCCCCGAAAAAAATGATCCTGTACTAAAAGAACTGTCGAGATTAGAAAATCATCCAAAACATTTCGATTTAAGGTTCATGGATGAGGTGCCGGACAGTTACTTCAAAATTGTTATTCATAATGTCCAGTCATTGAATGCACATTATTTAGACATAAAATTGGACCCACATTACATGAATGCACACCTTTTATGTTTTCTGGAACCTTTTTCTTTGAAAGATGATGTATATGATTTTGATGGCAAATTCACGTGTATATCTCGCATAGACTGTGTTAGTAAACGGAAGGCTTTTGGCTTGATGTGTGCTGCTAAAACTGAAATAATTCACGAGTGCCAATTCATAAATAATTGGGTAAGACATGATCGTGGAGCTCATGCAGAATTCTGTGCCGTAAAACTTGGTCAAATGATTGTTCTTTTTGGATACAAATCTCCGAAGGCATCAATCAAACTACTGGAATCATTAATGACAGAAATTCTAGACAATTTGATGCAGTTTGACTGTAAACTTATCGTTGCTGGTGATTTCAATATTGAAAGAAAATCTGCCGATTTTCAAAAAATAAATAAAATATTAGCTTTCTACAGCTTATATAATAAAGTTTTCTCTGACGAAATTTCAACAAATGAATGTACGCAGATAGATATTTGCTATACAAATGAAGAAAACCTAGAATTTTGGTATTACGAATCTATTTTTAGTTACCATAAAGCAATTTCCTGTGTTTGGCCTAAAAATAATCAAATATAAGTGTATTCTCGTTTTTATTATTATTGAGTGTAATTATTTGCTATTGAAGCAATAATTGTTACTTAAAAACATTTGTCTTTTTCCAAACTCTTTTATCAGTTATTTAGTTCTCTTTCCTTTGTCAAAGTTGAACATTTAAAAAAAAAATTAATATTAGTCTCATTGCAGGAGGACGGAACATTCTCATGCTCAGGTAGATATAACATAATGCATAGAGTAAGCAATGATTTATTTATAACTAAAAGATTCATTTTTCTTTCTGGTACAGTAAGGCTTTGTATTTTTATTTCACCCGAAAAAAGGTGATAATGCCCTATGCGTGTGTACTAGTTATATTTGATGGTATTAATGTGTTAGTTACGTTTTGTGATTTTCTCGGATTATGTTTTAAGTGTATCATATAACAAACTAAGATTTCTTAAAACGTCTATATTCATCAGAATATAAATTTATTAAATGATTGGGTTCTGAGTAAACACTTTTATATGTATTTTATTAATAATTTTGTAAATATACACCTATATTTATTTCTGTTTATATAAATAAAACTGTTTGTTATGAAACTTGATTCGTGATCCTCCTTTTAAGGTGAAAAAAGGTGATAATGCCCTATGCGTGTGTATTAGTTATATTTGATGGTATTAATATGTTAGTTATATTTTGTGATTTTCTCGGATTATGTTTTGAGTTTATCACATAACAAACTAAGATTTCTTAAAACTTCTATATGCATCAGAATATAAGTTTATTAAATTAAATGATTGGGTTCTGAGTAAACGCTTTTATATGCGTTTTATTAATAACTTTGTAAATATGCACATATATTTATTTCTGTTTACATAATTAAAACTGTTTGTTATGAAACTTGATTCGTGATCATTCTTTTAAGGTGAAAAAAGGTGATAATGCCCTATGCGTGTGTATTAGTTATATATGATGGTATTGATATGTTAGTTACATTTTGTGATTTTCTCGAATTATGTCTTAAATTTATCACATAACAAACTAAGATTTCTTAGTACTTCTATATTCATCAGAATATAAATTTATTAAATGATTTGGTTCTGCGTAAACGCTTTTACATGTGTTTTATTAATAACCTTGTAAATATACACCTATATTTATTTCTGTTTACATAAATAAAACTGTTTGTTATGAAACTTGATGCGTGATCATTCTTTTTTTAACAATAATTATATTGTTAAGAAATTAGAATGGAAGTTTTACATTTGGCATATTTATTGTAGTCTATTATTTGGAATTCATAAAGATGAACAGCGCCGTTTATGATAGATGGATCACATATTTTTATTCTAAAAATAAAAGGATGGACTGAAACTCTAAATTTGTATTTAGTTTGTATCAAAAGTATTTCTCATGATCGGAATTTGCATTTTTTTGTCGATTCCTTTATTTTTTGTGGGCATTATTCTTTGAAATAAGAGTATAATATACAATTAGTGTGAATAGCCTGTGAGCTCAATGCCATCAGTTTAACTGGGCACTTTTCTTTTTTATTTATTCTGTAACGCGCGCCACCCGTTTTAAAAATCGACTCGACCGGCAATCACGTGACTAGCTTGGGTGAGCTTTGCCGAATGAGAAATGCTGTGAGTTAGAGAGTGTTCTGTTACAGCGTTGACCGTAGTTCGGTTCTGTTTTGAGTTGTGGAACCATGTAGAAAGTTATTTGTGCTTTTATTATTTTATGTATTCGTGTGATATTCTATTTGTTATGTGCCGTCTTACCAAGAAGAAATATAAAACATTTAAAAATCTACCCCGAGAAAGTGTTATTTTGAAGTTATGTGAAATTTCTGTGTGATTTGAAACTGAGCTAGCCTGACAATTGGCTACCCAACGTCGGGCCCCAAATTCGAAGGAAAATGTTCTCATCCTAATTCTACAAAACAATGATATATTTTTATTCAAGAAGTGTTGTTTCAACTAGCATACTGAAAAAAAAATGGCACGACTGGTCGTGTGCGAGTGAAATATGTTCCTAATATTCTACAGATTCGATCGTTGTCAGTGTGTGAAATATGTTCCTAAAATTCTAAAGATAAAGTCGCCGTGTGCGCGCTAAATATGTTCCTAATATTCTACAGATCCGGTCGTTGTGAAATATGTTCCTATAATTCTACAGTATAATTCGTCGTCTGCGTCTAAAATATGTTCTGCAATGTTTCGTTGCCTTTGCCATTTTCATGCGTCGCCTTTACACCATGTGATATGTGTTCTTATTTTTTTCAAGTTGTAAAGTTCTACAAATTACTTCGTTAATGTCCTAAGAAAATTCTAAGATATGTGTGTTTATTCTACAAGATTTATTCTGCAAGATGTTTTCAACAAGTAAGCATTTTAAATTGAATGGATCCATAGTTTGTTTAATAAAAAGAATGCATTCTTGAATTCGTAACATTATTGATATTCTAAAAATTCTAAATATTTTTGACATTATTAAATTTTAATTCATTCTATTATTTTCTTGTCATGTTTGTATTGCATATTTCCCCTTCCCCCCTCCCTCACCCATTATTCTGAAAATTTTACTTTGATTCTGTTCATGTATGTTTAATTTTTACTTTGCTTTAAGTAAAATATTTTGATTCATAAAAAAAAAAAAAAAAAAAAAAAAAAAAAAAAAAAAAAAAAAAAAAAGAGCGAGTGCGAGAGAAAGCGAAAGAAATATTCATTTAAGTTTTCGTTGATCTTTTTTTTTATTTTATTTTTAAAAGAGGAAAAATAAACTGTTTTCAGTCAAATATAGGTTGTTAAAATGTTATTTATTATTCTATCGCAATTCTCATAAAGATACGTCTTTATTTATTTAATTTTTTTTTATTGGTTTCGTAAGAGAATTGATTGCTATTTTTATTTTAAGTGTTTGTTATTTATTTAAATGCTAAACGTAAGTATTTAATTTTGAGTTGCTGATTTATTGATGAAAAAGCCTTGAATGTGATTAATTTCCGAAACGGAATGAGTAAGTTTTACATTTATTATTTGTTTATAAAAGAGACTTTATTTTCTTTTAAAGTGATATTGAATGAAACCGATATTAAGAAGTCTTCGTAATATAATAATAATAATGATTGAAAATTTAATTATTCAATTATGTGTTTGATATTGTTTATAATATTGTTTATAAGTGTTAACTATTCAGTAAATGGTTTTATATTGGTTAAAATATTGTTTAGATTAAGTGTCGCGGTATGGCCATACTGTTTATTTATACCTGCAGGGATTTAAAGTTTGTTTTGTTTTGTAGTCAGAGTTTTGTTAAAGTTAAACCTTACTGTTTTTCTTTACAAAAGTCTTGTTTATATGAGTTGTGACGGCAAAGCTCACACGTCTGGGGTATAATTTAAACGAATTTTCGGCATTTGTGGGGTACTCGTTTTGTTGTTTTGCTAAAGTTTAAAATGTCTGAACTTAATAAAGCTCGTAAAGAGGATTTATATCAGGTTGCGTTAGAAATGAATTTAGATGTTCAATCCTCTAAGGCAGTTGTCACACTGCGTGAAAAAATTAAATCCTCCCCCTCGTACGAAGTTGATTTTGTAAATTCATTAGTCAGAAACCAAATTTCGACTCGCGAAGAAGAACAGCGCAGGCGAGACTTAGAGGAAAAACAAAAAGTAGCAGAGTTAGAACAGCATAAACTGGAATTAGAAGAAAAGCATAGAGCGGAAGAGTTAGAGTTAAAAAAACTTGAGATGAATTTTGAGCTAGAGAAGCTCAAGTTACAGGCTCAGAGCCAAAATGTTTCCAGTGGAGCGGTAGGTGGTAATACAGCAGGGGTAATGTCTCACCCGGAGAGTAAGATAGATATCCAAAAGCTGTTGCCTACATTCAAGCCAGAAACTGATGATGTAACTTTGTTTTTGGTGCTCCTGGAACGTCAGCTAAAGCTCTCGAAGGTACCAGAGCATCTGTGGGTTTCTTATTTACTCAGTGTTGTAACATCTTCTATCTCTACGCTTATCGCTCGTGAATCGGAAGAAAACGCTTCAAAATTTTCACATGTTAAAGATTTACTTCTAAAAAGGTTTAAAATTAGTGCCGAAAAGTTTAGACAACTGTTCTTTACGCATCGCAAGTCCAAGGAAATAGCTTGGCGAGATTATTATTTCGAACTTCGAGCTTATTTTGAAAACTGGCTTAAAGAATTAACTGTAACGTATTTTGAAGCTCTTCAGAATCTTATCATAGCTGATCAAATGAAAATCGTGTGCCTGTTGAATGCAAACAGCATATGTTAGATGATTGGGAAAATTTAAATTCACCAGTCGACGTTGCCGAAAAATTAGATGCGTATGACATTATTAGATCTACGTTTCCTGAAAGAGATCCGGTTGTACCCCAAGATGAAAAAGAGTTTTCTCGTCGAGAAAATAATTGGAAACAGAGTAAGCATCCAAAAGAAGACAGATCTTCCCCTATGTTTGCTAATCGACGCATAGAATCCGATATTGTTTGCTATGGTTGTGGTAAATTGGGATTTATAAAGAAGAAATGTCCAGATTGTTCCCCTACGGTTAAAAAACAAACTGTTCAATAACATCGTCTTGAGCTATATAGTTTAAATACATCAGCAGTTTAAGCTCCAAATGTGCCTATCACGACCTGCAATAAGAAGGTGCTAGTCTGTGCAGATACGGGAGCGAATCGTTCTATTGCGGGAGAACGTATGTATGAATTATTTTTAAAAACTGGTGTTGCATTGAACCCTCATACTCATGAAATGACATTAGCTGACGGAATTACCGTAGTTAGAAACATTTTGTCTGCCACTGTGCCCGTAGAGATTGAAAGCCGAGTCTTCGAAACTAAGTTCATTGTATTACCAGATGCCAAGGGTAATAGAACTCTTTTAGGTATGGATTTCTTGCATAATGCAAACATAGTGTTAGATACTGCTAACAAAACATGGTATTTAAATGATAAACCTAAGGAAAAGTTTTATTTTGTAGATGAATATGAAGAAGAAAATAATACGTCAGCTGGTGCGGTCGAAGTCAATCCGTACGCTTTACGTGAAGATGAAGGTAAAAATCTAAATTCCGATGAAAGGGACAAACTTAATGATCTTCTGAAAAGGTATGAAGAATGTTTCCAACCAGGGGGAGAGGCAACCCTTTTGTCGAGAATCATATCAATACAGGTGATCGTGCTCCCGTTGCTGTGCCACCCTATCGGATGACTCCTGCTACGAAAGCAATTCTTAAGAAGGAAATAGATAATCTTCTAGCTCAAGGTATCATAGAAGAATGTGAATCACCTTATGCTTCGCCGGTTGTTCTCATTCCAAAGCCGGATGGCAGTATAAGATTATGCGTAGATTATATAAAATTGAATGCAGTTACGGTAGCAGATAAATATCCATTACCTCGAATGGACGACCTTTTACATGAGGCCAAGCATACTTCTTACATGTCAACTTTAGATCTTCGTTCTGGGCATCACCAAGTTCGAGTATATCCACCAGATCAAGATAAAACTGCATTTGTCTGCCCTTTTGGAACTTATCGTTTTTTAAAGATGCCTTTTGGACTGAAAAATGTTCCTGCCACGTTTCAAAGATTGATAGATCAATTTAGAAGTGGTCTTAAAGATGTCCTTGCTTTATCGTATCTAGACGACATCATCGTTTTGTTAGAAACGTTTGAGAAACATCTCTCAGATCTTACAGCTGTGTTCGAGAGACTCATTGAACTTGAGTTAGATGCCAAACGTGAAAAATGTCATTTCTCTTGTGAGAAAGTCAAGTACTTAGGACACTGGATAACCCCAAATGGTCTAGAAGTAGATCCAGACAAGGTATTGGCAATTAAAGCGATACCTCCACCCAAAAATGTTAAAGAGATCCAGTCTTTCCTACAAACCTGTTCTTGGTACCGAAGATTTATATCAAATTTTGCTGATATCTTAAGACCCCTTAGCAATCTTACGAAAAAGAAATCGACTTGGAAATGGGGTAAAGAAGAGTAACTAGCCTTTGAAACTCTAAAACAATGTCTCATGACATCTCCAGTGCTGAAGCAAGCGGATGGGACTAAACAATTTATTCTGCGTACTGACGCTAGTAACTATGCTCTTGGTGCTGTGCATTTACAGGGTACTGACAAGGCCTCTGGACACCCCATAGGATACGCTAGCCGTCTTCTTACAAGTGGTGAAAGAAATTATTCCACAAGAGAACGCGAGGCTTTGGCTGTCGTCTGGGCCTTAGAAAAATTTCGTGGCTATGTGGAAGGCCAAGAAGTGGTTGTAGCAACGGATCACCAACCTTTAAAATGGTTTTTGAGCCTTAAGTCACCATCGGGGAGATTAGCCAATTGGGCACTACAGTTACAATCGTTCTTATTGAAAATAGAATATGAACCTGGAAAATCTAATGTTGTGGCTGACATACTGTCACGCCCTGTCTGTAATCATCAATCTGTTTTCTGTGAGACATGTAATTTTGTCAGCATAGACATGCAACAAGAAGTCCAAAAGATATCAGAGAAGCACAGTTGCAAAATGAAAACCTTAAAAAGGTCATAGATTCTTTTGAAGACGAACAGAAAAGCGAAGATTTCGCCAATTGGACTGATAGAGGATTCCTGATGAATCAAGGTGTGCTTTATAGGTATGCTCCCGAATCAGATACCGAAGAAGCGCAATTGGTCGTTCCAGTACAGGAAAGACAAAATATTTTGAAACTTCATCATGGCGATCCCTCAGCCGGACATTATGGTGAAGAAGGAACTTATCAGAGAATTGCTAAAAGATATCATTGGACAGGCATGAGAGCATACATTTCTGAATATGTGAAGAATTGCCCAGTGTGCGCTCGTTATAAAGCAAAAAATCAGAAACCAGCCGGTTTATTACGAACACCTGCTTATGCTCAGCGATTTGAGACCCTCAGCATTGATCTCTTTGGACCATGGCCTCCTAGTAAAGATGGGCACCGATGGATTTTTATAGTAGAAGATTGTGCCACTAAGTGGGTCGAACTATTTGCCTTAACAACTGCCACTGTACAAGGATGTGCGACTACTCTGATTGAAGAGATCTTCCTTCGTTATGATGTCCCAAGAAGACTCATAAGTGATAACGGCCCTCAGTTTGTGAGCGCTGTTCTACAACAAGTTTGTTACATTCTTGGAATAGACCAATCATTGACACCTTTGTACCATCCTCAAGCCAATCCGGTCGAACGCAAAAATAGAGACTTGAAACCTCGAATAGCAATCCTTGTTGGAGATGAACACAGTTCTTGGATTGACAAACTTCCTTTTATTAGATTTGGTATGAACTCTGCCAAGTCTGATACAACTGGCCAAACTGCCGCCTATCTGCAATTTGGTCGAGAATTAAGAACAATCGATGATGTGGTGAACGATTTTAGAGCTTTTGTGGAAAATGACAATTTTGTTCCGGAAATAACTCCATATCTTACACGTCTTGCAAACCTTTCAAAAAGTGTGAAAGAGCGTGTTTAAATGAAACAAGATCAGCGAAAGAGATATTACGATAAAAATCGTAGACGAGTGTATTTCGCACCTGGTGATAAAGTATGGGTTAACCTACATCCTGTGGACAAAGCAAGTAAAAATAAAACAGCCAAAATTATGCCTAAGAGAGATGGCCCGTAAATAGTTTTGACTCAAAAGTCACTAGAGACATATTATATTGCTAGCCTGGACAATCCTACCGAGCGAATTGGCTCTTACCATATTTTCGCTTTGTCACCATTTCAAGAAACTGAAACTATTCCAGTTGCACCCTTGAGAAAAAGAGGAAGACCCAGAAAGCATCCTGTTTCCTCTCCGAGACGTAAATCGGAAACAGAGAGGGAGGATGTAACGCGCGCCACCCGTTTTAAAAACCGACTCGACCGGCAGTCATGTGACTAGCTTGCGTGAGCTTTGCCGAATGAGAAATGCTGTGAGTTGGACAGTGTTCTGTTACAGCGTTGACGGTAGTTCGGTTCTGTTTTGAGTTGTGGAACCATGTAGAAAGTTATTCGTGCTTTTATTATTTTATGTATTCGTGTGATGTTCTATTTGCTATGTGCCGTCTTATCAAGAAGAAATAAAAAATATTTAAAAAGCTACCCCGAGAAAGTGTTATTTTGAAGTTATGTGAAATTTCTGTGTGATTTGAAACTGGGCTAGCCTGACAATTCTAAATTTTGTGTTATTTGATATTCTACAAATTTCTGCCAAATAAATTTAGAAAAGAGCGAGTTGATTAAACTCAAAATCTTGGAAAAGTCGTTATATAAACGCCTGTAAAATTGCAATCCTATTCACGTGTTGGAAAGCTATTTTAACCTACCTTATATTTAAAAAAATAGGATAATTCAACTCTTGTAAACATTGTAAAATTAATATCGAAGAGTATTTTACCGTATATAACAATAGCCGAAACATATTAAATGAATAAAAGGTCATAGTTGAAAGAAATAATATTATTAATAGAAATGATATAGTCATTGTGTAGTTTAATCATTTAGTCAGCAATCTACTACTGAAATTCAAATTGGATACAGCGCCTAAAATAAGCCCATTTTAAAACAATTAATATCTATGAAACAAATCGTTGTAATTTCATGAAAGTTTGTGTTTATGCTAACTTTTAGAAGCCTGTAGATTTTATTTATGGTGTCAGAATTGGGTGTTGCTATTAAAAAAAGACAAAGTTAGGTTTTTTCTAATGTGTAGATAGTCTCTAAGTAAATATTATGTACATCATTCACAAGTAGACATTATTTCCAATCGTTTGGTATAGGTAACTTTCTTCTACGATAATTTGCTGCAGAGTCAGTAGGGGTTTTTTTATATTTTTTCTTTACATTACTGCATCAAATGGTGTAATATTTAAAATGGTTATAAACGGTTATAAAATGGTTAAAAATTGTATTAAAATGGTTAGATACGTAGATACAGTGGAGCTGTTCACCAAATATCCCATAGTCAAATAAATAACTAAATAATGCTTTCTTTGTTGAGTTTTGCAACACCACTGTAAAGAATTATCAAGTAATGTACAGTGGTGGACAAAATTGCAGACATTTTTTTAAATTTTCATGTTTTATAACTTTGTGAGCGTATAGAATATGTTAATTTTCACCTAAATACAAATTTTTATACATAAAACCCAAGGAACTTTGATATAGAATTTAATAAAAAAACAGGATTAAAATATTTGTATTACAAAATCAGTTACACTTACTTTCGTCTAAAATACAAAACAAGAAAAAATATTCATGAATGCTGAAGTGTATTGTAATAAAAGCTTCCTAGCGAATCACAATGACTGTTCTGAGAACCAATCAAATGTCAGTAACAAAACTGTAGTATATTTTGATTTGTAAAAGCGGTATTTTTCTGCAATGAATTTTGCAGAAGTGTGAATATTAGTGTAACTAAATTGAATATATATATTTTTTTAATATTTCTATTTTTTATTAATGCAAATAATTCAAAACCATGTCATTAACAACAAGAACTAATTGGACACCTACAAAAAGAAGCAGAGTTGTCATATTGATAGAAAATGGTGTCCCTTATGCTGAAATTGCAAGACAGGTTGGTGGATCAGTCACTTTATCTGGCGTGCGAAAGTTGGGCTTACATTATGAATAACCAAAATCAGTAATAAATAAGGCAAAATCAGACCGAAAAAAATGCACAAGTGCTTCTGACGATAGAAAGCTAAAAAGGTTATGCCTCAGATATAGAAGAATTTCATCAGATGCTGTTAGATGTCAAATGAATGCAATGGGTATTTCAGTTCGTTCATAAACAATAAGGGGAATATTAGCAGGTTTTGGACTGAAAGGTGAATTCCAAGACAAAAACCATTTTTAAATCTTCAGCAACGCAAGACACGCATTCAGTGGGCAAAAGAACACATTAATGAATCAGAAAATCAGTGGCAGCAAATAATCTGGAGCGATGAGAATAAAATATCGCTCTTTGGTACTGATGGGGGAAAATAGATGAGACGTAGAGTAGAGGAAGAGCTGCATCCTGATTACGATGAAGCAACTACAAAGAACACAACAAATGTCATGATTTGGGCCTGTATATCTGCCGATGGTGTGGGCCTCATTCAAATGATTGATGGCATTCTGAATGCAAAAAAATACATCGATACTGTCCTGGAACCAAAATTCATACCTTCCATGAGGGATCTCATCCCCAATAAAGCACCATTTATCTTTCAGTAGGATTCAGCTACATGCCATACGGCAAAAATATGCAAAGAATGTTTTAAAAATAAAAGCATACAATTATTATCCTAGCCAGGAAACAAATCTGTTCTGAATCCTATAGAAAATTTGTGGCGACGTTTGAAAATCCTTGTACAAAAAAAGCGTCTATCTAATAAAACGCAACTAATTGAAGCTATAATTGGGATGATCTCCAAACACTACTTTCCCCAATGAAAAGACGCTGTGAAGCTGTAGTAAAAAACAAGGGTTATCCTACTAAATATCGAATGTGTAAGTGTGACTTTAAAATACATTGAAATCGAAGACAGATCTTATTTTTCGTAAGCGTAACTTTTTTGCAGATATTTTAATTAAGTTTTTATTTTATTAAATTCTACATTAAACTTCCTTGAATTGGATATATAAACATTTGTATTTAAGTGAAATTTATTATATTCTTCAAGCACACAAAGTTATACTATATGCAAATTTCTAAAAATATCCAAAATTTTGGCCACCACTGTATATAATATGAATATTCAATATCTTGTAATGCATAATTATATTTTTGTCATATTTTAATTAATTTATAAACAGTTATTTTATTATAACACATTATAATTATGCATTTTTAAATTTAGTAAAAAATGCATTTTTATGATTTGTATAAGTGTCGCATTATTATTTGTATGTGCGATAGTTTGTATTTCAAGCAGGTAAAGTTCATATGATTACAACCTCTGTTTACTATTTAAGCAGTGAAAAGAATATATCAGTCTCCTATTAAATTAACAGTAAACACCATTTTTTATTTTTTTATTTTTTTATTTTTTATAATGTATTTAATGTTTTAGAATTTATAAGAGAAAATAATAGTTTGCATAACAGTTGCATTGCTAGTTGTAAATCAGATATTTTTTGTCTCATGCACACAAATGTGATGTTTTTTACCGCTTTCGTTATTTACTATTTAGACATTGCGAAGAATATTTCTAACCCTTCTTGCGTTTACGGTAAACAAAATTTCTTTAGATTGTGTGATTTATAAAGTATCTGCTGCGTTTTTAGTATTATAAGATTATTTATAAGTAGCATTATAAGATATTTTAAATATTTTAGTTTTTGTGCCTTGGACGGAAGGGTTAAAAACCTGGCCTGGACCTTTCTTCATTCAGTTAGGAAATATCAACTCGTTTTATTTATATAATAATTAGAATAATTGAGTTAAATGAATGAAATGTAATTACGTATCCAAAGTGTCAGGAGTTTTATTACATGCGATTTATTCTGTTGTATTGTTTTCGATAGCAAACCAGATTCCAGTATCAATAAGGTTGTCTGAGAGAATGGTGTCCACCAGATTTGTCAAAAATTGTGTCTTGTCAGAACCTCGGCAGCTTTATCCAAAGTGACACTTTTTACGCAGTTGGAAAAGTAAAAGTTAAGCTATTTATTTACCAATTAGAATAATTGTATTAAATTAACGAAGTAAAATAATAATATCAATTATGCATACATTAATTCCATTATATCTTACTTTTAAAAATCTTAAATAAATTATTTGTGTGAACAGATTGATATCTTTCTTTATTCTGTTTATATCCGATATTTTTTCCTAATTTCTATTTTGCCACGTCCGTTTGTTATCGTAATTTAAGATTTGGCAATTTAGCGAAATTTTCTTTATCAGGGTAACTAATTTAGGATTGTTCAAGACTCACGTCACTTTATTCGACTCTGTGTATGTGAAACAGAAGAAAGTTCCACGTTTGCCATTTGCCCTGAGAACGATAGTTAGAACGCTATTAGAATTAGTCTGGAACTATGCTATTTCTTTTTGAGTTCAAACGCAACATTAATAATATAATGACATTTTAACTCAAGACAAAAAGTTTTTCGATTTTGATTAGTGAATCTAAACATTTGTTAACACATATCATTTAAGGGAGAACACTATAGGGGCGTCACGTCCACTCACATTAATTTTACTCTAACATTTTATACGCATTTATTATAATATAACTAAATTTTATCCAAGTATTTATGTATACTTTAATTCATGTGCTTGATAAAACTGTGCAAGGACATGACACAATTTAGAAGTGTCTAAGTTTTTTAGCTCTTCGAAAAATGGTACTTTTTAGCTAAAACCTCATTAACTCCTAAAGTACTCGAGCGATTTCGATAAAAAAAAATTGGTGATAGAGTATACATTTAAGATTATATATGGCAGACAGTTTAGAATAAATTTAATTAGTTTCAGAAAAAAGCATTTCTGAAAATAGAAAATTTCTGAAAAATTGACATTGCTCTATAAATAAAAAGTTTTAGTCGCAGAAAAAAAAAAAAAAACTTTCTGCCATCAGTCTTGAGCATAATCCAGTGAATATATATTCCAAATTTAATAAAAAACCGTCTTGAAATTTTCAAGGAAACGGGTCTTAAAGCTCGCATATTTCCCGTAAGATAGCATACAATTTTGTCTTCCCTTAATGATATTGATTAAACCTTAATGACATTGACTGTAAAAGGAAAGGGAATCAAACGAACATTCCAACGCAACTCTAGATAAATCGGTAAACTTAATACCTTATGTTCTCTTCTTAGTACGCGTGATTTGTAAAAAAATAAACACTACGTATTTTGCTCTTTGGGAGTTTTCATGTATCATTCCCATATTGTATTTCAATAAACCCATTTTTATATTCGGTCATAAGTATGGAATGTCTGATGTTCTTTAAGCACCAAGTTTGATTTACGATATGTTTGATATTTCAGTTCAAGAGTTTTTGGTTTTTATTCATATTTATATTTATATTTATATTTAAATTTATATTTATATTTATATTTATATTTATATTTATATTTATATTTATATTTATATTTATATTTATATTTATATTTATATTTATATTTGTGTTGGAAGTACGTGAACTACATTTCAGATTTTGGTAATCTGTCAAAACGTCTTCTGGAGATTAAGTTTTGTAAACCATGGATAAATCCAAAGTTGCGTTATTTTCAATTACGAGCTCCGGCGTGGAACCAATGCAGCACAAACAACTCGAAATGTCAATGAAGTGTTTGGGAAGAATGTGGCTAACCCACGTATAGTATATATAATATATGGCCAAAGGTGACCGTCACTTACGATTTTAGACGTTTTCTTAAATATCTAGAAATATACATGAGGAATTATCTTGAAGCTCCAAGTTTGTAAACAGACTATTACAGGTCATATATTTCCGTGAAGATTTTTTTCCCAAAACACCATAGGGGACCATCAACAAATTGAAAAATAACGAATATCGTTTGGATAATACTGTAAAAACTAACGTAGCAAAAGTGTTCAACACAGTAGATTATGATTAAGTGCCTTATTGTAATAAACTGTGTTCATTTTTATGAGAATAGCATGTATATTCTTAGAGAAATTAAAGTTTTTCTAAAAAGTGTCCCAAATTTTGCCAAGTTTTTTCGCTTATAATTTGTAGAATTCTTAATAAAAAAAAGTTCTTTTCAGAAAATATGACAAACAACATTCTACAGAATACCCTGTAATCCGAATTAAAAAATAATAAAAATTGGATGAAAAATGAGCAGATTTACTAAAAAAAGTTTCAGTGCGCATGCGCGATGCAATCAAAATATAATGTGCATAATGTATTAGATAAGTGTGTAGAGCAACTTTTGTGAAAGTCACAAACACATAGATAGAAAATTCTGAAAATTATCGTTGATAGAATAAGCTCGAAATCCGTTGTTCCCAAAATGAAGCAAAAAGATGAGGGCTGTATCTAAATACAGTAGTACGTGCAATATTATGTGTGCTATATTGGCACTAATTAATGGATATATGGATACAACCCCTCATCTTTTCGCTTCATTTTGGGAACAATGGATTTCGAGCTTTTTCTAACAACGATAATTTTTCAGAATTTTCAAGCTATGTTTTTGAGAATTTCACGAAAGTTGCTCTATACACTTAGCTAATACATTATACACAATTTATTTTGATCACATTCGCGCATACGCAGTGAAACATTTTTTAGTAAATCTGCTCATTTTTCATACAATTTTTATTAATTTTTTTTATTCTGATTGCAGCGTATTGTGTACAATATTGTTTGTCATATTTTCTGAAACGAACTTTTTTTATATTAAGAACTCTACAAATTATAAGCACAAAACTTGGCAAAATTTGGAACTATTTTTATAAAAACTTTATTTTCTCTACGAATATACATGCTATTCTCATAAAAATAAACACAGTTTATTGCAATAAAGCACTTAATCATAATCTACTGTGTTGAACGCTTTTGCTACGCTAGTTTTTACAGGGTTATCCAAAAGGTATGCGTAGTTTTTCAATTTGTTGACGGTCCCCTATTGAGTTTCGGGAAAAAATGTGCACTGAAATATATGACCTGTACTATTCTGTTTACACACCTGAAGTTTCAAGGTAATTACTCATGTGTTTTTCTAGATATTTACGAAAACGTCTAAAATCGCAAGTGACCGGTCACCTTTGGCCATATAGTGTAGATAGTTCGGGAAGTTCATATCTGGTAATTTTAATCATCAAATAAACACCACGTGGCTGGCCATAGGCCAAGGTAAATGATGAGGAGATGAAAGCTGTTGTGGAAGCGAATACATCTGAGACGACGCTTGAATTAGCAGCAAGGTTTGTCGTTAGCAGTTCAACTATATTAAACCATTGAAACACATCGGAAAGGTAAAGGAGCTGGGCAGATGGTTTTCACATGAATTGAACAAGTGTTATAAGAGGTATCATTTCGGAGCTTGCAAATAATTGCTCCCGTGACAAAAAGAAGAACTACTTTTACACCATATTATTACAGCTGATGAAATATGGATACTTTGCGACAGTTGCAAGCGTTTGACACTGTGAACAGTTACAGATGAAGTGCAAAAACACAATCCGAAAACGAGTCTTCACAAAAATAAGCTAATTGTGTCTTTTTGGTAGTGCAGCACAGGTGTTTTCCGTTACAGATTCATGAGAACTAGTCAATAGATTACTGCAGATGTATACTGCAATTAGCTAGACGAAATTATGAGTGAGCAGCTGATAAAAAAGCCGAGATTAAAGTTTGGAAAAGGAAAATCATCCTGCAGGACAATGCTCGATCCAATGTTTCTCGAATACCGTTGATCAATCTCAGTGCCTTAACTAGGGAGGTTCACTAATTGTACCGAGACAGGACCAACGTGGAAGGAGGGAGGGCAAAATACTGTTTACCAGAAATTATAATTTTGTAATTAAAAATATTTCCACTTTTCCACGGTGCGGTTTCGCTATTAGATTTTGCCTTACTGAGACACTAGATATCTATGCTCACCAACATGAACATTTGAATAAGTATCAAAACTGACTGATATTTTCATCATGTTTATGTTTACTTTCCTAACTTAGGTGAGGTTACACTGTGAATACAGCAACGCATTTACTATACTTTCTATTTTTTGTTCTCCATTTTTTTTTAAATTTTCTTTTAAACTCCATCGCCGAACAGTTCGGGACTCACAAAAACGGAAGATATATATATATTTTTTTTAATTTCGTACTTTAATGTCTGAAACACCAAAATCAGCCCGTTATTCACCGCAAACAGCACCCAAACATCGCAATGAAAAATATCATTGTTAGCATTAAAAGATTTTGTTTGAAAAAGGGTAGTTCTCGCGGAAAACTTTTTCCTCATTACGCTATCCCCCCCCCCCCTCAGTGCACAATTTAGAAGCACTAACAAACAAAAAATGAATTTCTTAAAGATAAGACCATTCTTGTAATCGTTTTAAAAAAAATAGGAATTTTAATTATTTAAAAAAATTCATGACTACAAATCACTTTTTGCCTTTAGAGCACGATCTTCTTTCTATACTAAAAATAACTAAACGCCCGTATTTAGACATAATCTTTTTAAACATTTCGGACAACTAGATTTACGTCAACTACAGAAATGTTATAACGTTCGGATCTGTAGAAGTATCCCTCTATTCTAAAAAAATTAACTAACGCTGTCACCGCCGCAGTGAATGAATTATTTTGACCAGGGGTCTTTCTTCTTTAATGTTTAGAAAACTATTGTGTAAAAAAACATGAAAATAGTGTTATTGAGAAATGGTTGATAAACAAGCAGTCATTTTTTTTAATCAAATAATTATTTTAAGAGATATTTAATATTAAAGTTGTTCAAATTCGTTCCATTAAAAAAGTTTTATAGGAGCAAAAACTATACATAGGAATTTAATAATGTTTTCTAAGGATATACATTTAAAAAACTCCCAGTCTGCAGACTGCATTTAGATTTTTGACTAATTTTTTAGGCTTTATTTCCATTTTAAATTAAACTTTTCAGCATTCCGAGTAATATGTCTTACATATTTTTGAAAAGGTTATTATTTTAAATTGTTGCCAATTGTAAAACCAACGCAAAGAATAATATTTCCTTCTAATTTAAAAATTATATACACGAGACAATTATAAACAGAAAAAAACTTTTCATATTAGAATTAAATGATTACGTATAAAAAGCAGGAAAAACTGAAAATTAGTCATAAAACTACATTTACACGTGAATTTGAAAAGAGAAAGAAAATTTTAAAATAATAAATGCATTAAAATCCGTAAATGGAGGGAATTATACGTGCTATTAAAATTGCCGAATAATAACATTGCTAGACAGTTTAAATTAAAAAAAAAGATTTACACGAGACATTTATCTCGCATTTCTAGATGATCTTTTAAACTATTGTTGCCAGTTCTAAAGCAGCGCAAATAAAAATATTGCCATTCTAGCAACAAAAGTATTTTCACATGAAAATTATAAACGGAAAGAAACTTTAAAATAATAATTTCATTAATTACGTTAAATATAATGCAATTATATTATAAATATTATAATAAAATATATATTATAATATAAATGCGTTAATAGGAGAAATTACGCCATACTTAAAATGACCAAATAATAATAGAGCAAAACAGTTTAAATTTAAAAATATATTTATACATTTGTTTCATATTTTGAGATAGTCTTTTTAACTATTGTTGTGAATTCAAAGAGAGCGCAAGCAATATTTCCTTTCAAACAAAAAAAGTGTTTTTCAGGTGAATATTAAAAGGAGAAAGAAAACTTTGCTGAACATTACTTCAGATTTAAAAAGATGCGTTAAAAAGATGTCTTATTTAAAACAAATTTTTTATAACTTAGTTAAGAAATTCCGAGAGACAAAGACTCTGTTTATATTATATTATATTATATTATTATGTTTATATGCATTTTATACTAGCTTATTTTAAATATTTAACTGATCTTATTTAATCAAAGCAGCAGCTGATTCGGCCTTAAAATTCCACATTCAAGGTAAATGAATGTAAACCCATTTACAGGGAGATCGTCAGCGTTTTTTTTTTAAAATTATAATTTAATCTTTCGTATCCATTTTAAATCTGATCGAATTAGTATGTTTTTAGAGACTGCGATGTCTGAACAGGGATTGGCGATCTTAGCAAAACTGCATTGATGGTTTAGGCTCATACCTCGCTTAATTATACTTCTTCTTGCTTGAAATATAATAAACCAATCTTTCACTTTCAAATCGCACATTTCATACATAATGACCTAATACATTGTCTATAAATTGCTGTAATTTACTCCTTCGTAAAGAGTGGTAAGATTCAAAAATCGACAAAAGTTTAAAAGTTACTATTAGATTTAAAATGTTTTCACGAAAGCTATTGCTGTTAATACATTTAAACCAATAATATTTTACTAAGTTTGGATTTTGAAAAAATTGATTCCCTGCCAGTTAAAAACTGGTTACCACAAGGCCAAATTTAAACCAACATCTAGTAATATTTTGTAATTTATGACAGAGATTTTGTCCTAATTTATTGAAAAATTCCATGCTAAGTTAAAGTGACAATTACTATTAAAAAATAGTGGCATATTATTGACCTATGGTAGTCATGCTCTGTCCCTGTCCCCTTTTAAATATTCAACAAAATGTTTTGAATAAAAATATTTAAAATTTATACATTATTAAATATTTGACAAAGCAAAAAAAATTCTTACATTCTACGAAAATGTATGATATGCATACATTGATTGCACTGCAAATAAATGTTTCTTAAATTCAGACACATATGTAACTGAAAAAGTAATTGAGATACTTAAGCGCCTAAATATGAAATTTCAGACATCATAGGTGTCTAAATTTAAGACACTTAAATGTCTTACTATGATCATGGTAAAAATGAACTGAGAAAAATGTCTTAATAAATGATCATGTATCTGAAATTAAAACATTTAGAAATTCAGACATGTATGTGTCTGAATAGGTAATATGATTACATCATATGTATGATAACTGGAGGTACAATTGTGTCGTAATACTTATGGCAGCACCATCAAAAAATGATTTCGAATTTATGAAAGATGTTTAAAATACTATGCCACCAATAAATCTGTTATTAAAAACTAAACCTATGAAGGATCATGGCATACAGTGCCCAACTCTGTTTATTTGAGCTTGAGCCCCGATGTGCTATGCAGCATGTGCTCCGGCCAAGTGGTCAACCCAACGCGACACCATCGGTGTTTAGTTCCCAAACAAGATTGGTACTCATTTTATCGACCCCGCAGTGATGACAGGTTGAGTGAACCTTGCCCAGCCGGGAGCAGAACTTGCGACCTGTAGCGTGGCAAACAGGTGCGCTGACCACTACGCTACTGGGCAGTTATAAAATAAGCAAGGTGATTGGACCATAAGATCGTCTGCCAAAATTGTAAATATCCATTTACTAACTTTTGGAATTAAACTATTTTTGTTGCAGTAAGTAGCTAAAGAAGCTTTTCACACAATATATAAATTTTTTCAAAAACTATTTACACTCATATCCGGAAATCGGAAGGTTCAAGGAAGGGCCGCTCCCTAAATATCAAGATGTATGAGTGCTCGCAGAAAAAAATGCAGGGAGAAGATCTATTTAACAGATGTGCCTGGGGACCACTGCTTAGTTTGCCTAACGAAAACGCAAAATATAAATATGAAAAAAGCTGAACCAAGAATCTTTTATCAGGAGGCCTCGTGCACAAAAATATATTTACATAAAAGAAATATAAAAACTTAGTAAGTCAGAAGTATTAAATATTCAAGAATAAATTTCTAACATACTTTCTTTTTTCTCTGATAAAGTAGTATGCCTTTCTAAACACTCGTTACATCCCAATTTAAGATAAATTTTAAATACATGACTGTAAAAAAGAAAAACAGAATTAAAAATTGACTTCTACTAGTGGTTCAGGAAAAGAGGGTGGGGGTACTTTGCTGACGAAAATTTCTTAGTTCCTTTTCCCCTTAGTGTTTAATTGTGTGATCATTTGGAAGAATAAATTTTATTATTATTTTTAAATATAAAGAAGATTATGCTTCATTAAAAACCGATGTATTATTTATTTTGGAAGTATTACGACATTTAAAAAAATTATAATATAACTTCCCTCTGCCTGAAAGTATGAAAATTAAAAATTGCATTAATATAATTTATAATTGCAAGCATTACGAAAAGTACCAAATAACGAAAATGTTTATGGTTTCTTTTTATACAACGTTCTATTTCCCGATGATGAAAAAAGTTTTAATGACCTCATCGTATAGCAAGTAGTAGGCTCACTTAATGATTAAATTGGAAATGCTGACTTAATCTTTTTTCCTTTGTCAGGCGACTTCTGGTTCTGAGTTCAGAGTCCGTTGACGCTTTCAAATTTAAACTATCACTCAACAGTTAATGTTAACTTCTTTGGTGAAATCGGGTCTAGATTTTTTCTGTGAATGTTTTTGTAATTATATTATTATAGTGGCTGCGTCGTTCCATATGTGTTAGTGTTATATGTGGAAGTATCTTAAATTTTGGATGGCTGGATGATTGTTATTTCTTTCATATACCTGCATCTTATTCATTCTGCATGTCAAACATCAGTTAATATAACGTGAACTAGTGTGATATTATCATGAAAACCCAACATGGCAATTATCAATTTTTTTTCAATGTGCTTTTAATTCTCGACTTTCATTTGAAAGTCTAAAGATATAATATGAGGTCAAGAAAACATCGCTATTTAATTTGAATAGTTACAGATTTACGTTTATATATGGAGCACTTAACAGATTACATGAAAGGTAAGAATTCTCTTGTATGTATATTGAAGGATAAGGTTTTGTTTAGAAAGGAACTTTCACTTACGCAATGCTATTTATTTGTTATTTAAGTATTTATCTTATATGTACCGTTTTAGATCTAATAAATATTTTTCACTGTTCCATGATTTGTGCATTTTTTTATCATCTTCAACTAAATTTATTTCATTATCAAGATTAACGAACTAGAAAATACGAAGAATTTTAGAAATTTAGAATCTTGTTGTAAAAGAAATACTGTGTTTAGAAATTTTTTTTAATTAAATTTTGAAACTTAGATGCGTATGAATTTAAAATTTTTATCAATAAGTTGATTTTTTTACAACAATTTCCCTCGCGGTCAAAACTATATTTTACAAAAGCATTATTTAAAAGTCAATCGAGAGAGAGACTTTTAAATTAATTATTTCTTCGTTATAAAAATTTGCAATTCACTGAATATTTAATGCTGAATATAAATTATAAAATCATAAAACACCCGTTGTGATTTCTTCTTTTTTTTTTATAATTAGAGTTGTACTTTTTTAATGACAACTTATATATATCTTATAAGTTCCAGATGATGTTATTTGGTTTGAAAGTAAATTTAATTGCATTACATATTCTATTTATATTTTCTAAACTGTATAAATGACAGTTAAAAAAAAAAGAAGTGACTTTGTGATATATAAAATCAGTATTAAAAATTTCCATTGTTTTAATAGTTAATTGTATTTTGAAAATATTTTTAAAGCGATAGTTTGATTTCCTCTAAAAAAATTAAAACAAATCATAATGCGATTTATTCCTCAAAATTTTATGTTTCTGTTTTCAAAACTTGTGAATTTGAAAATTAATTTTAATGTTGGTTTTTGGATTATTTATCAGATAAAAAAATTATTATAAATTTAAAATGGAAAATAGAAAAAAGCTAGAATTTTACATATTTCCCTGCATAACTAAATTCTGCACATAAAATTGATGGATTTTTTCCAAAGTTTATTTATAAGAATTTACATGAGAATGACAAAATTGTAAATTTTAGGCACAACAAATTTTTAAACTAGAAGTTATTTTTCCTGTATGCTGTTTTATATATATATATATATATATATATATATATATATATATATATATATATATATATATATATATATATATATATATATATATATACAGGGTGTCCAGTCTCAACGGTGTCCAATGGTTAATTCCTAAACCGTTAGTCATTGACATATAGTTCCAATTACAAAAATGTTTTAGATTAGGTAAAGAAATATTTTAAAAGCGATTTGGCTCTATAAAAAAATTTCTTAAAAAAATACGAAATTTAAATATTTATATGGTCCTCCGGTCCTATATTTTATATTTAGTAAAATTTTCCTTTTACACTGACAAGTAATACAAAACAAGTCTCGTTATTCTACGATTAAAATTGACTTAGTAATAGCTGTTTAAAGTTGGAGCATATATTTGCTGCAGATTGGGGGTCATTCACAAATTTAGTCGAAATATAATTTCGTCAGATATATTAAAACTGTTGTTGAGAGTAAAATTAACATTGCAATATAAATTTGAAATCTTTAATCATTCTGACATATTAATGCAAAATACACAATTTGCAATAAACATTTAAGAAGAAAAGAAAAAAACAGAATTTTTGTTAAATAAAATGATGCTAAATTAACAACCTCAATTCTTTACAAAATGTTACGTATTTTAAAATATTATTAGATTGCACTAGCCAGCAAAAGTTGGGTTATGTCATGTTTTATAGCTTTTGATAATTTGTTCTCATGTATTCTGTACCGCTGAATTCGAAATTGGCCTTCATTTTTAATCATCACATCAGGATTTTTCGCAAATTGTAAATTTCAAAGTTAAAATTGAATCTCCTCCCCCATATCATCGTACCACTCAGCTGTTTAGCTGTAAGTATCCCAGGAAAAGCAAAAATATCGAATAAATTATTGAATAAAATAAAATAAAATAAAATAAAATTAGTTTTACGTATGTTTTATAGTATGAGATTTTCGCTATTTTTTAACTTAAACATTCACGATTTGCAAAAAAGTTCTAACGTGATGGTTAAAAAGGAAGGTCATTTTCAGATTCAGTGCTAAAAAGTACGTAAAAATCAATTATCGAAAGTTAAAAAACACAACCATCTCTTCTACTTTATAGTATCCGATTTTTGTTATTCTTTAACTTTGACAATTTATGATTTGCGAAATATCCTGATATGATGGTTAGAAATTAAGGTAATTTTCAGATTCAGTGCTAAATAATACATAAAAGTTAAAAAAACCCAACAATCGCAGTCTCGTATTATCTAAACTAAAACTTTTTCTTAAACATCTTGGCGGTAATTTATCCGAAATGTTTTATGTTATCCTGTAAAATAAGTATAAATGGTAACCACCGAAAATTATAATAATATTAGATTGTTATCGGATTTGCGCCAGTATATAAAATGTAATCTCGATCGGACATTCGAAAGTGACTTAAAGTTCTAGTACAAATTTTGAACATGTAAAACACACATACGATCGTTGAAGTAACATAAAGACTTATAAAAATAACATATTTTTTTTTTAAAGAAATCATAAAAGAAACAGTCTCAAATCCTGACAAAATAAAACATATGTTATTTTAGCCTATCTGAAAATTAATAAATATTAACTTAATCGTAATACTTGTACGATTTTTTTCAAAGCGCAGATACACATGAAAGATCTTCGAATACTTTAAGCACTATGTATGTGACCCCTCAAAATCAAGCCGAACTCACTTGTTTTCAGATCAGAAAAGTGACATAAGTCATGCGTTTTTAAAATTTCATAACTTGCTCAATTTTAGCGTTATATGAATGGGACTTTTTTTGTCTTAATTGTCAGTGTAATAGGAAAGATTTACTAAATATAACTTATATGACAGTGGGACCGTATAAAAATTTTAATTTCGTAATTTTTTAAGAAAATTTTTATTGACCCAAATCGCTTTTAAAATATTTCTTTACCTGATTTAAAACATTTTTGTAATTGGAACTATAAGTCTATGACTAACGGTTTAGGAATTAGCCATTGGACACCGTTGAGACCGGACACCCTGTATAATGTTTAATATATATGTGGATGTGGCTTGCGGTTCCCAAAACATTCGAAACCACATCCTGACCGCAGTAAGAGGTGCAGCCAAGCTTCCGAGAACGCGTCGTAGTATCTTAAATGCGGTTAGGCTGCCGTAAGAAATTCCCCCTTATCCTCCTAAACCTTGTACAAAGTTACTGTGATCTGTAAATAGAATTGATGCTTTAATCAAAACATCATTAAACTCTGATTGTTTCTATACTAGCGAGTTTTTAATCAGAAGTATTCATCACCAAAGTTCAGCTACAGTCAATCCCACCAAATCCGTATGAGGGTTTCGGGCGCGTCGAATTCAACTATTTATCAAGCCCCTAGACATCCATGAAATGACTGTGAAATCCTACGTCCGAAATATTTAAGATCTACGAAGATTTCTCTCCGCAGTTCTGATAAGGAAAGAGAGAAAAACAAGACGAGTCACCGCTACGTAATACTGACCTACTTTTCTGTTATCAACACCCGTGTTTCTGTGTGTGTGACAGAAGAAAACGATGATCTTCCTTTTCTTTCGCAATGGATATAATTAAGCCATGGTGAGTTTTCTTTTTAAAGGATACCAATTTGGAAGTAAGCTTTCAACTATTTCTTATTTAGCCATGTTATTGCAAGATATACGGCCGGTGTTAGCTCAAATTAATTCGGCACGAGTTGAACGAATTAAAATTCTACATACCTTAGTATTCGGCTCTGATGAAAATAGAAATAATCGGAAAAATTTACGGAAATTTCAGGGATTCAAATTTAAAATTGGGGATCCTGAATTTGACGATAAAATTAATGGAAAGGCTAAAAACTTCCCCTTAGCCCAACTAATTTCCATGGCAAATTTACTTTGTCTAGACATTGCCGGTAATGAAGCGGACATTTCACGACGTATTATTGAAGCACTTTCAGACCTAACAAAATTCCAGTCCTCCATTTTACCACAAACCGATTCCGAGCCCGATGATGACGATTCTCGCAATACTTTGCACTCCAAACCCTTTAACGAATTTTTCTGGTACCACTTTGCAATATAATGCTGCCATTTCTCCCCACTCGGCACCGCGTCAGTCCATTTCTTTATCCGATTTCGAAAATTTAATTAAACCTTTTTTAGGCAAGCCAGTAGAAACATTCTACAATGGTTAGAAAGATTTGAAGGCTTGGCCACAACATTACAACTGAATGAGTTGCAAAAATTTCTTTTCGTCGAAAGGGCCCTCAAAGATACCGCATTGTTATTTGTCCGCAGTGAGCCAGAATTAACATCGTACGCAGTGTTAAAGCAAGCGTTAATACAAGAATTCGCGCATATTTCCTCTTCCGCCCAAATACATGAAATGCTAGCTTCACGTACTTGTAAGCCCAACGAAAAAATGAGTGAATATTTTTTAATAATGAAAGAGATTGCCCAACGAGCGAAAATAGAAGACGTATCACTCATGCATTATGTTATCACCGGTATTAGAGATACACCTAATAATAAAGCAATTCTTTTTGGCTGTCAAACTCTCACCGAATTTAAAAGTAAGCTTCAAATTTATCAGCAAATTTGCGATCAAAGTCCCCACCTTCGCCAGTCACAGCCGCGGCCTACACATATTAGTAATAAACGCCTACACACCGAAAAAGCACCGAAAATGATTTGTTTTTCTTGCGGAGAACCTGAACACCATGCAAAAGATTGTGTATATAAAGACAAAGGAATTAAATGATTTTCCGTGTAACGAATTTGGACACAAGAGTTATCACTGCGCTCAGACCACCCGCCTTAAAGTGTCCAACTCAGACACCTCTCCCCCTGCAATTCGAGTAGTAGAATTAGATAAACCGCGTCAAAACATGACGAAATTAGTGAAAATTGCAGATTTAGCGATAGATGGGTTGATGGATACCGGTTCGCACATTACGTGTGTAAGAAGAGATTTGTACCGCCTACTGGGTTCCCCCACCCTCAACAACGCAAGCTTACAAATCGCAGGATTCGGTAACAGCAGTGTCACACCAATCGGGTCGTTCACCACAAACATCTCTATAGACGACAATGCATATACCACCACAGCTTATGTCATAGAATTTTCTCGCATGAACATTCCTCTCATCATCGGACGAGACATAATTTCCCAGGGAATACTCACTTGTGATCAGAACGGCATCTCACTCCAAAAAACACCTCCACCCGAAATATCTGTCAATTGTATCACCGTTTGGGAAAATGTGTACACAATGTAGACTTCGACCACAGACAAGAGGATGTCGCGTTAAAGAACATAGTTTCCAGTATCCCAGTACTTAGTGAGGACATGCCTTCTCAGATCCTACCATCTCCTAATTGCTCTCGGCACTACGCACCTGAGCAAAACACGTTCGTTGCTCCAAATTCCCTTGTGTACGTACTATGCTTCTTACTCGTCATGCTACATTCCGCAAGTGCATTGCGTACCTGTGTTTCTGATATGGAAACTGTCGCCCATTTTCTCGAGGCATATTTTTCACTGTGTATGACGGAATATTTTTACAGCTCACTAGTGCCAGCTCTTCCCAATACTAGGAAAATAAACACATGTCACCGAAAATGGAAACGAAACAAACTTCGTTCACGTTCGCTGCAAAAGATAGAGAAGAAAAGTGTTTTTTTTTAAGTGTGCTTTTTTTAGTGTTGTTTTCACCGTGCTGTACTATTGTTTCAAATAAGCATCCACGCTGCGAAAGTGTGTGTTTTTTTGTTTCGCCATAGGAAGTGTTAATTTTTGTGTGTGTGTGATATCAAACAGCTAATTACTCCTCCTACATCAGTGTGCATTTTTTTCTCACGAAAAGTCACTTATTTATCGACACGTTATCATGACTGCAGACTGTAAGTACTTTATTTTTATTTTTATTTTTCTTGAATTCATGAGTCGGACAACTCCAAACCTTATTTTTTTTTTTTTTTATCAGTGACTGATAGGGCAAGAACTTATTTGCCATCAACAACTGTTTATTACAAAACTCTCCTAGATAACAGTTTGCACCAAGACTTTTTTTGTCTTTCCTTCCTTTTTTTATACACAGCAATGGAATAACGTGATTTTTTTTATTATTACATGTGACATATGCAAGATTTTGTATCTCTTTTTTTCTGTTTACTGATTACTGCATTATTTTTATTATTACTCCTATTATTTTACAAGTTGTCATCAATATTATAGTTTTTCGTATTATTATGTATGTCTTTATATATTTGATTATTTTTGATAGATTTGGAAATGTTTCATTCAAATAATTGTCTAAAATATTTGTATGTACCCCCCCCCCCCCCAACAACGCCTGCATTTGATTTTTTTCTCTTTCGCTGTATAGCTACTGACTGCTTGCACTACTTAGGACGATTTTTTTTCCTTTCCTTATGTTAGATTTTTAAGACGAATGACGAAAAGTATTTTAATGACGAAAGACGTGAAGTTCCATGGCGGATCTTCTTCTTAAGACGAAAAGACGGTCATGTTCACATGACACACGAAGACGTTTTTTATTTTCTTTATTATTTTTTTTTCCTCATCAAAGACTTTTTTTTTCTTAACGTAGTGTAATGCAGTTCAGCCTATGCATTGTAATGGAAAAGCCAAAATTTAATCAAGACATCATTAAGAATATTTTTTATAACTAAATGCTGTTTATTTATACAAATACGTCATATTGTTTTGAAAATGAGAGAGCCAATAATTATTAGAGTTGAAAGTAGAAGTAGCAGTAGCATTTTCTGAATTGAATTTAATTAGAGGAAATATATATTATTAATAATTGCAGTTCCATTTATTTTATGACATCACTCTGTTCTCATACGTCCCTTTTCATGAGTAAAAGAAAATATTTAACTGCTGTACTTTAAATTTTAATACATTACTTTGCTGAAGTTTTTAGGATTTATTTTCAGGATATTGGATTGACGACACTGTGATTGGCGACAAAATTTTATATATACTGTATGTTCTTTTATTCTTTCTTTGAGTTTTTTTTTCGTCATTCCGATGTACTCCATTTGTCTATTGATATCAGTTCTAAAAGGAATGGTATATACAAGAGCTAATTCAACTTTCGGTTTTGGATCTATTTTCGTGCAAATTAACTTTTTAACTTTCTTGGTGGCCAGGTTATTAAATTTATATTGTGTTTAGTAGAGTATCTTAATTTTCTTATATGTATACTTCTTATATGTATACATAAAGGAAAATGCCATTCCTTTTAGAACTGATAGAACTTTTAGAACAGTGGTGGCCAAAATTGTGGACACTTTCGGGTAGTTTTCATTACAAAAAGTCCTTCCGGTTAGTGACGGGAGGAAGAGGTACCTTTCATATTCCCAATTTTAAAAAAATCCAGCTCATTTATACAAACACACGAAGCTCAATTTAGTGGAAACCGATTTTGAAGATTCAATACTATTTTTAATCTCACTATGAATGAGAATTTCGCGAAATTAGTCAGCTTTATTCAAGGCGCTTTTATTTAAAGTAACTTATATTTGGTTGCCAAATTCGGCGATATCCTGAACTGCCTGCCATGTTAAGACTACATGGTGGATGAGGCTAACTAGTGAACTTGGCCGACACCTTAGTAATTCCTGTGCACATGCTCACTTACAACTGAATCGGTTGATATATACAAGTGCTGTCGAAGGCAAAAAATTCAGATTTTTCGAAATGTCACAAACATTAGAAATTCAAACTGCTATATCAGAGCCATTTTTTATGATAAAGACAAAACAAAAAATGCTCCGGAATCCTTATATCCAGGTCAAATATTTAAGAAAGAACCTTTTTCAATTTCTAATTTTTTTGCACCTCACTTTAAATATAATTTTTTTTATTTAATGGCCGCCATTTTGAAACAAGATGGCGGATGACGCTGGTCAGAGTGCTTGGTTGAGACATTGCTATATACTATCCACATACCTTCTTACATCCAAACAGGTTAATAAATACGCGTGTTATCGCGTGACAAATATCAGATTGTTTCAAAATGTCAGCCATGCTAGAAATTCAAAGGGCTGAAACTCAACCATTTTTTAAGATATAGACGAAACATAAACTGCTCCGGAATCTTTGTATCAAGGTCAATCACATGAAAGAAAAATCTTTTTCATTTTCCAATTTTTTAATACCTTATTTTAAATTTTAAATTAAAACATTTTTAATGGCAGCCCTTTTAAAACAAGATGGCGAATGAAGATGGCCAATGAACTAGGTCCAGACATTGGTATGTACTATGTACATACCAAGTTACGTCCAAATCGGTTCAAAAATACGCCTGTTATCGCGTGACAAAAACCAGGTCCTTTCAAAATGTCAGCCACAACTGAAATTCAAAATTCTATAACTCAGCCATTTTTTTAGATATAGACGAAACAAAAACTGCTCCGGAATCTTTGTATCAAGGTCAAACCCATAAGAAAAAAATCTTTTTCAATCTTTCCAATTTTTTGGTAACTCCTTTTAAATTTTAAATTTTAAATTTTTTTTTAAATTGCCGCCATTTTGAAACAAGATGCGGATGAAGCTGGGCAACGAACTCGGTGGAGACATGGGTATGTACTATGTACACACCAAGGTACACCCAAATCGGTTCATAAATACGAATATATATCTGGTCTTTGTCTCACTGTAACTCTCGTATTTATGAACCGATTTGGATGTAATTTGGTGTGTACATAGTACATACCATTGCCGACCGAGTTCTTTGGCCAGCTTCATCCGCCATCTTGTTTCAAAATGGCGGCCATTTAACATTTTTTTTAATATAAAATTTGAAAGGTGATACCGAAAAATTGATAACTGAAAAATAAGTTTTTCTGTTCTGCGTTTTACCTTGATACAAAATTCCGAAGCAGTTTTTGTTTCATATATATCTTAAAAATCGACTGAGTTATAGCACTTTGAATTGCTAGCGTGGCTGACATTTTGAAACGACCTGATCACGAGATAACAGGCGTATTTATGAACCAATTTGAATGTACCTTGGTAGTACATACCAATGTCGCCACCGAGTTCGTTGGCCAGCTTCATCCGCATCTTGTTTCAAAATGGCGGCCATTTAAAAAAAAAATTAATTTAAAATTTAAAAAGAGTTACCAAAAATTGGAAAATGAAAAAAATTTTCTGTTATGTGTTTGACCTTGATACAAAGATTCCGGAGCAGTTTTTGTTTCGCCTATATCTAAAAAAATGGCTGAGTTATAGAATTTTAGGTAGCTTTCATTACAAAAAGCTACCTATTGCAGCCGTTCGGAGGAAAGCGATTTCAAAAAAATTTGGTATATTTTCATCGATCATGACCCCCAGACGCCGAAGCCACCCTCCGTTCAAAAGTTGATATATATATATATATATATATATATCCATCTATTATATATATAAAATCCAAATGGAAATTTCGTTCCGAACGCCTAGATTTCGAGTTCTACCGCATGGATTTTTACCGAACTTTTACCGAGATAGGTACCGTTTCAGGGAAGGTTTTAAGCTATAACACATCATTCTACCTAGATTAGTTATAGAAAATTCTGTTATGGAATTATTATGGAAAATTCTGTTATTTTGGACTTTGTTACTTCATATTTCCTTAAATATCTGGGCTCCTATTGGTCGTAGAGATTAGATCTCGCGTCAAAAGTAACTCCAAAGCACCCAAGCAAACTTTTCCCCGCGATTATTTTGCCGTCTTCCGATTTCCTCTAACTCTATTAGGGGCCCGCGTAGGGCCCCTTTAAAATATTTTTCAGCAAAGTAGTACTTTCAGCAATTATCTTAAATTATTGGTTAAGACCGCCACCCTCCCGATTCATGTATTTACGGAAAGGTTGCATGAAGGAGTTTTGTTCAGATACGCTTTCGTTAAGAATAGAGTGCGCTCCCTGGTGGTGGAATGTGGAACTAACATAACGCGATATTGTTAAAATTAGGAAATCTAAGAATGCGACCTGTTTTAAACTTTGAGATAGTTCATAACACATAATCTATTATCTATTCTATCTATTATATATGTAAAATCCAAATGGAAATTTCGTTCCGAACGCCTTGATTTCGAGTTCTACTCCATGGATTTTGATGGAACTTACACTGTTAGATAGATGTCGTTTCAAGGAAGGTTTTAAGCTATATCACATCGATCTACGTAGATTAGTTATAGAATTATGATGGAAAGTTCTGTTATTTTGGACCAAAAGGTTGCCATTGGCATATGATTTTCATCTTGGCATGTTAAGCTATATTTTTGTTAAATAATTGAAACGTCTATATGAATTAGAAATTAAAAAATACAAATTTGGTCGAAAAAAAATGAAAAAAAATCACTGATTATTTTTAAATACAAAGAAATACACTTTTAAGGAGAAATAATGGTATAAAACGAAACTATTTAATTTAAACATGAGAAGAATATGTTTGTTCTGCTTAAAAGAAGTATTTATTTTTTAAGTCGATCCGTTGAAGCAATATTTGGCGCTTTATCCTTTTTAATGTCTATATTTGGCACCTTCATAAGGAACAAATTATTGAAATTTTATTTAAATATAAAACCGCGTTTCCCTTTTTTTAAAGAATGTCAAGGTAATATTCAATATTTTAGAATATTATAACGATATATTTGGGATACATTAGGCTTTTGATTTTACTTTTTCCGCCAAACAATTTGATTTTAAGCTAAAAAGGCATAAGTGTGACATCGGTCCGGACGATATCCACAATAATGGAAAATGTCCAAGCGTACGACAGCTTTTTGATGAGTAAATTGTTATATTCAAACGTAAATTATATAAATAGCAGTTAATATTTTGAAAATGGAATTAGATATTTAAATTTTAGTGTAAACGTCTGCCGCACACACATAATGTAAGATACTTTAATTTGAGACATTTAAAAAAAAATCACATTACTCCGGAAACATGCCGATTTGTTTTCCGAAACTTGTGTATATATATGAAATATAAATGGAAATTTCGTTTCGGCTGCATATAACTCGAGTTCGGGTAAGTGGATTTTGACGATTTTGTACTGTTAGATTACTTTTCATGGAAGGTTTCAGTACATGTCATAACATTCTGCGTTGATTATTTATAGAATAACAGTGAAAATTTCTATAATCAGATAAACCCGATTATGAAAGTTTAGCCTTTAAAAAAGATTTCGGGGAATAGATTTCGATAGAACTTGCACTGTTAGCTAAATAATTTTCCAGGTAAGGTTTTGTTATACAACATATTCTTCTACATTGCTTAGTTATAGAGTTATGGGGTGACTTCTCTAACCAGGTGACCCATTTTTAAAGTAATGGGGGAAATTCCTGACTCATATTTGACGCCGAACTTGGCTATTATTTACTAATATAGCCGTCCGAGTGATATCTTTTTAGACTACCACTATTTCTTTACAAAAATTTTCGTTTTATATTTCTGTTACAAATATCTTTGAAACTCGCTATGTGAAGAGGTTTTTCTGTACATTTATGTTAGCCCTGCGAAAATTTCGCCATTAGCAATTTATTCCCTGCAATATCAGATTTATTTTTCGCGTATGTAAATTAGGAAAATTACTTTGATGGTGAAATAGATTCTTTTGGTTTATAGTATTATACCTGACTTTCATTTTTTTTTTTTGTATTTTTAATGAAATATGTGAAAGATATATGTTTGCAGTATGTGTCTTTTAAATATGTGTATTTTAAATAAAATAAGTGAAATGTGTATATTTTAAATGAAACGAATATAATAAGAATCATGGCGATATATTATAATATTTGGCGATTTATCACATGCGCCCGAATAACATAAAAGTACTGCTTTTCCTTGCAATTGTTTTAGGAAACTATCACTAGAATAATTTTAAAAAAATATTTTGATAAAAAAAAAAAAAAATCACGATCTCTCAGAGTAGTGAAAATAATGACAGAAATATTGCTAATATTAAGTACTAGCTTCCCTTGGCGACCAGTTTGGTCTCCATTAAATATATGCTAAGCATTGATTGTATCATGCTACTTTTATTCATAATTTAATTTATTTTTTACTTGCTCAATCGTTCGCCAAATAGGAAGATTCTGACAGAGAAATCAAGAACTCGATATTTGGTACTAATTGATTATCCCGTCGACCAAAAAACTATCGCCAAACTATAAGATTAAATGCCAATAATGGCTTATCGTAAATGTCACATTCACTTGAAATGAAACACGTTACACGCGTTTGACACATAATTAAATTAAAGGACACAGATGTCATATACGCACCATATTGGCGCGATTTTTTTCAGACGCCAACGTCATATACGCAACGGGTACTTAACTGGCGCCAAAGTATTGTTATTTTGCTTGATATGGTAACCCGGATATTGTTGTTTATGCTGTTGCTGTTTTCGCCAAATTAGCGTCAGAAAAAATTGCTTCAATATGGTGCGTATATGATATCTGTGCCACTTAAAGAAGGGATATATTGTTTTTATATCTTTAAAGTGGCCCTATTCTATATCAGTATCTACGCAGAATTGGTGCATTTTTGAACAAAGTTGGTTTTTTTTTTTTTTTTTTTTTTTTTTTTTTTTTTTTTTTTTTTTTTTTTTTTTCGCTGCCTTATGGTATTTTCGTGTTATAGCAACATCCTGCCAAAATGTATGCTAATGCGCCATTTATTTCAACCCTGAACGTGAAAAGTATTTTTTATTTCAAACCATGCTAAACATTATGACCCTTTATTTATTGAAAGTTAATCTATTCTTTTTTTTTAAGAAATATTATTTAATCATAACCTTGCAAAACTTTTTAATTTACTACTTTTTCGTACGAAAATATTTTTTACTAAGTTATAACTGGCATATTTCGCTTATATAAAAATAAAATTTCTTAAAGTAGTCCTAAGAAATAATTGCATGCCTGCAGTTTAAAGAGAAATTTTGAACAAAATATTTTACTGAATAATATGGCACAGATGTCATATACGCTCCATACTGGAGCGATTTTTTTCTGACGCCAATGTCATATAAGCACAGGATACTTAACTGGCGCTAAAGTGCCGTTATTTTGCTTGATATGGTAAACCGGATGTTAGTTTATTTACTAATAGTTATTAAGTTTTCACCAAATTGTCTTCGGGAAAAAAATCGCGTCAATATGGGGCGATTAAGACATCTGTGCCAATAATATTTATTTGTGCTTTTATTTTAAATATATATTTGTAATAATTTAATAAAATAGTACTCCAAACTCTGTCATTTTGTAAATATTATATATTTTTTAATTAATACTTTCGAGTTGATATAAAAGAAAGTAATGAACTTTTGGATTGAAACATGTAGACTGTGTTTTATAACATCGGCACGAACCATTACACAAAAAAGTAACTGGTATAGCTTTTAACTAGCATTAAGTTACTAAAATACTTTTTTCTTTAAATAGTTTTAAAAAAATATAATGAAAAAATATGAGTCAGAACCCGCAATCAATTGACTTAGTTTATCGAAAATGCTTTGATACAAAATTAATTACAAACGTTGTAACCATGATCGTAAATTTCAATACTTGCGGATTGAAATGTATTTAAAATTACGTCATTTTGATGCAATTACAGTATTTATTTAACAAAGACAATGAGAAATAATTTGTAGTTTCATAAACTTTTATGATCAGTACACTTATGACGTCAGATTGGATATAAAGATGAGATATTAATTGTTCATGGAGGCAAAGAAATGCGTTTTGGTATGATAATTCACAATCTAGCATACTGGTTAAATAAAATGTCCTCAAAGAAATGTATCATTTTCCATTGAGTCAGTAAAAAACAATAAATTTAAATTAAAAAAATCAAAATAACATATTAACTATTAATCGAAAGATTTCTGCGTGTGGTTTTTATTTAAGAAACGGTTCATTTTCGTTAGTGCCGTTAAAAAAAAAAAAAAAAAAAAAAAAAAAAAAAAAAAAACTTGATTTCCTTTACAATGGGGTTTGTATTTGGGCCATTTTTAAACAGTAATATTAATTTTATTATCTAATTTACATTATTTTGTTTTTGAATGCTTAAAAAGCATAGCTTTCTAAAGTAGAATAATTTTGTAAACTTTTGTATGTCTCATTTGTTGAGACATTGTTGACCATTTTTATTTATGCATCGACGTCGCCAATCTCCCTTGGGACGAAACACTGCCAATGCTAAAAGTATTCGCTTAATTAAGGAAACTGAAACACCGTACGAGCATGAAAAACGCTGTGAGCAGGACAGAGAACGGCATTTATCTCAAAAAATGTGTGAAACATCTGAAGAATGTCGGAGTCTTCTTATAACAGACAAAGCACAATACGCTTCTGAAGACCAATTTGAACCAAAACAAAGGCACTCAGCCCGTTTTCAGGAATATCAAATGCGCCAAATTCAACAATGCGTAACTGCAAGTCTTCAACCATTCAAGACGAGCGTATCTTCTAATATAGATTGCACTGTATGGGCAGCCAAACACAATTCGGCTTTAAACTACGACGCAAACATAGAATATAAGAATAATAAATCTGTCAATTTAGGAAAAATGAATAATCAGTGTGGATTTTGCTCGGCTCTTAAATTTAACGATGAATCTGCCGGTTTATGTTGTCAGCAAGGCAAAATAAAGTTAGACACTATAGTGACACCTCCAGAACCACTCATGTTCTTATTATCAGGCCACCATTCTTCATCAAAAAAGTTCATGAAATACATAAGATATTACAATAATGCTTTTCAAATGACATCAATTGGAGCGGAAAAAATAGTTAAATCCGTATTTATGCCTACCTTTAAGATACAAGGTCAAGTCTACCACCTAATTGGAAGCATCCTACCTTTAGAAAACAAACATAAGTTTTTAGAAATGTATTTTATTGATGATTATAATGCCCAGGCGAATGCACGACGTAGTAATGTAAACAATTTAAATGAAGATTTAGTCCGTCATTTACAAGATCTTTTGCATGAAAACAATAGATATGTATCATCGTTCAAATCTACATTAGAATCTGTGCCAAAAAATATGTCAGATTTTAAGATTATAATCCACGCTGACAAAACTCCTTCTAACCAACATGAACGTCGATATAATGAACCCACGACAAGTGAAGTGGCTTTATTGATGATCGGTCAAGAATTTGGGCCGAGAGACATCGTATTATGTAAACGCGATGATACAAAACAAAAAGTATCTTCTCTTCATCGCTCATATGATGCGCTTCTATATCCGTTGATGTTCTGCAGAGGTGAAGACGGATATTCAATAGATATTCCAAAAATAAACCCTGCAAGTGGAGACCAAGTACAAAAATCTGTTTCATGTAGAGAATTCTATGCATACCGAATGATGGTACGTTATGGTGAATTTAATTCGATTTTACGGTATGGCAGGTTAACAAATCAATTTTGGGTTGACATGTACGCAAAAATTGAAGAGGAAAGATTGTCATTTATACGAAGAAATCCAAACAAATTAAGGGTAGAAAATTATATCCGCCTACAGGATGCATTAAGACAAGATGAAAATCCAAGTGATGTAGGACAGTTACTAATTTTACCTTCAACGTTCACAGCAGGGCCTCGCTATATGCACGAACGTACTCAAGACGCACTGGCCTATGTTCGGAAATACGGACCTGACCTTTTTATTACTTTTACCTGCAATCCAAAATGGGAAGAAATAACTTCGAATTTATATCCTAACACCACCGCTCAAGATCGACACGATTTGATAAGTAGAGTATTTTATTTGAAACTTCAAAAACTACTATTTTTGATAAACAAAGCTGAAATTTTCGGATCGTGCAAATGTTTTATGTGCACCGTAGAATGGCAGAAAAGAGGGCTTCCACACGCTCATTTATTAGTTTGGCTCCAGAATAAAATACGACCTGATCAGATTGATAATATTATACAAGTAGAAATACCAGACACTAATATAGATCCGAATCTACACACAATCCTCATTAGGCATATTTGTCATTTCCCTTGTGGTCATTTGAATGATAGATCTCCATGTATGAAGCATGGAAGATGCAGTAAACATTATCCTAAAGAATTTCAACAAGAAACTTCGACTGCAGATTGTGGTTATCCGAGATACAAGAGACGTCCACCTGCAACTTTTGGTATCTTGGGAACAATCAATATGAAAGGGAACATCACTAATATCGATAATAGATGGATTGTTCCATACAATCCTGTATTACTCCGTGTATTTGATGCGCATGTAAACGTTGAATATTGTAGCTCAATCAAAGCCATAAAATATGTATGTAAATACATAAACAAAGGAAGTAACCAAGCAACTTTCTCTTTAACGTCTCGTGATGAAGTGTCACAATTCCAGTCAGGAAGATATATAAGTTCATCTGAAGCTGTATGGAGGATACTAAGATTTAGTATCCATGAAAGGTCACCAGCTGTAAAGCACTTAGCTGTACACTTAGAAAATGGGCAACGTGTGTATTTTACAGCTGGTAATGCAGCCGAAATTGCAGCAAATGCTCCAAATACAACACTCACAGGTTTTTTTAAGTTGTGCATTCAGGATCCTTTTGCTAGGACTTTATTCTATTGTGACGTGCCATCATACTATAGATGGGTCAAAAACGCATTTTGTCGCCGAAAACAAGGCACTCCTGTAGACGGATATCCCGGAATTAGAAAAAGTAATGTACTTGGCCGAGTCTACTCTGTCCATCCAAGTAATACAGAATGCTTTTATTTGCGTCTTTTGCTGCACAAATTTAGAGGGCCTACGTCTTTTTATACTTACGAACTGTTGATGGAGTAGTTTATAATACTTATCAATCAGCATGTAGGGCTCTGGGATTGTTAGAAAGTGACTCTCATTGGGATGAAACCCTCAAAGAAGCTTCTGTTAGTCGAAGTGCTTCGCCTGTAAGAACTTTATTCTCTATAATGCTCACGTTTTGTCAGTTGTCAAATCCGCTATCATTATGGAATTCTCTCAGAGAAAGTATGGCTGAAAACATTTTGTATCACAGACAGAAAAATCAGAATGTACCTGATCTTGGTTACAACGATGAAATCTTCAATGCAGAATTATTGGAAATTGAAATGCAAGTGCAATCGCTCTCAGATGTTAATTTAAAAGTCAATGAATCCCCATTATACAACGAACAAGAATTAAAGTTATTAGCTGCGAGGCAAGAAAATTTATTGAATGTAGATCAAAAACTAGCTTATGGATCTGTTCTTCAAAGTGTTCGTGAAAAATCTGGAAAAATTTTCTTCTTGGATGCACCCGGAGGAGCTGGCAAAACTTTCCTCTTAAATTTGCTGTTGGCGAAAACTCGCTCCGAAGGTTTTATCGCAATAGCAGTTGCCTCATCTGGATTAGCGTCAACTTTACTTGATGGAGGGAGAACAGAGCACTCAATGTTCAAATTGCCTCTCAATGCCACTTCGAATGATTCTGCTATATGCAACATATCTAAACAAAGTGGCACAGCAAAAATATTGCAAAAGTGTTCGTTAATAGTGTGGGATGAAAGTACTATGTCGCATAAAACATCCGTGGAAACATTTGATCGTACTCTGAAGGACCTCAGAAATAACAACAAATTAATGGGTGGAGTCACAGTTCTATTTTCCGGAGATTTTAGACAAACATTGCCAGCAATCCCAAGAGGAACTCGTGCGGATGAGGTAAATGCCTGCCTCAAGTGTTCTTATATATGGTTTCATGTAAAAATGTTATCACTCACAATAAATATGCGCTCTAGATTATCTGGAGATGAAAATAACAGTTTCGCTAATCAGTTACTCAAATTGTGAAACGGAACAATTGAATTACATGATGGCCAAATTTCATTAAACAATTCTAATTTATGTTTAAACGTTAATGACATTGAAGACCTGGTTAAGGCTGTGTATCCTGATATTAGTTCTTTATCCCATCGACCTTTGACATGGTTGGCCGAAAGAGCTATTTTAGCCCCAAGAAATGACGTTATCGAAAGCATCAATGATTTGATTTTGACGAAATTTGACGCCGAGTCACATACATATATGTCTGTTGATGTAGTAATGGATGAAGATGAAGCTGTGCACCACCCAACCGAATTCTTGAATTCAATAAATCCACCTGGTATACCATCACACTAACTTATACTTAAAGTTGGAGCGCCAATCATATTGCTACTCAATCTAAATCCCCGAAAACTGTGCAAAGGGACACGTCTGAAAATTGTGAAATTGAGACAAGCACCTCATAGAGGCTATTGTTATCAGTGGTTGTGGTACTGGAGAAAAATATATGATACATCGAATACCTCTTATTTCCTCCGATTTTACATTCACCTTTAAAAGGCTACGATTTCCAGTTCGATTTTGCTTTGCCATGACTATTAACAGAGCAAAGGGTCAAACTTTAAAGATCGCTGGCATAAACTTAAACGCACCATGTTTTTCTCACGGTCAAATATACGTGGCATTCTCTAGAGTAGGCTCTCCAAACAATGTTTATGTTTTTGCACCTAATTATAAAACAAAAAATATAGTTTAAAAAGAAGCTTTTGCTTGAAATTGTTAACATATTTTTTAATAAATGTTGCTTTTTTATTACACTATTTATTTGTTACTTATGTTTTATTTTCTCTTTTTTAGTTTTTAAAATATTTCATAGTTAAGTTTCACAACCAAATAGATGTATTATGGCAAATGTGATTTGGCACATAATAAACTCCATTGTTGTAACTCAAATACAATGTTAAACTCATAATTTTCTCAAAGTAAAAAATACAATAATTAAATCGATACTTTTTCCGTTAACAAGGTACAAATCTTAACGATGGGAACTTGTACCTTTGCAATTAAATTTAGAAACAATGGTTTAATGTTGAAATAAAATGTCTTTTGCTTATAATATTATTTCTTATTAACTCATTTCCCCACCCAACCTGAATTTTGAATGAAATAAGTGAAAAATATCCATTTTAAATGTATTTATGTATTAAAAACAGCATGCAGAATTTAAAAAAGTCCTTCCGGCCAGTGCCGGGAGGAAGAGGTAGCTTTCAAATTCCTTATTTTAAAATTGCCAACTTATATTATTCAAACACAAGAAGCTCAATTTAGTGAAAACCGAATATAGGAGATTCAATACTAATTTTTATCAATACTAAATCATTATGAATGAGAATTTCGCGAAATTAGTCAGCTTTATCCAAGCTGCTTTTATTTAAAGTAACTTATATTTGGCTGAGATGTTGATGTATACTATCCACATGCCTTCTTACATGGAAATAGGCGAATACGTGTGTTATCGCGTGACAAATACAAGATCGTTTCAAAATGTTAGCCATACTAGAAATTCAAAGTGCTATAATCCAACCATTTTTTAAGATATAAACAAAAGAACAAATTTTCAGAAACAAAATCTGCTCCGGAATCTTTGTATCAACGCCAAACACATAAAAAAATCTTTTTCATTTTCCAATCTTTTAATACCTCATTTTAAATTTTAAATTTAATTTTTTTTAAATGGCAACCCTTTTGAAACAAGATGGCGAATGAAGCTGGCCAACGAACTCGGTCGAGACATTGGTGTGTACTATGTACAGACCAAGTAACATCCAAATCGGTTCATAAATACGCTTGTTATCGCGTGACAAAAATCAGGTCGTTTTAAAATGTCAGCCAGAATAGAAATTCAAAATGCTATAACTCAGCCATTTTTTTAGATATGGACGAAACAGAAACTGTTCCGGAATCTTTGTATTAAGGTCAAACACATACGAAAAAAATCTTTTTCATTTTCCAAATTTTTGGTATCTCATTTTAAATTTTAATTTTTTTTAATTTTTTTAAATGGCCGCCATTTTGAAACAAGATGGCGGATGAAGCTGGCCAACGAACTCGGTCGAGATATTTGTATGTACTATGTACACACCAAGGTACATCCAAATCGATTCATAAATACGCCTGTTACCACGTGACAAATATCAGGACGTTTCAAAATATCAGCCACGCTAGTAATTCAAAATACTATAACTCAGCCATTTTTTAAGATATAGACGAAACAAAAACTGCTCCCGAATCTTTGTATCAAGGTCAAATACGTAAGAAAAAAATATTTTTTCAATTTTCAATTTTTTGGTACCACATTTCAAATTTAAATTTTTCTTAAAAATTTAAATGGCTGCCATTTTTAAACAAGATGGCGGATGAAGCTGGCCAACGAACTCGGTCGAGACATTGGTATGTACTATGTACAAACGAATTTATATCCAAATCGGTTCATAAATACGCCTTTTATCGCGTGACAAAATTCAGGACGTTTCAAAATGTCAGCCACGCTAGAAATTCAAAATGCTATAACTCAGCCATTTTTTAAGATATAGACGAAACAAAAACTGCTCCGGAATCTTTGTATAAAGGTCAAATACATAAGAAAAAAATATTTTTCCATTTTCAATTCTTTGGTACCACATTTCAAATTTAAATTTTTTTAAAAATTTTTAAATGGCCGCCATTTTGAAACAAAATGGCGGATGAAGCTGGCCAACGAACTCGGTCGAGACATTGGTATGTACTATGTACATACCGAATTACATCGAAATCGGTTCATAAATTCGAGAGTTACAGTATGACAAATGTCAGATATATATATATATATATGGATATATATATATATATATATATATATATATATATATATATATATATCAACTTTTGAACGGAGGGTGGTTTCGGGGTCTGGGGGTCATGATCGATGAAAATATACCAAAATTTTTTCAAATCGCTTTCCTCCGAACGGCTGCAATAGGTAGCTTTTTGTAATGAAAGCTACCTAAAAAATTAAGTAACTTAAATGCAATGCGAAGGAAAAAATATTTCGCGATTTATCATCTGCGCCTGGCTAACGGGAAAATATCTTCAAATTTATAAAGTTATTTAATTTTGAAAATATTAATATGTTGTGTCGCCATCGGAAAGCCAACCAAAGTAAACCAACTAAAGTACCAACCAAATGTAAGTATTGTTTTTAGCAATTCTAGCAAATAAGAAAGTGAATGAAAAATCGATTTCAAATTTTCATTTTAGATACATAAACCAAATTAAATTAGATAAAAGAACGTAAATGTAAACTTATTCCAAAACCTAAGTGTCAGTAGTAGTAATAATAATAATAATAATAATAAAAATAATAATAATAATAAAACTTTCACATTTTTGAAAGTATATTAAAAGTTGTTCAAAAAACAGTAGTACTTGATTATCCCGTTGACCAAAAAACTATCCCCAAACTAAGATTTAATTGCCAATAATGAATGATCGTAAATGTCACATTCTATTGAAACTAAATATGCTACACGTGTTTGTTACGCCATCAAGTGAATTTTGATTCGACATTTTTTTTGCATTTTAGGTAGCTTTCTTTACAAAAAGCTACCTATTGCAGCCGTTCGGAGGAAAGCGATTTCAAAAAATTTTGGTATATTTTCATCCATCATGACCCCCATACCCCGAAACCACCCTCCGTTCAAAATTGATATATATATATATATATATATATATATATGTATATACATATCTATATCTGACTTATGTCACACTGTAATTCTCGTATTTATGAACCGATTTGGATGTAATTTGGTGTGTACGTAGTACATACCAGTGTCTCGACCGAGTTCGTTGGCCAGCTTCATCCGCCATTTTGTTTCAAAATGGCGGCCATTTAAAATTTTTTAAAAAATTTAAAATTTTAAATGTGGTACCAAAAAATTGAAAATGGAAAAATATTTTTTTCTTATGTATTTGACCTTTATACAAAGACTCCGTAGCAGTTTTTTTTTTTCGTCTATATCTTAAAAAATGGCTGAGATATAGCATTTTGAATTTCTAGCGAAGCTGACATTTTGAAACGTCCTGAATTTTGTCACGCGATAAAAGGCGTATCTACGAACCGATTTGGATGTAACTTTGTTTATACATAGTACAGACGAATGTCTCGACCGAGTTCGTTGGCCAGCTTCATCTGCCATTTTCTTTAAAAATGGCGGCCATTTAAAATTTTGAGAAAAATTTAAATTTGAAATGTGGTAAAAAAAAATTGAAAATTGAAAAAATATTTTTTTCGTATGTGTTTGACCTCGATAAAAAGATTCGGGAGCAGTTTTTGTTTCGTCTATATCTTAAAAAATGGCTGAGTTATATAAATTCTGAATTTCTAGCGTGGTTGACATTTTGAAACGCCCTGATTTTTGTCACGCGATGACAGGCTTATTTATGAACCGATTTGAATGTAACTTGGTCTGTGCATAGTACATACCAATGTTTCGACAGAGTTTGTTGGCCAGCTTCATTTGCCATCTTGTTTCAAAAGGGTTGCCATTTAAAAAAAAATTGTAATTTAAAATTTAAAATGAGTTATTAAAAAATTGGAAAATGAAAAAGATTTTTTTTATGTGTTAGGCCTTGATACAAAGATTCTGGAGCAGTTTTTGTTTCTGAAAATTTGTTCTTTTGTTTATATCTTAAAAAGTGGTTGAATTATAGCATTTTGAATTTCTATCATGGCTAACACTTTGAAACGATCTTGTATTTGTCTCGAGATACCACACGTATTCGCCTATTTCGATGGAAGAAGGCATGTGGATAGTATACATCAATATCTCGACCAAGTTCGCTGGCCAGCTTCATCAGCCATCGTGTTTCAAAATGGCGGGCATTAAATTAAAAAATATATATATTTAAAGTGAGGTGCAAAAAAATTAGAAATTGAAAAAGGTTTCTTTCTTAAGTATTTGACCTTGATATAAGGATTCAGGAGCATTTTTTGTTTGTCTTTATCTTAAAAATTGGCTCAGATATAGCAGTTTGAATTTCTAACGTGGGTGAAATTTTGAAAAATCTGATTTTTTGCCTGCGACAGCACTCGTATGTATCAACCGATTCCGATGTGAGTGAGCATGTGCACAGCAGTTACTAAGGTCTCGACCAAGTTCACTGGTTAGCCTCATCCACCATGTTGTCTTAAAATGGCAGGCACTTTAAGAAATCGCCGAATTTGGCAGCGAAATATAAGTTACTTTAAATAAAAGCAGCTTGGATAAAGCTGACAAATTTTGCGAAATTCTCATTCATAATGATTTAGTATTGATAAAAATTAGTATTGAATCTCCTACATTCGGTTTCCACTTAATTGAGCTTCGTATGTTTGAATAATATAAGTTGGCTTTTTTAAAATAAGGAATATGAAAGCTACCTCTTCCTCCCGGCACTAGCCGGAAAGACTTTTTATTAATGTTTTACAAATTTATTTTTTCTTTCGTTATTTAAAATAAAAATTATGTCAATTTGTATAGTTGGCGAATAGTTTGGCAATCTGTATAATTTGGCGATATTGGTCGACGGGATTATCAAGTAGTGCCGGAACAATTTACATTCTGCGTGAGCGGATCCATGGGTAAAAGCTAGTATATATATATACATATATATATATATATATATATATATATGGTCTTTGTCACACTGTAACTCTCGTATTTATGAACCGTTTGGATGAAATTTCGTGTAGACATAGTGCATACCAATGTCTCGACCGAGTTCGTTTTCCAGCTTCATCCGCCATCTTGTTTCAAAATGTCGGCCATTTAAATATTTTTTCAAAATTTAAAATTTAAAATGAAGTACCAAAAAATTGGAAAATGAAAAATATTTTTTTATATGTGTTTGACCTTAATACAAAGATTCCGGAACAGTTTTTCTTTCGTCTATATCTAAAAAAAATGGCTGAGTTAGAGCAGTTTGAATTTCTATTGTGGCTGACATTTTGAAACGACCTGATTTTTGTCACGCGATAACAGGCGTATTTATGAACCGATGCATGCCAATGTCTCGACCGAGTTCGTTGGCCAGCTTCATTCGCCATCTTGTTTCAAAAGTGCTGCCATTTAAAAGAAAAATTAAATTAAAAATAAGTTATCAAAAATTGAAAAATGAAAAAAGATTTTTTTTATGTGTTTGACCTTGATATACAGATTCCAAAGCAGGTTTTGTTTCGTATATATCTTAGAAAATGGTTGAATTATAGACATTTTGAAAAGATCTGATATTTGTCACGTGATAACACGCGTGTTTATTAACCTATTTCGATGTAAGAAGGCATGTGGATAGTATATCGTAATGTCTCGACCAAGTTCGCTGGCCAGCTTCATCAGCCATCTTGTTTCAAAATGGAGACCATTAAATTAATAAATATATATATATATTTAAAGTCAGGTGCAAAAAAATTAGAAATTCAAAAAGATTTCTTTCTTAAGTATTTCACCATGATATAAGGATTCCGGAACATTTTTTGTTTTGTCTTTATCATAAAAAATGGCTCGATATAGCAGTTTCTAATGTGGTTGACATTTTGAAAAAACTGATTTTTGCCTGCGACAGCACTTGTATATATCAACCGATTCCAATGTGAGTGAGCATGTGCACAGGAATTAGTAAGGCCTCGACCAAGTTCACTCGTTAGCCTCATCCACCATGTTGTCTTAAAATGGCAGGAACTTCATGATATCGCCGAATTTGGTAACCAAATATAAGTTACTTTAAATAAAAGCAGCTTGGATAAAGCTGAGTAATTTCGCAAAATTCTCATTCATTATGATTTTGTATTGATAAAAATTTGTATTGAATCTCCTATAATCGGTTTACAGTAAATTGAGCTTCGTGTGTTTGAATAATATAAGTTTGCTTTTAAAAAATAAGGAATATGAAAGCTAACACTTCCTCCCGGCACTGGCCGGAAGGACTTTTGAATTTCTGTTGTGGCTGACATTTTGAAAGTACCTGGTTTTTGTCACGCGATAACAGGCGTATTTTTGAACCAATTTGGACGTAACTTGGTGTGCACATAGTACATACCAATGTCTCGACCTAGTTCGTTGGCCATCTTCATTCGCCATCTTGTTTTAAAAGGGCTGCCATTAAAAGAAGTTTTAATTTAAAATTTAAAATAAGGTATAAAAAATTTGGAAAATGAAAAAGATTTTTCTTTCATGTGATTGATCTTGATACAAAGATTCCGGAGCAGTTTTTGTTTCGTCTAAATCTTAAAAAATGGTTGAGTTACAGCACTTTGAATTTCTAGCATGGCTGATATTTTGAAACGTTCTGATATTTGTCACGCGATAACACGCGTATTTATTAACCTATTTGGATGTAAGAAGGCATGTGGATAGTATATAGCAATGTCTCAACCAAGTTCTCTGGCCAGCGTCATCCGCCACATTGTTTCAAAATGACGGCCATTAAAGAAAAAAAATTATATTTAAAGTGAGGTGCAAAAAAATTAGAAATTGAAAAAGGTTCTTTCTTAAATATTTGAGCTGGATATAAGGATTCCGGAACATTTTTTGTTTTGACTTTATCTTGAAAAATGGCTCTGATATAGCAATTTGAATTTCTAATGTTTGTGACATTTCGAAAAATCTGAATTTTTTGCCTTCGACAGCACTTTTATATATCAACCGATTCAGTTGTGAGTGAGCATGTGCACAGGAATTACTAAGGTATCGACCAAGTTCACTAGTTAGCCTCATCCACCATGTAGTCTTAAAATGGCAGGCACTTCAAGATATCGCCGAATTTGGCAACCAAATATAAGTTACTTTTAATAAAAGCAACTTGAATAAAGCTGACTAATTACGCGAAATTCTCAATCATAATGAGATAAAAAATAGTATTGAACCTTCAAAATCGATTTCCACTAAATTCAGCTTCGTGTGTTTGAATAATATGAGCTGGCTTTTTAAAAATTAGGAATATGAAAGCTACCTCTTCCTCCTGGCACTGTCCGGAAGGACTTTTTGTAATGAAAGCTACCTGAGAGTGTCCACAATTTTGGCCTCCACTGTTCTAAAAGTTCCATCAGTTCTACAAGGAATGGCATTTTCCTTTATGTATACAAATAAGAAGTATATATATAAGAAAATTAAGATACTCTACTAAACAAATATAAATTTAATAACCTGCCCACCAAGAAAGTTAAAAAAGTTAATTTGCACGAAAATACATCCAACACCGAAAATTGAATTAGCTTGTGTATATACCATTCCTTTTAGAACTGATAGCAATAGACTAATGGAATACATCGGAGTGACGAAAAGAAAACTCAAAGAAAGAATAAAAGAACATAAAGCATATATAAAATTTTGCCGTCAATCACAGTGTTGTCAATTCAACATCCTGAAAATAAATTCTAATAACTTCAGCAAAGTAATATATTAAAATTTAAAGTACAGCAGTTAAATATTTTCTCCTACTCATGAAAACGGACGTATGAGAACAGATTGATGTCATAAAATAAATGGAACTGCAATTAATAATAATATATATTTCCTCTAATTAAATTCAATTCAGAAAATGCTACTGATACTTTTACTTTCAACTCTAATAATTATTGGCTTTCTCATTAATTTAAATTATAATGTATTATGTGTGTCCAAGTTATTTCTTGACACCCTGTACATAAGCAAGGTATGAAACAATGTGAATTTGTTCATCGATTGAAAGTGACTAAGCAGACGATTTCATACACAATCAAAAGATTTAAAGAACTCGGACATGATGTTGACAGGCCAGGAAGTGGAAGAAAGCGCACACTTAACACATCAAGAAACCGGGCAGTTATCAAAAAGCGAGTTCAACGAAATCATAAAATTTCAATGAGAAAGGTTTCTAGAGAGATGAAGATCAACAGAGAAACCGCACGTTTGATGGCGAGAGTAGAGCTTGGTCTTCACCCTTGCAAAATGAAAGAGGCTCAAAAGCTAACAGCAGAGAACAAACGTACAAAACTTCAAAGGTGTAAAGAAGTGCTAAAGCGGGCCGCAGGTGATCGATGGCAAACAATTTGTCTTCGCAGATGAGAAACTGTTTTCGATTGAACAAGCTCACAATAACCATAATGATAGAGTTTGGTCAACAAAAGCGCCTGGACATTCTGGCATTGTTGTACGGCGTCAACGACGCTGTAATGGTTTGGGGTGGGATATGTGCTAGTGGGAAAACACCACTTGTTTTTGTTGATCAATATATATATATATATATATATATATATATATGTATATCTGATCTTTGTCACACTGTAACTCTCGTATTTATGAACTGATTTGGATGTAATTTCATGTATAAATAGTGCATACCAATGCCTAAACCGAGTTTGTTGGCCAGCTTCATCCGATATCTCGTTTCAAAATGGCGGCCATTTAATTTTTTTTTTATTTAATATTTGAAATGTGGTACAAAAAAATTGATAATTGAAAAATATTTTTTTCTTATGTGTTTGCCCTTGATACAAAGATTCCGGAGCATTTTTTGTTTCGTCTATATCTTAAAAAATGGCTGAGTTATAGCACTTTGAATTTCTAGCTTGGCTGACATTTTGAAAATACCTGATTTTCGTCACACGATCACAGGCGTATTTATGAATCGATTTGGATGTACCTTGGTGTATACATAATACGTACCGATGTCTCAACCGAGTTCGTTGGCCAGCTTCATCCGCCATCTTGTTTCAAAAAAGCGGACATTTAATTTTTTTTTATTTAAAATTTGAAATGTGGTATAAAAAAATTGAAAATTGAAAAATATTTTTTTCTTATGTGTTTGACCTTGATACAAAGATTCCGGAGCAGTTTTTGTATCGTCTACATCTTAAAAATGGCTGAGTTATAGTACTTTGAATTACTCCCGTGCTTGTAAGTTTGAAACAATGTGATTTTTGTCACACGATAACAGGCGTATCTTGAACCGATTTGGATGTACCTTGGTGTATACATAATACGTACCAATGGTTCGATCGAGTTCGTTCGCCAGCTATCCGCCATCTTGAGTCAAAATGGCGGCCATTTAAAAAAATTTAAAAAAATTTTAAATTTAAAATGAGGTACCAAAAAATTGGAAAATGAAAAAGATATTTTTGTATGTGTTTGACCTTAATACAAAGTTTCCGGACAAGTTTTTGTTTCGTCTATATCTAAAAAAATGCCTGAGTTATAGCATAATGAATTTCTATTGTGGCTGACATTTTGAAAAGACCTGATTTTTGTCACGCAATAACAAACGCATTTATGAACCAATTTGGATGTAACTTGGTGTGTACATAGTGCATACCAATGTCTCGACCGAGTTCGTTGGCCAGCTTCATTCGCCATCTTGTTTCAAAAGGGCTGCAATTAAAAAAAATAATAATTTAAAATTTAAAATGAGTTATCAAAATATTGAAAAATGAAAAGGGTTTTTTTTATGTGTTTGACCTTGATACAGAGATTCCAGAGCAGATTTTGTTTCGTATATATCTTTAAAAATGGTTGAATTATAGCACTTTGAATTTCTAGCATGGCTGACATTTTGAAATGATCTGATATTTATCACGTGATAACACGCATATTTATTTACCTATTTCGATGTAAGAAGGCATGTGGATACTATATCGTAATGTCTGGACCAAGTTCGTTGGCCAGCTTCATCAGCCATCTTGTTTTAAAATGGAGGCCATTAAATTAAATAAAAAAATTATATTTAACGTGAGGCGCGAATAAATTAGAAATTGAAAAAGTTTTGTTCTTTTGAAAAGTTTTGAAAAGATTGTTTCTTTCTTAAGATTTGACCTTGATATAAGGATTCCGAAGCATTTTATCTTAAAAAATGACTCAGATATAGCAGTTTCAATTTCTAATGTGGGTGACATTTTGAAAAATCTGATTTTTCGCCTGCGATAGCACTTCTATATATCAACAGATTCCGATGTGATTGAGCATGTGCACAGGAATTACTAAGGTCTTGACCACGTTCACTCGTTAGCTTCATCCATCATGCTGTCTTAAAATGGCAGGAACTTCGAAATATCGACGAATTTGGTAACCAAATATAAGTTATTTTAAATAAAAGCAGCTTGAATAAAGCTGACTAATTTCGCGAAATTCTCATTCATTATGATTTAGTATTGATAAAAAATTAGTATTGATTCTCCTATAATCGGTTTCCACTAAATTGAGTTTCGTGTGTTTGAATAATATAAGCTTGCTTTTTAAATATAAGGAATATGAAAGCTACCTCTTCCTCCCAGCATTGGACGGAAAGACTTTTTTTTTAACAGCGTTATAAAATGATTGACATAATACAATTTACTACAATTTATTGCTTTTACCCATTCAAGGGCGGTGGTTCATTTTTGGACCACTTAATTTTAATTTTTAAATGCCACATTGGCACCAGAATGTCGGAATTCAAATTTTCCTTTTATGAAGTAAGTGAACAAAAGCATTTTGGTATTTCAAAATCTGTTTGTAAATTCTGGTGCAATTCACAGATTTCAACATTTTACGAATAGAAGTACCTTGCCCCTGAAAGGGTTAAACGCATATTAATGTATTTATTATTTTAAAGTTTCCTTTCTCTTTTAATATCCACTTGTAAATAGAATTTTCAAGACATAATTTTCAATATTTTCCTGCTTTTAACACTTATTCATTTAATAGTAATTTTAAAGGGTTTTTTTCTATTTTTAATAGTCACGTGTAAATAAATTTTTAATCGTTAGGAAATATTATTCTTTGCTCTGTTTTTAGAATTGAAAACAATCTCTATAATAATAGCGTAAATCACTTGACTATTAAGTTCCGTGAAGATCCCTTCGCTTTTTATATTCCAGGCGGCCATTTTGGTACTTTAATGTTAGCCAGCCACAGGCGATAAGTCGCCAAATATTATTCTATCGCCATCATTTCACTTGTATTATAATAGTCCAAGTCATGTAGCTGCCACAAACAATCACAACCCTTCGCCTTTCATAAGAAAGATTTCAATTTGATTAAATAATCAAAGTTATTTTTTAGATTAAACTACATAACATTTGCCTGATCGCAAAGAATTCTTGGTACTTTTATGTTAGCCGGATTCAAATCTAGCCAATAGCTTTTTTTTTTTAATTCGCCAGTTAGCATCTTTTTATTTATCGAGTGGTAAATTAAAACAGTACTACTTGATATCAAATTATAAACAGAAGTTCTCTTATACGTCCATTAAAAATATTTCGCAAATATATATTCTAAAAACACACTCAAAATATATATTAAACATTTAATTGCTAAAAAGGACGTCAAATGTTAATAAAATACATTAAAAGATCTTAATAATTTGACATGTTTCGATTGAATTTACTCAATCATCATCAGAAAAACAAATAAACACTAAGATGGAAAATGACAATAAACTATTACAAATGAAATTTTAAAATAAATAAATAAAAATCAATAAAATCACGCGCGTAATATTTTAACAAGTTTCACGTTGCCCTATTTTATTTTCAAATTATCTAACAATTCAATCCAAATATTTGGGATTTGAAATGACAAGGAATCATTGCAGACCATTGAGTTTTTGACGTAAATTTCAATAGATTCTCTAATAAAAAGTTGCAAATAAAAATCTGACCTATAAATTAATCTACTTTCATTAAACAAAATATTTATGTTTTCTATTTTATTTAGCCTAGATAATGCGGTTTTACCTCTATTAAATTTTGTGTATGCAATGTGTTCTTTACATCTCACTTTAAATTTTCTCTGAGTCATGCCAATATAATAATTTCTATACCCACCTTCTTTAACCCCCTCACTGACAAGCCCGTGCTAATACGTTCACTAAACTCCAGGTTTCACTGCAATACAAGCAATATTTAAAGTAATATAATTCTATTGATTTAATGTATTTTTAATAATTTGAACAATGATTAATACGCCCAAGGATTGCATTCATATTCGTTATTAAGTTTTTTCTTTTAAATTCTCAAAGAATCTTTTTTTTTTAGCATTTAAAACAAAATGCAGAGAAAACAACATTACAATTTTGCCCTTTTCCAAGGCAGTCGGAGGGTTAAGAAAAGAAATGATATAAACACCGGAAAGGTCAAATTTATCAATAGGGTCAATTCTAGTGGTTAAAATTGATTTTAATTTTGGAGGGGGTCTAGCAATTAAATTTAAATCAAACTTTTTTAGTTGAGTTTTAGCGGATTCGAAGAAATTTGGATAATAATTTATAACCACCTTTTTCATGTTATTTTCTCTGTCGGTTTGATTTACAAAAACTGCATCGTTCATTTTGTTAATAAACTTTTTAATTAATTTATTAACTATTTTAACTTGATATCCGTTTTTAATAGCTATTGTTTTAATTTTATCTAATTCATCATTTAAATTTTCAGGGGAACAAATTCTAAAAGCTCTGTTAATAAGGAATCTAAAGGTAGATAATTTATAAGAATATGGAGTGCAAGCATCAAAAGGTATAACATTTAAGTTAGTTATTGACTTACGATATATTGAACGAATTTGTTTATTATTTTCTCTTTTTAATTCAACATCTAAAAAAGGTAATCTCTTATCGGTTTCAAGTTCAAAAGTAAATTTAATCTTATTATCTAAATCATTTAACTGTTGAATAAAAACTAACAATTTATCAACTTCCCCCTGCCAAACAATAAAAATATCTACATAACGTAGCCATACTAAAGGTAATAATTTAAAAGTACTGAAAATTTTTGATTCAAGGAGGCGTAATTTGAATTCTGCAACGGAATCTATTTTTAGGGTGTTTTAAGTATAATATTGTATGAATTTTATTTTTATTTTTTAATCTTCAGTTGGCTTAACTAATTTGTTACAAAAATTTTACATTAAATGTAGAACTAATTGAATGAAATAACTTAATATCTGTCCCTTCTCGGGATTAAACAATGTAAGAAATAAATTTTGTTTTTTAATTTGTTCTTCAAATTATGTTTTAGTTTAATATGGTCAAGTTTTTTTAATAACTACTGCACTCAGACGAACAGTACTGCTTGGTTATCCCATCGACCAAAAATCTATCGCCAGACTATAAGATTAAATGCCAATAATCGTTAATCGTAAATGTCACATTCAATTTTGTAAGGAGGTTACACGTGTTTACACCATCAAGTGATTTTTATTTCGACGTTTTATTTTTATTTTTATTAATAATATACTAATTTATTTGTTCTTTCGTTATTTAAAATAAAAATTACGTCAATTTGTATAATTTGAAGAGTGGTTTTGCGATTTATATAATTTGGCGAAATTGGTCGACAGGATAACTAAGTAGTACCATTAAAACATTGCTTTAAATTTGAAATTAAATGTCAGGATTTGTTGCATAATTTAATCGGGTTTGGCGTGATTTTTTTTTTTTACGACAATTTGGCGAAAACGTCGTTTTCGAATACCTGTTACATATATATTTTTAAATTATTTTCTATTATTTTTAAAATGAAATAACAATAAATATAAAAAAATTAATTAATAAATATAGAGCAAAACAATTTATAACATTTTTTTAAATAAAACGAAAATAAATGTAAATAAACATTTATTATTAAATAAGCAACAATAGCCGGGTTACCATGTCAGGCAAAATAACGGCATTTTGGCGCTATTTAGGTATCCCGGTGCGTATATGACATCTGCGCCTAATATTTTCCTTTTCGTTTCGTTTAAAAAAAAGAAAGAAGTGAGAGCCATTAATTTTAAACTTTTCAGTTTTAAATGAAAGTTTTGTATTAAATAAAATGATAATGAAACACCAAATAAACGGTCAAGTGCGAGTATTACTCGCGTACAGATGGTTCCGTAAATAAATATACGAATTTGTAATTGTATTATTTAAAAAAACCGTTGCTAAAAGAATACTAAGACTTTGTAAAAGACTATACAATGTAGAGTTGTGTATAATTCTATATACTAGAAAAGTGTAAATGGATGTACCATGAAAGTTCAAAGAGGTATGGAACCTAAATGATATCAAATATAGCTCTTCTATAACTCATTTTTTTAATATTATTCTAAACTGTTTATCATGAACTTAATTCGGTACTGACAATAAATCAGTGCATATTTAAACTTCATTTGACATTTCATAAAACTAAATTCAACGTAGTAATAACCTTTCTTTCTACAGTGTAGCTAAAACAAAATTTTTGTCGTAAAGTGGCAACGCCGCCTTGGTCCGTGTCGCGTTTTTCTAGATAGATTTTTAATTAACATTTAAAGTTCCTCGAGGCGTATTAAGCGATCCACTCAATGCAAAATATTCGCGAATCCCATAGTATTTACGTGCTTCATTCTAATTAAGGCGTCTCAGAACTCTTAAGCTTCAAAATTTTAGAAAATTAATTTTTTTTTAGATGTTAAACTCCTATCTTTTCTGAATGTTTTGATATAATTGTTTCCTTGAAATTCCCATTAGAACAGAAATTATGGCTTTTAGGATTATTCCCGCTCAATAGCTGAAGTGGCGTTTCCGAAACTTTGAAGTCATTTTTCTCCAAATGACGTTTTTGGGCATAATGCGCAGGATACCTCAAAAACTTCTGAATATTTTTTCACAAATTTTCAAGATACATATTTCATGTTACTCTGTATAAACTTAACCTAAAATTTCATTTTTATTGTTCAAAAATTATTTTTTAGGCGATTATACTGTTGAAAGTTTCAAAATTTTGTATTAGCTAAATGCAACTTTGCATTAAAAATATAAAAAATGTTTTAAATAGAAATTTATTTTAGTTCAGGGTAATTATTACAATCTGAAGTATAAGTAGGCACCTAAATTTTTATTCTAGTTGCAATATTTATTTTTTAATCCTGCGCGTATGCTGTTTTACCAATTTTCTTTTCGACAAATGTCTGACAGTTTTGAGCCCCATGTAAATACTAATTCTGCATCTTGCAATTTTTTAAATACATTAAATGAAAAGAACATACTTGTATCTTTCGTCCCAATAAAAACTGTGTTTTAAAATCGTATACATTTTAAAACATTAAATGTCGAATATGGTCTTTTTTTCTTCTTTCTTTCCAATTTTAAAAGTCCCGAGACCCTTTAAATTAGTTACTTTTTAACAATTTGGCCTTTATTGCTTTTATTATGCTACTAGACATTGCATTACACATATATACGATTTAAAGTTCTTAAATAATATCTAAAAGACGATGGAACATACAGTACGGAGCCCCTGTCATTATGTATGTCCAAATCGTCCGTATGTTTAAGGGTTAACATCTCAGCTAATTACTGACAATGTTTTTCGAAAATCATTATCAACATGTGCTACTATAGGTACCTCCAGCGCTGCTCAACATATTTGCTGAATGCCCGTAAATTGAAATTTGTGTGTAACGGAAAAATGCGATTTTCTCAAAAACTATGTGACCTAGGGTAATTGCTAGAATTTCCCTTCAATGTTTAAATTAACCTCTACTACCTTTAATTTTTTCATAATTTTAGTTTCAGCAGATTCGGAATAAGAAGGGGGGGGGGGACATATTTTTGCGATCTACTTTTGGTAATATCTTTGTAAATATAATATCTAAAATTAAAAGGAATGTATTTTTGAGCTCAGCGTTACGAAAGCTTTCACACGATTTACAAAGAAAATATTTTTTTTTCAAGTAGTCCCTCTACATGTTTACTAAATATATTTATGAATGTTTAATAATCTGAAAATATGTGGGTAAATAGCCTTTATTACTTCCCCCAATTTGAACTTTCCACGTTCCATAATTTAAGAGTAAAATGGCTGTGACAGACAGACACAGGAGTGATCTTATAATGGTTCCGATTTTACTTTTTAAGTACGGAACCCTAAAAAAAGCATTGTTCTTAGCATACATTTAAGGGAGGCCAAACTGATCACCGGATTAGTGAAAAATAATAACCTTTACTAAAATATGAAAAAAAATATCTGTTATGATTAAAATTTGAGTTGCGATCAATAGAAATAGTATTTAAAATTAGAAAAAATTAATATTTCGAAAACTATTTCGAATTTAAAATTCTAATACCAGTTTTAAGATCTGCGGATCAATACCGATTTTTGGTGTTAACTTCATCGCAAAGTATTCCATATTATAGGAGAAATCGTCGCGAAACATAATCAGCTGTTTAATTAGTCGTTTCATAGAATCGTTTCATAAATTCGTTTCATTAGGATTTTATATATATATAGGGTATATATATATATAGGGTATATATATATATATATATATATATATATATATATATTAGATTATTCTAACATTGGAAGGTTTTACTAGTGAACGAAATAACTGGTTGTTATGTTACCAGTAGTGCAATGTTGAAATAATAGAAACACAGGTAGAGTTGAATTCTCGTCAACAAATATAACGAATTTTGTATTTTAACGAAGAGAATGTCTCGTAGTAAATCAACATGGATATTGGAAAGTAGTTGCAGTCATCGAGTGGTAGGCTAAGTAACGCATTTTTCCAGTGTAGGTTTCTCCGGAATAATTGAGACAATGCATAATTTAACTCAGGATTTTATTGAAAGAGCTTTCAGCGGTGCAGTTTCCACCAATTCATTTTAATCAAGCCATCGCTACGTAGTGTTTATTTATGGGTAAGCAAATTATAGATAATAGAAAATATCAGACGGTGACCAGGGGAAGTTATCAAAGTAGAAATACGAGAATTTTTGCTGAAACACAGCGAGTATCGACTTTTTGTTCCTCAAGTGAAAGAATACAAATATGACGTAGATCGCGCTCTCAACCAATGAATAATTGAGAATATCACGTCACGAAAAAAATGCTGACAGTGCAAGCGGATGAATTCGAAGAGAAAAAGGATAACCTCAGAAATGCGCGGGAAAGTAAAAATGGAAGCTAAAAGAATATTCTAAAAAGAAAAAAGCGCGGAAATAGAACATTTAATTTAAGAATACTAAAAGCGGAATATTTAAGTAATTTAGACAAGTGAGACATTATATTAAAGGGAATTTAACAGAGTTAACGATAGAGATTATTTAATGATAAGGATTTAGTGAATATAAAGTAGTAATTTAGAATAAGATAAGGAAATCGCGGAATTAGATCTAATAATGTAACATATATAATAGATCATATATAATAAGATAAATGATAGATCTTTTCAGCCGAATGCTAGATCTTTTCAACCCAATGGCAGAAATTTTCAGCATCATGCTCGACCTTGTCAACCACGATATGATGCTCCCAGAAATTGGGTTCGCACACCAAATTTCAACCCCTCTAAAACTAACTTTAATTCTATTTCCAATGCACATGGTTCAAGATTTTCGAATCATAGAATGCAGAGAAATCATTTAAAAAAAAAGTATCCATCTAGACCTTGTAGAATTTGTTTGAATCAAGCAATACTTAATGCATTTCACTGGAAGAATAGTTGTGTTTTTAATCTTAACCCTTTACAATCTGATACTACTTCAAATCCCCACCACAAAATACTGATAATGTTTGACAATTAATTGTATCTGGTTGTACGAGAAAACATCAATTACCTTGTGTTGTGATTACTGGTTCTACGATTTAAATTTCGCCACTTGATTTCGTACATTTATTGAATGCTAAACTTAAGAATATTTTTCCTGTTAATGTTGGTCAGGCCAAAGGCTTTGTCCAAATTAATAAAACTTGTGATTTATTTATTAGAATTGGTAATATTGAACAATAAGTTAATTTTCTTGTGTGTGATACCGATTTAGAATATGTAATTTCAGGATTGCTAGACTGTGCAAAATTTGATTTGAAAATTTATTGTGCTATTTGTAATGTCACTCAGGGAGAAACTGTTATAAATTCATGTATAACCAGAAACAAAGTAAAATCTCTTCATTTCAATGTTAGAAATAAATATCAACATATGCAACCCAATTATGAAAAAAAACATGACTCCTCAATCCTTCGCGCATTCTAATGATAATAATTCTAAATTAATTGTGGAAATAAATGCTTTAGATAATGATAACTTAAGGGAAATGTTAAGGGATTACTTAGGTATTTTTTCTAGAAACAAGTATGATGTAGGGAAGATAAATATTGAGCCACAGCGAATTTTTTTAAACTCTTACCTACCTGTATCTATGAGACCTTATCGTACATCGATAGTTGATGGAAAGGAGATTTCGACCCAAATTCAATCTTTGTTAAATGCTAGCCTAATAAAAGAAAGTACTAGTCCCTATTCTTCCCCTGTCACCTTAGTAATAAAACGCGATGAAAGCAAAAAGACAAGATTATGTGTAGATTACCGAAAATTAAATTCCATAATGAAAAACGATCAGAACCCCTTCCCCGTATTGATGATATTTTAGATAAATTGTGTAATGCCCAATATTTTTCCACATTGGATTTAGCCTCTGGCTACTGGCATATTTTCATTCACCTTTCAGATACAGAAAAACTCGCTTTTACTACCAAATCTGGTTTATTTGAGTGGAATGTTCTCCCCTTTGGTGTAAAAGATGGGCCATCCATATTCAATAGAACTCTTAGAAGAATCCTTACAAAATGTAAAATTGATTTCGCATGCTATTATTATGACGATATAATTATTTTTTCTTCCTCCCTAATTGAACATATCCAACATTTAAACAACATTTTTGATTTGTGTAGGCTTGAGAACATAAAACTTAAACTTTCTGCAATTTTGCTCAAAATAAAATTAACTTTTTAGGATATGAAATTAAAAATAGAACTCTAACCTCCTCTAATGCCAATATTGATGTAATTAAAAAATTAAAACCCCCTACGAATGTTAAAGAACTCCAAAAATTTTTGGGATCAGTTAATGTGTATCGTAAGTTTATAAACAAAAATGCCCAAAATTAGGAGTCCTGTCAATAAACTACTTAAGAAAAATGCTTTGTGAGAATGGACTACTGAATGTCAAAATTCTTTCCAAAAGTTGAAAGATGCACTAATAGCAAAACCCATCTTAAAAATTTATTACCCTACATTACCCCTCCATATGATTTTTGATGCCTCACAGGTAGCGGTAGATGACGTACTTAAACAACCGGATGATAATGGGTCTTTACATCCAATTGCTTATTGCCAGAGGATTGAGGAGCTATGAACGAAACTGCTTTATTACGGAATTAGAGTCTGGCCATCATAGACACCTTAGACAAACTTTACCATTATTTCCACGGTGTAAAGTTTACTATTCATACAGACCATGCATCTCTTGTGTGGCTTAAGAATGTAAAACATCTAAGAGTTACACTCTTTAGATGGTCTTTAAAACTGAGTATGTTTGAATATAAGATAGAGTATTTAAAGGGATCTACAAATGTCGAAGCCGACATGTTGTCCAGAAGCCCTATTTCTCATTTCAATTGACCACTCGCGTTTCTGTTAGATGTTAAAGTGGTACTTGAAATGCAGGAAAGAGATCATGTGTGCGGAAAAAATTGCTTAAATGACAATGGACTAATGATAATTAAAAGGAAGGGCTTTAGGGAAATAGTAGTCCACATGTCCTTGAGAAGAAAGTTGCTTTGAATTGCTCATTTAAAATTTGGTCACCTTGGAATTCAAAAAATGCAAAATCTAATATCCCCCAATTATTATTGGCCTGATATGACTCAGGATATAACTAACTTTGTAAAGCATTGCGATATTTGTCAGAAAAACAAAAAGCCTAAACAGAAAAAAATTGGCTTATTACAAGCTATGCCTACCACAGATCGACCTTTTTAATGTCTTTCTGATGATACTGTGGGAGGATTCAGCTACTATAATTCAACTAAAAAATATTTTCATATTGTCATCGATCATGCAACCCGTTATGTGTGGGCATTTCCCTCGAAAATTGTCAACACCAAAACCTATACGAATTGTTTAAAACAATTTTTGATATTCAAACACGACAACAATTATTCTGTTTTAATAAAATTTCTAATGTTAGGACGCCTCAAAAAATCTTAACAGATAGGAAATCCGCCTTTACTTCTTCCAGGCTCAAAATATTTTTGAGGAACCATAATATTAAGCAGCGTTCAACCTCACCTCACCACCCACAATCGAATGGTAAATCTCAGCAAGCTAATCAAACGATAGTAACTAGACTAAAATGTAAAGTTAACTCTACTACCTGTAAAATTCCTTGGACTAAACTCCTTGCTGAAGTTGTAAATGAATATAACAATACCCTCCATTCAATAACTAAATTTCCTCCTGCTTATTTACTCTTTGGCCAAATACCCTATGATTCCCCCCTTCAACAAGATTACATACTCCTGTTAATGAAGCACTTAAAATCGCAAAAGCGTGAACTGATGAATTCCGTTTAAAATGTAAGAAATATTATGATCAAAATTATGTTGAGCCAAAATTTGAAATATGTGATCTCGTTATTTATGAAGAATTGCATTACCCAAATACTAGAAAGCTTTCTCAGGTATTTTGTTCCATACCAAATTCTTCGAAAAGTATCCGATGTAAATTTTGAGATCGATAGAAAAACCCAATTTAAAGATACCGAAATCATTCATGTTTCAAAACTGCGTCTACATCGTCATACTAATAACTTAAAGTTGTTTCATGAACAATTATCACAAAAGCAGCAACAAACGCAAGTTAAATCACTAACTTAAACTTAATTTCCTGACAATAATGAGTTTGTAATTTAATATTAAATTTTTAAATCTTAAAGTAAAATATTTTAATTAAACATTACGGTATGTTCTTGCGATGGCCACGCAAGAATTGAAATTGTATTTTGATTAAACTGGTTTATGTGGGATAATTTAGTTATTTCAATTTAAGATATCAAATTAATGTTGAATCTAAACATTAAATTATAACACTTAAATTATTACTTATGAATAAAAACTTAATCTTACTTGTTATAAATCTGTACGGACGCATGTCAGATGGTTGCGAAACCGCTTGCTTATTCAAATTGCAAAAACTTTCGTCTGCTATTTTTTTTGCTTTCCACGAAAGTCAAAAATCATTTTTATTTTTATTTTTATTTCGTTTTTAACGTTTGATTTTATTCTTTTTATTTAAGGTACATATAATTTACAGATGCGAATTCAGAAACATATTATAACTTCCCTTTCCATATTTTTTTATTTTTTTTTTAATTTTCTTTATTTTAGTGTACATCTAATTCCTATGTGTCAGATAAACGGGAATTAGATTTAACGACTCACATACGAATGAATGATGTTACGAGATATTTATAGATATTAATTTATTATGTGATACAGGAGTAACATTATATTATTATATAAAAAGATTAAATATTCTAGATTGATGGAAATATAGTAACTTTAAATACTATTATTAGGAATGTTAAGGAATTAATTATATAGATTTAAATAATTTTTTATGATAACTATACTAAAATAAAAGATATAAGTTTCTGAAACAGTGATGATTATTTAACCCTTGAAAGGATCTATGAGGCCAATGCAACTCATAATGTCTTCATTTCTGGTCACAAATCATTACTTTTTTCAAAAACTTACCTAAGATTAAAAATAATACGAGAAATAAAATTACGTAGGATTTAACAGTTGTTGTTATTGATACTGTTATTATACTGAGAAAATACAGATCTGTAAATGATGAAAAGACCATGGCAAAAAACTATCAAAGATTGTACAGTCCTATATTTACATTATTGTTGACAAAAATTTTATTTACTATTTTTTTTTTAATTTATTCGATATATTATTATTATACAAGGTTATTCTTAGATTAGTTATTGATTTATTATTGTTATTAGCATTTAATATTATTAGAATTATTAGTGCAACAGAGTCTGTGATATAAGATCTAAGAAACCATAAAAACTCTTATGAACTCTACAGATCCATATTTCAGTACGGACTAAAAATCACTAGAAGACATATAATTTAGTGAAGATACTAAATAAATATGGCAACATTGATAAAAAGAGATGGTTTTGAAAAATGATATGTCACTGTTGCTAACTAATGAACTTATATTAATATTACTATATTAATTCACAGAAAGCAAAATTTATGTGAATTTTGAATAATTACCAAATATTATTATAATTGTTTTTATTACTGGATATGTACTTATTACAGCAGTTTCTACTTAGACGCGATTTTTTAAATTTTATAATTATAATTTTTTTCTCTTTCAAAATTAAATTAAAGCTTTGAGCAACGCGATATGGTGACCAAGTGACGGTATCATTTTAAAGATGATTGTAAAACAAAGAAACAAAAATTGTGAAACGAGTATCTGCTTTCTCTCAATAAACTCGCAGATCATCGGGACCTACTAGTTCATTCATTTTTTGAGGGGAGGGATTTTTTTACATCATTAGATCTAATTCCACGATTTCCTTATCTTATTCTAAATTACTACTTTATATTCACTAAATCCTTATTCTTAAATAATTTCTATCGTTTACTCTGTTAAATTCCCCTTAATTTAATGTCTCACCTATCTAAATTGCTTAAATATTACGCTTTTAGTATTCTTAAATTAACTGTTTCATTTTTTCTTTCTAGATTGTTCTTTTAACAACCATTTTATTTTCTCTTCCGAATTTTACTTTCCCGCGCATTTACAAGGTTATCCTTTTTCCCTTCAAATTCATCCGCTCACTTTGTGCGGACTCTTTCCATGGCGTGGTTTTCTTAATTATTCATTAGTTGAGAGTGTGATCTACGTCTTATTTGTATTCCTACACTTCACGAACAAAAAGCCGATGCCTGCTGTGTTTCAGGAGATTTGAGTCGTGTTTCTATTTTTCATACCACCCCCTGGTCACCGTCCATTTATTCGATTATCTACAACTTTGTTTAGCCCTAATTACTACTATGGAGAGAAGGCTAATATTCTTGATGAAAACTGCATCGGCGAAAGATGTTTTAATAAATTGCTGAGGTGATATTACGTTTTGTCTCAATTATTTTTGGGGACACTTTCACGGATAATATATTCTATAGCCCTTCACTCGTCGACTTCTACAGCTTCCAATCATCATCCAATCTTCGTTATACTAATACAACAGGATCCAGTTACCTGTTCTAACAATTTATATTACGCTATTACTGCTGGATGTGATTCACCACTGCTATCGAGACAGTCAGTAACTGCATTTTCAATTATAGAAATAATCCAATGTTGCTATTAATGCAACATTTAGTCGACAGGATAAAGAATGAGTGCTGTAATATAACATATATATATATATATATATATATATATATCAACATTTGAACGGAGGTTGCTTTCGGGGACTGGGGGTCATGATCGATGAAAATATACCACATTTTTTTTAAACCGCTTCCCTAAGAACGGCTTCCAACATTCTGTTTCAAATGATACATAAGAGTTTGCATTTTGTGAATAACATTTTCTATTAGTATACAATATTAGAAAACAAAAAAAATGAAAAATTCAAATAGCCGCCATTTCGAAACAAGATGGCGGATGAAGCTGGCCAACGAACTCGGGAGAGACATGAGTATGTACAATGCATATAAAAAATCTCATCTAAATCGGCTCAATAATTCGAGAGTTACAGCATGACAAAATTGAAATATATATATATATATAGATATAAATCAGCATTTCAACGGAGAGTGGTTTTGGTATCTGTGTGTCATGATCGGCGAAAATATAGCAAATTTTCCCGAAGTGTTTTCCTTCGGACGGCTGCAATAGGTAGCTTTTTACTTTTTTGTAATGAAAGGTACCAGAATATATTCACAATTTTATCACCACTGTATATATATATATTAAACGAATCAGAAACGCATCAGAATGTCATTGTGAAATTTTGAATACTTTATAAATCATTTTTTATTTTTCCTATGTAAATTAATTCAATCTTTAAAGAAAAAATCGAAATTACTCTAATATTCAATTGCACGTCTTTATTTTTATTTATTAGCTTGTGAAACCTTTTTCAGAATACAAAAAGTACATTTAGATGTATTTCATTAGTTCCATGTCAATAGCATACATAAATTTCAAGGTACAAAGCCATTTTGAAAATACAGTAAGAACCAAAATCGGTGTAATTCAATAAATATGAGTTGGAAAACTAAATAAAATTGAATAATATCATGATTAGAAAATTAATATAATATGGAACGAAAAGAAAAAGGGTGTTTGTGGAGGGGGATATGGGTGTAGATAAAATCAATAACCTACGAAAAAGCCAAATATTTTTTAAGGAATTTTCCTTTTTGGAATAAAATGTGGCATTTAACTGGTTCGATATTTTTATTACCTTCCTTTTCTCTTTTTTTTTTCTTTGTACTCTTATGTGTTTAAGCGTAGCCTACGATGATGACCGTCGCATCACCGTAGGCTACGGTTTAAGTATTATTGTACTATTCAAGATAAAAAATATTGGTTGTTCAAAAAAATTTCAGGACATTTTTCAAAATTACTTTCTTTTTATACATTTTTCTTTTCTTTTCTTTTATTAAATGTCCTCATAATACCAAGGGATTTTTATAAACGTTAATATTTCAAAGAAAATGTAAAATATTCAATGAAAGAATAGAGATTTACTTTTAATTTTTAAATATTGTTCTTTTTGATGGACATAAATCATCAAGTTGAAGAACTGTGCTAAAAATAAACTAATTTTTTCAGTTACATAAACAATATAACTTTTCAACTTAGCCATAAACCTTTTTATAGTGCTAATGTATTTAACCTTGAAATTCCTGTAAAGTTAATGATTTGTTAAGTGGATAAATTATACTCATAAACTACAGTGAACTGATTTATAGCTATTATTATGTTTCTTGGAATGTAAACATTTCTTTTTTCAGAAAAATGTAGCTAACCAGGAAAGAGCATATTAAAATGCTCTCTTATTTACAATTTAAATACTGTTAATTAAATAACGTAAAATGTCACTGCTTCTTCATTTAGTAATATAGAAATTATGTAAAATTTCTTTACTTAAGGGAGACATGAAAAGTTATTGGAGAATATAAATACACCTCTAAATATAAAGTGAATAATATTTTCAACTATAACATTTTGGATGAAGGTAAAACGTGGATTTACACTAATGGGTAAGTATCCTGAAAAGTCCCAATTTACATATCTTACACAAGCCTATTTAATGGGATTCAAAATCCTATCAAGATTATGAACACTGATTAAAAATAAATTAAATAGCCTCCACTGAAATCTGAAATATCAGTTATTTGATAAATAAAGTCAAATAAACTTTCAAACTTTCAAAAAGAAAGGTTGAAAGAACTTTTTACGGTAACACGTAAATAATTAAAAGTTAAGATAATGGCAGCTTTTAAAGACAATTTAGCAATTGAAAAACAAACAGCTGCGAATTATTCGATTTGGAAATTTAAGGCCGAAATGATGTTAACGAAAGATGATTTATTTCATGTAATTACGGAAGACCCGCCTAATCCAATTACGGACGCTTCGCCCTAAAGTGATAAGAATGCCCGTGCACTCATTAATTTAACAATTGATGATAATCAGATTAATCATGTTAAAAATTTACAGACAACCAGACACACTTGGCAAACTTTGCACGAAATCCATGAGCGACATAATTTGTCTAGCAAGCAATCATTTAACAAATCATTTCTTTAAAGAAAACTTTATAGCATTAAATTAGCGGAAGGTGAAAACGTTGTTAATCATATTACAAATATAATGGATATAATAGGCAAATTAGCGGCCATAGTAGAAGTTATAAATGATAACCATATTTTTGCACTGTTATTATGCTCCCTACACCAGTCTTATGATACCCTTATTACTGCTCTTGCATCGAGAGAAGAAAATCAGCTTACGGCGTCATTTATTAAGTCTAAACCTATTGAGGAATATAATCGGCGATATGATAATGATCAGAGACCAGAAAATACTGGCAGAGAATTTAAAGCACAGAAAAAATACAACAACAAAACAAATAATAAATACTGCTCCAAAGTTTTTCAAAAGAGTGAAAACAATTTTAGAAGTAAATAAATACCGGAATCGAGCGTTAGGTACAGTCACTCCGAAAACGAAAACAATACATGGAGGGCGAGCGAAAATAAAAATTATGCCTTGATAACACAAAAAATAAAAATAAATCATTCATAGTAGACAGTGGCAGCTCAAGTCATATAGTATGTTCAGAATCAATGTTTACAGAAATAAAATAACGCGAAAAAACAAATGTAGACATCGCAAACAGAAAAAAATCTTATCGGTTACGGGTCAGGTGACGTAAATATAAATACGCGAACATCAGACAACGAAGTTCATGAAATAACACTTAAAGATGTATTACTAGTACCTGAAATCGAAACAAATGTATTATTGGTTAGCAAAGTGACGCAAAATGGATGTGAAATTATATTCAGAAATGACAGATGTATGTTCAAACTTAACGGCGAAATATGTTTAGAAGCGCGAAAAATAAATATCCTATACGAAGTTCAGTTAGCTTTCGAAAACTACTCAAATGTAGCACAAAGCTGTAACAACAAACATTGTCTAGAATTATGGCACCGTAGGTTAGGACATAGGAATCTAAAATCAGTTAAAGAAGTTACGCAAAAAGAATTAGTTAGAGGAATCCAAATAAACAACTGTAAGCATAACATAGATTGGGAACCGTGCATTAAGGCAAAGATAACTGATGAACCCTATCCAAAAATTGCAGAGTATAGAGCAACTGAAAGACTCCAGCTCATTCACTCCGACGAGTGTGGATCTTTTCAAACACCGAAAACAGGTGGAGGATCATATTTTTTTACTTTTATTGATGACTACTTACGATTTACGATCATATACCTATTGTCTAGAAAAAGTGAAGTTTACAAAAAACTTAAAGAATTCATCGTGTTAATTAGCAACAAATTTGGAGAAAAACCGAAAGCAATTAGAACGGATAACGAAGGGGAATTCACGTCAGAAGAAATAGAAAATTACCTCAGGGCTAATGGGATAAAACATGAACATACAGTCCCAGATTGCGCAAGCCAGAACGGTGTGGCCGACAGAAAAAATAGGTCGTTATTTGAGATGGCAAGGAAATTGTTAAGTGAATAAAATTTACCATTAAGGTTCTGGGGGGAAGCAATTGGCCCAGCAAATCATTTGCAAAACAGACTACCGGCAAAAGCAACTGAAAAAATAGGTCGTTATTTGAGATGGCAAGGAAAATGTTAAGTGAATAAAATTTACCATTAAGGTTCTGGGGGGAAGCAATTGGCCCAGCAAATCATTTGCAAAACAGACTACCGGCAAAAGCAACTGAAAAAATAGGTCGTTATTTGAGATGGCAAGGAAAATGTTAAGTGAATAAAATTTACCATTAAGGTTCTGGGGGGAAGCAATTGGACCAGCAAACCATTTGCAAAACAGACTACCGGCAAAAGCAACTGAAAAAATAGGTCGTTATTTGAGATGGCAAGGAAAATGTTAAGTGAATAAAATTTACCATTAAGGTTCTGGGGGGAAGCAATTGGCCCAGCAAATCATTTGCAAAACAGACTACCGGCAAAAGCAACTGAAAAAATAGGTCGTTATTTGAGATGGCAAGGAAAATGTTAAGTGAATAAAATTTACCATTAAGGTTCTGGGGGGGAGCAATTGGCCCAGCAAATCATTTGCAAAACAGACTACCGGCAAAAGCAACTGAAAAAACGCCATACGAGTTATGGACAAATAGACAGCCAAACGTAAGTTACATTAAGGTATTTGACTGCAAAGCCTTCGCATATATCAGTAACACCAGAAGACAAAAATTAGATGATAAAGATACAGAGGGATAAATCCAAAAGATACGGAATATACGTAAGAGTAAATTAAATAAAGATTGCGAGAAACGTTCAGTTTCTCGAAAACAAATTTAAATATAGAAACGAGAAAGTAGGAAACAAACCAAAACAAGATGAAAATGAAAATCGGGTTAATGAAAACCTTGTAGAAATATAAATTTCAAATAGCAATGAGACACCATCCACGTCCAATCAACCAGTAGCAAAACATAGACAATCAGACAGAATTAATAAAGGCGTATCTCCTGATAGGTTAATATACATGGTTAAGAGCAAAAAAGCTACTGAACCAGAAAATTATGAGGAAATCGAAAACATGGAAAATTTTAAGGATAAACAAAATTGGATAGATGCAATGAAAAGCCCCTTATGAAAATTACCCCCCTCCCCTTGGTATGAAAATTACCCTTAGGAAATTAATTGAATTCCCTTATGAAAAATAAAACTTGGTCAATTGTAGAACCTCCACCAAATAGGAGAATAATAGGTTGCAAGTGGGCCTACTAACTAAAACGCGACAACACAGGAAAAATCCAAAAATATAAAGCAAGTTTAGTTGCAAAAGGATATTCACAAGAATTCGGGGAGATTTATGATGAAACTTATGCACCAGTCGTGTCATATAAAACAGTAAGAGCATTATTAATAGCAGCATTGCACCAAAAATTTAAATGTAAAACATATTGATATTAATACCACATTCTTACATGGAGAGCTTAAGGAGAAGATATACATGTCACAACCAGAAGGTTTCGTTGAACCAAATCAGGAAAATAAAGTATGTAGGCTAAACAAAGTCATATATGGACTTAAACAAGCCGCGAGAGCGTGGCATAATAAAACTTCAGAAACACTAAAAAAGATGAATATCAGTCAAAGTAAATTTGACTCGTGCGTTTTCACGCGAAAAAAGGGCGACAACACATCATACATAATAACATACGTAGATGACATTTTAATTGCGGGAAAAGACGAAATAATAGAGGAAGTACTCGCGAGCTTAAATAAAGAATACGAGCTAAAGAATTTAGGTGACACCAGTAACTACTTATCCATGAACGTTAAAAAAGTAAATAAAAGCTACATGATAAATCAAACTCAGAAAATAGAGGAATTAAACAAGAAATTTAATTTGCAAGACGCAAAACCATGTAGCACACCCATGGAGACAAATTACACATGCTTTACTGACGAGGATAACATTTTACAAAATAATACATATTACAGACAATCCATAGGAGCACTTCTGTATCTAGCAACTATAAGCAGACCTGACTGTGCAGTAGTGAACATTCTTAGTAGAAGAAATGAATCACCAAGAATGAAAGACTGGAATGCAGTAAAAAGTGTGATAAGATATTTAAAGACTACAAAAAATTATAGTCTAGTTTTAAACGAAGAAAAGAAGCCGATACTTGAAGTTTATGCAGATGCAGTTTGGGGAGAAAATGCAGATTCACGAAAATCAACGAGTGGGAATCTATATATGGTAGGGGAAAATCCCATACAATGCTCGACCAAGAAACAATCCTGCATTGCATTATCACGATAGAGGCCGAGTAGGTCTCAGCAGCAAATGCAGCAATTAAAATAAAATGTCTAGTCAATTTACTGAACGAATTACACCTAAAACAAACCTTACTAAAAAACCTATATGAAGACAATCAGTCCGCAATCAAGCTGATAGAATTAGGAAAGCAGTCTAGTAAAACCAAACATATTTAAATAAGATTCCACCTGATAAAACAACTAAAGCAAAAAGGGACTATCAACCTAAAGTACTGCCCAGCCAAATTGATGATAGCAGATCTGTTTACTAAACCAGTTCCCAAACCTGTTTTTCAAACCCATTGAATGAACTTAAGTTTGTGTGACAGTGAAACTTCAGAAATTAAGGAGGAGTTGATGGGCATAAATATCAAGATGAATAACTGATGCAAAATAAACTAATTTTTTCAGTTACAAAAACAATATAACTTTTCAACTTAGCCATAAATCTCTTTGTAGTGCTAATGTATTTAACCTTGAAATTCCTATAAAGATAATTACTTGTTAAGTGGCTGAATTATACTCATAAACTACAGTGAACTAATTTATTGCTATTATTGTGAATCTTGTAATGTAAACATTTCATTTTTGCTGAAAAATGTAGCTAACCAGGAAAGAGCATATAAAAACGCTCTCTTATTTACAATTTAAATAGTGTTAATTAAATTACGTAAAATGTAACTGCTTCTTCATTTAGTAATATAGAAATCACGTACGATTTCTTTACTTAAGGGAGGCATGAAAAGTTATTGGAGAATATAACTTCACCTACAAATATAAAGTGAATAATATTTTCAACTAATACATTTTGGATAAAGGTAAAACGTGGATTTACACCATTAATGGATAAGTATCCTGAAAAAGAGTGAGTCCCAATTTAAATATCTTAAGCCTATTTAATGGGATTCAAAATCCTGTCAATTTTACCATTCTATTCAAATCACACTTCAAGGAAAGAAACTTATAATTTTTACTAAGAAAACTGAATGCTATAATATATTTTATTTTATATTAATATTAATTTGATAGTTCTTTTAAAAAGTTAAGTAGAAACAGTTCTCTGACAGTTTTCCATGATAGAAAAATGAAATGAATGTTAACATGGTAATATAATAATTGTATACATGATTTGTAATAAAATATCTCTTCAATATTGGAAAAGCTTACCAGTTTCATATAATTAAGTAATATAAGTACAATTATATTATGCATAGCAATAAAAAACATCTAAATACACAAATGCAAATGGGCATTCATGCCTAGATACTTTTAATTTTTTTAAACACTGATTTAATTGTTTTTTGTTTCAATACTTTAGATTTATAATTTGCAACTTTATCCTGAAGTTTTGTAAAAATCTCTTTTCCAGTTCAGTATAAATTGTTTCATTAAAAAATATATATATTTAAAATTATCATTATTTAATTTCATGCTTCACAGAGAAGCAACTATTAAACTGAAAATTCGATTGAATTAAAGCAAAAAGATTAATAAATAAACTAGTAAATCTGCAGATCAGGAGCCTCAACGTCAGCTCTACAGCTGATTTTTTTAGCACCCTTTGAATAATATTAATCTTTTTACAAAAACGAAATTTAAAGTTTTTTAATTACATAAACATTTATAAAATGAAAAAATATTTCGAAAGTTTCAGACATTAGAAGCGTTAAATTAAACCCCTTGTTATGTAATGGTCTCTGAAAATCTCATGAGCTACTTATTCTGGTAATTTTTAGAAAATAAAATAGATTTCTTAAGGGGGGGGGTGTTGCTCTGCCCCCCTGAACCCCTACGTAGTGTAATTTAATTTACATTTGTAATTTTCAATTGATTGTGTTAATGACCTTTAGTAATTTCTACCAATAGATGGAAACGTACGTGAATTCTTTTCTACAGCCCTGTATATTACGTGAAGATTTTTACGCGTCATATATAACATTTAAATTTAATGCAGACAAAAAACCCTCCTAAAACTACTGATATTACATTTCCGGGGATTACTATGTATAGTGTGCACCATGTATGCAGTTTTTGTGGAGTCCTGTATATGGTTCTATTTAAATTCTGCAAACATTTGCTAAATGTAGATGAGCTGGAAAATGCATAACTCAAATAAAAAAAAAAACACACTGAAGCAATTCGCGCTCATTTTCATTTGTACTTACGAATTCATTTGTGTAGCCCTGTACATGGTCTATATAATATTTAAACGCCACATACTAAGCAAAAATTTACTTAACGTTAAAACGCACACTATGATCCAAAACGCTCTTCAGCAATCATCCCTAATAGACCAGAACTGTATCCGAAATTTTTTATGCAACCCTATAAATGAACGATAAATGCGATACAAATCATATTCAACGGCAATTATATTCAAGCTTCTTGTAGTAAACCACAGTAATGTATTTTAATTTCATAATGTTTCAATTAGTGCAACACAATTAACACACTGACGACAGGCAATTTTTATTAAATCTGGGTTTAAAAACAGTAGAAGCTTCTCCCTCTTTTGAAAGTGTTTCGGAAATTGGTTTCTGATATATGTTTTTCATGTTTATGCAGCAGTAAATATCTTTCAATGTACGGATGTAATATATAATGTCTTACAATCTATAAAAAATATGGACAACACGATATAAATGCCTTTTCTGTAAGGTAGAAGTCACGCTCGTAGCCAATTATGTATTCTGAATAAAAACGAGAATTCTCGTTTCCCGTCGCTAATGTGTTAAAATAAGCTGTGAAGAGTTTTTTTTCCCGTAGACCACATTTTAATAGACCACTTTTGTGTGACCCTGAAAAAAACATATGCTTTGCATCCCATATATTACAAAAACGTTTCAAAAATACATATCAATATTATTATTTTGTAACAGAGTAACATCATTAAAAAACCCCACAAAAGGATTTTTTTCAAAGATTGTAATATTGTGAATACTTTTGAGTTCCCTGTACGCATGCTGTAAGTGCTACACATAGCATATTTTATGTAACCAGGTTCTAGTGCACCTTAATAAAGTATATAAATTTCATTACGTTTAAAATTGTGTAACATTATTAAAATACACCGCAGACGATTTTTCCCAAAGACTATAATGTAACGGAATAGTTTTGAGTGCCCCTGTAATTAAGCTATGAAAGCTACACACTTCATTTTTAATACCAAACTTACTTTGGAAAACCTCAATAACATATATCAATTGCAGGTAATCCCGACTATATTTACGCGAGTTAGAGCACGTAAACACGGCAAGCGACAGATAGAAAAACTGAAGTCATAAACACTTTTCATCTATGTTGGAAAGTGTTAAAAAGATTTACATGCCTTTAACTGTACTTTTTTCACTTATAGCATGGTAAAACATTAGTTTACACATCCTAATCCATGCGATAGCAATAACATATTAAAATCCCCCCAAAATAGGCATAGTTGGAGATGTATAAATCTACTGGAAAATAATTCATTATCGTGCCCGCTGTTAATTCCATAAATTGCATCGATTTGGCGCTATTAAATATTTTTTGTGATAACCTTTTAATAGTACCTACAGCAAAATTAACGTAATTTACTAATTTCATTCATATTTGACGCAATGATAGGTTACGAATAACAGTCGCTAGCAACGAAGAAAAGGGGAAAAAAGAAATATGTATCATGTAAAACAAGAAAATTAATTTAAAAAATGCTTTATTATTGGAATACATGTATAAATGTATTCAAAATATTATACACGTAAATTAAAAAATCTGATAGATATATTGATAAAAATTCAATGTAACAGGAATAATTTAAAACCCTTATTTGGAATTTTAGTATCCATAATTTAACATTTAAATCCATTAATCAAACGTGCCATTTTCTTTCAACAAATGGAAATTTCAAAATCGTCTGACTTGCCGTGGAAAAGCATTATGGAGAAAAATAAAATCTTCCATATTTTCCGAACGAATGAACCAAATTTAATCAAAACTATACAGCTACGTCCGGGTATCTCACGAATATGCCCTATTAATTTCAAGCTGATCTGGTGCTTTTTGCGGCAGTTATCGCGGAACAGACAAACAAACAGACTAACAGACAGAAACCAAAACTTTTCGAGTATCCACAGTAAGCCTTCACTGACGTTTCGCCAATTAAAGTAACTTTTTATAAAAAAAGAAAACGAAAAAACGCTGCGTCTGGTTAACTTTGAAACCATGAATATAAATTTCATCGTTTTCATTTGAATGTGTATTGTATATTAATGAAAACTGACTGCATGCATTTTAGAGCGTTTAAATGAAATTATACATTCAGCGATTCTAAGAATTTTCATGAAATTGAATTGTTTGATTTTAATGAGCGGTTACTCTGTTATAATTGTATTGCTTTGATTTTTTTTTTTTTTGCATTGAAGTGGAGTTCTGCTGTAATTTAATGTGTATTTCGCAAGTTGAATGATATTTTTTTAATATTTCAATTGCAAAATTTTAAATTAAGTTATTCATTGTGTTTAAAATAATTATCGGTTTTCTATTGAAAATGAGATATTTATTTACATTTAGTGTATGCTTTTGCAATTAATTTGCTTTAAATTCTCAGCCCAGACAACATTTATTCTAAACTTTCTGCGCATAGATTATCATTTAAATGGTTTAACATTGAAAACAAGAGGGCTCGTTCAATTTTTTTTTTTTTTGGGGGGGGGTGGGAGGGGTGGTGGTAGTTGAAAACTGCTTTAGTAGACTATTATGTTATGCTGATAACTGTTTTCAGAATTAAACAGTGAAGCCATCTGTGATGGGAGTCTCAAAGAATTATTTTTTGAAGGACTAAGAATGAAAGTTTTCTGTTGCAATTTGAATTTCTAATCTAAAATTTTTAGATTAGATTGTGATTTTTTTTTTATCCACATTATACTGATTGTCGCTTAAGCGATTACACAGTGGGGTCCGGATATTAGGAGCCTTGTAAAAAGAGAGCCTGAAAAATTATTTTAGATGAAAGAATATATTATAAATAAGGGCCTAAGACCGCTGTGAGATACGCCCGCCAACCCTCGATCAGGCTTCGAAGCCTCTAAAAACATAGCTATGTGACCTGTTTAAAAAATGTAACCAGGTTGCGGAAGATAGATCCATATTATCAGTATGCTGCGGCTATATTCAGTATAACTGCGGCTATATTCTGTAATCCGGTTGCCACACTTTTCCTTATGAGTGAGGCATTTTTCGGTTACCATGACCTCATTCATCATTGTCGTATTTGGCGTCTGTTTTCTGGATTGATAAGTAAGATCAATTGCACATTTGAAAATAAGCTTGTATAAAATGCTTACGTTAAAAGTGCCGATTTCTGACTTTTATAAAGACTTTATGGACAATATTCTTCTTTTAAGCTCAAGGTTAAAAACTCCGTCTGCTTATGGGAAAGCTTTCAGAACCACGGTACATTGAAAAGCATTGCGCTCTGAATTTTACGGCTATATTTTATGTTTTGTTTCAGTTTTAGATATTTTCAGGAACAGGTATAGCTTATTCATGAATGCTATTCTCTATTTTAATATTCCATCATGCATATTTTCATGTTGTTTTTACTAAATAATAAGAATACCCGAAATTTTTAATAGATATTTATTGATCATTAATTCGTACAAAATAATTCGATAGTATTTTGCAAATACATTTACCTGCATTTACGCTGCATCAAGTGACATAATGGGAAGAGTTCCTTATCCTGTTCTGGTTGGCGCGATTGCCAAAGTAACCCAAAATAGCTGAAATGGCCGTTTTAGCATCTTGTCAAAATTTTTAAGATGGCGGAAAAATATGTTCTTTAAATTTTTATGAACATATATTTTTATATTGGTACAACTTGATTATCCCGTCGACGATAAAACTATCACAAAATTATAAGATTAAATGTCAATAATGGTGGATCGCAAATGTCATATTCACTTGACATAAAAAACGTTACACATATTTGTTAAGTCATCAAGTGATTTTAAACTCGACGTTTAATTTGTATTTTTAGTAATGATTTAGTAATTTCTTTTTTCATTTGTTATTTAAAATAACAATTATACCAATTTTTATAATCTGGCAAGGAGTTTGGCGATTTACATAATTTGGCGAAATTCGTCGATGGGATAATTAAGTAGTACCGTTATATTATAAACATTATATTTGTATTATTTATATATAATGTGAGTTGTGATTTTAGAGTTCCCAAAACACTCTCATCCTAGAAACAAGATGCGTCAGCAGTTCCTATGAAAAAATAGCGACTTCAGAACCGCAGATGGAATTTAACTGCTGACGCACATTTCGCATCTCTGAGCTTGGGAACAAATTAACAGCCAAACCTCCGATTTCATTTCGAAGTGACCGAGATCGGACAGATCTAACTAGCTGAAGACGAGAGATAAAGTCGCTGCGAAACCAGACAAGGGTCCTGCAGAATTCTCTGATGCCGCGATTGGATTGCCGCAAAAACCCCTACCCTCCCGTAACTTTGTAAATATCTGTAGTAATAATAATCAAGAAACAGTAAACACCATTTATTCATTAATTATTGCCTTATTCTTCTATCGTAGGGACCGGCCTATTAGAATCTGATTAATTTCCCCTAGATACCTTTCCAGACTTTGGATTTTATGAGCAGCGCACTACTTCAACGAAATTTGTTTTCCATCTCTGAAGACGTACAGCTATTTCCTTTTCATCTACGCAAAACAGCGACAAAAAGTGTGTCACTGGGAATCATCGAAGATACCGATTTTTTCCCTCTCTCTTTCTACCAGAGAAGAGTCATATCAAAAAGAAATTAGGTCAGCGCGGAAAATACGACTTCCTTTTGCTGTTGTGCGTGCGTGATTCAAGTTTTTTCTCTTGTCCCTTTGCGGTGCGAATGCAGCGTGGAAGCGAAGATACTTCAAATATGAGTGTGTTTATTAGTCCACGTCTATCCAGGCGTTGATTATTTATTTTTTCCCTTCTTAATGGCATATTTTACATTACTTTGAAAATGATGTTAAAAGTTATCAAGGTAGTCGTCAGTCAAATAAATTCCGCGAGGACTGATCGCATTAAATTATTACATAATTTAAATTTTAAAACGCACAATGGAAGGTTGAATAGAAAATAATAAAGAGTTTTTGAGGGCTATGATTTTAAAGAAGGAAACGATAAATTCCAAACTGGATTAACATAAATTCTGGACGAATTTTCCCAAGCTCAATTGGTCTCTATAGCGAATTTTTACATCTTGATATTCACGGGGTCGAGGGAGATATTGCGAAACGCATATTACAGGCTCTAACTGACTTAGACACTTTTCAAACTTTCCTTGAGTCACATACAGACTCGGAAAGCGAAATTAAATATGAAGACTTTTCGCAAAACACATTAAATAACACCGTAAAGTCTGACCACACACAAGCCCTTGCACATAATAAGCCAACTGGCACTCAGTTTGCACCACGCCACATGATTGCAATTTCCGACATTGAGAACTTGTTACAACCGTTTTCGGGGAAATCTTCGGACAATATTCTAAAATGGTTTCACCGATTCGAAGGTTTAGCAGAAAGCTTCTCCTTAATCTAGATTAAAAAATTCATCTTCGTTGAGAGAGTTCTCACAGGGACGGTTTTATTATTCGTGCGTAGTTAGTCAACTATTACGTCGTATAGCGCGCTTAAATACGCTTTGATCAAAGAATTCAAACACATCTTGTGGCCAACACAAATCCTTAAGATGTTGGCAGCACGCAGCTTCAAGCCCAATGAAAAATTCGCTGAATATTTCCTCGTCATGAAAGAAATAGCTCAAAGGGGTAATGACGACGACGCGTCCCTCATGCACTGTATTATTAGCGGTATACAGAACACTCCTATTAATAAAGCTATGTTGTTCGGGTGAGCCACGCTTGCCAAATTTAAAATCAAGTTCAAAATTTAAGAACGAATTAGTGAGCAGAGCCCTAAATTTTACCAAACAAAGTCACCGGCTACACCCAACATTCCTAAAATTAACCAGGTGGAGAGAACTGCAAAATTAACCTGTTTTAATTGTTGGGGTTTGGCTACCGTTCTTGCGAATGCGTCCATTTCAATAAAGAAAAGAAGTGCATGAGATATGAACGTTTTGGTCACGTTTCTAATCAGTGCACGGAGCACTCTCCGGAACGCAAGCGTTCGACTCAAGGCACCTCCCCTTCACGCAAGACTGCGCCAAGCCGAAAAAAACAAGTCCACGTAGTAGAGATACGTGGCTGCGATACGATTCTGCATACTCTCATCCGCGCATGCAGAAACCTGTAAAAATTTCCAATTTACAGATAAATTCAATTTTGGACACAGGAAGTCCTCTGACAATACTGAGAGACGACATTTATCAACAAATTGGGTCTTCCCCCTCACCGGAGCACCTATCCAGTTATCTGGTATCGGCAATGGTACTATTCAACCCAAAAGATAATTTTTTATGGACATAGAAATTGATGATAATATTTTTACTACTACAGTTTACGTAGTTAAGTCTTCTCAAATGTCCATTCAACTTATTGTGGGGATAGCCGTCATATTTCAAGGCACTCTCACGCGCGTCAAAAATGGCGTCACGTTATCTAAATCCCCACCAACAGAAATTTTCATACACTGCATTACTGTGTCTGATGACGCATCTGCAATTAAATCTCACCAGAAATCCGATGTACATCTATTTCCTGACAAAAGATGCACTACAAAAACGTTTCTTTTAAATTCTTCCCCCTCCCCCAAGATCTGAAAACCCCCAGCGTAATTGAAGATTTTTCGAATGGAAATATTACTAGTGTCGTCGAAACTGGCCCCGTTAATCACTGAACACATCAGAAGCATCTCGCAACATTATTGCCCGACTATATTTCTGAAACTCAACTTACCTTTCGTACAAACTGTTTATGACGGCGTTCATCGTATTGATCATCTGTTTATCACCGTTTAATTGCACCAACGTCATTAACATTCTGCACTCCATAAGTACAAACCATCTCAAGATTTGAGTGAAGTTGTTAATTAGAACGAAATACTGCATACCCTTATCGTTCCTTTTCTATTTTTTATACACCGACAGTTAGTACCAGCAATGAAAAAAAAAAAGAAACGCCGAATTAAGCTTGCGAAAAAGAAATATGCTTCACGTATATCTATAGGTCACTTAGTGTAACCACCGAATTCATTATAAATGTGTTTTCTTATAACTTTTTTTTATATCTCCTGTGTTTTTCATCTATATATGTGCTTGTTTCTGAGAAAATTTATATCGTACTGAACTATAGACTGTTATTTTTTTGGGACTTTCATGATAACTTCATTTCAATATCTTCGTTTTTTTTTCGATTGCTGCAAGAATGAACGATTTTTTTTTCATACAAAAATTAAAGATTACAACTATGACTAAGCATCTAAGAGTCAATTAGTGATGAAACCTTCTACACGGAACATTGTTTTCTTCGTTTTATTTTGTTTCATGCCATTCTAGCGTGCGATAATCTTCGAGTGTTTTTTTAAGACGTTATCGCGTGTCAAGCAATTTATAATCAGTTTTACAAGTCAGTGTTTCTTATTATCCTTATTTGTTTGTGAGGTATGCAAAAGTGTGTCAATAATTATTTTTTCTTCTTATAGTAACAGAATTTAATTGTGTTTTTTTGTACAAGTTCCATTCAATATTATTTTTTAAATATCTGAGCGATATAATTACATGCTCAATTTTTTTTTATTGAACCCAAGCTGTGATTTTTTTTCGGATGGCCATTGTTTCCTCTCGGACTGCAAATGGTGATTTATTTTTTTCATTTTGCCTCAAATCTCTTTGCTACACATGCAAAGTACGTAGTATGTCTTTTTTATGTTGCATAAATAACAACTTTATTTAACATGACTATATCTATACAGATTTATCTTTTTATGGACATTCATTTTTTACAAGATAAAAGAAAATTGTTGTATTTATATTTTTGAAAACTGTATTCTATGTTTTAACTTTATATTAAAGTGCTATATATATGTACTAGCAGACTACCCGGCTTCGCCCGTGTCAATTATAAGAGACTTTCCATGTAAAATAATAAATTAAAATGAACTACTATACACTGCAAATAGAGGCGTCTTAAATTCAGACACATATGTGACTGAAAAAGTATTTCAGACACTTAAGTGTCTGAATATGAAATTTCAGACATCATAGATGTCTAAATTTAAGACATTTAAGTGTCTTACTGTGATCATGGTATGGATGAACTAAATGAAGTGTCTTAAAAATGATAATACGTCTGAAATTAAGACATTTAGAAATCAGACACCTAAGTGTCTGAATGTAATACAATTGTATCATATGTATGATGACTGTATATACAATTGCAATATAAATGTAAGCAGAATTAGAAAACGCTTTCGAATGGTTGAAAGACGTTTAAAATTCCATGCATTAAATTTGGTATTACTTTATAAAACAAGCGACGTGATTAGACCATGGGGCGTTTGTCAAAATTGCAATACTAGTTCGTTTACTAAGTTTTGGAACTAAGTTATTTTTAGTGCAATAAAGTAATTAACGAATTGCCTTTCACAAAATATAAAGTTCTCCAAATAATTGTATTAAAATAACGTACCAGCTAGGCACCACCCCCTCCCCCCGACACACATGCTCACCTAATGGCTTAGCGTAGGTTTTTGTGCACCAGAAGCAATTTAAAATACTGCGACCCTACCTTAGTGGCTATTATAGTTTCATGCTATAATTTTTATGCAACAGTTGCTGCCCGCCTTAACTAGTTTCTATCGGGGTAATTCTCCTCTGCTTCCCATATGCTAAGTCAATGTCCCTTAATAAAAATCTTCTGCCATATTTACACATTACTGTTTTATAATTAGATAATAAAAAGTATGGTATAAAAAGTCGCTATATTAAAATAATCCCTGGATTTACAAAGTTTAATTTGAAATGTAGCAATTTATTACTAATTTATTAAAATTTGATAAGTTATTTGAAAGTTTGACGACAAAATATTTATTTTATGCCTTTGTCTGAAAGCGTCCTAACTGTAATAATTATATCTTATAATAGATAATTGTAACGCATTAAAAAATATACTAATGAAGAAGAAAAAATTGTATTCGTTATTCCTACATTATTTCATTTCCCGATGATAAAAATCAACTGAAATTCATTCTGCAAATCAGGACCGAGTTTGAGCTGCCAGTCTCTCAGCCAACGATTGCGTCATTAACGGAAATAATGGGCGCGGAAAAATATGCTGACAGGGTATTTCTATTGTGAAGATGTGTCTAATGTAAGATTGTTGGCCGATTAATATTTCAAGTGACGGTGATTTTAAACGACCATTAGCTTTGTGATAAGCTCCTGATTTCTTTAGTTAAATGCAGTTTTCTTTAGTTGTGCAGTGCTTGACAGAAATATTATTACAATATTGAAACACCATGTATTTTTAATATTTCAAGTGACGGTGATTTTAAACGACCATTAGCTTTGTGATAAGCTCCTGATTTCTTTAGTTAAATGCAGTTTTCTTTAGTTGTGCAGTGCTTGACAGAAATATTATTACAATATTGAAACACCATGTATTTTTAATATTTCAAGTGACGGTGATTTTAAACGACCATTAGCTTTGTGATAAGCTCCTGATTTCTTTAGTTAAATGCAGTTTTCTTTAGTTGTGCAGTGCTTGACAGAAATATTATTACAATATTGAAACACCATGTATTTGGATGTACACTACGTATTACGTTCTTCTTAAAGAAAGAAATGTCTAGTTATTTTTGACTGTGTGTTTAGAAATGCATGCGGATTTTTAAATATCGCATTCGTAATGAATTTTATTATGTAGCGCATGAAAAAAATATGTTGTATCACGATAGATGTATGCAGTATCAAGAATATTTTTTAAAGTGCACATAACTTTTTTAAAAATAGTGTTTTATCGCTACTTCGTGAAATACTTTATTTCATGTTTGTGAAAATGGATTACACTGGTAAAAGGTAAGAAAGAACCCTTTTGTACGATTATGTGAACTTTATTTCAAGCTGAAATTTTATAGAAAAATAGTGACTTTTATTAGATAATTAAACATATAATGCTATTTAAAATCTAAATTATTTTTATTTTAATAATTTGCATATTTGGTTCTTTTTTACATCCAATAAAATTAGTTTTGTTTTAAAAGGCTTGTGTGTTCATTTGTGTGTTTTCAATAAATGCATATCATTTTCAAAATAATGAATTTGTTTAATATTTCTTTAGACCTCTATTTTATAAATAAATATTTCGTAGTCCAGAAGTAATTTTCCCTGCTTGTTATTAAAAAAACAATACATATATTTAGATATTAATGCTTGCTAAATAGCTTGATCAAATTGCAATTATCATTTAATCTATATAAACAAATGCCCATACATAAATAAAAAGAATCTAATTTCAAATGATATTTCATTATTAAGTTCTTTTTTTCAACTTTCAATACTTTATATTATACTTAATTTTACATATTAATTTTCATTTTTTGCAACAATGACAAAAGTATCATTTCATTTCATTCTCTTACAGAGTATATTTTCGAAGTAAATGTTTCAATATTATCAAATTTAACCTTATATATGATTTATTACAAGCTGTGCTAAAAAATTATTTAAAAAAATAAAGTTGAATAAAATCTTATTGAAAAATGTGCTGATATTTAATATTTTGGGAAGGTAATGAGGTTTGAAAATATAAATATTCTTATAATTATGTTTGATCTGCACATATATTTTTATATTATCATCATTTTTTTTTCCTTTCAATTTTCAGTACATTTTGTATTTATGATATAATTTTACATATTACTTTTCATTTTTTGCAACAAAGACAAGAGTATCATTTCATTTAATTCTCTTACAGAGTATATTTTCGAAGTAAATTTTTCAATATTATCAAATTTAAACTTATATATGATAAATGTTGTGATTGCTTTATATGATGGATGTAGAACATGAAAGGAAATCGTGAAAGCACCAGAGTGAAGTTATTTGGAATATCTGAATATTTTATAAATATTTTTTATTTTTTCCAATGGAAAATAAATCCTACCTCTATAGGATTCTTTTATTTTTTTTTTTTTTTTTTTTTTATTTTTTTTTTTTTTTTTTTTAATAATTCTACCGAAAGTTTACTTAAAAGGTACAAAATCTGCTTTGATTTTCTGTGTTCCATCTCAACAACATATTTAATTTTCAAGCCGCAGAGTCATCTTGAAAATATACTTTAAACAAGGAATAGAAATCGTTGTAATTAACCAAAGCTGTGCTAAAAAAATATTTAAAAAAATCAAGTTGAATAAAATCCTATTAACAAAAATGTGCTGATATTTAATATTTTGGGAAGGTAATGAGGTTTGAAAATATAAATATTCTTATAATTATGTTTGATCTGCAAATATAATTTTATATTATCATCATTTGCTTTTCTTTTTCTTTCCTTTCAATTTTCAGTACACTTTGTATTTATGATATAATTTTACATATTAATTTTCATTTTTTGCAACAAAGACAAGAGTATCATTTCATTTAATTCTCTTACAGAGTATATTTTCGAAGTAAATTTTTCAATATTATCAAATTTAAACTTATATATGATAAATGTTGTGATTGCTTTATATGATGGATGTAGAACATAAAAAGAAATCGTGAAAGCACCAGAGTGAAGTTATTTGGAATATCTGAATATTTTATAAATATTTTTTAGTTTTCCAATGGAAAATAAATTTTACCTATATAGTATTCATTTTTTTAAATAATAATTCTACTGAAAGCTTGCTTAAAAGGTACAAAATCTGCTTTGATTTTCTGTGTTCCATCTCAACAACATTCTTAATTTTCAAGCCGCAGAGTCATCTTGAAAATATACTTTAAACAAGAAATAGAAATCTTTGTAATTAATCCAAGCTATGCTAAAAAACAGCTGTGCTAAAAAATTATTTTAAAAAATCAAGTTGAATAAAATTCTATTAAGAAAAATGTGCTGATATTTAATATTTTGGGAAGGTAATGAGGTTTGAAAATATAAATATTCTTATAATTATGTTTGATCTGAAACATATTTTTATATTATCATCGTTTGTTTTTTGTTTTTTCTTTTCTTTCAATTTTCAGTACTTTATATTTATGATATAATTTTATATATTAATTTTCATTTTTTGCAACAATGACAAGAGTATCATTACATTTAATTCTCTTACAGAGTGTATTTTCGAAGTAAATGTTTCAATATTATCAAATTTAAACTTACATATGATAAATGTTATGATTGCGTTATATGATGGTTATAGAACATGAAAGGAAATCGTGAAAGCACCAGAGTGAAATTATTTCCAATATCTGAATATTTTATAAATACTTTGAGTTTTTCCGATGGAAAATAAATCCTACCTATATAGTATTCATTTTTTTTTTTTTTCATATCCTACTGAAAGCTTGCTTAAAAGATACAAAATCTGCTTTGATTTTCTGTGTTCCATCTCAACAACATATTTAATTTTCAAGCCACAAAGTCATCTTGAAAATATACTTTAAACAAGGAATATAAATCGTTGTAATTAATCCAAGCTATGCTAAAAAACATCGTAATTATTCCAATCTGTGCTAAAAAATTATTTTAAAAAATCAAGTTTAATAAAATCCTATTTAAAAAATGTGCTGATATTTAATATTTTGGTAAGGTAATGAGGTTTGAAAATATAAATATTCTTATAATTATGTTTGATCTGCACATATATTTTTATATTATCATCATTTGTTTTTTTTTTTAATTTCTAGCGAAGTAAGTTATTTTTAACGTCATGTTAACAGAAAGAAAATGTTTTTGACTTCAATCTCAAGTTACTTTTTATGTATTTAATATGGGGAGAGGAAGAGAGACCAATAACAATAAAGAATGACTTTTCTTTTTTTGGTGAGGTTGGGGGGGTGGCGGGGGGTCGGATTTTTAGGATTATTTTGTTTTGTATTTGATAATGTAGCAACTCAACGCACGTTATGTTAGTTTCCTTTAAATTTAGTATGTTTTTATGACCAAAAATAAATAAAATAATAAATAAACTTGCATTGAGATGCTACAAGGTTAACCCTTAGTATCATCGTGTTGCACATCTGCAACATACCCAAAAGTCAATGTTACTTACACAATAAGCTTTAAAATACAATTTTCTTTATTGTTCCTATTTCCCAATACAGCAGAATATAAATTAACAGAGATAATGAGTTAATTTTTTATATCAAGGATTTTCTTTATCTTTTGAGCAGTTTCACATATTACTAAAATTAACTTCGTAAATTTCGTCAAATTAAAAAAAACTTAAGACTATCGAAAATAGATTTGTACAGTGATATTTACTATATTATTTATCGCTTAAAAAGTGTCAAATAGGCATGCTGTCCATCCAGAATCCTATAACTACTGTTCGCCTTAGCCGCCGATATGCGGTTATCAAATGTTTCTGTATTTATTTGTATGATAAATAGTGTAATAATAAAAACGAAGAGACATAATAAAAACGAAGAGACATAAAAAAAAGTAAGAGTTTCTTGCTCATTTTTTTTTTTTTTGAATCTCATATACTTCCAATTTTGTGGAATCTAGTGTTAGATTTTATTTAACACAGATATGAAAATGCAAAAAAATTAATTCACTGGAAATATCTAATTTAAATGGGAAGAAAATTGTTCAACAAAACAAGGATGGGTTTCATTCCGAAAGGGGTGAATCATTTTTTATAAATGGGAATAATTTGTTACCATAAAGCAGAGCTGATTGCAGCTTGGACAAAGTGGGCTGTTTCTATGGGTCTTTTGCTTTACGGGCCCCAAAACTTGGTATTAAATTTCCATAAAGCTGATATTTTAAATTTGTTTTGATCTTATACGTATTTTAATAAATATTTTGTACTTTTAGATCATTATTAGGTTAAAGAAAAGGATATATTTGTCCAAATAAGTAGGGGAAGACGGGGTACAATGAAACACGGGGTACAATGAAACATTACTTGTAAAATCAGTCAAATTTGTCATAGAGAGTTGCAGTTTATATATATGTTATACAACTATATGTTCCAATTACTGATGTGATTTGGATACATTCACACTTCTACAACAGTAGCAATAGAAGATTATTGCTTTTACGCCATTGAAAGTAACTTTCTTTACTAAAAGTAATTTAGTTTCTTTTTCCTTGTTGTTATATGTAATAATTATTTTTTCTATACATTGTTATCTTTGGGTTGTTGTCTTCATACCTCCAAAACAAAACTAAAAAAAATAAATATTAGAAGTTTGAAAATAAATTTTTATTTAGTAACCTCAGTGCGGGGTACAATGAAACACTTGCAGACGGGGTACAATGAAACATGTTTTATTATAGTAATAAAAGTAGTAAATAGAATATATTAGAAGTAAGAGTAGGAAAACAGAAAAAAAAAGTTTTGTTCTAACCAGGTCAGTAAAAAATACTCTTGTTAAGCAATTAAAAAATAGAAAGAGAAAAAAAGCTGAGAAAGGATTGTTTTGTAAACAAACTCTGCCTGCTACAGACTCTGATGATGATCCAGATTTTTTTCCAGGCCCAGCTGGTCATCGAGGTACTAAGAATGAGATATTCACACACAACATGTATGGCACAAGCAGTATCCGTATAAATGAAAACATAAAAAAATATATACTGTTGGAAAAATCATACATTTAAATTAAGTCAAATGTGAAATACTTGATATAAAGACTCCAACCTAGTTTTTTTTTTTTTTTTTTTTTTTTTTAGAAACTTACATTTAAAAAAAAACTAATTCTGTTGAAACTACCACCCCATATTCCTTCAGGATCAACTGAAATATAAACAGAAATGCTAATTTTTGAAACTGACTTGCGCCAATTTAATGTAAAATGAAAGGTATTTCTTAAACTAATAGAATTTTCTTATTTTTCATCTTAGACTATAATATTTTTATCAAGTTCCTTATTAATCAAGTTTTGTTTTTGTATTTATCTCATTTTTCATAAAATAAACTATACTGGGTGAAAATTGCTTCCATCATTTAGAGTGTTTCATTGTACCCCAGTATGTGTTTCATTGTACCCCGGCATACGGGGTACAATGAAACACTGTAAGACATTTATTTTTTGTTATTTTTCAAGCATAAAGATATTGTTTAGAACCCAATAAAAATTTATTTAGATGGGGAAAATACAAGATTAAAAATATGCATTAATTATATTTTTGTGCATGCAAAATTGTGGATTGGAAAAAAAAATTAGTAAATTTTGTTTCATTGTACCCCGTCTTCTCTATTTGATGACATCGAATAGGCTTATTTTTTTTTGTAACAGTATATGAAGACGGTGGGGGGAGAAGGAATACCAAGTCTCTGGCCTAGAATTCATTTGAAGTTGTCTTTAAAAGTAATTAACATTTTTGACGCCATAGGGAATATATGATATCACGTAAATACATATTTAGGTGAATATACTGATTATAATCATCCCAAGGTCAAAACATATTTAAAATATCAGCTTTATGAAAATTTCATACCCAATTTGGGGTGCCCTAAAATCAGGGGGCACAGAAATATCCCAGTTTTCTCACGCTGCAATCAGCTTTGCTTTATGGTAACAAATGATTCCCATTTGTAAAAAATGATTCAATGTGGTCAAACATGGCTGCGTATATGGTTTAGAAAGAAAAGTGGTCAAAGATGGCTTCATATTGGCAAAAAATAACGGGACAAAGATGGCCGTAATTAAGACATTTGAAATGTCTGAAATTCAGACGCAAGAAGTGTCTAAAATTTTTAAGACATTTTAAAACGTCTGAAAATCGAACACTGCTGTTTCAGACACTTAAGTGTCTGAAATTCAGACGCAAGAAGTGTCTGAAAATTTTCAGACATTTTAAAACGTCTGAAAATTGAACACTACGTTTCAGACACTTAAGTGTCTGAATTTCAGACATTTTAGTTTAGAGTGTAGTAATCACAATTACTGTGATTTGTGCATTCCCATCCACAAATCATTAAAATGACAATTAGAAAACATACGCTATTGTCTCGCCACCATAATACAATGTCTGAGCTTTAATATCACAATGCCCGTTTTCTCCGGCTGGTGTAACAGAAAAATTTGTAATTTTCTGACAATACGAAAAACAAATCCACCAAATGACATATCATATAGTCAAATTCTCGTTTGTATGGCGTATATCTACATTATAAAGTAAAAATATGTCAGTGAGTAACGCTGACATCATACTGTTGATGGAAACGACCTAACATAAAATTATTCCTCTACAGCAATTTTTCTTAACTTCTAAACAGCACACAATTTAATTTTTTAAGCTGTGGAATAGAACAAAAATTCCTTTCAAATGAAATTTATTAAAAATTGTAACTCAGTTTTTTTATTTTAATGGGTTTGAAAGTAATTTTCAAACATGGATATTTTTAAATGTGCGTGCAGCCCAACGAAACCATTACGAACGATGAACCCGTTTGCTAGTAATGCGATATTAAGAAAAGGCATGTCTATGTGTAACTTTGTCATCATATTATAGGTAACAACAACCTAATCAATCCACAAATTTCGATTTTACTACAATTTAACTTTTAAACATCGCACATTCGATTGTTCCAACGTCTCATAGAAAACAAAACAAAATAAAACTTTCAATAATATTTGTTTGAAAAGTTTATGTCACGTTATAGATTTTTTATATATTTTAAAGTGGTTATCAAGCATGAATATTTTTTAAATGTGCGTGCAATTACAAAAGATGAACTCAATTGCTCAAAAACGCTGCAAATAATTCAATACTGGTTTGTTTTCATGTAATATTTCATAACTAAATTGGTAAACCAAATTAAAACGCCAAGATAAAATTAAATAAAACACGAATTTAACAGATATCAAATCGAACTACGTAAAATAATCTATTAGGTATAGAAAATTCAAATGGAATTTCGTTCCCGCTGATTATAACTTGAGTTCTTCTGAATGGATTTCAATGGGGCTATCAGTTTCTTAAAAAAGGTTTTAGTGTATAACATATTGTTTTATGTTGCTTAGTCATAGAATTATAGGGAAAAGTTTTATAATCATGTTAACCCGATTATGAAAGATTAGTATTTTAAAAAAGATTTTTATTAATGGACTTAATGCTATGCTTTCCCTCTAATGGATAGAAATACCCTCAGAGAGATTACTCTGAGCTATATTTCTGAGAACATAGATATAATAATAACAAGCAGCAAAGTGGAAGCAAAGAAATGAGATGTTATCTTTAATTGTGCATATACTGCAATAAATTGAAATGTTGAAAATAAACGAATCGCAGAATTACAAAATCTTATATATAAATTCGTATACACTGTTTAAAAAAATGGGAAAGCAAACCATGCAAGACAGCCATGCATGGATATAAAATTGTAAGTACGTAATATATTAAAAGTAAAATAGAAAACGGAACACTAAATTATCTTGTATCGGAATTTTAACTGTAATAAATGATGTTAAGAGCATAATCAGACGCTCCGCACCAATTTGAGTAACTTTAAATGACAAATATATCATGTTTGAAAAGAATGAACTATACTTTATATGGTGTGTGCGCCCCAGCAATAGTTAATATTGTACAAAGTCTGTTTTCCACGGATGCAATGAGGTTGTCGATAAGAGTTAAGGAATCCTCTCTTCAAAATCTGATATAGTATCAAAGTACCGAACACATCAACAGTGGCATGCAATGCGTCGTTAGAGTGTGTTTTAGATATGCTCGATGGGATTTAAATGATGAGTGTATGCTGGTCACTACATACGCTGTATTGTTTTGTTTTCAAATATATTCTGCACAAGTTGAGCTGTATTTAGCATGTATTAAATAAAAGAAATCGGCAATGATTGCAACATAAATTATGACACAAGATCTGAATATATCGTCTGCATAACATTTGAGCTGTCAAAGTGTCATTTGAAGTAATTTACAAATCCATACATATTTTTTCAGCAAATCATTCAAGCTAAAATACGCCAATATGAATCCGATTATGAAATTTCATCAGAATAAGTTAATATACAAAAAATCTACTAATGACAATTGAGAATATGACCTTATGATAAAATGTCTGAAAAATGAATCAGAAAAAAAATTCATACCAAATTTAAAACGGCACTTCCCTCTCTTAGTGGCCTTGGCGAGAGAGAGAAAAGCCTAGAGAAGGAACACTTTAACAAGTACTTTTGGTCAACCTATTTACTGTTTCATACTGGTCTTTATTCAATATTTACACAATTTATTTAATGCTAGGTGGGTATCTATCAGTTTTGTTGCATTTAAATTGCATGTTTTGTGGAGGAAATGAAGTATCATGAAATATTTAAAGTTTCTATACCTAATAATTCCAGATTAATGCGAATTGACAATGCTTTCCGTTCATTTCATCTTTTTGAATTTTTAATTTTTTAGAAAACATTCATAGAGACAATTTATATTTTAAAACTAACCCGAAGCAAAATTTCAAATTTTCGGGGTTATCAGTAACGCAAAAATAGACAATTTTCGAAAGTTTTTGTTTCTGCAGTGTTTTATATAGTGACATTTTTAGAAATTGTTCTATTGCGAGAATTTACGTCATGATAAATAGAGCCATGTCAATTTTCATGTTCTAAACATCGCACATTTTAAATTTTTATACCGTCGTATTGGGGAGAAAAGTACTTTTAAATGCGTTTTGTTTAAAAACTGCATCTCAATTTATTTTTTAAATATTAATTTTTTTTTGTAGTTTTTAGCGCCATTTGTTTAAGTTTGACAACTCAAGTAGTCCATTTCTATAGAAAGTAGGGGGAAAATAGTTGAAAAATAGCAATTATATCTTTTTGTTGTCTTTTTCCCTTAACAACTTTTAAAAAATGTAATTAAAATACGCGCTATTTTTAAAAAATATATATAAATGAATGATTTCTGATAAAATATGGAGCTATTATAAAAAAAATTTAATTTTAAGTATCTCTATTAATATTACAAACAAATGAGGGCACATGAATCATGATATAGACGATTGTTTTCTTTTTTTTTTGTAGAGTTTCTTGAATAACGGCATCTCTTTTTTTGGATTTGTGTAATATATATGTTTTAATATATATGTTATAATATATATGTATTTGCAATAGTGACGTCCTATGCGTACTTTACCGTAGAAGTTGTTTAAGACTGGATTGTAAATGAAGAATTCTTCAGCGGATGCGGATGACGTCATTCTGTACAAAATAAAAGCGTGTGTTTTAAGTCTTAAAATTGAAATATGTTTTGTACTATCTATATTTATATATTTTGTTTTTCATCGGGGGTGACACTAAATTCTGAAAAAAAAAACATACTTCCGGTTTCTAGGGTTTTTTTTTTTTCAATCTTTGTGCAGTTTCAGCCTCAAAAAGTGAGATCTGTTGCAAAAAGATGTAAATAGCTATGAAAACAAACCTGATGAACGTTTCTGCTTATTTTTACAAGTAAATATGGCACAGATGTCATATACGCACCGAGGTACCTAACTGGTGCCAAAGTGGCCTTACTTACTTTGCCTGACATTGTAACCCGTGGCGGCTCGTGACTGCCATATTTTGGGGCACTAAATGCATGGCGGGCAGTATTATTCTTTTATTACCATTATTCTTTGAAAGAAACCGTTACATTGTTTAAGGGTCGAATATTCCGGAACAAATGTGGCAAAGATTTCTTTTAAAGCAATAGTGGTAAGAGAAGAATATATTTGGCAGCTATGGATTTAGTGCCCCCTAAATGCCAGTCACGAGCCACCACTGACGAAACCATATATAACGTTATTATAAATAGTTTTGTTCTATAATTATATCATTTATTTATTGTTATTTCCTGTTAAAAATAATACAAAATGTTTTGTTTATAACTATATTTTGTTTTAATATTGAAATAAAAAATAACGTGCTATTATAGCACATTATATGTAACTGGTATTCGAAAACGACGTTTTCTTCAAATTGGCATAAAAAAACATCACGCCAAACCCTATGCATATATGACATCTGTGCAATAAATATAATCATTTTATTTATATACATAATATCATTGCTTTTTATATAGAATTTACTTTTGTTTGTATATAAAAATAGGTAAATGGGTTGTTAACACAAAATAACTTGTGTAAATATTAATAAAAATTGCTTGAGTATATCATACAATGAATAAGTTGCACAAAAATACGCATAAAAAACTTACATGTCTCGCCAAATCCATTTTCTCTACCTCCCCAAGGCCCTTATATAGGTAAAGTACAAATTTCATTTTTAAAGACTAAAAAGAAATTAATATAAATGGAAATTGTTTTTTTGAAAATCATGCTTTCATTAAGATTCACAAAAATTTAGAAAATATATATGTTTTTTAAATGCACTAAATAGCGGAAAAGTCTTGAAAAAACCCTTAAATGCACGGAGTTTAAATTTAATTCGATGAGTTCAATTATTGAAGATAAATGGATTTAAATGGGAATTTTGCCAAGTTAGCCAGCTATCTCCAAGTTGGCTTCATATATAGAAACTTTTTTGTCGCCAAATTTGGTGATATTTCGCCACGTTGGCCAAAGTTTGGCGATATCGTGGTAACCCTGTCATTAGTACTTTTCAAAAAATACTCATTGTAGAAGCTAATGCTGATTTCTCTATAAAAAATCAAACGTAACCATTAAGTAATTCAACCCCCCCCCCGTTTCCCCCTTAGGGATCGAATTTTAAAAAATCAATGTCCAATTCATATATTTCCCTCAGGAATACATATCTATTCCAAATTTCAAAACTCTATGTCAACAGGGAGTGAGTAAAAAATGAACACAAGATATGAGTGCCAAAGACAAATATAATTGTAAGTTAAAGCATGTAAAAAAAATAATAATAAAGAAAATAAGAAGAAGTCATGCTATAAACCAAAATATTTTATTAAACACCATACAATTGTTTCTAATTTTGACACGCGAAATATAAAATATGCTTTTAGCGATTAAAAAATGCTATTGAGAGATTATCGCAAAATCTCAAATCAAAGTTTTTATGCCTTTTTTCTTTTAAAATGAAAAACAGACAGATTTCTTTTCCTGTATGATTAAATTTAAATATGTTTTATGGCACTTCAATATTACTGCTTTTTTTTTTTCTCTCTCTCTCTCTATTTGTTCAAAACAGTTGTCTACGAAAACATTCACCGGTGAAAGTGACGCACACCAAATTTCTGTGACGTACGCAGATAAATTGTTCTTTTTTATCAGTTTTTTAAATATAATTTTTAAACGGTTTGGAACTTATTTTTCATAGTAGGTGGATTCAGTAGGTGGCCCCCATAGGTACCTTCTGGTGCAATCAGAAACGAAATCTGACAAATATTTTTTGAGTTATGCTTGACGAAAGGTTTTTATTAGGCTTTTTTTAGTAGGACATGGCATTAATATCCATCGTAGCTGTATGTGTCTGAAGAGTAATATTGCGCTGGGTATTAGCCTTCGCTTCGCTCAGACAACAATGTATGTCTATAGACGGTAATACTGTTGAATTTTTCATAGAGCCGTATATATGAGTTAGAGGATTTTTATACAGCATGTGATACAACAAATCTTAATCTTTAAAATCCATATCAAAGCTGGAAACGCATATCATCAATTATTACCTTTAGTCTGTTCTGTAACAGAAGAATTTTATATGTCTCTGTACAGGAACAATTAATGCTGCAAACTGCATAAACTATATAAAGAATGTTGTAATTCACATAATATACAAGTGATTCCTATGAATTCATTATGTTTCAAGTAGTGTAATATAATTAAAAATAAGCAAAAATGTTTTTCAGATAAATCTTAATACAATGTATTTGTTTTATTCATCCCTGACCATGAAGTACAAATATAGAGTATTAACTCCGTTTATACTCTACAGGAAAATAATCTTGTAGTTTATCTAAGTTAAGCATATCAATTTAGTGTATCGTAAGATTAATAAAATGCACCGCAAGCAATTCTCCCCCCCCCCCCATAGACCATAATGGAACGGAATTATTTGTTTGTCCATGTTAGTGAACTATAACAGCTATATGCATCATCTTTAATAGACAACAAATTATTAATATCCACAGTAATTTATATCAATATAACGTAAATCTAAGTATTTATACGAGAATTAGAGCCCGGACAGTCAGATCGAAGAACAGGCGACCAAACAACGTGAATTCATAAACATTTTTCGACAATGTTCAAAAGTGTTAAAACTGTATTAAATGAATTAAAATTCGATTGTCTCTTGGATGGTAATAGGATTCCATCCATACAAAAAAGCGTGTACAACTGCATCTGAGTACGCGATAAAATTAAGTCTCTTCTGATAGAAGGAATTCTTTTTACGGTATCTGCCTATGTTCGAAGAACTTTTTTGAAAAATTAAAAATTAATAATCTAATTTTTAAATTATATACATATCCCCATGAATTAAAAAAATGTTAAATATGTATGGACATTTGGTGAAATTTTTCAAAAACTTGAAAAAGGGTACATGAAAACAAAAAAACTTATTAGAAGAAAATTGCTACTAAAGTAAACTACAAGCATTTGTCTAGTGCAACTACTACAAGTTAAATGATATCTTGGTAAATAGAAATTTTAGAGATTATCGTAGAGTCAATTATAATATTTTCAACAGCTTTGCCATTACATAACAGGCCATAATTTTTTTTAAAAACTGATTTAATTTTTTTAAATATAATGATGTATATTACTTACTATAAAGTATAACCCGTTTTCTGTGACGCGCACCAACGAACCTAATAGAGTAAAATGAATAATCTGTTGAATTTTGAGCAAGAGCGAAAAGCTAAATACACAGTTCAGAACTTAATCAAACATTTAAAGGCTAGTCACGTAAAAAACCACGAAATAGAGACCAGGGAATTAAAATGATCACGATTGTCTGGATGTTTTCCCATTACGTTATTACACGTCATCCCGCTTTCATCCCGTCAACAATGATTATTTATTCAATATTTATCCATTACAGCCATTACATCCATGAACACGTAATAATAATATTTTTAAAACACTAAGTTATGTTTAGCGATGCTAACATGATATCATAATTGAAAAAAAAAGTAATAAAAAAAATGTTATTAAGGATTCATCGAAAATTACTTTATCAAAAATAAGTAAAATGAGAAAGTAGTAATCAATATTTCATAAAGAACAACTTATTATAGAACTTTTCTAAGCACTCATTTCTTTTTTTTTTTCAAGCATAGGAAAACTATAGTTCTTTATAAATCGTCCTTCTTTATGTACGTATCCTTATTTTAAATACATTGAATACCTACTGTAAAATATCTTATCACCTAAATTGAATTACTTCGTAGATTTAAAAAATAAAATAAAAACAGGTTTAGAATTTGCGATCATACAAAATTGTACCTATATATTTTCTTACGCATGATTTGTTTGGTCCCCACCTGTCACCCGATGTACTTAGAATTTTTACGACAGAACTTAGAATTTTTTAAATAGCTCTACATAATTTTCCATCATAAGTATACGTAATTTTCCGTCATAAGTATAAATGCAGTTATATGGAAAGTTGAAAAATGTGTAAAATTATCATTTACAATTTGAACTCCAGAGGAAGTACAATGCATACACTAAAATACATTTATTAAATGTGTACATTTATTAAATTATACATTTATTACATGTATTACATACAATACAAAACAATACATTTATTAAGTGAAAGAAAGCTTTAGTTATTTTTGTCGTGAAAAAAATAGTAGTGTAATTAAAAACAAATGCAAGAATAACGGCACAGCGTATTATAGAATTATAAGAATTAAAATATGATTATAAATTATAAAAAGAAATAAAATCGTATAAATAAAACGTAAGTACTAAAATGAGTTGAAAAGAAATCGTTTAATGGGAGGACGAACTTTAAAAAGAGCAAAACATTAATCTGATTGAATTTTTGTTTTTGTTTCAAATTTTATGCTTAAACTTTAAAATACCAATGTAATGTCCTATATTTGTCCGAAAAGCTAACATGATAATTGTTAAAACGATATGGACTTAAAATGACATATCGTAATGTATTAATATATTATAATTGCAAATGTTTCAAAAGAAATTTCTTGTTGACACTACGCTCAAAAGTTTTCATCCGTAATTTCCTTCAAAAATTTCAATATCGCTTCAACAATCTTGATATATACTACAAGAAATTAGTGTATTCGTTAATGAATTATGGTTTATTAAGGTCTCCACATTAGCAATAATGATTATTTATATGTGCAATTTTAATAAAAAATAGTTTTTCACTTTTTAAGTAACCGTACGTTGGATTGGAAAATAAATGCCAAAATTTTTGTTACTTTTATAAGTGTTTTCCTTAGAGATATTCAGAATTTTCAAGAAAAATTAAAAAGCGCAGAACATTATAAAGACAAGGGGATTCAAGCAAGGCTATCAGGGCAATAGAATTAGGTTAAAACGATTAAAAAAATACTGTAATATATCTTTAACATTTAATATATATTTTTTATTTTACCTACTAACATCAACAAAAATAATTTTTTATATGAACTATATCAATTACGTATTCAAATAAAGTTTCCAAATTTATTAAAAGCAGCACTCTCATATTCGCTTCGTGCCAAGAGTTAATAGCCGAAATAAATCTCCAATGTTTTCGCTATTTACTGCAACCTCTTTGATTATGGTTATTTCTGCAGCGTACCATGTACCACCAAGCCTGTAATTGAAGTACAGGCGTGAACTTCAATTACATGCCTGTTAAATTTGTGTTTTATTTATATTATTTCATTTAATGCTTGATGAAGATTTAATTTCCATATGGTATATTAGCTGGAAAGAAATAGTTAACTATTTATATTTTTTTAGGGACAAACATATTAATCTTTTGTAACCTTCTGCACCAGTGTTGCCAGTGGGCTACTTTTATTAAATTCAGATTTCTTGATTGGCACCACTTTTTTTAAATAGGAAAATTCTCCTTATTTAATGGCATATTGATTAATGCGAAAACAAGGGGAATTTTACCATTTCAGAAAAACGGTGCCAGTCAAGAAATCTGATTTTTAAAAAAGTAACCCACTGGCAACACTGGTCTGCACGCCGTAACGATAGATTTAAAAAACAAAATTACGCTTGAAAATTATTTTTAAAACCACAATAAATGAGTAGAGATCGGTACAGTTTTAAAACAAATTGAGCTTGAAAGTACATTGTTTCCCCTATATGATTGCGTAAAAACTAAAAATGTGCGACGTTTAGAAGTTTAAAAAATTAAACAAATGTGGAGAAATTTAATCGTCAGGTGTTGCCAACATTAAATGAGTTCAGAATTAAGCAGTGAAAATTTTTGCTTTTATAATACAGATATATCATGGGAGACGATACTATCTCAATTGACGCAGCTTAAGGCTAAAATCGTAGAATGCCGTCACTCAATATATACAGCTAACTCGAGATAAAAGCAAATGCGAAAAGCCGACATTTTATATCTCAGCAAATATATCACGTATCATTCTGATTTTTTTAAACGATCTTATATTTGCTATCTAATCCTATTCTGAAATTGCTATTCCCTATATACAGTAAAACTCCGCTAATCCGAACTAATTGGGATCGGTGCCTGTTCGGATTACAAAAAATTCGGATTACCCGAAATTCCGATAAAAATAGAAAATGAAAAGATGCGTGCTAAAAAATGTAAGTTAAAAATGTATCCAGTAGTACCGTAAACATTCTCTAATACGACATCAAATGGCCCGACATGCTGGATAATCCGGCACGATTTTCGGGAAAAAATGGTATTCCTTGTTTAATCACTCCTAAAGATCTTTATAAAAATCCAGTGGAACTTCAGAATGGTGAATTACGTAACAACCCATTACAAATGGTTTAAAATCGAGAATGTATAAATAGCTCAGTCCCCACGTCGACGAGGGGGGAAGAAAAAACATCTCTGTAGATAATTTGCGAAATCAAACTATTAAAAAGAAAAATAAATTTTTATCATCGGATTTAAATACCTTTTGCATTTTAGAAAAGAATTTTAAAGTTACTGGCAAATAAACTGATATTCGAGATTTTTTAAAAATGGCTTCTACGAGTAGGCCTACAGTGCACGTTTACATTTTGTATTCCTGTACATATGTTGTACTTTTATATTATTGAGTATTTTTTTTAATTCTATTCAAGCTGTTTAAAGAATAAACAACATATTTTATTGCCATTTTTTTTGTTTAATTCTAACTTTTACACGTTTTCCACGACATTCATCCTGTAATCCGGAAAATTTCGTTTTTCAGTTCATCTGTTCAAGTTTAATTTTCGAAAATAAAATAGGTTCAGATTAACCGTAACTTCGTATTATCGGGGTTATACTGTACTTCTGCAAGCAGTATATTTTCAGATATCCATTTTTAGGTGAAGTGGGGCGTTTTCTTGGAATAATGGTGTCATTTTTTCTCCAAAATGTAACGGGCAATTTTTTTTTAATTCATGTATAAGATTAATCAGTTTTAGAATCGGCGAGTAAACTTTTCTTTTTCTCTAGAAAAACTCTTTTTTTTTTTTTTTTTTTTTTTTTTTTTTTTTTTTTTTATTTAATCCGGTTCAAAAATGGACAATATTTTTGCGCCATTCTATGGGAATATTATTTCAAGTGCGTGACAAGTCATTACTGTATCCATTATATTTTCTTCTTTTCCCCCTCTTTTGGTAAAGGATATATGTGAAAAATCTTGCTCAATGGTTAAGGCGCTTGGCTCAGGTTGTAACCTCCCTGATGTTTTTCGTTTCTTTTCAGAATTTTTTTTTAATCTTTATAAAGTCAATTACTAAAGAATAGTTGACCTTTATTAACAGTTCCTTTATAATTTTTTTATTGTCAATTAGATCAGTGAATAAAAGGTTAATTTTTTTAAATTGTAATTATATTAAACAAAATTAAATTATAATTATAACTAAATTAAATAAAATAAAACATAATTTTAAATAAATTTTAATAATTAAATTTTAAAATTTATATAAGCTGTTTTTTATTATTAAAATGAACATTTACTATACATCAATAATAATATTTCCTAAACTTACATTAAATATATTCTTATTTTAGAACTTTAGTGACAGATAAATATTAAATCAGTCAATTAATTTACTAAAATATTCATTTTTAAAATGAAATACGAGTATACTTCATATATAAATATCTTTATTAATTTATTAACAGTTCGCTTTCTAATTTATTATTGTAAATACAATACTGTTAATTAAATTAATTTTTAAAGCATATATTACTTATAAGGGATTTCTTTTAATTCATTAAAAATAATATTTTGGAAAATATAATATTTCTTACACATACATAAAAATATTTTTATATTATAATTTAACACCATATTTATTAATTATGTACTACGTTGAGCAAAAAGTTCTGGGAAATTTTTTAAAGGTGCGTTGATATTCGCAAAATAATAACAAAAACAACAAGGACTATTGTTCAAAGTAGAGACCATCATAGTCAACGACTTTCTGCCATCGTTCTTCCACATTCTGGATTTGTTGAAAGTACCTTGGCGGCTCCTTCGAATCGAAAAACTCTTGGCAAGCTTCTTCAACTTCATTCGTTCAGAATCGTTAGACACTTTCTCCAATAATGCCGAATCAATACACGCACATCATACTGATCAATAGGAATTTTGGAGAAGAAATTCCTGAACTCCTATAAATATACCACTGGTGCTCCTATATACGATAGAAATTCTCGTAACTATTAGATTAAAAATTTCCCAGAACTTTTTGCTCAACCCAATAAAAAATTTAAATTTGTATAACTAAAAATATAAAATGCATAAACAAGTAAATAATAAATTTAATTAGTATTCATACACAGGTGAATAATATCCATAACATAATGAGATAATAGTGTTATTATTTTTTTCTAACTTCTTTTTTTCTTAAATTTCTAGTACTGCCATCAATCAGATTTAAAATAAAGGTTTTAAAAGGTATTACAAATACGTTAAAAAAACTTCTTATAGCATTGTTTAAATAAATAAAGGATAAAGTTATTGCTCAGAAAATTAATGCTATTGTTAATGAATAATAATAATAATTAATTAATTTAATAAAGACAATTTTATTTTTAAAATACTAGGGGGCTCTGACCCCTACGAGCTACGCTCGCCAAACCCCGTTCTGACACCCAAGAATCTAAAAGTAGACTAATTTCATCGGCTTTAAAAAGATTGAATTATAATTTTAAAAAACAGAGGCGATTTCCCTGTAAAAAGGTTTTCATTCATATTCCTTTGATTGGAGATTTTTAAGGCGAAATTAGCGTTTGTTAAGGGATACAATAGCTGTTTTTGCCTTTGATGAAAAAAAAAAATAGTTAAAAATTTAAATTGAATTAAGTAAACAGTCTTTGTCTCTCGGTTTTTTAACAGCTTTATAATTAAGTTCTTTTAAATAACAAATATGAAATGTATCGTTTTATATCTGACGTAATTTTCAGCAAAGTTTTCTAACTCTTTTTAAAATTCACATGAAAATACTTTTGTTGTTAGAGAGGAAATATTATTTGCACTGTCTTAGAATTCACGTTAATATTTGAAACGATTATCTGAAAATATGAAATAAATGTCTCGCGTAAATATATTTTTTCAATTCCTACTATTAGTTCACACGCTCTCTATATTTATTTATATATCTTGTTCAATTTTTCAATCGTTAATAAAATACTTATTATTTATCCTATCAAGTTGAAATATTTTTTTTAAAAACTTGTAATGGATGATAATTGATGTTAATACAGATTTTTCAAATATTAATTAATTAATTAAATTTTAATTAATTAATTTTAGTTTTACATGGGAGACAAAATGGCGGCCATTGGTTATTGAACAGCATTTAATGCATCTTCATATCTATAAGGGGGGTTACCCTAAGGAGGACCTTGTTCTGTCGCCAAATACCGCCAAGTTTCTCGCCAACTTGGCGATATATTGCCAAATTTGGCGACCAAAATGAGTCGCCAAAAGGGACGTCAACTTGACGATATCTCTAATATTTCGCCAAATTCCCATAGACTTCCATTGTAAACCTACTTGCTGATAGAAAATCAACAATTTGAGATATTTTAATGCAAAAAAAAAAACTAATATTAGCTTAAGGCTTAAGGGATTATATTAAATTTGATTTTGATGACCCAAGTAGGAATTGACTTTAAAAAGAGAATTTTTATATTACTTGTTTAATTTAAACTATTTTGCCAACTATAAATTATTTAGCCTGTTTAAGTGTGACGTAAATTTCCTTCACTTGCGACTTTTAACACATAATAATGAATTTATTATTTTAAGAAATTTTTCTCTTTTAAAATTCATGTGTAACTATAGTTTTTATGGCGTGATTTTCCAAATGTTCCTTATTTTTAACACGTAATCACTTAATTCTCATTTGAAAGTTTTTTTTTATTATTATAATAACCACGTGTAAATAAATTTTTAATTTGAAGGAAATATTATTCTTTGCTCTGTTTTTAAAATTGGCAACAGTTAAAAATAATATCCTTTTCTAAAATATGTAAAAAATATTTCTCGAAATGCTGAAAATTTGAATTTAAAATGGAGATAAATCCTCAAATAATGAGTCAAATGAAAAAAAAAATAAATGCAGTCTACACACCGGAAATTTCTGATGTATTGAATGATGTAAAAATGGTTTAATTCCTATGTATAGTTTTTGCTCATATAAGTTATTTTAATGAAACGATTTTGACCAACTTTAATATTAAATATCTTTTAAAATAATTATTCGATTTAAAAACTGTCTACATCAGTGTGTTTCTCAAGCATTACTCTATAATAGCACCAATTTTCATATTTTTGTATGAAACAGTTTTCTTAAAATTAACGAAGAAAGACACCCGTTCACAAGAAATATGGATGCCGATTTAAGAATGTACTGGGAAGATCTACGCAGATTTTTATTGGTCCATTTCCAAATCTTTACTTTTTTTAATAAATAGAAGGATTTTTATTTAAATTGATTTTTTTTTTCAAAAGTTTACAGGTTTTTTTTGTTTTTGTTTTTTGTGGGGGTGGATTCATTTAAATTCTTTTTTTGTTTGTTATTATTATTATTATTTAGTTTATATTTCATCACATTTCAATACAAGTGTAAACCGTAATATATGTTAGCTTTAATTTTTAGCACGAAATTTCAAAAATCATGTATATTTTAAGTCATTACAGCAATAATTTCACCACAGCAACAATTGTGTAAATATTCAAAATAAAAGAGTAAAATAAGTTTTAATATGATTATTATTATTACTATTGTATAAAATTGAATAAATGGTGGAAAAAATAAAATTATATGAAAACATTGATATATATAGATACAAAGATATATAAAAACAAAAAAAAAGACATTGTTTTAGGTCATGTCACAGATAAAAATATAAATATTTTTGCAATAAAAATAAATTTGAAATGTAATAAAATCCTTCATATTTCATTTTAACCCGCCTATGGTAGCATATATGATACCATACACATGCAGAAATCCTTTAGTTTGAAACAAAATCTCATTTGTTTCATATTTTTACTTTATTTGTCCCACAACAGCAGTAAAAGGTTAAACAATAAATCTATTACAGAATTCAAACCTGTTGTCAAGATTTTAAACGCTTCATTTTTCGAAAATTTTCTGCCAAATTTGTTATTCCGTAGTAATAATAAATATATATTAATATTCAAAATTGTTATAGGCGGTGGTGGAGAATTCAGATAGTCTAAATCCACCCCACCCCCTACCGCAGACAATTTTGAATATCGATATTAGTTTGATCACATAAATACTGCCAGACATTTAAAAAATGAATTATATTTATATACACTTAGTCTCAGAAACAAAAAACTTTGCAATAAATTTGGATGAATATTTTTAATAATTGTCTTTTCTACATTTATTATTAGAAAAAAAAAAAAAAAAAAAAAAAAAAAATCCCTGCCGGCTCGGGCCTACAGGCGGAGGTAGATTTCGATGTTAAGTACTAAATTCTCCAACAAAACTTAAATCAAGATTAGAGATAAAACCCAGTTTCTTCAGAAAGAGTGAGCTGTAGGGAGCTAAACTTTTTGTGAAAATTATAATATACACGAATACACACACACATGTATATGGGATAGGTTTAAAAAATGGCTACAAAAAATTCAGAGAACCTTAAATTGTTAAAATATGTTAATATTTCCATAGTCGGGTTTTTATCATGTTTTAATACGTTTCTTCAAACTCACATGACGTTACATATTCACCTGCTGAGGTCCATTATATTTCCAATATGACGCAATATACATATTTTTTAATTCGTCAAACTATTTATTTTATTTTGAGTTTTCATGCTAAAATCTTGCTCTAGAAAACTTATGACGTAATATTCAATTTGTTTTCAATTTGTCAAAATATTTAATTTTACACGTGAAAATTTTGCAAAAGAAAAGTAATTGTTATGGCGAAAATTTTATTGTTTTTTTTTTTTTTATTGTTGGCAACTGGTATAACGAAAAACTTTCATTTTTTTCCTGCCATTGTTGTGTAAGAGCTGGTTTTATCAGATTCATGTTAAGACAGTATTCAAAATTTTGAACCCTCCCCATTTCCACCCTCTTTGGCCGATTTCGCCCATTTTCAATCCCCGCCGAGATATTAGCCATATCAAAGTTATTGGCGAGTTTGAGGACAATCCGTGCATAATTGCGACTTTTATCGTGCGGACAAAATTTAGTGCATACATACATACACATATATATATATAAACTTTTTAGGTGGGGGTGGTTTGGGGTTCCTGGGGTTCTATAATGAAAAGTTATGAAGGAAGTTTTCAAAAGTCGCACCATGGTAACGACTGCAATAGGTGGTATTTCTTACGAAATCTACCTAAAAAAAAGATCAAGAAAGGGAAAAAGGATGCTTGAGTCTGCTGTTGCTTTGAATAAATGCAGCACACATACATAATTACAATACTTAGAAGAGGCGTACCCAGTTTTATTTGTAAAAGGGGGAGTGGGATATTTAACCTCATGTCCTAAACCTCTGGCCTCGTGGTGCATAGTTATAAATCAAAAACTATTAATCTTACTTTCAGTAACAATATCAATGTATACTATCAAAATATAATGGTAAAAGGTTTTTCTGTTTGTTTTTCTAGTTTAAACTTATACACACATCTATCTATGTATGGGGCATTCTCACAATCTTTTGACTTTCATATCCCTGAATAATAATTTTAATTTTAAAGCACTTTTTTGTATTTTTTTTTAATTTCATATACTTGGGAACATCCCATTGCATGATTGCACAACAATATTAACGAGATAAATAAGTTTTGGACGATGTTGGGGGTCCAAGCACCTAGAAAACTCCTGTACCGCCCCGTGTCCCTGATGCTGATTTTTAAGTTTGAAGCTGTCTGTATAAAATTGTTTCAATAAAAATAATTCGGTGTAATTTTTTCTGAAAGTGGAACTAATGTTTTATATAAATATGTAGCTAAAAATTAACCTGCACACATTTTTAGGGTTGATATTATTTTTTAAACTCTGTCCCTGGGTTTTAGATTCCTTACCATCCCTCTTCTAAAATTATACAGAAAGTCATTTCAGATGCAGCCACAGAATTTTTTTCAAGTTTTTTCTCATGCAGAAGTATGCTAGAGAAATAATGTCTAAAATTCTTTGGCAGGAAATTTACTGTAGAATTTAAATCAGCATTTAAATATCAATTTCAAGCATTGTGGCTTTATTGGTAGTCTCACCGTCCTCAACGTTTATTCTTGCACTTTTCGAGGTAAATTTAAAAAAAATTAATTTAATCCAATGTTAACAGCTGTTTCTAAAAATCGATGAAGATTGTGGCTATCACTTAGTCTTAACATGATTTTCCTAAAAATAGGTGGTAATTTTCCTTACTGTTCCATCCTTACCGTCCCTTTTTTCCAATACCATCCCCTTTTTTTACCTTACCGTCCCTTCTTTAACACCCCTTTAAGACAATGTTATACAAGAATTCTGTATTAAAAGTACTACATTGTTATTATTTCTTATTTGAATGTCCTGTGGGTATTATGCAAATTTATTATAATTTAAAATTTAGAAGAAAATAAAAAGTTATAGGGGTAAAATGGTAAGGAAAATTAAATTCGCAAGTTTAACTTAAACCTCAGTTAAATAAAAAAAAATTCGCTGCTGACCATTTTTTCTTTATTTTGAATCATTAAGGCATTCGTCTATCAGATTAAAATGTGGCCCGCAACTTTAATTTTGTCATTTTTTCCCCAAAAGTCAAAAATTTGTGAGAATGTAATTACAAGTGAATGTACAAGTAATTTGTAGTTTAAAAATAAGTTAAAAATAAGAATCTTACAAGGAGAGCCTCAACCTTGGTAATAACAGATTTCGATTAATTTAATGTATGTTTTAGGGTAGAGACCCATTATCCTCAGGTTTAACGGATTTTATACAACGTTCCATAGTTCTTGAGAAACAGGGTCGTTCAAATATTATAACACAAGGTAAATACTCACTTTGTAACGAAAGCACTATGTTGGTCGTAGCTCAGTTGGTACGGCGTTTGTTCCTTGTTCCGCGGGCTCGGGTTCGATACCCGAACGCACTACGTTTGTTTTTCGCATTTTTTTTGTTTTATAAATGTACATGTAATTATAATTTAATAATCTCAATTAAAAATTTTAATATCGTACATTAATTATAATGCTAACTTTTTTTAAATTTAAATTTTTATTTATAATTTTTTATTTCTAAATCATTATTTCTCATCCTTTAAAGAGATTTAAAAAGAAATTAGATCTATTATTTAATAATACAAATTCCAAAATCGTTACAAAACCTGTTGTGGCGCCATCTATTTATGATAAATTAAAACATATTCAAATAAAATAAAAATAAAAGTAGAAAGAAGATAAAGGGGAAAGCAAAATAATTCAAAGCGCAAGTATACGTATTACAAATTTAAAAATCTTTAATATGCAAAAACTCGGTTGTAATTTAATTCTTATGCTAATTTTTAATATAATTATGCTTGTTACTTTAAAAACAGGTTAATATTATCATTGTATTGACTTCCCTTGTTAAGGCAATACATAAATGATGTTTCTTTAAAATCACGAATTGACACAAATGTTCATTATCATTGCATCGATAAAGAATATATGAAATACATTTTAAAAATGATTTTAAAAAAAATAACAGTTTTTTTATGTTTTATACAACTATTTAGTGAAAAGTAAAAAATTATATAGGTTAAAATTATAATTGATATACAGTATTATAATTTTAATTAACAATAAGTTTATTAAGTTGTAATTACTGGTATATTTATAAAACAAAAAATGAGAAAAATAAATGTAGCGCATTCGGGTATCGAAACTGGGCCCGCGGAACAACGACCAAACGCCGGACCAACTGAGCTACAACCACGTAGCTCTTTCGTTACAAAGTAATTATTTAAGTTGTGATACAATATTAGACCTCCCCTCCCCGGTTTCTCAAGAACTAAGGAGTGTTGTATAAAATCCATTGAACATCAGACTAAGGGGTCTCTACCCTTCAACATATATTAAAATAATCAAAATCTGTGATTACCAAGGTTGGCCCTCTCCTAGTTAGAAAAAGTAAATTTATTACATTATTACATTAGCACGAGTGGAAACGTGGTTCAAAAAACTATCTTTCACAGCATAGTTGGAAAAATCTTCTGCCTTTACTAAAAAATGGAAAAAATTGTTCGATTACACAGTTTCTGCGTAAAATCACTTGATAATTTTTTCGAATTAAATAAATTAAAAAATGTGTTAGAAAATTGATAGTTTGAGATTTGAAAACAGACTTAACAGCAAACATACATTTTGATTCATAAAAGTGAAACTTTTGGTAACATTTGCTACAAACTGTCATCATTTTCATCGATTTTTAGTCACGTCTGTTTTGGGATTAACACCTTTGAAATGCAGGATATTTCTTCTTAAAAAATGCGAAGAAAACGTCAATTTTTTTAATTTATTTTCTTAAATTCTGAATTAAATCGCATAAGAATTTAATTTTTTTTTTTATCATTTGATCATTAACCCCCAAAAAGTTATGATTTCAATACAAAATCGCTTTAAGGGTTAAAAGATTGTGAGGCAGTACTTTATCTTATGGTTCTAAGAATTTTATATATGAATTTTAAAAATAATGATATAAAATTATGAGTAACACTTTGCTTTTAATTAAAAAATATATATTTTATTATTTATTACATAATTTTATTTTTTTTTTTCATTTATAATCGCATGTGCAAAATTTATGTTCAACAAGAACAGATGTTTAAAAATTTATTCGGTGAGGCTTTTGCATCCACGTTTCTTATAAATTCAAAATATCAGTTTTAAATGATATGATATAAAAATTAAGAGACGCCTTCATGTGAATTTAAAAGATCTGTTTTAAAATTTAATTTAAATTATTTTTAGTTTGGTTAAATTATATTTATACATCTAATACATTTAATTTTCCAATCCACTGTTAAATATATCACTTTTACTGAACATATATTATGCACTGAAACGTATTTATTTCAATAAATTGATTTATTATTTTGTGCCACCAATACAAAATCGTTAGTAAAACTTAAAAATCCAAACTAAGTGAAATGTTAATGGACAGATATGTCAGTTAATTTTCGCGGTGTGTCCTCTATTGGGAACTCTTACAGTATATGTGTATGCATATATTATATTACATGTAAATATTAATTTTTAAAAAGCAATCAGAAATAGCCAAGATGATTTTATAATAACATATGTAGATAATGCAATCACTGATTATGCAAACATTTGTAAAAAATTATATAAAGTAAAAGGTATGAAAATACAAATAATTATAATGTGATGAAATCAAAACTCAAACAACGACAAAATTAAGGCAATGTATAAAAAGATTAAAACAAAACGTAAGAATTTGAATTTTCCTTTTACGAGAATAGATGCATATGAATTGCAGATCTTTCTGAAATATAGACATTAAGGATTTAAGCGACAAAATAATGGGAGTTAATAGATATGGTGATGAATATACAGATTTAAATTAAATTCAAATTTTTTTCAATTTGTGGTTCAAGAGAACTATTTATATAAAGACAACATGGTCTGCAAGCAAATTCATGTTGTCCCAATGAGGGGGTGGGTGCTTTAGTTCAATACTGGCCGATATGTATCTAGGTAGATATGGAAATTATAGTGATTTAAATAAAGATATAATCAACTTTATATATATCGATTATGTTATAGTTATTGAGTTAAATGAAATAAAAGCCAATTTTGACTTTAACTACTACCCACAAAATCTAGAGTTGAAACTATCCTCCAACAATAATCAAAAAGTACATTATTTCAATAAAAATCTAGATATTGAAAATAAAAAGTTAATTACAAAAGTATATGCTAAAAGAGAAGATTTTAACTTTAAAACAATCGCAATGCAACATTTTGAATAAAATGTTCATATTTCGATATTTACAAATCTATATATATAAAAGAAAGTCTGTATTTTGTATTAATCAACGCGCAGCCAAATCTACTGAACCTAAAATCTTGAAAATCGGGGTAAAAATACTTCTTATGATATAGAGTGCCGCTAAGAAAGGATTTTCCAAAATTCCACCCCTAATGTGGGTAAAAAAGAAAACGAACTTTTAAAAAAATCCTTAAAAATCTGATTTTATAGTTATTTTTAAACTGATAACATATTTTGGTGTATTTTTGTATGCTGAATCGAATGGCACTAACTAAATTCTTTTAAGCCAAATAGTTTGAGAGATAATTCATATTTTTCTAATTTGTCACTATCTTTGGCGCCAAAACCTGAATTTTTCAAGCGATAATTTCTAAAAACTCGTTCTTTTCATTCTGTTGCTATAGCCCCAAGCTGCAAGGAAAAAATTCAAATTGAATAGTTTTTTAACCAATCCTTTTGGTTAAATAAAAACAACTTCGTCAATTAAAAAAAAAAAAAAAAAAAAAAAAAAAAAAAAAAAAAAAAAAATGAAACGCCTCAAAAACTAAAACTAAAAAAAAAAAAAAATCTATGGTACTTTTTCGTTCTAATTTTCGTCGCGATACCATGCCAAAATGTATGGTATCGCGCCATTTATTTCAACCCTAATCGTGCAAACGATTTTTATTGCAAACCGTGTCACACATTAACATTTGCTAATTATTGAACGTGAATATTTTTATGCAGGAATTTTTAATGATGAAATTTATTTTATTCCATCATAATCTCGCAAAACTTTTTAATTTGTTCTTTTTTGAATAGAAAATATTTATTAATGATACTGATATAGATTTTACCATTTCGCAGTTATCTGATGATGAGGAAGCTACAATGAAATTATTTTAGAAGTTAGGAATTATACATATAAAAATGTTTTGTTCAAAATACCATGAATATCTTCATTGAAAGAATGAAGTGTTTACTGCAATGTGAGACATACTTATTACGTACGCCATGCTTCAGTAGTAAAAGACATTTACAATTTCAAGACTGCAGTTTATATTGACTATATTTTATTACTTGCAAAATATTTATTTATTCTTATATTTTAAGTATTTATCTTGGTGCCCGTCAACCAATTTCGCCAAATTATATAAATCGCCAAACCACTCGCCAAATTATACAAATTGACATAATTTTTATTTTAAATAGACGAATAATATAACGAAATATAACGATATAATATAACGAAAGAACAAATAAATTAGTGTAACATTAATAAAAATAGATTTAAAATGTCGAAATAAAAATCACCTGACGACGTAAATACGTGTAACTTGCTTAAAGTCAAGTGAATGTGACATTTACGATCAAACATTATTGGCATTTAATCTTATAGTTTGACAATAGACTTTTGGTCGACGGGATAACCAAGTAGTACCCTTATTTTTATTGATTTTAAAAAATGGTAGGTCAAAGTCTGTAATTTTCAAAAGTTATATTTTTGAAATGCTCATTTTTTTATCAACTATTTTTTTTTTCAAATGTATCATTTCATTTTTGCGCCAACTATTACGCTTGGTGACAATGGTGTTGGCATAACAGGGAAATACCAAAACAGTTACTGATTTTATTTCAAATGTAAAGAAAAAATGTTTAATGAGCAATAAATATTGTAAATAATACTATAACTCGGATTCTACTGAACAGAATTTTGTAGAACCTACACTGTTAAACAGTAAATTTGGTTTATAAGTGGTTTAATGTAAAAGCCATCATTCTAATTTGCTACGGGAGTTCTAAAATTAGGTAAACTCGATTATGAAAGATTTCAAGTCAACTAATTAAATGCACAGTAAGTTAGCTAATATTTCAGGGATTTTTTCAATATTTATCATATCATTCTTTGTTGTTTAGTTACGGAGCTATTCGGAAAAAATTCTCAGTGGTACAGTAAAGAAAACTGGCAGATATACGCTACAGAGATAGGGTATACTAGAGAGTATATATGCTATAGTTATGGAAGTTGAGCTGAGCTCCTTAAAAAATTCAGAAGTGACGCGGAATATACCTACCCCTACCTCCCAGAGAGTTCTATAATCCGGTTAACGCAATTACGGAAGTTATATTTAACTATCTCAATATATATATAATGCAAAGAAAATTTCATTGCGACCGCTTATATCTTGAGTTATACTGAATAGATTTTGACGGGACTTATATTGTTAGTTAGATAATTTTTCAGAAAAGACGTTAGTATAAAACATAACGTTCTACGTTGCTTAGTTAAATAATTATGGGGAAAGTTCTAAATCAGATGAACCCAATTTTGAAAGATTTGCTTTTTTTAAAAGTTCCCCTGAATGAATTTTTATGGGATTTAAAATGTTAATTAAATCATTTTTAGGGAAGGTTTCGGTATATTTTCCAGTTTAAAAGATTCTGCTAAGTGGATTTCGATGGAACTTGATCGGTTAGTTAATTTTTCAGTGAATGTTTAAGTATAAAGCACATATCATTTGCTTAGTGTTGCTTGGTTTTTAGGTTGCTTGATCGTAGAATTATAGAAGAAAGCCCTTGAATCAGGCGAACCCAATTATTATGAACGATCAGTCTTTTCAATAAGTCCAATTAACAGATTCTGATGAGACTTGAATTGATAATTTTCCATGAACGCTTTTAGTATATTACATATTGATCTATTGTTCTTTACCAAATCCTACACTAACAAATCAACTAAAGAAATTGGTCCTTAACAGTCTAAATTTTGTATGACTCAATAAAAGATATAATAGAGTAATGACATCCATATTGCTTTCAGCAATTCGGTTGGATACACTAGGTCCATATTGCTTTAAAACGCATGATCAAATTCACAGATATATTTTTTTTTTCATTCAAGATTTCTTTAGAAAAAACGACCAGCGTAGCGGGCGAAGGCTACTAGTATTTTTATAAACGGTTTAATTCGTTTAAGGGGGTCCGGGACACAAAAAATCTTCAAATTTTCCAAAATTATTTTACTGCAGTAAAACATTCTCTGCCTTTTTTCTGCTTAAAATGACGTTTAAATCATGTTTCTATCTTAATTAGAACATGAGATATTAATTTTTACGTTTTTATTTGCTTTCAAAATCTACACTCTAAATAAAAAGGAGTGACTATTCACTCCGGAGGAGTGAATAGTCACTCTATTGGAGAGTCAAAATATGCCCAACCTCTTTAGAGTGACTATTAACTCTGAGCAAAAGTGAAAATTTTGACTCTCAGAAAGAGTGAATAGTCACTCCTGGGAAGTGAATATTCACTCTAAACAGGGGTGGATAATCACTTTTTCGGAGGGGTGACTATTCACTCTTGCTAAAGGAGTGCGGTTTTTCACCCCTGGTAGGAGTGAACAGTCACTCTTTCATAGGAGTGAATGTTCATTTTTTATGTAGTCGATTCTTTTTTTTTCTTTTCTTTTTTGCTTTTATGGTCATTTTAAAAGAATCACATTTTTACAGCATGCAATGAAAATAGATACAAGCGTGGTAATGATTGGAATAAAATACTTTATGAGCAATATTTATTTAAATCATAGTTTGTAACACTAATTGAACTTTGAAGGAAAAATTCATTTAAAGTTACATACGAATTTAAAGTAGATTACTGACAGAAATAAACTAAAATATCTTATTCCAATCTTATCCTTTGTGTTTGCTTTCATTGCATGCCCTATAAAGATATTACTTTTAAAGTTTTTTTAATAAATTTTTAATAGGCGGATGTTATATGTTTAACAATGTTTGATTTGATTTAAATTCTTGTTTTAAATATAAAACCGTACTTTTTCCTTAAATTATTGCTATTTTTGCAAAGTCCTATTATTCTAAAATATTTTTTATTTTTCCATTTAAAAAACAATGCTTATAAACTCACATCTTTTTTAAATAAGTTCTAAACATGATTTAAATATTAAGAATCTATATATATAAAATAAGAGATGTCTGTCTGCCTGCCTGCCTGCCTGCCTGACCGCGAAAAGCTCCGAAATTATAACACCTAGACCTCTGAAATTTTTGTCATATGTAGATTCTATTACCGGAAAGTGTACTTCACCGCCGGATTTTAAAATTTCAATTTAGATATTTAAAAAAAAATAAAACGTAATTAAAACGTTATGTGTTAGAGGCTATTTAAGCCAATCCGCGGCAATGAAGAAGCCAGCCAATGAGAGCAGGTGGTAAATATGAGATACAGCGACTGCATTTCCTAGCCGAACTGAAGCGGGAAATTCCTCTGTTTATTTCTCATGCTTTTTTTTTTTTTTGTTACAATAAGATTGTTTATAATATAAAATAATATTGTTTATAAAGAAATAATACAATTCACGTAAGTTACTTTAAAACGTAAGTTACTTTAAATTGTATTCGTTCTTCGTATTTACATACGCGTAGTCACCCAAGAATGAAATAGTATAATGTTTCTTGAACTTCGTTTTCTGGGATCTTAAAGTAATTTTTTTTTTTTTTTCAAATTTGCTGAATTAACGCTTCACTGAATGTTTTCATTTCTTAGCAAAAATTATAGTAAAGTGTAAGATGAAAACTGTACTTTCTATGAAATGGAAACATTCAGTAAAAAATTTCCGTTCTCGGGTGATTAAGAGATGTATGTTGTCATCGCCCAAGAATAGGAAAAAAAAAACAAATATTTCTTTTCAGGGGAAATGAATGAAGTTATTTGGGTTTTTCTTTTGTTTATCTTTTTTTTTTTCAACTTCCCCATATAAATTGTAGAAGTTTTTAGTTGTCTAAGAATACAGAGTTTTATATGAAATGAAAACATTCAGTAATTAATAATTAAAGTCATTATTTCCATTCTTGGGTGATTAAACATTTTCTTAATTGAAATATCAAACTCATATATATCTATATATATAAAATAAGTAGTATATAAAAAAAGGGGGGCTAGAAATCACATTAGTTTTAGTATTTTTAAAGACTATTACTTCGTATTCTTTGTAATTATTTTTTTTTTTTGGTGGTGTTTTTGGGAGATCTTATTCACTTCATAGGAAGAAACAGCTCTGCAAATCATCATTATTTACTTAATATTTTACTTATGAAACTCAATATGTGAAAAAAAGGGGATTTTTTTTTTTTACCTCATAAAACTTTAAATTGTTTTTATGAAAATATACATCTTACTCGTTTCGTCAATCGTTCGCAGAAAAAAAAAAATTGCTAATTTCTTCAAAAGATCATGGAAAAAATGTGAAATTTGTCAAAGGAGTTCTAAAAAATCATGCTTTTCATCAGAAGATCACTGACAAATGCGAAAGTAAAATCTGGCCTGTCACATTTACATATATAAAGAAAATATATGTATTTTACATACATATATCTTCTTAAAAACATATAAAAAAGGAACTATAGGTCAAAATTAACATTTTTACCCACTGGCCAGTGCACTGATTTTTTTTCACTGGCCAGTTTTTTTTTAACCACTGGCCGGTAACAAAGTTATGTACGCTCCATACAAAATTGTGTTTTTTCTAGCTATCAACACTGTAATTTACTAATATATATTACTTACCATTCGATATGATTACACTCAACTAAAAAATTTTATTTTTACTATTAATTGCAATGAAATAAATTCACAGGAAATTTTCAGAAAGGTTACCGCAGAGGGGGACTCACCCCCCCCCCCCCCTCGGCACTAACTAATACGCATTTTTCTGCGACCATTTAAACGAATTTCGCGATCTTTTCACAAAATTGAGTTTTGTTTTTTTTTTTTTTTTTTTGTAATCTTTTAACGAAATTTGTGGGTTTTTTCACCATTCTCTGATAATATTTGCATTCTTTTCAAGATTTTTTGACGAAATTTGCGTTTTTAGGCGATTCTTTGATGAAATTTGCATTTTTTCCGCCATTTTTTGATGAAATTCGGGTTTTTTCCGCAACCTTTTCGCGAAATTTGCGTTTTTTTCACGATCTTTTAATGAAAGTTACGTTTTCTCCGCGATCTTTTCACGAAATTTGCGTTTTTCTGCAATTTTTTGACGGAATTTGCGTTTTTTCCGCGATTTTGTCAGGAAAGTTGCGTTTTCCTCGCGATCTTTACACAAATTTTGTGTTTTTTCCGCGATCTTTTCGTGAATTTTGCGTTTTATCCGCGATCTGTTCACGAATTTTGCGGTTTTTTCATCGATTTTGTCACGAAAGTTGCGTTTACTCTGCGATCTTTTCACGAATTTTGCGTTTTTTCCGCTTTAACCGAAAGTAAAATCTGGCCTGTCACATTTACATATATAAAGAAAATATATGTATTTTACATACATATATCTTCTTAAAAACATATAAAAAAGGAACTATAGGTCAAAATTAACATTTTTACCCACTGGCCAGTACACTGATTTTTTTCACTGGCCAGTTTTTTTTTAACCACTGGCCAGTAACAAAGTTATGTACGCTCCATACAAAATTGTGTTTTTTCTAGCTATCAACACTGTAATTTACTAATATATATTACTTACCATTCGATATGATTACACTCAACTAAAAAATTTTATTTTTACTATTAATTGCAATGAAATAAATTCACAGGAAATTTTCAGAAAGGTTACCGCAGAGGGGGACTCACCCTCCCCCCCCCCCCTCGGCACTAACTAATATGCATTTTTCTGCGACCATTTAAACGAATTTCGCGATCTTTTCACAAAATTGAGTTTTTTTTTTTTTTTTTTTTTTGTAATCTTTTAACGAAATTTGTGGGTTTTTTCACCATTCTCTGATAATATTTGCATTCTTTTCAAGATTTTTTGACGAAATTTGCGTTTTTAGGCGATTCTTTGATGAAATTTGCATTTTTTCTGCCATTTTTTGATAAAATTTGGGTTTTTTCCGCAACCTTTTCGCGAAATTTGCGTTTTTTTCCCGATCTTTTAATGAAAGTTACGTTTTCTCCGCGATCTTTTCATGAAATTTACGTTTTTCCGCGGTCTTTTCACGAAATTTGCGTTTTTCTGCAATCTTTTGACGGAATTTGCGTTTTTTCCGCGATTTTGTCAGGAAAGTTGCGTTTTCCTCGCGATCTTTACACGAATTTTGTGTTTTTTCCGCGATCTTTTCGTGAATTTTGCGTTTTATCCGCGATCTGTTCACGAATTTTGCGGTTTTTTCATCGATTTTGTCACGAAAGTTGCGTTTACTCTGCGATCTTTTCACGAATTTTGCGTTTTTTCCGCTTTATCCGCGATCTTTTCACGAAATTTGTCTTTTTATGCGATCTTTTCATGAAATTTGCGTTTTTCCGCGATCCTTTGAAGAATTTTGTGATTCTTTTTCGCGATTTTTTGTCGAAAATTGCATTTTTCTGCAATCTTTTCACGAATTTTACATTTTTCCGCGGTCTTTTCACGAAATTTGCGTTTTTCCGAGATACTTTGACAAATTTTGTGATTCTTTTTCGCGATTCTTTGTCGAAATTTGTGTTTTTTCCGTGATCTTTTCACGAAATTTTTGTTTTTCCGCAATCTTTTGACGGAATTTGCGTTTTTTCCACGATTTTGTCAGGAAAGTTGCGTTTTCTTTGCGATCTTTTCCCGAATTTTGCGTTTCTCCGCGATCTTTTCACGAATTTTGCATTTTATCCGCGATCTGTTAACAAATTTTGCGGTTTTTTCCACGATTTTGCCACGAAAGTTGCGTTTACTCCTCGATCTTTTCACGAATTTTGCATTTTCCGTGTTCTTTTCACGAAATTTGAGTTTTTCGGAGATTTGAGTTTTTCGCAATTCTTTGTCGAAATTTGTGTTTTTTCCGCGTTCTTTTCCCGAATTTTGCGTTTTCCCCCAATCTTTTCATGAATTTTGCGTTTTTTCCACGATCTTTTCTCGAATTTTACATTTTTCTGCGATCTTTTCACGAAATTTGTCTTTTTATGCGATCTTTTCACGAAATTTGCGTTTTTCCGCGATCCTTTGAAGAATTTTGTGATTCTTTTTCGCGATTTTTTGTCGATAATTGCATTTTTCTGCAATCTTTTCACGAATTTTACATTTTTCCGCGATCTTTTCACGAAATTTGCGTTTTTCCGAGATACTTGACGAATTTTGTGATTCTTTTTCGCGATTCTTTGTCGAAATTTGCGTTTTTTCCACGATCTTTTCACAAAATTTTTGTTTTTTCCGCGATATTTTGACGTAATTCGTGTTTTTTACGTGGTCCTTAGGCGAAATTCACATTTTTTCGCGATTCTTTGACGGAATTGGTGATTTTTTTCTACGAATGATTGACGAAATTGATTTTTTTCGGCGACCATATCAAAATGAGCCATATTTTTATGTCCGATTTTTCAGGCTGATGACCATTTTTTTTTTCTTTGGAAAGAAATGCCTTAAATTTTCAGAAAATTCGAGACAGACTCAGCCCTGCTACTTTCTTTTCTTATGTTTGGGAAAATCGTCGATTTGGACGCCGTAAATTCCGAACGAATTTCACCCCTTTCTTCCCTGGCACCGATCTTTCAACCATCGCGTTTGGCGAGTAGTGCCCATTGAGTTTGGCGAGTGAGGACAATAAAGTTAATCGCCACAATTAAGTGTTACTCGACGAGTGGCGAGTGCTAATTTTGTGCTATAAAAGGAACCTGAATATAATGATGATTTTTAATTCACAAAGTTAGGTCTAGATTTTTCACAAATGTAAAAAAAGCTGTTCACAAAAACAGGACCCCGAGAGTAAAGTCTGGACAGACCCCTGAAGCGAGGAAATTGGAGAAGTTTTTAGTTGCCCAATAATGCAGAGTTTCATATGAAATGAAAACTTTCAGTAATTAATATTTAAAGTCATTATTTCCATTCTTGGATGATTAATTTGTATTTTTAAAGACTTACTTAGTATTCTTTGTAATTATTGTTTGGTTGAGGTTTTTTGGGCGATGTTATTCACTTCTTTGGAAGAAATAGCTCCGTCATCATTTTTTACTTAATGTTTTACTTATGAAACAAAATATGTGAAAAAAACGGGCGATTTTTTTTTTTTTTTTTTTTTTTTTTTTTTTTTTTTTTTACCCTCATAAAACCTTAAAAGGTTTTGATGAAAACATACATCTTACGCTTCACTGAATGTTTTCATTTCTTAGCAAAAATAGAACTGTACATTTTATGGTAAAGTGTAAGATGTAAACTTTACTTTCTATAAAATGGAAACATTCAGTAACTAATTTCCATTCTTGGGCAATCAGGGATGAGTCTTTCAAATTTTTCAAAAATTTAAGGCATTCGGTTCTGAAAAAAAAAAAAAAAATCTGTCATCAGTCCGAAAATTCAGACATAAAAAATTTCGACAAATGCTTGCCTAATTTTTTTTTTTTTTTTTTTTTTCTTAAGAAATTCAATTTTAATTATAAATACTGGATAAATTTTTGTTTTTGTTTTGCTAAGAAGTTACCAAGTTTTAATTTGGTTTTATATGATTAAGTGCACTTTTCTATTAATTTCTAAATTTAAATATAGCAATAATTATAAAAGCTTTACATGAGTTTTACAGTTGCTTCATTTATTATTATAGTGAAACTCAATATTGGAAAATAGTAATTTTTTTTTTTTAAACCTCTTACTGAAATTATTTTGATGAAAACATAAATCTTACACTTCGCTGAATGTTTTAATTTCTTAGCAAACATAGAACTGTACATTTTATAGTAAAGTGTAAGATGTATGTTTTCATTAAAATTTGTTATTGAACTTTGTTTAAGAATATTTTTAGTTGCCCAAGAATCAAATGTTTCCTTTAACTTTACTTTCTATGAAATGGAAACATTCAATAAATAATTTCCGTTCTTGGGCGATTAAGTATGTTGCCATCGCCCATTGGGTAAAACAAACAATATTTGACCTCAGGGGAAATGAATGAAGTTATTTGGGTTTTTCTTTTGTTAATGTTTTTTGCCACTTCCCCATATATCATGACTTTCATAAGAAATTTCAATGAAAACATATTTTTTACACTTTACTGAATGTTTTCATTTCTTATCAAAGTCATGATATGTAACATGCAAGAAATTGTAGAAGTTTTAAACTGCCAAGAATGCAGAGTTTGATATGACTCAAGCGAAACAGCTCTGCAAATGATCAATATTTACTTAATGTTTTACTCTCTTATTAATCTCAATATGTGAGAAAACGCTCATTTTTTTTCTCATAATTAAAAAAACTTAAATTGTTTGGATGAAACAGCTCTGCAAATGATCAATATTTACTTATTGTTTTACTCTCTTATTAAACTCAATATGTGCGAAAACGCTGATTTTTTTATTTATTTTAAATTGTTTGGATGAAACAGCTCTGCAAATGAACAATATTTACTTATTGTTTTACTCTCTTATTAAACTCAATATGTGAGAAAATGCTGTTGTTCTCATAATAATAATAATAAAAAAAAACTAATATTGTTTGGATGAAAACATACATCTTACGCTTCACTGAATGTTTTCATTTCTTAGCAAACTCATTATATTTAAGAAATATTTACATTATATTGTTTTCGACAACAGTTGCATTAGTTTTATTTTAAAAGTTAATCTTTTAGTTTTAGCTAAATCTTACAACACCTGTCAAACTCCTTATATGGCACCACCACGCAAGAAAAAATGTCTACGAAACATAAAGAAAGAAAGAAGAAACAGAAGGGCCAATGAATCCCAAGAACAACGTGAAACAAGACTTGCTGCAGATGCTGCTAGGAGAGCCAGTCAATCTGAAGAACAACGTGAAGCAAGACTTGCTGCAGATGCTGTTAGAAGAGCCAGCCAATCCAAAGAACAACATGTAGCAAGACTTGCTGCAGATGCTGTTAGGAGAGCCAGCCAATCCAAAGAACAACGTGAAGCAAGACTTGCTGCTGATGCTGTTAGGAGAGCCAGCCAATCCAAAGAACAACGTGAAGCAAGACTTGCTGCAGATGCTGTTAGGAGAGCCAGCCAATCCGAAGAACAACGTAAAACGAGAGTTGCTGCTGATACTATTAGACGATCAACAGCCAGAGGCAGGGAATGTGAAGAAAGCCACCAGCGAAGAATACTTGGTGATTGGGTGTATAAAGAAAATTCAGCATTTGCATATGATGAGACAATTCACTACAATCAAGATCCACTAATCAATATCGGAAGAATGACAGTGGCCTGCAATTTCTGCCAAGCATTGAAATGGAAAGGTGAAACACCTGGGATGTGCTGCAGCAATGGGAAAGTTCAGTTGCCTCTGTTAATTGATCCCCCACAGCCACTGATGACATTATTAACAGCTGACTCGACAGAAGCAACACACTTTCGAAGCAACATAAGAAAATATAACTCATGCTTCCAGATGACATCATTCGGATCCACAAAACAAATCAAAGAAGGAGGTTTCATGCCCACCTTCAAAGTCCAAGGTCAGGTATACCATCGAATCGGTAGTTTACAGCCACTTCCTGATGAAGAGCCGAGATTTCTCCAGATATATTTTGTGGCCAACAAGGAACACCAAGCAGAACAGCGCTGTAGGAATGTTTTAAGTGTATATCCACAGATAGTCATCGAGTTACAGGAAATGCTTCACGAAGTAAACAGCTACATCCAAAGCTTTAAATATACAATGGAAAAAATGACCCCTGAAATGAAGATTGTCATACATGCGGACAAGACACCTGTAGGCGAGCATGAAAGGCGTTTTAATGCACCAATTTCATCAGAAGTAGCGGTTGTACTTGCAGGTGAACAAACAGGAAATAGAGACATATCTTTGGAGATGAGGAACAACGTTGTTAAGAAAATTGCAGATAGTCATCGATCTTATGATGCTTTGCAATATCCTTTGATTTTCTGGCAAGGAGATGATGGATACAATTTTAATATGAAACAGATTAATCCGAGAACTGGACTTCAGACTACAAAGAAGATTTCTGCTATGGATTTTTATTCCTACAGGATGATGTTCAGAGCATCCAATTTCAATATTATTCTGAGATTTAAAGAGCTTTTTCAACAATTTGCAGTGGATATGTTTGCTAAAATTGAATCCGAGCGTCTAAGGTACATACGATTCAACCAGAAACGACTCAGAGCAGAGGAATATATACATTTGAAAGATGCAATTAATAATGACGCAAATGTATCCGATCTCGGACAGTTGATTATCTTGCCTTCAAGCTTCACGGGTGGACCACGTTACATGCATGAGCGCACACAGGATGCGATGACATACGTGAGAAACTTTGGAAAGCCTGATCTCTTCATTACCTTCACATGTAATCCAAAATGGGAAGAAATCAACAAGGAATTATTGCAGGGACAGAAATCACCTGATCGACATGACATAGTAGCAAGGGTTTTCCGACAAAAGTTGAAGATGCTTATCAATCTCATCAACAAAGGAAGAATTTTTGGTGCTGTTGAATGTTATATGTATACTGTTGAGTGGCAGAAGCGAGGTCTACCACATGCTCACATCTTGGTCTGGCTAAAGGACAAGATTCATGTGGATAGAGTGGATCATTTAATCAGTGCAGAAATACCAAATGCAGAGACGGACCCAGTTTTGCATGATATTATTACAAAGCAGATGATCCATGGCCCCTGTGGAAGTATCAATCCTCTTTCTTCCTGCATGAAAGATGGAAAATGCACCAAAAAGTATCCAAGACAGTTTTTGCAAGAGACACACACAGACACTGATGGATATCCACTTTACCGTCGGAGGAGTCCAGATAGCGGGGGATGCACTACAATCATCAAGGTTAAGGGTACAAATGTACAGGTTGATAACAGGTGGGTTGTTCCTTTTTGTCCTTTGTTATCAAAAGCTTTTAATGCTCACATTAATCTAGAATTCTGCAGTAGTGTAAAGAGTATCAAATACATATGTAAATACGTCAACAAAGGTTCTGACATGGCCATGTTCACTCTCGAAACAGACGAAAATGAACTTGATGAGGTGCAACAATATGAGATCGGACGTTACATTAGCTCCAATGAGGCCATTTGGAGAATTTTCAGTTTCCCAATTCACGAACGTCACCCGACTGTTTTACAGTTGAGAGTTCACTTAGAAAATGGTCAGAGGGTTTATTTTACAACAGAGAATGCAGCTCAGCGTGCCATCGCTCCTCCAAACACATCACTTACCGCCTTCTTTGATCTCTGCCGAACAGACGAATTTGCTCGCTCATTACTTTACCACCAATTACCTAAGTTTTATACCTGGGATCCCAGTACCAAAAAATGGAATCGACGCTCAAAAGGTCAGATTGTTCCCGAATTCCCAGGCATTAGATCAACAGATGCACTTGGCCGTGTTTACACAGTGCATCCAAATAACTCAGAGTGCTTTCACCTTAGAATGTTGCTGCATGAGGTGACAGGGCCAACATCGTTTGAGGCTTTGAAAACTGTTGATGGAACTGTTGCTGAAATTTTCAAACAGGCTAGCCAGCTCAGGGGACTTCTTGAAGATCATGCACAGTGGCACAGAACATTAGAGGAGGCAGCTGCGACAAGATCACCAGGTAAGTTGAGGTGTCTTTTTGCGGTTATGTTGCAGACATGTGCCATGTCCAATCCGCTGGAGTTGTGGCTTGCGTTTAGAGAGTATATCGCTGAGGATCTTTTACATAGAGCTAGGGTCCTATCAGGAAACATTGATTTAGGTTATGATGATGACATTTTTAACACAGCTCTGGTATTGATTGAGGATAGGGTCAGGGTTTGGGGGGGATCTGAACTTAAGGTATTTGGACTTCCTCAGACCAGACGAGAGGGTGTTTACAAGAACTATGATCTCATGAGGGAGACGGGCTATAATGTAGATGAACTTACTTCATTCATTGAGTCAAATGAGCCAAATCTGGTCGCAGACCAACAGGATGCTTACAGGAAAATTATATCTTGCGTTTTTGATGGTACTGGTGGTATTTTCTTCATTGATGCTCCAGGTGGTACAGGAAAGACATTTCTGATTAATCTCCTTCTGGCTAAAGTGAGACAGAGAAAATTGGTTGCCCTTGCTGTTGCATCTTCTGGCATCGCTGCTACTCTCTTAACAGGTGGTAGGACAGCACACTCTGTTTTCAAACTTCCTCTGAATCTAGCAAATGTGGAATCTCCCACATGCAACATTTCTAGAAATTCTGTAAAAGCTAAATTCCTGCAGGAATGCAAGCTGATAGTCTGGGATGAGTGCACAATGGCATACAAGGCTGCATTTGAAGCACTTGATGTCACAATGCAGGATCTTCGACATAATAACAGGATAATGGGGGGAGCAGTTCTGGTTCTTTCTGGTGATTTCAGACAAACTCTTCCGGTCATTCCGCGTGGCACCAAAGCTGATGAAATACAGGCCTGTATACAGAGATCTTATCTTTGGAGGAATATTCAACGTTTTCAACTCACAACCAACATGAGGGTGCATGTATACGGTGACACTGAGGGTCAGGAATTTGCAGAGTTACTCTTACGAATAGGAAATGGAGAGATGCATTATGACGCTATAGATGGCATGATTTCTTTGGAAAATGTAGGAACAATTGTTGACACATCACAGCAACTCATAGATAATGTTTTCCCCAACATTACTCAACACTTTCGAAACCCTAAATGGTTATGCGAAAGGGCAATCCTTGCTCCCAGAAATGATTCTGTTGATGCCACTAACAAGAGTCTCTTAGCCAAATTACCTGGATCTCTTCAATTGTATAGATCAGTAGATGTAGTAATCGATGTGAATGATTCTGTTCACTACCCACCGGAGACATTAAATAAATTAGAGATTTCAGGAGTTCCGCCACATAGATTAGAACTTAAAGTTGGGGCCCCAATTATGCTTCTTAGGAATCTTGACCCCCCTACACTCTGCAATGGAACCCGGCTTATCGTGAAGAAATTGTTTCCGAATGTTATTGAAGCCACCATTATGGCTGGTCATGCTGCAGGAAAGGATGTATTCATCCCACGAATACCGATTATCCCGTCAGATCTACCAGTCCAGTTTAAACGTGTCCAATTTCCTGTCCGTCTCAGCTTTGCTATGAGTATTAATAAGGCACAGGGCCAATCTTTAAAAGTAGTTGGACTCGACTTACTATCGCCTTGCTTTTCACATGGTCAACTATATGTTGGATGTTCCAGAGTTGGTAACAGTAGAAATTTATTCCTTTTAACTCATAATGGTAAAACAAAAAATATAGTATACCAAGAGGTCCTAAGGTCAATGTCAGCAGAAAAGGTCACTGATGTGAAACATAGAAAATCAATTCAACAAAATGTTGCAACAATCTATCAAAGTGTTGAAAGTATGTGCATTGAGGAGAATAATGAAGAAATGGGAAATATGACAGAAGCGCCCTGTGAAGAATTTATTGTAACCAATAATGCTGCAATTTGTGAAGAGGATAGCAAACAGACTGATGCATATGATGTTTCTGCACAATGTATTTTACCACTGGGTGTTGTACTTCAGAATGAAAGCACAGAAATTGAAATAGTTCGTAATTCATCAATCAGAAGAATTGATAACGTAACTGGAGAAAACAATAAAAAACACTTTACTACAATTAGAGGATTTACAAATGATCACTTTGAATGTTACGCAAATAGTTTGATCCAGTGTTTGTATCACAGTGCGGACATAAAGAGCAAGTTCATCAATTATAATGTTGAAATCCAGAATCACGTTTTAGCATATGAGAATGATAAATCAGTTGATACCAAATTGTTTCGACAATTGGCAAGGCAATATTATTTAGATAATGTCAATCCAGGTGAAGATGTACTTTTCACAGATGGTAGTCAAGAAGATGTATTTGAGTTTTTGAACTATCTTGCTCAAGCGCTGCCATTTCTGTTATACGAGATTTCATTCACACGACACACAAAATTACAGTGTTTGAATTGTTTTCATGAAGTGGACCTCCATGATATGGATTCCGTAATCAGAATTCATATACCCACAGGTGGTAATTGCTTTAATTTCGAAGATCTGGTAGCGGATAGTGTATCATCGGTCGAAAATATTGAACGTGGATGTGATTTTTGTGGACTCTCTAAAACGAGAAAAGAAGAAAAGCTAATATCGCCACCAAATTATTTAATTATGCAAATGATGATCTTTACCACACAGGGTAAAATTACAGATTACAAATTATTAGGCGTTCAGACAGCACGTCTCAGCATTCACGATGGTGTGTATGAAGTTATATATGGCATATTTCATTATGGTGATTCAACGGATAGAGGGCATTATTCCAGTTATCATCGACTAGAAGATGGATGGTGCCATGCAAATGATGAACAAGTTGTGAAACAGGACTGACCAACATATAGTGAGAATTTATATTTGATTTTCTTGAAGAGAGTCGCATCAGTTTAATATTTAGGAATATAATTTTCATGAAACAGTAAAATGATTTGTTGTATATCAGGTTGAGTTGAAGTAATGTCAAAATTTGGCTCTTTGAAGGAAACTTGAATCGCAATCAATAATCGTTAAAGGAATACTAAATATAAAGTTTTGTAAACATCCGTGCATTTTACATCTGCGAGACAGCTGTACATTTGTAGATGGTGATATCGCTTGCAGATATGATAACGGGAAAAATTTTTTTTAGCGGGAAATGATTTTACATCTCATTTATTTCTGTAGAATGATTGAATTTTAAACAAAATATTCTAATCAGGATTCCAGGTAAGTGTTGCATTCACTTCTTATTTATATTTGTGTTTCTGTGTAATTTACATATTGTGTATTATGTTTGGTTCATACTGTTATCTCAATTTACATTTTAAAATGTGTTCAAATTGTATAATGTAAAAAAATACCTATATCCTAACTAAGTTTCACTGCTCACATTATCGATGTGTGGATTTTATGCATTTGTGTATGTTCTTACTCTCAGTCAAATCTTATATATTAGGATTCCAGGTAAGTGTTGCATTCTATTCTTATCTATATTTGTGTTTCTATGTAATTTACATATTGTGTATTGTGTTTGGTTCATACTGTTTATTTCTCAATTTACATATTAAAATGTGTACAAATTGTATATATAGATATATAAAAAAAAAACCTCATTCACATTATCAATGTGAGGATTTTATGCATTTGTGTATTTTAGAGTCGTGGATTTGAGGAAGTGTACTGTTTACATATATCTTATTTTGTGTTTTTTTTTTCCTTTATGTTTGTATTTATATTTAATTTTGCATATATTTCACATAAATATATGCATGCCTGTTTATAGCGCAGGCACCATTTTTTAAGACACCTAAATCAAAGACATTATAGGGGTAATGCATACATACAATCTTGCCCCTAAATTCACTTGCCTTTGATTTAGCCAGTCCCAAGTCTGGATTAAGGTGAGGGAAATTGGTGATTCTTATACCTGTGATCAGTATTTCGGTTAAATGTCTCCTCTCTAAAAACATGCTGCATGAAGAAGAGATTGGCTTATTCCTATCCCGGGCAACGCCGGACGGGTCAGCTAGTGTTTATATATACGGGTCAATCCATTTCAAGTGGTCCAGCACTGGTTGCTCGACCATTTAAAAAAAAAAATCTGAAATTTTTTGTACAACACCCCTAACATGATGGAAGTTCAAAATGACTATTAATTTAATTTCATTAATTTTTGTTTGTGCATGGCGGCCATCTTTGTTTCATCGAATGCAGCAATTTTCTCGCAGGAAGGGTTTAGGGAATTGTAAATAATTCATCATTTATTTCTCCAATTCGAGTGCGGTTTACTGCAATTTGTACAGAATATATTGGGCTAAAACTTTGGTAATAGAGTAGTTTCCGAAACTAAATGCTTATTGGCAAAATTTAGGCATAAAGTTTCAGTTTTTTCCCCAAATTTGCCCGTTTACAAGAGGAAATTTTTCTAGCAAGGAAAACTGTCAACATGACATACTTTTTTTTTACAAATAGGCTGAAAGCACTTGTACTCACACGCCAAGTTCCATATCTGGGACATTCTTTTTCTTCGCTAGAAAAATTCCCAAATTTTTCAAAAATGTCAAAAATCGCACTTTTGAGGCTTTCATATCTCTGGTGGGGCACGAGATAAAAATTTGAAATTCGGGTTGCTGAGAGTATTGTATGGTAGTGTTATGCACAAGAAATTTCAGGATGGAGATTTGACTACAAGCTGAGATATGGCAAGGGCAACATGTCAAAACAATACTGCCAAACTATTGTTTTGTTGTAGTCACAGCTAAGTATTTATCTCAGAGTGTCATTTAAATTTATTTTTTTATGATCTTTAAATGTTAGTAACAGAAAATAAAGCCTTATACAAAGCTTAGAAATTAATTTAAAAAATAATTATGCCTAAGGCTTTGTATGGTTTCAGGTATTTTAATGTAATTTTAGCAACTAAAAGATATCTCGACACTTTTACATAAAGAAAAAAAAATATTTTTATGCAAGACCTAAGACAAAAACAGAATGGGGAAAGAGAAAAGCTGTTAATTTTGTCATACTTGTTGAGACATGATCAAACGTGTCAAAATGCGTTCTTTCTTGTTGGTTTAAAAACCACAATTTTGATCTTTCTCAAAATTTTATTTGTAAGAACCAAGTCTTGCCATCTCTTAATTACTTGATTGAAGTTCTTGGTCTGCTGGCTCATAAAAATAAACTTTGAAATCACTATGTGCGAGTCTCACTTCATTAATAATTCCTAGCTTACTTCTTATGCAAAAATGTCATTTTTCTACAGTATGAATTTTGAAAGGGCTCTGAAAATTACTTGAGTCTGATGCATGGTAATATCGTATAATGTTTCATTTACAGGAACATACTTATGGTAGGACCATGTTTCAGGGACTGGCAAGCAGCATTAAAATTGTGGTTTTTTAACCAACAAGCAGGAATGTGTTTTGACATGTTTGATCATGTCTCTACAAGTAGGTCAACATTAACAGCTTTCCTCTTTCCCTATTCCGTTTTTGTCTCAGGTCTTGCATAAAAATATGATTTTTCTTTATGTAAAAGTGCTGATGTTTCTTTTAGTTACTAAAACTACAACAAAAATTACGGAAACCATAAAAAATGCATTCCTTAGGAATAATTACTTTTTAAATTAATTGCTAAGCTTTGCAAAAGGGTTTATTTTCTGTTACTACTATTTAAAGATAATAAAAAAAATAAATTTAAATGACACTCTGAGATAAAAACTTAGCTGTGACTACAACAAAACAATAGTTTGGCAGTATTGTTTTGACATGCTGCATTTGCCATATCTCAGCTTGTAGTCAAATCTCCATCCTGAAATTTCTTGTGCATAACACTACCATACAATACTCTCAGCAACCCGAATTTCAGATTTTTATCTCGTGCCCCACCAGAGATATCAAAGCCTCAAAAGTGCGATTTTTGACATTTTTGAAAAATTTGGGAATTTTTTTAGCGAAGAGAAAGAATGTCCCAGATCTGGAACTTGGCGTGTGAGTACAAGTACTTTCAACCTATTTGTAAAAAAAAAAAGTATGTCATGTTGACAGTTTTCCTTGCTAGAAAAATTTCCTCTTGCAAACGGACAAATTTTGTGAAAAAACTGAAACTTTATGCCTAAATTTCACCAATAAGCATTTAGTTTCGGAAACTACTCTATTACCAATTTTTTAGCCCAATGTATTCTGTACAAATTGCTGCAAACCGCACTTGGATTGGAGAAATAAACGATGAATTATTTACAATTCCGTAAACCCTTCCTGCGAGAAAATTGCTGCAGACGATGAAACAAAGATGGCCGCCATGCACAAACAAAAATTAATAAAATTAAAATAATAGTCATTTTGAACTTCGATCATTTTAGTGTTGTTGTACAAAAAATTTCAGATTTTTTAAAAATGGTCGAGCATCGAATTAATGATTTTCTGGACCAGTTGAAATGGATTGACCCATATACTTTATCCGCTGTCATTTGCTTTTGCTTTATTTAATATGAACATGGAGTCTAAATTTTAAGTTCTCTGGAATATGTATATATTTTTCTTTTAAACATATACCTTAACTTAATCATTATTTCTAATTTTCGCCCGTTATTGCTGAAAATTGGAATTAATACAATACTTATTAATAAAACGACACGATAAGCCATACTGTAAAAAAAAAATGCGACTAGCTTTCCTGTAGGAATCGGAAAAATAGTTGCCCTTATCGCACCGTAAAATTTCCCTACCCAGCTCGGAATAAAATCCGTAAAATCGGAATAAAATCCAAAAAATACCGTTTTAATGAATGTTTCCTATTTTTATAAATTTTATTCCGAGCTGGGTCGAAAAATTTTCCGGTACGATAAGGGCAACTATTTTTTCGATTCCTACAGGAAAACTCCTCGGATTGTTTACAGTGCATATTTATTTTAAGTCTTTTATTCGCGTAGATATTGTATTTTGTGAATATGAGCAAAATAGATTTTATGTGTTTATAGGAAAAGATTGACCTCGGAAATAGAAACAAGTTGGAAATTCCTCATCAAACGTGGCAAATGAGGTGCGTTCGTACTATAACTAATTTTATAAATATTTTTTTGCACCGCATATTGTACTGAATGTGTAGTTTAGTGAGCTTCATAAGTACATATCAATTTCATTCTGTTCGAAAGACTGTAACATCATTAAAATGCACTTGAAATAATTTTCTCCCATTGACCTTAATGTAACGGAAAGCTTTTGACTGTCCCTGTAATTAAACTGTGCATCCGATTTTCATAAAATTTGAAACGACTCGACAAAATTTTGCAACAATTATATAGGGTAGATGTGCCATTGATGGACACCCTTAAGGAATTTCTTTTAAAATTATTTTTTTATTAATAGTTATAATTATTACAGTCCAGTTTTTTCAATATTATATTAATCTATCAACTATATTTAACCATTCTTATAGTCTCATTTCCGAATATGAATCGAAATTTAATTTTAAATAACAGGAATATATTAAAACACCCAAACGCCTTGAAATGGACACCCTCTGGCCCAGTAATGGGCACCCCATAAAAAGTAATAAACGTAATTGTTTTTATGACTGTATTTAGAACCAGAATTTAATGAATGCATACTAATGAAAAAAAATATTTTAAAATAAATTTAACAATAAGGATACCAGTAATTAATAAAATATTTGTGATAATCATTTACTGTTTGCATCCATTATTGTAATTATCAGAAATTCAATGTTTTAATTATTTTATAGGGATAGTTTAAAATACTAAATATCAGGCAATTACAGCTATCAAATTATTGAAAGAGTGGGGGATTTAAAAGATAATAATAATTAAAAAAAGTTTTGGAATGTTAATGTTTAGTTTTGTCTCGCTATTTTTAACAATTAATCTTCTAGAGACTACTTGATATATCATTTATAATAATTAATATTACAAACATAAAGGAAATGATATTGTGAGTTGAATATTTTAAATGCTAAGTAAAATAATTTCAAACTAAAACTGTAAAACTGATGTTTAAGGCCACTGATCTGTAGATTTACCAGTTTCATGAATGTTGCCTATAAATTAAGGAATATTACTTTTTCTTTTTTCGTCAGATGTGAATAAGGAAACATTTAAGACAGAGAATAGATTTTTAATAGCTTCTGTAATTTAATTGTTTTTATTTAAACGGAGAGGTATTAAGCCCTATGAGCCCTTCTTTGACTGTGCTCTTAAACAATATTTTCTGCTTCCTAGCTGGTTTGATTGCCAGATTTTAAAATATTAAGGTATATATACATAAAAAAAGAATAAAATATTGAAATTTTATTAATCACATAAAATAACTTAAAAGCAGCTATTTAAAAAGTTTTGGTGGAAAATGACTAATTAACCGTTCCAGTAATTGGCACCCCTTCTTAAAAACATTAAAAATAAATGAAATTTCGTAAATGACCGTTAGTATATAAAAGTCTATGTTTTCTATTGCTACTCAAAGAAAAGCATTCAAATTTTGCAAGAAAATTAATAATATATAAATTAATTAAACGAAGCCAGATCGTAGCCTCTTCATTACGATTTTCACAGAAAAACAGCAAAACTTTGAAACATTATTTTCTGCTCCCTAATTGGTTTGATTAAAAGTGTCAACAATAACCCAGTTTTACAAAACATGCAAGGGGAAATTATAAAAAAAAAAATTAAAGTTAAATATTTATTAGTTATTTTTTATGAAACAAAAACATCAAGGGGTGTCCATTACTGGAAGAGTTTTCATTACTGGCAAATCTACCCTATTTAAGACCTTTCCACCAAGAAGATATTTTATATACACAGACTTATCAATAGGAGTTAAATTAGAATTCTTTTCGATTGCATTGGAATATTGCTCCCAAAAATCTAACCAGGAGCTGCTGTCACCAAAAAATTTGTTTATAGTGAGATTTGGAAATTTCATAGATCTCTCTAAATTGCCGTTTTGAGAACCGGATTCATTTTTCATAAAATTTTGAAAAGCGTTATTTTGTTTCTGGGAGTTATGTTCATTTAAGAATTTCGTTATCTTATAACGTGTTTCAATTATTTTCTCACTATAGCTTTCAGAAATTTCGATTTCTTTCTCAAAATCATCGATAGCAATGACATCTTGAATAGCGGAATTTAATTTTTTTGATGTTTCATATTTATCGTTTAACTGATCTTTACAAATATTTAATAAATTAAATTTACTTTCTAATGGCATAGAGTCATCTTCAAGCGTTGTGCATAGTTTTGTACACAACTTAGTTGTGTAAACCTGCTCTTTCTTTTTTAATGAAGCTGCTCTTTTTTTTAAAAACATTAGGGTTAGTCGACATTTTTTATTTTCAATCAATTAACAATAAAAATATAAATTAGACCGAGCTTACCTCAAGTCTTCCGAATCAAATATAATAAAAATCAAACATCAGTCCAGACATCCTGTCGCGGACGCTAATATGAGGATTTCAATACAGACGATAATAAACAATTTTGCTTCGAATCAGATTTAATCACATTAATTCAATAAAATATGCTGAACGGCCTTTTATAAATGAATATGAATAGTTTTTATTATGACCAGGAAGAGCCTGGTTCAGGTCAGATATAGCGCTGATTACTCGCTTCCAGAATTTAATTAAATCTACTTCAAAACAAAAATGAAAAAGTCCTTCCGGCCAGTGCCGGGAGGAAGAGGTAGCTTTCATAACCCTTATTTAAAAAAAGCCAACTTATATCATGCAAACACACGAAGCTCAATTTAGTGGAAACCGAATATAGGAGATTCAATACTAATTTTTATCAATATAATGAATGAGAATTTCGCGAAATTAGTCAGCTTTATCCAAGCTGCTTTTCTTTAAAGTAACTTATATTTGGCTGCCAAATTCGGCAATTTCTTAAAGTGCCTGTCATTTTAAGACAACATGGTGGATGAGGCTAAGTAGTGAACTTGGTCGAGACCTTAGTAATTGCTGTGCACATGCTCACTCACATCGGAATCGGTTAATATATAGGAGTGCTGTCCATGCAAAAAATCAGATTTTTCAAAATGTCACCCACAATAGAAATTGAAACTGCTATATCTGAGCCATTTTTTAAGGTAAAGACAAACAAAAAATGCTTCTGAATCCTTATATCAAGATCAAATACTTAAGAAAGAAACGTTTTTCAATTTCTAATTTTTTTGCGCCTCACTTTAAATATATATATTTTTTTTAATTTAATGACCGCCATTTTTAAACAAGATGGCTGATGAATCTGGCCAGCGAACTTGGTCGAGGTGTTGATGTATACTATCCACATGCCTTCTTACATCGAAATAGGCGAATACGTGTGTTATCGCGTGACAAATACAAGATCGTTTCAAAATGTTAGCCATGCTAGAAATTCAAAGTGCTATAAATCAACCATTTTTTAAGATATCAACAAAAGAACAAATTTTCAGAAACAAAAACTGCTCCGGAATCTTTGTATCAAGGACAAACACATAAAAAAAATCTTTTTCATTTTCCAATTTTTTAATACCTCATTTTGAATTTTAAATTTAATTTTTTTTTAATGGCAACCCTTTTGAAACAAGATGGCGAATGAAGCTGGCCAACGAACTCGGTCGAGACATTGGTATGTACTATGTACAGACCAAGTTACATCCAAATAGGTTCATAAATACGCCTGTTATCGCGTGACAAAAATCAGGTCGTTTTAAATTGTCAGCCACAAGAGAAATTCAAAATGCTATTACTCAGCCATTTTTTTTTAGATATAGACGAAAGAAAAACTGTTTCGGAATCTTTGTATTAAGGTCAAACACATACAAAAAAAAATCTTTTTCATTTTCCAATTTTTTGGTATCTCATTTAAATTTTTTTATTTTTTAATTTTTTTAAATGGCCACCATTCTGAAACAAGATGGCGGATGAAGCTGGCCAACGAACTCGGTCGAGATATTTGTATGTACTATGTACACACCAAGGTACATCCAAGTCGGTTCATAAATACGCCTGTTATTACGTGAGAAAAATCAGGACGTTTCAAAATGTCAGCCACGCTAGAAATTCAAAATGCTATAACTCAGCCATTTCTTAAGATATAGACGAAACAAAAACTGCTCCCGAATCTTTTTATCAAGGTCAAACACATAAGAAGAAAATATTTTTTCAATTTTCAATTTTTGGTACCACATTTCAAATTTAAATTTTTCTTAAAAATTTAAATGGCCGCCATTTTTAAACAAGATGGCGGGTGAAGCTGGCCAACGAACCCGGTCGAAACATTGGTATGTACTATGTATAAACGAAGTTACATCCAAATCGGTTCATAAATACGTCTTTTATCGCGTGACAAAATTCAGGACGTTTCAAAATGTCAGCCACGCTAGAAATTCAAAATGCTATAACTCAGCCATTTTTTAAGATATAGACGAAACAAAAACTGCTCCGAAATCTTTGTATAAAGGTCAAATACATAAGAAAAAAATATTTTTCCATTTTCAATTTTTTGGGACCACATTTCAAATTTTAAATTTTTAAAAAAAATTTAAATGGGCACCATTTTGAAACAAAATGGCGGATGAAGCTGGCCAACGAACTCGGTCGAGAGATTGATATGTACTATGTACACACCGAATTACATCCAAATCGGTTCATAAATACGCCTTTTATCGCGTGACAAAATTCAGGACGTTTCAAAATGTCAGCCACGCTAGAAATTCAAAATGCTATAACTCAGCCATTTTTTAAGATATAGACGAAACAAAAACTGCTCCGAAATCTTTGTATAAAGGTCAAATACATAAGAAAAAAATATTTTTCCATTTTCAATTTTTTGGGACCACATTTCAAATTTTAAATTTTTAAAAAAAATTTAAATGGGCACCATTTTGAAACAAAATGGCGGATGAAGCTGGCCAACGAACTCGGTCGAGAGATTGGTATGTACTATGTACACACCGAATTACATCCAAATCGGTTCATAAATACGCCTTTTATCGCGTGACAAAATTCAGGACGTTTCAAAATGTCAGCCACGCTAGAAATTCAAAATGCTATAACTCAGCCATTTTTTAAGATATAGACGAAACAAAAACTGCTCCGGAATCTTTGTATAAAGGTCAAATACATAAGAAAAAAATATTTTTCCATTTTTAATTTTTTGGTACCACATTTCAAGTTTTAAATTTTTAAAAAAATTTTAAATGGCCGCCATTTTGAAACAAAACGACGGATGAAGCTGGCCAACGAACTCGGTCGAGACATTGGTATGTACTATGTACACACCGAATTACATCGAAATCGGTTCATAATTACGGGAGTTACAGTGTGACATAGGTCAGATATATATATATATATATATATATATATATATATATATATATATATATATATATATATATATATATATATATATATATATATCAATTTTGAACGGAGGGTGGTTTCGGGGTCTGGGGGTCATGATCGATGAAAATATACCAAAATTTTTTGAAATCGCTTTCCTCCGAACGGCTGCAATAGGTAGCTTTTTTGTAAAGAAAGCTACCTAAAACAGCAAAGTAAAAAGGGTTGCAATAATTCTTGCCGATGACTCTTTTTCGCCAAGTCAAACAGAAACAAGTTGGAAATTGCTCGTCAAACGTGGCAAATGAGGTGCGTTCGTACTATAACTAGTTTTAAAATTATTTTTTGCACCCCATATTGTACTGAATGTATAATTTTTTGCACTTCATAACGTGCATAGTCTGATACATCATTAAAATGCACTTCCAATAATTTTTTCGGAACACTTTTGACTGTCCCTGTAATTAAACTATACATCCGATTTTCCTAAAATTTGAAATGACTCGACAAAATTTTGCAACAATCACATATTTGAAATTTCAGACTATTCGGTTGGGTAGTTTTTGCTCTGTTACATGCGGACAGACGGACAGACGGACGGACAGACGGACAGACGGACGGACTGAACGACGACTATAGGTGCTACGTATTTATATAATTACGAACGCACCTAAAAAGGGAGGTTTTAACAGTGGATATCTTCCTCTATTTCTTGCACTTGTTGCGCAGATAATTCTTGGATATCAAAATACTGTCTTCTTATTTCTTCCAACTTATTTTGAAGACCTTCCGTCTTTTTAGGTGCGTTCGTAATTATATAAATACGTAGCACCTATAGTCGTCGTTCAGTCCGTCTGTCTGTCCGTCCGTCCGCATATAACAGAGCAAAAACTACCCGACCGAATGATCTGAAATTTTTAATATATAATTGCTGCAAAATTTTGTCGAGCCATTTCCAATTTTATGAAAATCGGATCTATAGTTTAATTACAGGGACAGTCAAAAGTTTTTCTTTACATTACGGCCAATGGGAAAAATTATTGCAAGTGAATTTTAATGATGTTACAGACTTCCGAATGGTCTGAAATTTTTAATATATAATTGCTGCAAAATTTTGTCGAGCCATTTCCAATTTTATGAAAATCGGATGTATAGTTTAATTACAGGGACAGTCAAAAGTTTTTCTTTACATTACGGCCAATGGGAAAAATTATTGCAAGTGAATTTTAATGATGTTACAGACTTCCGAATGGTCTGAAATTTTTAATATATAATTGCAGCAAAATTTTGTTGAGCCATTTCCAATTTTATGAAAATCGGATGCATAGTTTAATTACAGGGAGACCCAAAAGTTTTCCGTTACATTATGGCCAATGGGAAAAAATTATTGCAAATGCATTTTAATGATTTTACAGCCTTCCGAATGGTCTGAAATTTTAAATATATAATTGCTGCAAAATTTTGTCGAGCCATTTCAAATTTTATGAAAATCGAATGTATAGTTTAATTACAGGGACAGTCAAAAGTTTTCCGTTACATTACGGGGAATGGGGAAAAAATTATTGTAAGTGCATTTTAATGATGTTACAGACTATGCACTTATGAAGCGCAAAAACATATACATTCAGTACAATGTGGGGTGCAAAAAATAATTATAAAACTAGTTATAGTACGAACGCACCTCATTTGCCACGTTTGACGAGCAATTTCCAACTTGTTTATTTTGGCCTCTAACAGAATCACATTCGCTGTTTTTATGTCAGTGGTGTCTGTTAAAAACTGCTCTCATCTGGCGATGGCAGCTTTTACGGTACCTTTTAATCTATTCAATTTATCCATAGTAACACTCAGTCACTTTAGGACCACAATGTTCCTATGATAGACTGTAAACGTTTAATTTCTTTTTAATTGATTTTATTGACACGTAAACACTGCACAACACACTTACACAAACATAAAACTTAACTAATTTGAATCGATTGTAAAGTATAATTAATATCCATCGCGTAGTTTGTATGGAGTGTTTTGATACGTGTTGATGCTTTGACAATCAACAACTTAATAACCACCTTTTTTACAGACTGCTCGCTAAGGGGAGCTGGTTATACTTCAAGAACGGAAGAATATGTAAATACCGCTTATGTTAACATAAATTCATGAAAATTAGATTTAAAGTTTTTAAGAAGTAAAATTGTTACAGCAAAAATTGTTTTTATGTTTCCAATGAAGCTCTAATATGTATTTGCCTACAATAATCCATTAAAACAATGTCAGAGTACATTATTACATTGTGTTTTTATGTGTATTGGATTTTGAGAGAGTTGGCTAGGGAATTTTAGCAGTTATTCTCTACTGGTGTGCCTTGAGAAGAGTTTATACTTTTGTATACATTTTTTAATTTATCATTAGTTACTATGAATATTGTTTTAATAATTTTCGTCATATTTCATATAACCAAATAACATTCAAACATTTCGTAATTATACTGAATTAATCCTACATGCAATTGTTTCTTGTACGAGTGTCAATAAAGTACAGGGTCAAACTGGAGATTTATTTATTAGCCCCAAGGGTATTTAGCTTCGTCTTGAGAGCGTTCATTCGAGAACTTACATTTTCAAACACTATCAAAAAGTAACACTAAATGTAGTATACTAGGACTTCCCTCAGAGGGATTTGTCAGAGCGATATTGCCGAGAACATAGATTTAATAATAACTTGTTGCAAGTAAAGAAAATGAGATGCTATCTTTAATTGGCCATATACTGTTTAAAAATTCAAATGATGAAATATCTAGATTAGTGAATCTCAAAAAAAAAAATATCAAATTTAAAACAGCACTTCCCTCTGTTAAGGGCCTTGGTAAGAGGTATGATAGCCTAGAGAAGGAACACTTTCACAAGCACTTTTGGACAAACTATTCGCTGTTTCATACAGACATTTATTCAATATTTACATAATTTATTCAATGCTAGGTGTGTATCTACCAATTTTGTAGCATTTAATTTGCACGTTTTTTTTTTTTTTTTTTTTTTTGGGGGGGGGGGGGGTGTAGTTTTATTAAATATTTAAAGTTTCTATACGTAATAATTTCAAATTAATAGTGAATTAAAGCGTTTCTGTTCATTTCACATTAAATTTTTAGACTCAGCAGTAATACAGAAATAGAAAATTGTCGAGTATTTTTTGTTCCTGCACCGTTTTACATAGACAAATTTTTAGAAATTGTTCTGTTGTGAGTATTTATGTCTTAAAAGTAACAGCCATGTCAATTTTCATGCTTATATTTCTAACAATTCCACGTACTTCGTTATTTAGATCATCTTTAGTACTTTGTCCTCTTTATTTAGTCTTCTAAATTTCGATTTTTTTAGAATTCGTTCTAAAACTAACATTTACATCTTATAAATTACTACCATGCCAAATTTTAAGTTTCTAACTCCAATAGTATCACAGAAATTGCAGTTTAGCTCTTCTTTTTTCCCTTACACCCTTTTAATTTTCAGTTTTTTAAAAAATCTCGGCATTTATATTGATGATCGGCATTTATATTTTAAAACTAATAACCACGTGAAATTTCAAAATTTATATCCCTAACAATTCCAAATAAATCGTAATTTAGAATCTTTCTAGAACGTCTTACGTTTATTTCTTACATTAAAATTTTCAACCTTTTAAAAAGAGTTCATAACGAGTGTTTAGATCTTAAAAGTAGCCACCACACCTATTTTCAAATTTCTAGTACAAACAATATCACAGAAATCGCATTTTAGAACTTTTTTTGTTAATGCACCCATGGGAGTCGTTGTACCGACATATAATACAGTCTTTTTTGGAGCAGACATGGTCACCAACATTTTTTTCTGGCACCACTATATTTTTAATCGGCTAGGTAGTTTCAGAGATGACACCCCACAAACACCCAAACTTTATTGCTTCGCACAGATGTCATATACGCGCCCCATACTGGCGCGATTTTTTTCTGACGCCAATGGCCTTTACGCATCGGGTACTTAACTGGCGCCAAAGAGTCGTTATTTTGCTTGATATGGTAACACGGATGTTGTTGTTTATTTATTAATAAATTGTTTATTTACATTTATTTTTTTTAATTATATAAATGGTTTGTTCTATATTTATTAATCAAACTTTTATTATTTATTGTCATTCCCCTTTTTAAAAATATATATGTAACTGGTATTTAAAAACGAGGTTTTCGCCAAATTGGCGTCGGAAAAAAATCGCGCCAATATGGGGTGTGTATGACATCTGTGGCCTTATCTAATACGTGTTAGCAGATGCAATTTTTAAAATACATACATAAACCAGTATAATACTTCTTCAGTTTTACTTTCATAGTGATTTATATCATTTGGCAAAAAATCTCACTTTCTTAAACTCGAATTGCGTCAAGCTTTTTAAAAAAAGCAAAGTCCATATAACAGTGAAATTCCGTAATGGGTATTAAATACATGGTAATAAAGCATTTAGGTGAGCGCAGGTGATAAATCGTCAAGTACCGTGATTATTTCAAATAGTATAGGACTATTCCGTAATCTGGTTTTCAACCAATGTCGTATTTTAAAAAGCTTCGCTTAACTCCAATTAAAGTTCATTGCTGTAACATTTTTTTCCTTTTTTTTTGGGGGGGGGGGGGGGGATGCGAGATTGCATATATTTACATTTAAATTTTAACCTTTTGTTTATATAACGGTTGCTTGTATGAATAATTAGCACCTTGATGATCGAGCTTCACTCGAAACATATGTAAAAAAGTACTCGTGTGGTTGTTTGCTTAAAGCCATTATTACTTAGCTATTATAACTCCCATACAGTTATAACAATGTTGCTGTTAGTATTACTCTTGTTTGAATTCAACCTTTCCTGTGTATCGGAATATGAATTATTGGCCATTTTTCTTGCACGAAGAGTGGTTATAACATAATTTTTTAATTTTGCATAGCATGTATCAATTGCAATATTGATACTTTTAAGTTAGTCAAGCCCAGGCGATAAATTGACAATATTTTTTTCCATACCATATTCATCTTGCAATCATTTCATTTAAAATATAAATCTTTCATTCACTTCATTTAAAATACACGTTTTTAACTAATTTTCACTGTATTTTAACAACATTATTTTGCCTTGGCGTTTTTTTTTAAAGCTTTGTGCAGTTTTGGCTTCAGAAAGTGAGATTTTTTACAAAAAGATACAAACCTGACAATTTATTGCAAATCCGTTGAACGTTTATGCTTATTTTTTACAAATAAATATAAACCTTTTTTTCACAGATATCATATACGCACCGCGTTGTCGCGATTTTTTTCAGACGTTTTGGAGAAAACCTCGTTTTCGAATACCAGTTACATATATGTTTTTAAAATGGTAATAACAATAAATAAAAAAAGTTTAATTAATAACTATAGAAGAAAACAATTTATATAATTTAAAAAAAGAAAGTAAAAATAAATAAAAAAAATTATTAATAAATAAACAACAACATCTAGGTTACCATATCAAACAAAATAATGACACTTTTACGCCAGTTAAGTACGCCGGTGCGTATATGACATTGGCGTCAGAAAACAATCGCGCCAAAGTGGGCGCGTATATGACATCTGTGCGTAAATGTCTTGTTAAGACTAAATAAATTGTTTAAATCTTTAAAAAATTGCTTGGGTGTATGAAACAATGAGTAGGTTGCCAGAAAATATGCATTAAAAGTTTACTTTTTTCGCTAAACTCATTTTCTTTACCTATAAGACGTCTATTCTTGAAAAGCACAAATTTCGGTATTTGTTAGCTATCCCGTCAACCAAATTACTGTCGTCAAATTGTAAGATTAAATGTCAATAATGGTTGATCGTAAATGTCACATTCACTTGACTACGCGTGTTTACGTTATCAAGTGATTTTTATTTGGACATTCTATTTGTATTTATATTACTGTTATACTAATTTATGGTACTTTTCGGTTAGCCGGGCGCCTGTGTTATATATACATATGTATGTATAGCTATATATACATATATATGTATATATACACACACACATATATATGTATGTATATAGCTTCTATATATGTATAAATATACATATATATGTATATATAGGTAAACATACATATATATATATAACACTGGCGCCCGGCTAACCGAAAAGTACCTAATTTATTTGTTCTTTCGTTATTTAAAATAAAAATTATGTCAATTTGTATACTTTGGTGGGTGGTTTGACGACTTATATAATTTTGCGAAATTGGTCGACGGGATAACTAACAAGTACCCAAATTTCACTTGAAATGCTAAAAAGAAAAAAAATATTAAGAATAAATGATGCCACAAATCAAAATTGTTTATTTAAACATCACATAACTGTTTCAAATTTTCACACGCAAAATATAAAAGTTGCTTTTGGCGATTAAAAAATGCTATTGGGTAGATTATCGTAAAATCTGAAATCCTAAGATATTATGGCCTTTTTTCTTTGAAATGGAAAAAAAAAAATCCAGATTTCTTTTTCTGTTTGATTAAATTTAAATATGTTTTATTGCACTTTAATATTAGTGCGTGCATATTTTCTTTGCTCCATGTGCTGTAATTCGGTTTTCTACGAAAACATGCAACCGGTGAAAATGACATACACTAAATTTCCGTGACGCATGTAGATAAATTGTGCTTTTTTATCAGTTTTTTAATATAATTTTTAAACGAATTGGAACTTTTTTTTTCTTTAGTAGGTGCATTCAGTAGGTTACTCTGATAGGTACCTTCTGGTACAATCAGAACCGAAATCAGACAAATATTTTTTGATTTATGCTTGACGAAAGGTTTTACGAAACGTTTTAATATCCATCGTAGCTGTTTTTTTTTTGTTTTTTTTTTTTTTTTTTTGCCCGAAGGTAATACTGCGCTGTGTATTATCCTTCGCTTCGTTCAGACAACAAGGAGATCAAACAATAAATTTTAGTATATAATAAAAGAACCTTAATCTACGCTGTTTGTTTTTCAGCATTTTGCATATTAGAGATAATCTCTTAAACCCCTTCGGGACGAGCGACCTGTATACGTGCCACTTAAGGTGCTCTGAATCTTTCCTTATTCCTACCAATATTTTTTTATTGTAAAGTTTACCTTATTTAATCGGAGTATTATTGTGATTCAATTACAGAATTTTTTTGTTTTGAAAAACCGGTGGTAAAAGGTTAAAAATTATTCAAAATGTTCTCGTCTCGAAAGAGTTAATAATTGTTTTACTTTTTAAATTTAATTCTTAACATGCTAGTGCACTTATGTGTGCGCATACGCAAGCGTTTTTTTTCTTCTTCTTTATTTGGCGACGTTCATGACACCCGGCCAGAACGGTACTTCATACAATAACATTACATAAAAATTGATTTATGTTAAGGTAACTCTAGGGTAGATGGTCATAGAGGAGAGACGGTCAGTCTAAATATCTCCAAAACTTGATCATAGAATGCAGTATAAACATTGTTCGTATGAAATAGTTCAACGAGGTTATTTATTGAGACGACGTGCAGTTGTGTTTTTTGATTATAAAAAGTAAGTGTAATTTTAATGTAATTTAAATAGGTGGTTGAATATTTTTTTTTTTTTTACTTAGGTATCTGAATATTCATACATTACATATGTTTTTTACTATATTGACTTTTAAGGCACGTATATAATTTAATCTTTACTTCTAAGACTAAATCAAAGACGTACAATGGCTATTGATGCTTTAAATTGGGCGACCATCAGTCCTTCAATTTCAGGAGAGATAGCCACATGAAATCGAAGAGAGAAGGCTACCTTTAATATATATTTCAAAATTATACTTAGTCTTGATTTTAACTAAATATAATTAATTTTAAAATAAATGTATAACGTTTACTTTTATAAATATATTGATATAATTATATAAATTTTAACTAATATAAATATTTTAATAATAATAATGATAATATAATAAGACCTAGCGATTTATTTGTTTCGGAAAATACTGAAAAACGTCGGAAACTTTCATAACAGAAACTGATAAAGTTGATAAATAAATTAATTAACGTAATAAACCTACAATTAATGGGAGAAAAAAAAACCCACGACAATTCCAGTTGCGAAGAAAACAAAATACATTTAAATTATTAGATTCTACAGATTTCGAGTAAATAGAATTGGATTAGGATCTCTGTGTTGGTTGTGCAAAACAAGATAGTATCACATCCAAAGATAATGTCTGGATACAATGCAAGAAGTACCTGAAGTGGTTCCATGAAACGTGTACAAATTATCAAGACCTTTGCCAAGCATATGGTAAGATTTTGCGAAAAGTGAAGTATTGAAATTATATTTCAAAGTTTGTTTATTCGAGTTTTCGTCACTCATTTTCCATCCTATAACTGCATCTTTACAAATTGCTATATGATTTTCATGACTAACCGTATGAAATGTGTTGTTTTTTTTTTGTTCTTTTTTTTTGGTATTTAAATTAACTTTTTCTTTCTTGAATTGATGGCCATCTCTCCTCGACTTTAAGGAGAGATGGCCATCTGCCACTTAAATTTCAATTTCGTTTAACACATTTTGTTTTCTATGTTTAATTATTTTTTGCATAAAATATTATGAGTACATGTATAGGAATCTTAAATATTCGTCAATATTTATTGTATTTGCTTTTTAGGAATTTTTATTTCAATCTTTAAAAACTTTGTCCATCTATCCTACAGTTACCCTATGCGATAAAAATATTAATGTATATTTATGCAATAAGCATTCGCTGTTTTTTTTTTTTTTTTTTTTTTTTTTTTTTTTTTTTTTTTTTTGTCGTACAAATTTGTCTTGTATCTATTTCAATTCAAAGAACTTAAAAGCTCTTTTCTATTAATCAACACGATAACAAATATATTGTTCATGTTTGTCATTATCTGACAGTAGTTAGGTGTCGGTCCAGGTACAATTTGGAACCTATTTCGGAATCCTTCATAAACATCCAATAAAGCAGGCCCTCTCACAAAATTCCTTTCAGTAAAACAGGACCCTTCACAAATTTCCATTCGATAAAAACATAATTATATTTGATTATTTCTATCAAAATTTTTAATATTTAAACTAAATAAACTTACCATAAAAGAAATCTTTAGCAGAAGTATTTAAAGAAGCTATCATTAACAAACATTTGGTTTGAGTTTGAGAAATTGTATTTCATTTTTCGTGTCACAATTGTATTTTTCACAAAATCTACTTTTGATTTTCACAAAAATAACTTTCGATTTTCACAAAAGGGGGCCCTAGAAAAAATACCTTTATCGACCCCTGTTAATGCACACTGAATGCATTCATAGCACTTGATGCTTAACTACCTACCGATTCGGATGATGATTATGTCAACATAGTGTATGTAATTGAATGCATTTTGTTTGACGGGTTCCATCTAGTCTATTATAAAATTCCATCTTTACATACAATAACCAGGCTGAGTTAAACCTTTATGTACTGAATTATGAATTCATGAAAATTTTATCTTCTAAAGCCTTTTTTCCTGAATTGTTTAAACTATATTAGAAAATTTACGTAATCATTTAATAAATTTTAGAGGGATTTTAGAAAGATTGAAGGATTTAGAAGGATTCAATAAATTTGAATTTATAGGGATTTTGTGCACTATTTATAACCCCACTCAAATCTTATATTTTAAATATTTTTCTTAGTATTTTGTAGAATTAGGAAATATAGAAATATAATGTTCTTACAATAGAAATATATAAATATTTCCGAATTGAAAAATTCGCCCCCTTCAATGCCAAGAAATCTGAAAATATACAAAAGCAAAAGAAATCATCCTTTTTAAAATATTTTTGTTTTGTGTAACCCATTATACTTTTGGAACAAGACAAAATAATGTATCTATCATTCTAAACTGTATTACAACTAATCGATGTATTAAATGAATTTTATAACAAGTTATTTTAATAGTACTTATAAGTACCGTCAGAAGATAAACGGTTAAATAAAAGAGTGTTTAAAAAACTAGAGAGTGATGCTGGGCCTACCAGGTACGCATTTAATTATTGTAACCCTATTTCTTTTTTTTAACTGCTTTGTAATTTAAATTTAATACTATTTTCCAGCAGATAAAAAAATTATAGCATATTGCAAACTTTCTGGGGTAACTGGCCATACACGTGACATTTCAATCATATTATGTATGAACAAAAATGTTAAACATCAAACTACAAAACGTGCATAAAACATGAAAACGCAACACATAAACAAAACAAGCATTATGTACAAAAGAACACAGTAGAGTTATCATCAATAACCATTTTATTTATGTGATTTTACAACTATAATCTCAGTTTAACCATTCGGAAGAATTTTAATATGATAATTTACATTATGTCTCCTACAAAGGCTCGTTAAACACATTTGATTTTCGTAGGAGAAGGTGAAGAGGCGTTACATTTCCTGTAAATAAAAATGATAAACTGTTGTATACCAATTCTGTTGTATACGTAATTTATAACAACCAAGACAATTTTGCCCTCCAATCGCTATAATCAGTTGTAGTTAAAATTTCCGGTTAAGATCTTCAACAAAAAATATTTTGAAGATTTTTTTTAATTCTTTTCAAACGGTTAAATAAAAGAGTGTTTAAAAAACTAGAGAGTGATGCTCGGCCTACCAGATACGCATTTAATTATTGTAACCCTATTTCTTTTTTTTTTTAACTGCTTTGTAATTTAAATTTAATACTATCTTCCAGCAGATAAAAAAATTATAGCATATTGCAACCTTTCTGTGGTAACCGGCCATACACGTGACCTTCCATCATATTATGTATGAACAAAAATGTTAAACATCAAACTACAAAACGTGCATAAAACATGAAAACACAACACATAAACAAAACAAGCATTATGTACAAAAGAGCACAGTAGAGTTATCATCAATAACCATTTTATTTATGTGATTTTACAACTATAATCTCAGTTTAACCATTCGGAAGAATTTTAAAATGATAATTTACATTATGTCTCCTACAAAGGCTCGTTAAACACATTTGATTTTCGTAGGAGATGGTGAAGAGGCGTTACATTTCCTGTAAATAAAAATGATAAACTGTTGTATACCAATTTTGTTGTATACGTAATTTATAACAACCAAGACAATTTTGCCCTCCAATCGCTATAATCAGTTGTAGTTAAAATTTCCGGTTAAGATCTTCAACAAAATATATTTTGAAGATTTTTTTTTAATTCTTTTCAAATAATTTATAATTCTAATGTTTACAAATAATTTTTGTTTTCATGGTTATGAAGGAAAATGTTTTACTTATGCATAATACAGGCATCTCACTGGCACTATTTGTATACATAAAAGATATAGTAAAGATTATTTTCAAGAAGTGAAAATATTCCTTGACTTTATTCGGGGGATCAATTTTGATTTATTAAAAGTGCAAAAAACAAACATAGGCCTGGAAGTGGCTAGTGATGGAAAAAAAAAAAGTGAACTTTATGAGTAAAGTGGGGGGAGGGGGGGAAGCATATATAATTTTGTGATTTTTTTTCCTCCGATATGCATTGATGTAATTCATGTGTTTTTCTCTGCAATAAATTGAAGAAAGTTGCAATTTTTTTTTCAGTGCACGATCGACGAAAATTGCATTCTTTTTTCTGCGGCCAACGATATATTTTTCTATGAGAGAATTAAAAAATACGAGAACTTGGCGAAATTAACGATTTTTTTCCACGAGCGATTGATGAATTTCGTGAGCTAATTGATAAAATTTTTAATTTTTTCTATCAATTGTTGAAATTTGTGACTTTTTACCTGCACAGATTGACGAAATATATGATTTTTTCGCACTTGATCACGATCAGCAAAATTGACGATTTTAAACTAACTGGCGAAATTATAGTTTTTGTGCAGCAGTTTGATGAAATTCCGATCTTTTATCACAATAAACTGACGAAACGCGCGATTTTTCTGTAGTTGATGAAAGACATTTTATAATAAGACAAAATTCTCGAGTTTTCCGCTGACGATAAGCGAAATTCACGAGTTTTCCAGCCACGATAGACCAAATTCTCGAGTTTTCCTCCGATGATAGACAAAATTCTCTAGTGTTCCGCCGACGATAGACGAAATTCTCGAGTTTTCCAGCTAACGATAGACGAAAATCTCGAGTTTTCCCGCTGTCGATAGACGAAATTCTCGAGTTTTTCGCTGACAATTGACAAAATTCTCGAGTTTTCCGCTGACGATAGACGAAATTCTCGAGTTTTCCGCTGACGATAGACGAAATCCTCGAGTTTTCCGCTAACGATAGACGAAATCCTCGAGTTTTCCGCTGACGATAGAAGAAATTCTCGAGGTTTCCGCTGACGATACACGAAATTCTCGAGATTTCTGCTGACGATAGACAAAATCCTCGAGTTTTCCACTGACGATAGACGAAATTCTCGAGTTTTCCGCTGACGATAGACGAAATTCTCGAGGTTTCTGCTGACGATAGACAAAATTTTCGAGTTTTCCGCTAACGATAGACGAAATTCTCGATTTTTCTGCTCTTGATCGACAACATTCAGGGCTCTTAACTGACTGACGAAATTTACAATTTTTTCCTGCAGTAAAACGATGAAATTCTTGATTTTTCCTGATGAAAAATTGTTAAAACTCGTGTTTTTTCCAAAGCCGATCAACAAAATTTGCATTTTTTATTCACCTGATTGACAAAATTTGCGATTTTTTAATGCTCAATCGCTGAAACTCTTGATTTTTTTGCCCGATCAACGAAATTCGCGATTTTTCCCTACCTGATAGGCCCCACCAGTGGCAGAGAGGTTCTGCTCTCGAAGATGGTAGATGGGAGGTGCTGGGCTGGAACGTAATCGCACCCGTCGGAGTTTTCATGGTTTTTTTCGAACCTTGGGAAATCTTGCGTAAATACAGGTTAGGTACCTTTAGAAAGTTCCCCACGGAAGGCACTCCCCTAGGGCCTATATCCCTCAAGTAGGTAATTGCCTGTCAAAAATCAACCAACCATACCTGATCGACGAAATTAAATATATCTTTCGACTGGCATCTGACGAAATTCGCAACTTGGGAATTTCCTACCTTGATATCTATATATCATATATCTATATCAGCGTATTGCTTTTTCTAAAAATGTCACTAATTGCTCTAAAATATTTATATATATATATATAAGTATTTTTTTACATAACTTGATAATTTTAAAGCATTTTATACTAGCAAAATAATGAAAAAAGAGGCTTTTGTGATTTCTAAGCATTGTTTACGTTTCAAGAAAACAATTGTCGTTTTAATATGTGATAGTATAGTAACTTAATTAATATTATTTTGTGAGAGAAATAATGCATTCAATGAAACAGTAGCCTCTTATTTCAATTTCAAAAATATTTTAGCCTGATTAATAGAAATCGCTCTTAAAAATTATAAAAACGCAGCATATTGATTTTTCTAAAAATGCCATTAATTACTATAAAATACTAATATATGTATATCTATCAGTATTTATTACATAACTTGATGGTTTTGGATGGACTTGGCCAATTAATTGCTTCTCAACGAAAGTTAAGTTCTTCAATATTTCTGGTTGTAGACCTTGATCCATATTATTAGCTACAGAAAAAATATTTAGTTCATTATTTACTATAGATTTATGGCAAGTCTTGCAAGATCCGTCAGATTGAATATGCATGTCAAACCAACGTCGATGACAAATTTTACAAAAAAAATATTTTTTTTTCTTTTTTTCTTTTTTTTTTTTTTTTTTTTTTTTTTTTTGTGCGTCTTTGAAATTTAAAGCATATTTCCGAGAACATTCATTCTCTGTCAGAAGAGATTCGTCATGTTGTCGTTTTTTGCGCTGGTATCTAGCCTCTTGCCTTAAAGCTAAATCATGTTCGAGTTATTTTCGACCAGTAAGTGTACGTTTTCTCGGCATTCTTTATAATAGAACTAATACATTTCATAAATTGTTTTAAACGGCAAGCATATTAAAAATAATACTAATAGGAATTATTTCTTAATAGTAAATATATTTCATTTGGTTAAATTTTCAACCTTCGAATTCGAATAACACTTTATATAACGAATTTAACAATTAATTTTATTTGTTTACAATTTTTTGTTGCCACTTTACAAAGAAAAAAAACTAAATAAATAAATAAAAGTAAAAATAAAAATAAAAATAAATCATAATATAATTCTTTTAAAATGCGTAACTTTCGTCTGCGTAAATAATTTCACATATTAAGAATAGGTTGTGTATTTGAATTCCTAACACTATAAAATACTTAATTTAATGTAAATAATTGAATTTTCACAAATTTTAATTGATTAAAAATACGCTATAATTTTCCCCAAAAAAGTATTTTAAAAATTTCATAAAAGAAATCGTGAAGCTATTATATGATTAAAAGGAATGAGAACCAAAGTATGCTCCATCTCCAACCAATTTTAATAAAGTATTCTATTAAAATGTATATTTTCCTCTCAAATAACATACATTTTCAATATAGAAAGTTTAATGTAAGTAAAGTTTTAAGCTGCAGCCGGTATTACGATAATTCTTTTACCTCACATACAAATAATTAGAGATGTACATATTACGTATGCCACACTGCAATATTAAAAAGCTCCAGCGGGTATTACGATAATTCTTTTACCTCACATGGAAATAATTAGAGATCATTTAATTCCGCTTAATTACTATAATTTTTTTTAGATAAAGGCAAACATTTTATCACAAACATCAACAAAACTTTTTATTCTATTTATTCCTTATTCCAAAGATACAGTTTTATCGTCTGCTGCCATAGTAGCATGATAAATTTAATTTTACTAAAAAAATGCACAGTAGTAGAAAAAATTTTACTAAATCGAATAGTTATTTTAAATTTTGGTTTTAGAATTAAATTCATGACCTACCGTGCGTAGAACGGGTTAAGCAGCTAGTTAAATTTAAAAAACAGTGTTTGGGATATTTTGGCGGATTAATAAAAATATGTTTTATTCATTTAATTAATCATGATTCTATCTCTAAGTACTAATGCCATGATTTATTATTTTTTCTTCTGAAAATATACGTGATTCATTTTTTTTTTTTTTTTTTTTTTTTTTTTTTTTTTGATAAATGCGTCCGTAATGGAAAAACATGTAAAATAAATTAATTAAAATAATATTTTTTTTTAAAGTTTTTCTGTAAAAAAATTAATGTTGTGCAAATCTATAGATCATAATTTATTTTTAAGTTTAAATTTTAAGTCAAAATACTGAATAGTTTTTTTATAAAGTGTTCGACAAAATGTAATTTGCGTATAATAACTAGTTTATTATGAATGATTTATTTTTCAGATATTTGTCTTTTCGAATATTATTTTTAAAAATAAACTCACCACTCTCAATATTTCAATGATGATCCTGAAATGCGTATTCGGTGTGTTTTATTAATTGCAGAAAAACTTGATAATAGAACAACTTTGAAACAGCTTTCTGTTGAGGCCGGCGCGGATTATTTTTTCTTATATTTTGCGATCTCATGTTTTATACGTATTCCACAAAATGTACTGGTTTTGCATTCAAATTACCCCAAATTACGTTTTCTAAACATCTAATGATTCTTAATTGTTAAAAAAGAAAAAACGAAAGCGATGCCCTTTTATGCCCTTTTATTCTCAGTGAAATATACATCGTATTTTTTCCACTGTACGCGATTAGCATTTCTCATTAGTATGTTCTCTCTAGGGTCCCTCAAAGTAACTCACAATTTTGTTGATCATAAGCTGAAAGAAACAAAAGTGAATTTCGTATTCTGTACTTGAAGAAGGCGTTTGTTATATACATGTAAGTGAGTGTCATGCTAGGTTGAATATCAAATTAAAAAATATATTCGGTGTTTATTAAACTCGTATTAATTAGCAAAATTATCATGTTTTCGCTGAACACACGCTTTGAAAGAACCATTAAAAATTACATGCACGTCAGCTTTAAGCACGACGCACGAAACCAGGCGCCTGATTAATGTCCCCATGATTTGTGCCCCCATACGTCATTTTGACGTCACAAGAAATGGGGCTATAAATACAGTGCTGGAACATTTCACTTTTCACGAAATCCTGATTAATGTCTCCATGATATATGCCCACATATCTGAAAGGGACACAAATCCAATGCTAGAGAAATTTCCTTTCGTTGAGAGCCTGATTAACGTCCCCATGATTTAAGTCCCCATACGTCATTTTGACGTCACAAAAAATGGGGGCACAAATCCAGTGCTCGATCATTTCCCTTTTGACTAAATCCTGATTAACATCCCCATGATATATTCCCCATATTAGAAGGGGGCACAAATCCAGTGCTAGAGAATTTTCCTTTCATTGAGAGCCTGATTAATGTCCCCATGATTTATGCCCCCATACGTCATTTTGACGTCACAAAAAATGGGGTCACATATCCAGGGCTGGAGCATTTTACTTTCGACGAAATCCTGATTAACATCCCCATGATATGTATCCCCATACGTCATTTTGATGACGTCACAGTAGATGGAGACTTAAATCAGGGGGCACAAATCCAATACTAGTACATTTTATTTTGTCGAGAATTCCTGATATACGACCTCATGATATATGCCCCCATACGTCATTTTTACGTCAGAACAAAGGGGATTCGGAGTTTGTGCAGGATATGCCACTAGGGTTCTGCACGGGCAGGAATTTCCAGCATGATCTCGACCCAGCGTAAAAATTAAAAGTTCGCCCCGGACCTGGCGCGACCCATGACAATATTAATTAAATCAAGTCCGATCCGGCCCACTCAATTTCTACAGAAAATCCAATTTTACAAAACACACAATTATAGATTCTTTTAACCTCTTACGGTCGCATTAAATTACGTTTTATAAATTGAAATTGCATATTGGCATAACTTTTTTGAAAAATAAATATTTACCTTATTTAATGACAGGTAAAATGACACCATAATAAAGCCAGTTACACTATTTTACAAAACTGGTGGGAATCAATCAATCTTAATAAAAGACACAGCCCATGAATAGCACGGGAGCGAAAATTAATTGGTTAATAAACAATTAAATTTAAAAAATCAAAAAATCCGACTGCGTAAAAAGCGAACTAATTAATTATTTGTCATCAATGTCAAACTATTTTTTTAGCTCACACTCTCGCTATATATATCTTGTTCAAATTTTCAATCGTTAATAAAATACTTATTATTCATCCAATCAAGCTCAAATAATTTTTTTTAAACTTGTACTGGATAACAATTGATGTTAATCCAGTTTTTTTTTCAAATATTAATTCATTAATTAAATTGAATTAATTAATTTTCAATAATCGAGAGAGACCTCTTGATCAAAAAATTTTAAGACCGAGAGAGCCCTCTTCTTGATCAAGGAATTTTGAGACCGAGAGAGCCCTCTTCTTTATCAAGCCATTCTAAGTGCCACTCAAGAAGAAAGAAGAATGGGAGAAAAAAAATTCTCTTATTGACCTAAGTAGGAATTGACTTAAAATATTTTGTTTATATTACTTGTTTATATTACTTACCTAGTTTTTTTTTATTATTTACTTGTATTGATGACTTTTAAGTTGTGTTTATTTGTTAGTTCCTATCTATAAACACTGTTTTGATGAGGTCTATAGATGTCTATGATGGTTAGAGTTGCAGTAAAGCTAGAGATCCTACCTACACAACTTCCAGGTTGCATAATATTTTAACGGAGCTTCTGACTGTAAAATAGTCAATGAAACATCGCCTTCATTTTGAAAGACCTATCCAATGATATGCCAATCAATATTCTGCGTAATTTTTTTTTCGTCTCTACCGCCATTTTGTATTTTACGGCCGCCATTTTGGAATTTATAAAAAAAGCCTAGCCTATAACCATCGGGCCGTTAATACGAATTGATAGAGACCTCATTCATTAAAATACATCCAGCCGTTGGAATGTTTCGAGGGTATAAAGACATCCACATGCACAGATACGCGTGAAACACATAATCCTTATTTTCAGTCGGGTAAAAAGGGATAAATTGGATTTTAAAAAAGCGTGCCACAATTGAAAAAGCAATATCAGCACTTATTGCTCGTAGACACTACTGAAACCGAATACATTTGTTCGCCTCTGTAAAAAAAAAAAAAAAAAAAAAAAAAAAATGATATGCACACCCACACGATATTCTACAGAAAGCAATATGCAGTGCACATGTGTGATGCATGTCAGTTTCATTACGTTTTAAATAGTATAGGCAATAAAATACTCTGCAAACGAATTTTACCTGTAGCCCATAATGTAATGGAGTTCTTTTCTGCAGCCCTGTATATGATCTATATAATTTATACAGAAAACGTAATATTTTTTTTAAAAAAGTGCTAAATATAAAAAAAACACAATGCAATTGAAAACTCATTTTCAGCAATTATTCCTCATAGACAGTACTGTAACCTAAATCTTTTGTGAGGCTCCAAAAATGAACGATATACCGAATTTGTGTGTACCTGTAAATGAATGACAAATACTATGCGCACCATACTTTATAGTAGACATTTTGTAATGTACTTCCTTGTTATATAACAATTTCAGTATGTTAAAAATATTATAACATCACTAAAATACACTAAAACGATTATTTCCTATAGACCGTGATGTAACGGAATAATCCTCAATACGTATATAATTTCTACGAAAATACGAGAATGATTTTCTAAATACTTTTCTAGGGTGTCAGTGACTTTTATCAGTTGATTTAAATCAGCGATTAAATCATGATTTTAATCAACTGATTTTTTTTTTCTATCATTGATTAAAATCTTAAATATTCCAAATATGTAAAATGACATAAAAAAGTGTTAAAATGTAAGATGAATATAATTTGGAAAGTTTCTACAGGTATTTTGACTTATGAATAAACAAAAAGAAAGGCTTTAAATATTTGCTTCTAAGCTAAATTTCTGAGTATCTCTCTATTCTAAAAAAAAAAGTAACCTACGCTGTCACCGCCGCCGGTTTTGAATTTTTTGTGACCGGAGGTCTTTCTCCGTTAATATTAAGAAACATACTGCATGCAAAAATATGAAAATCGGCAGTATTATAGAGAAATGATAGATAAACACGCTGGTGCAGACGGTTTGCAAATCGAATAATTATTTTAAGAGATATTTAATGCTAAAGTTGGACAAAATCGTTCCACTAAAAACGTTTTATAGGAGCAAAAACTATATATGAGAATTAATTCACTTTTAGATCATTTTATACGTTAGAATTTCCCGATGTGCAGACTGCATGCACTTTTTTAATTTGACTCTTTTTTTTGAGGTTTTATTTCTGTTTTAAATTCAAATTTTCAGCATTTCGAGAGATATTTTTTACTTATTTTGAAATTGGTATTAATTTAAACTGTTGCCAACTGTATAAACAGCGCAAATAATAATGTTTGCTTCAAATTAAAAATTTATTTTACACGTGACTATTATTAATAGAAAAAAAACTTTCGAATTAGGATTAAATAATTACGTATGAAAAGCAGGAACTTGTTGAAAATAATTCATAAAAGCTGTACTTACACGTGAATTTTAAAAGAGAAAGAATATTGTAAAATAATAAATTCATTAACACGCGTTAGAAGTCTTAAATAGGAGAAATTACGTCACATTTACGTCACATTACACTTATTACGTAAAATGAACAAAAAGTAATATTGCAAAACAGTTTAAACTTAAAAATTGCGCGAGATATTATTTTGATATTTTGAGATTAGGATTAAATAATTACGTATGAAAAGCAGGAACTTGTTGAAAATAATCCATAAAATCTATACTTACACGTGAATTTTAAAAGAGAAAGAATATTGTAAAATAATAAATTCATTAACACGCGTTAGAAGTCTTAAATAGGAGAAATTACGTCACATTTACGTCACATTACACTTATTACGTAAAATGAACAAAAAGTAATATTGCAAAACAGTTTAAACTTAAAAATTGCGCGAGATATTATTTTGATATTTTGAGATTAGGATTAAATAATTACGTATGAAAAGCAGGAACTTGTTGAAAATAATTCATAAAAGCTGTACTTACACGTGAATTTTAAAAGAGAAAGAATATTGTAAAATAATAAATTCATTAACACGCGTTAGAAGTCTTAAATAGGAGAAATTACGTCACATTTACGTCACATTACACTTATTACGTAAAATGAACAAAAAGTAATATTGCAAAACAGTTTAAACTTAAAAATTGCGCGAGATATTATTTTGATATTTTGAGATTAGGATTAAATAATTACGTATGAAAAGCAGGAACTTGTTGAAAATAATCCATAAAAGCTATACTTACACGTGAATTTTAAAAGAGAAAGAATATTGTAAAATAATAAATTCATTAACACGCGTTAGAAGTCTTAAATAGGAGAAATTACGTCACATTTACGTCACATTACACTTATTACGTAAAATGAACAAAAAGTAATATTGCAAAACAGTTTAAACTTAAAAATTGCGCGAGACATTATTTTGATATTTTGAGATTAGGATTAAATAATTACGTATGAAAAGCAGGAACTTGTTGAAAATAATTCATAAAAGCTGTACTTACACGTGAATTTTAAAAGAGAAAGAATATTGTAAAATAATAAATTCATTAACACGCGTTAGAAGTCTTAAATAGGAGAAATTACGTCACATTTACGTCACATTACACTTATTACGTAAAATGAACAAAAAGTAATATTGCAAAACAGTTTAAACTTAAAAATTGCGCGAGATATTATTTTGATATTTTGAGATTAGGATTAAATAATTACGTATGAAAAGCAGGAACTTGTTGAAAATAATTCATAAAAGCTGTACTTACACGTGAATTTTAAAAGAGAAAGAATATTGTAAAATAATAAATTCATTAACACGCGTTAGAAGTCTTAAATAGGAGAAATTACGTCACATTTACGTCACATTACACTTATTACGTAAAATGAACAAAAAGTAATATTGCAAAACAGTTTAAACTTAAAAATTGCGCGAGATATTATTTTGATATTTTGAGATTAGGATTAAATAATTACGTATGAAAAGCAGGAACTTGTTGAAAATAATCCATAAAAGCTATACTTACACGTGAATTTTAAAAGAGAAAGAATATTGTAAAATAATAAATTCATTAACACGCGTTAGAAGTCTTAAATAGGAGAAATTACGTCACATTTACGTCACATTACACTTATTACGTAAAATGAACAAAAAGTAATATTGCAAAACAGTTTAAACTTAAAAATTGCGCGAGACATTATTTTGATATTTTGAGATTATATTAATAAGATTAATATTAATTTTATTGAACGCGTTTAGACTGCTTTCCAGCGACTATTTAGTAATTTAATAAAAATAAAAATGATTACAAGTTGAAAATGAAGTGTCATCGACAAAAAATATGATTTGAAAGAGAAAAATCTGTGAAGCAGAAAATAAAGAAATTGCTTAAATGGTTTAGTTAAGATTCGTTAACGTTCTGTGTCGTTTCCGCCAAACGAAGACATTGGTATTTGTGAAATACATTTGCATTTTGATGAAGGTTTTCTTACTATATTAGCTTATTTTGAAATGTGTAACTGATTTTATTTAATCAAAGACGAAAACAGCCATTGTATCTTTAACAGCAGCTGATTTGTCCTTAAAATTCCCCAATCGAAGAGAAATGAATAGAAACCCGTTTATAGTGAGATCGCCACTGTTTTTAGTTAGATTTCGTATGAAATACTACCTATTGGCGTCGTTCCTATGTTGGAATTTCTGAAAAAGTTTTGCAGATCTACACCAATCATGACCCCTAGAATCCAAAACCACCCTCAGTAAAAAACTTTATCTATCTATCTGTGTATCTATCTATATATGTCATTTTCTTCTGAACACGATAACTTCCACAATTATGCGCAAATCTCTTCCAAACTGATACATAAAATCAAGGGGCATAAAATCTCGTTCAAGTTCGTTAATGGGCAAAATCGGGCCAAGGGGCTGGAAATAGGGAGGGGTTTTGTGAAAATAGAAAAAAACCCATAACTTCTTAAATTTTGTACATATCGAATCAGTTTAAAGTTTTTATTACTCCTAAAAATAGCGAAAAAATGTATACATCACAGATTTTTGATAAAATTAAAAATGGGCTCAAGGGGCACAAAATTTTTTTTTAAATTATAATTCAATCGTTCAAAATCTGTTTAAAGCCGATCAAATTAGCGTGCTTTTAGAGACTGAGGTGTTTTAACGGCGGTTGGCGAGCGTAGCTCGTAAGGGGGCCGAGCCCCCTAGTTATAAAAAAATAAGTACAATAAGTTTCTAAAATGGATAGTTTTTATCTGACATAAAAAGCATTTCATTTAAAATATTTAAATTTAATGTAATTTGCAATGTCATAATTTCCTTTAAGTAATCAAATAATTCATTCGTTTATATAAAATAAGCATAGCATGTAAAATAGATTTCTGCAAGTACAAGAATAAGAAAAAACCAGAATCTTTTTTTTTTCTCATTCTACTTTTGCAATAGTAAATTTAAAGCAAATATTGAAGCTAAAGAAGAATGAAAGAAGGATATCCGCTCAACAGTTATTGTAAAAGAATGTATAAGAGAAAAAGAAATAATTGATATAAAAAAGTTAAGTACAACAAGAGTTTCTTCAGTATAGGTGGTTTTTTTTTTAATACTTTTTAGCTCATATAAAATAATTAGCGATTGAAAAGGTAGCAAAACTTTTTTCTTAAAAATGAACCATTGAAAGCTAATATTCCCCGCTGGGAGGTAATATAGCTATTATTTAATATTTTGAGGATTTCAGATATTCTTATATTTACTTTGTATGCGTGTATGAATAGATTTAGCTCATTTTCATAATTTTTTTGGCTAGCATACATATACATTTGTGTAAGTTTACGATTTAGATGATTAACAGCAATTGTTAGTGTTATTAATGAAATACTTATTTGCAGGTTTTATTATTTTTCTAATTTACTTACTTTTTCCTCTAGGCCATTTTTAAGGGTCCCTTTTGAAATTAGCAAAATGTACCGTGCCCCTTTTGAAATTGGCAAAAAGCACCCTGCCTTTTTAAGAAATAGTGAAACTCACCTGTATTTGTAGCCAGAGATTTCTTGTAAAAAAAACTTCTCCATTCCACAGTGTTTCTAAATCCGTGTACTCAAGACTCTGCAAAAATAATAAGACTTGTTTTCTTTAAAAAAATTAGGATATTATTAAAGCATGTTAGTTAATTGTATTTTTTAGTTTGCAATTCATAAAATTATTAAAAATTAAAGACACTTTATTTATCATACTAAAAAATAATACACTTTTTTCTTCTTATACCGTTACTAAACACATTACTACTAATATATTCCTCATGAAATAATGCTGTTTCTTTTTTAACTAGCATCCTGCCCCATTTTCTTTCAAGTATGAATCCTAAATTATTAATTATCATTTTAGTAATTAAAGTATAAAAATGTATATTACGTTCCTAATTATAGAGTTAATTGTTTAATAATTATTAATTTTAAGTAGTGTTAGCAATTAAATATTGAATGCAGTCATTAATAATTTTAATAAATGTAAATATCACTAGTATTTAATATAGTTTTACATAATTATTACAAAATATTGATGTATATAATGTTATTGTATGCTATTGACTAATGAAACTACCAATTTGCAGTTTTTATAATTACTGTACCTGATTACTAAATAATAATTACAATTTTATTCAGGGCTTGTGTGTGTGTGGGGGGGGGCACAAGAGTCAACTGCCCAGGGGCCCGGTTTCAGATGGAACAAGTACAGGAATTTTATACTATTCCAAATCTTAACTCGCTCATACTTTTTTCCTCAGCAATCTAAAAAATATTTCTTAGAAGTGTAGTTTAGACGATTTCCAACAAAATTACAGGAAACTCCCCACTGAGACGACTAAAAGATGTAAAATAGTTTATCATGTTACTACTCACGTTACCATAGTATAAATAGCTCCGAACTTCCTGTCTTCCTAAAAAATGATGGAGGGAGTCATGCCTACGCCTTGAGGCAATATTACATTTCGTATTGTCTCCTCTTACCTCTCTTCCTCCTCGGGTATTGCCGTTTTATCAGAAGTAAGCTTTCAGTGAATGTCTAATTGGGATTTTTTTTTTTCTAAATTGATGGTACATAATACTTGTTATATTTATGCTTATTCTGTACAAACTTTTGTTTCTTTTTTTTAATCCTTATGTTCTTATTAACTATATTTGTTGCAAAGTATAGATATAGCATAACAGAAAAGAAAACAAGAATAAAAAAAAGTGAAATTTTTGATTTTACGAAAATTATAAATGCATACATATAAAGAGAATTATCTAAGAAATAAGTAAAAATAAAGATTTCGTATGTACACAAAATAATTAATTCCATTACCAAATTAAAGTCAGTCTAATATAGTCCTCAAGGCTTGATTTAAAAAATTAGAGGCTCAAATTATAGACATTCTTGGGGCCCTCTGGGTTCAACATATCTTAAGCAATCAGTTTACTCACCTATGACGTCTTGTATGAAAAACCAAAAGATTATTTTGGCTAAAATATTATTATAACATATAATATATATATAATATATATATAACATACAATATAAATATTATTATATTATATATAAAATATTAGTAACAGGGATGTGATCAGAGGGCGATAGGGGGGAGAGTTGTATCGGGAACCTAAGCTGAAAAGGGCCCCGTGAGGAACCGTTTAAGTATATGCATATAATAAATACAGGAGATGCAGAGGGCCCACCTGACCTCTGTTCGGTGCCTCCAATTTCTGCTTGTACTCCTGGCGAGTGAGCTTAGACGTAAACCATATTATGAGAGGAAAGAAAAACTCGGAAAAGATAAATACTTTATATATTTTTATTATCCTTTAAAAAATCAAACTTACGTATAACTTCATTATACATGAGATTCAACATATACACAAAATTATAAATGATATTCAAAATCCGTTACCTTCCCCCTAAATCTCTTGTCCATATTCTTATACCTACTGTGCCTGATGGAAAATAAAATCTTCACGCTCATGTTTGCTGCTTGCACAAAAATTGAAGCCTGATATTAAAGTTGCTTCCCAATTTTCCCTAAACTCACTGAACGATGTGTTTTTACTGATCTTGATTTTTGATGGTGAAAAAAAGACTTGGGCCCATAATCATGATAACTCAGGCCCCCTACACAGCTCTATTCTTCACTTTCTATCAAAAATTGTATTAATGCTGAGGTATAAATCTCTTGCACAAAAACTGAATTTAGTGGAAAGGATATTTTATTGTGAGAGCGCGGAGAAGTGCCTGATATGCACAAGCAGCATAAGATGGGTTTGATTCCCCTTCCCTCAAAATAGGTGGAAAAGCTTTGTCCCTTTGTCTATATTGCCCCTTTGTGGAGCCCTTTGTCTATGAAAAGTAAAGTTTGAGAAAACAGTTATTTTCCCGCTTATATTTTCCCGCTTAAGTTTCTTATAGAGAAACCGACCAGCAGAGCGGCCGAAGGCTGATAGTAAACAAAATAAATAAATAAATAAACAACTTTAGTTTGCTTATTTTTATTAACTAATTTTAGAAAACGCACTTGTTTTATATTATTTGCTTCAATACTCAAATGTATTAACCTATTGAAGCGAAATCCTCTCGGCAATAAAACTTAAACCTTAGTAAAAATGACAAATAATAATTTTAACTTTCCAAAGACTATTATTTTCTACCTCCAATGCTTGGGAAAATAAATGTGATCATAATAATAGTTTAAAAAACAATCTTTTTTGAAAGATTTCAATGACAATTTTAAATTTCATAAATTCAATGTATGTAGTTCAAACAAGTCGAAATTTTACGTCAAACGTGGCAAATGAAAAAGTAAGAAATTAGTGCGTACAAACTTTGTTTACATTTCCCCTGGCCTTTCTATGCCCACTTCCGGCATTCGACTAATTACTTACGATTTATTAAGTTGTCCATAACTCCTCTTCTAGTAATCGTAGAAATAAAATTTAAACGATTTTAAATCGTAAACGATTGCTCTTTCAGATCAAACAATAAAATAAATTTCGAAATTGCTCACCAAAACAGCCAGTTTAATGTAAACAAGTAAAAACAAGTCGGAAATTGTATGTCAAACGTGGCAAATGAGGTGCGTTCGTACTATAACTACTTCTATAAATATTCAGATCTTGGTGCAATAGCTGTTGCACTCTTATTCAAAAATTCATGAATACAAAACTTATTACGATTATATAGATTGAATTCAGTAATACGAAAATAATATGATTCCATCTTAAATAAGACGTCATCACCATGGTAACCTAGAATCCATTACCTATCATAACAGATCATTGAAATAATTACTTATGATAGGATTTAATAGAATAATCACCATGGCAACCTAGAATCATTACCTATCATGAGATGTCATTGAGTTACTTACGTATGATAGGATTTAAAAGAAGGAAGAAAAAATTTATTAATATTTCTTTAAATTTTGATTCGATTTTCATAAAATTTGAAATGACTCGACAAAATTCTGCAACGATTATATATATGAAATTTCGAACCATTTAGTGGGGTAGTTATATGAGGACAGACGGACAGACAGACAGACTATAGTTGTTATATAATTACGAACGCACGTAAAAACTGTCTTTAGAATTCTTTAATTTGGACCGCGATTATTCCAAATCCACTGCTTAAATTAGTCTTGATAGAAAGCGCAAAATAAAAGTTAGTGAATGATAAATCGATTCATTCTGTTTCATTTCTATGTTATAGAAACGGGGGAAAAAATGAATGATATCGATTACAAAATTCCATATTTACGTACAAGAATAAATTTCAGTTTACAGTTGATTATATTCCTAAAAAATCTGAGGTCTCAATATCAAATCAACTCTACAAGTCACGTTTTAATTTGAATTCCATTTTATTATTTTGATACTGTTGCTGATCCTCACGGCGTTTTCTGGGATCATCATAATAGCCTTAAATATACCTTAAATTTGTATGATTTTATATCTTTAACCTGATTTTGTATGGTTATATAAATATAACTGTATCTAAGTCTTCTTTAAAATTGTATGAAAAAATATGCATTTTTAATTGGGAAAAACATGAGACAAGCAGAATTTTAAGGCTATTAATCATACTCAATGTCCGAATTTCCCTCGCTAATGTTAAAACTATGGGTGCGTTCGTATATTTAAAATATCTCCTGTGAAAATTAATAATTTTAACTTGCTTTTTCTGTGTATGCTTCTCAAAGGAAGCCTCTTTTTCTTCTTAGTTCTCAAAATATTTCTAAAATATCTGTTATATTTTGTATGTTAAAATTTAATAAACTGTTTATTAAAATTTCATATAAAATTAATTATATATTTTAGAAATATTTTTATAACGAAGAAAAAAAAATATTCTGTAAGAAGTGAAAACAGAAAAAAAAAAAGAAGTTAAAATAATTAATTTCTCGAAGAGGTATTTTAAATATACAAATGCATTTCTAAGCGTTTTCATCGAAATTTCTCATATTTTATTTAAAGAAAAATACTTTTATGAATATATATGTAACGTACTAACTACGGCCCAACGTATACTCCACTACTTAGCTACAGGCCCGTGTGATAGGGGGGAGGGCGAAGTAGACGGTTGCCCCGTGCGCGGAAATCGAGGGGGGCGTAAAATTTATACTACCAATCTCATCTTTCTTCTTTTTTAATGTATAAACAATTATATATGTAGATAGATATCGGGAATTTTTTCCCAATGAAAGTACGTACTTTTTACATTTCAAAGCTATTGCACTGTCCATTACCCCACATAAAAAAACAAATTGCTGACTAAGTACAACTTTCTTCCCAACTGTTATACAGTATTGTTAGATGCATTTTTTCCACAACCATTTCCCAGATCCCCTTTGCCATAATATAACTGCAAATTTAGGGGGGGGGGGTTATTTTTTTTTTTTTTACTTATTTGAAATTTCTGAATTAAAAATTTTAAAGTTACAAAATTAGCGCGAAATATGTATTCAACAGAATTTATTTCTGTTTCTGCACTTCGCCGATTTTGTGCCATCTGTCACAGAGAGAAGTCGAAGATTGGGGTCGAGAAATTTAAACTTTGGCCAAGGTGCACTTTTCTGTTCGCACAGTGCTGCTGAATAATAAACTTTACATTTTTAAATCGTATACGTCATAGAATGATAATACAATATAGATAATAAAATGTATGAAAAATACCACTACTTTCACATTTAATATGCATAATTATTTTTTATTTTGAAAGATCTATTCTTTACAATATTTTAAATATTTATGTTTTACGTTAACGGTTACTTTCACCAAATCTATGCATTCCCCGACAGTTATTATGAACTTTATAATAAATAAAGTTAATACCCACTTCCTTCTCACGATTAACCCTTTCAGGAACAAAGTACTTTTCTTCTTAAACTTTTGAAATGACAGGTTCATGCCAGGATTTAGAAACAGTTTTATTTGAAAATCAGTAAAAGCTTTTCTTCACGTACAGCATAAATGCAGAATTTTATTTCTAAAATTCTGGTGTCAATGTGTCATTTCGGAATTAAAATTAAGTGGGATATATTATATCCCACCGCCCCTCAAGGGTTTAAACATTTAAGAACAAATCTAGACCAAAAATATGCAAAGGAAAGGTTATTTCAAATTTTATATAGAGACTCGGAGCCCCTAAAAGTCCTCAATTAGAGAAGGACCCTGGTTGGTGTCTGCACGGACCGGAATTTCCGAACAGGAATCAGTGAAAATTTCTACAAAAATTCAGATTTTGCTTAACATACAATTAAGATTACCTTTAAAGAAAACTGCACACATATTTATGGGATAAATTTACAGTATATATTTGAAACTTACGATGTGTTTGCAAGACAGAAAATACACAATAGCAGCATTAATAATTACTTAGATTCTTATAGACGTTTCAATATTCAAATAAGGACTCATTTCAAAATTAATGTAGTTTAGAATAAAATAAAAAAAAGGAGGTTTAGAAACATCATAACTTTTGAAGCTGTATAATAAAAAGTAGATTTGTGAAAATATTTCTCTGTCATTTATTAAGGCTTTTCTAAAATCCAAAAGAGCTATTCTCTGACACATTTCTGAATTCATTTCTTTTCGGAGACGCTTAAGATTGGCAGGTGTTGTCATTCAGAAACTATATAATTGAATGGGGTTATCGATTTTTTGATAAAGGCAATATATCTATGAGAAAATACTGTTAAATGTAGCATTTTTAATAGAATTTCCGGAAGCGACATCACGGGAAAGAAAATAAAACCAGAAGTCATGACAAGAATCTCTTATATTTCGACAAATAATTTATTTATCAAAGATGGAAAACACTATTAGATTCCAAATCCCTTCAATAGTTAGTCTTGTCAATTTTATGCATTTGCAGTTAAAAGTTTGTCAGAAAATATGTCAAATTTTCGCCTTTGAGAACCACCTTAAGGTATAATTGCAAAGATTACGTTAAGGCTGTTCTCAACTGTTCTTTTTCTTTGCTCAACAAGAGCAAAACGTTTTATCACATTTACAAATTCATTGTAACGGAAAGATATAAAATTGGAAGGCCTGACTATGGAGGCGATTTGAAATCGAACTGTGTTTTCCATTTTTTGAGAAATAAATTACCTATCGAGTTATAATCAATATTGATCACGTAACAAAGACGTTTTTAACCCTTCCTTGGGGGTTATTCTTCTTTCACACGGAAATTATGTTCAAACGCCCACATTGACACTATTTTCTGAAAGATCTACTGCGTTTGCAAAAAAACGGAAAACACAGTTAGATTACATAGTTTCTGAACAACAACTCCTGCTAGTTTTATGTATTTCCGAACAAAATTAAATTCAAACTTATATCATAAATTTGCCCTTTTCGATTTGAGAGCAGCCTTAAATAAAATAGGAACAGCACTTATTTTCTTTTACGCAAACTTTTCTTTCTCAGCAGGATAATTCACCCAGTTAACTTTATTGATTATAAATCTGGTATGATATTTATGAATCAGCTCAATAGAATAAAATAGCAGGTAATGGAAACGTCAGAAAACGGTGGACATATAATTACACAAGATTGACTTTTTAAACACAATTAGTATAATTGGTAAATAAATCATATGAGATTTAATTTTTCAAACTGGACTAAAAATGTCCAGGCTAGGATTCAAACCAGGAATACCCTGGCTGAACCCGCCAGTGCTCTACTTATTATGCCATCCTGGAGAAGCTGGGATTACTAATTCACCCAATTAACCTTACTAATTATAACATCCGGTCTGATAATTATAATCAGCTCAACAAAATTAAATCGTACATAATGGAAACGCCAGAAAACACTGGACACGTAATTACACAAGGTTAAATTCATTTAACACAAAAATTTCCCGGGTCAAATTTTAAATTTTTGCACCGGGCCGGGTCAGGACCTGAAAATTCCGGTAGTGCAGATTTCTAGTGGTCTATCCTAAATGGAATCTGAATCCCCTTCGTTGTGACATAAAACTTACGTATGGGGTCATATATCATGGGGTCGTAAATCAGAAATTCTTAGGAAAATAAAATGCTATAGCACTGGATTTGTGACCCCTGATTTAAGTCCCCATCTACTGTAACGTCATCAAAATGACGTATGGGGATACATATCATGGAGATGCTAATCAGGATTTCGTCGAAAGTAAAATGCTCCAGCACTGGATTTGTGCCCCCATTTTTTGTGACGTCAAAATGACGTATGGGGGCATAAATCATGGGGACATTAATCAGGCTCTCAATGAAAGGAAAATTCTTCGTCACTGGATTTGTGTCCCCTTCTGATATGGGGGCATATATCATGGGGATGTTAATCAGGATTTCGTCAAAAAAGAAATGCTCGAGCTCTGGATTTGTGCCCCCATTTTTTGTGACGTCAAAATGACGTATGGGGGCATAAATCATGGGGACGTTAGTCAGGCTCTCAACGAAAGGAAATTTCTCTAGCTTTGGATTTGTGTCCCTTTCAGATATGGGGGCATATATCATGGGGACATTAATCAGAATTTCGTGAAAAGTGAAATGATCCAGCACTGTATTTATATCCCCGTTTCTTGTGACGTCAAAATGACGTATGGGGGCATATATCATGGGGACATTAATCAGCGCCCCCCATGAAACATGAGCCCCTCTCGCCCCATTAATGCATGGCTTCAGGAGATCAACTAAAATGGGGGGAACGCCTTAGCACGTACAATCTTACGTATTGTTAGACAGTTCCTGTTTTCATAACATTTAGTGCATTTTTATCGACCGATTTAGAAAACGCTCTCTCGACTTTTTATATATAGCCCCAAATGTTATTTTGACGTCACAGCAGAAAAGGACACATATCCAAGGCTACAGTATTTCAGTTCCGTCAATAACTGAATATTCGAAACCTGTATCTATGTCTTCATACCAGTAGGGTGCGCATATCCAATACAGAACATTTTACTTTAGTCGACAGCTGGATATCCGTCCCCTGTATTTCCACCCTAGATTCCCACCATATGTCATTTTGATGTCACAGCTGAAGGAGACACATATCCAGTCCTTCAGTTTTTCACTTTAGTCGACGAGTGGATATCCGATCCTTGTATGTATGGCCCCCATACGTCATTTTGACGTCACAGCAGATGGGGACGCTTATCAAGGGAACACATGCACTGCGAATCCCCGAAACACATTTTACTCACAAAACAACGCATTCATAAACGCCGGAGATGTCAAGAAGATTTTTCAGTCTGTTTAATGCGGTCCCAGGTGTTTGAGATTGTGTGACAAAATGCGTTTCCTGGACATCGGCATCAACTTTGATATAGATTGAACGGCAAGCGAAACACATGCTTATAACAGAACACAATCATAGCGCATTTCAGTTAACGCTATGTTCAGTGTCAAATTCAGATAATTTTATCCGAGAGGAGGACTTTTTGTAGCTACGGGGGAGGGTGGGGGGGGGGGGAATTAAACTTTTTGAAAATTAATTAATAAAAAATTTGAAAACTTCCGTTTGGGGATTTCTTTTAGGCATCTCTCCACGGTGTGGAGTATGTGTGCATGGAAATGAGGGAGGTGGGACTATGCAGAGCAACCTAGACCCCCGGAAAACATTACAAGAACATTACAACTAAAGAATTGCACTCCATGGGCGCTGGTAAGGGGAAGGCCCTTGCTGGATTTTTACATTTAATTAACAGAAAAATTGCTTTCTCTATATATTTTGAAAAAAAGAACAATAAAATAAATATTTTTGAAATGATTAAACAAGAAGACCAAAATAAATTAAAATGTTTCATCAGGCGAGCCCGCCCACCCCTCCCCCTTTTCATAACCTCACCGTAAAAGTTCATTTTTAGTTCTGTTTCTCTTTTTATATTCCTTTTATAAACGTTATCTGAAACGAGGATGGGAATTGCTGTTATTTAAATTACTAGGGTGCTGTACCATCTACGAGCAACGCACATCAACCCCCGTTCAGACACCGCAGACTCTAACAGCACGCTAATTTTGTCGGCTTTAAAAAGATTTCGGAAGACTGAATTATAATTTGAATCTGACAGTTATAATCTGACGTAATTTTCACCAAACTTTTCTTTCTTTTTTTAATATTCACGTAAAAATACTTTTGTTAAAAATGAAATATTATGATCACCTTAAAATATCAAATAAATGTCTCGCGCAATTTTTAAATTTAACTGTTTTGCAATGTTATTTTTGTTCATTTTACGTAATAAGTGTAATGTGACGTAAATTCTCCTATTTAAGACTTCTAACACATGTTAATGAATTTATTATTTTACAATATTCTTTTTGTTTTAAAATTCACTTGTAAATATAGTTTTTATGACGTAATTTTCAATGAGTTCCTGCTTTTTATATTTTCTGTTTATAATAGTCACGTGTAAAATAAATTTTTAATTTGAAGCAAACATTTTTGTTTGCGCTGTTTATACAGTTGACAACAGTTTAAATTAATACAATTTTCTAAAATATGTGAAAAATATCTCTCGAAATGCTAAAAATTTGAATTTAAAATAGAAATAAAACCTCAAAAAATGAGTCAAATTAAAAAACTAATTGCAGTCTACACACCAGGAAATTCTGACGCATAAAATGATTTAAAAATGATTAAATTGCTATGTACAGTTTTTGCTCCTATAAAACTTTTTTAATGGAAAGATTTTGTCCAACTTTGCATTAAATATTTCTTAAAATATTTCTTCGATTTGAAAACTGTCTGCATCAGCGTGTTTATCAAACACTTTTCTAAAATACTACCGATTTTCATATTTTTTTATGTAACAGTTTTTTTAATATTAACGAAGAAAGGCCATGCTTAAGCATTCAAATTGTATGTCGATCTGCCGGGAATATCTACGCAGATTTTCATTGATCCATTTCCAAATCAAAACTTTTTTATATATATAGAAGGAAAAGAAAGTACACTAAATTTCGATTATTGCTACGAGAAATTGGATCTTTTCAACATCTTGTCGTCTCGGCAGGGCCATGCTATATTCTTTATATTTATTTACCCCCCCCCCCCCCCCAAAAAAAAAAAAATGTACGTAAATTGCTGAAATTTTATGGATGCGAAGTGCTGTTGCATAAAAAAGAATACAGTGTACAATTTCAAATGTCCGATATATGGATATTTCTATTTGCGCTGTTCAAAATCAACAAAAGCGAGCTTTCTCTCCCCTTCAAAGTTGAAAGAACGTATAATACTTTCTACTGAGAACAACCAGATTCTGAAGTAAGGGAAGTTCGCCCCGGAAAATAAACCCAATACAAACAATTCCTCATATGTGGATGTAAATTGAAGTGATAGATCTGTTTATAGAGCTTATTAGTAATTTTGGATCATGAGAGGTGCAAAGTCGCCAAGGGAAGCAAAGTTAAAAAAACATCCTCATATTCGAGCGTACACTGTAAGAAAAAGTACGTGATTTTAAAAATACTTAGTATCATTACAGATATTACAGCAATTACTAGAAAATTGCCTGTAAACTATCACTGCCATGGAAACTTCCAGTAAATATCCTTACAAAATATCTGTAACTCTCGCTGTAACTGAATGCGTAACTGTGACCAGTTCAATGAGCATTCGAAGTAATTTGGCAGTTCCCGCTAAACTAATGGCGTCTTCTGTCTTCTGTTCTTTACGTCCATGGAAAAGCGTCAAGCAGTGATGCATGTTTGTCTTTATCCGTGATGTGTTTATCCGTTATCTCCATCCGTGAAATACTCGAAGTAAGTTCACTAGTTATTGTTTATTTTACTGTTATACACATTGTAATGTTTTACTGTTACTTCTGTGCTCAAAATTTGTATTTCGCCGGTAAATATCAGATAAGTTAGCTTAAGCCTAAGAGGGTTCCCATCTCCATTGTATCCGAACCGAAATAAACGACTATTTTAAAGCTAGATAACTTAAATATAATAATTTAGTTCATTTCTAAGATTTATACCAGCGAAATTATTTAGCGATTTCAATTATTTCTGTTTCTTGACTTTTTAAATTTATGAATAAGCATCTATGATTAGTGCTTGTTATACACATACAAGCTCTTCTTACTAAGGCAAATGTGCCAATAATGAACATCCTTCAATGTTTTCCGTTTATAAAAAAAAAAAAAAATAACAAATAAAAATTTAGCTTTATATATGTATATATATATATATATATATAACTCAACTGAGCATGTTTTAAAATCTGTTTTATTTTTGACACTCTTAATCAAACCAATCGGGAAGCAGTAAATAATGTTTCAAAGTTTACACTGTTTTTCAGTAATTATCTTAATTAACATGCTACGAGAACCATTACCTTAATTTTAAATACATTTGTACATTCTTTATTTCCTTGCAAAATTTGTATGTTTTTGTTTTGGTAGAAATGGAAATCTTTAAATTTTATGTATTAATGAACATTCATAAAATTTCATTTATTTTTAAGGTTTTAAGACCCGTGTCCATCACGAGAAAGCTTTCAATTTCTTGTTATGGACACCCTATGTAGACATTGCTAAAAATGTAATTTCAGCGCATAAAATCTTTTGACTTGAAAACCTAAACAGTCAAATTTTATTTTTAAATTGCACTTACCAGAATGCAATAACACAAAGTTGAATTTCAATAGCCATTTTAATAAATGTAATTAATAGTAATTGCTGACAAAAATTGAAAAACGTAACGCTGTTTCTGACTTTTTGTCAAAATGTTATTCATTACTAATTGATTATATGATCTCTATATATGTTTTTTTTATTGCTTGAGCATTTTTAAGGGTTTTTATCCCCCCCCCCTCTCACCATCCTCATCACCACAAAAAAAAGGAAATTTGTTTTATGATTTTTAAACTTTAAAATTACATATCAAGGAAAATTTTGTTTTATTTCTGATATCTTATATAAAACTTTTACATTTTAATAAGGAATTTTACTTTGTGGGTAAAGTAATACATACAGTGAAACAGTAGTGCTTATTATTGAATTTCGAAAACCGTTTTAGTAATTATGCTGACAAAACGTGAAAAACGTAGAAACGCTGTATCTGGCTTTTAATCAAAATGTCATTCATTACTCTAAATTGCTTATATAATCTCTATCGATGTATATGTTTTTTTTTTGTTGTTGTTGTTACTTGAATATGTTTTAAGGATTTTATCCCCCCCCCCCCACACACACACACACAAAAAGAGGTTTATGACTTATAAACGGTAAAATTACATAGGAAAGACTGGGGTAGGGTGGATCACTTTTGCTGTTTACATTTTTTTCTCTCTTCCAATCTTCTTGAAAATCTTCTTGAACATTCCTTAATCATTTTCCCATGCCTCAAATTTTTTTCAGAACATAGTTTAAAATACATTTTTAAAATTATATATTGTTTCTATATGTTCATAAAGTGGACCCGTGTGCCCCAGAAGCCGGGTACACTGGTCCACCCACTGGTGCACAGTGGTCCACTATTAAGTATTATTTGAAATATAAATTTATTTTTTATTAATTTTATTCCTCTTTATTTCCTTTTTGCCTAAAAATTAACATAATAATGCAAATTTGCAAGTAACAACAGAAGGATTATACAGAAAGATTACAACAGAAAGATTATAAAAAAAATTATATTTTTTAAATAATAAAAGATAAGATACTTGAATAATTGTAAATACGATGAAGTTATTCAATAAAATAAAGCCATGAAACATTAAAATTTGCAAATGAAACTCCAAAATACTTGTGTCTGATTTTTTTCTGAAATGCTTTTGGGGCATGAAATTGCTTTATGATAACACTGATATAAACAGCAGATTATTAACCATAAAGTTTTGATTCCAAATTTGCATTATGCTGCTATCCGAAATGAGTAATAAAATTTCTGAACCTGCCAGAAATTCTTTTAGTAATAACATGGTACAGCAGGAGTCGTACTTATCCTGAAATTTAAAGACCAGGAAATTCTTCGATACAAGTATTTTCTTATAGAAAATCTCTTCTTAAATAAGGCGAATTTTTGCTGGTTTAACCTAAATTCATTTTTCTAAGCAATCAAAATAAACCAAAATATTTCTTACTATGTTAAATAAATTGACATTTTTCTTTGTTTATTTTACGGTTAAATAATTATTTTAAAACAATTTTTCTTTGCAGATAATAAGGAATTATTAAATATTTTGGAAATTCTGTATTGAGTGGATTGTGGACCAATTCCCAGTAGCGGAAAATTCTTCAAGTGACTACGACAGATACTTCAGCGGCAAAAAATAATCTGCAGGTAAAATATTTTACAATTGAAGGATTAATTTTTTTAGACATTATTCTTCAGCGTTCGCAATCCTTGGTGATCCGCAGGTCCAAGACCACCAAAAATTCAATTGTAGCAGTAACTTGAAAAATTTAATGGTCCGCAGGACCAGTAACTTTCCCCCTCTCTGACAGGTAATCGTAAACTTTCTCGTCCTTGAGAAAACTGCAACCAAACACAAATCGCATAATTTGCTTTTATTTAAAAAAATTAATTAAAAAAATTGAATTAAACCTTAGACAGTTGAAATAGATTATCTGAAATGAAACGTTTAATTAATAATTTTATAGTTTTTCTTTATCTACTGTTTAATTTTTAGCAACTTATAATTTTACATTTTATTATGATGAAAATTTTGGATAACTACAAAGGAAGTTTGATTTATATTCTAGGAAGGGGGGGAGGGGACTCAAAAACCAGATTTAGTGAAACGGGGGTGGGGGGTTCTATATTGCCCTACTTGGTTGAAAACGTCGTAGTTGGGAGTCTACTGAAATTTATACCAACCAAGACAATTTTGCCCTCCAATCGCTATAATCAGTTGTAGTTAAAATTTCCGGTTAAGATCTTCAACCAAAAATATTTTGAAGATTTTTTTTTTAATTCTTTTCAAATAATTTATAATTCTAATGTTTATAAATGTTTTTTGTTTCATGGTTATGAAGGAAATTGTTTTACTTATGCATAATACAGGCATCTCACTGGCACTATTTGTATACATAAAAGATATAGTAAAGATTATTTTCAAGAAGTGAAAATATTCCTTGACTTTATTCGAGGGATCAGTTTTGCTTTACTAAAAGTACCAAAAACAAACATAGGCATGGAAGTGGCTAGTGATGAGGAAAAAAAAGAGAACTTTATGAGTAAAGGGGGGGGGGAAGCATATATTATTTTGATTTTTTTTCCTCCGATATGCATTGATGTAATTCATGTGTTTTTCTCTGCAATAAACTGAAGAAAGTTGCAATTTTTTTTTTCAGTGCACGATCGACGAAAATTGCATTTTTTTTTTTTCTGTGGCCAACGATATTTTTTTCTATGAACGAATTAAAAAATACGAGAACTTGGCGAAATTAACGATTTTTTTCCACGAGCGATTGATGAATTACGTGAGGTAATTGATAAAATTTTTAATTTTTTCTATCAATTGTTGAAATTTGTGACTTTTTACCTGCACAGATTGACGAAATATATGATTTTTTCGCACTTGATCACGATCAGCAAAATTGACGATTTTTAATTGACTGGCGAAATTGAAGTTTTTGCGCAGCAGTTTATGAAATTCCGATCTTTTATCACAATAAACTGACGAAACGCGCGATTTTTCTGTAGCTGATGAAAGACATTTTATAATTCGTCGAAATTCTCGAGTTTTTCGCTGACGATAGACGAAATCCTCGAGTTTCCCGCTGACGGTAGACGAAATCCTCGAGTTTCCCGCTGACGGTAGACGAAATCCTCGAGTTTCCCGCTGACGGTAGACGAAATCCTCGAGTTTCCCGCTGACGGTAGACGAAATCCTCGAGTTTCCCGCTGACGGTAGACGAAATCCTCGAGTTTCCCGCTGACGGTGGACGAAATCCTCGAGTTTCCCGCTGACGGTGGACGAAATCCTCGAGTTTCCCGCTGACGGTGGACGAAATCCTCGAGTTTCCCGCTGACGGTGGACGAAATCCTCGAGTTTCCCGCTGACGGTGGACGAAATCCTCGAGTTTCCCGCTGACGGTAGACGAAATCCTCGAGTTTCCCGCTGACGGTGGACGAAATCCTCGAGTTTCCCGCTGACGGTGGACGAAATCCTCGAGTTTCCCGCTGACGGTAGACGAAATCCTCGAGTTTCCCGCTGACGGTAGACGAAATCCTCGAGTTTCCCGCTGACGGTAGACGAAATCCTCGAGTTTCCCGCTGACGGTAGACGAAATCCTCGAGTTTCCCGCTGACGGTAGACGAAATCCTCGAGTTTCCCGCTGACGGTAGACGAAATCCTCGAGTTTCCCGCTGACGGTAGACGAAATCCTCGAGTTTCCCGCTGACGGTAGACGAAATCCTCGAGTTTCCCGCTGACGGTAGACGAAATCCTCGAGTTTCCCGCTGACGGTAGACGAAATCCTCGAGTTTCCCGCTGACGGTAGACGAAATCCTCGAGTTTCCCGCTGACGGTAGACGAAATCCTCGAGTTTCCCGCTGACGGTAGACGAAATCCTCGAGTTTCCCGCTGACGGTAGACGAAATCCTCGAGTTTCCCGCTGACGGTAGACGAAATCCTCGAGTTTCCCGCTGACGGTAGACGAAATCCTCGAGTTTCCCGCTGACGGTAGACGAAATCCTCGAGTTTCCCGCTGACGGTAGACGAAATCCTCGAGTTTCCCGCTGACGGTAGACGAAATCCTCGAGTTTCCCGCTGACGGTAGACGAAATCCTCGAGTTTCCCGCTGACGGTAGACGAAATCCTCGAGTTTCCCGCTGACGGTAGACGAAATCCTCGAGTTTCCCGCTGACGGTAGACGAAATCCTCGAGTTTCCCGCTGACGGTAGACGAAATCCTCGAGTTTCCCGCTGACGGTAGACGAAATCCTCGAGTTTCCCGCTGACGGTAGACGAAATCCTCGAGTTTCCCGCTGACGGTAGACGAAATCCTCGAGTTTCCCGCTGACGGTAGACGAAATCCTCGAGTTTCCCGCTGACGGTAGACGAAATCCTCGAGTTTCCCGCTGACGGTAGACGAAATCCTCGAGTTTCCCGCTGACGGTAGACGAAATCCTCGAGTTTCCCGCTGACGGTAGACGAAATCCTCGAGTTTCCCGCTGACGGTAGACGAAATCCTCGAGTTTCCCGCTGACGGTAGACGAAATCCTCGAGTTTCCCGCTGACGGTAGACGAAATCCTCGAGTTTCCCGCTGACGGTAGACGAAATCCTCGAGTTTCCCGCTGACGGTAGACGAAATCCTCGAGTTTCCCGCTGACGGTAGACGAAATCCTCGAGTTTCCCGCTGACGGTAGACGAAATTCTCGAGTTTCCCGCTGACGGTAGACGAAATTCTCGAGTTTCCCGCTGACGGTAGACGAAATTCTCGAGTTTCCCGCTGACGGTAGACGAAATTCTCGAGTTTCCCGCTGACGGTAGACGAAATTCTCGAGTTTCCCGCTGACGGTAGACGAAATTCTCGAGTTTCCCGCTGACGGTAGACGAAATTCTCGAGTTTCCCGCTGACGGTAGACGAAATTCTCGAGTTTCCCGCTGACGGTAGACGAAATTCTCGAGTTTCCCGCTGACGGTAGACGAAATTCTCGAGTTTCCCGCTGACGGTAGACGAAATTCTCGAGTTTCCCGCTGACGGTAGACGAAATTCTCGAGTTTCCCGCTGACGGTAGACGAAATTCTCGAGTTTCCCGCTGACGGTAGACGAAATTCTCGAGTTTCCCGCTGACGGTAGACGAAATTCTCGAGTTTCCCGCTGACGGTAGACGAAATTCTCGAGTTTCCCGCTGACGGTAGACGAAATTCTCGAGTTTCCCGCTGACGGTAGACGAAATTCTCGAGTTTTCCGCTGACGGTAGACGAAATTCTCGATTTTTCTGCTTTTGATCGACAACATTCAGGGCTCTTAACTGGCTGACGAAATTTACAATTTTTTTCCCGCAGTGAAACGGTGAAATTCACGATTTTTCCTGATGAAAAATTGTTAAAACTCGTGATTTTTCCGCAGCCGATCAACAAAATTTGCATTTTTTATTCACCTGATTGACAAAATTTGCGATTTTTTAATGCTCAATCGCTGAAATCTTGATTTTTATTTGCCCGATCAATGAAATTCGAATTTTTTCCCTACCTGATCGGCCCCACCGGTGGCAGAGATGTTCTGCTCTCGAAGATACTAGATGGGAGGTGCTGGGATGGAACCTAATCGCACACATCGAAGTTTTCATGGTTTTTTTCGAACCTTGGGAAATATTGCGTAAATACAGGTTAGGTACCTTTAGAAAGTTCCCCACGGAGGGCACTCCCTTAGGACCTATGTACCTGAAGTAGATAATTGCCTGTCAAAAATCAACCAACCATACCTGATCGACGAAATTAAATATATTTTTCGACTGGCGTCAGACGAAATTCGCAACTTGGGAAATGTTTTTTACATAACTTGATAATTTTAAAGCATTTTTTCTAACAAAATAATGAAAAAAGAGGTTTTTGTGATTTTTAAGCATTGATTACATTTCAAGAAAACAATTGTCGTTTTAATATGTGATAGTATAGTAACTTAATTAATTTTATTTTGTGAGAGAAATGATGCACTCAATGAAACAGTATTTGAATTTCAAAAATATTTTAGCCTGATTAATAGTAATCGCTCATAAAAATTGTAAAAACGCAGCATATTGATTTTTCTAAAAATGCCATTAATTACTATAAAATACTAATATATGTATATCTATCAGTATTTATTACATAACTTGATGGTTTTGGATGGACTTGGGCAATTAATTGCTTCTCAACGAATGTTAAGTTCTTCAATATTTCCGGTTGTGGACCTTGATCCATATTATTAGATACAGAAAATATATTTAGTTCATTATTTACTATTAGTCCAGGCAATAGAGACCGTATAGGGACTCTACCTAGCAAAATTAATGGTAGTACTGGAAATCGGCTTTCTAGATGTTTTTTGGGTCGCTGAATCCGAATTATTAACTTCCCACAAAAATTTCCCCCGGCAACACCCACATTTTGTAAAAAGCCCCCATAAAAGGTTTTTATTAAAAAATTCCATTTTTTTATTGTTTTAGGGGAAAAGTAGCTAGAAATTCAGAAAGTAGATCAAATTTCCAACAAATTAGATATATGACATTATGACTTAGGATGAAGGGGAAGGGGGGATCTGCCTCGGAACATGCGCGCGGTGCTGCGTGGACTAAGTTGCGCAATTCCACTTAACCACTCACACGTTTACATTAGCCCTCCCATCTTCTCTCTGAACTTTCTTTATAAAGTTTACTTTAAGTTCTTTGGGTCGCTGAATCCGAATTTTTAACTTACCCCCAAAATTCCCCCCCCCCCACCAAATAGTTGTTTTTAACTTATATTTCTTATTGTTTTAGGGGAAAAGCATTACAAAATGCAGAAACTAGACAAAATTTGAAACAAATAGGATATATTTCATTATGACGTAGGATAAATGGGGAGAAAGGGGGCTGCCTCGGAACATTCCCCGCGCGCTTTTCTCAAAAACGAAATTTTTTCAAAAAATCAATTTTTGGGGAGGTCGCTGGGTGAATTTTTAGTGAGAAGTTAAAAATTCGGATTCAGCGACCGAAAAAACATAAAGTGAGTCGAAATCCAGAACTAGTATTAATTTTGCCAGATAAAATCCCCTATTGCCTGGACTTCATAATTTAGTGCACGTAGCGCCGCAGTGCATGTTCAGAGGCAACCCACCCCCTCCCCGTTCATTCTAATTCCTAATGTCATATATCCTGTTTGTTGCAAATTTTGTCTAGTTTCTTAATTTTGTAATGCTTTTCCCCTAAAACAATAAGAAATTTAAGTTAAAAACAACTATTTGGGGTGGGGGTCAGGGGGGGGGGCTTTTGGGGGGAAAATTAAAAATTCGGATTCAGCGACCCAAAAATCTTAAAGTAAACTTTATAGAGAAAGTTTGGAGGGGAGATGGGAGGGCGAATGTGAACGTGTGAGTGGTTAAGTGGAATTGCGCAAGTTAGTTTACGCAGCACCGCGCCCATGTTCCGAGGCAGATCCCCCCTTCCCCTTCATCCTAAGTCATAATATCATATATATAATTTGTTGGAAATTTTGTCTATTTTTTCAATTTCTAGATACTTTTCCCCTAAAACAATAAAAAAAATGGAATTTTTTAATAAAAACAATTTTTGGAGGCTTTTTACCAAAATTTGAGGATTGCCGGGGGAAATTTTGGTGGGAAGTTAAAAATTCGGATTCAGTGACCCAAAAAACATGTAGAAAGCCGATTTCCAGTACTACCATTAATTTTGCTAGGTAAAATTACCTATTGCCTGGACTATATAGATTTATGGCAAGTCTTACAAGATCCGTCAGATTGAATATGCATGTCAAACCAACGTCGATGACAAATTTTACAAAAATATAATTTTTTTTTTTTTTTTTTTTTTTTTTTTTTTGTGCGTCTTCGAAATTTAAAGCAAATTTCCGAGCACATGCATTCTTTGTCAGAAGAGATTCATCATGTTGTCGTTTTTTGCGCTGGTATCTAGCCTCTTGCCTTAAAGCTAAATCATGTTCGCGTTATTTTCGACCAGTAAGTGTACGTTTTCTCGGCATTCTTTATAATAGAACTAATACATTTCATAAATTGTTTTTAAACGGCAAGCATATTAAAAATAATACTAATAGTAATTACTTCTTAATAGTAAATATGTTTCATTTGGTTAAATTTTCAACCTTCGAATTCGAATAACACTTTATATAACGAATTTAACAATTAATTTTGTTTACAATTTTTTTGTTGCCACTTTACAAAAAATAAATAAATAAATAAATAAATAAAAATAAAAGTAAAAATAAAAATAAATCATAATATAATTCTTTTAAAATGCGTAACTTTCGTCTGCGTAAATAATTTCACATATTACGAATAAGTTGTGTATTTGAATTCTTAACACTAAAAAATACTAAATTTAATGTAAATAATTGAATTTTCACAAATTTTAATTCATTAAAAATATGCTACAATTTTACCCAAAAAAGTGTTTTAAAAATTTCATAAAAGAAATCGTGAAGCTATTATATGATTAAAAGGAATGGGAACCAAAATATGCTCCATCTCCAACCAATTTTAATAAAGTATTCTATTAAAATGTATATTTTCCTCTCAAATAACATACATTAAACTTTTTATATTAAAAATGTAAGTAAAGTTTTAAGCTGTAGCCGGTATTACGATAATTCTTTTACCACACATACAAATAATTAGAGATGTACATATTACGTATGCCACACTGCAAAATTAAAAAGCTCCAGCGGGTATTACGATAATTCTTTTACCTCACATGCAAATAATTACAGGTAATTTAATTCCGCTTAATTATTATTAACACGTAACCTGACTAGGCAGGAGGACTAGACAGTGACTCAGCAGTTTTTATGCAAGCTAATCAAACATACTATCAGCACAGGTTCGATTGCGCCTGACTAAACAGAACTACATTCCAGAAACACTCGAAACACGCACACTCAGCGAATTACAAGTGACAGATCAATTTAACCACAGACCAAGACTGACCCACTGCCCTCCCTCCCTTTATCGCGATTACGTTTTAGCAGAAGCCTACGTCACGAATAAATCTGAAAAAAAAACTGAAGTCCAGTCAGTGGTCACGTGATCAGCAGGCTGATAATTGGACGGGATACGCAGGCGTGACGTCAGAATATGGACGGTGCAAAGGTCACTTGAACGTTGGACGTCTTCCAACTAAGGTAATACTAATCTTAGTTGTCTTCCAACTAAGGTAATACTAATCTTAGTTGGAAGAAGTGGTCCAAGCCGCTTGTCAGATTCTCTAGACGTCCAAGATGGTGGCCTTTCAAAATGGCGGTCGTCCAGGGATTATGCAATCCAAGATGGTGGCCATCTAACACATTGGTCGTCCGTGGGGGATATAAAATCCAAGATGGCGGATGTCCAAAGTCCATCTACGCATTAAAAACATAAGTTTTTTTAACTAAAAAGCATCTGAAAATTAAAATTTTTGTTAATTAAATAAGAAACAAACAAATTTTAAGTTTTAAAAGTGCTGCTGCACGCATTTATTTAAAATAAATGTCACAGAGATGTATATAAATATTACAATATCAAATTACTATGTACAGGAAATTAGAGTATTTACATATTTTTTTCTAGAAAAAATGAAGGCTTCGAAAGCAGTCTTTGTATAATAACTGGTATATTTACGTGCAAGCACTGGGCGAACATCTCCAAGCTATTTGGTTCGCTTCGGACTAGGCAGAAAGTCGTCCTCGCTGTCATCATTATCACATGGACCCTCAGATACGGGCCAACGGGAACAGCCAGGAACAGGAGATCTCGACCGGACGACTGCAGGACGAAACTCACACGCAACAGGACACTTAGAAGTAATACATTGGTGTCTTGGTCTGTGATTAAATTGATCTGTCACTTGTCACATAATTGTCACATTAAATTGATCTGTCACACCAATGTAGTACTTCTAAGTGTCCTGTTGCGTGTGAGTCTCGTCCTGCAGTCGTCCGGTCGAGATCTCCTGTTCCTGGCTGTTCCCATTGGTCCGTATCTGAGGGTCCATGTGATAATGATGACAGCGAGGACGACTTTCTGCCTAGCCCGAAGCGAACCAAATAGCTTGGAGATGTTCGCCCAGTGTTTGCACGTAAATATACCAATTATTATACAAAGCCTGCTTTTTTTCTAGAAAAAAATATGTAAATACTCTAATTTCCTGTACATAGTAATTTGATATTGTAACATTCATATATATCTCTGTGAAATTTATTTTAAATAAATGCGTGCAGCAGCACTTTTAAAACTTAAAATTTGTTTGTTTCTTATTTAATAAACAAAAATTTAAATTTTCAGATGCTTTTTAGTTAAAAAACTTGTGTTTTTAATGCGTAGATGGACTTTGGACATCCACCATCTTTAACGTCCGCCATCTTGGATTTTATATCCCACACGGACGACCAATGTGTTAGATGGCTGCCATCTTGGACGTCCGCCATCTTGGATTGCATAATCCCTGGACGTCCGCCATTTTGAAAGGCCGCCATCTTGGACGTCTAGAGAATCTGACAAGCGGCTTGGACCCCTTCTTCCAACTAAGATTAGTATTACCTTAGTTGGAAGACGTCCAACGTCCAAGTGACCTTTGCACCGTCCAGATTCTGACGTCACGCCTCCGTATCCCGTCCAATTTTCAGCCTGCTGATCACGTGACCACTGACTGGACTTCAGTTTTTTTTTCAGATTTATTCGTGACGTAGGCTTCTGCTACAACGTAATCGCGATAAAGGGAGGGAGGGCAGTGGGTCAGTCTTGGTCTGTGATTAAATTGATCTGTCACTTGTAATTCGCTGAGTGTGCGTGTTTCGAGTGTTTCTGGAATGTAGTTCTGCTTAGTCAGGCGCAATCGAACCTGTGCTGATAGTATGTTTGATTCGCTTGCATAAAAACTGCTGAGCGCCCACGTAATGTTAGACTGAGTGTGTTGATAACACCCTGTATATAATGTACACGATGCTAGTCAGGTTCAGGACGGAAGGTAGGAAGGACTGCACCAAAATAACTGGTATATTTACGTGCAAGCACTGGGCGAACATCTCCAAGCTATTTGGTTCGCTTCGGGCTAGGCAGAAAGTCGTCCTCGCTGTCATCATTATCACATGGACCCTCAGATACGGGCCAATGGGAACAGCCAGGAACAGGAGATCTCGACCGGACGACTGCAGGACGAGACTCACACGCAACAGGACACTTAGTAGTATTACATTGGTGTACCGCCACCGCTTCCCACCTCCACCTTTTATGAAACAGTGATGTATAATGCAGGCATTTTTAAATAGTGTAACATCACTGTTTTTTTGGATGCGACATCAGTTGGTTCTGTATGTTAGAACATCAATGGGGGTAATGTATGCAAGATTACAAGTTTATTATACGAAAATAACAGTTTTAATATGGGGCGTCCAATTTATTTTACGTAATTTCAGATTTATCATCAGCAGGCTCAGTACTGGTTCTGTGTACAATGCAGGCATTTTTTAAGTATAATTTGAAAATTTTTACAAGTTAAAATTTGTCAGAACCAATAATTAAATTTAATTCTAAATTTAAATTGTGATTTCTTAATAAATCACAAAGATTATTAAAATTCCTTGAATAATTTTAAAAAAATATCAGTCTTTGGTTTCAGACAAAGAGAATCTACTAAAATATTCGGACAGGTAGTCTTCTTTAGTATCACATATTGATCCAAACTCAACAAAAACATGATCGTGTTTGATCAACATTGAATGGAATTCGCTTGTATAGCAGGCTATATCGAAAACTGCTTCTAGAATTACAAAATTTTTACATTTATTAATGTAAACATTCTGGTATTTTCAGGAAAAAGCATATGACAAGTCACCTCTTCGATAGCTTCAAGGTGCCTGTCTAGCTTTCTGATAGTCTATACTCTTAATTTGATTAGCTCTACGTCGATTCCATCTCTAGAAAAATTTTCGTCATCAAATCACAAAACTCGATTGAATTTAGCTGCTTTGGATGTAGAATAATATACAGGGTGTAATCAACAAACTCAGCCTAACATTACGCAGGCGCTCAGCAGTTTTTATGCAAGTAAGTACACTAGTGATTGTTTATTTTACTGTTATACACATTGTAATGTTTTACTGTTACTTCTGTGCTCAAAATTTGTATTTCACCGGTAAATATCAGATAAGTTAGCTTAAGCCTAAGAGGGTTCCCATCTCCATTGTATCCGAACCGAAATAAACGACTATTTTAAAGCTAGATAACTTAAATATAATAATTTAGTTCATTTCTAAGATTTATACCAGCGAAATTATTTAGCGATTTCAATTAATTCTGTTTCTTGACTTTTTCAATTTATGAATAAGCATCTATGATTAGTGCTTGTTATGGACATACAAGTTCTTCTTACTAAGGTAGATATGCCAATAATGAACATCCTTCAATGTTTTTCGTTTATATAAAAAAAATAACAAATAAAAATTAAGCTTTATATATATATATATATATATATATATATATATATATATATATATGTTTTATTTTTGACACTCTTAATCAAACCAATCGGGAAGCAGTAAATAATGTTTCAAAGTTTACACTGTTTTTCAGTAATTATCTTAATTAATATGCTACGAGAGCCATTACCTTAATTTTAAATACATTTGTACATTCTTTATTTCCTTGCAAAATTTGTATGTTTTTGTTTTGATGGAAATGGAAAACTTTAAATTTTATGTATTAATGAACATTCCTAAAATTTCATTTATTTTTAAGGTTTTAAGACCCGTGTCCATCACGAGAATGCTTTCAATTTCTTGTAATGGACACCCTATGTAGACATTGCTAAAAATGTAATTTCAGTAATGTTCATAGCGCATAAAATCTTTTGACTTGAAAACCTAAACAGCCAAATTTTATTTTTAAATTGCACTTACCAGAATGCAATAACACAAAGTTGAATTTCAATAGCCATTTTAATAAATGTAATTAATAGTAATTGCTGACAAAAATTGAAAAAAACTAACGCTGTTTCTGACTTTTTGTCAAAATGTTATTCATTACTAATTGCTTATATGATCTCTATGTATGTTTTTTTTATTGCTTGAGCATTTTTAAGGGTTTTTATCCCCCCCCCCCACCATCCTCATCACCACAAAAAAAAGAAGAAAATTTGTTTTATGATTTTTAAACTTTAAAATTACATATCAAGGAAAATTTTGTTTTATTTCTGATATCTTATATAAAACTTTTACATTTTAGTAAGGAATTTTACTTTGTGGGTAAAGTAATACATACAGTGAAACAGTAGTGCTTATTATTGAATTTCAAAAACCGTTTTAGTAATTATGCTGACAAAACGTGAAAAACGTAGAAACGCTGTATCTGGCTTTTAGTCAAAATGTCATTCATTACTCTAAATTGGTTATATAATCTCTATCGATGTATATGTTTTTTTTTTTTGTTGTTGTTGTTGTTGTTACTTGAATATGTTTTAAGGTTTTTATCCCCCCCCCCCCCCACACACAGACACAAAAAGAGGTTTATGACTTATAAACGGTAAAATTACATAGGGAAGACTGGGGTACAGTGGATCACTTTTGCAGTTTACATTTTTTTCTCTCTTCCAATCTTCTGGAAAATATCCTTGAACATTCCTTAATCATTTTCACATACCTCAAAATTTTTTCAGAACATTTTTTCAAATACATTTTAAAAAATATATATTGTTTCTATATGTTCATAAAGTGGACCCGAGTGCCCCAGAAGCCGGGTACACTGGTCCACCCACTGGTGCATAGTGGTCCACTATTAAGTGTTATTTGAAATATAAATTTATTTTTTATTAATTTTATTCCTCTTTATTTCCTTTTTGCCTAAAAATTAACATAATAATGCAAATTTGCAAGTAAGAACAGAAGGATTATACAGAAAGATTACAACAGAAAGATTATAAAAAAAAAATTATATATTTTAAATAATAAAAGATAAGATACTTGAATAATTGTAAATACGGTGAAGTTATTCAATAAAATAAAGCCATGAAACATTAAAATTTGCAAATGAAACTCCAAAATACTTGTGTCTGAATGTTTTCTGAAATGCTTTTGGGTCTTGAAATTGCTTTATGATAACACTGATATAAACAGCAGATTATTAACCATAAAGTTTTGATTCCAAATTTGTATTATGCTGCTATCTAAAATGAGTAATAAAATTTCAGAACCTGGTAGAAATTCTTTTAGTAATAACATGCTACAGCAGGAGTCGTACTTATCCTGAAATTTAAAGACCATTAAATTCTTCGATACCAGTATTTTCTTATAGAAAATACTGGCGAATTTTTGCTCGTTTAACCTAAATTCATTTTTCTAAGCAATCAAAATAAACCAAAATATTTCTTACTATGTTAAATAAATTGACATTCTTCTTTGTTTATTTTACGGTTAAATAATTACTTTAAAACAATTTTTCTTTGCAGATAATAAGGAATTATTAAATATTTTGGAAATTCTGTATTGAGTGGATTGTGGACCAATTCCCAGTAGCGGAAAATTCTTCAAGTGACTACGACAGATACTTCAGCGGCAAAAAATAATCTGCAGGTAAAATATTTTACAATTAAAGGATTAATTTTTTTAGACATTATTCTTCAGCGTTCGGAATCCTTAGTGGTCCGCAGGTCCAAGACCACCAAAAATTCAATTGTACCAGTAACTTGAAAAATTTAAAGGACCAGTAACTTTCCCCCTCTCTGACAAGTAATCGTAAACTTTCTCGCCCTTGAGAAAACTGCAACCAAACACAAATCGCATAATTTTATTTTATTTAAAAAAATTAATTGAAAAAAAAATTGAATTAATCCTTAGACAGTTGAAATAGATTATCTGAAATGAAACGTTTAATTAATAATTTTCTAGTTTTTCTTTATCTACTGTTTAATTTTTAGCAACTTATAATTTTACATTTCCTTATGATGAAAATTTTGGATAACTACAAAGGAGGTTTCATTTATATTCTAGGAAGGGGGGGAGGGCACTCAAAAACCAGATTTAGTGAAACTGGTTGGGGGGGGGGGAGGTTCTATATTGCCCTACTTGGTTGAAATACAAAGGAAGTTTGATTTATATTCTAGGAAGGGGGGGTAGGGCACTCAAAAACCAGATTTAGTGAAACTGGGGGGGGGGGAGGTTCTATATTGCCCTACTTGGTTGAAATACAAAGGAAGTTTGATTTATATTCTAGGAAGGGGGGTAGGGCACTCAAAAACCAGATTTAGTGAAACTGGGGGGGGGGGGGGGTTCTATATTACTTGGTTCAAAACGTCGTTGTTGGGAGTCTACTGAAATTTATACCAACCAAGACAATTTTGCCCTCAATTCGCTATAATCAGTTGTAGTTAAAATTTCCGGTTAAGATCTTCAACCAAAAATATTTTGAAGATTTTTTTTTTAATTCTTTTCAAATAATTTATAATTCTAATGTTTATAAATGTTTTTTGTTTCATGGTTATGAAGGAAAATGCTTTACTTATGCATAATACAGGCATCTCACTGGCACTATTTGTATACATAAAAGATATAGTAAAGATAATTTTCAAGAAGTGAAAACATTCCTTGACTTTATTCGAGGGATCGATTTTGCTTTATTAAAAGTGCCAGAAAACAAACATAGGCCTGGAAGTGGCTAGTGATGAAAAAAAAAAAAAAAAGAGAGAACTTTATGAGTAAAGGGGGGGGGGGGGAGAGGAGAAGCATATATTATTTTTTTTCCTCCGATATGCATTGATGTAATTCATGTGTTTTTCTCTGCAATAAATTGAAGAAAATTGCAATTTTTTTCTCAGTGCACGATCGACGAAAATTGCAATTTTTTTTTCTGTGGCCAACGATATTTTTTTCTATGAGCTAATTAAAAAATACGAGAACTTGGCGAAATTAACGATATTTTAACGAGCGATTGATGAATTTCGTGAGCTAATTGATAAAATTTTTAATTTTTTCTATCAATTGTTGAAGTTTGTGACTTTTTACCTGCACAGATTGGCAAAATACATGATTTTTTCGCACTTGATCACGATCAGCAAAATTGACGATTTTTAACTGACTGGCGAAATTGAAGTTTTTGTGCAGCAGTTTGAAGAAATTCCGATCTTTTATCACAATAAACTGACGAAACGCGCAATTTTTCTGCAGCTGATGAAAGACATTTTATAATTCGTCGAAATTCTCGAGTTTTTCGTTGACGATAGACGAAATTCTCGAGTTTTTCGTTGACGATAGACGAAATTCTCGAGTTTTCCGCTGACGATAGACGAAATCCTCGAGTTTTCCGCTGACAGTAGACGAAGTCCTCGAGTTTTTCGCTGACAGTAGACGAAATTCTCGAGTTTTTCGCTGACGATAGACGAAATTCTCGAGGTTTCCGCTGACGATAGACGAAATTCTCGAAGTTTCCGCTGACGATAGACGAAATTCTCGAGGTTTCCGCTGACGATAGACGAAATTCTCGAGGTTTCCGCTGAAGATAGACGAAATTCTCGAGGTTTCCGCTGACGATAGACGAAATTCTCGAGGTTTCCGCTGACGATAGACGAAATTCTCGAGGTTTCCGCTGACGATAGACGAAATCCTCGAGTTTTTCGCTGAGGATAGACGAAATTTTCGAAGTTTCCGCTGACGATAGACGAAATTCTCGAGTTTTCCGCTGACGATAGAAGAAATTCTCGAGTTTTCCGCTGACGATAGAAGAAATTCTCGAGTTTTCCGCTGAGGACAGACGAAATTCTCGAGTTTTCCGCTGAGGACAGACGAAATCCTCGAGTTTTCCGCTGAGGACAGACGAAATTCTCGAGTTTTCCGCTGAGGACAGACGAAATTCTCGAGTTTTCCGCTGAGGACAGACGAAATTCTCGAGTTTTCCGCTGCGGACAGACGAAATTCTCGAGTTTTCCGCTGCGGACAGACGAAATTCTCGAGTTTTCCGCTGAGGACAGACGAAATTCTCGAGTTTTCCGCTGAGGACAGACGAAATTCTCGAGTTTTCCGCTGAGGACAGACGAAATTCTCGAGTTTTTCGCTGAGGACAGACGAAATTCTCGAGTTTTTCGCTGAGGACAGACGAAATTCTCGAGTTTTTCGCTGAGGACAGACGAAATTCTCGAGTTTTTCGCTGAGGACAGACGAAATTCTCGAGTTTTTCGCTGAGGACAGACGAAATTCTCGAGTTTTTCGCTGAGGACAGACGAAATTCTCGAGTTTTTCGCTGAGGACAGACGAAATTCTCGAGTTTTTCGCTGAGGACAGACGAAATTCTCGAGTTTTCCGCTGAGGACAGACGAAATTCTCGAGGTTTCCGCTGACGATAGAGAAAATTTTCAGGTTTTCCGCTGACGATAGATGAAATTTTAAATTTTTCTGCTCTTGATAGACAACATTCAGGGCTCTTAACTGACTGACGAAATTTACATTTTTTTTTCCCGCAGTAAAACGGTGAAATTCACGATTTTTCCTGATGAAAAATTGTTAAAACTCGTGATTTTTCCACAGCCGTTCAACAAAATTTGCATTTTTTATTCACCTGATTGACAAAATTTGCGATTTTTTAATACCCAATCGCTGAAATCTTGATTTTTATTTGCCCGATCAATGAAATTCGCGATTTTTCCCTACCTGATAGGCCCCACCAGTGGCATAGAGGTTCTGCTCTCGAAGATGGTAGATGGGAGGTGCTGGGCTGGAACCTAATCGCACCCGTCGGCGTTTTCATGGGTTTTTTTTTCGAACCTTGGGAAATCTTGCGTAAATACAGGTTAGGTACCTTTAGAAAGTTCCCCACGGAGGGTACTCCCCCAGGGCCTATATACCTCAAGTAGGTAATTGCCTGTCAAAAATCAACCAACCATACCTGATCGACTAAATTAAATATATTTTTCGACTGGCGTCTGACGAAATTCGCAACTTGGGAATTTCCTATCTTGATATCTATATATCATATCTCTATATCAGCGTACTGCTTTTTCTAAAAATGTGACTAATTACTCAAACATACATATATATATATATATATATATATATATATATATATATATATATCAGTATTTTTTTATATAACTCGATAATTTTAAAGCATTTTATACTAACAAAATAATGAAAAAGAGGTTTTTGTGATTTTTAAGCATTGTTTACGTTTCAAGAAAACAATTGTCGTTTTAATATGTGATAGTATAGTACGTTAATTAATTTTATTTTGTGAGAGAAATGATGCATTCAATGAAACAGTAGCCTCTTATTTGAATTTCAAAAATATTTTACCCTGATTAATAGTAATCGCTCATAAAAAATGTAAAAACGCAGCATATTGATTTTTCTAAAAATGCCATTAATTACTATAAAATACTAATATATGTATATCTATCATTATTTATCACATAACTTGATGGTTTTGTATGGACTTGGGCAATTAATTGCTTCTCAACGAAAGTTCAGTTTTTTAATATTTCCGGTTGCGGGCCTTGATCCATATTATTAGCTACAGAAAACATATTTAGTTCATTATTTACTATTAGTCCAGGCAATAGAGACCGTATAGGGACTCTACCTAGCAAAATTAATGGTAGTACTGGAAATCGGCTTTCTAGATGTTTTTTGCGTCGCTGAATCCGAATTATTAACTTCCCACAAAAGTTTCACCCGGCAACCCCCAAATTTTGGTGAAAAGCCCCCCCAAAAAGGTTATTATTAAAATATTCCATTTTATTATTGTTTTAGGGGAAAAGTAGCTAGAAATTCAGAAAGTAGATAAAATTTCCAACAAATTAGATATATGACATTATGACTTAGGAGGAAGGGGAAGGGGGATCTGCCTCGGAACATGCGCCGCAGTGCTGCGTGGACTAAGTTGCGCAATTCCACTTAACCACTCACACGTTTACATTAGCCCTCCCATCTTCTCTCTGAACTTATTTACTTTAAGTTTTTTGGGTCGCTGAATACGAATTTTTAACTTACCCCCAAAATTTCCCCCCCCCCAAATAGTTGTTTTTAACTTATAGTTCTTATTGTTTTAGGGGAAAAGCATTACAAAATTCAAAAACTAGACAAAATTTGCGACAAATAGGATATATTTCCTTATGACGTAGGATAAATGGGGAGAAAGGGGGCTGCCTCGGAACATTCCCCGCGCGCTTTTCTCAAAAACCAAATTTTTTCAAAAAATCAATTTTTTTTTGGGGGGGGGGGGAGGGGGGGTCGCTGGCTGAATTTTTAGTGAGAAGTTAAAAATTCGGATTCAGCGACCCAAAAAACATAAAGTGAGTCGAAATCCAGAACTAGTATTAATTTTTCCAGATAAAATCCCCTATTGCCTGGACTTCATAATTTAGTGCACGTAGCGCCGCAGTGCATGTTCAGAGGCAGCCCACCCCCTCCCCGTTCATTCTAATTCCTAATTTCATATATCCTGTTTGTTGCAAATTTTGTCTAGTTTCTTAATTTTGTAATGCTTTTCCCCTAAAACAATAAGAAATTTAAGTTAAAAACAACTATTTGGGGAAGGGGGGGGGGCTTTTGGGGGGAAAATTAAAAATTCGGATTCAGCGACCCCAAAATCTTAAAGTAAACTTTATAGAGAAAGTTTGGAGGGGAGATGGGAGGGCGAATGTGAACGTGTGAGTGGTTAAGTGGAATTGCGCAAATTAGTTTACGCAGCACCGCGCGCAAGTTCCGAGGCAGATCCCCCCTTCCCCTTCATCCTAAGTCATAATGTCATGCATCTAATTGGTTGGAAATTTTGTCTACTTTTTTCAATTTCTAGATACTTTTCCCTAAAACAATAAAAAAATGGAATTTTTTAATAAAAACCTTTTTTGGGGTCTTTTTACCAAAATTTGGGAGGTTGCCGGGAGAAATTTTGGTGGGAAGTTACAAATTCGGATACAGTGACCCAAAAAACATGTAGAAAGCCGTACTACCATTCCAGTACTACCATTAATTTTGCTAGGTAAAATTCCCTATTGCCTGGACTATATAGATTTATCGCAAGTCTTACAAGATCTGTCAGATTGAATATGCATGTCAAACCAACGTCGATGACAAATTTTACAAAAATATAATTTTTCCTTTTTTTTTTTTTTTTTTTTTTTTTGTGCATCTTTGAAATTTAAAGCATATTTCCGAGCACATGCATTCTCTGTCAGAAGAGATTCGTCTGTCCTTTTTTGCGCTGGTATCTAGCCTCTTGCCTTAAAGCTAAATCATGTTCGCGTTATTTTCGACCAGTAAGTGTACGTTTTCTCGGCATTCTTTATAATAGAACTAATACATTTCATAAATTGTTTTTATACGGCAAGCATATTAAAAATAATACTAATAGTAATTACTTCTTAATAGTAAATATGTTTCATTTGGTTAAATTTTCAACCTTCGAATTCGAATAACACTTTATATAACGAATTTAACAATTAATTTTATTTGTTTACATTTTTTTTGTTGCCACTTTACAAAAAATAAATAAATAAATAAATAAATATATAAAAATAAAAGTAAAAATAAAAATAAATCATAATATAATTCTTTTAAAATGCGTAACTTTCGTCTGCGTAAATAATTTCACATATTACGAATAAGTTGTGTATTTGAATTCTTAACACTAAAAAATACTAAATTTAATGTAAATAATTGAATTTTCACAAATTTTAATTCATTAAAAATATGCTACAATTTTCCCCAAAAAAGTGTTTTAAAAATTTCATAAAAGAAATCGTGAAGCTATTATATGATTAAAAGGAATGAGAACCAAAATATGCTCCATCTCCAACCAATTTTAATAAAGTATTCTATTAAAATGTATATTTTCCTCTCAAATAACATACATTTTTAATATAGAAAGTTTAATGTAAGTAAAGTTTTAAGCTGTAGCCTGTATTACGATAATTCTTTTACCTCACATACAAATAATTAGAGATGTACATATTACGTATGCCACATTGCAATATTAAAAAGCTCCAGCGGGTATTACAATAATTCTTTTACCTCACATGCAAATAATTAGAGATCATTTAATTCCGCTTAATTATTATTAATTTTTTTTACATAAAGGCAAACATTTTATCGCAAACATCAACAAAACTTTTTATTCTATTTATTCCTTATTCCAAAGATACAGTTTTATCGTCTGCTGCCATAGTAACATGATAAATTTAATTTTATTAGAAAAATGCACAGTAGTAGAAAAATATTTTACTAAATCGAATAGTTATTTAAAAGTTTTGTTTTAGAATTAAATTCATGACCTCCCGTGCGTAGAACGGATTAAACAGCTAGTTAAATTTTGAAAACAGTTTTTGGCTTTGGGGATATTTTGGCGGAATAATGAAAATATGTTTTATTCATTTAATTAATCATGATTCTATCTCTAAGTACTAACGCCATGATTTATTATTTTTTCTTCTGAAAATATACGTGATTCATTTTTTTTTCATAAATGCTTCCGTAATGGAAAAGCATGTAAAATAAATTAATTAAAATAATATTTTTTAAAAAGTTTTTCTGTAAAAGAAATAATATTGTGCAAATCTATAGATCATAATTTATTTTTAAGTTTTAATTTCAAGTCAAAATACTGAATAGTTTTTTTTTTTGTAAAGTGTTCGACAAAATGTGATTTGTGTAGACTAGTAGAGGATTAGCTTCGCCCATCCTAATAAATACAGTAAATTCTGTCTAAGGCGGAATCGATCGGGACCGAGAAAATTTTCCGTAGTAGACAATATCCCGTCTTAGACAAATTTTACTCTATGTCTATGGATCACAGAGACTTGAAAATCTTTCCGAGTTAGACAGATTTCCAGCTTACACAGAGTCCGCCTTACAGGGTTTACCGTATTTGTAAAATGGAAAAATGAAATAATTCAAATATCATAATAATCTTAAAATCAACATTCTAAAAGCGTTACCAGATGGCAGCACCATAAAAATGCATGATTGCGAAATTATCAGTATCATATTCGCAGGTAAAAGCGATAAAATTATTCCTTCCAACTTAAGAAAATAATTTACAGAAAACTGAACTGTGTTTTTCATACTTATTTCGATACATTTTGCAGGATATTCCAGCTATATCCTGCCACCTATAAATATAAAATAATAGAATTCATTTTTCAACTTCGTGAACAAGCGCCTGCATCTGCAAGAATTGCTCTTAAGCGACGACAAACCTATTACTTAAATATATTTGGACTTTTAAAGGATTCCAGTTTTTATTTTGTTTGTAATAATTTACTTTAAAAAAAAGAATGGATTAGAAAAATACTCTTCGATTAGAAGCAAAATGTAAACTATAAATAATGTTTTAGAGATCTGTTAATAGATGTCAGCACCAAAAAGAATGAGTGTCGCGATTATTAAATTAATATCACAGAGGTGGTTAAAATTTAAGGGACCACCCAAATATATTTTATTTTTTTTTTTAATTTTACTGGTTAATTTAAAGATTTTGTCATTTAAATGCAAAAAAAACCAAAAAGTATTTTTATGGTGCTCCCAATCGGGTACCAACTTCAAAAATGTAATATAGTGATGCGGAAGATTGAAGAAAAACCAAAGTAGTAAAAATGAATGAAAAATTGATTTTTAAACTTAATAACTCATATGAATTAAATTTAAATTTTACAATTTTAAATGAAAATATGGTACTAGTTGCAGATTCACCCGGAGTCCGCCATCTTGTTTCTTTGTTGATCATCGCCGATTTTAAATTTCTTTATTTGGATTTCTTTATTTATTTTTGTTGTCGTTTATTTTACGTTTGTTGTTGTTTATGTTATGTTTGTTGTTGTTTATGTTGTTAAATTAAGCATAAAGTGGATATAAATGAGCAACAAAGAAACAAGATGGCGGACTCCGGGCGAATTCGTAAGTAGTTCCGAAAATACTTTCTTTGGAAAGTAATACAAAAGTTCATTTGTATTATGTTCTATACACTGTCCGTTTGATGATTAAAATATTGTTTTCTAAAAAAAAAAAAAAAAAAAAAAAAAAAAAAAAAAAAAAAAAAAAAAATCATTTATCTATTTTATTTTCTAGTCAATAATGATAAAATTCGATTTTTAAATGAATTCTTAATTCGAAGTTACCAATCAGTGACGTTGCTAGAGGTCTGCACGGGCCGAAATTTCCAGACTCTGGCCCGGCCCGTACAAAAAAAATATTGGCCCGGCCCGATAAAAAAGTTAAAAGTTCGGCCCGGCACTTAGAAAAAAAAATATTGGCCCGGCCCTGACCGGTAAAAAAAGGTAAAAGTTCGGCCCGATCCTGGCCCGACCCGGAAAAAGTTAAAATATCGGCCCGGCCCGAGTGAATTTCTACAAAATATTGATTTTTACGTCGATTTGGTTAAAAATTTGATTCGTCTGAGGTGTTCTGACCAAAATTATTTATCAACTTTTTTTTCATGTTTCTAAACTTCATTTTTATAGCAGCGCCGCAAGCTGCGATATTTATTTTTATAATGAATCGATATTTCTTGTATGTAAATGTTTCAGTTATCATAATATTTTTAATCCTTATTCCATGTGTTGAAGTGTTAAAAATCTGAAAAATGCTATACAGAAAATCTACACAGAAAAGAAAAAAAAAAAGCGTTATAGACAAGCTCCCTTCTTAGCAAGTGTAAATGTGTTATATATTCTTTCTTACACATTAGTACATCAATTTTACATGGATCAACATGTTTTTCACTTTAAAATACGATTCCGTTATAGGCAGGTTCTTTTTCACACGTTTTACTATGTCGTAATTAGCGTAGAAATTTACTATTCTTTAAAAAGAATAAATATTAATGTTTAATTGTAGAATAATGGCGATTTAAAAAGTATGCATTTTTTGCAGAAATCATTGGGCCAGGCTTAATTTTACTCACCTTTGAACGGACAGGTCACGCCGTGACAATGATTTTCATACGGGCTGGCTCAAAACTAGGACTGAAAATTTTGGGCCGTGAAGTCTAGGAAAGAAACCAGTCTCGGCTCTGTACATAAAAAATAAGTTACGACCGGCCGGCCCATAAAGAGTAATCACTAGTCCCGGCCCGAGTGCCGTGAATGAAAATAGGCCCGAGCCCGGCCCGTGCAGATCTCTAGACGTTGCCTGTAAATGCTTAAATAAATGCGAATTGGTGGTTTTTATTAATGTATATATAATAAAGAACTTAGCCCCCCCTCCCCCACACACACGCACACCCCGCGAGCTACATCCACAAAGCACCGTTCAGGCTTCCAAACTCTAAAAACATTGTAATATTCGCTGTTTAAAAAATATTTCCAGGTTACGGAAAATTGAATGATTTTAACACTATAGTATTTTCTATCGCTATCTTCTGTAATCGGGTAGGCATGATTTTCCGTTGGGGCATTTTTCTGTTACCATGACCTCATCTATCGCTGCCGTAACAACTGACGGCTGTTTTCGGTATTGATAAGTAAGATCAATTTCAAATATTATTTCATATCAAATTTAAAACAGCACTTCCCTCTGTTTGGCAAGAGATAGTGTTCGGACCTTGTGCGCATGCCGAACGAGCTCCGTAGCTTTGCGGTCATGTGACCCAGTTCAGTTGTTGCTTAGCTGCCATTGCGGCACGTTGTGTATTCAAGCGGGTCTTATCCCCAAGTAAAGAGTATGTTGTTGCTTAGCTGCCATTGCGGCACGTTGTGTATTCGAGCGGGTCTTATCCCCAAGTATATAGTTGTTGCTTAGCTGCCATTGCGGCACGTTGTGTATTCGAGCGGGTCTTATCCCCAAGTATATAGTTGTTCTTTAGCTGCCATTTCGGCACATTGTGTATTCGAGCGGGTGTTATCCCCAAGTATAGTATGTTGTTGCTGAGCTGCCATTGTGGCACATTGTGCTATAGCGGGTCTTATCCCCAATTATTCTGTTGCTTATAGCGGGAGTATTCCCCAAAAGATGTTTTATGAACGTCACTTGTTCTAACAGCGGGTTATTACCCCAAAGTCACCTCATCATTCTACATGTTTTTCAGTGTTTGTGATTGTTTGAAACATTTGTGTGCTGTGTGATAAAAATGTGAAAAAGAAAACTATTTGTCTTCAATCTTAAAGTTACACACAGTATTCACATACATAGTTGTGGTCCGTCGATTTCGCAGCGAAATAGCTGCTATGGAAAAATTAAATAGAACAAAAGGTGCTCTAAAAGGTGCTATAACGAAATTAGAAAATTTCGTAAAAGATAATACAGACGAAATTAATTACTCGAGTACCGAGCTCGAAATAAAGATTCGAAAATTACCTGAACTTCAAGCAAAAGTATCGGAAATACGGGATAAATATTATGATATCCCTGATATTAAGGACTTACCAGAAATCGAAAACGAGTTAGATGAACTCGAAGATCGTCTCGAGAAACTTGAGGTAAGTCTCAACATATTTCTTAAAAATCTTAAAGTTTCTGAAATAAATGTGCATGCTGATAGTATTGAATCTATAAGTTCGAATAATATTAAAGTTAAGTTACCTGAAATCCCACTACCAACATTCAATGGTAAATATGAAGAGTGGTCAATCTTTAAAGTACAATTTACAAATTTAATTATAAATAATGCTCAGTTAAATGACGCTCAGAAGCTGTTTTATTTGCGAGCATCGCTAAAAAATGAAGCAAAACAACTAGAGAGCCCAGACGATTCCTTTCAGTCATTGTTTACAGCACTTACTGAAAGATTCGAAAATCAACGTTTGCTCATTGACACTCATTTATCGGCCATAATTAATTATGAAAAAATACATTACGAGTCTTCTAAAGAATTGAGATCCTTTATTGATTGTGTAAATAAAAATTTGAGGGCCTTAAAAGTATTACAATATGAACAAAACAATCTGTCTGATGCTATCCTTATCAATATTATATTGCAAAAGGTAGATAAGGAATCTCGAAAATTATTTGAATATTCGATTAAAAAATCAGAATACCCGCAATTTAATGAATTAATGTCATTTTTGGAAAACCGCAGTTCTACGTTAGAAAGCGTAAATAGATACTCTGCTTCAAAACCCTTAAACAAAAACATTCCTCTTTCGAACAAACAAAAAAATTTCATGCTAAATTCGAATGATAAATCGAATGGAAAAACTTGTATTCTGTGTAAATTGGCTTTTCATAATTTGAACAAATGTTCTCAGTTTCTAAAAATGAATGTTTCTGAACGATACGATTTTGTGAAGAAAAATAAACTGTGTATTAATTGTTTGAATAATTCTCATTTCATAAATTCTTGCATTTCAAAATATAATTGTAATACCTGTGGATTGCGACACAGCTCATCGCTTCATCGAGAAAAAGAAAATAAATCCAAAAATGAATTGGCTTCCCCCCAAATTTCCTCCCCTCTTGCAGGTGCGGTAAATAGAGAAACGAAGAACATTTCGGTAAATAACGAATCATTAAAGACCTTGAATAATATAAGTAAAGAAAGAAAATCAATTTTATTGAGTACATGCTTTGTTTTTATAGAAGATAATTTCGGAAATAAAAGAAGGTTTAGAGTCATTTTGGATAATGCTAGCAATGTCAATATTTTAACTAAGGATTGCGCTGACATGCTGAAATTTAAAAAAAGGATAATTAATGTATCCGTTACAGGATTAAACGGTTATACTTATAATGTAAAACATAAAATTTCGAGTGTAATTACAAACGAAGATGGCTCTTTCAGGGAGAATATAGATTTCTTAATTGTTCCCAAAATCACGGATGTAATTCCATCAAAGCAATTAAAGGTATCGGACATTAATTTACCGAATATTGTGGAATTGGCAGACCCCACATTTTTCAAACCGGGAAAAGTTCACGCATTGGTTGGCGCTGAATTATTTTATAGAATTTTAAAGCATAATTCAATTAAGATAAATGATAAACTTTTTCTGCAAGACACTGTTTTTGGATGGATCCCAACTGGGGCGCTAGAGGAGAACACGCAAACAAACAATATTACTATGTGCAATTTCGTTAGAGATTTCGATGAAATAAATGATAATTTAAAACAATTTTGGGAGCTTGAGTCTATAGGCATTAAACATGGAGATCCGAAAATATCGGAAACTGATCAAGCACAACAAATATTCGATAAAACTGTCAAATTTGTAGGCGATCGTTATGAAGTTCAGTTACCCTGGAAGAGAGACTGGAAGGATTTAAATGATAATTTTAATGTTGCGAAACAGCGTTTGGAAGGTCTAAAAAGAAAATTTTATCGAAACCCAGAGCTTTTTCGACAATATTCTGAAATAATCACGGAATATTTAAAGCAAGGAATTATAGAGCAGGTGCAAGAAAATGAACCTGTTTTAGACAGGGCAGTTTATTATTTGCCCCATCATGCGGTCTGTAAAGAAGATAAACTTACTACAAGGGTCCGAATCGTCTTCGATGCCAGCTCTCATGATAACAATGATTTGTCCCTTAATGATTGTTTATGGCCCGGCAGCAACTTAAATCCACTTCTATTTGATATTTTAATCCACTTCAGATTATACGAAATTGCCTTTTCTTCTGATATCGAGAAGGCGTTCCTTCAAATCTCACTAGCTGAAAAAGATCGGGATTCTGTCCGTTTTCTGTGGTATGATGATGGTTTAAAATCTTTCAAGGTCTTCAGATTCAAACGTGTTATTTTTGGAGTCAATGCCTCTCCATTCCTCCTATCTGCTACAATAAAGGAGCACATCAAGCGGTTTATGAACCTACACCCAAGAACTGTTCACCTACTCGATAAATATATTTATGTGGACGATTTTATATCTGGCGAAGATACGCTGCGAGAAGCTCTTGATGTTTCCCTGAATGCTAACAAAATAATGTCTGAAGCAGGAATGATTCTTCGAAAATGGATAACAAATGATGAAGCGTTACTGCAGTGCTGGCAAAAGGAAGGTTTAAATATTCAAGCAGAACATGCTGCAATAAGCCTAGGAAGCAATCTAAGCAAGGTATTAGGAATGTCCTGGAAAACAGAAGAAGATTGTCTGACATTCGAAGTCAAAAGTTTAATAGAATTCTTGTCATCGCAAAAAAGCTCAAAACGTCTACTATTGCAAGCAGTTGGTAAAATCTTCGATCCGTTAGGCATGCTGACGCCATTCACCATTAGAATAAAATGCCTGTTCCAAGAACTATGGCTAAAGAAGACAGCATGGGATGAACAGTTACCAACTAATGTGCACGAAAAATGGTTAAAGTGGCTCGAAGAACTTCCAAATTTAGCAGAATTAAAAATTCCGAGGAAAATTCTTGGTTGCTTGAATCAAGTAATAGCTGTAGAAATACACGCCTTTTCTGATGCTAGTAAAATAGCGTATGGATCTGCAATTTATCTGAGAATAAAAAGAGAGAGTGGTGTGGAAGTCAATCTCGTGACTTCAAAGAGTCGTGTAGCACCGATAAAGGAGATAACTCTGCCTCGGCTAGAACTTCTCGGAGCCTTACTAAGTGCAAGACTGACCAATAAAGTAAAACCCATCCTAGATCAAAAAATCACATCGAAGGTGTACTATTGGACAGATTCCAAAATAACCTTATTCTGGATCAAAGGATCATCAAAGCGATGGAAGCAGTTTGTGGCAAACCGTGTCATAGAGATTAATGCACTTGCAGATTCGAACTCTTGGTATCACTGTTCTAGCAAGGACAATCCTGCCGATCTCTTGACCAGAGGTGCGAGTGTTAATTCTCTTGTAGAGAATCCAATGTGGTTTAGGGGACCAAAATTCCTAGCAGCTGATGACTTAGTGACTGAGCAAAAAACTATTTCTGTGCCAGAAACAGATTACATTCCAGAGACTAAATCAAAATATAAAAATAACTGTAATGATTTCAATTCTAATATTTCTCTTTCTCTTTTCAGGAATCCTGAAGAAGTAGATTTTTTTCTCAACATAAGTGGTAAATACTATAGTATTCTTCGCATACTGGCATATGTTTATAGGTTTTTTCACAATTGCAAATGTAAGTTAGCAGACCGGCACAGAGGCAGCCTCACAACCCCAGAAATAAAAAATTCTGAAGTTTCTCTAATTAGATTAGTACAAAATGCAGAATTTCAGGAAGAGATTAAGGGTTTAAAACGGGAATCAAGGGTTCCCCCTTCCAGTAAAATTAAATGTTTATCCCCCTTTTTGGATCAAGATAATATCTTAAGAGTTGGCGGTAGGTTGGAAAATTCAGATTTAAACTTTGATAAGAAGCATCAAATCATTTTGCCGAAAGGCCATAAGCTCACAAAACTCATATTTGAGCATTTTCACAGGAAGTATTTTCATATTGGTCCCCAAACTTTAATCCATTACGTACGAATGCGGTTTTGGCCCGTAAGTGGAAAAAATTTAGCGCGAAAAGTAGTGCATGATTGCGTTGTCTGTTTTAGGAACAACCCGGTTACTGCTAAACAAATCATGGGTGACCTCCCATCGGAAAGAGTAACTCCAAATTTTACGTTTAACCATACAGGAGCCGATTTTTGCAGCCTTTTTGAGAGATTAAAAATAAAAATCAAAGGAAAAGGGATTTTTCATAAGGTTTATGTCGCGATTTTCGTTTGCTTAGTAACAAAGGCTATTCATTTAGAAATAGTAACGGATCTAACTTCTGATGCGTTTATCGCCGCACTTAAACGCTTTGTTTCAAGGCGAGGGAAATGCGCTTCTATTATGACAGACAATGCTACGAATTTTAGGGGTGCTAAATCAGAATTGCACAAACTTCATGAGTTAGTTCGTAGACCGGATGAAAAATTAGCTAATTACCTTACTTCAGAAGCTATTGAATGGAAGTTCATTCCTCCTAGATCGCCCAATTTCGGTGGTTTATGGGAGGCTGGTGTAAAATCTTTCAAGTATTATCTTAAACGAACATTAAAAGGTGCTAGATTGACTATGGAAGAATTCCAAACAGTCACCACCCAAATCGAAGGGGTACTAAATTCGCGTCCCTTAACTCCGTTATCGACCGATATAAATGATTTTAATGCATTGACACCAGGCCATTTCCTAATTGGTCGGCCTATCGATGCCATTCCAGAACCTCAATTGATTGATATCACAGAATCGAGGTTATCTAGGTGGCAGAGAATCACTAAATTCGTCCAATTAATTTGGAGGAATTGGCAATTAAATTACTTGAGTCATCTCCAAAACCGTTCAAAATGGCAGGTAAAGGGGGAAAACATCAAACCAGGGGCGATGGTAGTCATAAAGGAGGACAATTTACCTCCCTGTAAGTGGATGCTAGGACGAATCTTAGAGGTTATACCAGGAAAGGACGGTAATGTTAGGGTTGCAAAGGTAAAAACAGCCTCGAATATCTTTCTTAGATCCATATCTAGATTGTGTGTCTTGCCCATTAATGAAATCTAATGTACATACCTTTTCTCATTGTTTACTTATTTTAAAGTGCACCTAAGATTTACATGTTATTTTACATTCAACCTTTCTTAAGAACAATATAGAACTATTTTTAGAAAATAGCTTAAATTTTGTAACAAAGAATTTAATTTTATTGTATTGTATAGTCCTTGTTATTGCAACTTATCATTATTGTATTTGTATTGTAATATTATTTTGTGGTATTGGTATTTTATTTAGTTCTTGTATTTATAGTGTATTTTTAATATTTTGAATGTGCTACGCACATTGCAACGCGGGGCGGCATGTTCGGACCTTGTGCGCATGCCGAACGAGCTCCGTAGCTTTGCGGTCATGTGACCCAGTTCAGTTGTTGCTTAGCTGCCATTGCGGCACGTTGTGTATTCAAGCGGGTCTTATCCCCAAGTAAAGAGTATGTTGTTGCTTAGCTGCCATTGCGGCACGTTGTGTATTCGAGCGGGTCTTATCCCCAAGTATATAGTTGTTGCTTAGCTGCCATTGCGGCACGTTGTGTATTCGAGCGGGTCTTATCCCCAAGTATATAGTTGTTCTTTAGCTGCCATTTCGGCACATTGTGTATTCGAGCGGGTGTTATCCCCAAGTATAGTATGTTGTTGCTGAGCTGCCATTGTGGCACATTGTGCTATAGCGGGTCTTATCCCCAATTATTCTGTTGCTTATAGCGGGAGTATTCCCCAAAAGATGTTTTATGAACGTCACTTGTTCTAACAGCGGGTTATTACCCCAAAGTCACCTCATCATTCTACATGTTTTTCAGTGTTTGTGATTGTTTGTAACATTTGTGTGCTGTGTGATAAAAATGTGAAAAAGAAAACTATTTGTCTTCAATCTTAAAGTTACACACAGTATTCACATACAGATAGAATAGCCTAGAGAAGGAACACTTTCACAAGCACTTTCGGACAACCTATTCTCTGTTTCATACAGACATTTATTCAATATTTACATAATTTATTCAATGCTAGGCGTGTATCTACAAATTTTGTAGCATTTAAATTGCATGGTTATTTAGGGGGGGGGGGGTGTAGTTTTATTAAATATTTAAAGTTTCTATACCTAATAATTTCAAATTAATGGTAAATTAAACGTTTCTGTTCATTTCACCTTAAATTTTTAGACTCAGCAGTAATACAGAAATAGAAAATTGTCGAATATTTTTTGTTCCTGCACCGTTTTACATAGAAAAAATGTATAGAAATTGTTCTGTTGTGAGTATTTATGTCTTAAAAGTAACAGCCTTGTCATTTTCCATGTTTATATTTCTAACAATTCCACGTACTTCGTTATTTAGATGATCTTTAGTACTTTGTCCTCTTTATTTAGTCTTCTAAATTTCGATTTTTTTAGAATTGGTTCTAAAACTAATATTTACACCCTATAAATTACTACCATGCCAAATTCCAAGTTTCTAACTCCAATAGTATCACAGAAATTTCAGTTTAGCTCTTCTTTTTTATCGTACACCCTTTTAAATTCCAGGTTTTTAAAAAACTGATCGGCATTTACATTTTAAAACTAATAGCCACGTGAAATTTCAAAATTTATATCCCGAACAATTCCAAATAAATCGTGATTTAGAATCTTTCTAGAAAGTCTCTCGTTTATTTCTCACATTAAAATTTTCAACCTCTTAAAAAGAGTTCACAACGAGTGTTTACATCTTAAAAGTAGCCTCCACACCAAGTTTCAAATTTCTAGCACAAACAATATAACAGGAAATCGCATTTTAGAAATTTTTTTGTTCCTGCACCGATGGGAGTTGTTGTACCGGCATAAAATACAGTGTTTTTTGGAGCAGATATGGTCACCAACATTTTTTCTGAGACCACTATATTTTTAATCGGCTATGTAGTTTCAGAGATGACACCCCACAAACACCCAAACTTTACTGCTTCGCACAGATGTCATATACACTCTCCATACTGGCGCGATTTTTTTTTTTTTTTTTTGACGCCAACATCCTTTACGCACCGGGGACTTAACTGTCACCAAAGTGTCGTTATTTTGCTTGATATGGTAACCCGGATGTTTTTGTTTATTTATTAATAAATTGTTTCTTTACATTTATTTTTTTAAATTATACAAATGGTTTGTTCTATATTTATTAATCAAACTTTTTATTATTTGTTGTCATTCCCCTTTTTAAAAATATATATGTAACAGGTATTTAAAAACGAGGTTTTCGCCAAATTGGCGTCGGAAAAAAATCGCGCCAATATGGGGTGTGTATGACATCTGTGCCCTTATCTAATACGTGTTAGCAGACGCAATTTTTAAAATACATACATAAACCAGTATGATACTTCTTCAGTTTTATTTTCATAGTCATTCATATCATTTGGCAAAAAATCTCACTTTGTTAAACTCGAATTGCGTCAAGCTTTTTTAAAAAAGCAAAGTCCATATAACAGTGAAATTCCGTAATGGGTATTAAATACATGTTAATAAAGCGTTTAGGTGAGCGCAGTTGATAAATCGTCAAGTACCGTGATTAATTCAAACAGTATAGGACTATTCCGTAATCTGGTTTTCAACCAATGTCGTATTTTAAACAGCTTTGCTTAACTCCAATTAAATTTCATTGCTCTAATTTTTTTTTCTGGGGGAGGGGAAATGCGAGATTGCATATATTTACATTTTAATTTTAACCTTTTGTTTATATAACGGTTGCTTGTATGAATAATTAGCAACTTGATGATCGAGCTTCACTAGAAACATATGTAAATAAAAAGAAATGTGCCCAGTTATACTGATGGCATTGACCTCACAGGCTATTCACACTAACTGTATATTATACTCTTATTTCATAGAATAATGCCCCTCAAAAAATAAATGAAGGGGGATTAGACCCCCTATTGCCCCTTTATAATTAACCAATGAACATCCAAATCCAATCACGGAAGCTCCTTAACATAATAAACCGGTATATTAAATTTGAAGCATATCAGATAATTCTGTATGAAAAAAAAAACATATCGCTAAATTAAGGAGGGGCGGGGTCTAACCCCTTACCCCCTTTAAACTTAAGTAATGAACTTCCAAATCTAATAGGGAAAGCTCCTTATCAGAATGAACATAGAAAAAAATTAAAGTAAATTGGATAATTCTGCATGAAAATCCATTTATCTAAATTAAGGGAGGAGACTTGCCCCCCTTTCCCCGTTTATACTTTACAAATGAGCCTCCAAATCTAATGAAGAAAGCGCCATAACGGAATAAACCGGTATATCAAATTTGAAGCAAATCGAATAATTCTGCTTGAAAAATTCATTTACCTAAATTAAGGGGGGACTAACCCGCTCCCGCCCTTTACTTAACCAATAGACCTCCAAATCTAATCAAGGCAGCTTCTTAACATAATGAACCGGTATATTAAATTTGGAGCAAATCGAATAACTCTACATGAAAGACCCATTTATCTAAATTAAGAAGGGGGTCTAGCCCCCCTTTCCCTCTTTGTACTTAACTAATGAACTTCCAAATCTAATCAAGGCAGCTTCTTAACGTAATAAGACGGTATACCAAATCTGGAGCAAATCAAATAATTCTACATGAAAAACCCATTTATTTAAATCAAGGGGAGGTGTCTAGCCCCCCTTTCCCGCTATATACTTAATTAATGAACCTCCAAATTTAATCAGGAATCTCCTTAACATAATAAACTGGTATACCAAATTTGGGGCAAATCGATTTATTCTGCATGAAAAACCCATTTATCTAAATTAAGGGGGGGTGGTCTAGCCCCCCTTTCCCCCTATATACTTAACTAATGAACCTCCAAATTTAATCAGGGAAGCTCCTTAAGATAATAAACTGGTACTCCAAATTTGGAGTAAATCGATTAATTCTGCATGAAAAACCCATTTATCTATATTAAGGGGGGGGGGAGAACCTCCCTTTCCCCCTTTTATATTTAACCAATCAACCCCAAAACTAATCAGGGAAGCTCCTTATCAGAATGAACCTAGAAAAAAAATTGAAGCAAATCGGATGTTTCCATCAAGAGTTATCGCGTTACGTACGTACATACATACATACATACATACAGAACCGGCGGACACATTAGCTCCCAGGCTTTGATAGCCTGTGAGCTAATAAAAAGTACTCGTTTGGTTGTTTGCTTAAGGGTGTATCCGAAAAAATATTTTTCCACCCTCAACAGCTCGAAATTTTCTGAGACATTTTCAGATTCATTTTTAAAAGTAAAAACATGAAACTTGCTGGGGTGATTTCTGAAGACATGTTTAACATGCCGTGTGATTTCATTTTCAGCTCAATTAATTAGAATTTGATTTTTAAACAATTATTTTCTCAGTATGACCATTTTTTTCATTCCCAGATCGCCCGCTTCGGAAAATTTGGTTCAAAACGCCAACTTTGACAGCGTTTATTACAGTATTTTCTGCGTTTATCAAAAAATTAAGAAGCACGGCACATTATATAGTTTTTAAATAAGAGAATTTCCTAGTTTGATCTGTTTGAGAGCAAAAATGAATTTGAAAATGAATCAGAAAATAAGCAGTTTGGATCGGAATACACCTTTAAAGCCATTATTACTTAGCTATTATAACTCCCATACTGATATAACAATGTTGCTGTTAGTATTACTCTTGTTTGACGTCAACCTTGCCTGTGTATCTGAATACGAATTATTGGCCATTCTTCTTGCACGAAAAGTGCTTATAACATAATTGTTTAATTTTGCATACCATGTACCAATTGCAATATTGATACTTTTAAGTTAGTCAAGCCCAGGTGATAAATTGCCAATATTTTTTCCATACCATATTCATCTTGCATTTATTTCATTTAAAATATAAATCTTTCATTCACTTCATTTAAAATACACGTTTTTAACTAATTTTCACTGTATTTTAACAACATTATTTTGCCTTGGTGTTTTTTTTAAAGCTTTGTCCAGTTTTGGCTTCAGAAAGTGAGATTTGTTACAAAAAGATACAAATCTGACAATTTATTACAAATCCGTTGAACGTTTATGCTTATTTTTTACAAATAAATATAAACCTTTTTGGCACAGATATCATATACGCACCACGTTGTCGCGATTTTTTTCAGACACAATTTGTCGAAAACCTCGTTTTCGAATACCAGTTACATATATGTTTTTTAAAAGGTAATAACAATAAATAAAAAAAGTTTAATTAATAACTATAGAAAAAAACAATTTATATAATTTAAAAAAAGAAAATAAAAGTAAATAAACAATTTATTAATAAATAAACAACAACATCTAGTTTACCATATCAAGCAAAATAATGACACTTTGGCGCCAGTTAAGTATGCCGGTGCGTGTATGACATTGGCGTCAGAAAGAAATCGCGCCAAAGTGGCGCGTATATGACATCTGTGCGTAAATGTCTACTTAAGACTAAATAAATTGTTTAAATCTTTAAAAAATTGCTTGGGTACATGAAACAATGAGTAGAGTAGGTTGCCAGAAAATATGCATGAAAAGTTTACTTCTCTCGCCAAACTCATTTTCTTTACCTATAAAACGCCTATTCTGGAAAAGTACAAATTTCGGTACTTGTTAGCTATCCCGTCAACCAAATTACTGTCGCCAAATTATAAGATTAAATGTCAATAATGGTTGATCGTAAATGTCACATTCACTTGACTACACGTGTTTACGTTATCAAGTGATTTTTATTTGGACATTTTATTTGTATTTTTATTAATGTTATACTAATTTATTTGTTCTTTCATTATTTAAAATAAAAATTATGTCAATTTGTATAATTTGGCGGGTGGTTTGGCGACTTATATAATTTGGCGAAATTGGTCGACGGGATAACTAACAAGTACCCAAATTTCACTTGAAATACTAAAAAGAAAAAAAAAATTAAGAATAATTGTTGCTACAAATCAAAATTGTTTATTTAAACATCACATAACTGTTTCAAATTTTCACACGCAAAATATAAAAGTTGCTTTTGGCGATTAAAAAATACTATTGGGTAGATTATCGTAAAATCTGAAATCCTGAGATATTATGGCCTTTTTTCTTTGAAATAGAAAAAAAAAAATCCAGATTTCTTTTCCTATTTGATTAAATTTAAATATGTTTTATTGCACTTTAATATTAGTACGTGCATATTTTCTTTGCTCCATGTGTTGTAATTCAGTTTTCTACGAAAACATCCAACCGGTGAAAATGACATACACTAAATGTCCGTGACGTATGTAGATAAATTGTGCTTTTTTATCAGTTTTTTAATATAATTTTTAAACGAATTGGAACTTATTTTTCATAGTAGGTGCATTCAGTAGGTTACCCTGATAGGTACCTTCTGATACAATCACAACCGAAATCCGGCAAATATTTTTTGAGTTATGCTTGACGAAAGGTTTTACGAAAGGTTTTAATATCCATCGTAGCTGTTTTTTGCCCGAAAGTAATACTGTGCTGTGTAATATTGCCTTCGCTTCGCTCGGACAATTAACCTGGAAAAGTTACTCGATAACTGATTGTGATAGAAAAATAAATCTTTAGTTTTGATTCAATAAAACCTTCCCAATCTTCCGTAATCAGGTATACGGTCAAGCTTTACATCAAACATTAGAAGTATTTGCAACTATATGATTACAAATGTACCAGAGTTAGGTATAAAAAAGTAAATTATGCGCCAAACTACATTCCATTAAATAATGTTAAATTGCTGCTGACTGAATTATAGGGCTTTCACCAACAAAGCTCTCTGAGAATGGTAAATAAAGTTAGTTATGCAAAACTTTCAGTATTAATTTTTTTGATGAACCGAAGATTTTTTTTTCATTTCTATAATGATCACGGAGCAATAAATAGGATTTTTATTTACAAGATTATATTATTCTTCAGTTTGTTGCCTAAATAAAACTAAAATCGTTAATTTGTCATTAAGTTTATCTGCTAGGGCTGTGCGTAAGAAGAAATTGCTTTAAAATGACCGAATTTTATCTGAATTTTAGGTACTTTTATTCTCATCTAGGCTAAAAGGATAAATCAGCAAATATTGTTCCATCGGCATTTCATAGTTTTTTTCGAAAGTATTCGCATTTCAAATATTGCTTTAATGGTGATAGTAAAAATATGGCAGTTGAAAAATATATAATAGTAAATCTTCTGTTGTCCACTAGCTTCGTGATGAAAAACTATAGATGTACTAATCACTAAGTACAAATTCCATGTAACCTTGTCCAGCGTATCTTTCAAATATAAAAGAAACATCCAACAATACAATAAATACTACAAATTTGCGGGTGACCCGATGACGGAAGATTAGTCCAATATCTTTCAAAAACATGAAAAAGAAGAAAATATATGCAAATAAACTAAAAAACTAAAAAAGGGATGAGGAATTGAAAAGAATATTTAAGAAAAAAGAAAATTACCAAGAAATTTTTATTGCAAAATCTTTTTTTTTGAGGTATTAATAACGCATAATTTAATAAATTTTATTAAAAATGTATTTAGGACTTAACATTTGAAGAGTGAACAATATTCGTTATACTGCGTTCTACGTTATAAAACTCAGAAGTTTGATGAAAACAAACCAGCATGTTTACGAAGTAAAATATGTGATAAAAATTTTAAATACATGAAATTAAATTATTTTGCAATATGTGTGTGTGCGAAGCAGACATTTAAACTAAAATTTAAATATTAGCGCCCACTTTCATAATATTAACTGCTGTTTTATATAATTTATATTTGAATATATAAAATTTCTCCAAAAATGCTGTCGTGCACTTGAAAAATCATTTATAATGTGAACATCGCTGGGACCGATGTCATGTTTACGCCTATTTGGATTACAATCAAATTGTTTGGCGACAAAAGTAAAATCAAAATTGTAGATAAAGTATAGTGCAACTCGTGAGTACCATCATTTTAAAAATTAATTCTGCTAGTTTTTTCTGTAAGTCACATGATGGAGGGGTTGGATAAAAAAAAAAAAAGTAAGTAAAAAGAACGAATCGAAAACATTATCGTTACTCCTTAAAGCACTTACTCAGAATATCTTGAAAAAAATGCTAATAAAACTCGTGTATGTAATAAAAGATCAGTCAAATTTACCGGCGGAATCCAAGTGTAAAATCTGTAGATAAAATGTAATATTTTCAAGTATTTGGTGCGAAAAAGCGAACGCTCCGCACTATTTGGCGAACTAATACATTTCCTGCAAGAGATTTGAATGCATTTAGAAAGTAATAGTTAAAGAAGTATTTAAATGCCTAATACTCAATGAATTTAAACTTAAACGATGATTTAGTTGATTATTTTTCATGTAAGCTTATATAATATATACAAATTGTGTGTTGCTGCTGTTATTTAATTTTACACGGTGTCACCGGCTGGATAAGTTTTAAGTGTATTTTAAAAGTAACTGCTTGATCAAGAATGCCATTATAAAACATTTCGATATTAAATCATTGTTTCCACGGCAACATTACTTTTCTCTTATTATATCTGACTCTATAACAATATCGAAGTCAAATTGCCAATGCCCAGAATCGGACCTTCATTTTGAATTTAAAACAATTTTTGTCAATTTAATTTTATTCTAAACCGCATAAATACGCTTGTTAAATTCTATTATATATACATATAAATGCATATGATAAAACTGTCGTTATAAAAATATATTTATTTAAGTTAACTAAACTAATTTCGTATGGAGAGTAGAAAAAGTTTTTCTTAAAGAGTATTTATCATGCAATTAATTAAAATTTTACTGTGTCGCCAAGCAGAGTTAAATCGGAGAAAATGACAATTTCATTATTTTTTACGAACGCTAAAACGAGATTCTACGGAAATTTTTTTGTAAACATATATATCTTCATAAAAATAATAGTCTGTAATTTTTTCAAATATTTCTGAGTTTGCGCTTATGGAGAACTTCCTTGATATCATCCTATCGAATTTTCAGATGCATTTTTCTTATCCTGACCTTGTCTCTGGTGGTCTGATGCAAATGATAAATCGCCAAATATTGTTTTAATTGGAATATTTTACACTAAGTAAATTTTTTAGTATTGCGAACATCCCTTTCATATTTAAATTAAATATTTTAGCTTCTTAATATTATCACTCATCAAAAATTAATTCCTTTTTTCATTTTCATTCTCATTTTTTAAAATAAAATTAGTAACAATATTTTCTTTTATTTTTCGATGAGTAAATAGCCGTTTCAATTCTTTCATCAACAATAAATTTCGTCCCTGAAATACTATCTATCTAACAGTGCAAGTTTCATCAAAATCTATTCAATAGAACTTAAGTCATTTTAGCACTCGTATAAGCAGCAGAACGAAATTTTCTTTTGTATTATATGTGTATACTAGAAAGATTACCGGTCAAAGATGACGGATAATCAGGTATCATGATACATACTTCACATGTGCAAGAATATGGGTTTTTCTCGCTTGTTCCGCAGTGATAGATAAAAATAGCACATTTTAAAAATGAAACACATTTATAAAAAAATATACATAAAAAATACAATTTAAAGATAAATTAAAATTTAGTTAGAAAATTTGAAGATATATGATGTTTTTTGTTAAAACTCTTTCCTCATTTAAAAGCTGTCTTTGCTCGTCAGTATTTTCGACATAAATTTTTAATATCCTTTCTACTTAGATCTTGAAATACTTGCATATAGTTGTTATGAGAAAAAACCGGTTCTCTTAAACGCAATCCAACTGTTGGAAATGTTTGTCCTTGTGACTTATTTATTATCATTGCAAATGACAGTATAACTGGACATTTCATTCATATCAATTCAATTAATTCGTTACTCATTCATTTCAAATGAAATAAAATAAATGTGGATTTTTTTAAAAGACATGCTTTCTTCAAAATTCTCAAAAATGTAGAATATATATATATATATATATATATATATATATATATATATATATATATAAACCTAGTAGAAGATTATATTTAGCCTGAACTAGCGCACCCCCCCCCCTCCGAGAGCAAAAAGAATATAACTATTTGTAAAAAAAATAAAACTAGGAAAAAAACAGGCTGCGGCCTCATCGGCAGTGGGTTATATTTCAAAAGTAGCCGAGCATTCAAAAAAATATATATAAAATATGTATTAGTGGCAGTGGGTTTCGGCCAGAACAGTGAGTAGGAAAATCAAATGTTAAACATTCGATGGCTATTATCACATGCTCCCCCACCGGATCCTACACCACATTATTAAATGAATGCCTCACCTGAAACACAGTAAAAGATGTTAAAAATGTGTTCGTTGAAATAACCACACTTAACCAACACAGCCACGTTACCACAACCCAAAAATATAATACATAAAACAAACTAAACATGACAGAATCCTACATCCAATCATCCAATCCAAATTCATTCGTACTGAAGAAAATCTGCAAAATTTGAATATTTTTTTATAAAATTTAAAGGAATATTGTTTTTATAATATAGATTACTTTTAAAATGAAATAATTACTTTTTAAACAGATTTTTATCTGTACAAATTCTAAAAAAAACGAAATATTTGAAAGATAATGATATTAATGTATATACGTTTGTAAATATTGGAGGACCAATGAACAAGCTGATTAACCTGAAATTGAAAACTATTACGTTTATTGTAGATTGAAATATGTACTTTGTTACCTATTAAAATTACTTTTAAATCAAGGTAATCAGCCTCCAAACCATTATTATTTGTTTTCTTTAATGTCAGGGAATCAGGATAAATTTCTTGAGAAATTTCATTAAAATCACTATTGAAAACCAAAATACCTTGATTTAAAAGTAATTTTAATAGGTAACAAAGTACATATTTCAATCGACAACAAACGTAATAGTTTTCAATTTCAGGTTAATCAGCTTGTTCACTGGTCCTCCAATATTTACAAACGTACATACATTAATATCATTATCAGTCAAATATTTCATTTTTTTAGAATTTGTACAAGTAAAAAACTGTTTAAAAAGGAATTATTTCATTTTAAAAGTAATCTATATTATAAAAACAATATTCCTTTAAATTTTATAAAAAAATATTCAGATTTTGCAGATTTTCTTCATTACTGATCGATTGCTTTTCGACGTCAGTGAATGACTAATATTTCCTAAAGCCTGTTTATGGACGGTTTTATGATGATGTGCTGTGTCGATTGGCAACAGACCTGGAATGAATTTGGATTGGTTGATTGGATGTTAGTTCTACCAGTTGCGAAACCTCCCCAGACCATTACTGAGTCACATCCAAATGCACGCTTCGAGAAAATTTCTTTTTCTCTACGGAGATCATACCAGAAGTAGCGAAAACCATCTGATCCATCCAAATTAAACTTTTTCTCATCGGAAAAGACGACATCATACCATTTTTCCCCCATAGTAATGCATTATTTTTCAAACTCCATCCTCAGACTCTTATGAACTTTTGTAAGAGGCGGTCGTGACATATGTTTACCATAGCGAATCTTTTTTCTTTTTCCAAAACACGCCGAACAGTTCGAGAACTGCATACTAAGTTCGATTCACTTTTAATTTCTGTTGACGTTTTTCTTTTTGGAGCATGCTTGCCTTATTATAATTCTTTTTTCTCGTACAGAAACAGAAGATGGCCTACCTGTATGTCTTTGGCTTCCATATTTACAGGGATTATTAAGATAATTGTAAATAACAGTTCTTGATCTATTAAGCTTTGTCACAATTTGATGTACAGAAAGTTCTGAACTTTTAAATGCATCCACTTTCCCTTTCTCACACTCCGAAAGCTTTGTACCTAGCGGCATGACTGAAAAACAGACTATGAAGAACCTAAACACTTACTACGCATTTATATTGACCAGGAGTTCCGTCTGCAAAGCAAAAAAACATGCAAATTTTACTTTTTAGATCACACAAATACAGTTGTTCTTATACTTTTGTCTATATCAGATGGCTGTATAAATCCATAATACAATTTATGAATATGAATTTTCAACATTTTTTCATAAAAACTTATAAAAATATTCTTCATTTTTCATTGGTTTCCAGCCATTAAATTTGCATAAGTTTCCGGCCAAATGTAGCCAAGATTTGGCAATTTTTGCCTTGTTGTTATAAATTTGACCACTACTGTATATATATACATAAATTCACTAAAATGTAGAAAATAATTTTTTGGCTTGAAAAGAAATTGTTTTATTTTCTCATATCTAAGGAAAAAATGAAAGCGAGAGTGCCAATAAAATTTAATTTTTGTTTAGCAATTGCAGTTTTTTTACGATATTATATTATACTAAGCTACGCTCTCCAACCCCCATTCAGACACCATCGCGCAGAATCTAAAAGCACGCTAATCTGATCGGTTATAAAAAGATGAGCGAAGATTGAATTATAATTAAAAAACCGGTTACGATGTACCTGTAAACGCGATTCCATTCAATTCCCTTTGATTGCAAAAATTTAAGTCCAAGTCGATTGCTGTTAAGACATTCAACGGCTGTTTTCGTGTTTGAATAAAGAAGATCAGTTAAACATTTGAAAAGAAGCTAAAATAAAATGAATTAAGTAAGCAGAGCCTTTGCCTCCCGGTATTTTTTAACAGCGTTATGAAATGATTGACATAATACAATTTACTGCTTTAACTCCTTCAAGAGCGGTTGTTCATTTTTGGACCACTAAATTTTAATTCTTAAATACCACATTGGCACCAGAATATTGGAATGAAAATTTTCCTTTTATTAAGTAAGTGAACAAACATGTTAGCACCGTTGAACACTGAGTTTGATTTCCAAGAAATTTGAAATAATATATATGGTGTTGAGGAACTTTTTGGAAAAGTCAACATGTTTAGTGTCTTGAACTAGTTTTTTTTTTTCAAGAATGAAAAAGGTGAATATGGCGTCATAGTGGTAATAAAAAGGATATTTTCAGAATAAGTTTTTGCTTTGGTCAAGTTTATGTTTTAGAAAGAAGTTTCAAATGAATAGCTATTTTTACGCAGGTAGCGAACTTAGTGAGGAATAGACCCTATCCGTGTGACGTCACAAGCAACTCAACTAGGGATATCAGCTGCAAATAGGTTCCAAATAAACCCATAGAATTCAGAATGTACTAGAGATGCACTATACTGTCAAAAATGCTTTCAATATAAAGCTAAATATCGCTTAAAACAATACAAGTAGTGTAACTAGGGTTGATTTTAATGGATTAGGGGAAGTTTTCAAATCGATCTGCAGGTGTTTGGGCCGAATTGTGATCCCTTTTAACTGATTCACCGTTCTAATTTAAGCTTCACGCCAAACCAACACATTTCCTGTCTATCTTGCTCTAAACTTTGTTGTTTGTTTGGGACCAATTTGCTGTTGATGTGTGGAGTTCAGTTGTCTGTGACGTCACCACTGATAGGGTCTATTACGTAACTTAAATTTTAAAGTGTATTTTTTTTCCGAGATGAGAACTATTTATACCGCAAGGTAAACTTAGGTAATAATTAAAGGTATATATAAATATTATACAGACATACAAACAATAAATACAATAAACCCAACTGGAGTAAAAAATTAGTCAGAGCCAGGAATCGAACCCGGGACCACAGTTTACAATACTGCTGCTCTAACCACTGAGCTACTCTGGCCGATACCTGGGCCTGCAATTTCTCACTAGTAAACCATGTCGGCAGATCCAGGTGTCGGCCGGAGTAGCTCAATGGTTAGAGCAGCTGTCTTGTAATAAGTCTTTTAATAGTCTTGTACTTTAATTTTCATTGTCTCTCTCTCTGTGTGTTCTGTGGTGCTTTGGACATTTCTTATACTTAATCCCATTGTGATATGGACCTTGAACATTGATGTTTGCCTTATAGTATGTTGTCATTTCAGTGTACTTTGTGTTCTTTTTTATGAAGTTCTTCATAAGTTGAAGGTTACCTATAAACATTTCAGTCCGTGTTGGCATTCCTGTTTTAATGTTATTTAGTTTATATTTCAGTTGGTGAGTTACATATAAACCATCATTTTTATTATTTCCGTAAACATGCATGGCTCCCTTAAACATGCGTATATTGTATTTTTTAACATAGCGAGTTGCTATGTATTAGCATATTTGAATATGCCTTTGCTTCAATTTAGTAAGTTCTAATGATGCCGTTGATCAGGCCCATTTGGGCTATGGCAGAACTGGATAGTGGTGGGTTCTTTTTTCCCGTCAGGACATTAGTTCCATTAACCTCGCGGTTGGCCTCCTGGTTGGGTGTCCCAATTAAGTGAAGAAAAGCATTTTCGTATTTCGAAATTTGTTTGTAAATTCTGGTACCATTCACTGATTTCAAAATTTTACGAATAGAAGTACCTTGCCCATGAAAGGGTTAAACGCATATTAATGTATTTATTATTTTAAAGTTTACTTTCTTTTTTAATATTCACGTGTAAACACAATTTTCAAGACATAATTTTGAATATTTTCCTACTTCTAACACTTACTCATTTAATAGTACTTTTAAAGTTTTTTTTTGTTTGTTTTTAAAAGTCACGCGTAAATAAATTTTTAATCGTTCGGAAATATTATTCTTTGCGCTGTTATTAGAATTGAGAACAATCTTTATAATTGTTGTAATACAACGTCCATTTATCTTACCCTTTTATTTCAGCGCATGCGCGTACAGTGACGTTTCTACAAATCCGCTCTACGAGCGAGATTATTCAGTTTTGTTAAAAACATGTCAGTGCTTAGTCGCATTTAAGCTATGTATATATTTTTGTCTTCGTGTTAGTGTTAATAAATGTTTATGTCGAGCAATTCTGCTAACTCAGTGTGCCTCCAAAACCAACAAAGGTTATGGGCCCAGCACGCTTCCACTGCGCTATAAATAGCAGAAATATTTTTTATTTGAACTTTCGAATCGTAAAGTCTTAAGCCTAAACTGAAACTAAGAACTCCATTAACTGTTTTGATTTATGGCTGCGAGATATTTTATTTAATCATGTCTCATGTTACGACTATTGAAAAGCTCGGCAAAGATAAACTTTGATAGCTGGAAACTTCAAATTGAAGCAATATTAATAAAAAATTATCATTGGGATTATGTAACCGGCAAAGAAGAGAAACCGGCCGAAGGTAGCGCTGATGAAAAGAAATGGCTCCAGGCTGATCAAAAAGCCCGTGCTGATATAATTCTGGCCATAAATCCTAGTGAATTGTGCCACATCAAGCATTGTGCGACTTCAAATTCTGTATGGAATAAATTGAAAGACGTTTATGAATCAAGAGGCCCCGCTAAGAAAGCAACTCTGTTAAAACAGCTTCTGTTTCGAAAGATGAGTTTCAGTGAAACGATGTCTGAATATTTAAATATCTTTTTTGAGATTGTTTATAAATTAAAAGAAATGGAAATAGAAATTGCGGATGATTTGTTATCAATTCTTCTACTCTACAGTGTTCCTGAGAATTTCGAAAATTTTAGATGCGCTATAGAATCGAGAGATGAATTACCTAAACCCGATTCTTTGAAAATTAAGATGCTAGAAGAATATGAAGCTAGAAAAGGAAAAACGACTCATGATTCACATAATGCCTATTATATAGAAAACAAGAGAAATAATCAAGAACAGAAGAAAAATGAAAAATGGAAGACTAATACGAATAAAAATTTTCCTGCACAGAGAAATTATCGTAATTTCAAGTGCAATTATTGCTCCAAAATCGGGCATAAAGCTAACGAATGTCGAAAGAAAATGGCTGACAGAAAGCTTGCATCTTTAAATAAAGGAAATCAAGGTTCAACGATTAGTTATGAAGAACCGGTTAGTATGGAATTTAACGACGTATATCATGAATCTACTGCATGGTGATTAGACAGCGGTTGTACATCTCATATGTGCAAAGATAAAAATTTATTTACAGAATTTCATCCTCGTGATAATTCTACAATACAGCTTGCGGTTGATAAAACAGCAAAAATCACAGGAATAGGAACAGTTCTTATTACAGTGCCTAACGGTAGTGGGACTACTAATCTCACACTTAAGAACGTTCTGTGTGTACCTGAGTTAAAATGTAATTTGATTTCAACATCAAAAGCAACGGCTAATAATCGTTCTGTGCTTTTTAAAGAACGATATGCTAAAATAATTGAGCCTAATGGTTCTATACTAGTACAAGCTGTTCGTCAAGGTGATTTATATTATGTACATCCAATCCCCGAAAGAGCTGCAATAGCACAGGTAAGTGATTTTGTAAAATGGCATTTAAAGTTAGGACATTTAAATGAGTCTGATTTAAAGAAACTTAAATCTAACAATATGGTTAGAAATTTAAATTTCAATGATGATGAGTCTCTTAAAGATTGTAAAGTTTGTATTCAAGGTAAACAAACTGTTCGCCCTTTTTCTAAACAATCAAAATTTGAAAGTAATGATTTATTGTTTCGGATCCATTCAGATTTATGTGGGCCCATGAGAGTCCCTTCCCATGGAGGATCGCGATATTTTGTTACTTTTATTGATGATAAATCACGTTATATTGAAGTTAGTTTTCTTAAAACCAAGGATGAGGTTAAGAATGCATTTGTTAAATACAAAGCAGCAGTCGAAAACCGATTAGGAAAGAAAATAAAATTTCTTCGTACAGATAATGGCTTAGAATATTGCGGCGAAGAATTTGATAAATATATTGAAGAATGCGGTATAAAACGAGAATTTTCTTCCCCTTTAACCCCTCAGCAAAATGGCACCCCTGAAAGATCGAATAGAACGTTAACTGAAGTGGCCAGATGTTTACTATTACAAAGTAATCTTCCACAATTTTTTTGGGCCGAAGCTATAAATTGTGCTGCTTACATCCGCAATCGCTGCCCGACACGACGTTTAAGCGAAAATAATACTCCATATGAAGTATTCTTTGGCATCAAGCCAACTTTATCATACTTCAAAATATTTGGGCAAAAATGTTTCGTACTTAATAAAAGGCAAAATAAGGGAAAATTTGATCCTAGATCAGAAGAACATATTTTTGTAGGTTATTCTAATGAATCAAAAGCATATAGGCTTTGGAACAAGAAATCTAGAAAAATTGTTATAAGCCGTGATGTTCGATTTATTAACGAATTTGAAAATGATCCCTCCTGTAACACCGAAATAAAATTAATTTTTCCTTTCTCTCAAAATAATGAAAATACGAGCATAAACACAATTACGCAACAATCAGAAATATTTCCAGTCATGAAAACGGAACCAGACAATTCTAGTGGCGACAGTGAAAGAGAAATTGATTCGCAATCTGATGAAATTTCCGACCCCCCTTCTTTCAGAACGCGCGGGAGGCCAAGAAAAATAAAAACAGGTAGAAAAGGGAGACCTCGAAAGGATTATCAAACAATTATTATTCCGAAAGAAGAAAAATCTCAAACTGCAGTAAATAATTCTTTTGACTCTTGTCCTGAATTATTTGAAGCTCTAAATAGTCCGTATAAAAACAAATGGATAAATGCGATAAATTTAGAATTTAATTCATTAATGCAAGAAAATGCTTGGCAAATAGTAGATAGGCCAAAACATAAGAAAATTATAGGATCTAAGTGGGTTTTAAAAACAAAATATAAGCCAGATGGGTCAATCGAGAAATTTAAGGCGAGATTGGTGGCAAAAGGTTGTACACAAAAACCTGGTATCGATTTTGACGAAAATATTTCTCCTGTAGCTAGATTAAGTTCAATAAGAACTGCGATGGCATATGGCATCCAAAATGGGTTCACTGCATATCAATTCGATTTTATTATGGCTTATGTAAATGGTGATTTAACTGAAGAAATATACATGGAATTACCTGAAGGTTTTAAAAATGAATCTAATGCTGACAAAGTTTGTTTATTAAAAAAATCCCTTTATGGATTAAAACAATCGGGTCGCCAATGGTTCAAAAAATTAGACGAAAAATTAAAACAAATGAAGTTTAAATCACTTAATGCTGATAAATGTGTGTATTTTTCTAAATCTCCCATTGAAGCTATTATCATTGTTTATGTTGATGATCTCATAATTCTTACTAAATGTAAAGAAGATTATCAATATATTCGAGATGAATTAGCAAAATCATTTAAAATCAAAGATTTAGGTCTCTTACACTATTGTTTAGGCATAGAATTTATGCAAAACGGGGGCAATATTAAAATTACTCAAAAGAAATACGTTGAAGATATTCTGAGCAAATTTAATATGCAAGAATCCAAACCAATATCTACTCCTTTGGATAATAACGTGAAGTTTACTAAAGATATGTGTCCCAAAACTGAAGAAGAAAAGTCTGAAATGAATAATATTCCCTAACGTCAATTAATAGGATCCCTTATGTATTTATCAGTTGCTACTAGACCTGATATAACTCACGCTGTGAATTTCCTAAGTCAGTTTAACAACAATCCAGGTAAACCTCATTGGATACCTGCAAAAAGAATTTTGCGATACCTGAAAGGAACCCAAGGTCAAGGACTGATCTTTAAACGTGATTCTGAATCCTTGATTGCATTTGTCGATGCCGATTGGGCGTCGGATGTGAATGACAGAAAATCGTACACTGGCTACATTTTTAAATACGCCAGTGGAGCCATATCGTGGGAATCGAGAAAACAACGAACTGTCGCATTATCCACAACAGAGGCGAAGTACATGGCATTGTCAGAAGCCGCCAAAGAGATTTTGCATCTCAGACGGTTTTTAAGTGAACTTTCACCTGAAACAGCGACTGCGCCTACTATAATATTTTGTGATAACCAGTCTGCTCAAAAATTAGTACGAAATCCGGTTTACCATTCGCGCACGAAACACATCGACATTCGACATCATTTTGTGCGCGAAATTTACGATAATGGCGAAATAGAGGTTAAATACCTAGAGACAGAAAATATGCCTGCAGACATTTTAACCAAAGCTTTAAACGCTTATAAACATAAAAAATGTTGTGAAATGATAGGACAAAATGTTTAAAAATCTTTTCAGCATTATTCTGTATCCTTTTTTATATAAGTATATAATTTGTATTTGTAATTTTATATTAATATTATTTCTCTGTAATTTGCTTAATAGGAGAATATTGTCTTGTTAAGAAAATGCACGTTGTAAAGGGGGAATTGTTGTAATACAACGTCCATTTATCTTACCCTTTTATTTCAGCGCATGCGCGTACAGTGACGTTTCTACAAATCCGCTCTGCGAGCGAGATTATTCAGTTCTGTTAAAAACATGTCAGTGCTTAGTCGCATTTAAGCTGTGTATATATTTTTGTCTTCGTGTTAGTGTTAATAAATGTTTATGTCGAGCTATTCTGCTAACTCTGTGTGCCCCCAAAACCAACAATAATAATAGCCTAAGTCATGTGACTATTATCAACAGTTCCGGGCGGATCCCTTCGCTTTTTATATTCCAGGCGGCCATTTTGGTACTTTAATGTTAGCCAGCCACAGGCGATAAGTAGGTAAATATTATTCTATCGCCATCATTTCACTTATACTATAATAGTCCAAGTCATGTAACTACCATAAACAGTTACAAACCTTCGCTTTTCATAAGAAATGTTTCCATTTTGATTAAAGAATCAAAGTTATTTTTCCGAATAAAACTACATAAATTTGCGATGATCGCAAAGCATTCTTGGTACTTTTATGTTAGCCGGGTGCAAATCTCGCAAATAGATTTTTTTTTTAACTCGCCAGTTAATATTTTTTTATTTTTCGAGCGGTAAATTAAAAAGGTACTGCTTGGTTATCCCATCGACCAAAAATCTATCGCCAGACTATAAGATTAAATGTCAATAATGGCTGATCGTAAATGTCACATTCACTTGACTGTAAGGACGTTACACGTGTTTACGCCATCAAGTGATTTTTCTTTCGACGTTTTATTTTTATTAATGTTATACTCATTTATTTGTTCTTTCGTTATACAAAATAAAAATTACGTCAATTTGTATAATTTGGTAAGTGGTTTGGCGATTTATATAATTTGGCGAAATTGGTCGACAGGATAACTAAGTAGTACCATTAAACCATTGCTTTGAATTTGAAATTAAATGTCAGGATTTGTTGCATTATTTAATCGGGTTTCGCGTGATTTTTTTTTTTTTTTTTTTTTTTTTTTTACGACAATTTGGAGAAAATCTCGTTTTCGAATACCAGTTATATATGTATTTTTAAATTATTTTCTATTATTTTTAAAATGAAGTAACAATAAATTAATTAATTAATTAATTAATAACTATAAAACAAACAATAATTTTTGTTAAATAAAAAGAAAATAAATGTAAATAAATATTTATTAATAAGTAAGTAGCAATAGCGGGTTTCCATGTCAGGCAAAATAACGCCATTTAGGTACCCCTGTGCGTATATCACATCTACGCCTAATATTTTTCTTTTCGTTTCGTTTAAAAAAAGATAGGATTGAAAACCATGGATTTCAAATTTTTCAGTTTTAAATGAAAGTTTTGTAATAAATAAAATGATAATGAAATAAAAAAAAAAACATTGTTTTTAGCATACATTTAAGGGAGGCCAAACTGGTCGCCAAATTAGTCCAAAATAATAACCTTTTCTAAAATATGAGAAAAAAAAATATCTCTTATGATTAAAATTTGAGTTGCCATCATTAGAAAAAAGTATTTAAAATTGGAAAAAAATTAATATTTCGAAAACTAATTCGAATTAAAAAAATTCTAGGACCAGTTTTGAGATCTGCGGATCAATACGGATTTTTGGCGTTAATTTAATCGTAAAGTATTCCATATTTTAAGAGAAATCGCCGCGAAACATAATCAGTTGTTTAATCAGACGTTTTATATAATCGTTTCATATATTCGTTGCATTTCAGTCGTTTCATATATCGGTTTCATTAGGATTTTATATATACGAGTTGGAACCCGTCGAAATTCGACGAATTAAAATGTCTAGAATGGGTCTGTTAGATCGAATTTATAATAAACCTACAAAAATAATTACAATAAAAAATTCATTTTGCATTGGTTATCTAACTCTTAAAACAAATAATGTTTTTAACCTAAAATTACTAAAATACTATTTCCACAAACTTCAAGTGCTTAAATTATTGAAAAATTAAACTGTATTAGAGTACGCAATCAAGATCAGTAATTATGTTGAAGTTATCGATTGAGGCTCTTATGTTTGTTTTTACGGGATGAAAAATCAGTAAAAAGGATTTCCCTCTGCCACTTCAAAAAATTTCCCCCCATAAAATCTAAACTGTGCGTTATTTTCACATTCTCAAAATTTACATACGCACCACTCAAATCGCAATTTAAAAGTATTTTAACGCTCAATACATTATTAATGAATGTATTTCCAAACTTAACGTCACGTTTGTCCGATACAACTTTTCACGTCAACATTCGCACAAACTTTAAGTTCTAATCTCAGTATCCGCAAAAACTTACCATTCAGAAATTTGCCTTTAGTTGCCATAGTATTGGCCATTCAGTATCGGTAAATATTTAGTTTTATCAAAGAAAAGGATCGTTTTGTTTTAAATATGACATCATTTTCACTCACTGAATCATTTTGCCTAGCATCTCAAACTCAGCATCAGCGTAATGTAAAAATATTGAAATATCTTCTTCAATATTTTGATTTATGAAAAATAAATACATTATTATTATTATTTTATTTTTTTTTTAATGGCTGACGTCATTTTCTGTTCAAAAATTAGAAAAAAGTTACTTTTATTTGTAATATGAAAATGGCATCAATAAGGATATAATCAATAAAAATAAATAAGCCATGACTAATTTTCCTTTACTTTTAATAAAAATGGAGTTCTTCAGTTGCCACAATTACAAAATTGGTACTAAAAACTGTAAAAAAATTATCTCAAAAATAAATTGAGATAGAGCTTTCAAACAAATTGCATTTAAAAGGACATTTTTTTCTTTATACGACGGTGTAAAAATTTAAACTGTGCGATGTTTAGAAGTTTAAAAATTTGCATTAGAGAAAATTGCAAAACCAAAATTTTATTTCAAATTTCAAAGTGTTGCCATTCGCAAAATGACGTATGCGTTACGCACAGATATGTTTGTCCTTTATAATATAGATAGGGTAGATATGTGCGTATGTATATACATATACATATATATATATAAAGTTGGCGCCCAAACATTAATTTTTTAACATGAAAAATAAAACAATTTCTTTTCAAGACCAAAAATGATTTTTCGATCTTTTTAGTGGTTCTTGGGGGGGGGGGGGAGGTCTTGATATGTTGATAATGGTGATTACCGGTTACTTGAATCGCCGGTTAATCGAATCAGTCAATGAATGAAATCATGCTTTTTTTCTCGTTTAGTAGAATCATTTGTTACGTTGTTTATGATTTCATTTAAACATGCGTTTACAATATTAGAGTTGCAAAACATAAAATGCACCAATGAAATAACAAAACTACTATGTTAGATTTATAAATAGTGTTTAAAAAATGATGACGCAAACTTTAAGAGATGGAAGAGCTCAGTACAGCAAACAATTTTTGTACGAAAAATCAGGAATACCTTGTTCAGTCGAAAATACACAGATAGTTTCACTCAAAAACAATCCCGAATTCTTGTTCCTAACTTAAAAATTAATGAAATAATTTCAGCAAAGTTTTCAGTCGACTTACATTGCTTTGCGTCAGATGTAGCAATATCATGAGAATTGGGGAAATTTATCATCATCCGTGTCCAAACAGTGCTGAATTTTAGAATGTAGCTGACATTATTATATTTCCGTGCACAAAATTAGCAAAATTTTACCCCGCACAACAATTTTTGCAAAAGTTGCATATATTTTTACATTTCTATTGTTCTACAATTAAAATTTTTAATTTATTCTTTTAGAAGAATTTTAATTTTCTAGGCAATAAATGTTATTGACGATGACAATTTCTAGGCAATAAAATGAAATATAACGTGCAAAAAAAAACCTGCTGATGACGAAATACTGTCTTAAATTTCACCAAAAGATTGAGAAAAAACGCAAATTGCTTCAACGGATCGCAAAGAAAAACACAAATTTCATCAAAGAATCGCAAAACAGATAAAAACTCAAATTTTATCAAAGGATCGCGAAAAAAACTCAAATTTCGTCAAAAGATTGCGAAAAACGCACATTTCCGCCATGAATCAGGAAAATATGCGCATTTCGTCAATGAATGGCGAAAAACGCACATTTCGTCAAAGGATCACGAAAAACGCAAATATCGTCAAAGAATCGCGAAAATAAACGCAAATTTTTTCAAAGTATCGCTAAAAAAATGCACATTTCGTCAAAGAATCGAGAAAAAACCCAAATTTCTCAAAGGATCACTGTGAAAAAAACGCAAATTTTGTCAAAAGATTGCGAAAAATGCAAATTTCGTCAACAGATCGCGAAGAAAATAATAATTTATCAGAAGATCGGATAAAAACGCAAATTTCGTCAAAGAATTTAGAAGAAAAGCACAAATTTCATCAATGGATCGCAGAAAAACACGCATTTTATTAAAAGGCTGCGAAAACAGCATAGTTAATGCAAGGAAGGGATTACCCCCCACCCTCTGCTGTGTAACTTTTCAGAAAATTTGCTGTAAATTTCAGATTTTTTTTTTTTTTCCGGAATCCTCTCTGAACATAGCATTTTTCAGATTTTTAAGTGTCCAAGCCATGGAATATGGATTAAAGATGTTAATAGTAACCGAGTTAGTAACATACAAATAGAGACTCATTAACAAAATAAATATCGCAGCCCAGGACAAAGTTAAGAATACAAACATGAAAAAAGCTAAAATATGTATTTTTTGTCAGAACTCCTCGTACAAGACACTTTTTAACCGCATTGGCGTAAAAATCTGTATTTTGTTGAAATTCAGTCGGGCTGGCTAGGACTAATTAAGTTTTTTAATGGACCAGGCCTAACTTTTAGATTTTATACTGAGGCGGGCAAATAAATTTGATGTACGAACCGGATTCGGGCCAAAATTTTCGTTTGTTATATCATGGTGTGCCAAAAACTTTTTCTACTGGTCGATTTGCGCTCGGGTGAGGAAATTTCAGCCTGTACAGACCTCTAAGAAGAAGTTTGAAACTGAAAGAGACTTGTAAAGCGTATGTTTTATGTTTTTGCCCTGAAGTCGATGGTCCATTATCGTTTCGAACGGAACAAAGACAGAAATGCAGTTTAAAAACAGTGTACGGTTAAAAACGGTTAAAAACACGCAATTATCATTATCTTAGCCTAAGACATCTGGAAAATGTGATCACTGCCTTTTTTCAAAACAAATGACTAGTTCTCAATTAACCAATGCACATAATGTATGCTTTCACAGTTTTAAATATAATGTTCGCCGTTTAACTGAATCACTTTGTTGTATAGAATTTGATTCAACAAAGGCACGGATTCCAAATAAGCAAAAAAAAAATTAACGTTAACTTTAGTTCTGATTCATAAAAACGGCTAATTTTCTGTAGTGATCCATATAAGCGGGAATTATAGTGATTTTTGTAGCTCTGGGAAGGGTTTTAGCCCCCCCCCCCCCTTCGCTGCGCCAGGGACACATTACTTCTGATTCTGTATAAAATTAGATAAATGGCTCTTTTATGTTAAATAAATTGTATTAATATTGAAAAAAAATCGTATATATGAAATGAAACTGTGAATAGATTGCATTCTACACAAAAGAGGTTTTTTCAATTTCGCCAAGCCCCTATACTGGAAAAGTACCGAGAATTTAATTTCTGTAACCGACTATATAACGCTCAGTACTTTTCTCGTGTACGATACTTTGGCTTACTTTTTTGAAATCTGACATAATTTGGTCTTCAGAAAATAAGATTTATTGCCAAATGATATAAACCGCTATGAAAGCAAAATGAATGATAATTTAAGTTTATATATATATATGAATTTATGAAATCTATAAACATCTTATTTATATCTATATCATGTTTTTTTATATACGATCTACGTCTGTTTGCATACAAAAAGTGTTTTATGGCTTCTTTTTATTAAATAAATTGAATAAAAAATGTAAATTAGTTGTGTATACGAAACGGTAGTGAATAAGTTGCTTGAAAATATATTGGCAAATTTAATTTTTTCTCCAAGGCCCCTATACTGTAAAAATACTTAAAGCACATTAAAACTGGGCATTTAGGAGCTCAGATAGCACAGCTGCATCTAGTGGTGGTTATTTTATTAGCGACATCAGTATGAAGATGTAAAGACGTACATTTTTGTCTCTTACACTTTAAATTCTGACCTATAGATTTTGAAAAAAAAAAAAAAAAAAAAAAAAGAAAAACCTTAAATGCGTGGAGTTGAAATTAAATTGCGGTGAGCTCGATTATGAAGATTAATGTGTTTAAATGGGAATTTCGCCAAATTAGCCAGCTATCCCTAAGTTGGCTTCATATTTGATATATAATTTTTGTCGCCATATTTGGCGAGATTTCGCCAAGTTGGTAAAAATTTGGCGCTATTGAAATAACCGTGCGATTAATATTTTTCAACTATTATGAAATATATGAAATGTCGGCGGTTGGGGGCGGGCGGGTGGGTCAACCGCCGCGGCGAGCGGCCCATCTTCGTCCGCAGCCCTTTATTCTTCTACTCTAGTCCGACTCTTTTGCGGAAGCAAAATTCGTAGGTCCCCAGCCACGTCCCGAGTGAATGGCACTCTAGCGAAAGCACCGTTGGAAAAAAAAAATCAAAAATTGAAACCGGACAAATTTAAAAGGGAAATTACACAAATTAAAGACACCGAAAAGCGGGAAGGGTGGGCTTATGACGAAGTTTATTGCTCCTAAGGGGCCGTTCGAGTGCGTACGGTAGAAAAATTGATTAACCAGAAACAAACTAAAAAAAAACTCCAATACTTATTAGCAAGATAGTATTTTTAATTAAGTTCTGGAAAGCAGGGGGCAGATGTACAAGCAGGGAAAACGACAAGCCTCTTTTTAATGGAACATTACGAGGCCAGAGTCAAAGTAGGAGTGATTTGAATACGCAGTTACAACTTACTTGCTTGCGAAATACAATATCGCCAATCTACAAGTATTTTGCGCCATGCACAAGGGACAGAGAACAACATTGGCTGGTATGGATTACATGCGGTGGACTTATTACATATTTGATTTGCGTCAGGATGCCAGATTGTGTGTTACTTAAATTCCTGAATCGTGGGAGGTGCAAAGATAGTCTGTACTTTGATACAAGTGCGGTTAAGTGTAAAAATAAAATTGTTTCTTGATAAAGACCAAGGATGGGAAAAAAGGGGGTTGCTAGGCGAAAAGGCACATGCGGTGTATTTTCTAAAACAGGTGTGTGAGTAAAGATTCGCAACGTGCATTGCCCCAAAAATGCAGCATTAACATAAGAATGAACATAACGGTCTGAATGTTAGAGTGTAGTACAAAAATAAATCTAATGAATAGATTATATGTTAAGTGATTTTAAATGATAAGTTATATTTATGAGCAAAAAGGTAGCTACCGAACGACTCCTGCTGCTTCTAGCTTATTATTACTCTCGGTCGGCGGTCGGGGGGTGGGGGGGGGGTGGGGGGTCAACCGCCGCGGCGAGTTACATCAACATACACGTACTCTTTGTTGAAGCTGATACTGATTTCTTCATTATGAGGCGGACCAATCGAAATTGTGAGGGACACACAGAGACTTGAATTTTATATAAATAGACTAGAAAGGTAGCCCGTCAAAAATGACGGAAATTTAGATATAAGGATATATACTCATGTGCAAGAATATGTGTTTTCTCACTTGTTCCGCAGTGATAGATGAAAATAACACATTTTAAGAACGAAACACATTTATGAAAAACTGTGTACAGTAGAAGACCACTAATCTGCACAGTTTGGTTCCAAGTGTTATGCAGATTTGAGGCTTTTTGCGGTCATGTCTATTCAATCTTTGTTTACATTTTTTAAAATTCATATATTGGACAATTTAGATTGTTAAGCCTTAAAAATAAATAAATTATACATTTGAAGTAAGGTAAAAACTATTAAATTATCGTATACGATTTCATGAAATGGTATTATATGGTATTATATGAGTGTGCTTCACGATCTTGGTTACGACGTTAGCGAAATTGGCTGCAACTTGTCATAATCCTAATAGTGCGGGCCGCTATAACAAAAAAAATAAACCAGTTTTTAGTCAAATTTCTGATATAAAGTAGTTTTCAAAAACTTGTGTAAAATTGCAGGCCGTTCTCATGTTATGTCAGTCCAAGGAATAATATTTCTAACACTGAAGAGTTTACATGTATATGTGGAATTTAGAAAAGCTTTTCCAAAAGAAAGGTCCTGAAATGACATTGTAATTCCTCGAACTTCTAAGTTTAAGCGGGCCCTTATGTTGTTTACTGAAATCTAATAAATACAGTTATTTTGGATATTACACCAGAATTAAACAGTTAAACTTATTTAACTTAAACCCGATGTTACTTCCCGATGTTATGTTTTAGTATTAAGAAAGAAAATTATTTAAATTTTTCAAATCATGCATTTATAATTTTTTTACGTCTTCAATAACTAAATAATGAAAAAATATGCTTTTGTTCTGAGCTCATAAATATGACAATAAAATAATGTAACTAAGAGACATTGCAAAATTAAATCTTTGTTATTTCAAACCATAAACAAATGATACCGCCACCATTTTACCTACTATGACGTCATTAGAATATTGTCCATTGATTGTTGGAGAACATACTTTGTGAATGATTACCTCAATGATTTAATTTTTTTTACGGTTCACGATGAATGAATCACTTGTGTTTGTTTAGGTTTATGGAATGAGATATTAAGCTGTGAACCTAAATTCAAATGAAGTTATCCAAGGATATGAATATTTTTAATCGAAATTAAAAACAATGGTTTGATCTCGAACTAAAAAGTTTTAGTTTGTATAATTTTTTATTTCTGTTAATTATTTATTTATGTACTTTTCCATTATAGCGCTTTTTTAAAAAAAGCTTGGCGCCATTCGGGCATCAGAAAAGGAGATATGTTGCCAAAATATATAAACAGCTATGAAAACAAATCTAGTGAACTTTTATTTTTGTTTATTGCACTTATATACATTAAAAAAATCGTTTCTAAATATATATAATATTTTTTATATACAAATTACGACACAGATTTCAGATATGAACCGGGATACCTAACTGGCACCAAAATGGTGTTATTTTGCCTGCTACGGTAACCCGGCTATTGTTTTTTATTTATTAATAAATTGTTTGTTTACTTTTATTTTCTGTTTTTTTAATTATATAAACTGTTTTGTTCTATAGTTATTATTCAAAATGTTATTTATTTATAGTTATTTCCTTTTCAAAATGATAGCAAATAATTTAAAAATATATATGTAACTGGTATTCGAAAGCGAGATTTTTGCCAAATTGGCGTCAGAGAAAAATCACGCCAAACCCGATGCGTATATGACATCTGTGCAAAAATTACTTCTGTTTCTTTATAAAAATGGGTAAATAGCTTTTTTTATATTAAATAAATTGTATACATACGGAACAAATTGCTTGTGAGTATGAAGCAGTAAATAGGTTGTCAGAAAATACGTTGGCAAACTTCTTTCTCGCCAACAAATTTTTCTCCGAAGTATTGTACATAAGCAATGATTGATAGAGATGCATTTTTAATTATGATATGCGCTTTTATGATTCACTATATTTATGCATACTATACTGTGTGGATAAATGTTACAGTTCATATGCAGAGCTACACAAAAGAATTCGTAAGGGTTACTGAGTATGAGAGTAAATTGCTTAAAGGTGGTTTTTAAAGGAGTTATGCATTTTTACGCTGAAATGCATTTAGTTTACCAAGAAATGTTTGTAGAATATAGATAAAATGATATACAGGGTCACGCAAAGCATTGGATACATAACCGTCTATGGATGATAATATCTGGAAATATGGTTTCAGTAGTTTTAAGAGTGTTTTAGTTTAAATTAAATTTTAGCTAAATAGTGGCATGTAATAACAGTACTATTGGCTATGGACGGTAACTGCTGAAATCAATTTTTAAAATTTTTTATGCGTTTTCTAAAATGTTTACTTAGTTATCTTATTTACCTTATTTCCCTAAATGACGAAGTTTTGAGTAATTCTTAGTTATCCCGCCGACCAAATTACTGTCGCCAAATTGTAAGATTAAATGCCAACAATGGTTGTCATTAATTAATGAATTGTAAGAATAAATGCTATGGCCAATAAAACCTTTAATTCGACGTTTTATTTGTATTTTTGGCACAGATGTCATATTCGCCCCATATTGGCGCGATTTTTTCGGTTGCCAATTTGGCGAAAACATCAACAGCATAAACAACATAATCCGGGTTACCACATCAAGCAAAATAGCGACACTTTGGCGCCAGTTAAGTACCCGTTGCGTATATGATATTGGCGTCAGAAAAAAATCGCGCCAATATGGGGCGAATATGACATCTGTACCGTATTTTTATTAATGTTTTACTAATTTATTTGTTCTTTCGTTATTTAAAATAAAAATTAAGCCAATGTGTATAATTTGGCGAGTGGTTTGGTGATTTATATAATTTGGCGAAATTGGTCGATGGGATAACTAAGAAGTACCAAGTTTTGTTAAAGCATTCAGGATGTGTTGAAAAATGTTTCATATTCTATGCTTAACGCATAATTTTTCTTTCTTCTTTAGTCTTATTTTGCATTTATTTTATTCTTATTTTTTTTAGCGTTATACTGCTTTATAGAAACTTTGGCACAGTTGTCATATACACAGCCGCGATTTTTTTCCGACGCCAATTTGGCGAAAACATCAACAGCATAAACAACAATATCCGGGTTACCATATCAAGCAAAATAACGACACTTTGGCGCCAGTAAGTACCTGTTGTGTATTAAGTACATGTTGCGCATTGGCGTCAGAAAAAAATCGCGCCAATATGGGGAGTATATGACATCTGTGTCGAAACTTTAATATTTAATGTTTAAACTCTTAGCTCCCGCCCCCCCCCCCTTGCATATTGTACAAACTATAACACAGACAGCGCAAAATAATAGACAGTTTGGTATTTTTCCACTGTAGGGGCTTTGGCGTTTTTTAAAAAAAGCTTGGTGTAATTTGGGCATCAGAAAGTGAGATTTGGGTACTTTTCCGTTATACAGATACCATTGTCGCCAAGCGTAATAGTTGGCGCAAAATGAAAATCACGTGAATTGAAGCATTTGAAAAATAAAAGAAAAAACATTGTCGATACGAAAGTGAGCATTTAAAAAATATAACTTTTGAAAATTCCAGACTTTTACGAACTATTTCATTAAATCACAAATATATACTTAAAATAAGTGAACAAATAACTGTTATAAAATAAAGCAATAAAATAAAACTCATATTAAACTGCTGGCATAAAATTACAAATATCTTTTAGCATTTTGAAATAATTGGCGCATTAGCATACATTTTGGCATGTTGTCCGTATAACGGAAAAATATCGAGATTTGTTGTCAAATCATATAAACAGCTATGAAAATAAACTTGATGAGCGTTTTTGTTTGTTTTATATGTTTATTTTATATGCATACTATTGATATTTTTATGTACAAATTACATTTGTTTCTGTATAAATTTAGAGAAACGTTTTTTTCTTTTTTTTTCTTTTTTTTATGTTAAATAAGTCATATAAATTTCGAAAAAAATGCGTGTGTATATAAAATGAAACAGTGGATAGGTTCCCGGAAAATATGTTGCCAAATTTCCTTTTTCGCCAAGGCACCTATACTGGAAAAGTACCTAAAGCACATTAAAATCGCGCAGTTAGGAGCTCACACAGTACAGCGTCGTCTATTGGCGGTTATTTTATTAGTAGCATCGGGAGGAAGATGTAAAGATGTACTTTAAATTCTCACCCATAGATTTTCAAAAAATATCTTAAAAGAGCGGAGTTTAAGTTAAATTTCGGTGACCTCCTTAATGAAAGATTAATGGTTTTAAATGGGAATTTCGCCAAATTAGCCAGCTATCGCCAAGTTGGCTAACATTTGGCGCTACTGTGGTAACCCTGAATTAGTATTTTTCAACAGTTACTCATTTCAATGAGGCGGTCCTACCGGAATTGTGAGGGACACACAGAGACTTGGATTTTATATAAATAGATAAGTAGACATATGTTGTTGAAACACATGCCTGCAAAATATGCGTTGTGTCTTGTTTTACAGCTTTTGATAAATGATTCTTATGTATCCTGTAGCGCTCAATCGGAAAATGAGCTTCATTTTTTAACCATCACATCAGGATTTTTCGGAAATCGTAAAATTCAATTTTAAAAATTCAGAAAATGATGAATATCTGATACTTTAAAATAAATGTGACGGTTGTGTTTTTTTTTAGTTTTTGATAGCTGATTCTTACGTAGTTTGTAATGCTGAATCCGAAAATGTCCTTCATTTTTAATCATGAGTTCAGGATTCTTTACAAATCCTAAATTGCAAAGTTAAAAATTAAAAAAAAAAATAGCGAAAATATGATACTACATAACAGATACAATGGTTGCGTTTTTCAGCTTTTGGTAATTAATTCCTATGAACTTTGTAGCTCTGAATCCAAAAATTACCTCTATTTTTTAGCTTCACGTCAGGAGTTTTCTGAAATCGGGAATTTTTAAATTTTTAAAAGTTGATGTTTTGCAAAAATCTGATACTATAACGACATAAAAAAAATTCATAATACTTTACTTATATTTTGGATTATACTATGCATTTTGTACCGCTAAACATGTAAAATATTGTGTATTTAAAATCCTTAAAATTTTACTCCATGCGTGGAAATTTCTTTATACCCGTCGAGCTCTACCTGGTTGTTTTCCTTTATGTTCTCTATAGGGTTGATCTCTACGTAACATAGAACAGTAGTACGAGATCCTCGACAGCTATTTAATGGAATCACCTCTACAACCTCGTAAAGGCCAGTTACATGTAAGGTGTTTCCACAATCGTCTGTAGCAGTCTTATTAAAAGTATTGGGTAGCCATAAAAATGTTGGAGTACAATGACACATATATTTCTTTTCCTTACTATGTATGTGTGTGGAGAGAGAGGGGGGAGGAGCGAATGATTAAAGATCACAATTCGAAATTAAGTTATGTTTTTTCAAAGCAAATTTGGAAATCATTACAATTTAATTATAATTTTATAAATAATTTTATTAAATTATATTCTTACAAATTCTTCATTATAATACATTAATATTTAATTTAAATAACATTAGAATTGCTAACTATTGAGAGTGCAAAAATCTAAATGTCAAGAAAAGCATACATTTTAGTCACCTAAGTGCTTTATCAATCCAAAGCATCAAAACAGACGAGAAAATATGAAGGAAATTCGTTTCGTGAGAAATTTAACTATACGTCTGCTTCAGTGGTTTTTCGTGCACCTGTATATCTAATGGATGTCCTGACTATTTTGAAAACAAAACTATTTTGAGAACGTTAATAAAACAAAATTTCATTTCAGCGATTAAATAGAAAAAATAAATTACGAATTAACTCAATTGAAATTGGGTGGGCGGAGAGATAAAATTATTCGGTGGGCTGGCATCCCATGGGCCAATATAATTTGGCGCCACTGGTCTCTAGAGTGGTATACTACATATCTCCACTGGATCAATGAGCCCATCCCCCTCTAACCAGCCCCCTGAAGTGTTTAGCTCTAAGAAACCCCAGTATCAGACGAAAAATTTAATAAATTATTATAAAAATCGCTGTACATAGATTTTATAGTATTACCGTTTTCCCCCCGCATTAGCAGGCATGCCGCAAAATTCGAGGGATACCAGATTTTTGAATATTAGTCCCTGGTCTTTCCCGGCATGCCGTAAAAAACGAGGATCTTCGAAATTAGAAAGGAATGAGGTTCTTGAGCTGTATTCATTAGCAGCGATTGGTATTGGGAAGGAGAGGTGCAATATATAGAGTTTGTCCCCACTTTTCTAATTATTTAGTTTACTTTTTTTACATATTCAAGATAATAAAAACGTGTTTTATGTGTCTCATATCCCATTTCACACAAAGCTATCTGCCTAGCACCCATCTGATATTTACAATGTAGAAACAGATTATCTCATAAATTATTACATGAACAGAAATATTCTTAATGTATATAAAATAAGAAAATTTATAATAGTTACCTAAATATATAAGAGAGATATGTGCTTACATTATATCAAAAATGTAATTTTATATGATAATTAAAATAAAAAACTGAAATTTAACTGAAATACAGGGTATTATTCAATAAGAAAGATTATTGAACTAAGAATGGAAGACGCTGAAAGCACCAAACAATCGAAAATCTTTTTTTATGAAACAAATGTCTTGAATATCAAGCTTAACAAACACCAAACACGAAAACGCTTGAAGTGAACCCTAGCAGTAATAGTTCAAACAAGTCGGAAATTGTACATCAAACGTAGCAAATCAATGAGTGCTTTCGCCTTCTTTTTTTCTTTTGCTTAAAAAATTTCCTGTTTTGAACTTTCAGCGTTTTCCATTCTTAGACCTAAAATAACAATATAAAATTTCCTGTATATTTAATCATTCATTATCACTATACTTGCTTTCTTTCTCTGTTACACCAGAAGTCTCGTATTTCGCATCAGAATCAGGAATGGCAATCTTTCGAATAAGTTCTTTCAAACGATTGTGTAAAAAGTATATGTTTCTTTTCGTAGTTAAACCAGATTAATTTAGCCACACCTCTTTAATTAAGTTTTCGGAAGCTTTTCCCAGACTGTCTTTACCCAGAGAGCTATAGTAAGATACGAAGAAAATCGACGTTTACCAGACTTCGTAAATTTCTGTTCTCCATTTCTTAGAGAATCACTCCATATACCCCTAATTTATGTTTCGGAAGTTTTATTCCAATGCACACCCGCGAGCTATAATAATGATGTCAAACCTCCAGAAATTATTACAAGCTCTGTTTTATAAAGTTGTTTAAAACTGTGTTTAACAGTCGTTTTAAGTGGGGTTTTGCACTATCCAATACTTAGACAGATTTTGGTTTAAAAAAACAATTAGGGTGGTTACGCCAAACTTTTTGCTTATATATATTCATCAAGTCACTATACATAGAACCTTTCATGGACACAATGACTGCAACGTACTTTGGGAAATCTGACTTTGGAATATTTTTAAGCCTTTAAAAATTAAAATTAGTTTCAATTTTGTTCCATCGGCCATTGCGCTCAATATAACTGTGTATCGTAGTTTTCCTTACCAGTCGTTCTGCATAATATAGATTCCATGCCTTTAAAGTCATAAGTTTTCTGCTGCGGAAGATCAAACCACATATCATATATATAGTCGTCGTCTTATATATAGACAGAGACAGACAGAAAAATAGCTGCTGATGTTTTTTCCTTAAAAGGAAAAATGTTGTTAGAAAAACCAAAATAAATCAGCCGCCCGTCCTCCAGTAGCGAAACCTCATATTTTCCGGTATGCCGGTAAATACGAGTTTTTCCAGAGTGCTGCTGTACCTACATTTTTTCCGGCATGCCGGCTAATGCGGGGGAATACGATTGAATTTTGCATTTTTTTTCTTTTTAACTTTGAAATTTTGATTTCTTAACTTTAATATTATAAGAACGCGATGGTTAAAAATGAAGGTCATTTTCAAAAGTTAAAAAACACAACAATCACATATGTTTTATAGTATCATATTTTCGCCATTTTTTGAAATTTTAAACTTGAAATTTATGATTTGAAAAAAATCGAGATGTGATGATTAAAAATGAAGGTCATTTGTGGATTCAGCGCTAAAAATACATAAAAATCAGTTGCCATATAAAAGCAAAAAAGGAGAAAGAAAAATCATGCGTACGGCATAGATTATGGAATACTTTCCAACACTCCCTGAAAGCTTTAACAAAACTTCGTTATTAAGGGAAATAACGTAAATAAGATAACTAAGTAAACATTTAAAAATTGATTTAAGCAGTTAGCATCCATAGCCAAATATGCATTCCAATTCTTTTGAACAGCCCTGTATTTGATCTGTATGTTTATATATATACTATATAATGGGAAAATTTAGTTTACCAAGAAAACTCATAACAGGTTGAAATTTCTCTTTCAGCACTTTATACTTATAGATGGAAACATATTTGAATACATTTGTACAGCCCTGTAGTTTACCTAATACCTTTATTGCACGCCACTGTTTACCTAAAATTTAATTCAAACTAAAACACTTCTAAAACTGCTTAAATCACAAATTATCATCCAGAGATGGCATGTATCCAATTCTTTGCGTGACCCTGTATATTCTTTAATCTATATTCTACAAAAATTTCTTAATAAACTAAATGCAGTTTAGCGTAAAAAGGCATAACTCATTTAAAAACCACCTTTAAGCAATTTGCGCTCATACCCAGTAACCCTTACGAATTCCTTTGTATAGTTCTGTATATAAATTATAGCATTTATACACACCATATAGTATGCATAAATATAGGGAAACATGAAAGCGCATATCATAATTGAAAATGCATTTCCATCAATCACCGCTAATGTACAGTATACTTCTGTTACAATGTAATATCTGATTTTTTTTGTGTACCTGTAAATACTATGCATTTCGTATTATACATGAAATAACTTGAAGCGACGTATATCAATTTCATTATCTATGAAATATTTTAACATAATTAAAATACGCCGCAAACAATCTCTCCTCCTGTATCATTATGAAACCGAGGTATTTTGTGTGGCTCTGTAAATGAATAATAACTATTCTGAGCACCGCATATTCTACAGAATGCATATTTTAGTGCACTTCAAAATTTGAATATAAATTTTGTTATATCTGGATGTGTGTAACATCATTAAAAATCATTTGAAACGATTTTTTGCCATTGGCCGTAATACAACGGAATACTTTTGACTTTCCCTGTAGATGAACTATAGATGCTACAAACTTCATTAGGATTAGCGATCGTGCTGTGGTAAACGTCAATTACATCTAAAAATTTCAGTGCAATCCGAGTATATTTTCGAGAATTAGAAAGCGTACAGACGGCCAGGCGGGCAGACGGACAAACAAACCGAATGCATAAACACTTTTCCACTTTCTTGGAAAGTGTTAAAAAAGGACAACCATCGCAGGCTAATGTAATTCATGGGTATTGATTTTGAAAGCGAGGCAAGTCTCCTTTAAACAGATTTATCTTTCATGTTGCATTACATTTTTATTGTGTAATTTTATATAATAAGATTCTACCCAGCAGATTTTTTAAAGAAGCGGTTTGATTAGAAACATGAAAGTTAAAAGCATACTTTTATGAAAGTGTTCTATAAAATTTATTTACATTTTGTTTTAGTGTAACTTTTCTTAAAAAGAATAAAATATTGAAATAAAATAAAACATTCATTTTTTAAATTATTTTAATTATATTATAGCCTTATTACATTTAATTAAAAATCAACTAAACCATTCCTTTCGAAAGTGAGGTAAATCTATTGGCTCATACCAAAAGGATGATTTTTTTTTTCATCTAACAAGAATACCACCACTCTCCGAAATACATTCTTCAATTCACTTAAATTATCTGGCAGCACTGCTATCGGCGTGCATCCGAAAATTGAAGAAATTTCCGTTGCAGAACAGAAAATTTCAGTAATCTGAAAAAAAAGTTCCTTTTTTTAAATACTTCTCTCCTTCTTCCGTGGATTCCCTTGGGTTTGAACCTTGGACTGCGCCTCTCGAATTGAGCCTCTTAACCACTAGCCCAGTGAGCACTTAGAAGACGGCGAGTTTAACACTAGAACGTCCGACATTTTTGACATCCTAAAACAGCCGCTTGTATCAAGTCGACACCACTAATTAAATTATACAAAATGGATGATACAAATGCTATTCTAACACTGTATTAGATCATTATACTCTAATTTTGAATATGTTGTGAAATTTCCACAAAATAACAATGATATATTTTATAGAAGAATACATTAAATGATATTAAATCTCATACTTATATAGAAAAGGAAACAAATATATTTAAAAAAAGAGAAATAAATCTATTAATTTTCTTCACATTATAATATTTAACCATAAGTTAACATTATGCAAAATATTTTATACCAGATACATAACTTATTTACAAATTTTTCAGTTATAGGCTATTATTTTGGTACATTTTAAACATGCCATCTCCATGCACGAAAAGAATATTTTGTCTGTGGCGTTTTAAGCATCTTTAAGCATTTTAATTTTACATTTTCTGCGTTTTTGAGAATGGTTTTGTTTATTTCTGGTATATAATCTTGATTAGTGACACATTTTGTATCCTTTAGACAATTTGAGCACAAATCATTTGATAACTATTCAGTATAACATTTTCTTGAAATGTAATGGGTTGACAACATGACATAAATTTGTAAATAAGCCAATCACATATAACTGCAATGTCTACAATGTTGTATAACGTATCTATAGACCATCTTCTTGATGCGGAATTTACAGAATATTTTCCAGCCATCCGATCTAACAAGTCCACACCATATTTGCTCTTATTGTAGAATGTTACAGTTTCTGTTTTTTTTTTTTTTCATTACTAGCAGTTGTAACATTTGAATAAAGTGTGTTCAGTATAATGAATTTCTTTAGTTTTTTCCCCCCTTGATATATAGTAAGTATGGAACCGGTATTTTCGTGTTTTTATATATTCGTAGAATAAAGACTGTCTTTTTTTTATTTTTCAGGCTATCTGGAATTTCTCTTCGAGCTCGATTCACAGTTTCTGCCACACTTGTTTTAAATTTTATCAGATCTTTTACTAGTTCCAGTGAAATAAAAAAATATCAACTGCGACATGTTGACCTATATTTTTATATGGTTTCATCAGTTTTAGAACTACGAATTCCGTAATCGTTTACCATCCAGTCGAGTCTAATTTCTCCAAAAATAAGGAAATAAGTCATTAAGTCCGGAGTAATAAAACAAGTCCGAAAGACTACAAACATCCGATTCATTTTAGGATAATTGAAGAGCTGAGTGGAAGAACATGTTATGCTACATTTTCTTAAAAATTATTTTATCTTTTGGAAGAAGGTGTTATCAGGTATTCTATCCCATGTGAAAGCTAAAATACCAAAGTTCTTTTTAGCCTTGAAGATTTAAGACATTATTCATTAATATTTAATATTTTAATATTTAATAATGGAAATAATATTAATATTTTTTTATATTTAAAAATTAAATGTGAATAAGTTTTTTTGATAGAGTTTAGTACCACACCTGTTAACAGTGGCGTAGCTACATATTCAGCGCCCTGGAGCAAGTAAAGTTTGTGCGCCCTCTTGTCTCTCAAAAAAGTTCTGCACAATTATGTTTGGAAGTTACATATATACATATATATATATGTGTATATATGTATGTAACTAGCTGACCCGCCCGGCGTTGCTCAGGCCCATTATAATAACGTAAACAAAACTCAAGTTTGTATGATTTTATATATTCATAAAGTAGTTCAAATGAACCTGTTTTTAGGGGTGGCCCACTGCCTTCGGCAGCGTCTAGTGTGCTCCCGACAATCCTCTTTCAGAACGAACCTGTGGCCTCGGTCACCGCTACCAAAGGCAGTGTATGCCAGGAGTGTTCCGTACACGCTGGAGACAATCAAAAACCAAGTTGAATGAGTATACCACGTAGTAATCGAGCCCATAGAACCCGAGATAAGAATACGAATCCTAGCAGTGGAACTATAATCTTTAAAACAATCGTAAGCTAAGTTGAATGGACCAATTTCCGTTGAAATAGAGCCCATAACAACCGAGAAAAGAATGCGCCGTTAATGTTCGAAAATGGTGGTAACAGAAGTCTAAGATAAACTTTCACAATGTTGAAAGTAGCTGAATAGTAAGCTAAGCTTAATTTTCCATTTACCGTTGAAATCGGACATATTGAACCCGAGAAAAGAATGTACCATTAATGTTTGAAAATGTTGGTAACTGAAGCCTAAGACAAATTTTCATAATACAAAAAGTGGCTGAATCGTAATCTAGGTTGAATTAACCAATTCTCGATGAAATCGGCCCCCTAGAACCCGAGGAAAGAAAAACCCCGAAGCAGTGGAAGGTGCTTGTTGCCCCCCCCCCCCCCTGTAAATTTAACGAATTACCTTTAACATTAACGTGATATTTAATTTACGGATGAAATTTGATCCCCTCTAAAGCTAACCACTTACTTTTAACAGTGGCGTGAATTTAAATTCACGGCTGTAGTGAGTAAACGTAAGTTGATGCCCTAAAAGAAGATTAATGTTCGAAAAAGGTGGTAGCTGGAGTAAAAGAAATTTTTCGTGGTTTCTAAAGTAATCGGAGGACCCTAGAACTATGCTTAAGAAAATTGCAAGACTATCGGATAATTTTTAAAGAAACTGCACCAAGGACCCTAAGAAGGCGATTAATATCCAAAATTGGTGGTAGCTGAAGTGTGAGTAATTTTTTTTTGTTTTTCATGTAGTAGCTGGAGGACCTAAGAAATAGTTAGGGAAAAAATCCTAGTGCATCGGACCATTTTTATAGGGGGACCAAAAGAAGCTTACTGATAATTGAGAACAGAGCTCAAGATGAAAACACGATAAAAGGTCCTAGTACTTAGTGCTTTAGATTTTCAATTAGTCGAAATTAAATATAGGGTATAAATATTAATCACTAGAAAAAATTTCAAAGAAATGCTTAAAAAAAAGCCCTTGAATCCCAATAGAAATATGAAGGTGTTGGCTCGGGGAGAGGAGACCAAGACTCAATTTTGAAGTTATGCAATGAGATTGTGACACAATTAGTGGGTGAAAATGCATGGCGTACAAAAAGTTACCCTAGGGGGGCAGTGTCTGAACTGAAATGTAGCTGGGCAAGGGCCCCAATAAGGGATTAATTTTCAAATTTGGTGGTAGCTGAAGTCTAAAACATTTTTATGTTGGTCGTGTAGTAGCTGGATTTCCTATGATGTTGTTACAAAAAAAAAAGTTAGTGAATCAGACCATTTTTAAGGGAGATATAAAAGGAGGTCCAAAAGGGGCCAACTGATAGTTGAGAGCAGGGCCCTAAGATGAAAACGTGTTAAACGGTTATAGTATTTAGCGCTTTAGATCTCAATAAGTTTTGTTCTAACGTATATACAAAATAACTGACCGCCGTTCTGATTATCACATTTATAGACAATGTTGAAACAGTCCCGTTTTCATGTTAAAATGTACTTTTTAACAAAAAATAATGTTTGAATTACATTTTCTTTGCCGAAAATATTCTTTATAAATACTTTTGCACATCAAGCGCAAAAATCAATATAATACACATATATATGGGGGAAATCACAATCACAGCATTGTACGAATACATGAAGCCTATACATTTCAAACAAATACTTGATAAATGATTTTACAAAAAAACTAAATAAAATAAAATACGTATATATATATTTAACGAGAGGCCGCGCTCTTTGGTACCAGATAGGCGGAAAATTCTTGGGGCAGACCATGTTGCTATTCGTCACAGAGAAAATTACAGAATATATGCGTTAGGTTTTAAAAGATTTAAATGGGTCTCAGAAGCAAAGAAACTTTCAAGAAAAAAAAATCAATTCTTCTGCCTTGCAAAGAGAAATAAAAATCATTAATAAAAAATGCTTCAAAAAAGTGATAAAAAAAAATTATTAAATGATTTAAGACTTTTCATATCTAATGCTTATAGTAAATTTTAAAACTATATTAGCTTCACCTGAGGGAGGGAGCAGCTTTACCTGGTTTAGGGCTCACAGACCTGCCGGCGGGCCAATCTGCCTTACTTAATCCTAAAATTCTGCGATTAAATAAGGTTTAATGCGGAAAAGTGCTGTTACAAAAAAGTGGTGTAATTTTGCATAGGCTATAGTCAGGCCCTAAGGAACACTGAATTTGGTACTTAATTTTTTCTCTCTTTTTGAAGCTTATCGATTCTGCATTTGACATTTGCAATATTTTCAAAATCTCAAAAACAATACTCACAAAATTTAAATTGTTGCTTCCCTTTACCCCCCTCCCATCTAAATTTTGTCGCCGTGAGCTGATGTGGAATATGTTTAAATCCAGCTCTTGTTATTGTTTTGTAATATGTATCGATGCATGTTTAGTTTCTACAAAACAAACAAAAAACCCTTCAAAATTTTCGTTTTCTTGCATTTCGTCTGTAAAATGATCAATAATTTTCTACAATTTTATTTCCTATTTTCCTATGGGCTATTTTTTTTTCAAATCGTAAAATAATTATCGTAAATTACTACTGTTACATCGTACATATATGTTTCTCAGCAGTGAATTCTTTGGCTACCATTATTTCCGCACAGTAATCATCATGATAAATTTCTAAAACATTTCTAATAGAAATGTACCAGAAACATTATTTTTTGGAAATAGTGGTAGCCAGTAAAGTGACCGATGAGAGCCCTGTTAAATAAGTTTTGATTACTTTAAGATCTGAAAATGTTCAACGGTCGTCTCCAGAAAAGTCACAGAAAATAATCAGGCATGCTGAAACGGTGTTGGAGAAGTTACTTGATGCTTCAATATGGTATGAATTAAAATTAAAACTTCCTGAATAGAAGTAATTTCTTTCAATTGTGTATGAAAACATGTTTTAAATCGAAATGATTGAGGTTAAACACAAGGTAAAATATCATAGGAATACGCTGATTGTAACAAGATTCATCTATAATGTCTGATTAATAATGAAAAAAATATGCAAATATTTTAAGAAATCTTTATTTCGCTTTTTCTAATTTTGCGCCCTTAGGATTCGTGCGCCTGGAGCAGTCTGCTCCAACTGCTCCACGGTAGCTACGCCCCTGCCTGTTAATATTTTAAACACATAGTATCAAACAGAAAATAAATCATTAAAATTGACAACAAAAACTTTCACATCAAATTTCTTCAAATGTAACTTTTGTTACTTAACATGTTCTTCCACTTAGCTCTTCAATTGTCCCAATAGATTTCTAATTTCTTAGGGAATGGGACCATTTTTTGCGGTACAAAATAACGAAAAAATTAATTTCTGAAAGTATAAAATTCCTCTAAGGAATAAAATGCTTTCAAATATTGTAATAAAGCCAAAGAAAGTAACTGGAGACATTTATGGTGTAATGGGTGTAACATTATGGGTGGGGACATTATGCGTGTAAAGTATAATAGACATTTCGTAAATGAAAGAAAATGAAATCAAGGTCACATGAACTGGAAACAAAGACACAAGTAAACTATTTTTGTTAATTTTCTGTTTAGTGTCTAAATAACACCGTACGGTCTAAGTGAATTTAGTTATAACTTAGAAAAAAAAAAAAAAAAAAAAAAAAGAATCACACAATAAAAATTTCGACAGCTAGTTTCTTACGTAAGATGACTACCAACGGACGTCCTAGTCTTAAAATGAAGATATGTGTTTTCTTTAAATGGGGGATTGGTAAGGCTTGCTAAATATTCAGAAAGCTTGGAAATTTAAACTTAATTGTATGAACATCTCGTCGTTATGAAATAATGGTTGGTGTTTTTACACTCACAGAACAATTGAGAATAAAAATTGTTATATATTAGACATATCTTTAATAAGACATAATTTGATTGTTATATGAAAAATATGAATATTCTATTTTATATTAAATTCGAGAAGAAATGTTTTTTTTTTTTTCTTACTAAATCGATTTTTTTTTAACTTGATTGAAGTACTAGATACTTTTTAAACGTGTTCGTTTAAAATATATTTTACATACGAATATTGTTTTAATACTAGATTAATTTTAACACAATTATTCCAATTGGTAAACAAATCATAATAGATGTAAATTTCCAACTGGGCGAAAAATGTCCGGACCAGGATTCGAACCCGGGACCTCCTGGCTGAAGCCGCCAGTGCTCTGCCATCTGAGCTATCCCGAACGATTCTGGTCAAACTTTTTCACCCAGCTAACCTTGAAGATTACAGCATCTGGTCTGAAACCTGGTTCAGCTCAACAGAATAAATCTCAGGTAATGGAACTCCAGAAATCGCTGAATACGAAATTACACTAGATTAATTTTAACACAATTATATTTTTTTAATACTCTAAATTTTTTAACTATATTTTTTTAATACTCTAAAATAGAACTTGGGAATAAGTTTAAATGAATGAGAAAATTGCTGTTTTATTCGGAAATGCTCGAATTTATTCAGACTCGAGAAAATGCTATTATATTCGGCAGCATTATTTTTGTTTGTTTGTTTTTAAATAAATTTGAAATTTTAATTTATTGAATTTTCGGTTTTCATTTAAAAAATAAATTCGAACTTTGTTATTAATACAGCCAATATGCATGCGTGCAAGGAATAAACGGAATTTTCTGCTCCTTTTCAGACTTCAGAGAAGAATAAACAGAAAAAGTATGTTTTCGAGGAATACGGAAATTATTTGTATAAAAAGGACGAATAATTTAGTGTACTAACACGAATTTTTCTGAAACTGATTAGTGCGTATTAAATTTACATGAAATAAGATTGCAAAATATCTGAAAATGTCTATTACCGCTTATGAACACTTTTAAATCCATTTAAATGCAAACCATTAGATGTTGCCTCACTTGCAAAGTCAACGGCTCACTTATTCAAAACGAAATCTTCACTAACCGCAAGAACTTGCAACAAAGTGAGATAAAAATTTTGTTTAACTGAAATCAGCCGATTATAACAGCTTCTGTGCTGCATTAAAATAGATATTTGTTCAAGAATTTTTGAAATCTGTTGTTTAAGTTTGTTGTACGGCGCAAATCGAAGTGTCTTTTGTTACGGAAAATGCCGTTTGTCATACAGTTTTTGGAGTTTCAGAACAATGATCATATTCAACCACATTTGTAATTAATTGTAAATAATCTCATTTATAATAAAGAATTTTTGCTTTGGTAGTTTCATTTGAAAATTCTACATTTATCTATCAGAAATATTAGTCTTTCTTTCAACAAAAATATTCCTCGCGGTGTATCTATTCGTCGTTCCTTTAAAAGTCAAAACAGTTTGATTCATCGATCGTGCACTCCAAATTGTCTTGCATTTTTCTCCAAAGATTACCTGATAGGTTGCTTCTTCACATATTTATATTGTCATACTATCAACATCTGCTAAAAATACAAGCAATTATACGAAAATTAAAAATTTAACCTTTTATCTGCTCATTAACTTATATTAGATAAAAAAAATAATGTATTTTAAAGATTATTCCATAGCAATACGGAGTTTAAATTCACAATCATGTTGCAAGTATCATTTTTTTTTTATCTTATAGAGTTTTCTTTTAGTAAAATGGATGCTTTAAGTAGACCTTTCTCTTACCAAAGTTAGCACATGCAATGGAATTTTCAAGCACTATATCAAGACTGTTCCCAAGGCATCACTATTGATGATAATAAATTTTTTATTAATTTTTTAAAACACAGAATTAGCAGCCTCCTCATTTATTCACAGAATTTGTTATATTTTTCTACAGTTAAATAACGTGAAAAAAGCTTCTTAAAAATTTGTGATAGAATTGTCCGAAGCCTGGTAACATTCAGGGAAATTTTTAAGTCCATGTACAACACTTTCTTATACAGTGTGTCCACGTATAATCTGACCGACCTTTATTTTCACAACCGTTGGTCCTAGATGCATACTTCCAATTACAAAAATTGTTTAAATAAGGTAAAGAATTATTTTTAAAGAGATTTGGGTCAAGAAAAACATTTCTTAAAAAATTACGAAATTTAAATTTTTATATGGTCCCCCGGTCCTATAAGTTATATTTAATAAAATTTTCCTGTTAGTCTGACAAGTAAGACAAAAAAAGTCCCGTTATTCTACGATTAAAATTGACCAAGTTATAGCTGTTTAAAGTTGGAGCATATTTTATGCTGCAAATTAGGAGTCATTCACAAATTTAGCAGAAATATAATTGCGTCAGATATATTTAAAAAATGGTTCAGAATTAAATTAACATTGCAATATAAATTTGAATCTTTGATCATTCTAACATATTAATGCAAAATATGCAATTTATAATAAACATATAAGAAGAAATAAAAACAGAATTTTCGTTAAATAAAATGATAAAAAATAACAGCCTCAATTCTTTACAAAATGATACATATTTTAAAATGTTATTAGATTAAACTAGCCTGCAAAAGTTAGGTTATGTCATGTTTTTTAGATTTTGATAATTGATATGTATTCTGTACCACTGAATCCAAAATGACCTTTATTCTTTACCATCACATAAAATTTTTTTGAAAATCGTAAATAAAAAAAAAATTAAAAAAAAAAAATAAAAAAAAAGAAAGAAAAAGAAAAAATAGCGAAAATTTACTACTATAAAATAGATGTGTTGGTTGTATTTCTAGCTTTTAAAATTTGATTATTATGTCATTTTTAGCGCTGAATCCGAAAATGATCTCCATTTTAGACCATCACGTCAGGATTTTTCTCAAATCGCAAATTTCAAAGTTAAAAAGCTCAAAGTTAAAATTGATCCACCCTTCCCTCCCAAACTCATCGGACCCCTGAGCTGTTTAGCTGTAAGAAACTCAGTATAAGCCAAAAAATTGAATAAATTATTGAATTAAATAAAATTAAACTGAATAAAAAAGGTTTTAAATATGTTTTATAGTATCAGATTTTTTGCTAGTTTTTAACCTTGAAATTTACGATTTGCGAAAAATCCAACGATTTGCCAAACATGATGGTTAAAAGTGAAGGTAATTTTTTTATTCAGCGTTAAAAAATACATAAAACCTAATTATAAAAGTTAAAAACACAACCATCGCAGGTTTATGCTATCTAATCTAAAACTCTTTTTAAACATTTGGAAAAATGGTTATTGTTCTCGTCAGGGTAGGAAATCAAAAGCATATCTGAACGTTTTCATTGGTTTAATCCGCAAGTTATTCGTTATCTCATTGGCATATACAGTAATCTGTATTTCTATTTGTTTCAACAACGATGGACAACATAGTGTTGCCACTATGACAAAAAAGTAATAAAAACTACAAAAACAGAAACAAATTGAGATACAGCTTTCAAACAAATTGCATTTAAAAGTACGTTTTATTCTCTATACGACAGTGTAAAAAGTAATATTGTGGGATGTTTAGAAGTTTATGAATAAAATTTCATTTAAAATTGGTCGTGAGATTTTTTGGAAATCTGATGATAGAAAAGCCTTTTCCCGAACAGCCAATGAAATGCTTGGCTATTACGTAAGTTTCATAGGAAATCTGACGAGTCTCAGGCGATTTTTCTTGCTTGCAATTTTTACGTGTAATAACACTATTAATCTTTAATTCATGGCGTACATAATGTATGACCACCTCCGTAGAAGTTCAAAAATTTACATTACCGAAAATTGTAAAACTGAAATTTCTTTTAAAATTTGTTCATGATGGGTCCAGGAATGTTATCGTTTAATCCATGGCGTACGTAATGTAGGATCAACTCCGTGCGATTTTTAGGTAGATTTCGTAAGAAATACTACCTATTGCAGTCGTTACCATGGTGCGACTTTTGAAAAATTCCTTCATAACTTTTCATTATAGGACCCCAGGAACCCAAAACCACCCCCACCTAAAAAGTTTATATATATATATATATATATATATATATATATATATGTATGTATGTATGTATGTACTAAATTTTGTCCGCACGATAAAAGTCGCAATTATGCACGAATCATCTTCAAACTCGCCAACAACTTTGAGATGGCTAATATCTCGGCGGGGATTGAAAATGGGCGAAATCGGCCCAAGAGGGTGGAAATGGGGAGGGTTCAAAATTTTGAATACTGTCTTAACATGATTCTGATAAAACCAGCTCTTACACAACAATGGCCGGAAAAAAATAAAAGTTTTTCGTTATAGCAGTTGCCAACAATTAAAAAAAAAAACAAATAATAAAATTCTCACCACAACAATTACTTTTCTTCTGCAAAATTTTCACGTGTAAAATTAAATAGTTTGACAAATTGAAAACAAATTGAATATTACGTCATAAGTTTCCTAGAGCAAGATTTCAGCATGAAAACTCAAAACAAATAGTTTGACGAATTAAAAAAATATGTATATTGCGTCATATTGGAAATATAATGGACCTCAGCAGGTGAATATGTAACGCCATGTAAGTTTGAAGAAACGTATTAAAACATGATAAAAACCCGACTATGGAAATATTAACATATTTTAACACTTTAAGGTTCTCTGAATTTTTTGTAGCCATTTTTTAAACCTATTCCATATATATGTGTGTGTGTATTCGTGTATATTACAATTTTCACAAAAAGTTTAGCTCCCTACAGCTCGCTCTTTGTGAAGAAACTGGGTTTTATCTCTAATCTTGATTTAAGTTTTGTTGGAGAATTTAGTACTTAACATCGAAATCTACCTCCGCCTGTAGGCCCGAGCCGGCAGGGATTTTTTTATGTCTTAAATTTTAGTCTTTGAAAAAATCATTTTCCAAATGGTCGTTGTAATTTGTTAAATTGCTTTTTTTTTGTTTGTTTGTTTGTTTTTTAAACTTGTTGACGGTAATCTATCCAAATTTTTTTGTGTTATCCTCTAATATAAGTATGTATAAGATGGTAAGCGTCGAAAATCATTATTACATTGTCACCGGATTTAAGTCAGTATGTAAAAGTTAACTTCTATCGGACATTTGAAAGTGACTTTGAATACAAATTTTAAACTGGAAAGACGATCGTTGCAAGTTAAATAAAATCTAATGAAAATAACATAATTTTTGTTAAAAGAAACCATAGCCTCAAATCCTTACATAATAAAACATATGTTCAAATACAATTATTTTAACTAATCTGAAATTTAACTAATAAAATTTAACTCAATAATAATAGCTGTACGATTTCTTTCAAAGCGCAGATACCTTGAAATAAGTTTAAGTATTTTATATACGGCCCCTGAAAGCCTGGCCGAAATAATCTGTTTTGATATGTAAAAAAGTGGTATAAGTCATGCATTTTAAAGTTTCATAACTCGGTCAATTTTAACGTTAGCTGAATGGGATTTTTTTGTCTTACTTGTTGGTGTCACAGTAAATTTTTACTAAATATCACTTATAGAACCGGGGGACCGTATAAAAATTTAAATTTCGCAATTTTTTAATAAATGTTTTTCTTGACCCAAATGGCTTTAAAAATAATTCTTTACCTTATTTAAACCATTTTTGTAATTGTAAGTATGCATCTAGGACCAATGGTTGCGAAAATAAAGGTCGGTCAGGTTATAGTGGACACACTGTATATTCACAAAATACATTTGATTAAAAACATTGCGGCAATCAGATTGTAAGCCCGTTTACCACTACACGTATCTCACTTTAACAATATTGTTTTATTTATTTGCGGTAATTTTGCACAATTCCTTTACACAATTACGATATGATTCCGAAATTGTTGAATCGGCGTTGCCTCTTTTTGGTTTCTCTTTCGTTTCAGGAAAGCGCAGTCAATCATTCCATATATCTTTTCGCCAAGGTCGAACGCTGATGATAGTGATATGCCCAACCATATTCCTAAGTAGCCGCCAATATAACTGAAGAGCTCTATGCTCTAAAATAAGAATATGACATAAATTAATTATACGTTAATCATTTACATAAACTGAACACAGCATATCACTGAAACCTTTGTCTGTTTTATAAAGTCATTTTTTACTTTTGACTGTTTTATAACGCCAAAAACATAACAGTGGATAGCGAAATGTAAAAAAAATATTACAAAAAGATTTACCTCAATTCTTGGTATCTGCTTGAATGTTTTAACCTTCATCCGATTAAAACTTACCACAAAAGCGATAATTCGACTTCTAAAAGAGAGAAATCTGTTAGGAAATATTGCATATAAACTTATTTTATGAATTTTATTGTCAAATATTGAATGATGTTAGATATTACAATTATGAATAATGTAAAAAACATACGCAATACCATTTATATTTTACGACGAAGGTTTTAATCTTTCGAAGGGCGCCGGTATATTATATATACCACTTAAATGTAATCCCAAAATGACTGAATGACACCATAATTTTTTAATTAAATTTCCGATTTATAGTGTACACGAAGAGCCTATTTTCTAATAAATTTCTTTCGAAATTCTGGTGTCATTCAACCATTTAAATATATTAGCAAAAGAAGTACTTTGTTCTGAAAGGGTTAATCAGCTGTACTTGTACCCAATTAAACCTTTATATATTTTTCATTCTTTTATTTCGTGAGCAGAAAAACAAATTAAAAATACCAGATTACGCAAAAGTTTTCAACAAATCAAGAGTACTATAACGAAAATAATCCATAAAGTGAAAAAATATATCTTAAATGAACATTAAATATATACAAAAGCTATATGTAAAAAAACGTCAAATTCACCTTAAAATATTAATTAAAATCATGAATACATTAAATGATTCATAGTTTGTTTACTAAAATAGGTGTAAAAACAAATTAGAAGGCTTTAAGACATTAAAATCAATTTACAGATGTTGAATGTAAAAGAACATGGAGTTCATTATCACATCTGTTTAGTAAAACATGCTCGGGACACCGGCTAATTCTTTTATATTCAACATCTGTAAATTAGTTTCAATGTCTAAAAGCCTTTTAATTTGTTTTTACACCTATTTTATTAATAAAACTATGAATCATTTCATGTATTCATGTTTTTACTAGGAATAATTTAGAAAGCGCATAACATATTTGAATACCCAATTTTAGCAGATACCGTCCACATCTGGATTCAAATTATTTTGTTGCAACTAGTATGTGATCTAAGTATTTATAAAAGATAATATGTTAATATTCATTGGAGTGAGAAAACACATAATGTTGTTGAAAATTTTCTATCAACAATTTCTAGCAATACACGGAAATGTACTCAATTTTTTTTTGTAAATCTCTGTAGGGTATTTATAGAATTTTATATACACAATATTTTAAGCTACAATTTAATTGAGGTAAATAACGCATAACACAAATAAAAACGCATTTCCAGAAATTATCATCCATAAACATTAATTTATCCAATTATATGTAAAACTCTGTATTTGGATTCATTTCTAATCTACCATTATATTCAAGCATACAAGAATAAATCAGTTGAAAAATAACAGCATTCTTAAAGTTTTCACACTTATAGACAGCAATGCTTTAGCGTAATGCGACAGTAATGCGTAGCACTTTAAATGAATATATGATTTATACAAATCCTATAATTCTAGAATCATTTATAAATCGAAAGGTAATATAAAAAAATTGCACTGATGGCCAAAAGATAAGGGGCAGTGATTGGATTTGGCACGGTTTGTCGAATATATACTGAAATTTTTGGCAAATTGTCCTCGATCTTCGAAGATGTAAAGTAAATGTTTAACTTCATATTTTCACTAAAGATTGAGTCTCGAGGATAATTAGTGGAACAACAATAAATTTTGTAATCCTAATAATATTATAAATGAGAAAATTTGTGTGAGTGTGTGAGTCAAGTCTACGTCAAAATGTATCTGTTCCACCAGATCAACATTTAACAAAATAATTCTCATAATAGTACAGTCATTTTAGAAACTTCTTTTACAAATAGCTGAAAAAATTAGAACAAAGCTGAATTTTTGCACAAATACTAGTTAGAGTATGTAGTTTAATATATTAAACCCCCCATCGATCCGATGTGAGCTTTCGCCTTCAGAGGGCGTCAATGAACTTGAAAATCGGTTTTCTGTGAGTATCCCATGAACGCTTGTATCTGGAAAAAAGTTCAATTACAAAGATATATATAATTTAATTTTCTACAAAAAGGGTTATTAACAGTTTTTTATCACATCAACCCTTCCCTGTCAAAAATTAAAATAAAGTAAACATTACTGGAAAATGTGGAAACACAATCACATTGAACGCTCCCAAGAAGCAGACCAAATACTTATATACTTTCGATCTCTCGCCCACCTCTACTGACTGGACTCCTGCATTGTCTGTATGCCGTGGTGACGCCTCAGACCTCCCATCTGCTAAACCAGATGGCCACTTGAGTATTACGCAGCATCTTTAATTGTATCTGCAAGTCGGATCATCGAAATACCAAACTCCAGACGATCAATATAAACATTTTTAACGGGGTAAATAATTCTCGTTGAAAAGTGGCTGACTGACACTATTAGAAATAAACTTTTTTAATGAGATAAATAACTCCCACGTGGTCACTAATTAAGAAAGACTGGCGAAAAATTTAAATTAAACAAGGAAAGCTTTTGATAGGCATTTGTTAGCCATCAGAAATTAACCGCTGTAAATTGGCAAGACTTCGCTTACGAGTTCCGAAATTACCTAGGTGAATGGTTAGCGGGCTTTTCAGTAACTTCCTTTGACGAATTGAAAGATCTGTTGGTAACTGACCAAATCAAAATGCGTGCAAAATTTGACGTGCGCGAGCATTTCATAGACAAATGGCCACTGCTTAAGACGGAAGCAGAAAGAGTGGAGTTGTTGGATGGTTATGACAGTGTCAGAGCGTCGATTAAGAAAAATGGGTCAGCAGATGACGGAAATACGCGTCCGAAATCGGAAGAAAAACATGCAGAAACAAAGAATGAGACTCCCCTCACTGGTGCGTCAGGCCAACGCGGAACTATGGATCAGGAGAAGGCATTCGAGAAAATAGTAGAGCGTAGGTGTTTCCATTGCAATTCAAGGAACCATAAATAAGAAATGAATGAATTAAAGGAAAGGAATAAATTAGAATATAAAAATGAAATGAATAAATTAGACGTTATTCCAGAAGTAATTTGTGAAGAAAAACAAATTTTGAATTTTAAAGTACTAAATAAATCGAGCGACACATTAACCGAGAACACCATTAAGCCTTTTGAATCCGTTAAAAAGAATGATTTTTCTGGCGGTGTTATGGTAAAACTCCCGGCTCAGGGGCTAGACTTACAAGCGACGAAGCGACGGGTAGTGCTAGCGGAATTGGGTCAAATACTGCCGGCGAAAAAGAAAAACAAAAAGAGAAGCCCAGTATCTATTTTCAATTTTTCGGGAACAGTTTTTTTTATCAGAACTGTAAGAGGTATAAACAGATAGATCAGAGATTAAGAGTGTTGTTTTGTTTTGTTTTGTGTTGTTTTGCTGAAAGTGAATTGTATATTGTGTATCAATAGGTGTTTTATCGAAAAGTGAACAACTTATATAATTACAAACAACAAACTTATATAATTTATTCATTGCATTAAACTTAAAAGTAAAATGTAAAGGATTTAAAATTAGAAAAAAAGAACAGTAATTGGAATTAATTGTTTTTATGAAAGACTGTAAATTCAGTATTAAGAAGTAAGAGGAATTTAAAAAATGTAACTTTTCATGGAAGTCCTAAACATTAAAGTTATAAATGATGTTTTGATTTTTTGTGTTATTAAATAGAAGTTGAAAAATTTTAAGTTGATAAAATTAATAAGATTGAAATTTAGAAATTGTTTTTTTAGAATTAGAACTTGTATTTTGAGTTAGCAATTGTATTTTGTACAGGGATAGTTGGAATATACATTTTGGTTCTTAATATCGTTATTGTTAATATTATTCTTTTAAATTACTATAAATTGAAAACAAACTATTGTTTTAAACATGTATGGGTTAAGAAGAACCTCATGATAAAAGTACCTGAATATTTTGTTTGCTGATTTGTGTTAAAACGGTTTTTAATCATTTGTTAAAGGACTGAATTGCTATATGTCCGTGTAGAATATTATATTATTATTAAGAATAGTTTAAGCGTATTTGTTTTTATTATTGTATTAAAATTCTTTCCTCATTAAGTATCCTTATATAGTAATTATGGGTGTTTATACATGCCAACGTGCGAAATCGAACTCTTATTGAAAGTACCTGTGACTTTTTTAAATTATTTATTCTGATTGTGTTAAAAGTAAGTCCTTTAACGAAGGTACTGGATTGTTTTATTTGTTAGAGCGCCTATATCTTAGTATTATTATATAACTGTTGTGCAATTGTATTGTGCATAATGCTGAATCCCTCCCAGGGTATCGGAGTACTTTCAGATATAAATGTTTTTTTTTTATTTTTTGAAAAAAAATTTGGATTAGGTTAGTGGATAACAGTAACTCCTGGATTAATTGAGACTTTGCACCGTAGTTAGGAAAAATTTCCCATAAGGAAAATTTTACTTGGGACAAGGAGGATCTGTGACGCCTCAGATAACCCATCTGTTAAACCAGGTGGACACTTGAGTATTACGCATCATCCTTAATTGGATATTCAAGCCGCATCATCGAAATAGCAAACTCCAGATGGTCGATATAAACATTTTTAACGAGGTAAATAATTCTCGTTGAAAAGTGGCTGACTGACACTATTAGAAATAAACATTTTTCATGAGATAAATAAGACTCCCGCGTGGTCACCAATTAAGACAGACTGACGAAATCGAAGAGGCCCCAGAGATGGATCTGCTTTTTTGTAATGACTGAGAGCTGTCGCTTTTGGGTCTACTGAAAAGGGCCGAGCGAGCTCTTATTGAATTTGAAGTTTTCTTAATGTTGCTGTGATTTCTATGTGTTGTGTCCTGTGATGTCCTAGCGTGAAATAAAACGGTTAAGAAAATGAACACTAGTTCTCCTAATATAGATTTTAAGCCTAGTTCCTCGTTGGACTTTTATTTCACGTTACACAGTTTCCGCACGCTTGTGCAATAGTCATTGCCCAATATCCTATCACCCCTTGCTTACGTCGAAATATACTACGTGCAGGTATCTGTACAGAGTTTTATTTACACCTGATGAGCATTTCGCTAGAATTAAATATCTCTAATTTACTGAAAGAAGCATATACTTTGTGAGTTTTTAGAAAGTGAATACTTTATTTTCAACGCAGGTTGTGGTAAGTTTTCTATTTTAAATAGTTTTGACAGCTTAAAATTAGTCTTTCTTGACTGCTAATTGAGAGCGGAAAAATGGAGATTGACGAAGTAGTTTGCCTTGTATATGGTGAGGTCTGCCTTTCGAATGATAATGTGGAAATTGCAAAAAAGGGTCTGACGTCCTTTATGACGGCAAGTTTGGAAAGTTGTGACCATAAATGTAAAGCATTTGAAAAAATGGCTGAAACAAAATGGTGAATATATAGTTCCTTCTTCCCAACCGATGACCAGGCCCCTACTAGCCAGGAAGCCCCAGTTGAACAGGTTTGATTCCTGGTATCGGGGCGGGTGACCGCCTAATCGCCGCGTAGCGTCAATAAACCTAACGAGCGCATACAACGTATCGGTAATGACTTTCGCTTTGTTGTGAACGGTATTATGTCGGTTGTTTAACATTTATATCCTGTTGTTTAGAATCTTCGCATTGCTACTTATGTTGATTTCGTAATTTGGAATCTTGGTCAGGTAACGAGACCTTCACCTGGCAAGGCACGTCCAGAGGTATAATTCACAGGTAACTTGGAGGAATTTGCACCCACGACGGATTTTATATGCACCAGGCGCCATTAGCGAACATGTCGGATTATAGGCAGCAGTAGGCCTGGTTCCCGCGGCCTTAGCTGCGGATTCGATACTCTGCCAACTGGGCCACCGCTGCCCGAACTACTTCTGATTGACCTGGGGTTTTGAAGCTGAATTATTGGTGCAGACTTGTCGTAAGAAAATGGATTTTGGAGGGGGGGAGCAAAAAAAAAAAAAAAAAAGGAGCGCCGCAGATAGACAAGTTGCACCGAAATTTAATTTTGGGCCGAAATGCTAGCAAACATAAAGATGCAGGGGATGAGACTCGTCCTATCTACCGTACACCACCGCGTAGAAACTGGTTCCGTAGACTTCCCACTGGAGAGAGTCCAGTAGCTTGTGCAGGCTATAGCCTATGTGCAACTACGAATAATAAAGAGGCGGCAATAAGAAAAAACCGGAAAGGGAAAGGGGTTAGCTTGTACGTGTTATTACACTTAAAACTTACGTATAGCTATTTACTTATCTATCATTTATTATATGTGTTGTTTTAATATTATCCTATAGCACTAGGTCACGTTAAACTAACTAGAGTAAGACATTATTTAAAATTTCTGAAACTTTTAATCTAAAAGAATATACTGATTAAAGCAACTGTAAATCTGAAATAAAACATTTTTAATTACTGTAAATAGAAAACTGCACTCAAGTAAAATCGAACTAGATAACTATCTGGATAGTCAGAAACAAAATTTTAGCAAATGTTTTGGATCATATTTGAATTTAATAATAATAACTTATTTATAGATTAATCCTGTTAATATGAAATGGACCTAATTTTTTTTGCATGCGTTAACCGTTAATTTTACAATCTCATTTGAATTTGAAATATTAAAGATGATTGTACATAAATTGCGACGGTTTATATATCGTTATCACTTTATTCAAATTAACTCAATCGTGTGGATCTGAAATTAATCTCATTCGATTGAGAATGCAAAAATACCCATACAGCCACTTCATTTCAATAAACAGAGGTGATATTTTTCTCCAAATTAAAAAAAAAAATTATCTTCTTCTAGCAAAACAACGTGGTACTCCGCGCCGCCCGCGTCGATTTTCATGTAAACAAGCCGGCCGATTCCGAAAGTTAAGGTGTTTTTTTTATGCTTCTCCTGCAGTTGCAACGAAACCATGGAGTCAGACATTCAGCTGTAAGCGCTTGAAAAATAATTCATATGTCCAAATGAGAAATTTAAATAAAATAAAGGAAGAAAGTTATACTATTCTTTTGTTGTTTTTCTTTATTTTTATGAAGTAAAAGCAGAAAACTGGAAGTTATGTGTATGTCCGATATGGATGGACAATTTATGTAATGAGTAAACCCACCTGTGTTTCTAATCTCTAATCATGGGCGACATAAAAAAGAATGGTAGGGCCACTGGCCCTCTCGATTTTGAAATTTATCTAATTAAATTTCTTTTTTCTTCGATTTTGAAAAACATAGTAAATTTTTTTCGAGTAATTTGAAATAAAAGAGCAACTAAAAACTAGTTATGAGAATTGTGGGGCAGTGAGCAAGGGAGACCTATTGCCCCTCTCTTGATTTTAAAATTTAATTAATTAGAATTCTTTTCTTCTGTTTTCAAAAACATTATGTACATTTTTCGAGTAACTTAAAATGAAAATAAATAAGAAATTTTCGATTAAGGTGTGGGGTGGGGGGGGGAGGGGTGAGACTCATTGCCCCTCCCTGGATTTTGAAATTTAATTAGCATTTTCTTCTCCAATTTACAAAAACATAATAAAATTTATTCTTTTCAAATAACTTAAAATAAAGGAACTAAGAACTTTCGGTCAGGGGAAGGGGGCATAGGTGAGTCATTGCCCCTCCCTCGATTTTGAAATTTAACTAATTTTTTTCTCCGATTTTTGAAAAACATAGTGAAATTTGATCTTTTCTCTTAGCTTAAAATAAAAGAATAACTAAGAATTTTCTCTTAGGGGAACGAAGTTAAAAGAGAGCTATTGCCCCTCCCTAAATTTAAAAATTTAATTAATTAAATTTTTTTTTCGTCTATTTTCAAAAACATAGTAAAGTTGATACTTTTCGAGTAACTTAGAATAGAAAATTAAGAAATTTTACATTAAGAGGGAGGGAGGAGGTGGGTGAGAGATTCATTGCCTCCCCTCCCTGAATTTTAAAATGTAACTAATAAAAATTTATTTTTCCCCACATTTGAAAATGCAGTAAAATTTATTCTTTTCGAGTAACTAAAAATAAAGAAACTAAGAATTTTCTGTTAGAGGAAGAAGCCATACCTGAGCCATTGCCCCTCCCTTTATTTTAAATTTTAAGTATTTACTTCGCTTTTGAAAAACATACTTAAATTTATTTATTTATATCTTAGAATAAAAGAAGAATTAAGAATTTTCCGTTAGGGGTAGGGTAGGGGGGGGGGAGGTAGGAGAAACCTATTGCCCTCCCTGGATTTCAAAAGTTAATTAATTAAAATTTTCTTTTCTTCTATTTTCAAAATCATAGTAAAATGTATACTTTTCGAGTAACTTACAATAAAAAAATGAGAAGAAATTCCTCATTAAAGGACTGGTGAGTGAGAGGCCCATTGCCCCCCGCCCCCTGGCTTTTGAAATTTAATTAATATTTTTTTTCTCCGATTTTGAGAAAAAAAAACATAGCAAAATTTATTCGTTTAGAGTAAGTTAAAATAAAAAAAAAAATAAAAAAAAGAATTTTTCATTGTGGGCAGGGGCACAGGTGAGTTGATGCCACTGCCCCTCCCTCGATTTTGAAATTTAACTAATTTTTTTTCTCTGATTTTGAAAATCATAGTGAAATTTATTTTTTTTTTTTTTTTTTTACTCTTAGCTTAAAACGAAAGTGGAACTAAGAATTTTACGTTAGGTAGGAATGTGACTTTTAGTTAAGTCCTTAAAAGTCTTGGAAAGAGTATTAATTATTATTAGTATTTAAAAAGTGTGTTTCATAGCATGCAACTCTCACAAAATTAAAATTTTTTAAACACTTTAGAAACTTCGGAAAATATCACACAATCATACTACATCGTGTCTTGCAAAAGAATCTTACAGTAACTGCTATTATACTGTAGTTACTATTATAATGATCATACTTACAAAAATTAAGACCCGTAAAGTTCTCCAGTAACTGCAGTCATGCTGCAGCTACATCACCGAATATTTTTGTGAATTAATTACTATAAATTCACTGCCGTTTTACAGTAGACATAAATTCTTTTTTTTTTTTTTTTTTTTTTTTTTTTTTTTTTTTTTTTCCCTTTAAATTTTGGGTTGAAAAAATACTTGTCAATAACTGGAAAATAACTGAAGTGATTTTACTGTTGATATTGCAGTACAAAAAAAAAAGAAAGAAAGAAAAAAAAAAAAAAAACTACATTTGACCGTAGAAAAATTTCAAAAATACCTGATTTCTGTAAAAAAAACTGCAGTTCATTTTTAGCTGGGTATTTATGCGATTAGTTCTAATTAAATTAGTCTGTTTTAAACAATTTGACGTTTATTGCTTTTGTACTGCTACTGGGCATTGCATTGCACAAATATATCATTAAAAGTTGTTATCTGGGCTTTAAAAGTCGATGGTACATAGAGTACGATGCCCCATTATGCATGTTCAAACCGTCCGTGTCTCTAACTAATTCGGGACATTGGGTGCATATATGGACGTTTAAAATGTGCATGCAAAATTTGTTTCTGGCACCAGTAATAAATACGCGTAATATTTTTTCTTATGCGGTGCCAACCGAATAATATTTGTGTAAAAGACGCCGGCCCCGAAGGGGTTAAGGGGTTAATATTTCGACCAATTACCGACGAATTTTTTCGAAAAGCATCTTTAACAATGCTTTTATACTTCTGCTACGGTAAGTACCTCCAGCGCTCCTCAACACTTTTGCTGAATGGCCGCAAATTGAAATTTGTGTGTAACAGAAAAATACGCTTTTCTCCAAAACTATGTGTTCTAGGGTAATCGTTATAGTTTTCCTGCAAGGTTTAAATTGACGTCTACTACCTCTAAATTTTTCATAATTTTAGCTTCAGTAGATTCAGAAATGGCGGCGGGAACATATTTTTGCACTACATTTCCACGATATTTCTGAAAATATAATACTACTTAAAATTAAAAGAAATGTATTTTTGATTTCAGCGTTACGAATGCTTTCACACGATACCCGAAACGATATGCAGAGAATTTTTTTTTTCAAGTAACTTAATTAACCCCTCTACATTTTTCCTAAATATCTTTGTGAATGTTTAATAATCCGTAAATATGTGGGTCAATAGTCTTTATTATTTCCTCCAGTTTGAATTTTCCACGTTCCATAGTTTACGAGTAAAATGGATAATAGTTTCGTTTTTACTTCTTAACTACGGAACCCTAAAAAGTCACTTTTTGCCACCACCAGCATCCTGCCTCTTTTTATACATGGGGAGGCTCTAATGTTTGTATGAAAAATAAGCACATTAATGCCTCCCCCCCACTTCGACTGCTCACAGATAGAAGTGCTCAATTTTTTTTTTTTTTTTTAGTTTTTTTTTTTTTTTTTTTTTTTTTAGTTTTTTTTCTCCCACGAAGGTGTTTATTACCACTTGGAAAAACTAATTTCCCCTGTTAAATATTTTTTACAAATTTTTTTATAATAGCTACCTACTTAAAGTACCTTTGGTGTTTTTATCAATTTTAATTTTTTTTTATTAGTTGTACTTTCTGTGAATATGAATTACGAGTATAACGAGTACTCTGGATTAAATGTTTATTATGTTTTCGGCCAATACCAAGCATTTTATTAGTATTTTAGTAAAGTTTCTCAAGTTTAAATGAATTCCCTGCGCAGCAAAAAAGAGCATTCCAATCCGCGCGTGTGTGTGTGTGTGTGTGGGGGGGGGGGCACTAATAAAACATTTTGCAATTGAAATTCCAACTTTTTTGGGCCCAAAAATGAGGTGGGCGATTCAATTCATTAAGGGTTTTTTTGTAATATCCTTTTAGGTGCGTTCGTAATTATATAAATACGTAGCACCTATAGTCGTCGTTCAGTCCGTCTGTCTGTCCGTCCGTCCGCATATAATAGAGCAAAAACTACCCAACCGAATGGTCTGAAATTTTAAATATATGATTGTTGTAAAATTTTGTCGAGCCATTTCAAATTTTATGAAAATCAGATGTATAGTTAAATTACAGGGACAGTCAAAAATTTTTCTTTACATTACGGCCAATGGGAAAAATTATTGCACGTGCATTTTAATAATGTTAAAGCTTTCCGAATGGTCTCAAATTTTAAACATATAATTATTGCGACATTTTGTCGAGCCATTTCAAATTTTATGAAAATCGGATGTATAGTTTAATTACAGGGACAGTCAAAAGTTTTTCTTTACATTAAAGCCAATGGGAAAAATTATTGCAAGTGCATTTTAATGATGTTACAGCTTTCCGAATGGGCTGAAATTTTAATAATTGCTGCAAAATTTTGTCGAGCCATTTCAAATTTCATGAAAATCGGATGTATAGCTTAATTACTGGGACAGTCAAAAGTTTTCCGTTACATTAAGGGGAATGGGAAAAAATTATTGAAAGTGCATTTTAATGATGTTACAGACTATGCACTTATGAATTGCAAATAAATACACATTCAGTACAATATGGGGTGCAAAAAATAATTATAAAACTAGTTATAGTACGAACGCACCTCATTTGCCACGTTTGACGAGCAATTTCCAACTTGTTTTAATTATGCTGAAAGCAAAAATAAAGTAAATTTTTACAACTACTCGGAACTGGCCAAGTACGTAATAAAAATTTGGTCGAATACCGAGTACTCAGTACACCTGTAATTCATATTCTCATTATGTACAACTAATTAAAGAAAATTAATTTGATGAACCCAGCTAAAAATGAACTGCAGTGAAACTTTAAAAAAAATGTAGTTGGAAGACTGCGGTGATTTGGCACAAATCCCTGCAGTGTTTTTGAAGTCGACATAACTATAAATTAACCGCAGTAAATGTGTAGTTGATAACTACACACACACCGCAGTAAATTTATAGTTATGTCGACTTCAAAAGAACTGCAGGGATTTGTGCCAAATCACCGCAGTCTCCCAACTACATTATTTTTGCAGTTTGACTGTAGCCTTTTAAAAATTTATTAGAAAATATGAGGAGAAATGCCGGATGTGCATAACATAAATAAGTCGTATTAGGCCTTTCCAACAAAATGCCACATGATGGGTGACTCCAAAATTTAGAAAAAGTGCCCCGTTGGGGTGGGGCAAAGTGAAGGGAGGGAAGACGGATGTGCATAACATGAATAAGTGGTATTAGGCCTTTCCAACAATATGTTACATGATGGGTGACTGCAAAATTTAGAAAAGTGCCCTCCTTGGGGGGGGAAGTGTGGGGAGGAAAGCCAAATGTGCATAACTTGAATAAGTAGCCATTGGCCTTTCCAGCAATGGGTCACACGAGGGGTGTCGGCAAAATTTAGAAAAGTGCCCCCTCAGGGGGGAGCAAAGTGGGGGGGGGAGAACCGGATGTGCATAACATGAATAAGTGGTATTAGGCCTTTCCAACAATATGTCACATGATGGGTGACTGCAAACTTTAGAAAAGTGCCCCCATTGGGGGGGGGGGCAAAGTCAGGTGAGGGAAGCCAGATGTGCATAACATGAATAAGTGGTATTAGGCCTTTCCAACAATATGTCACATGATGGGTGACTTCAAAATTTAGAAATGTGCCCCCCTTGGGGGGGGCAAAGTGGGGTGAGGGAAGCCGGATGTGCATAACATGAATAAGTGGTATTAGACCTTTCCAACAATATGTCACATAATGGGTGACTGCAAAATTTAGAAAAGTGCCCCCCTTGAGGGGGGCAAGTGGGGGAGGGAAGCTGGATGTGCATAACATGAATAAGTGGCATTAGGCCTTTCCAACAATATGTCACATGATGTGTGACTGCAAAATTTAGAAAAGTGCCCCCCCCTTGAAGGGTGCAAAGTGTGGGGAGGAAAGCCAAATGTGCATAACTTAATAAGTAGTCATTGGCCTTTCCAGCGATGGGTCACACGAGGGGTGTCAGCAAAATTTAGAAAAGTGCCCCCTCAGGGGGGAGCAAAGTGGGGGGGGGAGAAACCAGATGTGCATAACATGAATAAGTGGTATTAGGCCTTTCCTACAATATGTCACATGATGGGTGACTGCAAAATTTAGAAAAGTGCCCCCCCAGGGGGGGGGAAACCGGATGTGCACAACATGAATAAGTGCTCACAGGCCTTTCCAACAATATGTTACAAGGCATGTTGGCAAAATTTAGAAAAGTTCCCCCTTGGAGGGGGGGGGGCAAAGCGGGTGAGGAAAGCCGGATGTGCATAACATAAATAAGTGGTGATGGGGCCTTTCTAACAAGTTACATGAGGGATGTCGGCAAAATTTTGAAAAGTGGGGGTTGCACCACCTGGAATATACCCTCACTTCTCTATGAAATTTTTATATATTATAAATGACATTTATCGGAGGGCTCTGTAAAAAAATCTAATCTAAAAGGATGAAAATATTAAAAAAGTTCAAAAAGTAAGAGAAATAATGAAATTCTTCGATCGGACGTGGTGAAAATCTGCGAAATTCATCCATCGACAATATGAAAAAAATCGCACGAGTTTTGCAAATCGATCGCAAGGAAGCTCCCGTACATTTCCCCAATCAGTAGAAATAAAATATTGCAAAACTCGAGAATTGGTAGCGTGAAAAAAATTGCAAAAATCATTACTCACTCAATGAAAAGATTTATGAAATTCCCCAGTCCATTATTGAAAAGCCTCACCAGTGGCCGAGAGGTTCTGCTCTCGAAGCTGGTAGGACGGGGAGGTGCTGTGTTCGATCCCAATAGCGCCCGTCGTCCTAATCATTTTAGAGTTTTCTTCAGACCTTGGTTTTCCAAGCATAAATACGGGTTAAGTTCCCTTAGAAAGACCACCCACGGAGGGCACTCCCCCCCGTTAGGGCCTATATCCCTCGTGCTGATAACTGGCCATCATAAACACAACCAACAACCATTATTGGAAAAAAAAAAAAAAAAAAAAAAAAAAAAAAAAAAAAACCCAGAACAATTTTTCAGTTGGCTGCTTTAACCCTAGAACTACCGGAAATTTTACTCAAGTTTTATAAAAACATTCTACACCAGAATTTTTACTTAAAACTATTTAATTTGTTTATTTAACTTATTATTGTCTGATTTATACATTTAGTTTGTTTTGAAGAAATTTCTGGTTTGAATAAATATTTTGAATGTACATGTCGGGTCCAATGGACCCGTCTGGTAGACGGAAGGTTAAAATATTGTGAAACTTGTCAACCTGTTGCAGAAATCAATCGTGAAATTCATCAATCGAGACAAAACTCACAAGATTCTTCAGTTGGTGGTAGGAAAAAATGTGAAATTTGTCAACCGATTGCAGCTGAAAAACTGCTAAATAAGTCACATTAACTGATAATTGAAAAATAGTTATTGAATATTAATATTTAAAAAAAGGAATGCATAACAACATTAAATGGGGGGAAAAATCGCAAAATTCAATCTGTCATAGGAAAACATTGCAAAATTTTATTGATAAAAAATAGAGCTGTACTGAGTACTTGGTAAATACTGAGTATTCGGCATACTCGGCCAATTTGCCAAGTACTCGGTACTCGGCGAAATTTTGGCCGAGTACTCGGCCAATACCGAGTAGTTGTAAGAATTTCAAACTGATCAGTAAAAAGTTATTCGAATATCAATGTATAATATATGTAATAATTCATAAAACTATTTACTCAGTATTTAACAATATGTGTACAAAATATAAAAAAAGTTAAGCAAAAACCCCTCATAAAATAATTCAAGATTAAAATTTAGTTTCACACATACAAATAAAAGTAAGTTTTTCTTATTACACAACTACTCGGTATTTGGTCGAGTAGTCAGTGGCCGAGTACTCGGTACTCGGCCAAAGTACTACTCGGTACACCACTAATAAAAAAGGAGTCTAAGAAAACCAATTCAAATTATTTTTTGTGAACAAGGTACACGAATGCAAGAAAAAAATTTAGGTGCCAATGGGCAGTCTCTCACCACTAAATTTTATTTGTTATTTTTTGTCTAATATTTCACCTAAATTTTTTGTAAGAATTTAAGTGAAGAGAACTAATAAAATTTAGTGGTGAGAAACTGCCTGCTGGCGCCTAGATTTTTACACTTCTGTTCTGTGAGTGCCCTTTTTTAAAAATTCGCACACAGCAGTCCTTTTTTCTAGAATCATCACTATCCTAGTGTTGATTCCAGATAAAAAGGGCCACTGGGCGGAAATGTTTAAAAAACAGCACACTTGTACCTTGTCGCTTGCAGGGAAAATCTGAAAAAGTGGTCTGAAATTCGAAATTCATTCATCGACCATATGATAAGAATCCCATGAGTTTCACAAATCAGTATCAAGAAAAAACTAAATTTTACCAGTGGGTAGAAATATAATATTGCAAAATTTGTCAATCAGTTGCATGAAAAAAAACTGAAAATAGTCATTAAGTCGTCAGAAAATTTGGTGAAATTTGCCACTTGATTGTTGGACAAAAAAAAGAAATTCTTTAGTCGCGGATTTTGATCAAAAATTTACCTTAACACTTTGGCTGCCGCCCATTTTTCAAAATCTGTTCCCAGGCACCGAATGCGTGAGTTAGAGATCTGCACGGGCAGTCCCGTGGCCCAGAGTTGATTTCAGGGGGTGGCCCGGGAGGGGGGGGGCTTTCATTGCTTTGGAAGGAATGTCCCCCCCCCCGGACCACCCCCTGAAATCAACTCTGGGGCCACAAGTCTGCCCATGCAGATCTCTTAAGTCACGCATTCGGTGCCTGGGAACAGATTTTGAAAAATGGGCGGCAGCCAAAGTGTTAACGTAAATTTAAGGATATTGTCATTGGTTTAACATTAGCTTGTGAATATTGTAACATGACAGTGTACTAAGCTCATTCAATATCCTCCTATGCAAAAAAAAAACATTTAAAATAATTAAGGATATTTTCAGTGGTTTAACATTAGCTTGTGTGTATTGTAACATGACGGTGTACTAAGCTCACACAAATCAGTATCAAGAAAAAACTAAATTTTACCAGTGGATAGAAATATAATATTGCAAAATTTGTCAATCAGTTGCATGAAAAAAAAACTGAAAATAGTCATTAAGTCATCAGAAAAATTTGTGAAATTTGCCAGTTGATTGTTGGACAAAAAAGAGAAATCCTTTAGTTGGGGATTTTGATCAAAAATTTACCTTAACACTTTGGCTGCCGCCCATTTTTCAAAATCTGTTCCCAGGCACCGAATGCGTGACTTGGAGATCTGCACGGGCAGACCCGTGGCCCCAGAGTTGATTTCAGGGGGTGGCCCGGGGGGGGGGGGAGCTCTCATTGCTCTGGAAGGACCGCCCCCTGAAATCAACTCTGGGGCCACTGGTCTGCCCGTGCAGATCTCCAAGTCACGCATTCGATGCCTGGGAACAGATTTTGAAAAATGGGCGGCAGCCAAAGTGTTAACATAAATTTAAGGATATTTTCAGTGGTTTAACATTAGCTTGTGAGTATTGTAACATGACAGTGTACTAAGCTCATTCAATGTCCTCCTATGCAAAAAACATTTAAAATAATTAAGGATATTTTCAGTGGTTTAACATTAGCTTGTGTGTATTGTAACATGACGGTGTACTAAGCTCACACAAATCAGTATCAAGAAAAAACTAAATTTTACCAGTGGGTAGAAATATAATATTGCAAAATTTGTTAGTCAGTTGCATGAAAAAAAACTGAAAATAGTCATTAAGTCATCAGAAAAATTTGTGAAATTTGCCAGTTGATTGTTGGACAAAAAAGAGAAATCCTTTAGTTGCGGATTTTGATCAAAAATTCACCTTAACACTTTGGCTGCCGCCCATTTTTCAAAATCTGTTCCCAGGCACCGAATGCGTGACTTAGAGATCTGCACGCCGCAGAGTTGATTTCAGGGGGTGGCCCGGGTAGGGAGCTCTCATTGCTCTGGAAGGAATGTCCCCCCCCGGACCACCCTCTGAAATCAACTCTGGGGCCACGGGTCTGCCCGGGCAGATCTCTAAGTCACGCATTCGATGCCTGTGAACAGATTTTGAAAAATGGGCGGCAGCCAAAGTGTTAACGTAAATTTAAGGATATTTTCAGTGGTTTAACATTAGCTTGTGAGTATTGTAACATGACAGTGTACTAAGCTCATTCAATGTCCTCCTATGCAAAAAACATTTAAAATAATTAAGGATATTTTCAGTGGTTTAACATTAGCTTGTGTGTATTGTAACATGACGGTGTACTAAGCTCACACAAATCGGTATCAAGAAAAAACTAAATTTTACCAGTGGGTAGAAATATAATATTGCAAAATTTGTCAATCAGTTGCATGAAAAAAAACTGAAAATAGTCATTAAGTCATCAGAAAAATTTGTGAAATTTGCCAGTTGATTGTTGGACAAAAAAGAGAAATCCTTTAGTTGCGGATTTTGATCAAAAATTCACCTTAACACTTTGGCTGCCGCCCATTTTTCAAAATCTGTTCCCAGGCACCGAATGCGTGACTTAGAGATCTGCACGCCCCAGAGTTGATTTCAGGGGGTGGCCCGGGGGGGGAGCTCTCATTGCTCTGGAAGGAATGTCCGTCCCCCCCCCGGACCACCCCCTGAAATCAACTCTGGGGCCACGGGTCTGCCCGTGCAGATCTCTAAGTCACGCATTCGATGCCTGTGAACAGATTTTGAAAAATGGGCGGCAGCCAAAGTGTTAACGTAAATGTAAGGATATTTTCAGTGGTTTAACATTAGCTTGTGAGTATTGTAACATGACAGTGTACTAAGCTCATTCAATGTCCTCCTATGCAAAAAAAATTTAAAATAATTAAGGATATTTTCAGTGGTTTAACATTAGCTTGTGTGTATTGTAACATGACGGTGTACTAAGCTCACACAAATCAGTATCAAGAAAAAACTAAATTTTACCAGTGGGTAGAAATATAATATTGCAAAATTTGTCAATCAGTTGCATGAAAAAAAACTGAAAATAGTCATTAAGTCATCAAAAAAATTTGTGAAATTTGCCAGTTGATTGTTGGACAAAAAAGAGAAATCCTTTAGTTGCAGATTTTGATCAAAAATTCACCTTAACACTTTGGCTGCCGCCCATTTTTCAAAATCTGTTCCCAGGCACCGAATGCGTGACTTAGAGATCTGCACGCTCCAGAGTTGATTTCAGGGGGTGGCCCGGGGGGGGGGAGCTCTCATTGCTCTGGAAGGAATGTCCCTCCCCCCCCGGACCACCCCCTGAAATCAACTCTGGGGCCACGGGTCTGCCCGTGCAGATCTCTAAGTCACGCATTCGATGCCTGTGAACAGATTTTGAAAAATGGGCGGCAGCCAAAATGTTAACGTAAATTTAAGGATATTGTCATTTGTTTAACATTAGCTTGTGAGTATTGTAACATGACAGTGTACTAAGCTCATTCAATGTCCTCCTATGCAAAAAAAAAAAAACATTTAAAATAATTAAGGATATTTTCAGTGGTTTAACATTAGCTTGTGTGTATTATAACATGACGGTGTACTAAGCTCATTCAATATCCTTCTTAATAAATGAAAAAATCATTTAAAAAATTTAAACGCATATGAAAACTCTGTCATGTGGGAAAAAAAATAATTCTTCGATCGCTTGCAGGGAAAATCTGAAAAAGTGCTCTGAAAGTCTAAATTCATTCATCGACCATATGATAAAAATCCCACGAGTTTCACAAATCAGTATCAAGAAAAAACTAAATTTTAACAGTGGGTAGAATAGAAATATAATATTGCAAAATATTGCCTTTATTATTTGATTCTGAGAAGTGTCATAATTGACGAAAAAAACTAATTTGGCCCTATTACCATTCAGAAGTGTAAATTTTCTTTTTACAATAACACAATTCATATGACAGTAAAAAAAGATTGCTTCATTTAAAAAATTTAATATTTTACATAATTAGTGAGTACGTACTCATTAAATAAAAATTATTATTAACTCTATGTTATGTTATTAACACAATGTGTCAAACCGCTTTGTATTACATAAAACTGTTTCATTCCTAAAAAGAAAATAAGTTACTTACCTGTGAAATGTTATGCACTTATTTTAGGTATCCTAGACAGGCATCAAGTTATAATTTGAAGTTCACTACTGATTTTTTGTGTAACTGAACATCAAAACATACTTTAATACAAAGCACAGATAAGTATCTGTGTAAGATCTTGGTAAGATATTTAAAAATTCTAAACTCCTAATCTAAAAGAACATACTGATTCAAGCAAGTGTAAATCTGAAATAAAACATTGTTAATTACTATAAATAGATAAGTGCACTAAATCAAGTAAAATCGAACTATCTGGATTGTCAGAAACAAAATTTTATCAAATGTTTTGGATGACATTTGAATTTAATTAATCCTGTTAATATGAAATGGACCTAATTTTTTTTTTCGCATGCATTAACCGTTAATAGTACAATCTCATCTGGATTTGAAATACTAACGATGATTGTACAAAAATTGCGACGGTTTATAAATCGTTATCACTTTATTCAAATTAACTCAATCGTGTGGATCTGAAATTAATTTCTTTCGATTGAGAATGTAAAAATACCCATACAGCCACTTTATTTCAATAAACAGTGGTGATATTTTTCGCCAAACTGCAAAATAAATGATCTTCTTTCAGCAAATCAACGTGGTACTCCGCGCCGATTTTCATAAACTACCCGGCGTTTCCGTGAGTTGAGGTGTTTCTTTAATGCTTCTCCTGGAGTTGCAACGAAACCATGGGGTTAGACATTCAGCTGTAAGGGGTTGAAAAATAAATCATATGTCCAAATGAGAAATTTAAATAAAATAAAGGAAGAAAATTATACTATTCTTTTGTTGTTCTTCTTTGTTTTTATGAGGTAAAAGTGGGAAACTGGAAGTTATATGCATGTCCGATATGGAAGAAAGACAATTTATGCAATATGCAATGAGTAAACCCACCTGTGTTTCTAATTTCTAATCATGGGCGACATATAAAAGAATGGTTGGGCCACTGTCCCTCTCGATTTTGAAATTTATCTAATTAAATTTCCTTTTTCTTCGATTTTGAAAAACATAGTAAATTTTTTTCGAGTAATTTAAAATAAAAGAAGAACTAAAAACTAGTTATGAAGATAGTGGGGCAGTGAGCAAGGGAGACCTATTGCCCCTCCCTTGATTTTAAAATTTAATCAATAAGAATTTCTTTTCTTCTGTTTTCAAAAACATTATGTAAATATTTTGAGTAACTTAAAATGAAAATAAATAAGAAATTTTCAGTTAAGGGGTGGTGGTGGTGTGTGTGTGTGTGTGTGTGTGGGGGGGGGGGGGGTGAGACTCATTGCCCCTTCCTGGATTTTGAAATTTAATTAGCAATTTTTTTCTCCAATTTACAAAAACATAGTAAAATTTATTCTTTTCGAATAACTTAAAATAAAGGAACTAAGAACTTTCTGTTAGGTGAAGGGGGCATATGTGAGTCATTGCCCTCCCTCGATTTTAAATTGTAACTATTTTTTTCTCTGATTTTTGAAAAACATAGTGAAATTTGATCTTTTCTCTTATCTTAAAATAAAAGAATAACTAAGAATTTTCTCTTAGGGGAACGAAGTTAGAAGAGAGCTATTGCCCCTCCCTAAATTTAAAAATTTAATTAATTAAATATTCTTTTTCTTTTGTTTTCAAAAACATAGTAAAGTTTATACTTTTCGAGTAACTTAGAATAGAAAAATGAGAAATTTTACATTAAGAGGGAGGGAGTGGGGGGGGGGGGTTGAGAGGTTCATTGCCCTCCCCTCCCTGGATTTTAAAATGTAACTAATAAAAATTTATTTTTTTCCACTTTTGAAAAGTAGTAAAATTTATTCTTTTCGACTAACTAAAAATAAAGAAACTAAGAATTTCCTGTTAGGGGAAGGGGCATAGCTGAGCGATTGCCCCTCCCTTGAATTTAAATGTTAACTATTTTCTTCGCTTTTGAAAAACATACTGAATTTTTTTAATTAACTTAGAATAAAAGATGAATTAAGAATTTTCAGTTAGGGATAGGGTGGGGGGTAGGAGAAACCTATTGCCCCTCCTTGGATTTCAAAAGTTAATTAATTAATATTTCCTTTTCTTCTATTTCAAAAACATAGTAAAATGTATACTTTTCGAGTAACTTACAATAAAAAAATGAAGAAATTTCTCATTTCCCGCCCCCCCCCCCCCCCTGGCTTTTGAAATTTAATTAAAATATTTTTCTCCGATTTTGAAAAAAAAAAAAAAAGCAAAATTTATTCGTTTAGAGTAAGTTAAAAAAAAAAACTAAGAATTTTCCGTAGTGGGCAGGGGCACAGGTGGGTTAATGCCACTGCCCCTCCCTCGATTTTGAAATTTAACTAATTTTTTTTCTCTAAGTTTTGAAAATCATAGTGAAATTTAATTTTTTTTTTATCTTAGCTTAAAATGAAAGAGGAACTAAAAATTTTTCGTTAGGTAGGAATGTGACTTTCAATTAAGTCCTTAAAAGTCTTGGAAAGAGTATTAATTATCATTAGTATTTAAAAAGTGTGTTTCATAACATGCAACTCTCACAAAATTAAAACAATTTTAAACACTTTAGAAAATTCGGGAAATATCACACAATCATACAGCATTGTGTCTTGCAAAAGAATCTTACAGTAACTGCTGTTATACTGTAGTTACTATTATAATAATCATACTTACAAAATTAAGACCTGTAAAGTTCTTCAGAAACTGCAGTCAGACTGCAGATACATCACCGAACATTTTTGTGAATTAATTGCTATAAAATCACTTGAAATTCACTGCCGTTTTACTGTAGACATAAAGTCTTACTATTTTTTTAAATTTTGGGTTGAAAAAATACTTGTCAATAACTGGAAAATAACTGAAGTGTTTTTACTGTTGATATTGCACTACAAAAAAAAACTACAGTTGACCGTAGAAAAACTTGAAAATTACCTCATTTCTGTAAAAAAACTACAGTTCATTTTTAGCTGGGAAAACACCAGAAGGCAGCTTTTATTTCTGTGGCCAGCCGTGGAGGTGTGTTTCATTACATACCTTTTGTTTTGTGCTTTTTTGCATGTTTCAATGATACTTAAATCAGTTATGCTGTTTAAAGAGTTTGTGGAAATAACCAGTCCTAACATTATATGACACAAACACCATCGTCGCCAAGTGTAGTTTTTTTTGTGCTTAACCCTAGAATTCTAGACTCTCGTAATTATCACGACTACGTTATTCGTATTATCAGGCTTTACTAACTATGTCTAGTATTCAAGGGTTAGAACAAAATAAAGTAAATCTTTAGAACTTATTGCTATTAACCGATTCCATAGCCAAAATCTGGCCGAATTATAGAGTACTTGGTACTCATAGTGTCACTGTGTAATTCTGGTTAATATGACTGAATTCATGCTTTATCATGAAAGAAGTACAAATTAATTTCCTGATTTTTTTTTTCAAAATAGTGCTGTATTAAGTGCCGATCATAATCTTTTTGCCAAATTATACATTTATGCATTAATGAAGCATTTTTGTCTGGCCACACATGAAATAAATCATTATTTTATGATTTTAATGTAAATTATTAGTATACTTTTATGAGGCGAGTTTCATTGAATAATTAAAAAGAAATTATTATGCATATTATATTTATGAACTATGATTTTATTGCATTGAAAACATGATATTGGTAAATCTTGAAATTGTGCTTTTGGTGTTATGACTATTTCTCTGTTAAAATGTCTTCTATTATCCATTTGTAAAAGAAGACAAAAATCAGTACTTTTATGTTAGCCAGGTGCAAATCCCCCCCCCCTCCCCTCCACGCCAATTGCAGTTTATTTTTCCCATGTGTACATTAGAAACATTTCGATCTCAGTAGCAGAATTTTTTGTGTCAATCTGCAGAAAATCCAAATTTGTCTGTCACATACCAATGTCAGATCATGTCTACTATCATAGGAACTAATAATAGTAACCCACATAAAATAACTAAACTATGGATTAAAAAAGAAAGTATAAAATAATAATATAAAGTATAAAACCATAAACCCAGTGACAAACTAAATTTTAGCAATTTCTTTAACCCTAGCAGACCGCTAACCCTTAGCAGTTTCCTTTAAAACTCTTAAGGTTAATCTGCAACATCTAAAATAATCTGCAGCTGTTCTGCACTGTTTCTGCTACTGTGGTTTTGATTCTGATGTTATGGTTTATGATTATTATTTATATATTTTTTAATTAAATGAGTGACATACATGTGGTTTAAATATATGTAATATATGTATTTTAAATTAAAGTTATGTATTTTAAATTGAATGAGTAAAAGGTTATTCGGTTATTTATCACCTGTACCAGCTAACATAAAAATACCCAAAAGTCTTTTATTTCATCCCACTAAAGTAAAAATATTTCTTTTTCAGGTGTATTTTTGGAATAAATCCCAGCGACTGTTTGAAGATGAACCCAAAAGTGATGAACAATAATGTTTATCTTCATAAGTCTTAATTTGTTAAACAAAATTTCAGTTTGTAAATTGATTTCTGTATTTTTTTTTTATATTTCACAATAAATGTCATAATTTCATTTGTTTGTTTTGATGTGTTTTCAAATTCTAAATATTATTGCAACATGTAGCTTTACTTAGAAATAAATTATATGCAATTTTCATGCACATGGGGTGCGATGACGATTGCCAATTGCTACCTATTTTTCGTCGTCAATAATTTCAAAGAGTAATCTTTATATTTAATCACATATTTCTTTGAAAATTACTAGTGTAAAACCAAACACTCATAAAAGTTAGCAGCTATGGGTATAGTATATAGTGGGAATATCGGCTAAAACTCAAATAAAGGTTTAGATTTTTTATTTTATTTTATAATTTAATCAGCAGCTTTGGAAAATTTTGATAATTAGAATTTATGAGAAATGTTTTGGTTTTTTAATTTTCTTTTTCTATCTTATATCTTTTGTTGATCATTTTTGTGTTAAGCTAAACTAGAAATACTTAAACAAATTTCCAGGAAATCTATAAAATAACTTTTCACATATTTGCATCAGGAGATGAGACTTCTCGATTTTTATAAAATTATGATCCATTCTTACAAAACAAGAACTCTCATCTTGTAAAAAGAGTGTGCTTCACGATTTTATTGAATTTCTATATCATTATTTCAAATAGTAATTTCTGTCATTAAAAAAGGTAAATATTACTATTTGGAAGTAATGGTATTCAAATCCAAAGATTTGTGAAAGTGTTGAATACTTTATCAAAGTTATTATATATTTGAGTATACAATATATATTTGCTATATTTTGATTTTGTATTTATTTACTAGAAGTAGGTGCCCTCACCAAGCTTGAATGATAAATCACACAAATGTTGCTTTAAATATATTGCAGTTTTCACCAAATTATTCTTCTATCAAAAAGTTTACTTTTTCATGTCAAAGTTAGCAAATTTGTATATAAATAAGTATACAAGATGTCCCTAAGATTGAAACATGCTTTTATTATTTTACCTATTGAAATATATAGTAAAGTAAATTGCAGAAGTGTTAAAAAAAAGTTGGAATTATGATTATACATATTGGTCAGTCAGTTCTCCTATTTATTTTCAAAAAGTTACGCTAAATTTTTATAGGGCCCCTGGGTCATATAATTAGTAAAATTTTCTCCGTGCTCGGAGTACAACAGTGGTGATTCAATTATTCGATAACCAAAATCCACTAAGTTATACTTGAAATTACATGAAACTTCAGTATTTTCTGGTATTGAGAAATCATCTGTTTCTAGACTCGGAAACCTCCAAAATTTTAGAAACTAGTTTAACGGAGTGTTTTGGTCATAGAATTATGCAATTTTAATTGTTGTACTTGTCATAACATGGGGAATACTTTTCTTAATGTATCTTATAAGGCCCCTAAGGGCCAGATAAAAAATTAAGTGTAACTTTTTAAAAATTAATGGCAAACCATTGCATCTACATAATCTTAAATTCTAGCTTATTTTTGACACTTTTACAATTAACATTGCCTACGAGTCTCTGAAGTGTGTTTCAATAATTTTGGGCCGTCTTTTATTTGACTTAAAAACAGGAGGTCCCTGTAAAGAATATAGATTTTTCTTGTAGGATTTACTCGTTTTTTTTTTTTTTTTTTTTTTTTTTTTTTTTTTTTTTTTTTTGTAAAAATCTCAAAATATTTCTGTTAAAAAAACGAAGTTCGTGAAGATTTGCAGATTTTTCTTGTAAAATTTACAGCCTTTGCAAAAATCACAAAACATTTCTGTTAAAATAAAAATTAATCTCTGTAAATGTAACAGTATAAAACTGTTAAAAAATAGGAAGTTTGTAAAAATTTACAGATTTTTCTCGTAAAATTTACATCTTTTGGAAAAATCACAAAACATTTCTGTTAAAATAACAGTTAATCACTGTAAATGTAACAGTATAAAACTGTTAAAAAAACAGGAAGTTTGTAAAAATTTACAAATTTTTCTCGTAAAATTTACAGCCTTTGTAAAAATCACAAAACATTTCTGTTAAAATAACGGTTAATCACTGTAAATGTAACAGTATAAAACTGTTAAAAACACGGGAAGTTTGTAAAAGTTTACAGATTTTTCTCGTAAAATTTACAGCCTTTGTAAAATTCACAAAACATTTCTGTTAAAATAACAGTTTATCTCAGTAAATGTAATTGTATAAAACTGTTAAAAAAACAGGTAGTTTGTAAAAATTTACAGATTTTTCTCGTAAAATTTACAGCTTTTGTAAAACTCACAAAACGTTTCCGTTAAAATAACAGTTAACCTCTGTAAATGTAACGGTGTAAAACTGTTAAAAAAACACGAAGTTCATAAAAATTTACAGATTTTTCTCGTAAAATTTACAGCCTTTGTAAAAGTCACAAAACATTTCCGTTAAAATAACAGCTAACCTCTGTAAATGTAACGGTGTAAAACAGTTAAAGAAACAGACAGCTCGTTAAATAATACGGTTATTTCTTGTAAATTAAACGGCCCAAAACTGGCGCCAAAATTGCCAGTTTTTAACCGTTAATTTGAGGGGTTTTTTTTACAGTGTAGGCCTCATCAAAACACTGCTTATAGATTGGAACTAACAATTAAACGCAACTTAAAGTTCACCAATACAAGTAAATTAAAAAATATATGTAAGTAATATAAAAAATAGTTTTACATTGATGAGAAATAAATAATTAGTTCGCTTTTTACTCAGTCGGGTTTTTCAAATTTTTACATTTAATTTTTACTTGTTGCTGTTCTATAATGATATATGTGGAATGAAGTGCGTGCTAAAAAAGCAATTCCAAGGAATACTGCTTATATTCTCAAAACTGTTCATGGAAAAACAAAAGTAAGCATACTCCATATATCAAATGAAGAAATAGAACAATGATGTTCTTTTTCTTTGAGAGAAAATACCAACAGCGAAGCGCATTCAAAAAATACAATTTGTTAAAACTATGAAAAGGACACTATCTTCTACAAACCATACACTAACATGATTAGTGCAAAGAATTTGCGCTTCATTAAGTAAATAATGATACAGGATAAGTTGCAAGTGATATTATTGATAATGAAGACAGTTATGTATTCTGTTCAGTAGCGGAAACTAAGAGGTTTCTGTGTGGTTAAAGTAAGTGATTCTAAAATATGATGATTTAAAGATTCATGGTTTTACAATTGAAGTAGTAAATGAGAATTATCAAATAAAGTGCTAAGAGCTATGTAAAGCAAAAGGAATTCTCAAGTTTTAATCTAATGACAACAATATATGGCAAAAAGAATCAAAGCGGCTGACATTAATGCGCCCAGATTGATAAACTTTCCAGTATTTTACAAACTCTAATTATTTTTAGAATTTCTTACATTGTTTTATGTTATTTTAAAATTGAATTCTCATTAAAAGTTGTTTTCCATGGAAAAATAACTTTTTAAATACATATTTTATGTATTTTGTTTAATATTTAAACGGTACTTTTGCTAAAATTCCATTATGCACAAAATGTCACAAGAGTAACACTTAGCATTTTGCAAAATCAAATGTAACTATTTCATGTGTTATCAGATGAGTTCTATGATTAATCCTTTTTAATGAGATATAATTGTTCTGCTATACTCTGTAAATTTTATTTCTACTATAGGAGATCGCCCCCGGGCTTCCCGGGTTACAGAATATAGGTGAAAACATTTTTTTTAATTGAAAATTAATAATTTTTGATATGCAATATTTTTTTAGATTGCCCACTAACATTAAAAAAACATTTTTCATATGAAAAATATGAATTACACAATCAAATTAAGTTTTGAAATTTATCAAAAGCGATATTTTCTTAATAGCTGCATGCTAACAGTCATTTGACCAAGATTTTGCTACTAATGGTTCATTCTGATAATTTCAGGGCTTTAAGTGCATAGTTCAATTACAAGTCTGTTAAATTTGTGTTTTATTTATATTATTTTATTTATTTATTCATAGGGAAAATTTTTTGATGGATATTAGCCGTAAAAAAATGATGAACTCTTCATGTTGTTTTAAGGGCAAACGGATTATTCTTTCGTAATCGAGCTCCGCGCGATATAGATAAATAAAAAAAAACTTTATGCTTTAAAATTGTTTTTAAAACAATAGATAATCAGTAAACTGAGATGCACTTAGCAAACAAATACCATTTGAATTTTTTTCCATATTTGCTGATCGAAAAATTTAAATTGTACGATTACTAATATGTTAGATTTGTGATTTTTTAGTATTATTTTTTTATTTGTTTATAAAAGAATTATTAATTTCGTTGTACAAAAATAGTCAGAAACAAATGCTGAACAGTACTTGCTGCTTTATGCGCAAAATGTTTATTTTTATTATGTATTAAACCCGACACGTAATAAGATAAACTCAAAAATATCATGCTTAAAAATTATTTAAAAAAACATAATAAATCAGTCAATTAATATACAGTTTTTAAACAAATTGCATTTGAAAGTAATTTTTTTTTCATGTGCGACGAAAATTGAAATTGTACGATGGTCAGAAGTTAAAAAAATTGCAGTAGCGAAAATTTCAAAACCGAAGTTTGATCGTGAAGTGTTGCTATTCGCAAAATGACGTCAACATTAAGCACAGATACGTTTGCCCTTTATAATATAGACATGTAATGAGTAAAATATAATTAATATCAGTATTAGGATGAGGTTATCAATTGAGTTCAGGCTCTTATGGTATTCCGGAATGAAAAAGAGCAAAATTTATTCCACTCTGACACGATCGTAGAATTATTTACGGATGAAATCTAAACCCGACATCCTTTTCACTTTCTTAAAATTTACATACGCACTTCTTATATCCATATCCATCATTGTTTTTTAATTTCATTTTGTCTGATCATTTTAAAATCATTTTTATTCAAAACTTGAAATCACGATTGTCAGCAACATCTTTTATGTGAGCAAATGGACTCTTAACTTGAGATACTAATCTCAGTACCTGAGAGTAAAATTTCAGTAATTTATGTTCGTTAGGCGCATTTGTGTTAAAATGTTCAGTTTTAGCTAAGAAAATGATCGTTATCTTTTTAAATATGACTTCATTTTCATTTAAATAAGCATTTCGCATAGTGTCTGAAACTTAGTATCAGTACACATGCAGAAGAAAAAACAAAATGGAAAATTTATCAGGAAAAATGCATGTTTTCAAAAGCAGTATGTCATTTTCCGTTCAAAATATTATCCACCTAATGGGATTTTGCGCCACCAAACCCTATACAACAATTTTTATCGACAATTTTGAATTTTTATCAGAAAATGGCATGAATAAAGATAAATAAACCTCGTTATTTTTCTATGCTTTTTGTTACAAATTGAATATGGTTTATGAGAGTAGAGCACATGCCTTTTTAAGTGGTTACATCAAATTTATTCTAAATATATTTTGCAATAAAAGAATTGGAAATATTTATTGAAATTTGCTCTGACGCACAGTAGATCAAAGTATGGGCGATGTCGAACATAGGATTATCACGATAGTATAAGCCTACATATATGATGGTTTTCGTTATATTTAGGTTTAAATGAGTAATATAAATGATACTGAAAGTATCTGCATGTTTTTACGAAAATTTTCGTGCTTTTTTGTCTTGTCACAAACAGCAAGTTTAGGGAAATGATGAATAACTAAAATAAACTGGAAAAACAAAGCATGCAGTTTTTATTTATATCCAAATGACATTTGTGGAATATTTAAAGCCTTTGTTTAATTTTTAAGTGGCAACATATACGTAACTGCTTAAAATTGTACTACAAAACTGCAACATTCTACTGCAACATTTTAGAACGCATTTCAGTGCATATTTGTTATTATTGGGTTTGAGTTTTTAAAAATTATATTGTAGTAATATTAATTTTAGCATGTTTATTTTTTATTTGAAACAAGATTATTACATTTTGCATTTTTCTTATAATGTTTTGAAATATGATAACAAGCAGAGATTTGTTTTTGTTTCTGAAAAATTTAAATAATGGTTTTAGTTATAAAAAATCAATTCTTAGTTTTGTAAGTGAACAGTGTGGACTAATTGCTTCAAAAATTGATGGAGAAAATTTAAAGGAGCGTTTACGTATATTTTGTGTAAATGCAAAAGATAGCTGGCTGAAATCTGAACGAAAATTAGATCGTCTCAATAATATAAACTATTCTTCACTTCAGAGTTTCTTTAAAGTTAGTAACGAACTTAAACCATTTGCAGTTAAAAATTTTGCAGAAATCAACATCACGAAAATGTTTTTCAGACGTAACCAAAACTCATGAAAGAAGACTAACTCAAAAATTCAGAGAGGATACTTCTGGAGAAGCTAAATTAAGAAGAATCAAAGAGTAAAATTAAATGCGAATTCAGAAAAGAATTAGGTGTGCAAATAGATGTTGTTAAACAGGGAAGTGGTTTGACACACGATGGAAACACTGCAAGGACATTTTTTTTGCTGAGTTTGAAAAGACAGCTGAGATCACCGGATTAGATAAAGAACTTATTAAAATTGTAATGTATGCAATTGTAATGTATGTGATCGCCTGTGACGAAGTAATTAATGCCGAAAAATTTGGCAATTTGCACAGGGAACAGCTAAACAACATGCCTCAAAATACGGTTGGTATTATATGCCAGCTTCTGTACATAATTACTAACTCATGAAAAGGATGTGATTACAAATTTTGCTGTTCCAATTGGATAATTATCGGAAGAAGCTAGCGAAGCTCGAAATAAATAGTTTCGAAGGTACGGGGAGTCTCATAAAAGAAAAATAAGTCGAAGAGCATGCAATGAAGATTTATTGCACCATTTGCTAAAAACATCTGACGGTTTGATTTCCAGTAAAGGACACAAAATAAAAAACATTCAAAGGAACAGAAAATTTCTAGAAGCATTGGGACTTTCACTTTAAAATATAACATTTCATCACTGACATAGCAGCGTATCCATTTATTAGAATACATTTAACCCTCTGAGAGCCTTTGCGCTTTTCAGCATTTTCATGTAAACGTTTATATAATCCGAGATACGAGTTATTAAATTTAATTTCGCAGTTTAATGTTAAATTAGTTTTTTACATGATTTCATCCTAGAAATTTCTTACAGTATAATCTTCTTAAAAAATATATTTGTGTACAGCCAATTTAACATGTTTTCTGGAAAAGGAAAATTACGTAATAGCCGCTTTAAGGCCATTTATTTTGAAAATGTGCAGGTTTGCGCAAAAAATCCTCTAAACCACACTAAAATATAGGCTTTCAAGAATAACAGCTTGTGTTTGAAATTTCAAACAACTTTAAACAATTTAAGTTGCGCAATTTTGAAGATTATGAATCCGTTAATTCTATATGTGTTGTTCATAATGTAGAATGAGACATATAATTCAATCAAAATATAGTCAGTAGTGGTTTAAAATGTGTTTTAAGAAATTAATAATTATATTTAAATGAGTTATTAGTAGTAGTTACTTAGCTTTTATTTCTGAGCACAGCAAAAAGTCAGTAAAATTTCCAAAAGAAATTCCTCTGCTGAAAGATGTATATTCCGAGCTATACAAATACGGTATAATTTTGTATAATTTAAAAAATAAACATATATTCGTATTTTGTAGATATTCTTTTAAAAAATTTCATTGCAAAAAATAGTTATTTAATGATTATTTTTTGGCTCTATGTTCGCATTTTCTTAAGGATTGATCCACTGTGTGACGGTCACAAGAGTAACAATGGACGTTCCCATAACTCAATTTAAAGCTGTCGTTAAGTCATTCATGCAGGTAATCCGCAATGCCTCCATTTTTTTTTTTTTTTTTTTTTTTTTTTTTTGCAGATCTGTGTAATTATCTGTAGCATTTATAAGCAATACTTATAGCAAAAATTTAGTTAAACATAAATACGTATACAATAAATGAAATCGTATTTCCATCACTTATAGCTAAAAGATAATACTTCAGATACATATTTAAGGGTGTGGCAACAGGAAAGAAATGATTGAATTAGAAGATTTAAACTACAGTAGAACCTCTTTTATCAGAAACTATTTTAACCGAAATCCATTTTTAAACCTTTAACTATCACATCCTTTGAGTGCAAAATCCATTTTGAAAGCTTTTTTTTTCTATTGTATTTGATGTGTGCTAGTGGTCTTTTCCGAACTGCGAGTACGTATAAATATATTCGATCCCCTTTCTTAGAGTTTCTTTGAATTTAACTTGAACTCCCGTAAGCTTCAGAATGGAACGAAGAAAACGAACATATTAGCAATTCTGAAGCTTTTTAATGTTTTGCAAAAAGTTTGGCATGGCTCGAGCAGCAGAAAAACCGTGATACTGGTGAACTAATAATATTAAAAAACTCCTTGATAGAGCTTCAAAGCAAAGACAATCGAAACTGCGAGAAACAAAGCATTTTTTCAAACTCTTGTGATATATGTAAAAGGTAGTTAATTTTAAAATTAAAATTCAGGTAATTTATTCTTGTTTCTATTTTGCTATTGGTTTATATTTATTAAGCACTTGTTACCATAATAAGAAATATTGCATATATTTCTCCTTAATCTTAAAATTCAAGCTTTCAAGATTATCCGAAAATTTCGATTTTCCGAAAGAGGGTCGGCCACAATTACTTCGGATTATCGAGGTTCTACTGTAGTTGGATGTGCCAATCCCAAAACTTTCTTTAATCTCATACATTTAATATATCAAAAAGTAGATAAAAATGATAATACTTTAAAATTATAAGTTCAATGCTATACCAACTTGACTTTCATTTTAAACTTCGGCTTCAGTCAATTAATCGGAGTAAAAACGAGTTAATATCGATCATGATATTTATTAAAATCAATAGTTTTTCGTTAATTTGTTGCATGTCTAGCAGTTTGCGAATAGCCGGCTGAGCAGGATGCGAAGTTCTCGTCCATGCACGAGCCTCAGATGTACAATAGAACTACGAAAAATCGAGAAAATTATACAAACATGACTATTACAGTGCCCCTTTTCGGAGGAATATTTCAAAATTCATGGAGAATCTACTTGAAATAGTCAAAATCATACACAAGAAATGAAGTTCAATTCTATGCATAATTTGATACACTTTGCAATGGTACAATAAAGAAAATGACACTAAAATTGCCATTACAGCGCCCCCTTCCGGCGGAATACTTCCAAATTGAAGGAGGACCTGCTGGCCATAGCCAAAAACCGTCACAAAAAATTTGGTTCAGTTCTATGCATAACTTCATACACTTTTCGATGGTACAATAATGAAACTGACACAAATTCGCTGTTTCAGAGCCTTCTTCTGGCAGAATATTTCTAAAATGAAGAAGGACCCACTGGCCATAGCCAATGACATACACAAAACAATACGGGTCAATTGTATGCATAACTTCATTCACTTTTATTTGGTACAATGACAATATACGGAAGACAGATATTTTGTATAAACATTTTTTTTTTTTTTCGGATCTCTAACCCCTGAAACATGTATAGTATATCCGTCAAAAATCGGAAGTTGAAAAAAATTTCGATTCCAATCCTTTCTTACATTGAAGCAGGGGAAGAAATAATTCCCCTGCCTCTCCCTCTCACTCGGATTTTCATGAAGCATATTTTATTTCTGAAAATTCTGCTAATCTTGTCAATGATCTCCCGTCATCTCCTTTCCTATCTCCAGCGTGGAAATTACTTTTGTAATTCTTTTCCCTCTTCTCTTGTTTCTTTTCGTTTTATTTTGTTTAAAAAAAGGATCTTTTGGTTTTTTCTTGTTTTATTCTTTTCTATGTCTTTCTTTATTATTATTATTTATATTTTTTAATTTACTTCTTTCATCTTATTTTAATTTTGTTTATTTCTTTTATTTCCATTTTTTCCCTATCAATTTCTCTTCTATCTTTTTGGCAACACTTTTCTCTTCTGCATGGGCTTCTTTCAGCTAGCGCCATCTGTCGCATTCTTTGTAACATTCTCTACCTTTCAGTTCATTTTTGACCTTGTCCGCTTAAGGACACGTGTTTACTGTTGCTGATGACGAACTGTTATATTTTTAGCTCGAAACGCGTCCTATGCATTTTTTTTATTTTATGGTGACTTTTTACAAAGTTTTATTATTTTAATTGCTTCATATCGCCAGTTTTCGGTTCTGTTTAGCTGTATTTCTATAATGTTAAACTATGGAATGTGGTTAAAAAATGGGGTAAAGAGTGGTCTGATAATTCTTTTAAGTTGGCAGGGACCTTTTCCATGTTCGAAAACGTATGCACATCAAGTTTCATGCATATTTGTCAAAAATTGAATATTTGTATAAGGAACATACAAACAGAGAACGGCTTTTATATATATTTTGCCGGCCAAACCCGATTTAAGACCAAACCCGATTTTAGGCCAAACTAGTTCATCCTAACGCGCATAGGATAAACTAGTGTTTCCTAAGCCAAACTAGTTTGGTCTAACGCACATAGGATAAACTAGTTTAGAGTGCTTTTCATTGGTCTGAATTAGTTTATCCTAAGCCAATTCAATTTGGCGTGCTTTTATTGATCCACACGATTTTCTCGGCGGTTTTTTAAGTGAGACTCACGTTTTGGGCACTTAGTTGGCAAATTGGCGGAAGAGAGAAAGCTCAGTCAGTTCTCTCGCCAATCGTCGTATGCCAGTGTTGTCGGCAGTTAGTGAGCATTTAAGAGGAGGTTTAAACAAAAGATTCTTTTCTCCAAAATAGCATAAATAATTTAAGGAAACTTCAAAAATAAAGAATTTTATACTTTAAAATTCATGAAAAAAGAACGGAGCAGAGATGGGGGTGGGAATGCGTCCGTCGATTGGTCTTTCATTTATTTTAACATCAATGTAATAAATATTGCACATTTGTCTTCCTTTTTAATGTGAGTTAAAGATTTTAAACTGTGTGTTGGAATACCAAAGAATGGGGTGAGAGTTATCACAAAATTTATGTGAGTAATAATTTAGAGGATTGATTAATTATGTATTAATACTTCAAGGTAAAAAATGAAACAACTAGAAAAAAGATAAAGTAAAAAGGGCAGAATTAAAAAAAAATGAAACTTATTTTTCTTTTACTTTGTGTGCTGGTAGAGCACAGGGGCCCGATTTTTGTTGAATAAAAATTTAAATGGTGATGTTAAATGTGTAACGACATCAAAATGTTATCGTAATTCATTTAAATGCGCGCTTCAACTCCCACTAAATTTAATTGAAAATATTTTAACTGCTATTGATTTAACCAGTAGTATACAACTAAAACATATTATTTGCAATTGCACCTAATTGCAATTGAATTCAATTGAAATGTAAATAGTTGCAGCTTGCTATTAACCTTTAATCTCAATTAAATCAAATGCACTTTTTAAAAAAATTATTATTTGAGTAAAAATATAACAGATTGTTGCTCATAACTGCACAATTATGCAGCTTATAACAAAATCTTAAACTAAATCATTAGTAGTAGTAATAATAATATTTTTAGATCTTCAATTGAGTTGTAAACAAAATCAATCAATTAATAGAATAATATTTATTATAAGAAAATTGTTATTTCTTAGAATTTTTATTTGTGTTAAAAATAAGTTATCGAATTTCTTCAAAATTTAGCTATTAGTGAAATAAAAGAATATTAACAAACTGAAAAAAGTAAACTTCTTTATCTTTCGTTGAATTATATGTATTTCGAAATTAAAAGCATTTAAACCCCAAAAAGCTCTTTGTTTTAAAGCAATGCATTAAATGTAAACCAACGTAAAGTAATAACATTTCCTCATTCTAATTCTCCTTCCCCCACTTGATAATATATCTGAAAGGAACAAACCGACGCTTGCTACTGAGAACTTTTTTTTTGTTATTTTGCTTTGCTATCATTTCCTTAAAATATTTCACTAATAGGTGTCAACCAATATTTTATGAATATTCGGAACTTTTTATATTTTTCTCTTGAAAGAAAATTATTTTGTCCTTGTAAGAAGGTGGTCGCTGAAAATTTCTTAATAGCCGCTTTTTATCATTTAGTTTCCCTATGGCCAGTGGCTAGTGCTAATTTTGCCCTTCAATGCATGCGTTGAGTGATCACGCCAGTGTGTTAGCGAGTTTTGTGCCTTTTTCTGATTGCTGTATCCAGTGATGTTACTTTGGTTTTAATGAATGCAAAGTTTTCATGCTTGCATAAATTAGAATTTGAATTGTTCAATATTTACACGGGTATAAATAAGTACTTTTAAAGATTAAAATGACATGAATTTTTTTTAAAGATGGTGAAAAATCAGAATTTCAATCGTTAAATGATTACTCTGATTTCAAAACTTTGTTTAAAAGATTTCACATTTTTCAATAAATTTATGTTGAAAATTGTTTTCTTTACTTTATTTTGATTGTCACATAAAAGTGAGCTCTCCTGTGTTTTCTAATACGCCGTTATTTATAAATCATGGAAGACGATTGTATTCCGAGTAACGCAGCCTTAAGCCTAAAGTCGTATCTTAACGTATCGTAGAATTCATAGATGGCGGAACTCATATATAGAGCTAACTCGACATCAAAGAAAATGCAAAAAGTCGCTTGTTATTAACTCAGCAAATATAGGTCCTATTGTTCTGATTTTTTAAAAACAGTCTTATATCTGCAGTCTAACCCTATTCTGAAATTTTTACAATTCTACGTGCAGTATATTTTCAGATCTGTAAACCCATTTTGAAAGCAAATTCAACCTTGTAAGTTTGTCATTTTTTATCCCGAAACGGCATAGGCTTTTTAAAAAAAAAAATTAATATATAAAATGAATCTGTTTTTGATGTAGTGAATAAGACTAACCTAGTGTCTAGGAAAACTCTTAATTTTTATATAATCCGCATGAAAAATCGGACTTCTTAGGATCGCGGATTACATATTATTCTATGAGCTAGCAGTTGCACGGCGGTTTTCTGCGGTTTAGGTCACAGTTAAAAATCTGAATAGTGGCAATAAATCTTTTTTTAAACTACAAAAACAGTTTATTATGTGCTTTAAAATACTTAGATTGATTTTTTTAAATGAAGCAGTATTTTGTAATTATATGTATTTTATTTCATTGTTATTCATAGTAAGGAAACAATTTTTAAGGAGAAAATATTTCACAATTTTTCAAAAATTCTCGTATCGAAATTCGATATTTATCGAAAATTCATCGCGTTCGCCCTAAGACTTCTTCATGTATCACTACGCATCGCAAAGTTGACTGAAGCACTGGAGAAATAAGAAATATCAAAGATCTTGAAATTAAACTGGACTATTACGTACATTAATCGGACTGTT